>OY728119.1:411330474-412713332 GCA_963277665.1 Viscum album | reverse complement strand
TTTATTTATATAAAACCATTATATATAATATTTAAAAATTATTTATTATTCTTCATATTGTTAGGTTTTAATGCTAGTTTGTAATGGTCATGTTTAAATAACTATATTAATAATATAGATGCAACGTCCTGAACTAGATGCCACTAAATTGGTGCTCATAGACAGTTTGTTATGAGGACTCAAGAATGCCTCCCTTTATTCCAAAGGATACCAACTAGTAGAAAGGTACTAGGATGTGATAGTGGGAGGACCATTCCCTCATATCAAGTGATAAAATAGCTTAAACAGATAAGTATCATACATAGTATTAAATAAACAAAGTGTGGAAGTATTATATTAACTAAAATAAAACATGTTGTAATAATAAATGAAATAATATAAAATCCAAAAAAACTATTATATATAAAACATTGGCCACCCACTAATCCAAACATACATGCAAGAGTACATAAAAGAAACTGAAATAAAATTACATGGATCTAGTACAAACTTCGATCTAGACCACATACCTGGTATCAAAACTCTATCAAACTATATTATCTTGATAAAAATAATCCACACAAGTAGCTCCACTCGATCATGAAAAATTTGGCCTTAACCCTGACCACCAAGAATCTGTGCTCAACCTAAAAAGAAGACATAGGGTATGTGTGCACACTGAGTTGCATGTACAGGGTTGAGAATATAATATTAGTAGGTCCCTATAAAGATGAAGCTATAAAGCTATTATCATAAGTGCTTGCTCATGAAATAATATTATCTTATCTAAGACACATATAAAAATGTAAATAAATTATATAACGTGAAACCACAGTCAAATCCTTAGACAATGATCCAGGTCCACTTGGTGTGGTGATATCAAGTATCATTTTATTTTTATGCATATAGGTGTATAGTCCCATACATATTGATATATACATAAATATATATATATATATATACTTGAGTATTTTGAACAAATAACATAAAAATATCATCATTTGATCCTTGGGTCTGTAATCCTAATTATCTAGGCATCATGTGCAAGGTCTTTGAGATAGATGTCATACCACTCAAGTTATGTATCATTAATCAATCTACGGGTGTGTAATACTAATAGATAATAATTTCTTCAGCCAGTATATGGAATGTATTGGAGAAAGATATGTTACCATTAGGGTATACTCATCCTAACACTGGGTTTACACATACTCACCTCCAAACACTGTAAAGAATGATTCTAGTAAAGTACATCTGAACATCCATTGAATGGTCACAGAGCTTGATTTCATGTTGCTCGTGATATGTAAACCCAATCCAATGTTTAATCCCTAGGTCCCAGTCCATAGGCAGTCATGAAATTAATACTCGGATGAACCTTAAGGGTATGACTCTTAGGTGATTTAGGAATGATTGATCATCGGTCAGAGGCCATGCTCACACATAGAGTCTATGATCATGGAAAGGGTAATCATATATATCACTCGGTATAGAATAATCATCTCCAAGTATACAATGATGTGAAACTATATGTCTAACACATTGGTCAATTAATGAATCAAGGAGAGTTTAGTCGACCATAAATCTTTGGAGAGCGTAATCATCCAAGTGTATAGTCAGATCGAGGAGGGTGTAATCATCCTCATCACATATCAATCAGAGGAGAGCGGAATCATCTTTATCACTTGGGATTGTATAATCATTCATGAGTATCATTAGTAGGGAATATATTATAATATATCACAATCATAGACTCCAAATCTATATCCCATGAATAACCTATTGAAATCCCAATAATATAATAATAAAATATATAGGCTCAACAGCCAGATCCTAGGTAATACCTCTGGGTATACAAATAATGAAATAATAACATTTCATAGAATCCAAATTCTCATAAATCTCATATATGAATCCCAATGAATGAACAATATAGATCCCAAGAAAAATGTTTGGGTATCTGAAATAGAATGAAAGACACATCGCCTCAGGCTCATTAGCCAGTAACCAGGAACAACCAATGATAATCATCGCTGCATTAGAAGTAAAAATGTGATGTATAAATAAAAGAGTGAGGGTGGATTAACACCTAACCCACCACTAAATACACAGCCTCATGGGATTACTAGTTTATCATAGGTTTTTAGGTGACACCCACTACCATCTCTACCGAATCTGGGCATACTAGATCAAGGTCATTCAAACATCGGGAACCCATTTGGTCCCTCAAGTCACAATACAGGAGATTTAACCTACTCAAGATCCTTAGAAAAAATGGTGTAAAGGGAGGAATACTACATGGGATACTCAAACGGTAAGTAAAGAGAGGCATCCTACTTAGGATCCTCATAACTATACCAAATAGATGGAATTATACACTAGACCTAGAACAAAGACATAAGAAATAGAGGCATCCTATAAGGGATCCTCTGAATGGTTTATATGTAATATGATCCAATATGTATTCCCTAGGTCAAAATGTAAGAAATGGAATCCCATAGGTGACCCCTAATACTTAATAAGATAGGGGAAGCCCACACTAAATCATATAGATCAAACAATTAGTAGAGGTATCCTACATGGGATCCTCAAAAACAACTAACCTGATGAAATATTAGGCTAGAAAGGCTCATCATGCATGGGATAAGTCCTCAAACGAAACTACAAGAATTTTTCATGGAAAATGGTCCATTTACCATCTCAGATAAAGGTATCACTCTCAATAAATAACTTTATTGGATTACTGGAGGAAGAACCTCTCCATTTAATAAAAATCTTTAAAAACCTCATAGGAATCCTCAAAACACTTCAAGGGTTTTACCATAATGATCTATTTAGAATGATACTCATAATGGACTCCTACTATGTCAAGTTACAACTCTATAGAATAAAATAGGAAAAAACTCACAAAAGTTTTTCATGTGAGGAGTACACAATGTATATACCCTTGTACACAATGTGTACCCTCAAGGCCCCACCAGGGTGTGTACTCTAGCTAGACTTGGCATGTAAATGCCTATGTAAATGGAATGTTGATCATGTACATGGTGTATAAACTATATGGGGTACCTTCCCATATACCACACATTTCATGACCATGTATATCACATGGAAATGTACATCTACATGTTGTGCAACCTACATGGGGTATGGCGTGTACTCTATATTCCCATGTTCCCATACACGATTTTTCTCAATGGGTACTTAGCTACATGTTAGAGTACTAAGACACCGATATTATATGGAAAACAAAGCATGTATTTCATAAAATTTATCTTCCCCAAATATAAAGATCAAATGGTGTGTTATATACAAAGGACAGGTTTTGTACATAGATTTTCTCGAATAAAAAAACCCCAAATCATCTTGAAACCCCTATTTTTTTAGAAAAAGATATAGATCAGCCCAATATGGGTCCCAAGAAATAAAGTTAGGTATTTAAAACATAAAGTTTTTTAATATATGTGGATTTATGGTAAAACATAATATCAACCAACCTTTGGGATGAAATATCTAAATCTTCACTCATTACCATTATCCATGGCTACCCCATGACGATCTGTCACATCTAGAGCTTTGAGGCAGTACCCTTATTTCGCTCCCTCTCATTCTCTCTATACTTATCCCATTTTATCTCTCATTCAAGTATAGGGGAGCCACAATGGGAATACGTGAGAATCTATGGAATAAATAATAAAATAAAATAAGAAAATAAAATAAAATAAAATAAAAGAGTAGAAAATGAAGAGAAAATGAAAATGGGGCCCAGCCTATCCCCACTGTGCAACCTGAATTTACACCCCTATTAGTCAAAACATCCCATTTTATTATCAAAAATGGAGATAGAGTCTCGATAATATGATCCATTCAAAAGATAAGTATGAAAGAACCTATGGTAATAAATTAATATTTAATTAATTATTATTAAATATTAATTGTTCTCCTAAAATTCAAACATCTTAGAATTCCACCAATATCACATTATATGGTTAAAATCCTATTCCAATATGAACATAGTAGTCGTAAAAATTATCTTATATAATCTAAAGGGGTAAAATTATCATTTTACACCTTTCAAGCATTTGATAGATAAAATTAAATTTCTATACAAAATTCGCATCCTAAAAAACATGGGATGTTACAATCTTCCCACTATAAACCTTCTCATCCCAAATATACATAGTGGTAAGAATAGTATCCATGTTCACACACTAAGAATCAATGCAATAGGATATTTAAACTATCCAATGATCAGTCTCATAGTTTCCACAACTGACTCCTGTATGGGATACTTTCAACTACAAACAATCTGGTACTCCCCACCATAGGATTACCATTATCATCATATCAACACCAAACCCTAAGTTCAAAGACCCATAGAGAATGTAGAATTTAAATTAAAAATGAGGGTTACTACCCTCAAACAGATAATGGTATACTCCCCACCATATAGCTTAGTTTGTATCTCTCCCTGAGTGCGACCTCAATAGGTTCCCACATTAAACCAAGAAATATATTTAATAAGAAAAGTAGTTTGGAATAGAGGAAATGGTCTCTAAATATACTCAAGATGGAATCAAGATAGAGAATGATAATCTATAACTATTAGTACACTAAGATTCAATTGAATGATGTGGACAAATATATCCTAGATACTCTCACCATCCTGTCAATGCTTGACCATGATCTATCCACGGTTCAACCATCCAATTGAACCCCATTAATTCTCAATGTATTCTTTACCACAGAAGAACCTTCATAATTTAAAGCAAAAATCCTAGAAAACCATGGCTATAGTAAGTCTTGAAACTATCGGTCCTCATCTTACACTAGTCCACTCACAGATTAATGATTTAAATGATACCATGTGAAATCGGCGTGTAGATTTATCACCTGACTCACATTATAGGGAGTCTTCCCACAAAATGTCATTTTGACCATGACACATGGAACATCAGGACAAACAATCCAAAAGCCCTCTTGAAACTCCTCTTCTAAATGGGAATCTCACATATGTTATTATTTTATTCTTACAATCACCTATTTCCTAGAGTTTCTCAAGTAACGAGCATCAATATGTGATCTGAATACATTATAAATTATAGAAACATTAGTCAACCGGGCCAAGAACATAGGTAGTGCTTACCATTAAAGCCATTCATGATACCAAAGAACACTAGGTACTAGTAAAAAAGCTGATGGAATCAACATTCCTATATCACAAAACCCTAGAACATTCTATGAATTGATCCCTAAATTTGTGTAAAACTAAGATCACTGCTTATAAAGGAATTGCTAAACATGGGGAAACATATATTATAAAGGATTACTTAAAACAAAATGGACATCAACCTATAAGATTGTGAGTCTCAACCATAGGAATTTAGGTCTCCCACCTATCCCCACTGATAAATTATCATAAATAGGTCACAATGTCTAACCACCTAGCCCAAAAGATCAATACTCTCTAAGGGAGGTAAAGAGAAAACTAAACTATAGGGTTCAATACATAAAACAAAAACTACAAGGGAATGATCAAAAATGAGAATTATCATATGAAATTTCTCCCTAGAGGTCATAATACAAAAAATATAAGAGAAAATGAACTAAAACTCACCGGGAATCCATATACGATAATACCCCCTTGATCTCTAGTTTATGAGAAAATTCATGGTACCTATCGACAATATAATCAGTGATCCGAATAGATAACCGCAATGAGATTGGTTAAATAAAATTTCATTCCAATATATACAGTAAAATAGTATGTAGATTATTACTGAAAATTTAGAAAATCAGAACTAATAAAAAAACCCTATAAGTTGTATAACATTTGGGCATCATGTGCCCTATCAACCTACTAGGGTCGATGAACCTCCTATTAATGAGAATTGAGTTATCATCCTCACTTATTAATGCCTTGATATAGATCCACATTACCTAGAATCAGATATATATATATATATATATATATATTCAAGTAGTCGTAATTGAGTATAATTCCACCAAAACGTATACATGAAGACACCATTTAGGATCATGTTGACACTTTAAAAAATTGGACATGATTTTCTGTAAAATCAAACACTAGAAGGCCTATAAAATGTGAATCATTTGTGCTGGGTATGATTCATGATATGCCTCTTTCCTTTTCTAGACAAGAATTAAAATACATCACTAGCCTCTTGAGAATTTCCAATATCTATATATCCATAATAAATCATAACATCCACAAAACATATGTGTCACTAAATGCCAAAATCATAAAAAAAAATCTATAACATCATGAATTATAATAATAATCCCATAACCTTCAAAACTATGACTTTTTACCAAACAGGTGTTCTCAAAACACCATTCTGATTTCCATCATATGTTCCAACATATTCCTAATTCTATAGTCTACTATATCCCAAATAGTAATACAACAAGAAAAAGAAATGGCTTTGACACCTCTTTGTAACGTCCCAACCCGAATTCCACTAAATCGGTGCTCCATGTTGGTTCATTACGAGGCCCTATTCGTGCCTCCCTATATTTCAGAGGATACTAAATAGAATGGAGGTCCTTAGTTGTGATAGTTTGTAGAATATAGCCTCATATCATAGTGAGAAAATATTATAAACAACTAATTATCATACACAGTAGTAAATATAGAGATTTTAGAAGTAGTAAATAAAATGAAATAGAATGTGTTGTAATAATAAATGAAATGTTATAAAATCTAAAATAACTATTATAAAAACAGCACTGGTCACCCACTGGTCAGACTATACATGTAGGATTACATAAAATAAATTGAACTAAAAGTACAAGTAACTACTACAAACTCTAAGCCATACCTCATTCTTAGTCTCTAAACACTATCAAACTGCCTCAGCCCAATCAAAAAAATAAACACAAGAAGCTCCACTCAATCATGGAACACTGGAATTCAGCCCAAACCACCATACATTTGTGATCAAGCTAAAAAAGAATACATAAGGTGTGTACACACAATGAGGTGCACATATAGGGGTGAGAATTTAATCTCAGTAGACCACCCCAATGATGAACCTGTAAATTTTTTATCATAATTCCATGCTTATGAAATATGCTCAGCCAAGTTGAGACACAACTAAAAAGGTAAATAAATCATATAACTTCAGACTATAGTTGATCCTTGGGTCTATGATCCTGGTAAAAATGAAAAGGTTATATATTTTAAATTTATAATTATATTTTTATATATGTATAGTTCCATATCTATACATATTTTCATAAATATGAATATAATTGAGTATGGTGAATAAATAACATAAAAAATCACTAGTCATTCAATGGTTCCATAATCCTGATTGCTTGAACATCTTATGCAATCCCCTTGAGAAGGATTTTGTACCACTCAAGCTATGTATAATTTAGTTGAACTTTGGATCTGTAATCCTAATTGATAATACCTGATTAATCTAGAAGTAGGAATGTCACTAAGAAAGTTGCATCATCACTAGGGGAGACTCTTCCTAACTATGGGTTCACATATACTCACATCAAATCATATTAATAAAGGATTACAGGGAAGTAAATCCATACATCTTGTGAATGGTCACTGATCTAGACATCATGCGACTCATTCTATATAAATCAAATTCAATGTCTGATACTTAGGTCCTAGTATATATTTGGTCATGAAATTGAGACTCAGGTGAACCCTAAGGGTCTGATCCATAGGCAATCTCTAAGGATAGATCACTAGTGATATTCCATTCCCACCCTTGGAGGTCTCTAATCATGGAGATCATAATAATATCTATCACTCGGGAGATTATAATTATCTATGAGTAGCCAACTATGTGAAATTCCATGTTTAGCACCATGATAAAGTAATAGATTAGGGAAAGCATATTCATCCCTAAATCTCAAGAGAGAATAATCATCCACATGTATTGTCAAATCAAGAAGAGCATAATCATCCTCATCGTATATCAATCAGAGGAGAGTGGAATCTTCCTCATCACTTGGGAGAGTGTAATCATCCATTAGTATCATTACTAGGGATTATATTCCCATATATCATAATCATAGCTTCAAATGTTTTATCCCAAGAAGCACCTTTATAAATCTCAATAATATGATAATAATAAATACAAGATCAACAACGAAATCCCATGTAGTACCTATGGGTATACAAATAAGAAAACAATAACTTGTCCCGGAATCTGGATTCCTAAAATTCACATCTAGGAATCCCAATGAAAAAATAATATAGATCCCATGAGAAAATTTTGGTAATCCAAAAGAGAAATAACAACTCATCTAATCAAGTTCACTAGCCACCAACTAGGAACCACCTCTGGTAATCATTGTTTTATTAACAGTAAATATGTAAAGTATAAATAAAATAGTGAGGTTGGTCGAATGCCTAACCCAAAACTACATCCATATACCCATGGGCATAAAATTTTGGCATGGGTTTTCAGGTGACACCCACTACAATCTCTACCCAACCTGAATATACTTGCTCAGGTCCAGTCAAAAATCAGGCACCCATTGGGTCCCTTAAGACATAAAAAATGAGAGGCTACTTGGGATTCTTAGAACAAAAAGGGGTAAAGTGAGTAATCTTACATGGGATCCTCGAATGATAAGTAATGAGAGTCATCCTACTTAGGATCCTAGGAATGGTACCGAAGAAGGGGAATCCTACATGAGACACTTATTAGTGGAATAAGAAATAGAGGAATCCACCCAGGGATCCTCTGAATAGTTTAAAGGTAAAGGGATCCAACATGGGATTCCCAAGGTCAGCATGTAAGAAAAGGAATCCCATAGGGGATGCTCAGTATTAAAGAATATAGGGGAATCCAACATAGGATCCTCTATGTTTAAATGTAAGAATAAGGATCCTACTTGGTATACTTAGAAAAATTAAAATCATAGCAAGTTAGGTAGGAAAGGAACATATCACATGGGAGAATTACTCAAAAGAAACTATATGAATTGTTCTCAGGATATGGCCCATGTCCCATATTAGATCAATGTATCACTTTCATGAGACAAACTGGATTGGGTAATAGGCAAAAGAACCTATCCTTTTAGGGAAATGACTGAAATTCCTCCAAGGAGTCCTCAAATAACTCCAAAGAGTTTACTATCACAATCTATGTGGAAAGAAACTCATAATGTACTCATCTGATGTCCAATTCTTACTTCATTGTATAAAATAGTAAAAACCCTCAAAAGGGTAACAAGGGTGGAGTATATGGTGTGTGTACCATAGTGCACAGTGTGTAACCTCAAGGCTACACCTAGGCATGTGCTCCAACTAGACTTGGCATATAAACGCCCAAGTACCTGATGTGTTGATCATGTACATAGAGTGCATCCTACATGGTTTTACTACTATTTTACCTCACATAGACTGGAAATGTATATATCTAGGCCTTGTATATGTACATGTCGTGCAACCCAAATAGGGTCTAGTTGTGTACTCTATATGTCCATGTTCCCCTACATGGTATGTCTAGTCGAGTACTTGGCTAAATGGTCTAGTACCAATAGATGGTGTGTACTTCATAAAATTCATCTTCCCCAAATAGGGAGAATGAACAACATGTTTTCACGGAACCACACATATTGTACATGGTTTTTTCTAAATGAAAAACCACCAAATCACCCTGAAACCCCTATTTTCTTAGAAAATTCTATAGATCTTCCCACTATGGATGAAAATAAGGTATAATAGGGATTTAAAACATAAACATGATAAATATATGGGGATTTGAAGTAAAACATAAAAAAATATTCCTTTGGGTTGAAACCACTGAAGACTCACTCATTACCAAACTTCACAACTACTGCACGATGATTCGATGCATCTCGAGATCTATGGTAATACCCTTGTTCATCTCTCTCTCCTTTTATCTCTCTATGATATTTTATCTCTCTATCTCATGAAGAGGGATCCATAGGGGGAATTCATGAGAATCATGAGTAGAAGGAATAAAATAAAAGAGGAAAATAAAATAAATGAAAAATAAATGAAAAAGATTAGGGGTCTTAGCTCAGCCCCAGCACCCAACCTGAATTTACAACCTTCCTAGGAAAATATTATCATTGAGGACTCAATAGTAGTCACATAATCCAAATATAAAACTCCATTCAGAAGATAAGGTTGAATGAACCTTTCTGAATAAATCAATATTAAATTAATTAAGTATTGAACAATATTTATTCTTCCAAAATTTGGATGGCTTGGAATTCCACAAAAATCATATCCTATGGTAAAAACCTTATTCCAATAACAAATAAGTAGTCAAAAAACTATTTGAGACCATGTTGGTAAAAAAATTCCTCAAGGATTCCTCTTGGTGTTTTTGGTTATGTTTGTGTTTGTTTACAAAGACAGATGACCACAAATGAGTATGGTTGGTATTTTCCGAAGTAGGTGTTTAAGGTGGCATAGTTTCCCAGTGTTTTCCAAATTTTTGATCCTCAAAATTGGGAGTTTGATTTTTGGAAAATGAATGTTTTTCAGTAAAGGATTTCATGGAATATAAAGGTAAAATTGTAAAAGTTAGGGTTTCTGCATAGTAATTGTACGCATACCGCAAAGGACGGTATGCGGACCGCGAAGCATGATATGCGGACCGCATAGGGAAAATGGTTCATGAGAAGGCTATAGGTTCATGGGAGGAAAATGTTTTGTGGAAGGCTTGTAGTACATGGGATGGATCATTGTTCACAGAAACGAGGTAGTGATTTTTGGAGTCATGAAATGTTTTGTTTGTGGAAGAGATCAGCCACCGTGATGAAGAGTGGCGGTACGCGGACCGCATAAAAGAAAATAGTTCACAATAGGAGTGGTATGCGGTAAAGGATATACCACATCGAATGTTTGGGTAAATCAGATTAGCGATATTTTCATATCTACTATCCTATATAAGGAGCGCTAATACCATCATTACTTAAAGTGTTTTTCATTAGAAAACATCTTTTCTTTGGGAAGAAATTTTTCTAAGTCCGAAAGATTTTACGAGGATTCTTCAAAGAAAAAGTGGTTCACGAAGAGGTTTTTGTGAAAGGAGAAGGAGTTCATAGCAATGGTTTATGAAGGTTTTTTTCAGGCATAGTATCCCGTAAAGGAATAAGTAATTACAAAGAATCGTAGGTGGTATGGGAACGCGATACGTGGACGCGGTTCGCGAAAGCCATACGCGGAGGCAGTACATGAAGTCAATACATGAAATAGGTGGTTCACAAAGAATACACCCTACATGGGGAAGTTCAATTCATGGAGGAAGTAGTTTATTTGTCAATGAACTTTGACAATTCATGAAATAAATTTCTGTTAATAAACAGTACACAGAAAAGTAGATTTCATCTACAGGTGAAAAAGGAACTTCAACAGAGTATCTATCTATAGTTTAGGATGCATTATTTCATGAAAATAAAGGGGCCTAAAATTACATAAATTATGATTGGATCCCTTCAAATAGTATTTAGAAAAGGAAAAGGAAGATGATGATCCTTTCCACTAGTAGTGATCCATAGAAAGAGACATAAGGAGTGAACCTTGGGAATGGAGTGAGCAGACCATAAATCTTGTAAAGGAAATGAACTTGGGAATAGAAGTGATATATACCAAACCTTTTATTTTAGAATTGAGACTTATTGGATTTATTACATAGACACATTTTTGTTTTATGCTCCTTAGATGTATCCCAGTAGGGTGAACTAAGTAAAAAATGTTGTGTCTTGGGCATGATTTCATTTCTATTCATATATTGCTACAGGAAGAAGAGATAAGAGTGTTTTGTTTAATGATGAAATATGATATGAGGGGGAAATTGTTTTAATATTTCATACCCTTATTCACTCTCCCCCCACCCATTAGGTTATTTAGCCTAATTGGGCTAACATGTCATTTTCTAGTAGAAAATTACTATTTTATTCCTTATAAGACTCGGAAAGAAAATATTGAAATTTATACTCAAAATTCCCATTTAGAAAAACATAGGACCTTATAATATCATGATTTTATTGATGCATATTTTTATGTGTAATTTATGATAACCCAATGTTTTGTGTAGAAAATTCATAACATGGTGTTACATGCAGCACAAAATTTCAAATAAATTAAATTTATTTGAAAAAATAAATTCATAAAAATGGGGGGTATTTCATTCTATCTCCCCTAAAATTAATTTAACTATATAAATTTTTCACTATAATACAAAAAATGAGGATAATTCTCCCTATTAATATTTTCAAGTTCCCACAGATTCCTCAAACTGGTGGTTTCACCACAACCTGTTGACCTGGTGAGTGGTATCATAATGTAGAACGTTCATGATACAATCTTGAATATCCAGCAGTTGATCCTCATAATAGTGATCTTTCTTTAGTGGTTTGACTTCTAAGTTCAATACATTTTAAGTTTCAGGTATATACTTCCTTATGAGAGATATATATAACACATCATGGAATTGGGATAGGTTTGGTGGGAGTTACATGTGGTAGGAAATAGTCCCAATACAATCAATAATTTCATTGGGACCAATATTACTAGGGAAAAATTTCCCATTCTTCCCAAATATCATAACCTTCTTTCATGGGGAAATTATTAGAAACACCATGTCACCAAATTCAGTCTCAAGATAACACCACTGATTATTATCAAAACATTTTCCTTACTCTGATATTCATTTATTTCTTTATAAATGGATGTATCATTCTCTTCTATTTATTTAGCTACCTCAGGTCTTAAAATATTTATTTCTCCAAATTTATTGCAGCATCTTGTAGCTCTAAATTTATTTACATATAGGGATTCATAAGGATACATATGAATTCTTGAGTGAAATATAATTTTTTAATAAATCTAAAGTAAAGGATTGTGTTGATCCCAACCACCATTAAATCCAAAGAAAAAGATCTAAACACATAATCTACTGTTTGAATTATTCTTTCTAACTGACCATCTATCTGAGGATGAAATTCAGTGCTGAAACATAACTCCATATCAAAATATTTCTAAAGATCTTTCTAGAACATTGAGGAAACCCTCAATTCCCAACCAGATACAATGGAATGTGGTACTCCACACAACCTTACAACTTTATTTATTGTATATCCTTATAAGAATATCTAGAGGTAATTTTTCTCTAAAAGTGATGAAGTGTGTTGAATTAGTAAGGTGATTGACTATAACCCATATAAAATTATTTCATTTTGTGGTTTTGGGGAGTTCAATGAAAAAATACATGGTGGTGTTTTCTCATTTACATTCTTCTATGGGTTATAGATGCAACATCCCCTTAGACCTTTGTTTTTAAACCTTAACTTATTGACATATAAAGCACCAAGATACAAGTTTTTTGAAATCTATCTTCATTAAATCCCACTAGAATCTCTATCAAGTATATATACATATTTTTACCACCAAGATGAATAGATAATGAATAAATATTATATTCTTATAAAAACCCATTATTAAATTTTGGTAGGGATGGAAGGAATACATGGTTTCTAAACCTTATCATTCCGTCATGATCATGAAGTAAATCCGAAACATTTCTAACCTTATTTTTTAGATCTACATCTTCCTTATGTGCCTTTTTAATCTTCACTTGGATAGATGGTTGAACATTCATTTGATAAAGATAATATTTTCCCCTTATTTTAGTATTTATAGATCCATCCTTTGTAAATCCATAAATATTGGATCTTTTTGTATCCTCGTTATGGATAAGCTAACATGGACCATTCGACTCAAAGCATCGGTTACCTTTTTTGATCCCAAAGGTATAAATGTAATGATAATTCATACTCCTTAATAAAATCTAACCATATTCTCTAGCACTTTTTTAAATCCTTCTATATTAATATATACTTTAAGATTTTTTGTCATTATATATATCACACTTTTGTACATAAAGATAACTCATATTTATTTTTTATGATGAAATTACCACACCTAAATCCAAATCATGAGTTGGATAAATTTTTTCATGGATCATCAATTTTAATTATTCATAATCTATAACCATGTCATTTTAAATAATAAAACATCCCATTACCTTCTTGTATGAGTAACTATAGAATACAAACCCTTCTCTAATACAAGTTAATTTATGTACAGGTGATATGACTAATCATATATTTACATATTTGAAATTTTACACGCATTCATCTATCTAGAAAAAATTGTCTCCTTCTGAGTTAACTTTTTATTAAGATTAGATAGTAGTAATAAATTCTCTAAAACCCATTGATAATGTCTATAAGAACCTTAAAAACAATAGATCTCGGTCAATATGGTTAGTTTGGGCCAATATTCAATAGACTTTGTCTTTAATGGATCTACTTATATAACCACTCTTGAGATTATATGACTCAAAAATGAAACCTTGTGTAGCCAAAATTCACACTTAATAAATTTTTCTTATAATTTATCATTTGTTAGGGTCCTTATTACAATCCTTAAGTGGTATTAATGCTCTTTAATTCTATTTTAGTAGATAAGAAGATCATCTATAAATACTACCACAAACTAATCAGTGTAATATATAAAGACTATTTACATTAAATCCATGAAGATACCAAGGGAATAAGTATGGATGAATGGAATCAATATATATCCATAGTTTTCATACCTTGTGAGTAATAGTTTTCATACCTTGTGAGTAATGTTTTCTTGGTATATCCTGCTTCTAGACCCTCAATTGATGATATACAGAATAATGGTTTATCTTGGAAATCTATTAGTCTCTATGTAGTTAATCAAAAATATTATTAAAATAGGGAAGATCATAATTTTTCCTAACTAAAATATTTTTCAACTCCTTCTAATCAATGAATATTCACATAAATCAATCATCCTTTTAAAAAAATAGAATAGGTTCACCCTAAGGTGACATGCATGGAGAAATGAATCCCTTTTCATGGTTTTCTTGGAGTTTACTATTAAATTCCTACAGCTCAATCAGGTCCATTCTATATTGAGTCTCTAAAATTGGTATAGAACCAATTATGAGTTATATTTGGAACTATAATTAATTTTTTTGTGTAATATTAATGAATAATTTTAGAAATAAATTAAAAATTCTGACATAATAGTTATATCATCGTTGCCAGATATCTCCCCAACCATTTTAGATAAACCCCCCTTCTAAATGGGAATCAAGACCCAAACCACAGATGTAATCTCCATCAGATGTCTATACTTATCACCACACTAATATATGATCATATTATGGTTTTTAATATCAATCGTGACTTCCCTTCCACCGAAATTTATATGGGATTTATATAGAGAAATGAAATTCATGCCTATAATAACATCACATTCAAACATAGAAATAATGATAATATTTTAAGGAAGCACATTCCCACTAACTTCAACCAGAGAGGAATATTATACTTGAGATTTGATTATCATACCATTATGGGTTTTCACTTATAATTACAAATCTAATCACTTTGGTGGGATCTTGATACCCTTATAAAATTCTATAAATATGAAAGAGTGGTTAGATATAGAGTTAAACAAGACATTTGTTGTACTATAGTGGATATTAAGTGTACCATTCACAATTTCATTATCACACCCCTCATCAGAAATAGTGATCACATGCTATTTCACTTTTTGTATTAGTTTATAAGGTTTTTGACATCGATCATCATCATTAAATTTCATATTTTTTAATTAGTTAGGATAGTTCCCATACCCCAAGATCAAGAAAAATTAGAGTGTAGGTGGTGTATTCTATATAGAATTCTATCTATTCGCATCATTGTTTAATATTTTCCAATTAATTTAGAAATTAATTTATCAATGAACTTCCGTTATACAAATAAAACATTTTATAGACCCCTTAATAAAATTTCATCCTTGATTATTTCCATACATTGAGAATAAGGTAAATATCATCTTCTTCTCTCCATGGTATTTAGATTTTCCTTTAAATTCCATCTTATTTTTCTGTTCAAACCCATGATATTGATACATTACTCCAACATGAATTGACACCTTAATAGAATATCAAAAATATATTTATGGATACTAAAGTCTCTTATGGATAATGACCTTCAAATACTTATTTTTAAACAAATCAAGAATAAATAAACCATAATTTTAGTTTGGATGATAATACCAGAAGCGTACCTTGAAAGTATTGTAAAAAGTGAATCATATTTACCCATGGATTCATCATCCTTTTTAATTATATAAATTAACCCATTCTCCATATTCGTATGAGGAATATGAGGAAACTACATATTGAAAAATAATTTCTTGAACTCATCCCAATTTATAGAGTCAATTTCATCCTATTATATATTATTCTTGAAAATATTCTGCCATTAATCTACTTCAACTTCCAAATGGTAGACTAAAAAAATGAAATTTTCATGTTTTGAACACTAGAGAATGTAAAATATATTTTTAATGGTAGTGATCTATTTATCGGAAACTATCATATTATTGGTTCTACTGAAGAAAGGTGGATGTTCTCCCATGAAGGATTTGACAGAATGTTGTACACTCCTTTATTATTTTGGAAGTCTTGTATGATTCATAGCATGATAAACTCATGTGATCATAGTGATAATATTTATCATTCCATATCCTAGAATAGTTAGATTCTTACTAGGGAAATCATTTCATTTTCTATTTCACTCCGTATTAATGTGGTTCATTTGGGCTCCATCCATTGATTAAAACAAATAATCATACTGTATGAATCAATAATAATATTTGGGAACCAAATAATCTTGAAAATTTACTTATAGGATGTGTAAATAATGAAACCTAATTTTTTATCTATGAATCCATAGGTTTATCATAGGTCATTCATAGTCATATTCTATATAAATCTTTCATGATGGAACATAAAGAGTTCGTGAATTTTCAAATAATATCCCCCGAGAGTGTCAAACAAGGTGTACAAAAAGGTCTATTTTCATGCAATATGTGATAATAAATTCTATATCAATGTTACATTTTTTGATTTATTACCCCTATTTTAGAGCCACATTCGCTTATAGTATCTAGAAAGTGATGTAATTTCATGGAAACCACTCACCCTATCCTTTACAAAAATTCCATGATATTTTCTTATAATTTTCATCATCCATAAAATTGTCCTTAGAAATATATTTAGGGAGTTTACTAAGGTTTTATCATCCTATTTTATGAATATTAACTAAACATACCCTCTAATACCAACTATAGTGACCTGGTATTATCATAAATAGATATTACATTATTTTTTATGAAAAATCATTACATTACACAAACACACTTCTGGGGACCGTAATATTTTATTACCTTTGGAAACATGGAAACATAAACACTAGTTCATAAGTGAGTTACATCATCTCCCAATACATTATTAATATCTATCACACTTCTTATACATATCATACATAATACATTTCTTTATAACATTGGGAAGGTAAATATTAGAAAACATGAGCTCAAATGCTCAGTTTGGGTAAATGAGGGAGAAATATATGAATAACATGACCATAAGTGTTTGAGAATATGATAATAACAATGGAAAACCAGACCCAATATATCATGGACCATAATATTGGGTCATGCAATAAATATTGGAATCTTATAATACATAAAATCAAAAGGGAATCAAGAAACATGATCAATGGCAGAATAACATTGGCATAAGACTTGGATTTTTGGAATACACAAAATCATATAAAATAATTTTTTTATTAGTTGAGGCTAACTGCCAAGGACATCATATTGGAATGGTTTCACTCCCTAAACCATCATAGTATTCAGGGTTCACTCTCAAGACCATCATAGTTAAAATAGTCCCTTACTAAACTGATTTCACTCATTGTTCTATTCATTTCTATCTAATGATATATGAATCTTTACCCAATGCATTAGAGGGAAATATAGGTCCCACCCATAAAAAAATGAAAATCATATTTATGTGTTCCATAAGATCATAAACATTAATCTTATCATAACCCAAGAAATAAAATGGGTATCATAACTATTACATCATATCATAACCAGTGGAAAAGATATAGGTTTAATAATCATTTAATTATAGTGTTACTCGTAAAAAGATATTGGTTTCATATGAATTTCCTTATGGTATAAACCATTGAGGAGAAACAGTTTTCAAAACATCATTCCATCATAATCATAAACCATTCATAGAAATAATAATAATGTTATCGTTAAATCGTATCCCTGTTATGGCCCAGGTAACATCAATAGATGAAATCTTAGGTGTAAAATGTTTTTGATCGGTAATTTATAACATTCCTTGAAGAAAATATCATTTCCACTTCAAAAATTAATTTTTAAAATAGAAAAAAGCATAAGATAATTTTTTTGAAAATATAATTGAAAACATATAAATTAATATTTAAAGTAATGATTGTTCATGATTTTAGAAAATTTTACTCACACCATACATGATAAAGCAAAGATTCATTTCACATTTTTGGTAAAATCAAAATGGGATGTTTTGGAAAATAACATGAGGATTCCTTTCAAAAAAAATTAAAAAGGTAAACCATGTGTAAAAGTGACTTTAATAAATCATTTTGAGAGTAGAAAAAATTTGATTTTTTTTTTGAAACCATGGTTTTTGGTAGAAAATGGATCTCTGACCAGGGTGAGAAATAATTTTGGATATTCTTAAAAACATATTATAAATTATTCTAAGTGATAAATAACTGAAAATTGGTACTATTAATTTAATATATTATGAATAAACATTTTATAAGAAAGTTAATGAGAATTCAAGAGTGTTAAATTATGAGATATCAACATTAAAGACATAATAAAAAATAATCCTGATAAATGATGACATTATAACATAAAACCATTAATAATTTGGTAACCTTGAATTATAAGCCCAATTAAATGATAAAATAAAATGAAACATTAAAATATAATGAGGATAAATTAATTCATGATATTACATGTCAAAGGGTATTTATATATCTTGTAAAATAACATAGTTCATAACATAACGTATGTCTCAAACATGGAAATTGATATTAAAATCCTATACATTAAGTATTGACTTATGTTGTACTCCTTAAATACTTATGTATAATAAACATAAATATATTATAGATTTATTATAGAACTATCATTCTATATATTATTCCATATATGATTTATATATGTCCTTTTATTCTATTTTTAGTAAAAAAACATGTTAAAGTCTCACTTTAGGAGATAACCACTTTTTTTCTTATATATTGTGATTTATTATTTATTTTCATACCAATTTGATTATGGTTTCATCATATAAATAATTTTTACCATGATATAAATATAATATATATTCATCATAAATTTATTTATAGCAATCTGCATAATGTAGTGATAAAGAATGAAATACATTGTTCATGGAGATGGTAGGTCATAAATATGCATGAACATTATTTCGATTTTGTTGTTGGATTAAAATAGGGAGAATTAAAAGATATATTATAATACTATATTAATTTTTATGTCATGTATATCATATATTTTCATTAAACACATCTTAAATACTTTCTTTATAGAGTATTAATGAATCACATCACTTGACGAGGCGTCAATCTAACGTACACACGACCGACATTATTCTTTACCCAAAAAATAGAGAGTATGATGGTATGTATAATATAATAATTAATAAATCATAATAAAATAATAAATATCATATATAAATAATAAATCAATCATTAAAACCATCCTTGATATGTCCTAATGGAAAAACAAATGACATCAATCCACAAGGTGGTAGCCTATCATACACAAGAATAATGATTTTGTAACTCATTTGATGGGAGAGGAGATGGTTGTATGTCATTAAAATAAAATAAAAACATATAAGTATATTAAATATATTTATTTCATTATATCATCATGGTATTATAATAATTTAATGATGTGTATGATGAAATAAAACAAAAACACTCATTGATTAAAGTTTCCACTTCTTTGGGTATGCCCCTTAGGTTTGCACTAAAATACTTCCTTGGATAGATTTATATCCAAAATAAGGATTCCATGATTAGGAGAGGGAATTTGGGAAGTTATTTTGGAATTTATTGGCTGATCCAAAAGGGTTAGAACATTTGAATAGTAGAGTATGGGGTGTCCTTTTATAAGTGGGGTTGAGGACACACTTGGTATTTTTGAAATAATTGATTTCTCACACATTTTTCATATTTAAAAAGGGTTAAAAACGGTCCATTAATTAACATTATAAGTTTAATGGTCGAACATTGTCCATACAGTTTTTTTAGACAAGTTTATAGGTCATTTTTACTCATATCATTTTAGTTTAACCACCAAAAAACCTATTTTTACCTTGACTTTAATAATTATTTTTTACTAGATTCGCTATTAATTTTGGTCAAAAAAATAAGTTGAACTTATTAGATAACATAAATTATTTTGATTCTGAATATGAAATCCAATTTTAGAAATTCCATTCATAGAGTTAGAAAATTTTAATTTAAAATTAATCTCACATACGTGATGAGAAAGCAGGGTTTTAAAGAGAAAAAGTTAAAATGTTTACAAAGTTTTAATATCAAGATTCAATATGAAATTTATTCAAATGAAATAAATTGGATTAATGGATTAATAGTTAATATAACTTTACATTAAAAAATTAAAAAAATTATTTATCTTTATAAATACCTTAAATGAAAAATAAATGTTCATTTAAAATTTAGTATTTTTCACCATTCATCAAAAAATGAAATATTTAAGAAAAAAACCCAAAAATTAACACTAAGTTAATTTTGAAATTCTCATTTAAAAAATTAGGTTTTTCTAATTAATTTTTAAATAATGAAAAAATAATTTTATTATTTTTCAGAAAATGAAATAAAATTCATTTTTTTAGAAAAAAGTATTTTCAAAACATATAATAAATTTAACAAAAATTAATTATTATTTATAAATATTTATTATTTATATAAAATAAATAAACATAATATTTAGAAATTATTTATTAATATCCATACTTCTAGGTTTCATCACTAGTTTATATTGGCCATGTTTAAATAACTATATTAATAATATATCATGGTTTTGTTAAGATTTAGGATCATCTGTAACACAATTTATCCTAGTGTTTTGTGTTGAATATGATTAACATTTTGTTTCATGTTTCACAAGATATTGATGAAATTTAATTTATTTGAAAAAAAATCATACAAACTCGGGGTGTTACGTACTATACCATCAAGAATGAGGGATTAATATCTTTACAGGATTGTGTCTGAGAACTGATTGGGAAGTAGCCTTCTAGGATGACTCTGAACCACATTCTACATTTTTAGAATGCCTATTCACATTCTCTATATAATTTTGATATGTCCTAGATAGACCTAAATCAGGATTATGTGGTCATATATATCATGTATCATAGGTTAGTCTCCCCAATCATCTATAATATCTTAGAAGAGAACAATAAAGTCAATGATAAGACTGATCAATAAAGTCTCATATTCTCATCAACTGATTATTGAAATGAATGGATATCCCTAATTGTGGACTATTTATTATACTATATCCTCTAACAATAGTGTGTTAATAAAGGGAATATTCATAATTTTGTGGTTAAATTCACCCTTTATTAGGGGCCCTGATTCTGAAAAGGTCCCTTAAAATAAGGTTTTGATGGAATTATCTTAAGATTTGTCTAGGGAAGGGATATCCTTATCATGATGATATATTTTCAATTTTGATATTGTAGAATCACTAGTCACATACTAACCACTCTCATCAGATTAGAACACTTGGTTAATGTTGGATGTAATCACACATGAATTCCTAGAGATAACCAATAGGTTCTATTCTTTCAACATACCTAGAAATTTCATTCATCAATAACTAGGCTTCTTATATAATAAAAATATATTATTAGTCATTTTAATTTTGGGGAAAGATATCCTAGGGCCATATCCCCTTACCAAATCCTGGAAATTCATGTTCATCATTATCTATAACAACTTATTCTCCATGTTTTTCATTGATATATCCCTCGATTAAATTGGAATTAATGTTATCTTCAGTTCTGTGAAGTTATGAATCATTTATATATTTTGTTTCCCTTATACACTATTGATAGACAGTTAACCCAATTTATTATCCTCTGAGTTTAAAAGGTTTTATAAGCAATATAACTATCAGTTCAACCCCTCACCCCACTAAATTCAATAAAATAAATAAGTGAATCTTTCAATATGACATTGTCTATAAAAATACATAAGATGGTGTATAATGATATAGAGTCTTATCTTGATATACTATTTTTATCATTGAGATATTTTTACACCAAAACATGTACTTCTATTAAATAAAACCCATATTCTTTTCAATATGTTACAAAGAATTTTTTGCACATTGAGGATTAGTTTCCTTCTCTCTATGTTTCACTTTGAAATAACCTCACTAAGGATTGACTCTTGAAAATGTAACTTGATTAAATGGATCAACATTATGAAAAAAGGTTTCACATTAATCATATCCTTTAGAATCACCAAATTTAGATAGCTTGGTCCCTCAACAAGAGGGTCCATATCTGTTTATTTTTTCATAGATAATTGGTGTTAATCCATAGATCCCCAATTATATCTTGGAAGAATCCTCCATATATTAAACTAATATGGGAGGAATCATACACCATAAATAAGGTATACTCAAGTGGAGAATATTCCTCTACTGGGTTAGATAGATAATATATCACATCTACCACAAGTTATAGATTTATAGAGAAATAATTCTCATAACATCATGGTTTCTTCACATCATCCTTACATAATGGAATTAAATTATATACCACTTACATATTTGTCACATGTTGTTAAACTATATAACAATGTTTTCAACCTATAATAACTTATATGACATAGATTTAAAGTCAGAGTTATTATACATTTACCTTAATATTTCTAATATATTAGTTGTAATACATTATGATTTATAATGAATAATCATTCTATATTACTCTAAGATGTTCAAAATAAATCATATATACATGGTAATACACTATAAATCATTTTCTTTATCACATTGACTTAAACTAAATGGCACATATTTATCATTTCTCCATGACCATAAACATCACAATACATACATCCTCACTTAATGATGTTAAAATATGTAGTAGATACTTTCCTCTTTCAGTCACCCATTTGTGATGTAAGTGACCATATAATCAAATATTTTCTCTCAAACCATTAAAAACACATTTGAACCTCGATGGTTTGGTTGATTTCCTTGATTATTTTTCATAAGATGTGTTTGGTTCAAATTCATGCAATTAATTTCATTATTTTCACTATTTATTTGGGAAGTCATATGTACATGGTAATTGCATAATTGTTTGATCAAATGTTGGGTTTTAAGGCATTTCTCAATTTCTCACACCAATTTTTCCATTTTTTCAGTATTCCCTAGAAACTCCCAATAGTTCCCCTTTCCATAACTAGGTACAAACCTACTTTCCAAAGGAAGGTATTCCCATGGGTTTTTAGGCCTGATGACACTTAGGGACTCGCATTGGTCAAGATGATTGGAGTTTGGGCACTTCACACTCTTTTTGGGGGAATTTTTTCCTACTCTGGGACTCAGTTATAGATTTAAGATATGTTCTCTGATATCTTCCTAATACTGATACAAGACCGGTTACCCTAAAAAATATAGGTTAAGTCTATTTATTTGTACATAAGATGGGGGTATCATCTATGAATCCATTTGTATGTATCTGAGGTTCTCCATCTATTTATGGTAATGGAAGGATGTCCATGTGCTGAAGTTGTGTAACCAAGAGCTTCAGAATTTTTCTACCAAGTAAGGAGGAAGATAATAATCTGAGGTAATGATTGATCCATTATGAGGCATCCCATGTATCCTGGTTATTTTAGGAATGAAACCCATATAGTTTTTTAGACTCGTTCAGTTTAACATTGTATGTAAAGAACATATATGATTGCTCTGAGGCACCGGGTATTCAAGATCAAGTCCCAAGGATACTTCCTATGTATCTCTATTACAATGAGAATCATATTTTTTGTAGTTCATTTTTTTTGTTAGTCCACTGATGGATGAGGTAGAGATATCATCCCATGATAATGATTGGGTCTCAATGGTTTATGTGTCAGAAATACCATAAGACATGCAAAAAATTGGGTGATTATTTGATATTAGTCCTTAAAAAGGCATCGTATGTATCTTGATTATGGAAGTACTCAGAGATCTTGTAGTTTATTCACACCCTTGGGACTATCCCAAAGGTAAATTTCGTTGTGTTGAGTTGAATATATCATGCCACTCATTGTGGATTTCAGGATAACATTTCCCTAGATAGTGGAGATTTGTGATGCGAATGATATTACTATTTCAACTACCTAATCCCACGTGATCTATGATCTATGTGAGAAACAATATATAATAATTAATTAGTCTCATTGAATATGAATGTAGAAATTATGCACTAGGATTCCCCTTGAGATGTTTAATATATAGCTCATGCCTTAGGGAGGCATTCTATGTATCCTGATTATGGAAAGAATTTGATTCGTCGTAGTTCCATTGATTGTGGATTATACATTGATTTTACCTTAGAATTGAGACATATAATATTATTTCCTCAGTTGGGTCTCACACTATGAGGTTTACCTAGTATTTTTATATATTTATAGTGCACATGATATAACCATTTTAACACCCTAATCTCACAATATTTGTGCTCGTTGTGAGAAAAAATGGATGGAAATTAATCAATGCCATTGCATGTTGATGTGGTACTTATATAATGATATTTCACATGGAAGGTTAATAAAGATATTGAACCTTTGGTAGGTGTCTTACTCATCCAGGTTATGGTAGGAATCAGAGTTATCATATTTCCCTTGATTGGGGCTTACACAATGAGGTTTCCCTACTGATCGGGGCATACACACCGAGGATAGACAATGTTATCATATCCTAAGATTCCCATGCTAATTAGGGCATATTTTATTATGCTTCTGGATGGGGATTACTCTATGAGGATTCCCTTGTATCTGGGGATTACACGCTGAGGATGAATGAGGTTATCAAATCCTGGGATTCCCTTACTAATATCACCTATGTTCCTACCTTTCATGCATTGATTGTCTTTTTTTCATGTTTTGATTGTTTTCTTAATATATATGAGAGTATCTACTTGGAATATCCAAATATAGTCAAATGATCTAGTTGAATTGTTTAGAATAATTTTCATAACCTGGATGTAATTTCCAATGGTTATCACATGGTCAAGGTTAACTTTTCTAGAGGACATCTCAAGACCTAGATGGTTTGTCCTGGAGGTCATCGCATGACCTGGATGGGTTGTCTAGAGGGTTCTGTATGATCTAGATGACCTGGACTAGGTGTCATCACAAGATCTGACTGACACATATGGAGGGTATCATGAGAGTCAGTGCAACATATCTGAGAGGGTGTCACATGTCTTGGATGACATGTCTGGAGGGTATTTCATGTCCTGGCTGACATGTCCGTAGGGCAGCGCGAATCATGGATCACTTTCCCGAAGGGTGTTGTGAAAGCTATATGACATGCCCATATGCTACTGCAGGGATTGATTGACATGAGAGGTTTTTGTTATATGAGTCAAGATATGTATCATAAGTACATCGCAAGGATTGGGTGATAAGCATAGAGTGATTTTCAAGACTAAACTAACGCACCCAAGAGAAACACATAGCCTGCTCTTACATGTCCAAAAGAATTCACATGATCAAAATAGCATACCAAAGAATGATCATGAGACCTGGTTTTCATGTCTTGGTGCTTTTGTGTGTCATGGATGGTTCACGTGAAGCGTATGAGGGTCAAAAAACATGTTTTTTGTTTAGTGTTTACACCTTTAGTCTTTTTTCTAGCCCTTATATTTCAAATTCCCTAGAGTTATTCAGTTTCAATTTATTTTATGTATCGCGTGATCTATCAGAAATGTGGGATGTTCTTCATGTTTCCTACCAAAATTTATTTTCATGATCAATAAATGATCACATTTTGTGATTTATGCATGGATAATGATTGCTCCAGCTATTCACTAGTATATTACCTAAAGAAATACTTGCATATCACGAGATCAGCCACTCTGAGAAATCTGTTCTGGTACTCAGGTGTGTCGATGTGACTTGAAGAAGAAAATACAACCCCATTATTTGAGTATTAGGTGGTGGATTTATAGGCCTCACCATCCTATTTTTTCACTATTTTTCATGGAATACCTCACGCAGATACAAGATAGAGTCGGTGAAGGGTTATGGCATCACACGACTTCACGAGCCTTTTTCATGGGCTGCTTCTGAGGGCATCGCGTAATTTTCAGTGACCATGAATCTCTCACTTCAATGCCTCCTTTATTGGATTATTTACAGTTAATGAGGAATTTTTTTGAATTATATGGGCTTGCTGAAGTACTTCTATGTTGTTATATTAACATGTCAAAGGGCCTTCACAAGATCAAGGTGCCTACTAAAAGGCATTCATAAGATTATTGATGCCCTTCCTAGGATATTTTGTGAGGAAAGGATGGATTTTGTGGGGACCTTCACAAGACTAAGACAACTTGTCAAGGAGTCTCTTGAATTCATGTTATAGATGGGCTTGGTTCGTCACAATATTTTTATAACCTCGAGAGGATTTTTCTTCCTCTTCTTTTTATTTTCTATGTTTATTTTCCAAAGTTGAAGGGTCATGAGAGATTTAATGATCAATTTTAAAGACAATTACTCTAACTATTGATGATGAATTGTGTGGCCAATAAAGTTCCTATAGAGATATGCAATTATTTCATGGATAAGAGAATTTATTTTCCTTAGGGATCCAAAGGGGTAGTGAAATGTTTCCTGACTATACCCGAGGCACTTATCACATGATGAGGATGTCATGTTGGTGATATTCTATAAGAAGAGGTGGAGATGTCTCCAGAGTCTCGTGGTCTCTTTTGAACTACCTAGGGGAAAATCATATGTCTTTTATGATTGTGAGGGGTTTCCATCTCCTCCCCTTTTATTTAATTTGATTTACTTTACAATGGTTCATGGGATTCACAATTTTTCTCGAATGTTGTCATGGAAAATCATTCTCTCCATCAATGATCCATCATGTGAGTTTTATGACCATAAGAGGCATATGACTTTTGGATATTTCTCCTCCCTATTTTCCATGTATTTTTTGAATCCCTCACCCACTGATTTCCTGTGAGTGTGCCACTTGATCAATATGAGATCTTTTTATGGCATGCACACCTTATCTTGGTTATTTTTTCTGTTTTCTTATGGTGCATCGTACGATCAGTGTTGGATCTTACAAGGGAATGAAAATGTTGTCAGGGAAAATTTCCCTACTTGATTTTGAGACATTTCATGTTAATTTATGGATCTCACGATCACATGCATACATTTCCAAGGACAATCACTTTTCTCACCTTTAATATTCCATGTGTTCATGGATGGAATATTATGATATCAAGGGTGAGATAGAGATTCTCATACACACATGAATATTGAGTGTGTGTGGTGTGAAATTCCATTGGATTGATGGTGCATCGAGTCTTGAATGTTATTCATGTTTTGCTTTCAAGGCATATCAAATAATTTTTTAGGACTAGATCATAGTGAGATTCTGAGTCACTATCCATAATTCTTCACATAACCAATTATGTTGTAATTCAATCCTCTTCTGGTAATAGCCAAGAAGGTGATATATGATCCATTTTGTACTCGACTGATGAAGTTTATATATAGGATGTTGGTCCCATATTTTCATGAGATTGAATTCTTTTCATATCATAGTCCTTCACAAGATAGGTTATATGGTGCTTCTACCTTTCGAAAAATGGGTTACACTATGCAAATACCTTCCGCAAAATGGTTTATATGGTTCCATAAATCATGATGTGGATGCTTATACAGAGGAAGATCGCGGTTTTTAGCCTCTTTTTTGAGTATGATTACATGATTTATTTCTCACATCTACTCAAATGCATGATCATTATGCGGGCTCATGATATTCTAGTTTGTGAGGAAAACATGATATCCCTTCTGCCAAATGGCATCTTCCCTATTTGATGTGTGATATATGTATATTTATAGAAAATGTATCACACTATATATACTCACCTGAGAAAGGGGGATAATCCTATAATAATTCCCCACCATTATTCAAACTGACTTATTCAGCCATGATATCCTCAAATAACACTGCATCAATGCATGTCTTCAAATAAATGAAGATTTTGGTATTCTTCATGCAACACTCATTTGTATTTTCACAATCACATAACTTCATGGAGTATTTTTGTATTCGCATGATCCACATATAGATTTTCACTATAGAACTTCATCAAATATAGTTTATATCTAAAACCCAATATTTTCATAGCTTCTATTACTTATGCATTGTATATAGGTGTGGTGGTGATTTCTCATAATTCCTTCATCACATTATCTATTTTCATTGAGTACTACATATTTTCATCACCATATTAATCATAGTCACTTATTCTCATAAATAATAACCCAAATGATCAGATTCAAATATGGAGAGGCCACCCAAACTTATCACTAGGAAATCTATATTTCCCAATCATATGCCTTCCATGGACAACCTTCATAGTATTGTGTGTCCATATAGAGTCTTCCTGTAATTCGACAATCTATATATTGTTATGCTTGTGTGATCTGCATTGAGGTCTCTATGAGTTCTATTACGATGTACCCCAATACACCAAAGGTTATCTACATGAACCCAATAGTTTTTTGTGTGGGAAAGATCATGCGATCATGGTTTATCTAGTGTGTGATATCGATTCCAGGTGTGATAGGAAAAAAGGAATTCTTACACCATGAGGTTGAAGAAGATAAGCATGATGTTTTTTTATCCATAACATGTTATGTACCCCAAAAAAATCATTAGACCATTTCATTATGGATTTATATTGGAAAAACAATTACTGCATGTTCACATACATGACAAAGTGCATGGAACACATTTAAAAGTTTCAACAAAATTTACCCTAGAATTAGATTCATTCAGAATGAGAAGAAACCAATTCTAAGGAAAATATAAAACACTTTGTAATAATCTAAATGATAATGTATTCCTCCTTATCCATTATATCAATGGATATATCTGATAAAATTTATGTTTTGTTTTCAATTCTTCTTCATTCATGATGTGCACAATATTTCTGATTGATCTGATATTATATGAATCGTCAATAATACCCATCCTTTGAATAATCTCACATAAACAAAAATTCATGTATTTTAATGCTAAAATTATAAGAGATTATTTCTTGAGAAATGATCATGAGTTCCCACCATCATGAGATTATTCTTTGATAATTTTTCCCATATAGATTTAGATCACCTGATTTGCATAAGGATTTCTTAGGAAGGATATATATCCCAGAGGGAGAGATTTATATCTTTTGACAAAGTTTTTAGTATTGAATAGATCATCTTGATTGTTTGTGTAGTCCATATGGTGGGTCTTACAGGTTCTTGTAGACTCAATTGTTTCACTATTTTATTTTATGGTACTTTAGCTCAAACCTTTTATTGCTCTAGTTTAGGGTCGTTTAGCTCTAACATGTTATCACTTTATTTTAGGGTCTTTTAGTTTGGATATTTACATTACATTAGTTTAGGGTATTTTAGCTCAGACTGGGTATTTCATTTGTTTAGGTTCTTTTATCTTAAACCAATTATTTTTTTAGTTTAGGGTCTTTTACCTGATACCTGATATTTATTTAGTTTATGGTCTTTTATCTCAGACCTAATATTGATTTAGTCTAGGGTATTTTATCTCAAACCTGATATTTCTTTAGTTTAGGTTCATTTATCTTGGACCTGATATTACTTTAGTTTAGGGTATTTTAGTTCGTACCTGATATTTCATTAGTTTATCGTATTTTAGCTCAGACCTGATATTTCATTAGTTTAGGGTCTTTTAGGTCAGACCAAATATTTCTTTAGTGTAGGATTTTTTAGCTCAGACCTTATATTTATATAGTTTATCATTTTTATCTCAGGCCTAATATTACTTTAGTTTAGGGTCTTTTATCTTATACCTTATATTTCTTTAGTTTAGGGACTTTTAGCTTAAACCTTATATTAATTTAGTTTAGGATCTTTTAGATCATACCTTATGTTACTTTTGTTTAGGGAATTTTATCATGGACCTTATATTACTTTAGTTTAGGGTCTTTTACCTCAGACCTTATATCACTTTAGTTTAGGGTATTTTAGCTCAGACCTTATATTCCTTTAGTTTATGGTATTTTAACTCATACCATATATCACTTTAGTTTAGGGACTTTTATCTCGGACCATATATTAATTTATTTTAGGGTATTTTAGCTCAGACCATATATTTATTTAGTTAAGGGTCTTTTAGTTCTGACATTTTATTTCTTTAGTTTAGGGTCTTTCAACTCGGACATTATATTTCATTATTTTAGGGTATTTTAACTTGGACCTTATATCACTTTATTTTAGTTTATTTAATATCAAACCTTATATCTCATTAGTTTAGGTTCTTTTATCGTGGACCTTATATTTCTTTTGTTTAGGGACTTTTAGCTCGGGCTGTATATTGCTTTAATTTAGGGACTTTTAGCTTGGACCATATCAATGATTGTGGGATATGACGCAAGCATGTCTAGAATGACCCAAAGCACTCTAAGGTGTTGGGTTCTTCCATAGTGTTTCCAGGGCACACAAGGATCATAAATCCCTTTTTGTATAGAGAAACATTTGATTGAGGAACATAGGCGCATATGTAGCAGCCATATGCATACATGAATAGTCAAGCAAAGGGTCCTTGAAGCCGAGAATCTTTTCTAGTGTCTATAGAAGATTTATGGTGGTAATATTGGTTAATGGTTAAATACTAGGGATGCTACATCTTCTTGTATAGTTGTAATATGGGTTATTTAAGTCATAACCTAAAAGTTTGAGTCGTGAATATGAAATGGGGATGATATTTCAGGGATGACCTGTAACGATCTAGGGTGTGGGTTCCACTGTGGTGTTTCTTAGGCTCTCAAGGATTGAAGCTCCTCTATTGTAAGGTATAGATTCCTTTAGTTGGTGTTTCAAGGCCCTTATGCATTGATATAATGGTCAATCTAAATAATATCTACACTTTTTTCCAAGGGTTATAAAATATTTATGAAGACTAAAACGTCTAGATGATAAGGTTGGGTATGGGAAGAAATCTATCCAAGAAAGGTTCTATCACCCTAGGAAAGTCTATCTCTTGACTGTGAAGCTCAATCCTAATTCTATGTGGTTTTAAATAATAGGGTGTGGTCTATCAAAGTTTCATGAATGGAGTGTCACATTACATATTTAAGAAAGGGTAAAAAATCAGTGATGTAGCGTTGAGGATGTAAAATCCACTCTGATAGTTTGGAACAAAGATTGTAAATCATGGTATAAAATAATCTAAGTAAGAAGATTATATGGGATAGTCATACCGAGAGTATTTTAGGTACACTGAGGTGTTGAGTTCTTCCACAATGATGCCAAGTCTTACAAGGATTGGAATTTTCTTTTTATGGAGTGACTCATTAGGTTGAAGGATATAGGTTCATATAAATGAGCCATAGGCATCATGAATAGTTAAGAAAAGTTTCCCTTGAATCCTGATATCTTTTCCATGGGATTTGAAAGGATTACGGTGATCTAAGGCACCCAAATTAGGAAGTGTGATTTGAAAAAGTGTAATATCCATGAAGACTTCAAGAACCCTAAAGGTTGTGTCACCAACTAGAGAACATATTCTCATGGTGAGGAGACATGAAAAATCGTTACTCTTAATTTTTCTTGAACCTGGGGGTACAGTGAACATAGCATGGTTTTTAATAAGGCTACAGAGTATACCCTATAAACTTCATTCCTTGTTCATTTGTGCCCTAAATTTTTTCAAAACTCTGAAGATGAGAAGTTTCGGAGCAAAGACTTGACATTTACTCAGGGAACCCTCTATGGGTTTTCAACCTATTAGGTTTTTTGTCTCTTTCTCTAGTAGTTTAAGGTCTTCCAATTTGGACTATCATGGACTAGAGTTTAAGGTCGTACATCTTTGACCATAGTGCAAGAATTTTAATTTCATGATGCATATAGGCATAATATGGAATATTATGCACAAGAGACCAATTAGGACATCCATGGTTAAGAGAATCCCAAAATCCTCATAAGTGGTATATAAAAGTGTTTTAAATCATGGATATGGGTTCTTGGGTCATGAGTAGTGACATGGGATAGTCATACTAGGAGTAGTTTAGATCAAACGGAGGTTTTGAGTTATTCCATGGTGATTTCAGGGATCATAATGATCAGAAATTCCTTTTTGCAGAGAAAAACATTTAGTTGACGACCATAGGTGAATATGCATGAGCCATAGGCATACATGTATAGTGAATCAAAGGGTCCCTTGAAGCCAGATTTCTTTTCCAAGGGCCATGGAAGGTTTTTGAAAACCCAAATCACTTGTGGCATGAAGTTTTGTACATAGATTGAGGTGAATTCAAAAGATGTTGTAAGTAACCCGTACTCAGGAAGACCAAGATAAGGATATTGTGGTCCTTTAATAAAGAATGATAAAAGGGTGATGGATTGTAAATTTTTTCATCATGTATTGGTGATGTTTTCTGTGTAGTTTAAAATCATGTGGTGAGGATATTTTTCTTATAGTTTAACATCATATGGTAAGAAAATATTTGTTGTGTAGTTTTTAATGTCATGAGACCAAGATGTTTCCTTTTCAATTTAACATCATGTGTTAAGGATTGACTTCTGTTTGGTCTATCATCATAAGGTAAGGATGTACTTTCATGCAGTCTAATGCCATGCGGTAATGACATGGGAACTAACCTGAAAATTTTATTCATGATATATCATGTACACATGTGATCCATACATATACATGGATTTTTCATAGGAAAAATAATATTATCTGACTTAGTTTCTATGTATTTTGGGTGAATTTCTTATCAATTGTTGCAATTGGGTCTAGGATTGGAGATACGGACATCACTACATATCTAGTGATGATAGGAATCAAGACACATGTAGTTCTTGAAATACCATGAGGTTTATCATCATGTGGTGAGGACTAAGATAAATAATCCTGAAAGAACAAAAATTATATAGTTGGTCCCAAGGGTAGAAGTCAAAGAATCACTACATATATCATGAAAATGAGAATCAAACCACACATAGTTATGAAGGTTCAGGCAGTTTAACATCATTTTGTGAGGACATAGGTCCCCTGTTGTGAAAAGGTAATATTGTGGTTAATCACATTAATGGAATTATTGGTGTCACTATGTATCTCATAGTGATGGAAATCAAGACATACATAGTTATTAACTAAGTTCCCTGTGCAGGTCTGACCCTTGGGCAAAGAGTGGGGGGGATTTCTATACTTATCTATTGTGACAGGGTTCAGAGTTAGAAATTCAGGAGTCTCTACATATCCAGTGAGGACAAGAATCAATTCATATGTGGTTCTTAACAAAGTTCCCTACAAAGGTATAACCTATAGGAAAATAGGGGAAATTTTTATACTTATCTATTGTGACTAGGTTTGGAGTTAGAAATATAGGTTTTTCTACATATCATGTGAGGATAATAATCAAGTCACATGTAGTTCCTGAATGAGAAACTCTATCTTCTCCGGTCTGGACCGTATAGAGAGGGGGAAATTATTTTTGTTGATTGTTGTATCTAGGACCAAGATTAGAGATCCAGGGATCACTATGTATCCTATGATGATAGGAATCAAGACACACGTACTTCCTTAGGTAATGTGTAGTTTTATGTCATGTGACAGGTACCATGACCATGTAGTTTAATGTCATGTAGTCAAGCACTCATGGTGTGCCTTTTACAGTCTTTCATTTAGGAACATGTTGGACCTGTCGTGTACTTTCATGACTTGTTCATGTGGGGAATCCCTTACTGCAAGTCTTAATCTCACATGATCTATTCTTGGTGTGAGAAACAAAGAATAGAAACGGTTTCTCTCACAATAAAGAGGTTTTTAATGGTAAAATAGATGTATTTTGTATCATGTAGTGGAAGAACCAAGATATATAATTGATCCATCCCTTAGAATCCCATTAAAAATGATAATATAGTCGTACATAGTTATTGATGGGACATGAAGTTTAACATCATGTGGTGAGGATGTTAGTCGTGTGGTTTAGCATATTTCGGTAAGTACATGGATCACACAACATGAAGGAAAAGGAATTTTGTGGCTGGGACCATTTGGATTTCACTAAAAATTTTGTAATGGCAGTAATCAATCCATACATAGTTCTTAGAGAACCATGTAGTTTAATTTCAAGCAGCTAGGATGAACACCGTATAGTTTATCATCATGTGGTTAGGAAAAATGATATCATTCAGTTTAAAGTCTTACTATTAGAACTTCAAATATCATTCAGTTTATTGTATTACTACTATGATGAATACCATATAGTTTATAATCATGTGGTCAGGATGAAGGATAATATGCTATTTAATGTTTTTCTATTAGGACTTCCGATGCTGCACAGTTTATCCTCTTGCTACAAGGATGAATTCTGTATATTTTATCATCATTTTGTTAGGATGAAGCATATCGTGTAGTTTAAATTATTTCTATTAGGACTTCAGATGTTGTTTAGTTTTTCATATTGTTTCTAGGATGAACATCATACAATTTATCATCATGTGGTCAGTATGAAGGATACCATGCAGTTTAGTTTCTTTCTGTTAGGACATCATATGCCGCATAGTTTTTCATCTTGTTTCTAGAACAAACACCATATAATTTATCATCATGTGGACATAATGACGAATATTGTGCAACTTAATGTCTTTCTTTTATAAATTTAGATTCCACACAAGTTATCATCTTTCTTCTAGGATTAACTCTGTGCAGTTTATCGTCATGTGGTTGGGACGATGGATACTGTTCAGTTTAAAATCATTTTTTTAGGACTTCAGATGTTGTGTAGTTTATCATCTTGCATCTAGGATGAACTCTATATAGTTTATCATAATGTGTTCAGAACAAAGGGTGTCATATAGTTTAAAGTCATGTTGTTAGGACTTCATATATCGTGCAGTTTATCGTTTTACTACTTGTATGAATAGCGGTACTTATAATGATGTGGATTCACATGTCTTAATAACTATACAAAGTATTTCTTGAGAAATATCACATTTTTTGGGGGGTGTATCATGATCCACATCTATTTTTGGAAAATTAATAGGCTCCATTGTGATAGACCTTATATATGATGTAAGTCCCTTCCCATTTGGGTTCTAGATTCAGGGGATTTTTTCCTAGTATCAATGAGGTTATGAGAACCAGCACTAGTTCTCCTTATAGTAATGAACAAAGGAAAACATTCTAATTAACGTCTCCTACGATCCAATTATTATGGACCTCCAGGTTTTGAAATGTGTTCAACCTTCTCTCATCGATCCACTCCAATTAGTCCATCTACATTTTCAATTTCTCATCATCTAAAAGCTATCTAAAAATGGATAATCGGATTGAGGGAAATTGGGCTTCTATGGTTATCACTTATTTGGTCTTGTAAACCAATGAGTATGGTGTTTCCTATGTGGTAGTATCTGTGGTGTTATGATAATCCCATAAATCATGAAGAATTTTATCTGGAAAAGACTTCTTATCATTGTTCACCATCTTTTGGTGCATATTCGATAAAGTATTATTGAAGGCCTCTATCTATCCATTTTCCATTTCATGATAGAGATATGAGTGATTGGACTCGATATTGAACTCCTGGTATAGTATCTTCTACTTCATAGAATAAAATTTAGCATTGTTGTTCTTAAATATTGTGTGAGGGACCCTGAACATGGTAATGATATGAGACTTCACGAAGTTAATGATATTCTTCATCCTAACTTCCTTGAGGGGTATTTCCTCGTTGTAAAATAATTATATAAGTAAGGATGTATTTGAATTGATTATTTGGGGTTATGGGATATAGCCTCACAACATCCATTCACCAAATGAAAATGTCCATGAATATTTAGTTGTATGTAGAAATTATGGGGGGATGATGGATGATGTTTTGATGAATCTGGCATGAATAACATTTCCTAGTTAACTCCATGTAGTCTTGTCTCATGTTTTTCCTATAATATCCTAACCTCCTGATTTAGTGAGAGGGTGTAGTATCAGATTTATGGGTTCCATAAGATCCTTCATGCACTTCTACCATGGTGATGGAAATCTCTACTTCTACTATGAATATAAAGAAGATTTTTTTAAATCCTCGTTTATAGAGGACCTTTTTCTCAATTGGGCCATCCTATAGAGTGAAATTCATTGTAGGATGCTGAATTTGTTCCCTTCTAAATATATCCATTGGGAGAGTCCCATTTTTGATATAACCAATTATGGACTCCATCCATATAGGGGAGTACATTGGTTTTTAATTCTATGGGGTGGTGTTAACCTAGTTGATTTCTCCCATATTGAATATGAATATCAATGATACCATTCTTCAATGTGTGATATAGAAGATTTCTTCCTCTTGATCAAGGTCATCCAGGATGGTGGTTGCATTAGACAGTGTTTCAAAACAATCATTCTATGACCGGGGAACATGATGCAATGTGGGATCAAAAAGGAACTCTTCCTCATTCCCCTAACATAGCCAGTGAGAGGGTCCAGTTCATCCTTTTTATGGTATATTTTCCATTGACCTTCATTATCACTAATTTTAAATCCCCTTTTATATTTAGGTAAGCTATGTGCATCTGTAGGGAGAGTTACAACCCAGTGATGAGGGCTTGGTATTCCTCCTCATTATTTGTGTATCCTTTGAATAGTGATAAATAGTAGGGAATAACTTATTTTTTTAGAGACAAACACAACCCCTATACCAACTTGATTCAGATTTGGGTTTTAAATCCTTTTACCAATGAGACTCCATACGGTGACATAAATGTACATATCCCATGTTTGGGGAGTGTCATGGGAATAGAATACATTTTCATCTGTAAGCTCGGTGTCTTTAATGTATTTTGTGTGGAAGGATGTTCTGTGAGGAAATTAGCCATGGATTTCCCTTTCACTGACTTATGTGATATGAACTAAATGTCATATTGCTACAGAATTACCGCCCATTGGTCCAAGTTCCTGGTCAATATAGGGCAGCCAAAGATATATTTGATAAGATCAATAGGAGAGACTATATGGACTTCATGGTGTTTCAAGTAATGGATTATATTTTTTACTATGAATATGAGTGAAATGAAGTTCTTCTCAACACCACAATATCTATTCTCAGTACCTAGCATCATCTGGATGAGGTAGTAGAGACTATTATCACTCCCTACGTTATTTTTTTGTATGAGGAGGGTTCCTAGTGAGAAATCGATATTAGCCACATATAAGATTAGTGGAATCCCTTCCATATAAGGCATCAAAACCAGTGGGTGGATAAGGTACTGCTTGAGACTCTCGAAGGATTCATAGCAGTAATCATCCCATTGATAGAAAATTCCCTTCAGAATTATCCTGGAAAAAAGGATATATTTTCCAACCAGGATGGATATGAATCATAAATGTAGGTGAGATTCCCTTGGAGTCCCCTCAGTTCATTGAGATTTCTGGGGGTGACATTGCTAAAATAGAACTAGCCTTTTTTGGGTCAAACTCAATGTTGCAGTGGCATACTACAGAGCCAAAGAACATTCCTAATGTTACCCTGAAATATAATTTCATCATATTCATTTTCAGACAATGTTGTTACATCTTATTGAATATTGTTTGAAGGTTTGTGATGTGATCACATCACTTTCAGGATTTAACAACCAGGTCATCGATAAAACACTCTGTTATCCTTCCCAAGAATGTATTAAAAATGTGATGCATGGAATGTTGGTATAGAGAACCAGCATTCTTTTGCCCAAAGGGCATGACCTAATAGTAGAAAATCCCATGAGGCACTCTTAGGTAGTGGATTCCTCATCTTCATTGGCCAAATTGATTTTATTTTACCATGAATACCCATCCATAAAGGAAAGGGATTGGAAGCCAAAAGTTGCGTCAATCAAGAGTTATGTGATCAAAAATGGGAAATCATCCTTTGGGAAATGCCTATTAATGTCTCTAAAATAAATACAAACCTTGTTTTGTTTATTATTTTTCTTGATGAGGATGATGTTGGTGATCCATCTTGGGTATTACACTTCTTAGAAAAAGTTGGATTTCATCAACGTTTCAACTTATGCCTCTACATTAGTGGTATGAGAGGGGTTCATCCTCCTAGTTTCTTGCTTGAAGCCTCGATACTCATCGAGGGGCTGAGGTAGTGTATATCCACATCTATATTCAGTCCAGGAATTTTTGTATAGTTCCAATAGAACACATATTGGTGCTACTTTAGAAATGCAATATACATCTCTTTCTATTTGAGGGTCCTAGAGGAACTAATTAGAGTATGCCACAGGTCTTCTTTTTTTTCGCAGATTTATCTGTGGGAGCTTGTCTATAGTGGTGGATATTCCTTCCTCAAATACTGGAGGGCCATTTCTGAGATCATCCTCCTCCTCTTCCATCTCTGAGTTTGTGGGGACATTTTTAGGTGAAGATGGAAATTTGGGGGCTTCTCCATCGCTATCGGGGTGAGGAAGGCCATGAGATGATACATTATCATCCCCTACCACCAAATTCATTGCAGAGAGATGATGGAGATTATTTCTTTTTACACTATCACTGGGGATAGTATGGGGCATGGACCTCTAGGACTTGATCTGTTATCTCAACCAAATTTATGGGGAGCACATATTCATTGTCAAGCAAACTCCATGGATCCGCAGGTGTGGTTCCCAAGCCATTAGGGGTTGCAATATGTATATCATCATCTACCATTGGTTTGTTTCCTCCATTCATGTAGTGATCTACTTCAGCATATGTGTCTCTACAACTCTCTAAGGTGTAATTTCTACCATGTATTATGCCAACTTTTCCATCAATCGGATTCTTCAGACGCTAATGGGATTTTGAAGGTAACGTGAAGTGGATATGGAGCTAAGGCCTTTTGAGAGGGACATCATATGTGGTGTCTTTCTAGATAAACATAAACTTATTATCAAATGTGATCTACCCAAATTGGGCTTTGATTTTGATCTTCCTAATAGGTCTTCCCTCATTCTTATCATACCCTTGAATGGTCAGCTTTGCAAGATATAGATATCCTTCACCATATCCCAAAATTCGGAGGTTTTGAACATAGATGAAGTTGATCCCAGAACCATTACCAATCATATACCTTTGGATGTTGATGTTATTGAGCCTTCCCAAAACATACAAGGTACCGATTTTCCCTTGGATTACCTCTTCCAAATCTTGGTTAGTGAACTAGATGGAAACATGTCATTATGATGGCATAGTCTCCACTCGATAAATGTCGGCTGTAGGGACTTCTGTCACAAAATCATGTAGGATTTGAAGGGATTTAACAAGTGCCTCTCTAAATTCCTTTGAAATATTGATCACATCCAAGATTGATATATTGGTTGTGACTATTACTAGATATTTCAAATTTTCATACTTTTTTGATAGAGGTCAGTGCTTCCCAAAGTGGGTTTTCTTCTATACTTGTAGCTCAGGAACTATGGAACATAAGGTAGACAGGCTTGGTGCATGTGAAGAGGTTGTGAGGGAATTTATTTCTAACATCACATATCATTATTGTCTTCCATGTTTCCTATGATGGTCAGATAATTGAACCCCTACTAAGTGGTAATGCAAGAAAATTGGGTAAAAATGACTACAGGAGGGTTTTGAGACACCTCCATGCCTTTTCTGGGTTCACTGAAGTGTCTCCCCATGGGTCTCAACTGTATTTATGTTTAATTTGGGGACTTGAATGAAATATTCAGTCTGACCACACCCATGTTGTCCCTTGTATCCATGGTTCCTGCACATGCAGACTCCTTTTTGCTGATTATATGATGGGAACTCATATTCTAAGGCATGTTCATCATCAAGGATGGGGTCTTCCAAGTGTATAACATTGACAGAACCAAGGATGATCTCTTAATCTAATGAGGATCCCATTTTGGGTGGTTGTTCCCATGCTTCAAATATCGTGTGGATGAATTATGTAAGAGTCAAATCTTGAATTGGATCGGAATATGACTCTTTATCTTATGTTTCTTCCTACTTTTGGTTATCTTTCCCACCTTTGGGAGGAACATATGATGTCTCCCTATTATGTGGTGTAGCTATTGTGGGTCTATTAAACTATTCTTTTAGGATGGAATGAGCTCGGTCAACTATTTTTTGAGTCATATAATTATTGAACTTTTGTGCATGCATAGCCAGAACTTTCTTCCAACCATCTTCTTATTCTGATCAAAAAATGGTTATGTAGGCCACCTTTTCTAGGGAGTTGTCTAATGCCACCTATCCAGAATTGACCATTCCTTGAAGGACATCCTAGAAGATGATGTAGTATAGGATATTATGACTCAGCTTTCAATGGTAAGGGAAATAGTCATGATAGTCCGTGAGGTTGACTTCATCAGGCTTCTTAGGTTGTGGGAGCTTGAGGAGGTTATTCTCCATGGCTGAAAAGAAATAACTGAGTACTTGTTCATTTCGGAAGGATTAATCCATGTTTATACATTCCTAAAATATTGGGTAAACATAATTTCTCTATGCTTCTGGCCAAGGGAGATTATGTGGTTGTTGATACTTAATAGGAGGTGTTGGGCGGTTTGGGGAATGCCTAGGTTCTTGGATAGACACTACTGATAGATTAAGATTGACAGATGAAGCTTCCACATTGCCTAGATTTTTACCCTATGTTAGGGGGCATGAGTTGAGATGTTGATTGGGTTCACTAAATGGATTCTTCCAAATGTTGGTACATTTTAGTGAACATGAAGAATCCACCTAGATACTACATCAGAATAAGAGGTGTCTGAAACTCATCCATGATATCTTCAACATAGAGTTATAGTAGTTTCTCTTATGAGATATGGATGCTGAGATAATAGGTTATACCATTCCACCTCACTATAAATTCAGACACCCTCTCATTTTCACGTTTCTTGTAGTTTATTTGGTCAAAAATTGTTGTTTTTCAGTGTGGAGATGAACTGATAAAGGAACTAATGATGAAGGTCTTCCCACCCTTAAATGGATCCTACTAGAAGACTATTATACCAAAAAAATGTTGGTCCTATCAGATTTTGTATGAAACAACTCATATTTTTTGCCTCATGTTGATCTTGAGGACACATCATCATCCCACATCGGGATACGAAGTGTGTGATGTTGTTCAGAGTCTCCAATAGCATCAAAGATAGAGAATCTAGGATTTACATAATTGGGTGGAGGCATAGTTTCACCCACCCATTCAGGATATGGATTCTTCTTAGGCTACATAGATGTGTGTCACCCATCCATGGCTTCCATTCGTGTATCCATTGATTTGATGATGTTAAGAAAGTCTGGGGGGACTACTGTCAGATATATATCCCATCCACAGTGAGATGGAAAGGATCAATGAGGTGTCCCCACCTTCATCTCCCACTGATTCTCAATTCTCACTAGGACTAAATGATTTCCTTGGTGAGGGAGAGGGTATTTCCACAATAGAGGTAATTCACAATCATTTTCAACTTCCTTATCTATGTAGACCTTCTTCCTAGATCCTGATCTAGTATGATGCTCATATGACAATTTTGATGGAGGATCGGCTCTTATGGGAGGAGGTATATTTGCCTCATTTAGAAGATGATACCCAGTAAGAATATTTCCCCTAAGTAGATCCTCATTGAGTTTTTAGAGTATTTTTATTTCCCTCTCATATTGTGACAATTGTTCCTTTGTGGTAGGAACATCAACTATTATGGGCGATGATTGGGATATAGCCACACCTTTACCTTTTTCTTTGGAAGTGTTCAACCAGAGAGGTGGAAGATCATTATTTGAAGGTTCTAGATTGTGGATCCTTCTCAAGATCTGGGTGTATGCATCCTTGGTTGGTGTATTTAGATCACCCTCCTTTCATGATATATTTTATTTGTGGCAACCCTCTGCATTTTTTTCTTGATCCACAACATATTCCATATTGACAGTGAAGACATTTAAAAAATCATAACAGTAAATAGTGGTGATTTCATTACTTTTGATGCAGTATGATGATTCTACATTGCATTAATCAGGTTCATTGCTCAGACCCTCTTCCATGTTGGGTCATTTCAGCTTGAGACCTCGGTAGGGTCTGATCACCTTTTCCATATGCTCTTCTTATATTGGCCTATAAGTAGTGACCTTTAGAGAATTTTTGGTAATTATTTCTGAACAGGACCAAAATAGAAGATTTTTGTCTTATGGTGGAAGAAATATGTGGGATTCAAACAATTTATTTTTTCCCTCCCAACCTAGAGAAAATTAATTCCCTCTGTGGTGGTGAAGATGATTAAAATACCCCCAACCCTAAGTAATGGGAGTTATTCAAGGCCGCAATTGGTATTGAATGATCCTATTATTGAGGATCCAATGATTTTAGTTAGGGATATGATGATAATCGGGATAGACAATGAGATATAAATCCCCCCATCCCAATGGGCTAGGGATTTGTTGTAGCTGCTAAGGATATGTCTTGAATCCTCTTAGGAATTAATGATATGAGGGGTGGAAGTAGTGGAAGATATTTCCCTATCCTAGGGGGATGGGTCTTCTCTTTGATGGATACTATGGATGCTTCTATTATTCCCCTTGTAATGCAATGCATCTATGCTCACATAGGAGTTGGATGCGATGGAAGCCCATGATGAGAACCATTCCAAATGAGAAGTTTTTTAGGTGATCAAAACATCAATATCTATGTTTTAAATTCATTATCATTACTTTTAGGGGCCTAGTTTGATGTCTTATTGGATATCCTCTCCATTTGTTCTTGATTTTTAGGAATCATGAAGTGGGGGAATTTCATTATAGTGACCAATTGGCCCGAGCATGACCTGGTCCCCTAATTTTACCAAAGTCTATGACATTACAGGATGTCATATCTAAGGGGTTCTATTGTTCCATGGGTTCAAAAAAATTTAATGCTCCATACTATCCCCATCATTGAATACAGACACATAATGTGGCTTTAGAGATTAGTTGTTAAAGGGTCATGATACAATGGTGGCCAGTGTTTTGAAATTTTACACATTGATTTTATGGTTAAAAATTCTGATCCATGGAGATAGCATCCAGGACTAGATGAAAAACAAGTATATTGATTATCTAAAGTTGACACTCGTATCATGGATAAGGAATATTTTGAGCCTTCAGTCACTGATGAGCAACCATATATTTTGGCATAGATAAGGCATGAACTCCTTTTCTAGATTATCTGGGATCTCATAGTTAAAAGTGGTGAGGGGCCAGAACATGATGGGGGGTTTTGATAACTCTCCCCATATGTTAATTTTAACCTCCTCCTCCTCATACTTACATTCCTCCATCCGGTCAGATCATAGAATATTCTTCTGAGTTTTTTCTATTGATTGGATTGTAGTGATGTTAGAAGTTGATATGGAACCATGTGTAGTTGACACTGATGTTTTGAGCACCTTTCTATACAAATTTTTTGGAGTGTTTTACACCCCTCTATATAAAATTTTCTTGTAAAGGGTTGTATTTCATTTTCTATGGTAGATATCATCACGGGGAGGTTGACCATGGTAGATGTCAGTAGTAGAGGCCTTGCAGTCCATCTTCACACTACCACAAGGAGAACTATCATGGTAATGATCATATTATACTTTATTGGGAGAGTTTATGGACCCTTTTGGAGTTATTAATGTGTCTGAAACAAACTCAAGGACACTGGCATTGAGAATATTTGGAATATGGGTCTTGATCTGCATCGTCGTCAGAATATGCCAACCTGCCTATTCAAATTGTGCAGGGATATGATCATGTTGTGTGACAATTGTAGTAACTTGCTTAAAACCATATGGTGATGTGGGAATATACACCCACTGGTGAAAATATATTGGAATGTTCCAATAATCAATATCATTATAGATAGGAATATGATCATGTCCTAAGGCATGTTCCATTCTCACTTGGTGAGCCTCAGTTAGGACGGGAATATGAAACCTATCTTGAGACTTTGTGATATGTTGCTGGTATTTCTTGGTAGGGATATGAGCCTACCCCGAGGCATGTGCCTCTCTCACCTAGTGATCCCCAGTTGGAATAAGAGTATGAGTCTGGTACGAATATGAATTCCACATTGGAATATGCCGACAGACCTCCAGAATGAGAGAAGGAATATGATCCTTCTCTTGTATTGCCTCAGAATGATTTTGGTGAAATCCTTTGTTGGAGTAAGTAGGAATATATACCAGGTTTTTGTGATCTACGGGAATATGCTGGGAAGATTCACTGATAGAAATATTATCCTATCCTGAGTCTTGTTTCATTCTCACATGTTCACCCCCATAAAGAACGGGGATATGTGCATAATCTTGGGCCTTTGGAGTATGTCACTAGAATTCGTTGACATGAATATGAGGCTATCTAGAGAATTTTCCCCTCTCACATGGTGATACCCGACTAAAATGGGGATATGATCCCAACCCTCGGCATTTGGATAATGCTGCCAGAATTTTTTGATAGGCATGTGCCCCTTTCCTGAGGCATGTTCCACTCTCACCTGGTGAGATACAGTTTGATTAGGGGTATGAGCTCAGTCCGATGCCTCATCCTTTATCAGAATATACCAATAATCCTCCTATATGGGATAAAGAATGTGATATTTCTCTAGTATAATGACTATTTATAATGACCAGAGTGTTGATTTTACCTAGCTATAGGGATAAGATTAAGCACTTATCCCTTGATCTACAGTTGTGTCAGAATATTCTAGTGTATTTATTCACATGTTTCTAAAATTTATTAGCATTTTAGAAAATTTTATGTTGGGATATAATCCTGCACATTTTTTGTCTCCATTATACATTGGCATATGTCTTTGATTGAAGCAGAAATATACACCCACTTATTTCCTCCTTGTTTCATCAAATTATTCTAATGGGATTTATGAATGGGGGTAAGTATATGTGCCTCCCCCTTACCTGTCATGGGAATATGCCCATAGACCTATTCTGATTAAGAATGGATATGATCTTGCTCATTGGTTACTACTAGAATATGTCGATAGGCTTCATTAGCAGGAGTGGGGATATGATCCCACTACTATGTATCTATAACCTTCCTCTCCCAACATGTCTTCCTTAATGCCCATGTATAGGAATTAGAGGTGGAAGCGTGTCAGGTGGTATCCTCAGCAGATGACTGGTGGGTATTAGTGGGATAGTGTTGGAAACAGTGGTTAAAAGTTACCCTCCTTGACAGTACCTAAATTGAAAGGTATCCATATTTGGCTTCCGGATACACCTTCATCAGAGACTGAAGGTTGAAAATGTTACACTCTAGGGATAATATTCTGAAGTAATTGGTTATACTGTCAAGGGATATAGGATCAATAGTATATTTCCTTAGTTTATGTGGACTTCCCAGTTTTCATGATTAGATAACCTCCTGGGAAACTTCCAGGGTAGAGATTGTACCATGTCTATGGTACTCTCGGACCATAATCTTCTCTACATGACATTGGAGATATTGACCAGTTGAGATCATTTTTTAATCCATGGGGGTTGAATTCATAGGTGATTTATTGGAGTTATCTTTAGATGATGAATATAATGTCTCAAATTGTGATTCTAGTGATGACAGTAGCATCTATAGTCTCACAGTTAACAAGAAACAAGATCACAGTTTAGTGAGATATCTTAGGCATGATTTTCTAAATTAGATATGCATGTTTAACACAATTTTCTTTTTAATCTTGATCTATCCATTATTCTCATTTGGATTTGTCAAAATAGGTATGGACTTATTTTTTTGAGAAACCTAGTTACAAAAGATCATCTATAGGATCATGCCAGTATTACTTATTTTTTGTATATTGTATGAAAAAAAAATTTGGCATGACACGTGACTCATCGATAATTATATTGTTTGGGATATTCATATTGATTTCACCATTTTTATTTGCATATAGTTTTAAAATGAAATTTATTGATGGATTAACCCAATCATTTGTTATTATAAAGATTCAAATCAGGTTCACCATTTTTTTTGCATATAGTGTTAAAATTAAATGCCCCAATGGATAATAACTCAATCATTTTTTATTTCATATATTCATTTTGGGTTCACCATTTTTGTTTCATCAATATTTAAGAATTAATGGGATTTTCTCGATGGTTTTATTGATTTTGGGGGTTTATGGACTTTCTCAATCAATCACATCGGGTTTTCTATTTGTTCACTTTCCCTAGAAAGTCCCAATGGTTCCCCCATCCATAAGTGGGTGTGAACCTGCTTTCTGAAGGTAGGTGGTCACTTAGATTTTCAGGCTTGATGAAACTTAGGGACTCACCTTAGTCAATAAGATGGGAGTTTAGGATCATCACACCATTTTGGGGGGATTTTTTTCCTACTTTGGGACTCTCTTATAGATTTATGATATGTAACTTTTTGTAATCCTGATATAGGACCAATTACCCTAAAAACTGTAGGTTAACTCTCACTCTTTTTTCATAATATGGATGTCTCATCTATGAATCCATACATATGTGTCTGAGGTTCTCCGTATGTTTCCAATAATATAAGGTTGACCATGTGTTGTATCTATATAACCAAGATCTTCAAAATTATTCTTACATGTAAAGTGGTAGTTAATATTATGAGGATGGGATCATTCCATTATATGTGTCCTACATATCCTCATTATTGCAGGAAAAAACCCACACAGTTCATTATACCCATATAGTTTAATGTCATACGGAAAGGATATATATGAGTGCTCTAATTCGCTGGGTATTAAAGCTCGAGTCCCTGGGAAACGTTCTACATATTCTAATTATAATGATAATTAGAGTTGTCTTAGTTTATTTTCTTTCTTATTCCACAAATGGATTAGGTATATCGATCAAACATGAGAATTATCGGGTCCCAATGGTTTAGGTTTCAGAGATATCAAAATACTTTCACCAAAGTGGGTGCTTATTAGAGCTCAAGCCTTAAAAAAGACATCCTATGTATCTTTATTATTGAGGGAATCAGATTTCTATTATTTTATTCACGCCCTTGGGACTATACCCATGGTATATGCCTTTATGTTGAGTCAAATATATCATTCCAATCATTGGGGATTTCATGATAACATTTCTTTGGCTAGTGGAGATTTGTGATGCGAATGATATGAATATTGAAACTCCATAATCCTACATGAGCTATGTTTAGTTTGAGAAATAAGGGATAACATGTAATTAGTCTCATTGCATATGGATGTTGGGATTATTTACTAGGACTCCCCTTAAGATGTTTAATATAGATCTTGGACCTCAGGGAGGAATCCTACATATCCTTATTAGGTAGGAATCATAGTCATCGTAGTTCCCCTGATTATGGATTATGCACTAAGGTTTCCATTATAATTGAGACATGTCATATTATGTCTCATATAGGGGATAACACTATAATGTTTCCCTGGTATTTTTTTAGGTTTATGGTGATGATTATATGACCATTGAAACTCCCTAATCCCAAATCATCAATTCTATTTGTGAGAAACAAGGGATGGAAAGTAATCAATGTCATTTGTTGTAGATGTTGGACTTATATATTGAGATCACCCTTGGAAGTTAAATAAAGTGATACAACCTCTATGATTTTTCCTATATATCCTTTTTATGGAATGAATCATAGCCTTTATAGTTCTCTTGATTAGGGATTACACACTGAGTTTTCTCTATTGATTGGGGCTTACACACCATGGACAGACAATGTTAACAATTCCTAGGGTTCCCTTGCTAATTGGGGCATGTTGTATTATGCTTTTGATCAAGGATTACATTATGAGGTTTCCATTTTATCTAGGTATTACACACTGAGGATATATGAGGTAATAAAATCTTGTGATTCCATTTCTGATCTGAACCTCTTGCCTTCCTTTCATGCATTGATTATCTTCTCTTCATGTTTTAATTATTTGCTTGATATATTGGATAGTATCTACCTGACATATCCAAACATAGTCAAATTATGTAGTTGATTTGTTAAAAGGAAATTACATAACCCAGATGGAATTTCTAAAGGTTATCACATGATCAAGGTTAAATTGTCCAAAGGACATCATGAGACTCTTATTGTTTGTTATGGAATCCATCACATGACATGGATGGATTGTATAGAGGGTGTTTCATGATATAGTTGAACTTTACTAGGTTTCATCTCAATATCTCACTAAAAAATATGGAGGGAATCATGATAGTTAGTGTGACATGTCTCATAGGGTGTTGCATGTCATGGATGACATGTCGGAGGGTATCGCATGTCCTGACCGACATGTCTGGAAGGCAGCATGAGTCTTGACTGACTTTCCCAAAGGGTGTCACAAGAGCTAGATGAAATGAAAAGATTCTATCATGAGGCTTGGATGACATGAGTGAGCACCATTATATGTGTCAGGAGATCTATCTAAAAAAAATATTAAGGCTTGGGTGATGAGCCTAGAGGAATTCATGAGACTAAAGTGGCATGCCCAAGAGAACTAGGTTGCCTACTCTTACATGTCTAGATGACTTAAAATGACCCAAATACCATACTGAAGGAGTGTCATGAGAATTGGGTGACTTTTCCATATGTTTCCACATGTGTTGGATAGTTCACGCGAAGCGTATGAGGGTTAGAAAACATGATTTTGGTTTACTTCATCCACCTTTAGTCTTTTTTTCTATCCATTATATTGAAAATTCCTTAAATTTATTTAGTTTCAGTTTATTTTAAGTCTCACATGATCTAGTAGAAATGTGGGACGTTCTTCACCTTTCCTGTCAGATTCCCATCATATGATCTATAAATTATCATATGAAGTGATTTATGCATTGAGCATGATCACTCTATTTGTTCATCAGTATATTACCTAACGAAAGACTTGTCGGTCACGAGATCAACCACTCCAAGAAATCCTCTCTGGTGCTTAGGTGTGTTGATGCACCTAAATGTAAAAGATCAAACCCCCTTCTTTGAGGTTGGGGTGGGGGATTTATAGGCCTTGAAACACTATTCGTTCTACAATTTTCACTGAGTATCTCACATGGATCCAGGATAGAGTCGTTGAAGGGTTCTAACACCATGAATCTTTGCAAGCCTTTGTCATGGTCCATATCCGAGGGTCTCGCCTAATTTTCAATGACTATGAGTTCCTCCGATCAATGACTCCTTTATTGTATTATTTCCAATTTATGAAGAATTTTTTTAACTATGAGGTTATCCTTAAGGACTTCCATATTGTCATATTGACATGTCCAGTGGACTTTAAGAGATCAAAGTGCCTATTGAAATGTGTTCACAAGATGCTTGATGCCTTTCTTGGGACATTTCATGAGGCAAGTATGGCTTGTATGGGGCCCTCCATAGGATCATCCCGACATGTCATAGAGTCTTGTGAAGCTATGTTGTGGACAACCATAGCACATTGTAAGGGTTTTATGGCTGCGAGAGGCTCCCTCCTCCTCTTATTTTTATTTCCTTTGTTTATTTTCCAATGGTAGAGGGCCATGAAAGATTGCATGAGTAATTTCAAAGATAATTACTCTACCACTTGATGATGCATCGCATGAACAATAAAGATCTTATGAATATGTGTGAGTATTTCATGGAAAATCCCATAATTTTTCTATTTGGATACAAAGAGTGAGTGTGACATTTCTTGGACATACCTGAGGCACTTCTCGGATGATGAGGATATCATGCTTGTGGTCATTCACTAGACGAGGAAGACATGTATGTGGAGTCTCGTGGTGTCTTGAGGACCACCTAGGGGCATGTCCCATGTATTTTACAATCATGAGTGGTTTACGTATCCTCCCTTTTTATTTCATTTTTATTATTTTAAACATTCTTGGGGATTTCATGAGTTTTCTTGAATGTTTTCAAGGATAATCATTCTCTCTATCAGTAATCCATCGTGTGAGTTTTATGACCACAAGAGTCCTCCGCCTTGGGGACATTTTCCTCTCTATTTTCAAAGTATTTTTTCATCCTTAACCCACTGATTTTTTATGATTGTTCCACATGATAAATATGGTATCTTACAATGGTGCATGAACCTTATCTTAATCAATTGTCATTTTTTCCTATGGTGTGTTTCATGATTATTGATAGATATTACGATGACATGCAGATGTTATGAGGGATAGTTTCTCTGTTTGACTTTGATGCACTGCATGTTCATTGATGGATCTCGCGACATCATGTGTACATTGTTAGGGATGGTAACTTTTCTCTCCTTTTATATATCATGTGTTCATGGATAGAATATTTACCCTCTTCACATGGTGATATAAATGGATACATGCATCTTCTCATGTACACATATGTGGTGTGGAATTCCATTGGATCAGCATGGTGCATCAATTCTTGAATATTATTCATGTTAACCTTTCATGGAATATCAAATAAATTCTTTAGGACTTGATCATAGCCACCTGTAGGGTCACTATCCATAATTATTCACATAATCAAGAATGTGGTAATTCAATCTTATTCCGAGTAGAGATAGGAAGGTTATATACACTCACTTACATATTATCCTGATGAAGTCTATATATGGGATATTGGTCTAATATTGGCAGGAGGTTAAAGCCTTGTTGTATCAGAGTCCTTCACATGATAGGTTATGTGGTGTTACTACGTTTCACAAGATGTTTTATGTGGTTATAATACATTTCACAAGATGGGTTAAACAGTGCCTCAAATCATGATGTGGATGCCGATGCACAGGAAGAACATGGGTTTTTTCCACTTTCACAAGTATTATTGCGTCATGGATTTCTCACATCAACTACATCACATGATCATTATGTGGGATCATGATACTCTGATTTGTAAGGAAAATAAGAGATCTTTTCTACTAAATGGTAGTTTTCCCCTCCAATGTGTGATCTTTCTGTATTTATATACAAAGTATTTCACTACATCTACTCATCCAATAAAGGTGGAGAATTCGATAATCATGATCATCCATTCTTCACACTAACTTATTCAGCCATGAGATGCGCAGATAATTCCCTATCAAGTTATGCCTTCAAATAACCAAAGATTTTGGTATTCTTCATGTGACATGCATTTGTATTTATGAAACCACGTAACATCATTTAGGATTTTCATAGTTGTATAATCCATATATGGAATTGTGATACAAACCTTACTCATGTACAAGTTATATTCAAAACCCAATATTTTCACAACATCTCCTGCTTATGTACTGTATATAGGTGTGGTGGTGATTTCTCATAATGTCTTCAACATATGATTTGTTTTCCTTTAGTGAAACATATTTTCATCATTGTACTAATCATAGACACTTCTTATCATGGAGAATAACCCATATGTTTAGATTTTAACATAGAGAGGTCACCCTAACTAATCACTGGGAATTTCATATGCTGAAAATGGATCCCATCCATGGATAAGATTTTCAGTATCACATGTCTACATAGATTCTTCATGTACTCTGATAATCCGTGTATTCTCATACTTGTGTGATCCTCATTTCGGTCTCTGTGCATGCTCTTGTGATGTACACCAGTACACCAAAAGTTATCTGCATGGACCCAAGAGTTTCAGTGTGTGAAATCACATGTTCCCATGGTTTAGTTGGTGTGTGATATCAATTCTCATTGTGATAGAACAACTAGAATTATTACATCATGAGTTTCAAGATAAGGTGTGTGGCGTTCTTTATCTATCACATAATATGGACCCCCAAAAGTCATTAGAACATGTCATCATGGATTAATATTGGAAAAACAATCATCACCTGTTCCCATCCATTAAAAATTTCATGGAACTTGTTTAGCTATATCAATAGTCGCATGATGTTAAACTATGGAATATATAGTCCATATTGCAAGCCCTAAAACTAATTTTACTAGATTACATTGAATATCCTAACTACCATAAAATATATCCAAATATATTTAAGAGTTTATTGTAATATCAAACTCCATTCATTTAAAATTCCATTATATACAATAACAAGGTATGAATTGATTCATGTTTTGAAAGGATATGTAGTGATGCCTAAGTCTCTTATCCCAAACCCAACATAAATTTTTATCACCAAAGGTTTTCATCATTTTAACTTAGTTTAATGTCCTCCCCATAAATATTAAGATTCATTAATTTCCCCATATTAAGATGAAACCTAATTTTCTTCCCCCACACATGAGTATGATCTATGCATAAGTGGAGATAAAAGAACAATGTGTGGATTAATTCATGTTCTTATAGGATATGTAGTGAGAGTCAAATCTCTTATTGTATATCTAGTTTTGAATCTCCAACACTTATAACCCCATTTTCCTTACATGTGATATAAATATGTGAAAGACATATAATTTCATATTTATCCCATAGATGTTGGTTTTCATAAATAAAATAATTTCTCTAGATAATTTTATCTTAACTGCAAGATATTAAAATGAACAGTTCAGGTCCTTATCACATGACATTAAACTATGCGACATTAAATCCAAAATAAAAATATCCTCGAGATGTTTAAGTTGATCTTTTTAGGTGATTTTTTCCTCTAAAATGAGATCAAAATACATATAATAATACTTCATACATTAATTAATTTTTACTAAGATAAAATTACATATTCCCTATATTTGTGACAGACCAATTCAATAGTTATCCTTTATTAGAACTATATGTGTCTTAATTCATATTAATATAGGATATGTTGTGATTATAAATACACATAACATGTTCACAACCATTAATCCCAATCACAACCCCCACTCCACCATTCTATTTGGACACCCCTTCATAGTTTTAGTATAGAGATAAATCCATCACATTTTCTGCATGATCTGGATTTGTGAAATATAAGGTCCTCATCATCTGAAATTAATATTTAGAACATTTATTTAATTTTTTCATGTTTTTTAACTTCATAAAGTTTGTTCCATCTTGTAAGATCATATAATTATAAGATCTTCTAGACCTACATGGACTAATCATTTTAATTAATGATCATATCAATCTTATAACTCCATCTACACATTGGTAATTATACATAGTTCCACGGTGATATGAAAATGAAAAACTCATTCATATGAGATAGATTTAAATTATATCCTTATTATAGGTTTAAATATAAGCCTATGTGATGGGAAAAATTCCCCCATCATAGAGTTTGAGTTCACTCTCATTCAATATTTCCTAATAATATATTGGAAGATCTCCATATAATTGTCTCATGATGTTAAAATTCATGAAATATAAGTTCTTTTAAGATGGAATGAAACTTAATGGAATTTTTTACCTTGATGCATGATTTTAAACAACACTAAATCTGATCCCTTATCATATGATGTTAAACTACATGACATTTGAGTCCATGTCACATGACATTATACTGTATGAAATATGGTTCACCCTACATAACCATAAACTACCACTACAAAATAAACAGTGTTTAGCGGCGGTTTTGTGGCGGCGGTTCACAAAACCGCCGCTAAACGTTTTCCGAAATACGTTTCGCGGCGGTTTTTAATAAACCACCGCTAAACCTTTGTTTTTTTTTAAAAACCCCGACCCTTCCCTACCCCGACCCCGTTTCCCTGCAACCCTCGCCCGCAGCCCCCTTCCTGCAACCCTCGCCCGCAGCCCCCCGCGACCCCCGGCGATCCCGCGACCTCCTCCGGCGACCCCGCGACCTCCTCCGGCGACCCCGCGACCTCCTCCGGCGGTGCCTGCGACCGGCAACCCGCGACCCCCTTCTCCCGAGGACCTTTCTTACTTCGACCTCAGCCCCAAAGTGAGTTTTATGGATGTTCATATGTTGTTTAACCATATTATGGGTGTTATTATCATGTAATTCTCATTTTTATACGTTTATGCATTCTCACATCATGGTATGTTTAAAAGCTGATATGTTTTTTTGGTTTTCATTCCTGATGCTAATGGTTTTAGTGTATCCTCTTAGAAAATGGAGGAAATAGTGAATGAAAATTTTTGAAATGGTCAGTGATGTTTTTGAATGACTTATATCTGGTTAGTTTGTAAAAAGTATCAGTGTTTTCTAGACAACACATCATTGAAATGACATACTGATTAATAAACTGCTAGATGAATTGACTGCTGAATTGGAACTCATTTGGTTATTCTTAATTAATTATATAATTCCCTAGTAGCGATGCATCGTGTTCAGAACGAGACTATGTGTCAACTGGTGAAATTGAGCTTCTTTAAAAGTGTCAAAAATAGCTAGTTTGTTTGGTCTTAACATGCATGGTTGGGTGAAGTTGGTTATAATCAATATAGAGAACATCATCTTGTGCTTGGATGGGTTGTTTTAATGGCGAGAATCGATGTGTACTGGATTTAAAATATTTCCATGTTTGTATTGTGACATGAAAACATAAGTGAAATTTTTAGCTCGGGACATCACTAGAAGTTGGGTATGAGTTCCAGTGGATAACTTTGATGTAAAAATATTGTACCGGAGGAGGCGGCATCACATTTCTAGATGAAATGTGTTTTCTATTTATGATGAGTGTTTTTTTTAAATTATCATCTAGCTATGGATCAACATATTTCTTATCTCTTCATTAATTTCTATCATTGAGGAACTTTTTCATGGAACACTGTTAAGTTGAGGTGAGTAGAGTGTGAATCAACCATGTTTTTTTATAAAAAGTAGTATTAACAAATCTAAATGAGGTTGATTTGAAATAGACCATTACATATTTTATATAACCATGCCAAAGGCATATTTGTAATTCTAAAAGGGTTTGTTCATTAGAATGTTCTAATAGTAGAGATACTGTGAATCAGAATTGGAATTTAAATACTAGTTCTTATGTTAAGAAGAAACAAAGGTTGAATTATTAATGATAGTATTAAATGATCAAATCTTCCGTTTTAAATAATTGGTAATGCATAGTATCTATGTTTCAGTTAGGAATACGAGATTTTTATTGATTTTTAATTTCTCATGTATCGTATGCCTAGGGTATTCTTTGTGGAGGGTTGTGCATCTGGATGTACAACATGCCTATTTGAATAAATATTTATCACATAAGTATGTAGGATTTTTTTTCCATCTATTCCTCAAGGATTCTCAGGGACCATAATTTTTAAGGCGGAGAGATTGTACCATCCTGTGTTTTTTACTAGTTCAAAATTTTCAAGAGTTTTTTATCATTTAATTTGGCAGGAAATACGTATCCTAAATTGAGATTCATAATGTAAATAAAAACCATTGAACACATAAAAATTCATTTTTTGAGGTTTATGTCTATTATAGTATAATATAATGAATCTAATTCCCTAATTTCATTGTCCATTGTATATTAAATTAGAATCATTGATGGTTTTAGGCCTCAAATTTTTACCACAACTTAAGTGTGCATTCCTTGAATTCTTTTATGTAACCAATTATTTTCTAAAAAAAATCATGCGGAGGTGTGATATCTTATAAAATGAAAACATGCTGATTAATGAAATTTTAATGGGAATATCACTCCAATATGTTATTCCATAATGACCAAACAATCAATTAAGTGGGGTTTTAATACCTTTTATTGAAGGAACTAAATAATTTTTTGTGTCACGAATGATAGCATGGCCTAAATTATACAATGTTCATATAGTGTGTTTACTATTTATGAATGTTCACCTGGACCCTAATACTTTATTATGTACATGGAAATATAGGCAAGTGGAATGATATTGGAATGGAAATATAGGCAAGTGGAATGATATTGGAATGGAAATTTAATTTCCATTCACTATTATTAATATTATTCAAATTATTATAATTGAAATAATTAAGTACATTGACCTTATTATTTTATAATTGAAAAGTAACATGGAAATGGGAATCTAACATATGCATGACTTGTGATGTGGAATGCTTTTAAACATGACAATTCTTATATTTGTTGGAATTAAATTATCAAATTAGTTATGTATTCCTTGAGATATACTTTGGTTCCATATATTTAACTCCATGAATGGACTCATAGGTTACTTGTTTTATGAATACCCCAATAGTGATACTTTGATTCTTTTATAAAATGCCCTATACTGGAAAATGAGGCATATTACATATCTACCAAGGAGTGATCCTGATTCTCTGGATGAGTGACCTTCTTTAGGGATAGATTTTTATACCATTCCACAAGAGACAATCAGACCCCTACATGATATACATGGGAAGATCTCAAAAGTTCAGGCTTTACACCATGCCGAAAGTGATACAAAGGCTTCATCATATGGATCACCTTTGATGGACGCTTACAATGATGTGTATTTTTTGTTATCCTAGAAAGATAAATAGGATCCTTTTTATGGATCACATTATATGGGATCATGATTAAATGAATTATATTCTAAATTTTACTTAAATGTGGCCATTTAGATTTCCCTAGAACAATAAAACAAACATTACCCATTGTGAAAATGGTTTCAGTGAATGTAGTTAACTTGATTTAAAATGCATTATGATCAGTTTCGATCACACATCAAAGGGGTGTTGTTTGAGGCAACATAAATGTGTGATCGATGGTGTTATGATAAGTGTGTATCCCGATATTCTTATTGCTCCTAAATGAGGTGTTGACGCTGTCTCCTATGGACCAGACTTGTTCAGTTGGTCTGAAATGGTAAATGTGGTCAATGAATCATCTTTATTATATTATGCATACTTTATGGTCAATGGTTCATCTTTATTATATTATGTTTCTGTAATCTTACACTATCGTATATTTTGTGTAGGCACATTGTGATATACATGGATAAAAGCTGGATCACATTACCGAGGAACACATCTCAATATGTTAAGGGTTTGAATGGGTTTTTAGATTTTGCAATTTCTAATCGATCCGTTGAAGGGAGAATAAGATGTCCATGTCCTAAATGTAAATTTAGAACATGGTTGAAGAGAGATGAAGTTTATGAACATTTAATACTGAAGTAATTCCCTGAGCAATATTTGTGTTGGATTTGGCATGGAGAATCAAACAATACAGAAAGATTGAGGACTGATGTTAATCCACAGAATGAGGTCCCAAGTTCTTCGACAATGGAAAATGAAATGCAAAACCTCATAAATGATGCATTCGGCACTGCAAGACACCACTATGAGCATCAAAACATATCAGAACAACCAGAAGAGGGTGCTACAAATTGCAACGTGACAAGTGATGTTTCTGAGACTGTAACACAAGCAGATCAAGATTGTAACATATCATTGGATCCTCTTGATTCTGTGGAGCCAAATGTAAGGGAAAACTTCAGTGAGGAAAATGCATTTCATGATTTAGTTGACGATGGAAATCAAGAGTTGTATAGTGGGTGTTTGAAATATTCAAAGCTTTCATTTCTACTAAAGTTGTACCATATCAAATGTCTATGTGGAATTACAAATAAGGCAATGTCCATGTTATTGGAATTGATTCGTGATGCATTTCCTGAAGCAAAAATCCCAGAATCGTTTTATGATATGAAAAAAGTTGTTAACAAGCTTGGTCTGAATTATACAAAAATACATGCGTGTCCCAATGATTGTATGCTTTACTGGGGAGAGGATTCAAGTAGACAGAATTGTAAGAAATGTTCTTCTTCTAGATGGAAGTCAAAGGGTGATGTTGGAAGTATGACTGAACATAATTTCACGGAGAAGAAGAAAAGGAACACACCTGCAAAAGTTTTGTGTTACTTTCCTTTGAAGCCTCGATTGCAAAGATTATTCATGTCATCAAAAACCGCCGAACACATGAAGTGGCATGCTGTAGATAATAACAATGATGGGTTAATGAGACATCCACGGGATTCCCAATCGTGGAAGACATTTGATTCATTACATCTAGATTTCTCAGCTGATCCTAGGAATGTTCGATTGGGATTGGCTGCCGATGGATTCAACCCATTTGGGACTTTGAGTACGAGTTATAGCATTTGGCCAGTTGTTTTGATCCCTTATAATCTGCCTCCGTGGATGTGTATGCAACAAACATCTTTTATCATTTCGATGATTATTCCTGGAAAACAAATGCCTGGAAATGATATTGATGTATACCTGCAGCCTTTGATTGAAGAATTTCAGGAGTTATGGAGCAACGGTGTTGAGACATTTGATGTTTCTTCTAAAACAATGTTTAAAATGCATGCTGCTTTAATGTGGACCATTAGTGACTTCCCTGGGCTTGGGAATTTATCTGGTTGGAACACTTATACGGGTTTGGCTTGTCCCGTTTGTAACTTTTATTTCGATCCCAAACGGCTACCTCACAGTAGAAAATGGTGCTTCTTGTGCCATCGAATATTTCTTGATGCATCTCATAGATTTCGGCTGAACAAATCAAAATTTAATGGTTACATTGATCGTAGACCACCTCCAAAGTTGTTAACCGGTTCTGAAATATTGACACAGCTTGAAAATGTCAAAACAGAATTTGGGAAGGTTCATCATTTGAATGATAGCGGAAAACGAGTGCGAAGTGCATCGTCAAGTGAAATCAGAATGCAACAATGGAAGAAAAAAAGTATATTCTTCAAACTTTCGTATTGGGAATTTAATTCTTTGCGCCACAATCTTGATGTGATGCATATTGAGAAGAATGTATGTGATAATTTGATTTTCACATTACTTAATGAGCATGGAAAGTCGAAGGATCATCTCAATGCTCGCAAAGACTTACAAGTAATGAACATAAAACGTGATCTCTGGCCAGATGAGAATGAAAAGTATGCTCCGGCCATTTTTTCATTGAAAAATAGGGATAAAGATACGTTCCTTCAAATTTTAAAGAATGTGAAGGTATCTGATGGGTATTCGAGTAACATCTCGAGGTGTGTTGACTTGAAGAATCGTAAGTTATATGGATTGAAAAGTCACGATTCACATGTTTTGTTACAACAGTTACTACCATTGGCATTGCGTACATTATTACCTGAAAAAGTTACTGCTGTTGTACTCCATTTCTGCACATTTTTCAGACAGTTATGTGAGAAAGCTCTACATCCATTTCAGCTTGACAACCTACAGGAGAGGTTTGTATTGACCCTTTGTGCAATGGAGATGATCTTCCCTCCATCGTTTTTTACTGTCATGATGCATTTAACTGTGCATTTGGTTGATGAAGATAAATTAGGAGGCCCCGTTCATTATCGATGGATGTATCCAATTGAGAGGTATTTTATTTATATGTTTCCAGTTAAGTAAACATTTTTTGGCATTTAAATAAATGCATAATATTATTATTTTTTTTCACAGATATCTTGGGCATTTGAAAGCATACGTGAGAAATAAAGCTCAACCAGAAGGCTCTATTGCTGAAGGCTATTTGGCCGAGGAGTGTATCACCTTTTGTTCCAGATATTTGGATGATATTGAGACAAGATTTACTCGAGTTGGACGTGTTGACGACACATCAACTCAATCTCAAATGCATCAGAAATCAAAAATATTTCCTGCTATTCGCCGATCAGTTGGGAGGACCTCATACGCGACACTAACAGAATTGGAATTATTACAGGCACATAGATATGTGCTGCTGAATAGTGAAATTGCAGATCCATTTATTGAAGAGTTGAGGATACAAAAAAAGAGACGAATGAGAAGCCGAACACGAAATGAAAAAGATATAACGAAAGCTGTGAATAAAGAGCTGGTAGAATGGTTTGCACGACGTGTAAGTTTATAAATATTGCAATAAATACGAATATTACTTTGACACATACAATTTGCAAATCTATTAAATTATATTTTTTTTTCAGATCATGAATACTGATACTCGAGCTGACTTTTCAGAAGATTTGAAGTTTCTTGCTAGAGGTCCTATAAAACAAGTTAGAAAGTTCAACGCTTATAATGTGAATGGTTTTAGATTTCGTACAGTCGATCGAGAAGTGGGTTTGAAAACACAGAATAGTGGTATTTTTACATTTGCTGAAGTGGAATACTATGGAAAGCTGCATGATATTATTGAATTAAACTACCACGGGCATTTTTCTGTTGTTTTATTCAAATGCAAATGGGTCGATTTTATCAGAGGTGTTAAAAGAGATTCCTTGCAATTTACTTCTGTAAACTTCTCTCGCTTGATGGATGTTGGTGATCGTGAACTGCATGATCCATATATCTTAGCATCGCAGGCAAAAATGGTATATTATGTGAATGATGTTGTGGATGAAGGGTGGAGTGTAGTTACTCACGTAATACAAAGAGATTTGTATGATATGGGTGATGAAGTGGAATATTTGACCTCTGCAATTGAATTTCATCAACAACAGGAAGCAGAATTATTTGTCCATCATGATATTGAAAATATTGGTCTAGCAAGGATGAATGAAGTGGATGAAGCAATGGAGCAGGAAACCGACATGATTGAAGGGGAAAATGATTGTATGTACAATTATTTATTCATTCAGCAACTACTTGTTTCATTTCTGTAGTCATTCATTATCATTGTTATATATATTTTGTTTGTTAATACTGGACATCTATTATCATTTTTAATTTTTTTTCTGCATAAATTTTTTGAAATATATATTATGAACTTAATTTTATTTGATTAAATGACAGGAATGCCAAGGAAGAAGCGGTACACTATTCCTTCTTCTTCTGCGACAGATGACGATCCGTCTGTCCCCACAGCATCATCTCCCCCTGCACCATCTCTGACACCATCAGTGGATGCCTCATTAGAGGATGAGTCATCGCCTCCCCCTACAGGAGTTTCAGCAGTGGGGCAGCGACACGCCCCCTCCAGTTCATCACGGACATTCTGGAGGGTCGCAGTCATAGGTACAAATTTTAATTAAATAAATTTATTGCATTTTGTTTATAGTAATTGTTTGCTCATTGCAGATGAAGACAATGAAACCGTGGAAAGAGACATAAAAAGTTCTGATGTTTGGAACATACATGGCAAGAAGATAGTGGTGCCATTTGATTCTTATGGGGTCCCGACGGATGACGCCGCAGGTTTACTTGGTCAGATTATAGGTCAGCTGGCAGCGGAGCCCGTTTCCCTGCCTATTTCGTATGATGATTGGAGGCATATGCCTCCAAACTAGAAAAATGAAGTTTATGATTCTCAGATAAAGGTAATTTTATTACTTTATGGTTTAATTGAATGTCATTTTACTAATATATTCAAAATGAATTTCTGTATACAGATGTTCTTCCACTTTACCGTTGCTGATGTGATAGCACGGAAGTGGACATTGAAAAATCTTGGAAAAAAATGGAAAGATTTCAAATGGAGGTTGTGGTGTGATGTCAACGATTCTTCGTTGACCGTGCAGCAGATGTATGAGAAGATACCCAGTGGGGTACCGAAAGAACAGTGGAAGGTTTTTGTCGATAGACATCGTGATGAGAAGCGGATGGTATTGAAATATATATTATTATATTATCCTCATTTTACATTTATAAATGTACATGAAGAGGAGATAGACATTGAATACAATACTATTAAATTGAATTTTATTTATTTCAGGATCTCTCAAGAAAGAATGCTTCAAACCGGGCGAAGCAGGTAATCCCGCACACTGCGGGTTAAAAAAGCTTTTCAAGAAGCCGAATGTCATTGGTAATCTTTTAATTAGTTTAAATATTTATAAGATAATATTATCTATTTAACATATTTGATTGATGATTTATCTTTGTTTAATGCAGTCACAGAGTTTAGGGCATGAAGCATCCCGAACAGAACTGTGGCTGGATGTTCATAAAAAAACAGATGGAAGTTTTGTTAATGAACCTGCCAGAGAAGTTGGGGTATGAAATCAATTATTTATTATAATAACTTAATATCAGTTTTTACTGTGTTAATATATATTGATATTTGATTTATAGGTAAAAATTAAAGAAAAATGGGATGCCAATCCTGGGCAATCCTACTCAGTCTCCCAGGATGACCCGGTTGGTCAAGTCCTTGGGAAGGAGCATCCTGGTAGAGTGCGCGGGATGGGTTTGGGACCCGTACCATCTGAGGTCTTTCGCATGCCATCAGGGATTTCGGCCTCATCTACTCCTGGTTATAGTCATTTCATACCTGAAGATTCTCAGAGGGAGATGTCTGCTCTACGAAACACAGTTCACCAGCAGGGGAATCAGATATCTGATTTGCAGAAAGAGTTGCTTGAAATACGTCAGCATATGAGCAGATATGCCCCCGGTGGTAGTGCATCGGGTAGTGGTGAGCAGGTAAATCACAAAAAAATCAAAATCATTTAGTTTGCAAACTTTTATTGGTTTTAATTTTTATTATAAATATGAAACAATATTTAATTTTCAATATAATGTTCTTACAGGTGGCAGCAGGTGGTGGAGATGAAGGTGGAGAGGGTGACGATGCAGCATCAGATGATGAGTAGTAGTATTGTTGATGTGTTGAACAAGTATGATAACAGTTGGTTTGTAGTAAAAGCATTTCATTTGCTGAAAATTATTTCTTTTTAGCACTCTAGTGTTGTTCTCTATGTATTAAGATGGTATTCTGAGACTATGTTTGGAGTAATTAATGTTTAATTATCATAAATTCAAGAATTATTACCCATTTTAATTGTAGATGATATATTACACCATTTAAAGGAATCTGATAGGTTTTTTATGATTGATATATGGTCTAAAAATCACCCGAGGTGGTTGAATGATGAGTTTATCTTGAATACATCCTTCCCTCATAGGTTTGAATACATATGGTTTGTGGTTATATCATTCAGTGTTATAATAGAAGAAGATATATAAATGGGGCTCACAATATATATGATCTATGAATTCATATACTAGTTCTTAGATGTGTACATTCATGAAATCATTATATACCAATTGGAAGTGGGTGGAAGTCAAAATTGTGATGGTCACAATGTATCCCCAATATTAGGGAGGATATGTGATCATATATTGAATAATGATTTCATAACATTATATAGAAATCAAGGAGTCCAGTTAAATACATTATTAAGAATGATTGTACATGGATGAGGTTTTAGGACTCCCCATGATACCATAATTAATTGTTTAGAATGTAATTCCTATTTCATATCATCATTATTGGGAGGAATATGGAATCCCTCCATTACCTAAACTCTCTTTAAAATGACTTTCAATCCCCTAATCGATGGAAATCTGGAATTGAATTTCAATAAGTTGTGGGATTTTTTGGGAACATTAATTTTGACCTAGTTGCATTATGGGTGAATAAAACACCAATTTTTTTTTGTTTTCCGATAAAAATATACATCATTCATCTGTTTTTGTGTATATATTCTATGAGTTGTGTTGGATGTTGTATACTTTTACATTGTGATGTGTCTATGTAAGGGAATAAAAAAATATTTTTCTAGTGTGGTGTAATGCATGACTTAAAATATCCTAATAGTTATAGAAACTATAAAAGAAGATCAGGATCATTTCAAGGTTTCCAGCTACATTGTGATGAGGATTAATCCCCAAGAGAATCGCGTTTTCGCTCTCGCATCTGTGAAGATGCCCTAGCTCGACGATGACTGTAGATCCGGCCCCCTCCTCCCCGGCGGGGGGAGGGGGGATTCCTCCCACGGTGCTTCGGCCATTCATCCCTTTCACCAACCCAGCTTTTCTCCCCCCCTTTCCGGCCATTTCGCTTAGCCCTAAGGTCCCTGACCTCCACGAAGGCTCTCCTCAGCTCGCGATTTCGCTCAAGGAATTCAATGCGGCGTCGGATCTGCACAGATCAACGCTAGTGGCTCGTTTCAGAGGTCGTCGTCCCTCGGTAGATGCCTTCGACCGCTTCGTCTTTGGTTCTTGGGGTTTACAAAATCGAGCGGTGGTGGGTTTGCTCGACCGACGTCAATTGATGATTCGTTTTGAATCTGAGGACTTGGTCGTCGCCTGGTCGAGCGCGCCGCGAGTGTTTGATGGGTGTGGCTTCTTCCTTCTACGATGGTCGTTCGACTTCAACTTGAACTGCGATCCGCCGTCGACCGCGATTTGGGTTAGCTTTCTCGATTTGCCTCTTCCTTTCCAGAATCCCTCTATCATTTGTATGCTTGGGAACTTGATTGGCCGGTATCTCTGTTCTGATCATCGAACCTCGGCGGTATGTCACCCTATTATGCCTCGTGTTTGCGTTGAAGTTGATATTTCGAAACCCCCAACTGAGTGGCTATGGATCTCGGTTGGAGAAGAACTGAGATGGAAGCAGCGGGTGGTGTTTGATTCTTGGCCCGCGTTCTGTACCGATTGCAGCAAGATCGGCCATGACGTTTCAGGATGTCGTCGCGGGAGTTTTGACAGGTCCTCGAAGGTGTTGGTGGCTCTAGAGGCAGAGGACCAGTCATGCGCAAGAGTGGATCCGGGTGCGATTGGTGTGGCGCGCGGGGAGGATCCAGGGGCGACGGGGGTTCTCTTGAGTCCTGTCAGGATTGAGAAACCTGGGCAACTCAAGGAGGTTGGCCCGAGGGTTGCAGATGTTTTTTCTAGATTGAGGCATGATCTGGGTGTTAGGGGCGATGGTGTGGAGAGGTCCGTTGTGGATGTGGGGCTTCATCCTGTATTACCCAGCCAAGCCGAGGAAGGTGAAGGCAGTGAGGCTCATGGGGCTGGAAGCTCTCCTGGGAGAGGTCGGGGTGACAACCATCATCTGCAATTCATGGGTCAGGGAAATGACCAACCCATGGGATCGGCCTTGGTTCCGGGGAAGTCGTTCTTGGCTGCTGTTACTTCTTCCAGAGAACAGGAGAAGTTGGCCAATGCCAATATCTTGAAGGCACTAGATCCTAACACCCTTGGGGATCATCCGAAGGTTGGGATTGGGGGGAAAGATAAGGTCATGAAGAAGAAGGTAGATCTGGAGCATTCACTTTTCAAGCCGAGCCCTCTCTGCGAAGGCATGCAGTTATCGTTGGGGAACCGCTTTGTTGGATTGGAAGTTCAGGATCCTATATTGTCTCCAGAGGATGATTTTTCAGGTGATGACAGTTATAGTACTCCTTCAATGGACAGCATGGATCGATGTAAAGGGAAAGGCCCTCATAGCCCTCGGCGGAAGAAGGGGAAAAAAGTCGCTAGAGATTCTGGAAAATGTATTGTGGTCCAGGGGAAAAAGACTAAGAGTCGCAAGGATTATTCTCATCTTCCAAAACCAATGGAGACTAGGTCGGCCAAGAAGGGAAAGATCAAAGTAAGCACAACCCTTCAGGAGGGGGAAAAAGAAGGAACAAACAATCCTATATGTGACAAAGAAGAAGAGAATGGAGAGTGCTTGAAACTCATCCTGCACACCAAGGAAGATATGATTGAACAAGTCATTCGTCCTAATGTTTCAGAAGAGGAGCTCAACAGAATTTATGCATGAAGGCTGCAAGTTGATGCCACAGAGGAGCAAGAAGTGTGGTTAGATAAACAAGATAGAATTCTGGCCCGCGGGTTCAGTAAGGGAAAAATCAACTCAGAGGAATTTATTCAGACGATGGAGAGGATGATTTCCTACTTTGAAGAGCTCATCAGAGAGGATCCTGACATCCAGGTTGGTATGCTACACTGGGAGCTCTTTAGAGCAGCAGAGTCAAGTAACTTAAGCCTTGTGTTTCACCACTTTGTAAGCTCTTTCAGCACGTAGTGCTCCTGTAGTGTACTCTGGTTTTTTCCATTTTCCTTAAAATGGCTTAATAAAAAAATATAATTTGGCCAGGATCATTTCAATACCACTGTATAATATAGATGTAGACCCATGTAGTTATATTTCAAAGATATTGTGTTCTTGAGGTTGTTTCCATGATGGTGTAGGCATATTTTGTGTGAGGGAGTGTGGATTCTCCTAGGTTGTTCTGGATTTTTTAGGTTTTGGTGAACATTGGTGAGGTGTTATATCAGTTGGAGCTCTAACCACTGATAAAAATAATTCACAATATCATCAATGTATCCCAACATTACTGAAATAATCATGATTCATCCCATATATTCAAATATAGAGAGTTGGATGATGAGGATGAAGTAATGATTTGGTGAACCCAATGGAAATCATGGATCATTTGTAGATTACTCTTCATGGGAATGTTAATCCATTTTATCATTTTCTATGGTGGAATAGTGGTTTGGAGGAGATATTTTTTGGTACATATTCAAAGATGAATGAATAATGTCATAAAGTGTTTTAATTCATTCATTTTTTTCAATGTAACTGTGTAAATCTATTTTATTGTTTGTCATAATATGAATATGGTCCCTTTAATTGGTTGGTTATGACACATGGTTATGTGTTTATTTATTTAATGATTAGTTTTGATCAAATTATTATATTATCCTTGAGAGGTTTCCCACAAGGGTTCTATTTTGGAACCATTTATATTCATTGGAACATGAGGATGATAACTGTTTTAGTGGTATCCTAGGTAATATATCCAATTTTAATAAAACCCACCTACTTGTTTTATTGGATTTTGGATATTTCAATATGGTTTTATGAGTCATTTCACATTGAAACATTCATGGGTTTTCTCATAGATTCCCTACTTGTTTTATTGGATTTTGGTTCTCATAGTGAGATACATGTTTCTTGTTATGGTGTGGTTTTTTCTATGAGGGATGGTGTTTTTAATGTTGGTTTTTATTATGGTAAGAGATGTTATGGTCACTATTATGAGGATGTTGGTTTTTGTGTGTAGTGGTTTGTGGTAGTATTCTTTTAGTGATGGAATATGAAATGGTAATGATGTAATAATGTTGTAAGCTGTTGTACATTACAAATATGTGTGGATGTGATATTATGTGGGGCTGATGGGTGAGATGTGGCTGTGGTTTTGGAAAATTTAGGGCAGTGGTGGAGCAGATGCAACATATTTTTTTTCCAGTTCAACGTTTAGCGGCGGTTTTAACCGCCGCTAAATGCCATACCTGTGAGCATTTAGCGGCGGTTTTAACCGCCGCTAAATAACCGGGAATCAGTTAGCGGCGGTTAAAACCGCCGCTAAATGATGAACTGGGCAGAATTTAGCGGCGGTGTTAACCGCCGTTAAATATATTATGTTGATATTTAGCGGCGGTATTCACCGCCGCAGAATAGGCGCATCAAACGCCTGAATTTAGCGGCGGGTAAAACTGCCGCTAAATAAGATACCCATATAACCGCCGCTAAATGAAGAAAAACCGCCGCTAAATGACGGACATACGACACATTTCTAAAACCGCCGCGGAATCGAAAAAACCGCCGCTAATAGATTGCCGACGCCAAACTTAGCGGCGGTTTTTGTAAACCGCCGCCACACAATATAGCGGCGGTTTAAACCGCCGCTAAACCGGAAAAAAACCGCCGCTAGGATCGGCATTTGTTGTAGTGTACTCTGATTTATGCAATAAATGTGACTCAACCATCCTACATAAGGTCCAAATTAATGTTTGGGAACATAATGTATAATACCTATAACTAGGCTAAAATTACATTTTATCCTTAAAATTCATAATACTTGAGTCCCATGAATTCATATTTGTCTATGAATTAGTGAATTTACCTAGATTCAACTATGGGGTTCCATGGATATCCTATATTATACAAAGATATAAAATACCCTCTCCCATCCTTACAATATAGATGGATCAGTGTAGGGGATATTCATCATATAAGAACTATATGTGCCTTTATTTATGTTCTTTTAGGATTTTTGTGAAAACCAAACCATATATCCTATAATCATCTATGGTTCGTCATTTATCACATCGCAATAGGAAACAAAAGGAAAAATCAAGTTCAAATACCATTGAAACCTTTCCAAGAACTCCCTTATACCAGAACTCATACTCTATGAATCTAATATCTCAAATTTCAATAAATATTCCACATATATCTATAATAAGTGTATCTTACTCCAATGTACAATTTTTAATGGCTATGTATAGATTCCCCCAATATGGGTATGTATATGCACCCCATAATATGGACTTCCTACCACAACCATTTTTTTACACTAAGGATAGCATCCTATAATCTATATACACCACCACAATATCATAGAGGATCCCTCTATTAAAATTTCTTTAGTGGTCATCCCTTGGATACTTTTCTTATATCATTATCCTCAATAAAAAAACCCAAATTAACAATTTACAATGTCATCAATCCTCATTCAAGTATGTTGGTAAAATCTGCCTTCAAGTCTCATTTTGTTTGTAATTTTTACCCACAATATGTTCCATGCATCCAGAAATTAAACTTTTTCAAATTTATTCAAAGTTTTTGTACTATAATATGATGATCTCAAAGGTCCAAATAATAATTACATACACTATAGGTGATAGAAAAATAAAACTTTTTTGTTTGAAAACCTAAAAATGGAATCCTAGGGAAAAATCATGTATTCCCTCATGAATCCTCTAACATGCACAACATAGAAAAAGAATATTATTTCTTAAATTTAAAAATGTAAAAAGATCAAGGGGACCTATATATAGCCCTATAAAAAGTTGAATATTTCTTTATGGACACACTATCCTAGGATAATATTAGATAAATTCCATGTATTATCCCTTCGTCTTGAATGTGTGTTCTATACATGGAATTTTAACCTTTATGTCATATTAACCCTCCTAGAGTATGACCTTTTCTTCAAAAACCTACTTCATTTCAATATATTTTTCCTTATAAAACAATGGAATAATTGACCTAATGAAAATTTCATCAAATTTATATATTCTTGATTCCATTTTTGTTGGACCAATTATTTGAATATTGTCAGTGTTCATCCCTAAAAAATGTTACCCATCTCACCATTCATGATTCAAACTCATTTATATATGATTTAGAAAACCCATACTCTAAATAATTTTGTTAATTCAAAAAACTTTATGTTATATATTTGTGTATCATACCCATTTATTAGGTAAGGATGTGAAATTATCTCCATATCCTTTACTGGTCCTTATCACATGACTTTAATCCACATTAAACAACTATTTATGCCACATTCCCCTGATCTAAATTCTCTCTTTCTAGGATAATCTATTTTAGTAGTATTCCATCAATTTTTTATTGGATATTTCCCCAAATTTCCAAGTATACTCCAAAATTTATTTATTAATATCTATACAACTATAGAATTTAGAAGTGGTTGGTCAATTCATTGTGACCTTAAACTATAGCCCCCATTGGTTTGGGCATCCTGATAGTAAAATATGTGCACAATTCCTTGAGACTTTGTGCATTCAGATCAGGTATTATATACTTTTTTTGTTATATAGTAAACTTAACATTTATTCAATTTTTTTCAATATTAGATACTATATATTTTTTTTCAAATGAAATACCATGAATTTTATAAATAAAGAGACATAGAACTTAACAGGTTGAAATCCTTCAAAGGGATGCATGATAAAAAGTTGATTCTCTGCTCACAAGAGATGAATATTGAATAATCCAAGAAAAATTGAGTGTTTTAAAATGGAATATTTATAAAACATTTTATGCTAAAACCTCAAAAGGGTGGTTTAAGAAAAATCTAATATCCATCCTACTAAACTCCTCTATATGAGATGTATGAAAAGGTTAGGGGTATAAAATAGTGGATGGAAAACTTTTGAAGTCCACTATAGGATCCTAAAAAAATTAAATCCATGTACTCTATAACACTTAGCATAGATAATGTACTATAGTATTCCCAAACCCTCATAATATTAGTTTTATGGATCTATGTGAGAGACATGTAGATTTATTTTTAGGGTTCTTAATCCCTCCAAAACATTGGAATCCTCTTCCTAGGACTCCCCTTCATGACCCTCATCACATTGAGTCTTTTAATTCCAAAACCAACTAAAAATAATCAATTTTATGGTGTATGGTTTATTCCTATACCCATTCTTGATCCACACACAAAAATAAACCATTCCACATTCAAATAGAACAACTCTAGTGTTATAGGGATAGTTCTATTTATGTACACATCCATGATCCATACCAAGGAGAAAACCATTTCTATCTCTAATGTATAGGATCCATGATTGAATTTTTAAATTTAAAATTCATATTTTGAGTGGATTCAAATACATATTGATATTTCAATAAAGTGTTTCATAGTTTATCATTGAATTGACACTAAAAACAATGCAATAATGAACCAAAAAATATATAATTATTACGGATGAAGAGAAAAAAAAATTCATTTATATTAAAATATTATGGGAATATCCATGATCTAGAGAAATTTTTCATTATAGTGGATAATTAAAAAAACTAAAACTACATAATCATGGTTTTTGGAAATTGATTCATGGGATTTATCAGTATTCTATTGAAGTCCAACAAGGTTTGCAACCTCATCTTATTTTATAAGAAGAATATTTTCTAACATAGATAAGACATAATTTCTCTATTAGGTTTGGGCTTCTTCATGAAATGTCACATACAAGACATATTTTAAAGGTATTTTTTCATTTAATTTACATCCTTTATTTTGGGGGGGGGGTTACCTAGGTTTTAGGGAGGAATAGATGAGTATTCATGAATTGGGTCAAACCGTGAGCCCAATTTCAGATTAAAAAATAAATTTTGTATCTTCTATAACATTTTCATTTTTCAACATTTTTCATCCATTCAAGTTTATACTTGACCTCCCCTAACCTATTAACACCAACAAGGTAATTTGGAGCTTTTAGAAATCCATAACCAGGGTTTATTTAGGTTTTTATCTAAGGGGTTGGGCCTGCCCGAAATCTCAATTCCTATTTTAAAAATAAATTTTGATTATGTTATATCTTATTCATGTTTTGGGATTTTTAGGTGATTCCAAGTGGATCCCAAGCCCACTGAACCCAGCCGCGCGACCCTTCTCTCTCCCCCCTCTTTGGAGCTCTGGTTAATCACGATTTGGTTTCGAACTTCATAGGCTTCCTCAAATCGTCCAGATTTGAAGAGGTAAGTTCATTCCTTCATATCTCTCTCAATTGTTACTATTTTTTCCCCATTCAAATTCCTAAATGATCTCCATATAATTTTTCGAACCTCCCTTAAAGGTTTGAGTATTTTTTAAAATAAGATACTGGTATTTTTGGTGGATATTTCTACAAGATATTTTAAGTAAGTTGTTCTCCTTCTTTCTTCTTTCAATTTGTTTAGGGTTACATCCAATTTACTTAGGGTTTATTCCCTTATCATTGAGGTTACTAATTTATAGGGATTAGGGTTTAAAAATTAGGGTTTTATCTTGTGTTTCATGGTCTGAAATTATGGTTTTAGGTCTGGTTTACCTTCCTTGAGGTGCGGCGGTGGTGCGTTTGAGTTTTCGCACAAAGGCTTCAAGGGTTTCCTTAGTTTTGGTAGGTGATTCCATTTTGTGTGAAATTTTTGTGAATTATCTTGTTGTGTTAATGTTACCTTAATGTTTATTTCTCTTGAATGTTTTTATAAAAATTGGTTTTAGTTGCATTTATAATGAAAATGAATTTTAAGTTCCAATTTTTGGTGAAATTGGGGGTTTTTCATTCAAATCTTTCATTGGTTCATTTTGGGCTGACCTATAATTACTTAGTTGATTTTATTGAACTGTATTATGACTTAAAATCATGTTTTTAATTTTTATTCTTTTTTTTTGTTGCTGTGAAAGTTTCCTTAAATGGTGTTTGGGAAGCAAATGGGCTTTAAGTGCCATGTTTGTGTGAAAATGGTGGTTTTTAAAAGATATAACTTCTTGGTTCACATTGGGCTACCACATAAATGAATTGTTGGTTTAATTAAAGTGTATTGAACTGAAATTTTGTTTTAATTACTTACAATTGTTCACATAGTGTGCAAAGTGGATACCTTAAAGAGCTTTGGGTGCAAAACAATGTGATGTTTTGAGAGGTTGTTTTATTGAAAATAAAATTATTTTATTGTGTGTTTTAAATGGTATAAAATGTGTGTAGCTACTGTACTATTTGTTTGTGACTAGTAGTGACATTTTATATGCAAAAGTATGTGTGTTGTTTGCTGAAATTGTTTGAGCACAAAAGGGGAAGCCCGGGTACCTAGGTGGGGCGGATTTGTACTAGTACGGCTAGTGGATCAGATGGATTTTGTCCCTGTTCCACTTAGCATTTGGATAATGAAAACTCTAACTAAAATATGTGGATGATGATTGGGGAACACTAGGTTATGGGTATGTTCCCTACTAGTGGCTCGTGCACGAGAATGGATTTTTCTATGGTTACTCTACACTGAGGTATGAGGTACATAGGGCCCGAGACAACCTAGTGCTTAGGGGTGTTCCCGATTTTGATGCTCATTGGATTTGTGGTATTTACCCTTGTTGTGGGGTGTTTTGGAAGTACTTTATAGTATATCACATGTCTATCTAATGTGTTAACATACTGGAATTATTGGATTGAAAACTGTTTTCATTTGAAAGTTGCATTTCTTTGAATTTTAACACTGTTTCACCTTGTGTATTAAAATTGCTTGTTTTGTTCACATTGTATTGCATGCTCTTTGGAATAATCTGGTGGTATCCTATTGGTCTTAAGGTCACACCCTAATTACACCCCTTGGGTGTAAGTAGACCTACTTATGCTTGACTCAGGTAAAGGGAAGGCTAAGGGTGATGGCGGTTCAGGGTGTTAGTCCCCATCGTTGGGGCGGAGTTGCGGAGAAGGCTTGCAGGTGATGACCCCCTTGTCATGTGGAGTCCATGGGGATGTCTTTATGTTGTCATTATTTGTTTTTAGAACACTTTTAGTGTCTTTAAAAATATTTATTCAGTTCTGGTTTTTGTTTAAACATAGTTTGGTTTACATTTTTTAGATTCAGTTTATTGATTGTTTTTAATGTTTTATGCCTTCATATTCGGGTAAATCGTTCCCAAACAAAAATAAATGATACCCGGGAACTTTTTCCAGCCCGTGGGGATAGGGAACACCCTTCAGGTCATGTCACGGGCTAGGTTTGGTGCCGGTTTGGGCGGCGACCAGATTCGGTTCGTGACATGAAACCTATTTCTCTATCTTCATATCTTTGTGTATGTATATAACTCTTGTTGATTATGGATTACCTAGATGGTATCTATCTCAATTTTAAACCGATATTACACTATTTCCTTGGTGTAATTATATTACTCTTGGTACACTGTAGCACAAATATTATTAGGTAATGAGGATAATTTCACCCCATATGAGAAGTTATTGTGATACTCCCCCCATAAACTTTACATTAGATATCCTCTATCACATTATAATGGATGGAATGGTAATCAAATATTATTTATCTTAGTATCAATAATATGTTATGAAGTCTGTAAAGATATAAGTATATATTTTCTAAATGATTTTTGGAAATCATACTCAATATGTATCTCCATATATATCTATGAGTGAATTGAAAATATTTTTTGACTACTTGATCTGATTCATAGACACTATAATGTGGTGATATGTACTTATGAACTAACTCACCCAAGGAAACAACCTTTATTATTCCTGTGGATTTAGTGGGTCCCAATGAAATCTCATCCCTCACATAACCCATTATTTTAATAATTGAAGCAAATAAACCTTAATAAATCATGGTTTCAAATTCATATCCTAAAATAGATAATGATTCAAGAACATAGGTTATCAATATAAAGGTAAAAAAATGGATAATCTAATGATTCTATAGATACAAACCATTTTCTATTTATTCGGTGACTATTTTTGTTTCCACCTATAATAAAATAATTTTACATGACTCTCCCACAATGTAAGTTTTATATATTGTTTCGGTGATATCCCTAAGAATTAATAATGTTATATAATCTACATAACTTCCTTGTGATATGGCCTATCCAGTTGTAAAATTAAAGCTTCCCTCCACATGGATATCCTTTTCATCCCATGAAGAGGAAACATCTTATTCAATATGAACTTATCCATGGATTTTATGGTTTTGCTTGGTAATCCTAAGGATTTACACCCATTAAGTGTCCTGGGTCGATGAAAAATAAACCATAAGGTTGGAGAGGATTCTTGTATCCTATTTACAAAACATCTTGGAAATATTATCTATAGATATATTTGTATGGGTCATAATGTTAAATAATAACACTATATATAAATATGATCAAGTTGGGAATGAATGTATAATACCTACACCCTTCCACCTCATTGTTGAATTTACTAAATTTTTCTATTGATTCATGTGTATTGATTTATGAAAATAAATCATCCATAATTTCCAAAGAATCAGACAAGGTTATAAGATTTATTATAAGGATATTGGTCAATAGAAGTTATAAAATATCAAAATTGAGTATGGTTATATTACCTAATATATCTCTTCCTCCATAAGTAGGAATAATGTTTGATATATTTAAATCAAGGTTTAAGTTGATCCCTTTTGGTGATTTCCCTACAATTATTTCTACATATGTCCATTTAGGAGGTAAATACACCTCATATCCCTAAGGGGATAGTGTCCCTATATTAAATGATCTTAGGATGAAATCTATATAAATTAATGTTATATTAATAAGTAATTATTAATGATTAACATGTGATGGTAAATAAATATCTACCTACACACCTTAAGAAATGATGGGTTTCTAATAAAATTTATTTCATCTAATTATGCATGTCCTCAATCACCAAAAACCTAGAATGATAAAGTGATTATGGTATCAAAATCACATCATGAGGGTTTTTAATTATAGCTCACATATGTTCTTACAGACCAATATATCTTGTTCCTCCATCATCTATGGTGTCTGACTGATTATATGTAACATCTTAGGTAATTATAGAATAAGACTTCTTTATATCTATTAAAATTTATGAATTATATATTAATTTTAATTTAAATGGGGATCTTTTTCTAATAGTGTACCTAACACGCAATAATGGGTTTCTTCAAAATCTTATGTTGCACACAAGACTGAGTTATACCGAAAAATAATACACTATTAATATTATTATTTTAAATAGTAGTTATTGTCTAACCGTTGTATTGGCTGGAATAAATAAAACTAACTATATTATTTTTTAAAATGTTTATTAAATGTTTTTACTTCCTTACAATAAATTTTATGGGCTTAAAATAAGAATAAAACCAATTTTAAGCATAAAAAACTCTAATATTTTTAAAAGGTAGTTCTACCACCTTTTGATGGCGAACCCATTTTAAATCAAGTTATTGATACTTTAATAACTTCCATTTGAAAAAATAAACTTATTCTTTTTATGTGGGACATAAAAATTTAGATTTTATAAATTTTTGGTATTTTTTTTGATAACTTTCATATTTTAATTAATAGTGAAAAATACTTCATTTTAATTCAAAACTATTTTTTCATTTAATTTATTTAAATTGTTAGATTATCCTTTTAATTGGTTTTAAAGTATAATTAGATTAATTTTTTATAATTTAATCCAATATTGGTCATTTAAAGTAATTTCTCATTGAAATTTTATATAATCACATATCAATCTTTTGATAGTTTTAAATTTTAAAAAAACATGTTTTCTCGCTTTGTCAATGAGGATTAATTTTAAATTAATTATTAAAATTATTCATTTTAAATCGGGTAATTTAGGTAAAATAATAATATTATAAGGACAATAAAATTACCCTAAAACCTTCCAAAATCCTATTGTAAGATTAAACATAGACCCTTGACACCTAATTATAATTATTTAGTCATTTAATGTACTTTATCCCCTGAAAATTATATAACTATTATTTAAATAAAAGAAAGTGACATGAAAGTGACAAAATGTTGCACTATAATTTCTTTTTAGTATATAAAATTTTAATATAGTGATAAATATGATATAACTTAGATAATAAATAATATACATAAATATAATTAAATTATATACATCATGTTAATTTTTTTATAATATTTATAGATTAAATAATTATCACAAATACTAACACAACAGTGGTACAATAATTATTTTACTAATAGAAAGTCAAATAAATGATATGAAAAATATTAAAATAAATATAATCTGAATCGATTAGGGTACTACTCAAATTTTATAGGTTACTATGGAATATTTTAAGTCTATTAAATGGTTTTATTATAAGTTATCTCTCTTTTTTGATTTTATTTAAATTCAATGAAATAAATATGGTCAAAATTGATACTATTGATATTTTATAAAAATAATATTTTATTGAATTATATAAAAATCATAAAAAATATTAAAAATTAGAAAGTTAATATGATAAGGTCTAAAGTTCATAAATTATCCATTTATGGAAAAATTTCCCCATATAAGTAAAATTTATAGCCTCTTAATATTTAAAATATTGTTACCACAATTAAAATTAAAATAGATTAATTAAGGGTAAACTGAAAAGATAAGGTTTAAAGTAAAATCAATACATGTATAAAAATTATTTTATGAGATTATTTTGAACCATAATCATATTATATTGTACATAACTCAATTTATATTCATTTGGAGTTAAAAATTAATTTAATATTAATTTAATATTTTAAGAGTTCCTAAGGTTGTCGCTCCCTTATCCTATAAAAGGAACCCACTATTATCTATTAATCATACTTAAAAAACAATTTATTTCAACCAAGATATGATCAAAACCCTTCCTAAAATCCATTCCCATATTCTTGAGGCCTTATTTTAGGCATAACACTCTCTTTATAGGTGTTAAGGTGTTCTTCAAAGGTGAAAAACCGAAGAAGATGTATCATTTTCTTTAAGTATTTCTATATTATTCCTCCTTCCACTTATTAAAATATCATTAAACCTTGATTAAATAATAATTATATAATCCCCAATATACTTATATGTTATTATGTTAATATCATCACCAGAATTTGTCTTCAATTTCATCAAATTGGAAATAAACTTTTCATTCGTGTGTATGGAGGACTATCGCCTCACGAACCAATATAGTTTATTTTTCATTAATGTCTATCCATACTAGTTATAATTATGTAATTAATGTTTATATATTATTTTAATGACATATTTATGATTATAAGTGAATAATATATTTGAACATAAAAATGATAACATCGTTTGTGCATACATGTGAACTATCACCTCCATGAAGCGATGTGAATAGTTTTTATTCACCTCATCACTTGTATGATATATATATATAAGTATATTTTAATGATTATTATGATGTTAATAATATTATGATAATTATGTAAATATAAAATAATTATTATCTTATTTCCATAATGATCAATGAAAAATGGAAATGTTATTCATGCGTACGTACGACCTACCATCTCCATGATGATAATGTTGTTAATTTTCATACCATGAATAAATGGTTTGATTTAAAAGTATAATTTATGTATAAAATTTATTATTATTTCATTAATTTTATTTTATATATAACATAATTTTGATCACATGGACTATTGATATCATATCAAGTTCATTTTCCACTCAAGTACCAAATATTGACAAAATATCCAACATGAACTTAAATAATTATATAATTTTTATAACATGGTAATAATTGATATAAAAGGAATAATAAATTTTAAAAAGTTTATCAAGCAAGTGTAAATTAACCTAAGTTTATTATTCATTAATATAAATATTGTACATGATGAGTCAGACTCAAGGTAAGGGACTTTGTCTGAATCTCATTTCATTAAGGCATATTTTGATATTATACACCGCCTTCTTTTATATGATGTATAATAAACCCATTTGACTTTAAATTTCATTTAACGGTTTTCAAAAGGAATATTTTTATAAAAATCATTTTACTAAACTACCAAAAGGAATGTTTTTTAATATACACTATGACAATGACTTTTCCTTCGTCCTAACCATTATTTGATATTTGGACTCCTATACAAGTCGTAATGTTTTTAAAAGAAAAATAAATAATATTTTAACTTTTCAAGTATGTTGGTATTGAAAATAGTTTTGATAATGGATTTATCATATTAATATCTTGAAGTGATATTTTTTTATTGAAAAATGTAAATGTTATTTTCCCTTATTCTTGTTTATGTGTTATGATTATGTTATGGTTCATGGGAATTATTTATGTATACTGGTTGTTCCATGATAAACTGATGGAGGGTGAGCCTATGATATATCTTCAATGCATTGGGTAATTATATGGAGTTAAATGGTGGTTTTTCTACTAAGAGATTTATCTAATATACTACAATGGGTATTCTAAATATAACCATGAATGTTACTCCCTATGTAGCTATGAAAGATACAATGTAAGTATGATATGGATTCCACAAGTTACCTTTATGATTTATGATTTCTAATAATTTTATAAGAAATCTTATGATTTCATGAGGTATGTTAAAGAGTTTATGTTTTATGGGTGAAAACTATGAGTTTGTGAAAAAATTTTCATGAGTTTAAAATATTCATGGACTAATGGTTTCATTCCTTATTTTGCATCCCTTGGTGTGCTATTTGTGATTATCCCAAGTTTTTGAAATGTTTTCCACAGGTTATAAGGATGGTTAAGAGAAATGAATAATTCAAAAAGATTTTTATCGATAAAACAAATCATGTTTTATTTTAAAGAGTTTTATTGTGTGAAATAAATGGATAGTATTAGAAGTGTCTAATTTGTAATATTTGAGTTGTTATGTAATAGTTATGGCATAATTATCTAAAACTATGAACTTGGAAATATCCTCAATGTAAATTCTTGACTTAACTCGAGATTATGTAATGTTTATTTTTGGGTCCTTATAGTTTGTATTAGATGTTGGTTAAATAAATTTTGGGGTTATGATATTATTGATAGAATATCTATAAATTATTTTTACTTTATGGTCAAATTGAAATGATATAGAATTTGATGATTACCAGGTTTCTTTTCCTAAGATATGTGTATTCAGAAAGGTTTTCCACAGAGGAAATAGCGAAGCTGTTCCAGGATGACATCTATAGGAAAAAAACCTTCCAAATAAAAACCCCGAGATGGTCAGAATTAGAACTAAACAATTTTTTTCCCTGATGGCGTAGTTGACTCATTCTATAAATGGTGGTGGTATCCATTCATGAGATTATCTAGATCAAATATAGAGGAACATGTCGGTAGTGCATCATTTCATAAGGTAACATACTCCATCATTCATAAGATCATTTGACCCTGTGTTAGATTAAGGGTGGATTAAAGCCCTGGAAAATATTTTCAAAGTCATGGGATGTCTAGATAATCAAAAGGTTAATCTTGTTGTTTACTATTTTGAAATTTAATCTGATCAGTGGTGGTTGATGGTTAATAATATCAGGGGAAGTGAAGCTATTTATGCACTTGAGTGGGATGAATTCAAAAATATGTTTCTTGAGAAATATTTTCCTAAGGAAGTTTGACTTAGGATAGAAAAACAATTCTTGGAATAAAGGAAAGATGAGGATTCAATGGCTATATATGAATAAAAAATCAATCGACTGGAAAGGTATGGTCAAAATTTCATCTGATATCTTGATAATAAAATCAATCATTTTTTACATGGGATTAAATCCAAAATATCAAAGGGTGTTGGATCCCCATAAGTTCAAAAGTTGCAAAAAACTTGTTCAACGTGCAGAGAAGGTGGAAATGGATTTTTCTGATGATCATGTGTTATTTAAAAAATAGAAGAATAAGAGGTCGATGTGGTAGTAAAAATGGTAGAATTCATCAAAAAATTATCTTGGTAATAAAATTAATTTTACATTTTGTGAGAATTGTGGTAAAAAAATGCACAAGAGAATGCCTCCTGAATTCTGATAAGTGCTTCTGATGTGGTAAACTGGGGAATAAGGCTTGTAACTGAACTAAAAAAGATCTAGGTAGTGGTAATACAAAATCTAATTTATAGTCACTAAAATATTTTAAGTTAAATGAGATGTTTCATTATGAAAACAAGTGTCTAATGAAGAACTCAAATGATGGGAAGTAGCCATACTATAAGTAGAAAGGTGTGGTGAAATCCTTTGCAACTACTTCAGTAGATTTTGGGTCATCAAATAAAGTTGTATCAGGTATTTTTTTTTTATTCATATTATTCTAATGTGTTGTTTGATTCAAGGTCTACACATTCTTTCATTTTTGAGAAATTTTATAGTAAATTGGAAATTCCACCTCAAGAAATGAATCCAGAACTTACGGTAAAAACACATAGGGTAAATTTTGAGGAAAAACGAAATTATAAGAATCTTCTTGTTATTGTATATGGAAAGAATCTACCTGAAAACTTTGTTGTATTGCCTCTATAAGAGTTCGATGTTATTTTGGGTATGGATTTGCTTTATTTTTACCATTATAATATTTACTGTAGAGATAAAGAAGTTTCTTTTTAGAAATACTTTTAGTTTGTGTACAAGAATGAACCCTTACCACTAATAACATATCAGGAAGCTGAGAAACTATTAAAATATGGAAACAAATTTTATCTATCACATATTGTTGAAAACAAAGGAAATTTTCAGATAAATGATGTTCCAATGGTAAATGAGTATCTTGATGTTTTTTCTGATTAGTTGTATGGTATTATACTTAATCGGGAAGTTGTATTTACTATTGACTTAGTTCCCGATGATAATCCAATTTAAAACCCCCCTTACCAAATAGATCAAATTGAACTTTTAAAGTTGAAGAAGAAATTGGAGGAGTTATTAGATAAAGGTTTCATTCGTCCTAGAACATCACAATGGAGTGATCCTATCTTTTTTGTTAAAAAGAAATATGGTTCAATGAGACTATTCATTGATTATATAGTCTTGAATAACATCACAATTAAGAATAAGTATCATTTTCCTCAAATCAATTATTTTTTTGATCAGCTCCATTTAGAACAATATTTTTCAAAGTTTGACTTGAGGTAAGGGTTGTTAGGTACCGGGATGGGCATCCGAATCCGATGGACCAAGAAATTAAAATTTTTGTGTCATCGTAGAAACATAAAAAATCCTACTATAGTGATCTTATCCCGGTATGGTCTAAGGATCATGTATGGATTTAATAGAGAACAAAATAAAATTAGAACATGTACCTTGTTCGGATCTGACATGTGCGAGTCCATAGCAAGATTCCAGCGACTGTTCCTCGAATAATATAATTTCGAAGCCCTCTAGATCATCCACACATGCCTCTTAAATCTGCTCACACGTGGTATGTCAGAATCTGGGTGCTAGTGCAGTACACCGATGATCACTTCGACACAGCGATGATCACTGTAAGAAAGCACCTTCGATCCAAGAAGAAGGAACTTGAAGATCTTACTTGCATGAGAGAATCTCTCTCTATAATTTAGAAGGATATAGAGGCTCTCAATTCCAACTCATGAATAGTTACATGGTAAGAGCCTCTCTCTTAATTATATAGGGAATATCTAAAATACCTAGTATGGGTTCCTGGTCCCAGTGTAATAAATATTCACAGTATAATTATTATAAATATTTATTTATGACAAATTAAATTATTCCATAAATAATATTTATAATTTTATTACTAAATACAATATATATATATATATATTAAATATATATTGGGTGATAAACATGAGTCTTTAACTAGAATCAAGTCTCCTAAAAATATTAAACAAACCCGGGATATTTAAATCCATTCTAATAATATTTTATCCTTGTATTTACTTAATCACTTGTAAATACATGTTATAAATAAACTCAACAAATTATTACAAAATTGAATAATTAAAGAATTTATTTATTACTTGGTGATCCATAGAACATGGATAATACTCGAACCCTGTGGTGGGGCCCACCAAGTTCTATATTCTTATTCCTCGGAATAGGGTAGATTCTCAAAGCGCTATAGTGTGTAACCCTCTAGGACCTAATCTCAATAGCAGTGAATAATATTCATCAACCAAGAGTGGGTTATAGAAACCCATATAGGCCCCTATATAGATACGGTAAAGTCAAAGCAACGAATGCATTCCTATGAACATGGTCTGTGTAATATAATCTCTTCATCATTGATATCTCAATAAAGAAGAATTCACACTAGTTTCATCATCCTTTATCTTGCTTTATTTTATTCATTGATCTGTATGAATGGTCTTACCTTCCACTACCATGGACATGGATTTAAGGAAGGTGCTACCATCCTAATAAACCAGGCCCAAGATATCTCTTCCTCAACTCAGAAGAAACAAATCATATCTTGATCATTAAATATGTGTCATGTCACCAATGACGTACCCAACACAAAATACCTCGCCAAGACTTCTTTGCCATAGTTTTTGACTTGCATCAAAATACACAATTAAATGACATAGATTGATAATGATCTCAAGTCTGGAGACCATTACACATGTCTGTAGATAGGAACAACCAATAACACCTAAAACCTGTGGTGTTCCTATTATATGAGTCAGTCCTCATGATCTAAACTATTATAGATCATCAAGTATGAACTTCATGAGAAGAATTCTCAATACTTATGATCCCCCATCACCTTATAATCAAACATCATCTATTTCATTTCATAATGATGTAACTGTACCATAGGACATTACATTAATATTACTTTCATGGAATCTCAAGGTTCTCATTATAGAATGGGATATGCTATAACCCTTTGATGTGACATGTAATCTAAGGAAATTTAAATAAACAAAGTGGATGTAGAAGTATCTACACTATTATGGAAACATAAACACATTTATATATAAAAAACTACATACATGTAGTGGTAATCAAAGTACAAAACAAGTTGGGTCTAGGGAACCCACTTTCAGCACTCCCACTTGCACTAAATCCAACTGCTAACAAGTCTCAATCCGCTAGCTCTCACATGAGAATCATGCTTATACTAAGAAATGGATTTAGTCAGGGGGTCTTCCATATTTTCCTCTGTGGATACTCTTCTAACTGTAACTTCACCTCTTTGAGTAAAATCCCTCAAGAGATGAAATTTCTGAAGAATATGCTTTGTCCTTTGGTGAGACATGGGCTCCTTAGAAAGCACCATTGCAGTAGTATTATCGCAACATAATGGAATATGTATGCACTACAAGGGACAACACCAATGTATGAGATAAATATGTGTATCTAGACTTCTTTCTTTGTGAATCGGAAGCTACAATATATTCAGACTCTGTTGTAGAATAGGCAACCACATCTTTCTTCGAGCTTCTCTATCCCACAGCACCACTATTTAGGAAAAATATGTAGCCTAACTGTGATTTCATATTATCATGATCTATTTAGAAACTAGAATCATTGTATCCTCTCACTAATAGTTCCTCATCTCCTCTATACACCAAAAACATATCCTTCGTACGCCTCAAGTACTTTAGGATAGTTTTAACAGCTGCCCAATGAAGCTCTCCTGGATTGGATTGATATCTAACCACCATGATTAAAGAAAAGGAGGCATCAAACTTAGTACATATCATGGAATACATAATATAACTCACTACCAAGGCATAAGGGATTCTACTCATTCTATCAATCTCCTCCTATGTTTTTGGACACATTTTCTTTGAGAGACTAATACCATGTGACGTAGGCAACAATCCTCTCTTGAATTGTTCCATATTGTACCTTTTGAGTACCTTGTCAATATATGTACTTTGACTTAGCCCAAGTAGTCTTTGAGATCTATCTTGATAGATCTTGTTCCCTAGAATGTATGCTTCTTCACCTAAGTCTTTCATGGAGAAGCATTCATTTAACCAATTCTTAACTGACTGTAAGACTTGCACCTCATTTCCCATAATTGGTATTTCATCAACATATAACACTATGAAAACAATGGAATTCCATTCAACCTTTTTATAGACACAAGGATCACTTTATTTTTTGAAAAAACCAAATTCTCTTATGGAATTATCAAAATGAACATTCTATGACCATGATTCCTGTAGGTTTTGGGCACAGTGAAAGCACATTGGTGGGTGTACTCAACTTTAATTTTTTCCATTAACGACGTTTAATCTGATATCTATCACGATAATAAAATGCTATATATTCAAAATAGAACTAAGAACGAAATAAAATAAAGGAGTCCTGGAACCATATGAAGGATCTTCATATGTTGGTTATAATTAATTTAATTAAAAGATAAGAATTACCTTGATGGAATTATCTCTCTGTTGATGTTTCCGGTCACGATCTGATGTGATCCTTCATTGAATCGTAGAATCCAAGAGTAGGATTACTCTATTGGTGATCCACAAATGCTCCACATATCTCTATACATCTATAAAGGGATCTCCAGGTGCTAGCATGGAAGAGATTTCACTTGCGATGTCCGCCTTCGATCACCTTGATCTGGTGGAGAAGGATCTCTGTCACATAGCTTGAGAGAATTCTTGGAAGAAAATAATTCAATCTAGACTTCAGAGATTTCTCTAGATTTGTTTTGAACAACCCCCAAAAAAAATTCTAGGCTAATGATAATTATATAATTCAGATTTTAATTACTTAGAATAATAAAATGAATTAATTACCCGAAAGCATTTATTAATTTTATTTAATTATTAGTAATACCCCATGTCTAATAATAATAGTTGACTATTATTATTACCTGAAATGTTCCCAGAAAATTACACCTAATATTATTTAATTAAATAAATAATATTATTTCTCACAAATCCTTATAAAAACTACACGGCTTGTATATTAATATACATGGCGTTTACTTTCCATTTTTCTTTATTTCCTCCACCATATTTATTAGACCTTGAATAATGGATATTTATTTCTCAAATAAATATCACTACATTACTCACCAATAAATATACTACCTCACCGACAATATATTCTCTTGAATAACTAGTTTCTAAATAAATGCGATCAGGAAACCTTGAATAATTATTAAACCACAATCGGGAATAATCTTTATTCAACTTGTTAAATTAATATTTAACTAAGATACTTGGACACGCTTAGTGTGTGACCCTCTAGGCCTCTTTCTCAGTGGAATTAGGCAGACCCTACCTAAAATTCAAGGTTATCATCTAGAAAAATGTGAAGGAACCCATAGAGAAATAAGTTAACACCGAAATGACGTGTCATCTTTTACAAATGCTTACTGTGTAATGTAATCCTTTTGTTTCGATATCTCAAATAAATCGGGTTGCATGCTAGTGCCATCAACCCATGTGCTAGATTATTTTTTCTTTGACATTATAGAATTTAACTTTCCCATTCCTCACCATGGCCATATATTTATTTAATCTATATCAATAACATTAAAGGGTTTGAGATATCTACATCTATTATGGAACATAAGGGAAAAATCATTTCTCGCATTATCTATTAATGCAGTATTACTCATGACGCACCCAACATTTCCTAACTCACTGCGAACAGTGTGTCATCATAGTTTTATTCAATATATCGGAGTTCATGAGTTGTAATACCCATTAATAATAATCTTAAAGTCTAAGGACCAATACACACATCTGTAGATAGGAACATCCAATGGAACTACGAAATGTGTATTTCCTACTCGAGGGTCACGTTCTCATAATATTCTCCTGGATATTACCAAGGGAGAACACCATGAGAAGATCCATCAAATTTTTATGATTCCTCACCCATAATTTCCCATATTATTTATGTGTCTCAACTAACATCATCCGACCAGAAAACATATATTCAAGAAAAGTGTTATGGAACTTCTGGGTTCTCATCATAGTAGGGATCTACTATGACCTTTTAGTGCAACAGCTATCCTTAGGACATTATCACATGCATTGTTATGTAGAAGAACAATCAAGATGTGATAAGGTATTTATTAATGAATAAAGTACAAAGTAGTTGGTTCTAGGCCACCAACTCCAACAGACTCCCACTTGGACTAGAGCCAACTGCTAAAAACATTTAACCTGCTAGCTCTCACATGATATTTATGCTTCTGATGAGATAGGCCTTTAGTCATGGGGTCTACCATGTTCTCTTCCATGGACCCTCTACTCACTACAACTTCACCCCTTTTATAGAAATCCCTCAAGAGGTGATACTTCCGGATTATGTGCCTTGTCCATTGATGTGACCTTGGTTCTTTTGAAATATCCACTATTGCAGTATTATCACAATATAATGCGATAGGATCTTTACTCTTAGGCACCACATCAAGCTCCTAGAAGAAGTTATGAATCCATACGTCTTCCTTGGATGCATCAAAAGACACTATATATTCGGACTCTACTGTAGAATCAGCAACAACTGGTTTCTTTGAACTCTTCCATCTCACAGATCCTCCATTGAGATAGAAAACATATCTGAATTGTGACTTCAGATCGTTCTAATCTATCTGAAAACCATCATCATCATACCCTCTGGTGACAAGCTCCTCGTCTCCTCAATACACCAGGAACATATCCTTAGTTCTTCTTAGATACTTAAGGATGGTCTTAACAGCAGTACAATTCTATTCTCATGTATCTACTTGATATCTTTCTACCATGGTCAGTGCATAGGAAACATCAAGCCTGGTACATAACATGGCATACATGTTGTATCCAATATTCGAAGCATATGGGATCTTAATCATTCTATATTTCTCTTGTTATGTCTGAGGAAACATTTTCTTAGAAAGATATAGGCTATGTGACACTGGAACCAATACCCTCTTAGATTGTTCCATACTAAATCTCTTTAGTATCTAGTCAATGTATGTACCCTGACTTAGTCCAAGCAGCCTCTTGGATCTATCATGAATGATCTTGATCCTTAGAATGTAGGCTGCTTCACCAAAGTCCTTCATGGAGAAACACTTGTTCAACCAGTCCTTAACTGACTGTAAGACTGGTACACTGTTTCCAATAAGCAATATGTCATCAACATATACTACTATGATAATAATTTCATTCCCATTAAATTTCTTATAAACACATGGCTCGCATTCGTTCTTAATGAAACCAAATTCTTTTATGGATTCATCAAATCGAATGTTCCATGACCTGGATGATTACTTTAATCCATAGATGGATTTATGCAATTTGAAAACCCGTTTGGATTCACCTAGTGTCAAAAACCCTTCTGGTTGTGTCATATAGACATCTTCCTGAAGGGTCCCATTAAGGAATGTTGTTTTGACATCCATCTACCAAATCTCATATTCATGGTAAGTTGCTATGGAAAGTATGATTCTTATGGATTTAAACATAGAAACTAGCGAGAAGGTTTCATCATAGTCAATTAATTGACACTTTGTGAGTCCTTTAGCCACTAGCCTTGCTTTATAGGTTCTAACTTAACATTCCATGTCTATTTTTCTCTTGAATACCCATTTGTATCCAACAGGATTTACATCAACTGGCTCATCAACCAGAACCCAGACTTAGTTCTGATACATGGAATCCATCTCAGAATTCATAGCTTCTAGACATCTTGTAGCTTCTGAGATTTATACTACTTCCTTATAGGAGATATGTTCATCATTGTCCAACAATAATTATTCAACATTCTCGGTGACTAGGAAACCAAATATCTCTAGTTACCTTACCTCTCTTGATCTCCTACACAATACTTGTGTTTCTAGAACCTCTTCCACAGGGACCTATGGAACTTGTTCCTCTACAAACTCTTGTGTATCTTGACTATCAACTTCACCAAAGTCAATATTGATCCCACTATCCTTTTTGAGAATGTGCTACCTATCAAGAAAGACAGATTATCTGGTGACAGTCACTTTCTTGTCTATAGGGTTATATTGGTAATATCCTTTCGTTTCCTTGGGTTATCCTATAAAGATACACCTCATGCCCTGGGGTGCTAGTTTGTTGCCTGATATGGCCTTAATAAACATCTTGCATCCCCATACATGTTTGTATGAAAAAATGGGTTTATTTCCATTCCATAACTTAGAGGGAATTCCATTTTCCTCCTTATTTGGTACTCAGTTTAATGTGTATGCTACAGTTTGTAATGTATATCCCCAAAAGGATAATGGAAGATCTGCATGACTCATCATCGACCTCACCATTTCCAACAAGGTGTGGTTCCTCCTTTCACTAACACAATTCCACTGTGGTGTATAAGGAGGAGTGAGCTGAGATAGAATCCCAGACTCCCATATAAGATCGATGAACTCTTGGTTTGGATATTCTACACCTCGATCTGATCTATGATTCTTTATCTTCTTACCAAGCTAATTTTCTACTTCATTCTTGAATTCCTTAAATTTCTATAAGTATTTCGACTTATACCTCATTAATTATACATATTCATATCTACTCAAATCATCAGTAAAAGTAATGAAGTAAGAATATCCACCTCTAGATTCTACTAGGAATGGTACACACACATCCATGTGCACCAATACTAGAATCTCTATGGCCCTTTCGCCCTATCCACCAAAAGGTAGCTTGGTCATTTTACCTTGTAAACAAGTTTGGAATCTATCAAGTGGTTTTAGCTCAGTAGAGTCTAAAGAGCCATCTTGGTAGAGACTTGTCAAGCGCTTCTTGTTTACATGACCAAGATGGTGATTCCACAACTAGGTGATGTTTGAGTCATGTGAGTTTGTTTCTTCATCGATTTATAACACTTGGTTTAGATAATTTAATACATAAAAACCATTATTTAAATGCACCTTAGCATAACATAAATTGTTCTTATAAAAGAAGAAACCCTTATTTCCAAACGTAAAAATAAATCCATCCATATCCAAACATGATACATAAATTATGGTTTTGGTAACACTAGTCACATAATAACAGTTATGTAAAACCAAAATCATCCCAGTTGGAAATGAGAGGTGGTAATTTCCAATGGCTAACGCAGCTAGCCTCGCACCATTGGCATCTTTGAATATCCACCTCTCCTATGGAAATCTTTCTAAATCTACCTAGTTCCAGCATTTGAATATAGATGTGAGCCCCATAATCTATATTTAATACTCAATGTGTAGAAATGGAAAGATTACACTCGATAACGAATGTGCCTTTTTTGTCCCCATGCTTCTAGGTGAAGTTCCTCTTCTAGTGGCCTTCCTTGCCACATAAAAAACATACCGCCTCCCATTCCTTTCTCTGCTTCTGGATCTTCCCCTTCTTGGAGGAATAGTGCTCGGGGGCTTTAGACCATTTATAAGTCCTTGGCCCCTTTTCCTTATCCTTCCTTTTCTTATTCACCATAAGGACTGTGAGTTTTTCATGCCCCATGTCCTTATCTACCTGGAGAATTAAGGTCATAAGTTATGATAGACTCTTCTCATTGTTTATCATGCTATAGTTGAAAATAAATCTAGAGAAGGTATTGGGTAGTGATGATAGGATGAGATTTGTACGCAACTCATCTGGGAACTTAATCCTTAAGATGTTCAGGAGTTCAATGTAGCCAATAAGATTGACTACATGAGGCCCATCTGGAATAGACTCTCCAATCTTAGTTGTAAATAAAGCGTTGTATATCTCATATCTCTCCCGTATCGCCTTCTCTTGGTAGAGATCCTTAAGGTGAGACATCATGCTATATGCGTCCATGTTTTCATGTTGCTTCAAGAGCTCATTAGTCATGGATGATAGCATGAAACATTGGACATATGTGGAATCATCCATATGTTTCATATTGAGAGATAGTTCCCCATCACTGGCCTCTTTTCCAAATGCAATTGGAACATGCTCTTCCAGCACATACAATTTCCTCTCGCGGTGAAGGATGATGTGTAAATGCCTCTTCCATTACTGGAAATTGGTGTCGGTGAGAAGGTTTTCCTTCTCAAGTATGGTTTGAAATGATATGTTTGAAGTTATTTTTATTTTTATTTCTAAAAATTAAGATGATAAAAGGTTTAGTACTTTATTATGATAAAAAATGAGACAAATAAATAAATTAATACTTATTTGTCTCCCACTATTTTATCGAAATCCAATATCCCTAACCATTGACATCAGAATATTCTGTTTCATGGATATTCTTGTGGAAAGGATCTATATTTCACTTATCATTACCCCAACTAGGGTTGGTCAAGCAACTTGAAGGATTTTAGGTAGGAATTATAAATGCCAACTGCATTAACTCACAGCTCCTTGATCCACTAAGTGGACTCCCAAATCCTAAAACCCTTTTATTTTGGATTTCCTCAACCTTTGACTCTTGGTCACACCAAGTCCTAATGTGGAAGTCAACCCTTGATGTAAACCAAGTCAATTCAACCCAAAACCTTGAATTATAATTCCCTGATAATTGAAAGCACCCCAACTAGGGTTGGTCAAGCACTTTGAACTATGGTTCGATTCTATCCAAGATTATGGAAGGTTATACCGACATAATATTTCTTTGATGGATTTTATCCTTATATGTAAATTTCCATTTTATTATCTTTTATTATATGATTTTTAATATTAATTGGGATATACTTAAGTGATTAACCATGTCTAAGATAATATTTACGCATAATCTGGTCTTATTTTAGTTCCATCTTGCATGCTTGTTTAATTCATTAATTGTGTGATCGTGACAACACACCCACAATAAATAAACCATGCAACTGATAGAAATAAAATAAATGGTATGATCATGAGATTTTTATATTGGTTAGTTTATCTAGTGGTTGATAAACTAACCCAAGACCTAGGGGAGAAACACCTTGAACCTTTTGGGTTCGTGTTTATAGCTTTCCACCTTTCCACCTTTGTATCTCCTTTGATTGGTCTCACCTTGGCTCCTCACTTGAGCAGCCTCCACTAGCTTGGGAGGTCTATCCATTACACGTGCTTTTATCTCACATGCAGGTGAGGGGTAAAATGGGGTTTTACATAAAATAAACCCTGGGCATGCAGGCCCTACATATTAATGAGGAGAAGGCTCGCAGGCCAACAAATTTAATTTAAATTAATTAATTAAAAGAAACCATTCATATAAAAAGGTCTTGGTCTATCTCATGATCATCCATACATTAAATGATATTTACACATAAATAAAACTAGCATTCAATTCTTTAATTGTTCTTGTTTAAGATAAATCATGCTCGAATCAATTAATTGTCTTTAATTAATCAATCCTTTTATCTTAACCCATTTTTGTAATTTCTTTGAGATTATCATCCATTATAATTTTAAATAGATAAATTCATTTAAAATTATCTTTTTATGTAACTTGTACCTTGGAGGCAACCTGGAGAATTCCCATTCAAAACTACCCAATGAGTAGAAATGAACATTACGCAGATGTTAAATTAAACACATATATATAAAACACCTATCATGTGTTGTGCCTCATCTTTACACCTGCACTATGGTACAAATCTCAAGGGTTTGTATAATATAATAATAAATTTTAATTAATATATGTAATTTGTATTAGTACATGGTGTGTAGTTTTGACTACACGGCGTGTATTTTCATTCACCGTCCATCCGAAGTACACGCCCAGGGACATGGCGTGTAGATGTAATTTGGAAATATTCAGAGTACATGGAGTTTTCAATGAGACACATGTCGTGTAGTATCCACGTTACACGGTTCTCAACTGGGCAAGCCATGTATGGGGTACACGGTCCAACCCTAACCCAAAGGGACTACACGCCATGTTCAATGGGCCACATGGAGTTTAATCCAGAAACCATGTGCCACCTATTCCATGTCAACACATAGAGTCTTAAAGACTTAGATAGGATCCAATGCCACTACTTGGTTTGGTGAACTGTTTAGGTGATTGTAACCTATACTAAATGGTGTGTACTACCAAATACACGTTGTGTATTCTGGTGTTTTACGGACAGGAAGCTTTGACACCTTTGGATGATATCCTTTGTTTTATTTTAATCAAAATTAAAAGAAAAAAATTATTTCTGTAAGGTGAACGAGAAACGAAAGAGGAGGAATATATCTCAATATTCGGATTTAAAGAATGATTGAATTGAATTGAAACAACTAAATTATTAAATGTGTAAATCACCAAAAAAATATTTATAGTCAACGATATCACCCCTCTGATACCACTTGTAGGTTTTGGGAGCAGTGGAAGCACATTGGTGGGTGTACCCAACTTTAATTTTTTCCATTAACAACGTTTAATCTGAGATCTATCACGATAATAAAATGCCGGATATTTGGAATATAATGAATAATGAACGAAAAGAAGAGTCCTTAAACCATAGAGAGTATTTTCATATGTTGGTTATAATTAATTTAATTAAAATACAAGAATTACCTTGATGAAATTATCTCTTTGTTGATGTTTTCGGTCATGATCTGATGTGATCTATCGTTGCGTTTTAGAATCCAATTGTAATATTTCTCTATCAGTGATCCACATGTGCTCCACATATCTCTGGATGTCACTGAAGGGATCTCCAGGTGCTAGCATGGAAAATCCTTCACTTGCGATGTCCGCCTTCGATTTCCTTGATCTGGTGGAGAATGATCTCTCTCTCGTATCTTGAGAGCATTCTTGGAACAAAATAATTCTATCTTGTCTTGAGAGATTTCTCTAGATCCATTGTGCACAACCCCCAAAAAAATGTCTAGGATAATGCGAATTATATAATTGGTATTTTTATTACTTAGAATAATAAAATGAATTAATTACCTGAAAGATTTTATTCATTGCATTTAATTCTTAGTAATAGCCCATGTATAATAATAACAGTTGATTATTATTATTAATTGACATGCACTCAGTGAATTACACCTAATATTATTTAATTAAATAAATAATATTATATCTCACAAATCCCCAGAAAAACTACACAGTGTATATATTAATATACACGGTATGTACTTTCCATTTTTCTTTATTTCCTTCACTATATTTATTAGACCTTGAATAATGGATATTTATTTCTCAAATAAATATCACTACATTACTCACTAATAAATATATTATTTCTTCCACAATATATTCTATCAAATAACTAGTGTTGAAATAAATGCGATCAGGAATCCTTTAATAATTATTAAACCACAATCGGGAATAATCTTTATTCAACTTGTTAAATTAATATTTAACTGAGATAATTGGACACACATAGTGTGTGACCCTCTAGGCCTCTTTATCAATGGCATTAGGCGGAGCCTGCCTAAAGTCCAAGCTTAGCATCTAGAAAAATTCCAAGGCACCCATAGAGAAATAAGTTAACGCCATAATGATGTGTCACCTCCTACGAATGCTTACTGTGTAATGTAATCCCTTTGTCTCAATATCTCAAATCAAGCGGGTTGCATGCTAGTGTCATCAACCCATGTGCTCGATTATTCTTTCTTTGAATTTATAGAATTGAACTTTCTCATTCCTCACCATGGCCATGGATTTATTTAAGCTATATCAATTCAATCAAAGGGCATGAGTTATCTACTTCTGTTATGGAACAGAAGGGATAAATACTTTCTCGCATTATCTATTAATGCAGTATTACTCGTGATGCACCCAACATATCCTATGTCACTGAGAATAGTGTTTCATCATAGTTTTTGACAATATATCTAAGTGTTCTAGTTGTAATACCCATTAATAATAATCTTAAAGTCTAAGGACTAATACACATGTCTGTAGATAGGAACATCCAATGACACTATGAAATGTGGATTTCCTACTGGAGGGTCTCATTTTCAAAATATCCTCCTAGATATTACCAAGGGAGAACACCATGAGAAGTTGCCTCAAAATTTTATGAGTCCTCACCCCCAATGGCCTGTATTATTTGTATCCCTCAAATAGTATCATCCGTACATAGAACATATATTCCAGAACAATGTTATGGAACTTTCGGGTTCTCATCATAGCAGGGATCCACTGTGACCTTTTAGTGAAACAGCTATCCTTAGGAAATTATCACATGCATTGTTACACAGAAGAAAAATCAAGATGTGATAAGGAATTTATTAATGAATAAAGTACAAAGTAGTTGGTTTTAGGCCACCAACTCCAACAATTCCTGCTTCAACGCATAAATGGATCTATGCATCTTGCATACTTTATTGGCATTCTTTGACTTGAAAAACCCTTTGGTTTGATTCATATAGATGTCTTCAACCAACTTCCCATTTAGAAAATAAATTTTTACGTACATTTCCCAAATTTCATAATCATGAAAGGTTGTAATTGCAAGTAATATTCTAATGGATTTAATCATTTCTACTGGTGAGAAGGTTTCATTATAGTCGATTCCTTGACATTTCCTGGAACCCTTTAAAACCAGTCTTGATTTAAAGGTATTAACCTCACCATCCATGTCCATATTATTTTTGAATACCCATTTTAATCCAATGGGCTTTACATTAGCTGGAGGGTATACCAAAATTCAAATTTTATTTTGGTACATGGACTCCATCTCAGAATTCATGGCTTCTTTCCATTTAGCAGATTATTTTCCTTCTACTACCTTCTTGTAGGTTAGAGCTTCATCATCCTTGAGGATTAATGTGTCACCTGACTCAGTGAAAATAAAACCACAATGATCTAGTTCTCTAACCTATCACGTATACCTATGAAGTATTTGTGTCTCGGGAAAAACTTCTTCTTCCACTTTCTCTTGTGGAAATTGTTCCTCTACCAACTCTTGTGCATATGGGGCATTAACTTCATAAAATTCAATCTTTCTCCCACTATTTACATTAGAAATGTGTTCCCTTTCTAGAAATATGGTGTATATTTCCACAACAACTTTTCTATCTAAATGATTATATAGGTAATATCCTTTGGTTTCCTTAAGATAACCTATAAAGATGCACTTCGTGCTTCTGGATGCTAATTTGTCACTTGGTAAAGTCTTGAAAAATTCCTTGCACCCCCATTCACCTATGTGTGTCAGAATAGGTTTATTTCCATACCATAACTTATATTTAATCTCATCTATAGCTTTAGTTGGTACTCAGTTAAGGGTATATGTTTTTGTCTGCAAAGCGCATCCCTAAAAGGATAATGGAAGAGTTGCATAACTCATAATTTATCTATCCATGTCAAGAAAGGTCGTATTCCTCCTTTCATTAACATCATTACATTGTGGTGTATAAGGATGAGTGAGTTAGGATACTATCTCACACTCCTTCAAGTGATCAATGAAATATTGGTTAAGATATTCTCCGCCTCTATCTAAGAGGAGTGCTTTTATATTCTTACCAAGTTGGTTTTCTACTTCATTTTGGTATTCCTTAAATATTCAAAAAGAATCTTACTTATACCACATTAAGTAGATATATCCATACCTACTATAGTCATCGGTAAAAGTAATGAAGTATGAAAAACCACCCCTTTCCTCTATAGTAAATAGACCACATACATCAATATGTATTAATTCCAGTACTAAATTGGCTCTTTATCCCTTCCCTAAGAAAGGTTCTTTGGTCATTTTTTCTTGTAAACAAGATTGACATACATCCAAGGGTTCTAACTGTACTGAGTCTAAATACCCTTCTTGATGTAATCTTCATAACTACTTCTCTTTTACATGACCAAGCCTAAAGTTCCATAGGCGGGTGTTATATGAGTCGTGTTGGCTGGTTTCTTAATTGATTTCCATTATGGGGTTCTCAAGTTCTTATATGTATAAACCATTGTTAATATGTGTCATACCATAACAGATGTTATCCCTATAAAAGAGACAACATTTACTTCCAAACTTGTAATAAAATCTCATAGTGTCTAAATTTGACAGAGATATAATGTTCCTGGTTAAAGAAGGTACATAATAACAATTTTTTAAAACTAGGACCAAACCACTTTCCAAGGTTATGTGATAGTCTCCCACTACCAAGGCTTCCAGACGTACACCATTTTCATCTTGGAGATCCACTTCAAATTTTTCAATCTTCTTGAACCTACTTGGTTCATGTATATGAATAAAAATGTGTGATCCACATGCGATATCCAATACCCAACTTTTAGATAAAGATATATTGCATTCAATGGAAAAAATACCTAAAGTAGAAGTGTTGGGTTGCTTCATCTTCCCAACTCAGCAATTCTTATTCCAGTGTCCTTTCTTGCCACATCCAAAGTAGACATCTTCCTGCTCATTACTCTACCTCTGAATCTTTGGATTCTTTATAGGAAGATGCATTGGTGTCTTTGGACTTGACTTGGCCTTAGACCCCTTTTCCTTTCCCTTGTTTTTTTCTTTCACCATAAGGACAGATGAATTGGTATTTTTCATATCCTTGTAATCTTGGAGAACTAAATCCAAAAGTTATGAGAGTAACTTTTTCATATCATTCATGTTATAATTGACAATGAAAGTTTAGAAGCTTGGAGGTGAAGAGGCAAGAATGAGATCCAATACTAGTTATTGGTTCAATTTGAACCCAAGGGCTTCAAGCCTCTCAATATACCCAATCATCTTGAGTATATGAGGAATGCCTTGGTGCCCTTCTTCAAGCCTTCACTTATATAGGGAACTTGAGATCTCATACCTTTCTTTCATGGTCCTCTCCTGATATAATTCTTAAATATGTAAAATCATCTTATAGGCATCCTCATCCTCATGCATTTTTTTTAATTGGATGGACATGGATGAAAACATGATGCATTGAACATCAAGTGAATCCTTTACATGTTTTTTCCATTTATCTTTTTCCGCATTACTTTTTCTCTGAGGATATTAGCAGGAACTGAGGATTTCAGCACATATAACTTCCTTTTATGGCATAGTACTATGTGCAAGTACTTGTACCACTCCTAGAAGTTATTGTCGGTCAAGATATTTTCTTTGTCCAGAATTGATCGCGGTGATAAAGTACTTGTGGTGTTGATGATTTACATTTTAAATCTACATTAGATAAACATTAGCAGTTAGTACTTTGTCTTGATTACCTTTTGACATTTATGATTAATAAATTATTATATCATTTTAATGTCTCCCACTATTTTAGAGAACCTTAATAGCCCTCACTATTAGATTCAGAATACTCTGTCTCTTGAGTACTCTAGGGGAAAGGATCCTAGAAACCCCCCTCACAGTCTACAAGCTATGGATATGCCACTACTCAGAGGGTTTCACGGTAGGCACTAGGCTGTCCAACCACTTGACTCATGTTTCCTTGTATTATTGAGTAAAGTCCCAGCTTTTGGAATTTGAATCTGGTTCCCTCAACATATTGCCTCTAAATTGATATAAAGTTAGTTATGGTTAATCCTTGACTACTCAATTTAGTTAAGTCGACCTAGTTCTCTCATGAAAACACCCCAGTAGAAAGAGGTAATCTCAACTATGGATGATGAGCACCCCAAACACCCAGTTTTGTTCAAATGTTATTAATGGAAAGCATTAAAGACTTAATACATCTCTTTAGGGATTTTTATATTTATTGACAAATATAATCATTTTCTATTTGTAATGACCTGAACTTTCTAATTAGATTTGTTTCCTAATTTTTTGTTTTATTTTATTTTATAATCAACAAAACTATATCCTTTAATTAATAAAGTGGTTATAATTAAAATGAGACCATTGGGTTTCGACTGTTATATGATCTTTGGTCAATATGACCATTGGAAACTATAGTATTAACGTTGTTTTATTATAAATAAAATTATCTTGGATAATTAATACAGAAAGAACATTGAATGGCCTCATCCAGTAGACTCGATCTATATGATGCCCATCTGTCGGAGCTTGGGAAGGAGGTAGCATCACTGGGCTTTGCTCTGGACCAAGCCCAAGCTGAACTTCAACGTATTAATCTTGAACGGAATCACCTAAGGTAGAAGTTCAAGCTGATAGAAATCACCACTCAGGCAATGTTTTCCGAGCCACCCCAAGATTCTATCACCATAGCACACCTAACACTTAGGTCTTATGCTGGTGTAATAAGGGGCTATGTAACAAGACCTTAGCTGCTTTGTGAAATCCTTTTATATAAAAAAAATTGTTATTTATTCTTATGGAAAATTTTTTGAATTTCAAATATCCAGATAAATATATGATATGTATTATTGATGAATTTAGGAAAAAAATGGTATTTTAAAATATTTTTGTATTCATTAAATAATTAATAATGTGAAATTATTTTCAAAAAATGGTCTTCTACAGTTATGATCAGTGATAAATTTAGAGTCTAATAAGATCAACTTGGTTTTTAGTGAATAGTAAATTAGGAATAGTAACATACCCTTATGAATAGTGATTAATATTAATTAATAGTAATTTGACAAAAAAATAGAAACTTCACCCATGAATGTATAAATAAATTTTAGACATCTTAAAAGTGAAAAAGTGATCATAGTTTAAGTTTTGGTATTTTTGTACGCAATAAATATTTTATTTACAATTTTATAATTAATTTAACAATTTAAAATGGAAATTTATTTTCATAAAATTTAATCATAAATTGTTACTTTATTGTCTTATGGGTATACAATATTTTTATGGGACCTTGATTGTTTTTTAAGGTGTTACCAAATGAGTTATAGTTTTAAAGTTGTATTTTTGGAATAAATAATGATTTTATTTAAAAAATAAATTAAAAATATTTAGAAGATTATTTTCATAAAATGGAATTAATTTTTGAATTCAGAGCATCAATATTATGCTGGGGTGAATTTTTGGTTTTTTCTGAAATAGTTGAATTTTTTATGAATAGTAAAAATGCACTTTTGAGTTTCGGGTGTTTAATGACATCATTAATGATGTAATAATGATGTAAGATTTTTTGTCGAATTATGAATAGTGAGATATGCTATGAGGTGACCCAAGAGGCCAATACCATGGGAAAATACCATGGGCAAGGCCATGGATTTTCAAATACCACCGATGAGGTGTCCCTTGGAAATTATTAATTTATTCACTCACTTTTCCAATAAATACCAAGACATTTCCCTCATTAATATCATTTCAAAATCATCCTCAACAAAGTTATGGTCTCTTTACCTCCCAAGGAGTCCTCTTAAGGTTCCCTCAAGCCTCCCAAGGTCCCGACATTCAAGTTTTTTAAGTTACTCTTCAAGGTAAGGGATCCTTTCACCCTCCTCTTTTGAGTCATGAATTCCTTTATGTTGTGTCTTCTAGTTTCCATATCTTTATGTTGAGGGTATGTTCTTATATGTTCCCATTACTTTCCATTTCATGTCTAATTGTTGATAGACCCTTTCCTCTCTCATCAATTTATTTTATGAATTTTTAAGTGACGTTGTTAGGCTGCCGAATTTCTCGTAAAAGAAATCACATCTTCTCTTTCCTTTCAAGTTTCCTTTTCTTGTGTTATGTCATTAAAATATACATACCATGTTCTTATTTACATGTTATTATGTATTTATATTTTATTACGAGTTATTTATGAGTGGGTTTCCCTTGTATCCTCTCTTTTTATTATTTTCTAAAACCATGTTATATAGTCGTTATGCTGCAGAAATTTCGTCTCAAAATTTCTATCTCTTTCTCTAAAGAAATTATCTTGTTTATTTATGTGAATACCCAGACCTGTTTATTTAATATGGGTGTTCATAAATATATAAAAAGGAGATATTTTATTCTGGAATGGACATACATATAACCCTCACTCCTTTTACATGGGTTATAAATGATATAATGATCTTATTTTTTTTAGAACTTTTTAAATGTTACGATTTTGAAATGAAACTCATTTCTTTTATTCTCTATGGGTTATTTATGAAATGTTTTATTATGATATATGTAGATCACATGAAAGTAAATAAATATTGAGGGTGATCCATAATATCACTCTAATGCATTGGGTAAAGAATTAATCTCTAGATATGAAAAGTTTCATGATACCTTGGTAAATAACCTTGGTAATTTTTATGACACCTCAGGGATAAACCTTGGTGATATGTTCATGAATGTATAAATGAAATTTTGTAGCCACATATTCAAGTTATGTTTCAAGTTATTTTTATTACGATATGCCTATAATTCTGTTTCTCATGACCTTATGTATTTATTCAAGTTCTTATTGATGTCACAAGTAAACTGATTCCCTTGTTTACCCTTACTGGGCCTTCTGCTCACCCTTTCCTTTAAATTTATGTCTCCAGGTTATGAGATGCGGTAATTTTACTAAGGATGAACTTATGATGAAGTCGTATGAGTGGTTTAGAAGAATTTTTTATGTTGTTTTCATGTATTATGTTTCTGATTTTCAAGACACTGGACTTTAAAGATCCTCTATTTGTAAATGTAATGAAAAGTTATATAATAAAAAGGTGGGATGTCATAGTTGGTATAAAAGGATAGTTTAGTTATTTATGGAAATTAGACTATGAAAAATTTAGGAATAATCCTATTGAAAAGTTTAAATATAAAAAAACTTCTTGGTATTTTGGTCAATATTGAGTATGTGGTTTATCAAAAAAAATACATCCCTATCTAGATACGAGCAGGTAGAGGCGGCTCTGGCACAGATGTAAATGGGGGTAAAACCCGAAAACACCGCTTTGAGATAGACTCAAACAGGAACTGGTGTATGATAATGGGCCTTTCTGCACTCTTTTTTACGACACTCCCGGGGGATATGTTTGGTTAATCACAAGCTTTTTATAAATCATTATGAAGGAATTACAGAGAAATGTAATTGTTTAAGCATGAAGTTTTAAGACATAAAATACTTTATAGTTAAAAGATTCGTAAATGAAATAAATTTCTCATTAAGGTTTTATTCTTTTAGAAATGGCGGGAAATATGAGGAACCGTACAAATGGTGACCTCAATGGACCATGCGCTGACGGCCCTTCAATGAAAGCCTAAATGGAAACATTCATGAGAATGATGAACCAACTGACTCAAGTTATGGAAAATAACTTGAATAAAGATGAGATACCGATCTCACCGTGAAGGGAACAACATTCTGTTGAGTCCTTTATGCGTTAACGACTGCCAACCTTCAGTGGATCAACTGACCCATTGATTGTTGAGCAGTGGATCAGCTCTATCAAGAATATCTTTTCTGTGCTCCGCTGTTCAGAGTAAGAGAAGGTCACTCTAGCTCTCTATTGCTTAGAAGGAGAAGTTGATCAGTGGTGGTAGATGATTAAAAACATGAGGCAAAGATTGGATGTTGAAGCTATGGAGTGGGAAGAGTTTAGTGGGATTTTCTTCAGTAAGTATTTCCCTCGATCCATGAGAACAATAATAGAGAAGGATTTTCTCGAGCTGAAGTAGAAGGAGAACGAATATGTCGGAAGCTATAAGATGAACTTCACCCGACTTTCACGATATACCTCTAGCTTTGTCATGGATCCAAATGGTAAGGTTGATAGATTCTTTGGTGGACTGAGACCTCATCTGCGGAATAATCTAGCCAACTGGGACTATAATAGCTACGAGGAGATCATGCGGAGTGCGATGAAAGTAGAACTAGAGTTTGGTGAGACACAATGGTCTCATAAATCAAGTGAAAAAAAGAGATCTATAGATCCCAGCTTAGGGAGGACCTTTGATCAAGGAAGAGGAGGCAAGGAAGTGCAACGTACCACATGTAATAAATGTGGGAAGAAGCATTCAGGGAACTACTACTCGGGAGCGAGAAATGATAAAAGTGTGGAAGAGATGGCCATATTGTGAGGAATTGTTGTAGTGAGGTGAAAAATCAACTTCCAAAAACTAACAGCAAGGGGAAGATGGTGCAATCCCTACCTGATGTCTATTGCTTTAAGTGTGGACAACTTGGGCACTTTTCCAATCATTTTCCAAATCCAAGGGTAGTAGAGGGGAACCACCATCATCCTTAGAAAAGTCCAAGGGGGAAAGGTCATGCTTTTGTTATCACGACAGTTGAATTTGAAGCTCAAAATGATGTGGTAGCAAGTACTCTTGTTGTTCTCTCAAAGATAGCAAATACTTTGTTTGATTCTGGTTCTACACATTCCTTTATTTCCTTCAATTTTGCAAAGAATTTAGAATCAACCCCCGACTTGCTAAAAGTATAGTTATCATTAAAGACTTCTGGTGGGATTATCCAAGCATCATCAGTGTTTAGAAACTATAGTATATACTTTGGTGAGCACAATCTTGTCTCAAATCTAGTAGTCATTCCCATGATGGAATTCGACATTATAGTAGGGATGGACTAGCTCTCAAAGTATAATGCTAAGATCAAATACAGAAGTAAGGAAATATCAGTAGTCTTGAATGGAAAACCTACAGTTATCTTCCAAGGAGAGATATCTCAATCTGATCTTTATCTAGAAGAACCTACTATATCCTTCTTTATGGAATTGATCAGTGAAGAAGAAGAAGGAAATGAGAGTTTGAGGATAGAAAATGTACCCGTCATCCAGGAATACATTGACATATTTCCTAAAGAGTTGCATGGACCTCCCCCATAAAGAGAGGTAGATTTATCCATTGAACTCATACCTAGATCTCATCCAATTTCAAAGACCCCATATAGGATGGAAAATGTGGAGCTATAGGAATTAAAGAAACAACTCCAAGATCTTTTGGACAAGGTGTTTATTCGACCGAGTGTATCTCCTTAGGGAGAACCTATTCTATTTGTGAAGAAGAAGGATGGATCGATGTGTCTATGCATTGATTATAGAGAACTAAATGTAATCATCGTAAAGACAAATACCCTCTTCCAAGAATTAATGACTTACTTGACCAACTTTGTGCGGATCAATTATTTTCTAAGATTGATCTTTGATTCGGTTATCATCAATTGAGGGGGAATAAAGAATATATTCAAAAAAATACCTTTTGATCAAGATATGGGAATTATGAGTTTGATGTTATGACTTTTGGACTGACTAATGTGACTAATATTTTATGGATTTTATGAATAGATTCTTTAAAGACTTCCTTGATAAATTTGTGTTAGTTTTTATTGATGATATTCTGATATATTCCAGAAGTCGTGAGGAGCATGAGGATCATCTAAGGGTTATTTTTCAAACTCTGTGTAAGGATTGACTATTTGGAAAGTTTAAAAAATGTAAATTATGGTTACAACAAGTTTCTTTATTGGGGCACATTGTTACCAATGAAGGAATCACAGTTGACCTTGCAAAGACAAAATTTGTAGAGGAGTGGCCTCATACTACAACGATAACTGAGATTTGTAGTTTCCTAGGATTATAGGGATATTATAGGAGGTTTGTGAAAAACTTTTCATGATTTTATAATCCATTAACCAAGTTAACTCGAAAAGGGGTCAAGTTCATCTGGACAAAGGAGTGTGAGGAAAGTTTCCAAGAGCTGAAGAAGATATTGGTTATTGCACCTGTGTTAACTCTTCCCTCAAGTGGAGAAGGATTCGTTATTTTTAGCAATGAATATCTAAAAGGTATTGGGTGAATCCTCATGCAAAATGAAAAGGTCATTTCTTATGCATCTCGACATTTGAAGACTCATGAGCAGAACTATCCTACGCATGATTTAGAGCTGGCGGTGGTCATTTTTTCTCTAAAGATATGGAGGCACAATCTTTATGGGGATAAATGTGATATATACACAGACCATCAAAGTTTGAAGTATATTTTCACACAAAAGGAATTGAACATGAGACAAAGGAGATGGTTGGAACTCCTTAAAGACTATGATTATTCAATTCATTATCATCCCGGAAGAGCAAAAAAAGTCACTGATTCATTAAGAAGGAAAGACCCAGTTGTTCTGTCCATTATGAGGATTCAAAGATATCCTTTGATCAATGACCTATTAAATCTAGACATGGGAATTATAAGGGAAGGGACATCATCAACCCTAACCCAAATGATTTCTCAATTGTCACTACTAGAGAAGATCAAGAAAGATCAGAAAGAAGATCCTTTGTTATAGAAGAAGTTTGAGGATATGAAGGATGGGAAGTTTCCTAAGTTCAATACTGATCAAGAAGGTGTAATAAAATTTCATACAAGACTATGTGTTCTATCTATTCCTGAAATAAAGAAGGAGCTGATGGATGAAACTCGTAGCTCTACTTTCTCTATACATCCTGTATGCAAAAAAATATATAGGGACCTTCGTGATCATTATTAGTGGGATAATATGAAAAGGGAGATTGTTGACTACACTTAAAGGTGACTAGTATGTCAGCAAGTGAAGGCATAGCAACAACTTCCTAAAGGGGTATTGCAACCACTACCCATACCAGCATGAAAGTGGGACAATATCACTATGGACTTTGTCAATGGTCTCTTGATAACTTACAAATGAAATAATGTGATATGGGTTATTGTGGACTGTCTCACCAAGACTGCACATTTTATCTCCATTTGGGAAGATTTCTCTCCTGATAAACTTTCCAGGATTTACGTGAAGTAAGTGGTAAGGCTGCATGGAGTTCCACTTTCTATCATATCTGATCATGATCCAAGGTTCACATCAAAATTATGGAGAAGTCTTCAACAATCTCTGAGCACTGAATTGAATTTTAGTACGGCCTATCACCCCCAAAATGATGGACAATCTGAAAAGAATATTCAAACACTCGAGGACATGCTGAGAACTTTCTCAATGGAATTTAAAGGTGGATGGGATCAACATCTCCCTTTAGTTGAGTTGTCTTACAACAACAGTTTCCACTCGAGCATTCAAATGGCACCCTATGAAGCTCTATATGGGAAGCGATGTAGAAATCCTACTTTTTGGGATAAAGTTGGTGAGAGAAAGCTTCTTGGGCCTGATCTTGTGCAATAGAAGACAGAAAAGGTCCATGTCATCCAACAACACATTAAGGATGCTCAGAGTCGGCAAAAGAGCTATGCCGACAACCGTAGAAGGGACTTAGAGTTTTATGTTGGTGACAAAGTCTTTCTTCAGATTTCACCTTGGAAGAGAGTCATGAGGTTTGGGAAGAAAGGGAAGCTCAGCCCTAGGTACATTGGCCCCTATGAAATCCTTGATCATGTGGGAGTAGTGGCCTATCGGCTTGCACTTCCTCCAAATCTAACCCAAGTTCATGATGTCTTCCACGTATCTCTCTTGAGGAAGTACATACCTGACCCTTCACATGTACTAAATCTATAGGTGGTAAAACTGAAACATGACCTCTCTTATAAGGAGCAGACGGTGGAGATCTTGGATCATAGAGACAAGGTTCTATGCAACAAGACTACCCACCTTGTTAATGTGTTGTGGTGGAACCAAAAATATGAAGAAGCCACGTGGGAACCAGAGGAGTCTATGAGACAGAAGTACCCACTCCTTTTCTCATTAGAGGGTACGAGATAAAATTTCGGGGAAGAAATTTCTTAAGGGGGGGAGAATGTAACAACCCGAACTTTTTAATTAGATTTGTTTCCTAATTTTTTGTTTTATTTTATTTTATAATCAACAAAACTATATCCTTTAATTAATGAAGTGGGTATAATTAAAATGATACCGTTGGGTTTCGAATGTTATATGATCGTTGTTCAATATGACCATTGGAAACTATAGTCTTAACGTTGTGTTTTTATAAATACGGTTATCTTGGTTAATTAATACAGAAAGAAGATTGAATGGCCTCATCCAGTAGACTCGAGCCATATGAAGCCCATCTATCGGAGCTTGGGAAGGAGGTAGCATCACTGGGCTTTGCTCTGGACCAAGCCCAAGATGAACTTCAAAGTATAAAGCTTGAACGAAATCTCTTAAGGGAGAAGTTCAAGCTGATAGAAATCACCACTCGGGCAATGTTGTCCGAGCCACCCCAAGATTCTATCACCTTAGCAAACCTAACACTTAGGTCCTATGCTGGTGTAATAAGGGGCTATGTAACGAGACCTTAGCTACTTTGTGTAATCCTTTTATATAAATAAAATTTTTATTTCTTCTTATGGAAAAGTTTGTGAATTTCAAATATCTGGATAAATATAGGATGTGTATTATTGATGAATTTAGGAAAAAATGGATATTTTAAAATATTTTTTTATTCATTAAATAATTAATAATGTGAAATGATTTTCAAAAAATGGTCTTTTATAGTTGTGATCAGTGAGAAATTTAGAGTCTAATAAGATCAACTTGGTTTTTAGTGAATAGTAAAGTAGGAATAGTAACATACCCTTATGAATAGTAATTAATAGTAATGAATAGTAATTTGACAAAAAAAATAGAAACTTCACCCATGAATGTATAAATACCATTTAGACATCTTAAAAGTAAAAAAACGATCATAGTTTAAGTTTGGGAATTTTTGTACCCCATAAATATTTTATTTAAAATTTTATAATTAATTTAATAAGTTAAAATGGAAATTTATTTTCATAAAATTTAATCATAAATTGTTACTTTATTGTCTTATGGGTATACGATATTTTTATGGGACCTTGATTATTTTTTTAAGGTGTTACAAAATGAGTTATAGTTTTAAAGTTGAATTTTTGGAATAAATAATGATTTTATTTAAAAATTAAATTAAAAATGTTTAGAGAATTATTTTTCATAAAATGGACTTAATTTTTGAATTCAGATCATTGATATTATGTTAGGGTGAATTTTTGGGTTTTTTTCTAAAACAGTTGAATTTTCGGTGAATAGTAAAAATGCAGTTTTGAGTTTTGGGTGTTTAATGACATAATTAATGATGTAAAAATGATTTAAGATTTTTGGTCGACTTATGAATAGTGAGATATGCTATGATGTGTCCCAAGTGGCCAATAACATGGGAAAATACTAGGGGAAAGCCCATAGTTTTTCAAATACCACCGATGAGGTGTCCCTTGGAAATTATTAATTTATTCACTCACTTTTACTATAAATACCAAGACATTTCCCTCATTCATTTCATTACATAATAATCCTCAACGAAGTTTTGGTCTCCTTACCTCCCAAGGAGTCCTCCCAAGGTTCCCTCAAGCCTTCCAAATTCTCTAACTTCAAGCTTTTGAAGTTACTCTTCAAGGTAAGGGATCCTTTCACCCTCCTCTTTTGAGTCATGAATTATTTTATGTTGTGTCTTCTAGTTTCCATATATTTATGTTTAGGGTATGTTATTATATGTTATCATTAATGTAAATTTCATGTCTAATTTTTGAGAGACCCTTTCCACTCTCATCAATTTGTTTTCTGAATTTTTAAGTGACGTCGTTAGGCTACCGAATTTCTCTCAAAAGAAATCTCATCTTCTCTTTCCTTTCAAGTTTTGGTTTTTTGGGGTATGTCATTCAAATATCCATACCATTTTCTTATCTCCATGTTATTATGTATTTATATTTTAATATGAGTTATTTATGAGTGGGTTACCCTTTTACCCTCTCTTTTTATTATTTTCTAAAACCATGTTATATAGCTGTTGTGCTGCAGAAATTTCCTCTCAAAATTTCTATCTCTTTCTCTCAAGAAATTATCTTGTTTATTTATATGAATACCCAGACCTATTTAGTTTCTATGGGTGTTCATAAAATATATAAAAAGGATATATTTTATTCTGTAATGGACATACATATTACCCTCACTCCATTTCCATGCGTTATAAATTATATAATGATCTTATTTTTTTAGAACTTTTAAAACGTCACGATTTTGAAATGAAACCCATTTTTTTATTCTATATGGGTTCTTTATGAAATGTTTTATTATGATATATGTGGATCACATGAAAGTAAATACATATTAAGGTTGTTCCCTGATATCTCTCCAATGCATTGGGTAAATAATTAATCTCTAGAGATGAAAATTTTCACAATACCTTGGTGAATAACCTTGGTAATTTTTATGACACCTCGGGGATAAACCTTGGTGATATGTTCGTGAATGTATAAATGAAATGTTGTAGCCACATATTCAAGTTATGTTTCAAGTTATTTTAATTATGATATGCCTATACTTCCATTTCTCACGAACTTATGTTTTTATTCAAGTTCTTATTGATGTCACAAGTAAACGGATTCCCTTGTTTACCCTTACTGGGCCTTCTTCTCACCCTTTCTTTTACATATATGTCTCCAGGTTATGAGATGCAGTAATTGTACTTAGGATGAACTTATGATGAAGTCGTACGAGTGGTTTATAAGAATTTTTTATGTTGTTTTCTTGTACTATGTTCCTGATGTCCAAGACACTAGACTTTAAAGATCCTATGTTTGTAAATGTAATGAAAAGTTATGTAATAAAAAGGTAGGAAGCCATAGTTGGTATCAAAGGATAGTTTAGTTATTTATGGAAATTAGGCTATGAAATCTTTAGGAATAATCCTATATAAAATTTTAAATATAGGAAAACTTCTTGGTATTTTGGTGAATATTGAGTAAGTGGTTTATCAAACAAATACATCCATGTCTGGATACGAGCAGGTAGAGGCGGCTCTGGCACAGATGTACATAGAGGTAAAACCTAAAAACACAGCTTTGAGCTAGAATCAAATGGTAACTGGTGCATGACAATAGGCTTTGCTGCACTCTTGGTTATGAAACTCCTGGGGGATATGTTTGGTTAATTACAAGCTTTTTATAAATCATTATGAAGGAATAATAGAGAAATGTAATTGTTTAAGAATGAAGTTTTAAGAAATAAAATCATTTATAGTTAAAAGATTAGTAAATGAAATAAATTTCTCATTAAGGTTTTATTCTTTTAGAAATGGTGGGAAATAGGAGGAACCGTTCAAATGGTGACCACAATGGACCATGTGCTGACGGCCCTCCGATGGAATCCGGAATGGAAACATTCATGCGAATGATGAACCAACTGACTCAAGTTATGGGAAATAACTTGAATCAAGTTGAGAGACCGATCTCACCACGAAGGGAACAACATTCTATTGAGTCCTTTATGCATCAATGACCACCAACCTTCAGTGGATCGACTGACCCATTAATTTCTGAGCAGTGGATCAGCCCTATCGTGAAGATCTTTTCTGTGCTCCGCTGTTCAGAGCAAGAGAAGGTCACCCTGGATATCTATCGCTTAGAAGTAGAAGCTTATCAGTGGTGGGAGCATATTAAAAACATGATTCAAAGAGTGGAGGTTGAAGCTATAGAGTGGGAAGAGTTCGGAGGGATTTTCTTCAGTAAGTATTTCCCTCGATCCATGAGAACAGGAATGGAGGAGGAGTTTCTTGAGTTAAAGTAGAAAGAGAATGAATCTGTCAGAAGATATGAGATGAACTTCACCCGACTTTTACAATATACCTCTTTCTTTGTCATGGATCCAAATGGTAAGGTTGATAGATTCTTCGGTGTACTGAAACCTCATCTACAGAAGAATCTATCCAACCGAGACTATGATAGCTTCGAGAAGATCGTGCGGAGTGTGATGAAAGTTGAACTGGAGTTTGGTGAGATGCAATGGTCTCATAAATCAAGTGACAAAAAGGGATTGATGGAGCCCATCTTAGGGATGACCTTTGATCAATGAAGAGGAGGCAAGCAAGTGCAACCTCCCATGTGTAATAAATGTGGTAATAAGCTTTTGGGGAACTGCCTGATCGGGAGCGGGAAATGCTACAAGTGTGGAAGAGATGGCCATATTGTGAGGAATTGTCATAGTGAGGTGAAACCTCAACTTCCAAACACTAACGACAAGGGGAAGATTGTGCAGGCCCTACCTGATGTCCAGTGATTTAAGTGTGGACAACTTGGGCACTTTTCCAATCACTGTCCAAATCCGAGGGCAGTGGAGGGGAACCACCATCAGCCTCAACAAAGGCCAAGGAAGCAAGGTCGTGCTTTTTCTATCACGACAGTTGAAGTTGAAGCTCAAAATGATGTGGTAGTAGTTACTCTTTTTGTTCTCTCAAAGCTAGCAAGTTCTTTGTTTGATTATGGTTCTACGCATTCCTTTATTTCCTACAAGTTTTCAAAGAATTGATAATCAACCCCTGACTTGCTAAAATTAAAGTTATCAGTTAAGACTCTTGGTGGGATTATCCAAGCATCATCAATGTTTAGAAACTATAGTATTTAATTTGGTGAGCACAATCTTGTCGCAAATCTAGTATTCATTCCCATGATGGAATTAGACATTATACTAGGGATAGACTGGATCTCAAAGTATAATGCTAAGATCAAATGTAGAAGTAAGGAAATATCAGTAGTCTTGAATGGAAAACCTACAGTTCTCTTCCAAGGAGAGATATCTCAACCTGATCTTTATCTAGAAGAACCTCCTATATCCTTATTTATGGAATTTATTGGTGAAGAAAAATAAGTAAATGAGAGTTTGAGGATAGAAAATGTACCCATCGTCCAGGAATACATTACGTATTTCTTGAGGAGTTGCCTGGACCTCCCCCAGAAAGAGAGGTAGAGTTATCCATTGAAATTGTACCTGGATCTCATCCAATATCAAAGACCCCATATAGGATGGAAAATGTGGAGCTGGAGAAATTAAAGAAACAACTACAAGATCTTTTGTAGAATGGGTTTATCCGACCGAGTGTGTCTCCTTGGGGAGCACCTGTTCTCTTTGTGAAGAAGAAGGATGGATCGATGCGGCTATGAATTGATTATAGAGAACTGAATGGAATCACAGTAAAGAAAAAATAACCTCTTCCAATAATTGATTACTTATTTGACCAACTTCATGGTGCTCAATTATTTTCTAAGATTGATCTTCGATCTGGTTATCATCAATTGAGGTTGAAGAAAGAAGATATTCCAAAAACTGCCTTCTGATCAAGATATGGGCATTATGAGTTTGTTGTTATGCTTTTTGGACTGACTAATTCACCTACTATTTTTATGGATTTGATTAATAGAGTCTTTAAATAATACCTTGATAACTTTGTGGTAGTTTTTATTGATGATATTCTGATATATTCCAAAAGTCGTGAGGAGCATGAGGATCATTTAAGGGTTATTTTTCAAACTCTACAGAAGGAGTGACTTTTTGGAAAGTTCAGTAAATGTGAATTCTAGTTACAAAAAGTTTCTTCCTTGGGGAACATTGTTACCAATGAAGGAATCACAGTTGACCCTGTAAAGACAAAAGTTGTAGAGGAGTGGCCTCAGCCTACAACAATAACTGAGATTTTTAGTTTCCTTGGATTAGAGGGATATTATAGGAGGTTTGTGAAAAAAATTTCATGACTTTCTAATCCATTAACCAAGTTAACTTGAAAATGGGTCAAGTTCATCTGGAAAAAGGAGTGTGAGGAAAGTTTCCAAGAGCTGAAGAAGATATTGGTTACTGGACCTGTGTTAACTCTGTCCTCAAGTGGAGAAGGATTCGTTATTTTGAGCGATGCATCTCTGAAAGGGCTTGGGTTCGTCCTCATGAAAAATGACAAGGTCATTACTTATGCGTCTCGACAGTTGAAGACTCATGAGTATAACTATCCTATGATTGATTTGGAGCTGGCGGCAATCATTTTTTTCTCTGAAGATTTAGAGGCACTATCTTTATGGCGAGAAATGTGATATATACATAGACCATCAAAGTTTGAAATATATTTTCACACAAAAGTAATTGAACATGAGACAAAGGAGATGGTTGGAACTCCTTAAAGACTCTGATTGTTCAATTCATTATCATCCTAGAAGAGAAAACAAAGTCGTTGATGCATTAATCAGGAATGACCTAGTTGTTCTGTCCATTATGAGGATTCAAAGAGATACTTTGATCAATGACCTAGTAAATATAGACATGGTAATTATAAGGGAATGGACATCATCAAACCTAACCCAAATGATTTCTCAACTGTCACTACTAGAGAAGATCAAGAAATCTCATAAATAAGATCCTTTGTTACAGAAGAAGTTTGAGGATGTAAAGGATGGGAAGTTTTCTAAGTCCAATACTGATCAAGAAGGTGTACTAAAATTTCATACAAGACTATGTGTTCCATATATTCCAGAAATAAAGAAGGAACTGATGGATGAAGCTCATAGTTCTACTTTATCTATACATCCTGGTAGCTCAAAAATGTATAAGGACCTTCGTGATCATTATTGGTGGGATAATATGAAAAGGGATATTGCTTACTACACTTCAAGGTTCCTGGTATGTCAGCAAGGGAAGGCAGAGCAACAACTTCCTAAAGGGGTATTGCAACCACTACCCATACCAGCATGGAAGTGGGACAATATCACTATGGACTTTGTCACTGGTCTCCTGAGAAATTCCAAAGGAAGTAATACGATATGGGTTATTATGGAACATCTGACAAAGACTGCCCATTTTATCTCCATTAGGGAAGATTTCTCTCTTGATCAACTTGTCGGGATTTACATGAAGAAAGTGGTACGGCTACATGGAGTTTCAAGTTTTATCGTATCTGATCGTGATCCAAATTTCACATCAAAATTCTGGAGAAGTCTTCAACAAGATTTGAGCACTAAATTGAATTTCATTACGGCCTATCACCCCAAAACTAATGTCCAATTTGAAAGGACTATTCAAACACTCGAGGACATGCTGATAACTTGCTCAATGGAATTTAAAGGTGGATTGGATCAACATCTGCCTTTAGTTGTGTTCTCTTACAAAAACAGTTTCCACTCGAGCATTCAAATGGAACCCTATGAATCTCTATATGGGAAGCGATGTGAAACTCTTACTTTTTGGGATGGAGATAGTGAGAGAAATATTCTTGGGCCTGATCTTGTGCAAGAGATGACAAAAAAGGTCCATGCCATCCAACAACACATTAAGGCTTCTCGGAGTTGGAAAAAGAGCTACGCCGATAACCATAGAAGGGACTTGGAGTTTTATGTTGGTGACAAAGTCTTTCTTCGGATTTCACCTTGGAAGAGAGTCATGAGGTTTGGGAAGAAACGGAAGCTCAGCCCTAGGTACATTGGCCCCTATGAAATCCTTGATCGTGTGGGAGCAGTGGCCTATCAGCTTTCACTTCCTACAAATCTAGCCCAAGTTCCTGATGTATTCCATGTAACCCTCTTAAGGAAGTACATACCTGACCCTTCACATGTACTAAATCTAGAGGTGGTACAACTGGAACATGATCTCTCTTATGAGGAGTAGCCGGTGGAGATCTTGGATCATAGAGACAAGGTTCTATGCAACAAGACTATCCACCTTGTTATGATTTTGTGGAGGAACCAGAAATATGAAGAAGCCATGTGGGAACTGGAGGAGTCTATGAGACAGAAGTACCCACACCTTTTCCCATCAGAGGGTACGAGATAAAATTTTGGGGACGAAATTTCTTAAGGGGGGAAGAATGTAACGACCCGAACTTTTTAATTATATTTGTTTCCTAATTTTGTGTTTTATTTTATTTTATAATCAAAAAAACTATATCCTTTAATTAATGAAGTGGGTATAATCAAAATGAGAATGTTGGGTATATAATGTTATAATATCGTTGGTCAATATGACCATTGGAAACTATAGTCTTAACGTTGTGTTTTTATAAATACGGTTATCTTGGTTTATTAATAAAGAAAGAAAATTGAACGGCCTCATCCAGTAGACTCGATCCATTTGAAGCCCATCTGTCGGAGCTTGGGAAGGAGATAGCATCACTGGGCTTTGCTCTGGACCAAGCCCAATCCGAACTTCAATGTATGAATCTTGAACAGAATCTCCTAAGGGAGAAGTTCAAGCTGATAGAAATCACCCCTCAGGAAATGTTGTCTGAGCCACCCCAATATTCTATCACCATAGCACACCTAACACTTAGGTCCTATGCTGGTGTAATAAGGGGCTATGTAACGAGACCTTAGATGTTTTGTGTAATCCTTTTATATAAATAAAATTTTTATTTCTTCTTATGGAAAAGTTTGTGAATTTCAAATATCCAGATAAATATAGGATGTGTATTATTGATGAATTTAGGAAAAAAGGGCTATTTAAAAATATTTTTTTATTCATTAAATAATTAATAATGTGAAATGATTTTCAAAAAATGGTCTTCTACAGTTGTGATCAGTGAGAAATTTAGAGTCTAATAAGATCAACTTGGTTTTTAGTGAATAGTAAATTAGGAATAGTAACATACCCTTATGAATAGTAATTAATAGTAATGAATAGTAATTTGAAAGAAAAATAGAAACTTCACCCATGAATGTATAAATACATTTTAGACATCTTAAAAGTGAAAAAATGATCATAGTTTATGTTTTGGTATTTTTGTACGCCATAAATATTTTATTTACAGTTTTATAATTAATTTAATAATTTAAAATGGAAATTTATTTTCATAAAATTTTATCATAAATTGTTACTTTATTTTCTTATGGGTATATGATATTTTTATGGGACCTTGATTATTTTTTTAAGGTGTTACAAAATGAGTTATAGTTTTAAAGTTGTATTTTTTGGAATAAATAATAATTTTATTTAAAAATTAAATTAAAAATATTTAGAAAATTATTTTCATAAAATTGAATTCATTTTTGAATTTAGATCATCAAAATTATGTTAGGGTGAATTTTTGGGTTTTTTCTGAAATAGTTGAATTTTCGGTGAATAGTAAAATTACAGTTTTGAGTTTCGGGTGTTTAACGACATCATTAATGATGTAATAATGATGTAAGATTTTTGGTCGACTTAATAATAGTTATATATTCTATGAGGTGTCCCAAGTGGCCAATACCATGGGAAATTACCATGGGAAAGCCCATGGTTTTGCAAATACCACTGATGAGGTGTCCCTTGGAAACTATTAATTTATTCGCTCACTTTTCCTATAAATACCAAGCCATTTACCTAATTAATTTCATTCCAAAATTATCCTCAACGAATTTATGGTATCCTTACCTCCAAAGAGGTCCTCCCAAGGTTCCCTCAAGCCTCCCAAGGTCTCAACCTTGAAGCTTTTGAAGTTACTCTTCAAGGTAATGGATCCTTTCACTCTCCTCTTTTGAGTCATGAATTCCTTTATGTTGTGTCTTCTAGTTTCCATCTCTTTATGTTGAGAGTATGTTCTTATATGTTCTCATTAATTTCCATTTCATGTCTAATTTTTGATATACCCTTTCCTCTCTCATCAATTTGTTTTCTGAATTTTTAAGTGACGTCGTTAGGCTGTTGAATTTCTCGTAAAAGAAATCGCATCATCTCTTTCCTTTCAAGTTTCCATTTATTGTGGTATGTCATTCAAATATCCATACCATGTTCTTATATCCATGTTATTCTGTATTTATATTTTAATATGAGTTATTTATGAGTGGGTTACCCTTTTACCCTCTCTTTTTATTATTTTCTAAAACCATGTTATATCGTCGTTATGCTGCAGAAATTTCATCTCAAAATTTCTATCTCTTTCTCTCATGAAATTATCTTATTTATTTATGTGAATACCCAGACCTATTTCGTTTATATGAGTGTTCATAAATATATAAAAATTATATATTTTATTCTGTAATGTACATACATATAACCCTCACTCCCTTTCCATGGGTTATAAATGATATAATGATCTTATTTTTTTAGAACTTTTAAAACGTCACGATTTTGAAATGAAACCCATTTATCTTATTCTCTATGGGTTATTTATGAAATTTTTTATTATGATATATGTGGATCACATGAAAGTAAATACATATTAAGGGTGCTCCATGATAGTGCTCCAATGCATTAGATAATAATTAATCTCTAGAGATGACAAGTTTCACGATACCTTGGTGAATAACCATGGTTATTTTTATGACACCTCATGGATAAACCTTGGTGATATATTCATGAATGTCTAAATGAAATTTTGTACCCACATATTCAAGTTATGTTTCAAGTTATTTTCATTATGATATGCCTATAATTCCATTTCTCATGACCTTATGTTTTTATTCATGTTCTTATTGATGTCACAAGTAAACTGATTCCCTTGTTTACCCTTACTGGGCCTTACGCTCACCCTTTCCTTTAAATGTATGTCTCCAAGTTATGAGATGCAGTAATTGTACTTAGGATGAACTTATGATGAAGCAGTACGAGTGCTTTAAAATAAAGTTTTATGTTTTTTCATGTATTATGTTCCTGATTTCCAAGACACTAGACTTTAAAGATCCTTTGTATGTAAATGTAATGAAAAGTTATGTAATAAAAAGTCAGGATGCCATACTATTTATATGTTCAAACTAGATAGTCATGTTCACAACTAAACATGCAATAGAAATACATTCATCACATATTTATGAATTTTTATCTTTTTTACTATTCTATGTGATCAAGTAATAATCATGCACTCACATAAAACAATAAACAGTGGATAAAGGTAAATCATGCAATCTGACTGGTCTTGAGCATTATATTATGATTGATCCATAATGGATCAATATTCACCTAGGGGAATCCATACCTGAGTCAACACCTGACTCACATCGCAGCTATCCCTAGTTTAATGCGCTCGGCTCCCGTCTGAATTACCACCTCGACTTGGTGGGGTCAACGCCTCGTATCATCACCATATAATTACAAATATACTAGCACACAGGTGAGGGGATCTAGGGTTACAAAATACAACTAGTGCATTAGACGTGTAGGCCCTTATACATATTTTAATTAAAACATGATTTGTATACCATCATTTATCTAATTAATTATTACAATCATCACATGCATTTAATAAATAATTAAACAAATTAAATCAGACATGCATGGGTTAGTCACTAGCTTAAGACCAGTCGGTATAAATAAAGCACAATTAAAAAATAAACTGCAATAAATTTAAATAGTACGAGGGTGTTCTAATAAATTAAATAAATTTAAATAAATTCAATTTATTTATTTATCAATTCCAATTGTTTAATTTAATTTTAATTCCAAAAATAAAATTAAACCATCAATTTAATTTTAATTCTAAAAATTAAATTAAACCATTAATTTAATTTTAATCTTAATTAAATTAATGTTTCAAATTCTCTTTAATCTTAAACTCCAAAATTAATTCTAATTAATTTAATTTAAAAAACTAAATTAATTAAATTAAATTATAGGGGTTACCTCCAGCTGAGGAAGGAGTCTGGCAGGACTAAGAACTGTTGTGAGGGTATTTTACTAGAGTAGGCTTGAATCGTTTTGTGACCGTAGCGCGGCCATGGAGAGATAGTGGAGAGACCACAGAGTGACCATGGCATGACTGCCCGATATAGAAACACCCCCGTGGTGGCAGCATCCTCTAGCGAGGCACGACAGGACAGAGGCAGTAGTGCACTACTCTAAAGAGGTGTGAGGGAGGCCGGGACAGTGGTGGTGGCGTCCTCCGGCCGAGATAGAGGCAGTGACGTAGTCCGATTGAGACAGCAGTGACGGCGTGGTTCGGCCGAGATGGAGGGGCAATGTGGTCTGGATGAGATAGTGGCGGCATGGTTCTCCAGGAGGTAATGGCTCAGGAGTGCCTCAAGAGAGGCGAGGTGGTTCCTTGCGGCCAGGATGGGGAGGCAGAGCCAACACAGCAGGCCGACGCGCCGGCGGCGATCTCAGAGAGAGGTGTGGGGCTCAGTTCTGGCGAGGCGCGAAGGGAGGCAGGCCTGGGGTGGTGAGGACGGGAGGTGACATGGTATTAGGTGGCTAGGATTAGGGTGGCATGGCTCCACGTGGAAGAAGACCCCATTGGGGTCTTCTTTCCCTTTTTTTAAGTTTTGTCTTTTGATAAAACAAACCCCACCCCTTTTTTTAAAAGATAAGACCCAATTGGGTTCCTGGTCTCTACCCTTTTTTTATAAATTTCTAGAGTCTAAAGACTTTAGTAAAAAAAGTATAATACTTGACTAAAAGTCTAATGGAATTCCATTTTTTATTTTTTTATTTTTTTTATTTTTATTTTAGATAAATAAAATAATATTTTATTATAATATATTTTATTTAAATCCTAAAAAATAAGTCCACCGGAAAAATTCCGGTGACAAAATTCCGAACAAAAAGTGGCCACATTTTGGTACTTTAAAGAACACATAAATAAATTAAAAATGCATTATTCAAAAATAATAATCTGAAAAACTTAAAACTGACGACATCGATCCAATTAATATTTTCAAATGGTCATAACTTGTCCATTCGGAAATGGATCGATGTACGTCCAGTTCCATTGGAACCAATTTAATAACTTGTACTTAAATTTAATGAAATTTAATTTTTCTTTGACTCTGAGAAACCACATATCACTCTGATACCACTCTTAGGTACTCGGACGGACAGTGGAAGCTGATAGGCTGGAAAATTAAACTTTTTGCGCCACCGGAGTGACATAACAACATCTACTCCAGTGATCTTATCTGAGTAAGGTATGAGGACCACATGTGGATTTAACAGATTACAAAATAAAATTTGAATATGTACCTTGTTCGGATCTAACGTGTGTGAGTCCGTCGCAAGATTCCAGCAACCGTTGCTTGAATACTCCGATGTCGAATCCCTCTAGATCATCCACACACGACTTTTAAATCTACTCACACATCTTAAATCATAATCTGAGTGCTAGTACGGTACACCAATGACCACTTAGACCCAGTGATGATCACTGCAACCAAGTGTCTTCGATCCAAGAAGAAGGAACTTGAAGATCTTGCTTGCTTGAGAGAATCTATCTTTAGAATTCAAGAGGAGAGAGAGGCTCTCAATTCAAACACATGAATAGTTACATGATAAGGGACTCTCTCTTATTTATATAAGGAATATCTAAAATACCCAGTATGGGTTCCTGGCCCCTGTGTAATAGATATTCATAGTATAAGTATTATAAATATTTATTTATGACAAATTAAATTATTCCATAAATAATATTTATAATTTTATCACTAACTGTAATATATATATATATATATATATTAAATATATATTGTGTGATAAAATTGAGTCTTTAACTCAACTCACATCTCCTGAAAATATTAAATGAACCTAGTATATTTAAATCCCTTCGAATAATATTGTATCCTTGTATTTACTAAATCAACTGTAAATACATGTTATAAATAAACACAAAAAATTATTCCAAACTTGAATAATTAAATAATTTATTTATTACTTGGTGATCCATAGAACTTGGATAATACTCAAACCATGTTTTAGGGCCCACCAAGTTCTATATTCTTATTCCCAATAATAGGGTAGATTCTCAAAGTGATATAGTGTGTGACCCTCTAGGCTCTTATCTCAATAACAATGAATAATATTCACCGACCAAGAGCGGGGTCTTACAACCCATCGAGGACCCTATAGAGATAAGGTAAAGTCAACGCAATGATTGTCTTCCTATGAACATGGTCTATGTAATATAATCTCTTCATCATCGATATCTCAATAAAGTAGAATACACACTAGTGTCATCATCCTTTATCTTGCTTTATTTTATTCATAAATCTGTCTAGATGGTCTTACCTTCCACTACTATGGTCATGGATTTAACAAAGGTTCTACCATACTAATCAACTAGTCCCAAGATATCTCTTCCTCAACTTGGAAGCAACAAATCCAATCTTGATCATTCAATCAGTGTCATGTCACCAATGATGTACACAACAAAAACTACCTCTCCATGACTTCATTGCCATGGTTTTCACCTTGAATCAAAATACACAATTAAATGACATACATTTATAATGATCTCAAGTATAGAGACCATTACACATGTCTTTATATAGGAATGACCAATGACACCTGAAACATGTGGTGTTCCTATTATGCGGGTTTGTCCTCATGATCTCAACTATTATAGATCATAAAGTGTGAACTTCATGAGAAGAAGTCTCAATTCTTATGAGCCCCTAGCACCTTATAGTAGCACATCATCTATGTCCTTTAAAAATTATGTAACTAGACCATAGGAAATTACTTTAAGATTACTTTCATGGTATCTCAAGGTTCTCATTATAGCATGGGATCTGATATAACCCTTTGATACGGCATGTAATCTAAGTAAATTTCCATAAATAAAGTGGATGCAGAAGTATCTACACTATTATAGAAAGATAAAAACATCTATATATAAAAAATTTCATATATTTAGTGGTAATCAAAGTACAAAACAAGTTGGGTCTAGGGCACCCACTTTCAACACTTCCACTTGCACTAGATCCAACTGCTAACAAGTCTCAATCTGCTAGCTCTCACCTGATAATCATGCTTCTCCTGAGAAATGGCTTTAGTCAGTGGGTCAGTTATGTTGTACTCTATGGATACTATACTAACTGTGACTTTACCTCTTTGAGTAAAATCCCTCAAGAGATGAAATTTCCAAAGAATGTGATTTTTTCTTTGGTGAGACTCAGGCTCCTTGGCAAGAACCACTGCAGTAGTATTATCACAATATAATGGAACAGGGTATGCACAACTAGGAATGACACAAATGTCTGAGATAAAGTTGTGTATCCATACTTCTTCCTTTTCTGCAGTGGTAGTTGTAATATATTCAGACTCTGCTATAGAATCAGCAACCACAACTTTCTTCGAGCTTCTCTAGCTCACATCACCACTATTCAAGAAAACTATGTAGCCTAACTATGATTTCAGATCATTATGATCTATCTGGAAAATATAATTAGTGTATCCTCTCACTAATATTTCATCATCTTCTTTATACACCAAGATCATATCCTTCATATGCCTCAAGTAATTTAGGGTAGTTTTAACAGCTGCCCAATACAGCTCTCCTATATTGGATTGATATATATCCACCATGCTTAAAGAAAAGGTGAAATCAAACCTATTACATAACATAGAAAACATAATATAACTCACTATTGAGGAATAAGGGATTATAATCATTTTTTCAATCTCCTCCTATGTTTATGGACAAATTTTCTTGGAGAGATTAATACCATGTGACATAGGAAACAATCCTCTCTTAGATTGTTCCATATTGTACCTTTTGAGTACCTTGTCAATATATGTACTTTGACTTAGCCCAAGAAGCTTTTTAGATCTATCTAGATAGATCTTGATCCCTATAATGTAGGCTGTTTCACCTATGTCTTTCATGGAGAAGCATTCATTTAACCAAGTCTTAACTAACTATAAGACTTGATCCTTGTTTCCCATAATTAATATGTTATCAACATATAAAACTTGGAAAACGATGTCATTCCCTTCAACCTTTTTATAGATATGAGGCTCGATTTCATTTTTGAAAAAACGAAATTCTCTTATGGCCTCATCAAAACAAACATTCCATGACTGTGATTCCTACTTCAACCCATAAATGGATCTCTATAGCTTGCATACTTTATTGGAATTCTTTTACTTAAAAAACCCTTCAGTTTGAGTCATATAGATGTATTCAACCAACTTCCCATTTATAAAATTAGTTTTGAAATCCATTTTCCACATTTCATAATCATGAAAGGCTATAATTTCAAGCAATATTCTGATGGATTTAAGCACTGATACTGGTGAGAAGGTTTCATCATAGTTGATGCCTTAACATTGCCTAAAACCCTTTTCAACCAGTCTTCATTTAAATGTATTAACCTCACCATCCATTTCCAGCTTCTTTTTGATTACCCATTTGCATCTAATGGGATTTACATCAGCCGGAGGGTCTACCAAAATCCAAACGTGATTTTGGTACATGAACTCCATCTTAGAATTCATGGCTTCTTGCCATTTAGAAACTTATTTTCCTTCTACTGTTTCCTTGTATATTAGAGGTTCATCATCCTCCCAGACTAATGTGTCATCTAACTCGGTGACAATAAAAATATAATGTTATGGTTCTCTAACCTCTCATGTAGACCTATGCAGTATTTTTTTCTCAGGAACAACTTATTCTTCCACTTTCTCTTGTACAAATTGTTCATCTACCAAATCTTGTGAATCTGGGGCATTAAATTCATTGAAGTCAATCTTACTCCCAATATTTCCATTATAAATGTGTTCTCTTTCCAAAAATATGGTTTGTCTTTCCACAAAAACTTTTATATCTAAAGGGTTATATAGGAAATATCCTTTGGTTTCCTTAGGATAACCTATAAAGATTCACTTCATGCTTATGGATGTTAATTTTTCACTTGGTAAAGTCTTGAAAAATACCTCACACCCCCATACATGTATGTTTGTTAGACTGGGTTTCTTTCTATACTATAACTTATATAGAATCTCATCTATATCTTGAGTTGGTCCTCAGTTTTGTCTGCAAAGCGTATCCCCAAAAGGATAATGGAATAGTTACATGACTCATAATTGATCTAACCTTGTCCAGAAAGGTAATATTACTCCTTTCACTAACACCATTCCATTATGGTGTATAATGAGGATTGAGTTGGGATAATATCCCACACTCCTTCAATTTATCAATGAAAGCTTGGTTAAGATATTATTCCCCTCAGTCTGAGCGGAGTTCTTTTATCTTCTTACCAATTTCATTTTCTACTTCATTTTGGAATTCCTTAAATATTTGAATGTAATCAAACTTATACCTAATTAAGTAGATATAGCCATACCTACTATAGTCATCGGTAAAAGTAATAAAGTATGAAAATCCATACCTTGCCTCTATTGGAAATGGACCACATACATTAGTATGCATTAATTCCAGTACTGAATTGGCTCTTTCTCCATTCCCTGAGAAAGGTGATTTGGTCATTTTTCCTTGTAAACAAGCTTGACATACATCCAAGGGTTCTAACTATACTGAGTCTAAATACCCTTCTTGATGTAATCTTCGTAATCACTTCTCATTTACATGGCCTAGCCTGAAGTTTCGTATGCAAGTATTATATGAGTCATGTTGGCTGGTTTTTTCATTGATTTCCATTACGGGGTTCTCAGGTTCCAACATGTATAAACCATTACTAATATTTTCCATACCATAACAGATTTTATCCCTATAAAAGAAGAAAAAATTACTTCCAAACATGAAATAAAATCCCATAGTGGTTAAAATCGACACATAGATAATGTTCCTGGTTACGGAAGGTACATAATAACAATTTTTTAAAACTAGAACCAAACCACTTGGCAAGGTTAAGTGATAGTCCCCCACTACCAAGGCTTCCAGACTTGCACCATTTGCAACTCGGAGATCCACTTCAACTTTTTCAATCTTCTTGAACCTACTTGGTTCATGTATATCAATAAAAATGTGTGAGACATGTGTCGTATCCAATACTCGACTTGTAGATAAATATAGATTTCATTCAATGAAAAAATACCTAAAGTAGAAGCATCAGTTTTCTTCTTCTTCTCGTCTCTACAATTATTCTTCCAATGGCCTTTCTTGCCACATACAAAGAAGACAGCTTCCTTCTCATTACTTTGCCTATGAATCTTTGGCTTCTTTGCAGGATGATGCATTGGTTTCTTTGACCTTGACTTGGCTTTAGACCCCTTTGACTTTCCCTTATTTATCTTGTTCACCATAAGGACAGATGAATTGGTATTTTTCATATCCTTGTCATCTTGGAAAAACTAAATCCAAAAGGTCCAGGAGAAACTTTTTCATATCATTCATGTTATAATTGATAATTAAAGTTGAGAATCTTAGCAGTAAAGAGGCAATAATGAGATCCACTACTAGTTCTTGGTTCAATTTGAACCCAAGGGATTCAACCCTCTTAATATACCCAATCATCTTGAGTACATAAGAACTAGTTTGGTTCCCTTATGCTAGCCTTCACTTATATAGGGAACTTGAAATCTCATAACTTTCCTGCATAGCCCTCTCTTGATATAATTCTTGGATATGTGAAAGCATCTTGTAGGCATCCTCATCCTTATGTATTTTGTGCAATTTACTGCACATGGATGAAAATATGATTCATTGAACATCAAGTGCATCTTGTAAATGATTTTTCCATTTATATTTTTCTGCCTTACTTGCTCCCTGAGGAGGCTCTATAGGAACTGAGGATTTCATCACATATAACTTCCTTTCTTGGCGTAGTACTATGTGAAAGCACCTGTACCACTCCTGGAAGTTATTATCAGTCAGGATATTTTCTTTACCAAGAATTGATCACAGTGATAAAGTACTTGTGGTGTTGGTGATTTCCATTTTAAATCTAAATCAGATAAACATTAGTAGTTAATACTTTTTATTGATTACCTTTTGACATTTATGATTAATAAATTATTATATCATTTTAATGTCTCCCAATATTTTAGAAAACCTTAATATCCCTCAATATTAGATTTGGAATACTTTGTCGCTTAAGTACTCTAGTGGCAAGGATCCTCAAAACCTCCCTCATAGTCTACAAGCTATAGCTATGCCACTAATCAGAGGGTTTCAAGGTAGGCACTAGGTTGGCAAACCACTTCAATCAAGGTTCTTTTTATTATGGATTAAAGTCCTAGATTTTGGAATCTGAACCTGATTCCCTCAACATCTTGCCTCTAAAGTTATAGCAAGTTGGCTATGGCTAATCCTTGACTACTCACTTTAGTTAAGTTGACCTATTTATCTCATGAAAACACCCTGTTAGTAATAGGCACTCTCAATTATGGCTGACGAGCACCCCAAACACCCGGTTTTGTTCAAATGTGAGTAATGGAAGTCATTAAAGTATTAATACATATCTTGAGGTATTTTGATATTTATTGATGAATATAATACTTTTCTATTTATATTTTCAAACTAGATAGTCTCTCTCACAACTGAACATGAAATAGAAATACATTCGTCACATCTTTATGCATTTTTATCTTGTTTACTATTCTATGTGATCAAGTAATAATCATGCACACGCATAAAACAATAAACAATGCATAAAGTTAAATCATGTAATCTGAATGGTCTTGAGAATTCTATTATGATCGATCCATAACAGATCAATCTTGACCTAGGGGAATCCATACCTGAGTTGACACCTGACTCATGTCACAGCTAGCCCTAGTGCAATGTCCTCAGCTCCTGTCTAGATTACCTCCCCGACTTGGCAGGTTCCGCGTCTCGGATCATCACTGTATAATTACAAATATACTCGTACGCAGGCGAGGGGTTCTAGGGGTACAAAATACAACTAGTTCATTAAACGTGAAAGCCCTTATAAATATTTGAATTAAAATATGATTCACAGACCATCATTTATCTAATTAATTATTATAATCAACGCATGCATTGAATAAATAATTAAACAAATAAAATTAGACATGCACGGGTCAACCACTAGCTCAAGACCAATCGGTATAAATAAAGTGAAATTAAAAATTAAACTGTAATAAATTTAAATGGTATAAGGGTTCTCTAGTAAATTAAATGAATTTAAATAAATTCAATTAATTTATTTATCAGTTCCAATTTTTTGATTTAATTTTAATTCCAAAAATTAAAATTAAACCATTAATTTAATTTTAATTATAAAAATAAAATTAAACCATTAATTTAATTTTAATTCTAAAATTAAATTAAACCATTAATTTAATTTTAATCTTAATTAAATTAATGTTTCGGATTCTCCTTAGTCTTCAACCCCAAAATTAATTCTGATTAATTTAATTTAAAAAACTAAATTAATTAAATCAAATTATAGGGGTTACCTCTAGCCGGGGAAGGATTCCAAAAAGACTATGAACTGCTATGAGGGTGTTTATTAGAGCAGGGTTGAATTGTGGTGTGACCGAGGCGTGATCACAGCGCAACTGTGGTGGCACTACAATGAGACCACGGCGTGCCAATGGTGAGACCACGGCATGGCTGCCCGGTCTAGAAACACCCTTGCAGCAGCAGCATCCTCCGACAAGGTGCGACTGGACAGAGGCAGTGGCGTGCTACTCCAGTGAGGTGTGAGGGTGTCCAATACAGAGGCGGTGGTGTCCTCCGGCCGAGACAGCAGTGTGGTCCGTCCAAGACGGCGGCGGCGGCGTGGTCTGGCCGAGACGGTGGTGGCGGCGTGGTCCGGCCAAGATGGCAGTTTCGGCGTGTTCCGGTCGAGACGGTAGGGGCAGGATCCTCCGGGAGGGCGCAGCTTAGGCAAGCCTCGAGAGAGATGAGGCAATGCCTTGTGGCCAGGATGGGGAGGAGGAGCTGGTGCATCAGGCCGACGAGGTGGTGGCGAGCTTGGAGGGAGGTGTGGGGCTTGGTTCTGGTGAGGTGTTAAGGGAGGGAGGCCAGGGGCGGTGAGGAGGGGAGGCGACCCAGTAGGAGGTGACTAGGGTTACAGTGGTGTGGATTTGTGTGTAATAATACCCCATTTGGGTCTTCCTTCCCCCTTTTTTTAAGTTTTTTGTTTTGACAAAACAAACCCCATCCCTTTTTTTAGGAGAATACCCAATTGGGTTCTTGGTCTCTACACCGTTTTTTATAAATTTCTAAAGTCTAAAGACTTTAATAAAAAAGAAGAATACTTGACTAAAAGTCTAAAAAAATTCCTTTTTTATTTTTTTATTTTTTTTATTTTTATTTGAGAGAAATAAAATAATATTATATTATAATATATTTTATTTAACTCCTGAAAAACAAGTCCACTGGAAAAATTCTAGTAACTGGATTCTAGCCAAAACTTGGATGGATTTCGGTACTTTGAAGAACACATAAATAAATTAAAAATGCATTCTTCAAAAATAATAATCTGAATAACATAAAAATGATGACATTGATCCAATTAAAATTTTCAAATGGTCGTAACTTGGCCATTTAGAAACATATCGACGTACGGTCGGTTCCATTAGAACCAATTTAATACCCTATACTAAATTTAATGTAATTTAATTTTTATTTGACTCTGAGAAACCACATGTCACTCTAATACCACTGTTAGGTACTGAGACGGGCAGCGAAAGCTGATGGGCTAGGAAATTAAAATTTTTGTGTCTGAGCAATGTAACAACGTCTACTCTAGTGATCTTATCCCAATATGTTCTGAGGACCATGCGTGGATTTAACATATCACAAAAAAAATCAAACATGTACCTTGTTCAGATCTGACGTGTGTGAGTCTATCACAATATTCCTGCGACCGTTGCTAGAAGACTCTGACATCGAATCCCTCTAGATCATCCACACATGCCTCTTAAATCTGCGTGCATGTAATACGTCGGATTCTGAGGGCTAGCGTGGTACACTGACAACCACTTCGACACAGCGATGATCACCACAAGCAAGCATCTTCGATCCAAGAAGAAGGGAATTGAAGATCTTGCTTGCTTGAGAGAATCTCTCTCTAGAATTCAGTATGAGAGAGAGGCTCTCAATTCCAACACATGAATGGTTACATGGGAAGAGCCTCTCTCTTAATTATATAGGGAATATCTAAAATACCAAGTATGATTTCCTGGACCCCGTGTAATATATATTCATAGTATAAGTATTATAAATATTTATTTATGAAAAATTAATTTATTCCATAAATAATATTTATAATTTTATCACTAACTATAATATATTTTTTTTGTGATAAACTTAAGACTTTAACTTGACTCACATCTCCTAAAAATATTAAATGAACCTAGGATATTTAAATCTATTCGAATAATATTTTATCCTTGTATTTTCTTAATCATTTGTAAATACATGTTATAAATAAACTCAACAAATTATTCCAAACTTGAATAATTAAAGAATTTATTTATTACTTGGTGATCCATAGAACTTAGATAATACTCAAACCCTGTAATGGGGACCACCAAGTTCTATATTCCTATTCCCCATAATAGGGTAGATTCTCAAAACACTATAGTCAGTGACCCTCTAGGCCCTTATCTCAATAGCGGTGAATAATATTCACCGACCAAGAGCGGGGTATAGCAACCCATCGAGGCCCCTATAGAGATAAGGTAAATTCAAAGCAATGACTTCCTTCCAATTAACATGATTTGTGTAATGTAATTTATTCATCATCGATATCTCAATAAAGCAGAATGCACACTAGTGTCATAATCCTTTATCTTGATTTATTTTATTTGTTGATCTGTCCGGATGGTCTTACCTTCCACTACCATGGCTATGGATTTAATGAAGGTGATACCATCCTAATCAACCAGGTACGAGATATATCTTCATCAACTCAAAAGTGAAAAATCATATCTTATCATTCAATCAGTGTCTTGTCACTAATGATGTACCCAACACAAATTACCTCATCATGACTTTATTTCTATGGATTTTACCTTGCATCAAAATACACAATTAAATGATATACACTGATAATGATCTCAATTCTGAAGGCCATTACACATGTCCGTAGATAGAAAAGACCAATGACACCTGAAACATGTGGTGTTCCTATTAAGCAGGTCAGTTCTCATGATCTCAACTACTAGAGATCATCAAGTGTAAACTTCATGAGAAGAAGTCTCAATGCTTATGAGCCCCCATAACCTGATAGTTACACATCATCTTTTCCCTTTCTGAATGATGTAACTGGACCATAGGACATTAATTTAAGATTAATATCAAGGAATCTCAAGGTTCTCATTATATCCTGGGATCTGATATAACCCTTTGATGCGACATGTAATCTAAGGACATTTCCATAAACAAAGTGGATACAGAAGTATCTACACTATTATGGAAAGATAAACACGTGTATATATAACAAACTTCATACATGTAGTGGTAATCAAAGTACAACATAAGTTGGGTCTAGGGAACCCACTTTCAACACTCCCACTTTCACTATATCCAACTACTAACAAGTATTAATCCACTAGCTCTCACATGAGAATCAATCTTCTGCTGAGAAATGGCTTTAGTCAGGGGGTCTACCACGTTTTCCTCTATGGATACTATACTAACTATGACTTCACCTCTTTGATTAAAATACCTCAAGAGATGAAATTTCCAAAGAATATGCTTTGGAGAGACCTGGGCTCCTTGGAAAGCACCACTGTAGTAGTATTATCGCAATATATTGTAATAGGGTCTGCACTACTAGGAACAACACCAATGTTTGATATAAAGTTGTGTATCCATACTTCTTCCTTTGCTGCATCAAAATCTACAAGATATTCAGACTCTGCTCTAGAATCAGAAACCACAGTTTGCTTCAAGATTCTCCAGCTCACAGCACCACCATTCAGGAAAAAGATGTAGCCTGACTGCAATTTCATATCATCATGATCTGTTTGGAAACTAGCATAAGTGTATCCTCTCACTACTAGTTCCTCATATCCTCTATACACCGAGAATTATTTTGCAGTGATGTTTTTTATCTAAGTAAACATCAATCCATGTTTCCATTATAGCACTTGGGTTATGTTATTTTACATATATACACCTTCTTTATATAGATTTCTTATGATCATGTCATTCATGTATTTATTTATCCATATACCCATTGATCTGTATAGTTTGAGAATCACATTTTACCTAATTTATATTAAAATATATTCACCAAGAAGGAATTTTACTCTATTAACATGGGGAAAATTTTGGCTTACCATATATTGTTAATACAATGTGGATGTTTATTGGAATGATGACTTCATTTTTTTTATCATCCACCTTCCTTATCTAGAAGTATTATGATCATGTTATCCTTTTGTTGATATGGATAAAAGTATTGTTGATCATGAAGATTATTAATTGCTAAATCTTGTTCATTATTTATTGACATTTAATATTTTTTATGATATGGATATCCATATTTTATTCAGTAATAGGTTAGTGGTTAATGGTTTGAAATGTTTTATTTAATCTTATAGTAAATCCATTGGACATAATAAGGTATCGGGGGGAATTATATATCCTCCTAATTCCTAAACTTCTGAAGGCCTTTATTTTTATTAATTTTTGATAATCCATTTTTAATGGTTGAGGGGTAACCTTTACATAGTCCATAAACCAATAGGCACTAGCCTAAATACATGTCCATTTTAGTCCAAAATACCAAACACCCAACAAAAATACCCACCCACTTGGTGCTAATTTTTTATTCCAAAGCTACCGACCTATAATGATTCTCATTAAGAAATCACAATTCATGGTTGCATGTGATTGATATTAATGGAAAATATATATCCTCACATTCATCTAAATTTGATTGAATTGATGGAGGTAGCTTCATTATTTGACCTCATTTAGGATAACAATTGGTTATCTTACCCTGTTATTATTTTTTTACTCTCAATTCATGTCGAGAGCCATCCTGCCAACCTGTCAGAACACCGCTTCCAGATGAAAGTAACCACACATAACTGGAGGCACTACTCGACCATCCATGTCATCGAGTGTTCCATACCAGTCACTGATATCTTCCACCAAATACCATGAATCATTGATCCATTGAACAAGGGTTCCCATTGTCATGTGCCTCCCCATCTACTACTAAAAACTGCTGCCAAGAACCGATCTGATGCTCCCACCGACACCGAAACCACCTCTCTTCTTACCACCAAAACCATCCTCTGAGCACCAATCTGACCCTCCCACAGACACTGAATTTCCCATTTATAACACACTGCTGACTGGTCACCACCTTATACCATGCCACCTAGGACGCGTTCCATCCAGAATCCTCAAATATTGAGGCCCCCAGGAATTGATCTTGGAATTAACAAAGTATTACATCCCTACCTATGTTAGGGTGATTGAGAATGATTTGGTGGTCGAGAGTTTTCAAAATGAGCAGATGCAGATAGTTGGTGTTGGAAGTGGGCACACAAGAGTGGAGACTTTAGCAATTGGGATCCAACGATAGACACAGAGAGTAGGATGTATGATACCTTTCATGAGGAAGTCCCAGGATAGAGGGTTGGTTATTTAGGGCTCGTGTGCTGGATCTAGTCATCCAATATATAAGTAGTGCTACTCTTGTGATGGTCAGGGACATCTTACTTGAGATTTCTCGACTCGACATGCGACTGATAGAGATATAGTGGATGAGCTGCCTAGAAAAAGACATCGGCATGACTAGGAAGGTCCATGAAGAGGAGGATGTGGCATAGTGGTTGGTAGAGAAGCTAGAGGTGGTATAAGTTTTGACTTGTTACCACCACCACCCCCAGGTGGTCCCTTATAGGCTCAGGAAGCTGGTGATCAGGGATGGAGGTAGCTACAGGCGGTCAAGTCTTACAACCCATAGGATTTATGAATGATACAAGATATGATTTATGTCTTCTCTAATTTATCTACATTATTGATAGGTATGGGTGAGGGACACTCCTTTATTTCCACTACTCTGGTTAGAGACTAAGAGATTCTGGTTGAGCCCTTGGCTTAACCCTTGCACTTGGAGATACCTACTGAGGGCGACTCAGCAATCACACAAATCTACCGATAATGTTACTTAAATCTTAGAGTTGAGAGTTTTTTCTAGGATTTCTTTGTAGTGGCAATGAGTCCTTATTGTTTCATCTGAGATATGGAATAGTTATCTACAATTCATAACCAGATAGACTATTTCAAGTGGAGGATTCGGTGTGTTTATAGTGATGGGGTGAGGCTTTTCTTTATGGGTGAATAGGAGACCCAGGTAGACTAGGATGGGCTCATGTGTATGAGGGTGTAGCTGATTCCACACTAGTTGTCTAGCATGACTCTTAGTGTAGTGGATACTATGAGCTTTCGGTTTCTTGCAGTGGTGGTGAATTATGAGGATGTCTTTCCTAAGGATGTACCAGACTTACCTCCCCACTAATAGATAGATTTTTGCATTGATCTACACCCTGAGATGACCTTGATATGTATGGAAGTATATCGGATCTCTCTCACATATCTTCATGAGCTGAGGGTGAAATTGGAGGACTTTTAGAGGATGGATTTATCAGGACTTGTGTTTCACCCTAGCGATCCCGAGTGTTGTTCTCCAAGAAGGAAGACATAAGTTTGAGGTTGTGTGTGAATTACCACTATAAAAAAATAGCAGATTAGTGGTGGTTATTTAGATGAGGTTATGCACAGCCCCCTCTAAATTCATTTTTTCTATAAATGAGAGGGGTTTGTGAAAAAACCCTTCTAATCATAGAATTAAGAGGGGGTTTTGAATCCCCTGTAAATTTTTTATCATTATTTTTCTAATATTTGGTTGGATTTTAGAGGTGGTTATTTCAAAACCACCACTAATTTAATAATTAGTGACACTATATATTCAGTTGGATTTTAGAGTCTATATATATATATATATTATTCTATTGGATTTTAGAGGCGCTATATATATATTATGGATTTTTTTAAATAGTGGGGGTTCATAACCCCCTCTAATTTAAGTGATTAGATGGGGTTTTTAACCCCCTCTAATTTAAGATATTAGAGGAGTTTTAACCCCCTCTATTTTAAAAAAAATAGAATAAATCCAATATATTTTAGCGGTGGTTTTCCCAAAACCACATCTAATTTAAATGAGATTTATTTTAAAAAAAATAGAGGGGTTTTTAACCCCCTCTAATGCAAATCTATTGTATAAATGTATTTAAAATTCATTTTTTAAATTTTTCTAAAAAAAATTAACCCCTTGTAACTTTTTTATTTTTCTTAGAAAAATAAAATTTTATAATATGTGTTTGTGCGCGCACGTGTGCATTTATATATATATATATATTACATAAACAAATTATACAAATGTATTTAAAAACATTATAAAAACATATATATAGACATTATAAAAATACTTTAAATAAATACTTATACATATAAACAAAAATGTATACATATATAAATATTGGTATACATAATATAAATGTAATTATAAATATATGTATAAATATATTTATTCAAATATATAAAAAAATTATGTAGTTTTATAAATACTATAAATTTATTGAATACGTATGTATTATGATTTATATTATACATATATTATATTAAATACATTTTCATTATATATTTATGTATAATTATATTTATATTATATTATGTATAAAAATATATATATAATATAGATGAAATTAAATATAAATATAAATATATATAATATATAATTATATTATAAATATTTTACTAAATATAAATTTATAAATATTATATAATTATATTATATATTGTAGTATACTATATTAATTGTAAATTAATATAGTAAATATATAATATATTATTTAAGTATATTATATATATTTCCAATAATATGAATGTATTTAATTGTTTTGTGTATTTATATATTTGTATACATGATATAACATAGATGAATATAATTACAAACATAAATATATAATATAAATGTATTTAATATAATATATGTATGATATTGATAAAATAAATGTATAGTATTTATAAAACCAACATATAATTTTTATAGTTTAAAAAACAGGTGTAACAATAATAATAATAATATATAATATATAAGTATATAAAAATAATTATATAAATATATATTATAATTATATTTTATCTATAAATATTATATAAGTACATAAACACACACAAACACACAAATATAAATGTATTTATAAATATATATTTATATATGTAAATAAAAATATTTATATATATTATATAAATAAACAGGTATTAAAAATATAAATATGTCTCTAAGTATATAAATAATTTATATAAATATATGTAAAAATTATACTTACTCAAATGTATGTAAATATACATATAAATATGTATTTTATATAAATTTATATATATGTTATATATTTAAATTTATTTCAATATATTATGTGAATAATATTTATTATAATAAAGGATAATACATATATATATAATTATATTCATGTGTATAGATATTATAGAAATTTAATCACCATGGTGGTAACTTGAAGTATTCTGCAGGTGTTGGGGGTCTCCCAGAACAGGGATTTAAAACCAAGTTGAATCGATTTTACAGGGGGGAGGTTGGGTGCCCTGAACGCGCATTGGAGGGGTGGCATGGGCCTTGTGCCCAATGGGAAAAGGGAGGGGCCCTGCGCCTCGCATGCTAAGGGAGGGATTGTGGGGTCTGGGTGGGCCTGCACCCGGACATTGGGTGGGAAAGGTAGAGGGGGTGAAACCCTGTGGGGGGCCTAGGGAAACTTGAGAAAGTGGGAACCATGTCCTGGGGAAAGGGGAGAAAGGGAGGGGAACTGGGTGAACTAGAGGGGGATTTAGGGTGTGATAACTTACAGGGGGTGGTCGGGTGCCCAAAATGCATGTTAGAGGGGTAGCATGGGCCTTGGTCCTGATGGTAAAAGGGAGGGGCCCTACGGCCCTGACATGAAGGAAGGTTTGGGTGGGCCTGCACATGGACACTAGGTGGGAAAGGTATAGGGGCGGAACCCTATGGGGGGAGAACTTGAGAAAGTGGGAACCATGACATGGGGAAAAGGGGGAAAGGGAGGGGGAAAAGGTGAGTTGGAGGGAGAGGTCGAGTTCCCTGCCCACATGTATTTGAAAAAAAATTAAAAAAGGTGAATTTAGGGGTAGGTCTCAAGATCCCCTAGCCCCCCTCACAGGGTTACTCCTCCTCTACCTTTCCCACCTGGTGTCCATGGTTGGTCCCACCCATACCCCACAACCCTTACTTTCACATGTGGAGCGTAGGGACCCTCCATTTTCCCATTGATCCCAAGGCCCATTCTGTCACTCCAATGTACGTGTAGGGCACCCTTCCTCCCCTTGTAAGGCAACACATCCGACATACCCCTCCAATTTAGGGGCAATTTAACCCACCCCAAATTAAATGAATAAATTAGAAGGGGTTTAAACCCCTTCTACAATACCAGTTTCCAATAAATTTAAGGCATGATTAGAAGGAGTTTAAACCCCTTCTAAAACAATTGCTACTAATCCTCACTCTAATATACCATCATTTCATCAAAACTGCCTCTAAAAACATAGGGATACTACTTTAGTGACGGTTCCCCATAATCATCACTAATGAATTTAGAGGGGGTTATAACCCACTATAATCACAAAAATAAACCCCTCTAACAACATCCTTTTTTGTAGTGTACCATTACCTAAACCAGGTGACCATAAAGAACAAGTATCCACTTTTGATGATTGATGACCTCTTTGATCAGTTGAGAGGGGCATGATGGTTCTCGAATATTGACCTCAGATCAGGCTATCACCAGATACGAGTACAGAATGAGGATATACGCACTACAAAAAAATTAACGTTTAGCAGTGGTTATTTATTGGTCTAAAAATGGATTAAACTAATGCCTAATTGTTTAGCGGTGGTTCCTAAAAATTCCAAATATTGAATGGTCTCTAGTCAGTTAATGGCGGTTTATTTTATTTCGCGATAGTTTTTTTAAGTTCCTTTTTTGGAAAAATTAGCAGAGGTTTGATATTTAATTACTGGAAGTTTCTTAATAAAAAAATCTACTGAGAATATATATAAAAAAAAATTAACCACCACAAATAATTTATCGGCGGTTATTTTTAGCAGCGGTTAATCTGAACTGCCGCTAAATACATAAAATTATATCTGTAGAGGCAGTTACAACAAACTTCCACAAAATATATTTTGATTTTTAAAAAAAATATTTAATAAAAACTATAAATATTCAAAAACTGACATGCTATAAACACAAATATAAATATATGATAAACCCCTCATTCATACATCACACATCCATAGTCATACAAACAACCATGATCATCATAACCTAAGTCTCAGCTACCCCATACATAAACCAATACCTCAGTCATCAATATATACATATAAAATATTTCCACCAACAACCCATGCCCAATATACATCCATATCACAACCTCCACTACATTTGTCTATCTCCACATCATCTCATCAACTGAAACCGAAAACATCATCTCATCAGCTGTAACAAAAAATGAAACAAAAATTAATACTAAACATAATAAATCATAATTATAGTAGAATAATTGATAAAATTTTAACATACCACAGAAACTAAGAACCATAAATACTGCCTTCTAAATAATTTCATGGGTGAGAATGGTCAACCTCTGGACTACAACCGATATCTGCCACCTAAAATGAAAACCAAAACATTTAGGAAAATAAATGCGAAAGAGAAAAGACACAGAATATATTCAGAATGATGCACATAAAATTTGTTATTTTATTAATCAAAAAGAATAAATTTTAACATAAAATAAATAATATATAGTGAAAACACTTTGAAAATAGAAACATACCTATTTAATATAAGATTCAACACTTGAAACTGAAAAGGGATAAGTAAATATTCTAATTTATTTTTAAAGCGACGTGCGGTGTGCTTGAAATTTATTTAATAAAAAAATTAAATATTTTGATATCAGAGCATGTATTATAATTAAAAAACAACTAATCAGTGGTTTCCCCATGATTTCACATCAATATAAGGTTTTTTTCTATGGTTTTTACCGTTCCATGTGCTTTTTAGTGTTTTAAAAAACTAAAAACACTTTTACGGCCATAACAGGAAAACCATCATTTGGAATGATGTTTCATTGGTTAATACATTTCAAAATTAAATATATAGTTGATTTCCATTGATTTACATAAAATCTGATGTTGTTTTCCTAGTTTTTATCATTTCATGCATGTTTTAGTGTTTTAAAACAATAAAAATGTGTTTACAAACATAATAGGAAAACTGTCACTCAGAATGATGTGTCGTCAGTTCCAACATTTCAAAATTAAATCTATGGTGGTTTTCCCTTTATTTTAGAAAAATATTATATCATTTTCATTGTTTTAAAAATTCTACACACATTTTAGTGTTTTAAAACACTAAAAACGCGTTTACGGCCATAACAAGAAAACCTTCACTCAGAATGATATGTAATCAGTTCCTACATTTCACAATTAAATATATGGTTTTCTTCCTCTTATTTAAGAAAAATATGGCATAATTTTATTGGTTTTGACCATTTGATGAATTTTTTTTCTGGATTTGGTGGCCTAGAACCAACTACTTTGTACTTTATTCATTAATAAAAGCCTTATCACATCTTGATTATTCTTCTGCATGAAAATGCATGTGATAATGTCCTAAGGATAGCTGTTGCATTAAAGGGTCATAGTGGATCCCTGCTACGATGAGAACCCAGAAGTTCCATAACACTATTCTTGAATATATGTTCTATGGCCGGATGATATTATTTGAGGGGCACAAATAATACAGGTCATTAGGGGTGAGGACTCATAAAAATTTGTGACACCTTCTCATGGTGTGTTCCCTTGGTAATATCCAGGAGGATATTATGAGAACGAGGCCTGCCAATAGGAAATCCACATTTCATAGTGTCATTAGATGTTCCTATCTGCAGACGTGTGTATTGGTCCTTAGACTTTAAGATTTTTATTAATGGGTATTACAACTCATGCACTTAGATGTATTGACGACACACTGTTCGTAGTGAGGTAGGATACGTTGGGTGCATCACGAGTAATACTGCATTAATAGATAATGCGAGAAAGGATTTGTCCCTTATATTCCATAAAAAAAGTAGATATCTCAGGCCCTTTGATGGAATTGATATAGCCTAAATAAATCCATGTCCATGGTAAGGTATGGGTGAGTTCAATTCTGGGAAGTCAAAGAAAGAATAATCGAGCACATGGGTTGATGGAACTAGAATGCAACCTGCTTGATTAGAGATATCGAGACAAAGGGATTATATTACACAGTAAGAATTCGTATGAGGTCACACATCATTGCGGTGTTAACTTCTTTCTCTATGGGTGTCTTGGCATGTTGCTAAACGCTAACCTTGGACTTTAGGCAGCCTCCGCCTAATGCCACTGAGAAAGAGGCCTAGAGGGTCACACACTAAGTGTGTCCATGTATCTCAGTTAAATATTAATTTAACAAGTTAAATAAATATTATTCCCGACTTTGGTTTAATAATTATTTAAGGATGCCTGATCGCATTTATTTCGACACTAGTTATTCGAGAGAATATATTTTGGGTGAAATAATATGTTTATTAGCAAGTAATGCAGTTACATTTATTTAAGAAATAAATAGACATTACTCAAGGTCTAATAAATGTGGTGGAGGAAATAAAGAAAATAAAAGTACACGTTGTGTATATTAAATATACACGCCGTTTAGTTTTATAGAAAACGAGTACACACCGTGTATTAATGATTACACGCCGTGTAGTTTTTCCAGTTGGGATTTTGAGGATATAATATTATTTTATTAAATGATATTTATTATAATCAGTGTGGGCGCATGTCAAGGAATTAATAATTCGACATGGGCATTTTCAATAAGAGTTAATGAAATAAATAAAATGTGTAACGTGTTTATTTATTGTCATAACTCTATAACCTCAAACCCGATTATAAATATCCTCACAACCCCAATACTTTTCCACAAGAGAATCATTGTGCACAATAATTCTGAAGAATTCTTTCAAGCCCGAAAGAACTCCTTCCTCCAAGAACGATCTCAAGACCGAGAGATCAAGGTGATCGATGGTGGACATCGCAAGCGAAGGTTCTTCCACGATAGCACCCGGAGATCCATGCGGCAACGTTCGGAGATATGTCGCACACGTGTGGATCACCGCTAGAGGAATCCTACACTTGGATTCTACGACGCAACGACGGATCACCAAATCATGATCGGGCACATCAACAAAGAAATAATTCCACCAAGGTAATTCTTGTGAATTAATTAAATTAATTATAACCAATATATGATGATCCTATCTCCATGGTTTTGGGATTCCCTCTTGTTTTTCGTTCTTCATTCTATTCCAAATATCCGACATTTTATATCGTGATGGATCTCGGTTTGAACATTGTTTAATGCTAAAATTAAAGTTGGGAAAACCCACCAACGCACTTCCGCTGCACCCGGAACCTATAAGTGGTATTAGAGCGGTCATATCATTGATTATAATTATTTAGTTTTTTTTTTGATGTTTTATGAATTTAATAATTTAGTTGTTTCAATTCAAGTTTAATAGTTCTGGAAATATGAATCTTGAGATCTGTTCCTCCTCCAACATTTCTCGTTCACCTCACAGAAACGAATTTTTCTTTTAATTTTGATTAAAATAAAATAGAGGAACTCATCCGAAGGAGCCAAACATTTCTGGTCGTACAACACCAGAATACACAGCATGTATTCGGAAGTACATGTCGTGTAGTCTAGATTCATGCATCAGACTGGTCCTCCAAATCAGGCCATGTATTGGATCCTATCTAAGTCATTAATGATACCGTGTGTTGACAAGGAATAGGTGGAACATGGTTTCCGGATTACACGTCGCGTGGTCCAATGAACACGGTGTGTAGTCCCTTTGAGTTAGGGTTGGACCGTGTACCTCGTACACGGCTTTCCCGGCTAGAAACCGTGTAACGCAGAAACTACATGGCGTGTGTCCCACTAAACATGCCATGTACTCCAAAAATTTCCGAAGTACATTAACACGCCATGTCCCTAGGCGTGTACTTCAGATGGACGGTGGACAAAAGTACACGTTGTGTACTCATTAAAATTACGCAATGAACGAGAATTCACCAGGTTGCCTCCAAGGTACAAGTTACGTACAAGGATAATTTTCAATGAATTTATTTATTTAAAATTATGATGGATGAGAATCTCAAGGAAATTCGGAAAAAGGGTTTAAGATCAAAGGATTGATTAATTAAAGATAATTAATTAATTCGAGCATGATTTATCTTAAACAAGAACGATTAAATAATTTAATGCTAGTTTTATTTATGCGTAAATATCGTTGCATGTATAGATGATCATGATCTAGACCGAGACCTTTGTATGTGAATGGTTTCTTTTAATTTATTTATTTAAATTAAATTTGTTGGCTTGCGATCCATCTCCTCATTAATATGTAGGGCATGTGCACCCAGGGATTCTTTTATGTAAAAACCCCTTTTTATCCCTCACCTGCGTGTGAGATAAATGCATATTTAATGGATGGAGCTCCCAAGATAGTGGAGGTAGCTCAATTTAGGAGCCAAGGTGAAACCAATCCAAGGAGATACAAAGGCGGACAGGTAGAAAGCTGTAAACACGAACCCACAAGGTTCAAGGTGTTTCTCCCCTAGATCTTGGGTTAGTTTATCAACCGCTAGATAAACTAACCAATAGAAAAAGCTCATTATCATAACATTTATTTTATTTCTATCATTTTCATGGTTTATTTATCGTGGGTGTGTTGTCACGATCACACAATTAATGAATTAAACAATCATGCAAGATAGAACTAAAATAAAACCAACTTATGCGTAAATATTATCTTAGACATGGTTAATCACTTAATTATATTCCACTTAATATTAACAAGAATTTAATCAAAGATAATAAATTGTAAATTTATGTATAAGGATAAAATCCCTCAAATAAATATTAATTCGGTATATCCTTGCATAATCTTGGTTAGAATCGAACCATGGTTCAAAGTGCTTGACCAACCCTAGTTGGGGTGCTTTCAATTATCTGGGAATTATAATTCAAGGTTTTGGGTTGAATTAACTTGGTTCGCATCAAGGGTTGACTACCACAGCAGGACTTGGTGTGGCCAAGAGGCAAAGGTTGAGTAAATCCAAAATAAAAGGATTTCAGGACTAGGGAGTCCATTCAGTGGATCAAGGAGCTGCGAGTTAAATGCTGTTGGAATTTGGAATGCCTACCTAAAAACCCTTTAAGTTGCTTGACCAACCCTAGTTGGGGTAATGCGAAGGGAAATATGGATCCTTTCCACTAGAATATTCAGGAAACAGAATATTCTGAAGTTAATGGTGAGGGATATTGGATTTCGATAAAATAGTGGGAGACTAATAAGTATTAATTTATTTATTTGTATCATTTTTGTAATAAAGTACTAAACCTTTTCTCATCTTAATTTGTAGAAATTGAAAGAAAATGGATTCAAACATATCATTTTTCACCATACTCGAGAAGGAAAACCTTCTCGCCGGCACCAATTTCCAAGAGTGGCAGAGGCGTTTACATGTCATCCATCGCCACAAGAGGAAATTGTATGTGATGGAAGAGCATGTTCCAGTTGCGCCTATATCGGAGCTTCTACCCTTAAATCACCAGGTAGATAAGGACATGGGGCATGAAAAACCTACAGTCCTTATGGTGAATAAGAAAAGGAAGGACAAGGAAAATGGGCCAAAGACTTATAAATGGTCTGAAGCCCCCGAGCACCGTCCCTCCAAGAAGGGGAAGATCCAGAGGCAGGGCAAGGAATGGGAGGCAGTGTGTTTTGCATGTGGCAAGAAAGGCCACTGGAAGAGGAACTACACTCAGAAGCGTTGGGATGCTAATGGTGCGTTCGTTATCGAGTGTAATCTTTCCATTTCTACACATTGGGTATTAGATACAGCTTGTGGGTATCACATCTGTATTCAAATGCAGGAACCAAGTAGATTTAGAAAGATTTACAGAGGAGAGGTGGATCTTTGAGATGCCAATGGTGCAAGGCTAGATGCGTTGGCTATTGGCGATTATCGCCTCTCATTGCCAATTGGAATGATTTTGGTTTTACATAACTGTTATTATGTGCCTAGTGTTACCAAGAACATAATTTCTATATCTTGTTTGGATATGGATGGATTTATTTTCAAGTTTGGAAATAAGGGTTTTCTCTTTTATAAGAACAACGTATGTTATGGTATGGCACATTTAAATAATGGTTTGTATGTATTAAATTACGAAAACCAAGTGTTGGCAATCGATAACGAAACAAACTCACATGACTCATACATCACCCAATTGTGGCATCACCATCTCGGTCATGTAAACGAGAAGTGCTTGACAAAGCTCTGCCAAGATGGATATTTAGACTCTACTGATCTAAAACCACTTGATAGATGTCACGCTTGTTTACAAGGAAAAATGACCAAACCGCCTTTTGGGGGGCAAGGTGAAAGGGCCACAGAGATTCTATGATTGGTACACACAGATGTGTGTGGACCATTTCTAGTAGAAGCTAGAGGTGGATATTCTTACTTCATTACTTTTTACTGATGATTTGAGTAGATATGGATATGTCTACTTAATGAGGTATAAGTCAGAGTCCTTAGAGAAATTTAAGGAATTCAAGAATGAAGTAGAGAATTAGCTTGGTAAGAAGATAAAGAAGCTTCGATCAGATCGAGGTGGAGAATATCTGAACCAAGAGTTCATCGATCTTCTACGGGAGTTTGGGATTCTATCTCAGCTCACTCCTCCTTATACACCACAGTGGAATAGAGTTAGTGAAAGGAGTAACCGCACCTTGTTGGACATGGTGAGGTCGATGATGAGTCATGCAGATCTTCCATTATCCTTTTGGGGATATGCATTACAAACTGTAGCATACACATTAAACCGAGTACCAACTAAGGCGGAAAATGAAATTCCCTCCAAGTTATGGAATAGAAAGAAACTCATTTTGTCGCATACACGTGTATGGGGATGAGAGGAGTTTGTTAAGGCCTTATCAGGAAACAAACTAGCACCCCGGGGCACGAAGTGTATCTTTATAGGATATCCTAAGGAAACTAAAGGATATTACCTATATAACCCTCAAGAAAAGAAAGTGATTGTCGCTAGACAAGCCGTATTTATTGAGAGGGAGCAAATCCTCAAAAAGGAAAGTGGGAGAAAGATTGACTTAGATGAAGTTAATGCTCAAGATACACAAGAGTTGGTATAGGAACAAGTTCCACAGGTCCCTGTGGAAGAGGTTCTAGAAACACAAGTACTGTGTAGAAGCTAAAAAGAGAGGTAAGAGAACCAGAGAGATTTGGTTTACTAGTCACCGAGGATGGTGAATCATTATTTTTGGACAATGATGAATCTCTCTCCTACAAGGAAGCAGTAGAAAGCTCAGAAGCTACAAGATGGATAGAAGCTATGAATTCTGAGATGGATTCTATATATCAGAACCAAGTCTGGGTTCTGGTCGATGAGCCAGTTAATGTAAAGCCTGTTGGATGCAAATGGGTATTCAAGAGAAAAATGGACATGGAAGGTCAAGTTAGAACCTATAAAGCAAGGCTAGTGGCTAAAGGATTCAGACAGCGTCAAGGAATTGACTATGATGAAACATTCTCGCCAGTTTCCATGTTTAAATCCATAAGAATCATACTTGTCATAGTAGCTTATCATGACTATGAGATTTGGAAAATGGATGTCAAAACAGCATTCCTTAATGAGAACCTTCAGGAAGATGTCTATATGACACAACCAGAAGGGTTTGTGATACCAGGTGAATCCAAACAGGTTTGAAAGTTGCATAAATCCATTTATGGATTGAAGTAATCATCCAGGTCATGGAACATTCGATTTGATGAAGCCATAACGGAATTTGGTTTCATTAAGAACGAATGTGATCCATGTGTTTATAAGAGGTTTAATGGGAATGAGATAATTATACTAGTAGTATATGTTGACGATATATTACTTATTGGAAACGATGTACCAGTCTTATAGTCAGTTAAGGAATGGTTGAACAAGTGTTTATCCATGAAGGACTTAGGAGAATCAGCCTACATTATAGGGATCAAGATCATTCGTGATAGATCCATGAGGATGCTTGGACTAAGTCAGGGTATATACATTGACCAAATACTAAAGAGATTTAGTATGGAACAATCTAAGAGGGGATTATTTCCAATGTCACATGGCCTACATCTTTCTAAGAAAATGTTTCCTCAGACACAACAAGAGAAATATATAATGAGTAAGATCCCATACACTTCGGCTATAGGATCCATCATGTATGCCATGTTATGTACCAGGCCTGATGTTGCCTATGCACTGAGCATGGTAGGCAGATATCAAGCAGATCTAGGAGAACAGCATTGGACTGCTGTTAAGACTATCCTTATGTATCTAAGAACTAAAGATATGTTCCTGGTGTATGGAGGAGACGAGGATCTTGTCATTAGAGGGTATGTTGATGCTGGTTTTCAGACAAATCAGAACGATCTGAAGTCACAATATGGATATTTTTTCTGTCTCAATGGAGGAACTGTGAGCTGGAAGAGTTCAAAGCAGCCAGTTATTGTCGATTCTATAGTAGATTCTGAATATATAGAGACTTCTGATGCAGCCAAGGAAGCCGTCTGGATTCGGAACTTTTTCCAAGAGCTTGATGTGGTGCCTAGAAGTAAAGATCTCATTACATTGTATTGTGATAATACTGCAGTGGTGGATCTTGCAAAAGAACCGAGGTCACACCAAAGGACAAAGCACATACTCCAGAAGTATCACTTCTTGAGGGATTTCTATCAAAGGGGTGAAGTTGCAGTGAGTAGAGTTTCCACGGAAGAGAACGTGGTGGACCCCATGACTAAAGGCTTATCTCATTAGAAGCATGAATATCATGTGAGAGCTAGCGGGTAAAAGGTTGTTAGTAGTTGGCTCTAGTCCAAGTGGGAGTCTGTTGGAGTTGGTGGCCTAGAACCAACTACTTTGTACTTTATTCATTAATAAAAGCCTTATCACATCTTGATTGTTCTTCTGCGTGAAAATGCATGTGATAATGTCCTAAGGACAGCTGTTTCATTAAAGGTTCATAACAGATCCCTACTATGATGAGAACCCAGAAATGCCATAACACTGTTCTTGAATATATGTTCTATGGCCGGATGATATTATTTGAGGGGCACAAATAATACATGTCATTAGGGTGAGTACTCATAAAACTTTGAGGCGCCTTCTCATGGTGTGATCCCATGGTAATATCCAGGAGGATATTATAAGAACGAGGCCCGCTAGTAGGAAATCCACATTTCATAGTGTCATTGGATGTTCCTATCTGCGGATGTGTGCATTGGTCCTTATACTTTAAGATTATTATTAATGGGTATTACAACTCACGCACCTAGATGTATTGATGCAAACTGTGATGACACACTATTCGCAGTGAGGTAGGATACGTTGGGTGCGTCACTAGTAATACTGCATTAATAGATAATGTGATAAAGGATTTGTCCCTTCTGTTCCATAACAGAAGTAGATATCACAAGCCCTTTGATGGAATTGATATAGCCTGAATAAATCCATGGCCATGGTAAGGTATGGTCGTGTTCAATTTCCAGAAGTTAAAGAAAGAATAATCGAGCACATGGGTTGATGGCACTATCATGCAACCTTCTTGATTAGAGATATCAAGACAAAGGGATTATATTACACGGTAAGCATTCGTATGAGGTGACACATCATTGTGGCGTTAACTTCTTTCTCTATGGGTGCCTTGGAATATTTCTAGATGCTAACCTTGGACTTTAGGCAGCCTCTGCCTAATCCCACTGAGAAAGAGGCCTAGAGGGTCACACACTAAGTGTGTCTATGTATCTCAGTTAAATATTACTTTAACAAGTAAAATAAAGATTATTCCTGACTGTGGTTTAATAATTATTTAAGGATTCCTGATCACATTTATTTCGACACTAGTTATTAAAGAGAATATATTGTGGGTGAAATAATATGTTTATTAGTGAGTAATGAAGTTACATTTATTTAAGAAATAAATAGCCATTACTCAAGGTATAATAAATGGGGTGGAGTAAATAAAGAAAATAAAAGTATACGTCGTGTATATTAAATATACACGCTGTGTAGTTTTATGGAAAATGAGTACACACCGTGTATTAATGATTACATGCCTTGTAGTTTTTCCAGTTGGGATTTTGAGGATATAATATTGTTTTATTAAATGATATTTATTATAATCAGCATGGGCGCATGTCAAGGAATTAATAATTCAATATGGGGGTTTTCAATAAGAGTTAATGAAATAAATAAAATGTGTAACACATTTATTTATTGTCATAACTCTATAACCTCAAAACCGATTATAAATATCCTTACAACCCCAACACTTTTCCACAAGATAATCGTTGTGCACAACAATTCTGAATATTCTTTCAAGCCCGAAAGAACTCCTTCCTCCAAGAACGCTCTCAAGATCGAGAGATCAAGGCAATTGAAGGCGGACATCGCAAGTGAAGGTTCTTCCGTGCTAGCACCCAGAGATCCTTTTGGTGACGTCTAGAGATATGTGGCACACGTGTGGATCACCGCTAGAGGAATCCTACACTTGGATTCTATGACGCAACGACAGATCACCGAATCGTGACAGGACACATCAACAAAAAAATAATTTCACCAAGGTAATTCTTTTGAATTAATTAAATTAATTATAACCAACATGTGATGATCCTATCTCTATGGTTTCAAGATTTCCTCTTTTATTTTTCGTTCTTCATTCTATTCCAAAGATCCGGAGTTTTATATCGTGACGGATCTCAATTTGAACGTTGTTTAACACTAAAATTAAAGTTGGGAAAACCCACCAATGCGCTTCCGCTGCGCCCAGAACCTACACGTTTTAGTGTTTTAAAATACTAAAAATGTATTTACATCCATAACGGGAAAACCATCACTCTGAATGAAGTTTCATTAGTTCCTATATTTAAAAAATATATGGTCTTTTTACCCTAATTTTAGGATAATTTGACATTGTTTTTCTAGTTTTGACTGTTCCAAACACGTTTTAGTGTTTTAAAACACTAAAAACACATTTACATCCATAACGGAAAATCATCACTTGAAATGACATTTCATCAGTTCTTATACTTCACAGTTAAATCTACAGTTGTTTTCCACTTATTTCAGAGAAATCCAGCATTGTTTGCCTAGTTTTGACCATTCCATACATGTTTTAGTGTTTTAAAATACTAAAAATATATTTATGGCCAAAATAGGAAAATTGTCACTTGAATAATGTGTTGTAGGTTCCTACATTTAACTATTAAATATATAGTCATTTTCCTCTTATTTCAATACAATCAAACATTGTTTTCTGATTTTTTATTGTTCCACACATGTTTTAGTGTTTTAAAACACTAAAAGCGCATTAATAGCCATAATAGGAAAACCATAATTTGGAATGGAGTGTCTTTAGTTCCTACATTTTAAAATTAAATTCATGGTATTTTTCCCATGATTTCAGGATAATCCAATATTGTTTCCCTAGTTTTGACCCCTGACACTTATTTTTAAAGGCTTTTGTACCTTTCATAAGTGTTTACCGAGTAATTTCAATCAAACTACATGTAAAATTGATGTATTGTATGTACTTACACATCAAAAAAAATTGAGTGGGGTTTTTCCTTGATTTCAGGATAATCCAACATTGTTTTCCTAGTTTTGACCATTTCATGTTTTAGTATTTTAAAACACTAAAAACATGTTTATAGATATAACAAGAAAACTGTCACTCATAATGTGGGGTCGTCGATTCCTACATTTCAAAATTAAATGTACAATCATTTTCCCCTGATTTAATTAGAATCTGACATCATTTTCATAGTTTTGACTATTTCATGCATGTTTTAGTGTTTTAAAACATTAAAAACATGTTTACAGCCATGAAGATCAAACCATCATTCAGAATGACCTATCATCAGTTCCTATATTTTAAAATTAAATCTACATTCATTTTACCCTTATTTTAGGAAAATTAGATTTCATTTTCTTGGTTTTGACCCTTCCATGCACATTTTAGTGTTTTAAAACACAAAAAATGTGTTTACAACCATAATGGGAAAACCATCACTCAGAATGACATGTCGTTAGTTACAACATTTCAAAATTAAATATATGGCCATTTTCCCTTTATTTTAGGACAATGCGATTGTTTTTTGGGTTTTGATCGTTCCACACACATTTTAGTGTTTTAAAACACTAAAAAAATTTTACAACCAAAACGGTAAAACTTTCATTCGAAATGATGTTTCGTTGATTCATACATTTCAAAATTAAATATAAATTCTTTGTCCCCTGATTTCAGAACAATCTGACATCATATCCCTAGTTTTTACCCCTCGACACATGTTTTTAAAAGCTTGTTTACCTTTCATAAGTGTTTACTGAGTAATTTCGATCACACCACATATCGAATTGACATGTTGTCTGTATGTACACGTAAAAAAAAGTAATTGGTAGTTTTAACTTGATTTTAGGACAATATGAAATTGTTTTATTTGTTTTGACCATTAAACGCATGTTTTAGTGTTTTAAAACACTAAAAATGTGTTTATGAACATAATAAGAAAATTGTCATTCAGAATGACATGTCGTCAGTTCCTACATTTGAAAATTAAATATATGGTAGTTTTCCCATAATTTTAGGACAATTCAACATCATTTGTATGGTTTTGACCATTCCATGCATGTTTTAGTGTTTTAAAACACTAAAAATGAGTTTACGGCCATAATAGGAAAACTGTCATTCAGAATGATGTGTTGCCGGTTCCTACATTTCACAATTAAATCTACAATCGCTTTCCCTTTATTTAGAGAAAATACAGTATCATTTCCTGATTTTAACTCCCTAAAACTTGTTTTTAAAGGCTTTTGTACCTTTTATAAGTTTTTACCGAGTCAAAATTGAGCAAATAAGCATGAATTGTTTTCAAACTTATGGATAACGATCTATAATTTATTTTTGACATGTAGGAATCAACTAAACATCAATATGGTACAATATTTGGTCGGTATAACTCAAAAATTTTGTTTTCTATATAAAAGTGTCATTTTAGTTTTTTTATGGATGTTTTATGTGTTGTTTTCAAAGTCTATGGGCATGAAATAGAGTCAGGGACATCAAAATGAAAAAAAAACATCTAGAAATAAAAAACATAACACTTTATAAGTATATTTAAAAAATTACTCATGTATTTTAAATTATTTATCAGTGAATGTAAAATTAATATTACCTTTACTTGAGTATCAGAGACCTCATTTTTTTCAAGTTGTAGAAATATACCTCCAATATTTATAATTAATGGGAAATCTTGCTATCTTGTAAGAAAGGTATCCAAAAATTTGCCTATATATTCCGACAGCGTCACTGGTAGGCACCCTGAACTCATAAAATGGAACAATAATCTTGAATTCCTTAAGGTGTCATACATCTGTTGTGTTCATATTTATATCCCTTTTATTATTTTCTTTATATTTTTAAAAAATTCATTAAAAAATAAATAAAATATAATTTTTTTTGAAAAATGATATACATACCAGTAATGGTAACCCGCTAATATTATCTAGATGGAGGGGTGACCAACTACTCCATTGCTGGAGGTGAATTATGAGGTGAGCTACCAACTACATCTGGGGAAACAGATGGGTCTCTAGTAGTCTCGAGTACTACAGAATCACTAGGATCCACATAACATGACGATTGTGGTGGCAAGCTCCAAGATGCTGATCAGCTAGAATCTCGAAATTTTTTTGTTCTCATCATTCCTACATTTCAAATGGTTAAGGTATATTAAATATATAAATAATTAAAAACTACAATATTTTTACAAAAAGAAAAAGAAAAACTAAAAAGATTTATATATGTATGAACTTATCAATCAGAACTTATAATATAATTTCATTACCAATTTATAAATTCAATTGTCTTCATCTTAATTATTTTCATTGTTATCTACCTTCATTGTGATGAGTCCTTCATTTTCACCCTCTCTTGAAAGATCTACCATTTCAATATTTTCAGGAAATAACTATTCAATATTTTGTGGTTTATGAGGTTCACTATCACAAAAAAACAAATTGATCTCCATCACCCATATCATATAAGTATCTCTTATTTAAGTGTGAAAAAACTCTAACCTTCATGTATTTAATCATCCATATAAAAAACAATATTTACTTGTGAAGCCAAGATAAATGGATCATGCTCTGTATGCTCATCGGTATCCATCAAGTGAGAGAAGTTGAAATAAGTAAAATGCAATGAATCTTTTATTATACCCCTATCAATGTTAACCCACTTTAATTTTAATAACACAACTAAAAACTGTCCATGATAGTTTACTTCAATTATATCAATTAGCTTCCCATAGTATCATGCCTCTGTAGATGTAAGTACACCACTATTTTGAGTTTTCAAGTCTTTTTCATGATAAATTGTACAAAACCTGAAGCCATGAATATTATAGGAATCGAATCTCTTATTCTTCCTTAGAGGAACTCAACCCAAAAACTTCAAATCATTTGATAATTCAGCTTGATTTTCAATAATAATTATCTAAAAAAAATTATAACTTGTTAATTTTAAAATATACAAAATAACTACACATCAATAATATGAATATGAGTATATACTTACACGATGGGAAAACCATTCGACAAGATCCTTATTATTAACTTTTTTTAATTCTAACTCATTTTGAGCTTGACCCCTTAGTCACCTATTTGTTTTCAGTTTCAATTCTTCAATAAATTGATCTACAATAACACTATTGAGTATCAGGTATCTATGTTCTTATACCAACTCCAATTCAGTCAATGTAAAATTTTACCCCTTTCCAATTGGTCGTCCAATAGTTGTAAATACTGATGAATGATTTTTAGAACTAGAATTAGTGGAGATGTCCTCAGCACGTCCATCACAATTGAATCTAGTCACTATCCCATCCAAATACCTAGAACAGAAGGTCAAGTACTCTTCATCTATGTAACCTTCAACAATAGAGCCTTTTGGTTGAGATTTATTCCTCACATATGATTTCAAATGACCTAATTACCTGATGAAAAAAATAAGAAACATATTAAAAAAAATTACACAATGATTTTATAAAATTGAATTCACCAATGAAAATAAAAAAAAATATCAATGTACCTATCAATTGGATACATCCATTAATAGTATACCAATCCACCAAGTTTAGCTTCTTCAACCAAATGAACAGTCAAATGAATCATGAATTTGAAGAATGAAGGGGGAAATAACATCTCTAAATGACATAGTGTCAAAACAATTATTTCTTGAAGTTTATCAAGCTCAGTTAGATTTAAAGTTTTTCCAAAAAGATCTCTGAAAAGGTTAAAAAACTCAACTAGAATCACAGTTACTTTTTTAGGTAAAGTATTATGCAAAGCCAATGGCAACAACTACTCCATCAAAATATGTGATTCATATCTTTTCAATCTATGTAACTTTTGATGTTTCAAGTCAACACACATTGATATGTTACATGAATATCCATCTAAATATTTTACATTATTTAAAGTTTGAAAAAATATATCTTTATCATGATTTTTCATTGTAAAAATAGCTGAAGGATACTTTTCATTCTCATTTTTCCACAAACCATGCTTTATATTCATTAACTCTAATACAAGAATTAAGGTGATCCTTTGATTTATCCAGATCATTAAGCACTATAAAAAATACATTATCATATAAATTATTCTCAATATGAATTATGTTAATATTATGACATATAAAATTAAAATCTCGATAAGGAAGTTTAAAAAATATAATCTTTTTCTTCCATTGTTGTGTTTCATCTTCTTCAGACATTATACCTTGTACCCTTTTCCGCCCTTATTTAAACTGATGACATTTTCCAAATTCTTCAGTGACATTCATTAATTATCCCAAGATTTCTTAACCAGATAACACCTTTGGTGAATTTCTCATTTTAATATCTCCATTCAATCATGTCTTGTTAAACCTAAATTTATGAGAAGCAGCAAGAAATCGACGATGACATGTAAAACACCATTTTCTGATATGAGGTAATCATTAAGGTTCAAAATCAAAATTAAAAACTAGACAAGCCAAACTAGTATGAGTGTTCTAACCAGATAAATTTCTTAGTCAAAGAATGTCACTAATTATCCACATTAAAGTAGAATGAATTTTGAATATTTTTCTCATTGAAGCATCATATTTTTTCACACCATCATTCCATAATTCTCATAATTCTTTGATTAGAGGTTGAAGGTATATATAAATGTCATTTCTAGGAATTTTATTTCTATGAATAATGATCGAAATAATGAAATAAGTCTTCTTCATACACATCTATGGAGGTAGATTATAGAGGATAAAAACAACTGGACAAATTCTATAATTAGTACCGAAAGTACCAAAAGGGTTAAAATCATCAGAAGGTAATCCCAAATGTACATTCCTAGGATCCAAATAAGAACTGGATATAGTGAATCAAAAAATTTCCATGATGTTGAATCTTTTGGATGTCTCATCAATCCATTGTTATTATCCTAAGCATTCCACTTCATGTCGTCTGCAGTATTAAATGACATGAATAATATTTTCTAGCACGGTTTCAGATTAAAGTAATGCAATACCTTTGTAGGAGTTTTCTTTTTCTATTTCTTCCTAGGTTGCATTGATTTTCACTCTCACTATTTTTCATTGAATTCCATATTCTTGTATGATATCTTGTGCATTCTAATTTATCAAACTCTTCTCCCTAGTAAAGCATGCAATCATTAGGGAATGCATGTATCTTTGTATAATAAATTCCAAGTTTGTTTATGACTTTATTAATCACATAGAATAATGTAGGGATCTTAGATTCATTAAATGAATCATGAATCAACTCTAAAATAATGGACATTTCTTTGTCAGTAATTCCACATAAACACTTGATATGGTAAAACTTAAGTAGAAAAGACAACTTTGAATTCTTGGCACACCCTTCATACAGTTCTTATTGTCTGTCTTCAAATAATACATAAAAATCATTTTTTTTCACTGAATTTCTGATCAAGATTAACTTGATTAGGATCAACTGAAGGTTCTATTGATCTATTTAAATCTTGAAAATTGTATTCTTCAAAACCAAATACTTCATTTAACAAATTTTGAACTGAATTATCATCTACCATGTCACTTTGTATTTTTTTTACAGCATTTTCATTATTTTTAATTTCCATAACATTTGATTCACCACACCAAATCCAACATACATATCAATTAGAAAACTATTTCAATATCAAATAATAATATACCTTGTTTTTATTCAACCATCCCTTGAATTTACAATTAGGACATAGACATTTTATTCTACCATCCATTGATCAGTTTTCAATTTCATAATCTAAAAATTTTTCCAATCCTTTAGCATATTGAGGTGTTTTTTGAGGTATATTAATCCAAATTTTATCCATATGTATTGGATTTTATTCTCCCTGTACATTTATATATAAATATATAAATTTTTAATAAAATAGATATAATAAAAATTAAATAAGAATCTATATGGGTTGGAATAAGACTCAGGAACGTGATATTTGAAGTTAGATACATGCATGAAATAATTAATATTTAATTATAAAAGTGTGGAAAACAAACTTTACATTAAATATGATAAAGATGTATCAGTTTTTGATATTTTATAAGTAGATTATATTATTTTTATGGGAGAAAATATAATGGTATATTCTACCTTAGTGTTTTAACTAAGGAGGGTTCATTCCATTGAAAAATTAGCTATATTGATCAATGTATGAACCATTTATCATGGTCTAACTAAGACCAAGAGAACCCCTTTAAAAATATGAATGAAAATTATACTTTATTTTGATATCACATGCTATTGGATGGATAAAACTGATAAACAGAGGATTTTTAGGTTGTTATCTGTGCTTATACTTCATTCTACCATTTAAGGTCATTTGATATGTGCAATTAAATTTCTAGAAAAACTATCCAGGGAGGGGAAGATTTTACTAGACATATAATAAACCTAATTAGTTATTGATTTTGAATAAAAATATTTAAAATTCTAAAATTTCTCAAATGTGATAGGAAATGATTCTTAAATCTTAGTTGTGTTTTTAGAAATATTACCAGGTATCTAGTGAATGTAGTGGAAGATTATGTTTGATAGATTAATACATGTATTTTCTCACCCCATTTATTTTTTTCATTTTTAATCTTTAGGATTTTTGTTTTCATAATGGGAATTTTTTATTATATAATGTTGATCCATGAATATTCTACTCAAGAGAAAGTTATTAAATCAGGGAATAAAATTTCAACTATAATCCCAATATTATGAATTTATTGTGGAAGAAAAATGAAGGAAGACTAAATGAATTGAGTTAATCAATCTCATGGATTAGAATAAGTAACGAAAAGAGGAAAACTAAGGAAAAAACACTCAGGGTGTATAATTTAAATTAAAGTATATGGGTATAACCAAGTTTCATTGTGCCACTAATTATTTTGAAAAATTTAAAGATAAATCAATAGATTTCAATTATGTATATTATAACCAATAAAATAATTTTTATGGATGGAGGCCATAAGAGAATACACTTTGAGAAACCTATTTATAAAATTTTCTTTGAAAACTAAAATATTCAATCATTATAAAGTCACTATATTCAAGTTAACCCAACATTGGTTCTTAAAAATATATGCACACCCTTAGAAGTCGTGAGTTTCCATTAAAAAATATTTTAAGAACCAAAACATATTTTAATGTCATGAAATCATGTAATAAAATACATTCTACTATTTTATCAAATTTTAGGTGTGCATGGTAGTTGAAAAATAAATTCAAAATACATGTTTTCATATAAAAAACCTTCAAATTCAATGGAAAAAAAGAGAAACATGTTTTCTATTTAAAATAGATTTATATACACATATAATAATTTAATTAGGAATATAAAACCTAGATTAAAGAGGCAAGAAATTAGAGTTTATTAATTTAATTAACTATTCAGTAGAGAAAACCAACCTCTGATCTGTCACTTCCACAACGTGGGACACTAAATCACCATAATAAGGCCAAAAAATCCTTAACAGGCAAGGAGGAGGGGAACCAAACCTGGGAGAGGGAGGTTGGAGGGGGGTTTGTGTCATCTTTGGGGAGGGGAACTATTGGGGAGAGGGATGTTAGAGGGTGGGTTCTGCATCACCGCTAGGAAGAGGGATGTCAGAGGGGGGGTTTTGCATCACTGTCAGGGTGAGGGTGGTCAAAGGGTGGGGGGTTATGGGGTTAGGGTCATGCGAGGAGTGGGGGAGGATAGGGTTCGGGGTTGAGTCATGTAGAGGGAGAGGGGGAAGGGGAGAAAATAAGGTTTTTTTAAAACATTTTGTGGTGGTTTAATGAAAACCTCCACCAATTATTGAAATAAAAAAAATATAGTGGCAGTTTGATGAAATTGTTTCTATATTAATTTTTTAAACTGAATTAATTTAGTGGTAGTTAATAGAACCGCTGCTAACCAGTGGTTTTTTGTAGTGACCTAAGATGACTTTGTGATGTTTTTATGGTCACTATGAGTACTTGTTGATGCCCTTTTGTGTGATAAATCCCCCATCAATGTTTATGGGACTCATGAATCAGATATTTAAACCTTTCTTAGTCCAATTTGTGGTAGTATTAATTAATGATATCTTAGTGTACTTGAAGTCCAAGGAGGATTATCCGAGACACTTGAGGATAGTCCTAGTTGCACTCTGAGAGCACCAAATTCGTAGAAATATCTTAAAGTTCTAGTTCTAGATTTAGGAGGTCTACTTTCTAGGACATTTTATCTCAGTATAAGGTATATCAGTGGACCTAGAAAAGGTTAAGGCAGTTTTAACTTGGGATCCACCCAAGAGTGTGATAGAGTCACAAAGTTTCTTGGGTTGGAAGGATATTATCATAGATCTTTACTTGATTTATCCATGATATCATCTCCCTTGATAGCTATTACCCATAAGGGGTAGCCTTTTGTGTGGACAGAGAGGTACCAATAGGCTTTCTAGGAGTTGAGGAAAAGATTAATGAGCGCCCCTATCTTGAGATTTCTATAGGAGGGTGTAGAGTATGTAGTTTTTTACTATGCATCAGGTACCAAGTTTGGTTGTGTTTTGATGTAGAGGCAAGTGGTGATTTCCTATGGTTCACATCAGTTGAGACCACATGAGTAGAAATATGTGACTCACAATCTTAATCTAGCAGCGGTAGTCTTCGTAATGATTATGTGTCAAAACTACCTTATGGGTGAGTGATTTATTTTCTATTATAACCATAATAGTCTCAACTATATCTTCTATTATAAGTATATTAACTTGAGAAAGATTAAATTGTTATAGTTCCTCCTAGATTATTACTTCGATATTGTCTATACTCCTAGGAAGGGGAACGTGGTAATAGATTCCCTCAGCAAGAGATCTTGTTCATAGTTACTGAGATAGGCTTCAAATTAGTTGGACTCATTAAATTTATCCTTTATGGATATGGATGGAGTATCTTACGTCTGGTTGATGGTTTTTACCCCTTTGATTTTATATAGATTCAAGGATACATAGCTTTGGGATACTGATTGTGAGACCCTACATACTCATATATCCACTGGACATGCTCCTGATAGATTTTATGGAGGTGAGGAGCATTACGTTCTTTTTAGAGGATGGATTATGGTACCAATGATGTTATAAGAGGAGGTTCTAAGGGAGTTTCATACATATACCTTAATGGTACATATAAGTGTGGTAAATATGTACCAGGACCTCCAATGTCAGTTTTTGGTGTCTAGGGATGAAGAAGGGAGTTTCATAGTTTGTCTCTATATGCATCAGTTGTAAGTATGTGAAGGTTGAGAATAAGGGACCAATGGGTTTAGATCAACCCCTTGAAGTTCCATAGTGGAAGTAGGATGGGATATATATGGAATTTGTGATGGGGTTTCCATGGATTTCTAGAGGACACAATTCCATATGAGTGATCATAGACCGACTCACCAAAATGGCCCAATTTCTAGTTATTTGAGAGTAGAGTTCAGTAGAGAGCTTGGGACGCTTGTATGTGTAGAAGATAGTTTGGCTCCATAGATTCCCCTCGATAATAGTTTCTAACCATGATGCTCGCTTCACATATCAGTTATAAAAGGGATTACAGGAGGCATTTGAGATTCAATTTCCTTTGAGCATGTCATTTCACCCCCATACTAATGGCCAGAATGATCATACTATTCAGGTCTTGGAGGACATGTTTTTGGGCTTTCATTTTAGAAATTGGTCATAGTTAGGATGATCATTAAACCTTGGTGGAGTTTGCATACAACAATAGCTACCATTCCTCCATAGGTATGTCACCATTTAAGTCCTTGTATAGGTATCCCTATAGGTCATTATTATACTGGAATGACCTAGGAGATTCAGTGTTTATGGGTCTAGAGTTTGTGTGATTCATGATAGAGAAGGTTCAGATTATCCAAGAGTGGATGAGGATTACACAAAGACATTATAAGTCCTACACAGACTAACAACATAGGCCTTTGGATTTTGAGGAGGGAGACCATGTTTTCATGAGGGTCTCACCTCAATGTGAGTTGTAGATATTTGGTTGGGGTGGTAAGTTATCTCCAAGATTTATTGGCCCTTTCCATATACTATATAGATTTGATGAGGTGGAAAACCACATAGATCTACTACTGTATTCAAATCGGGTACATGATGTCTTTCATGTGTTATAGTTAAGGTGGTATGTTCATGACCCATCACATGTTATTGACTGGGGTGAGCTGGACATCGAGGATGGGGATACCTTTGTTGAGTGCTTGATGTAGATCAAGGATTGGTAGGATAAGATTATTCATGGGTGATTGATTCCCCTAGTGTATGTCTAGTGGCAACATTAGAATCTTTAGGAGAGCACTTGGGGGCAGGAGACCTAGATACATGCTCAATACCCACATCTCTTTGTGTAGTATTTTTTTTGGCTTTTCAAGATGTAAATCCACAAGGTGGGGAGAATGTAACAACTATTATTTTTCCATGTGATACTTTAGAATATTATATGGATTAATTTCAAAGATAGGCACTGAGAAAACATGAGATTATGAGGCCCAGTGGGCCCAGAATTAATTTTTGAAATATAATAAATATATTAAATATCACACATGTTCAATTTTATTAAAAAGGTGGAATAAATCCTAAAAAAATATCAGATAATAAATTTAATATCTCCATTGAATTTCGAGTGTGAGCTTTACCCTAGGAATGACTTAACATTAGAGAATGTCATATGATCGGGTTGAGTGTAGTGGCAGGAAGATTGTTAAATAAATAAAATAAATTATTTATTTAATTTAATTTATTCATCATGACCTATCATGGTCTTTAAGGATTCTATGATCAGATCAAACTATGATGATGGATCAAGATTCTACAATCGTGGTTTGGGAATTTGGCACTGACAATGTGCGACAAAAGGTAGCTTCTGAGCACCAGATACAGCTAGAATCTGACCAAAAATAGAAAATAAGGTTCATTAAACCCTATATTTATGATTAACGATGTATTCCATAGTGTAATCAAAGGTATTTTAGGAACGTAGTAAGACATGTGAAGAATACTATGGGTTCTATGAAAAACCTGATTACATGATGTGCAGTCCTATGAACACACGTTGTGAAGTTCCATATGCGTAGTGTTGAGGTTTTTTTGAAAAGATAACTATCACATGTAATTTGACTCGTGTCACACACCATGTGACCCTTACCAACTAGCTCAGTGTGTATAGGGTGTACACACCCAGGAGGTTGGGTGGAGTTACACACTATGTGGGACATTCTACATGTTGTGTGCACCCTGTAAGGCATCTCAGTATTTACAGGGGTAAATGTCTAGGAGATCATGTAACCCCACACACTATGTGTGGTGGGTAATACTATTTTTACTTAGACATGGACACAGACACAGTACATGTTACATGGGTAAAATCGGGTGCTGAATGGACACTTTGTGCACTCATACATGTCGTGTGCCTTCTCAAAGAAGTATTAGAGCCCTTTTCATCTTCATATTAGATAAGTTTCATTAGGTTATGTTTCCTTGATCCTTTCTCTGAGGTTTTTTATGGAATCATGTCTCATTCATAGGATGGTGATCCACTCTGAGGAACTAGAGTCTCAGATAGAGTTGTTGGAATCCCTCCATGAGGCCCGGAGTGAAATCCCCTATCAACATCATTTTCCCTAGTTAGGGTTATTGTAATCATCATAACCAAAACCATGTGGTCATTGATCCCATACTTAGTAGGTTAATTCATATTGGGTTATTGGTATACCCCATGGCCCTAGGTGCGACACCCATCTATGTATCTATCCCTTCAGACTTCTAGCATATACTTTTTATGGCGAGACCCAATGAGCATGACATCTCAAATGAATTCCATCAATTATATCTAGATCATGGAGTGTGTTCTCCCAAATGAGTATTATATAGAAACTTCAAGAAAGAATATTAGGTTAGAAATATGGTTGTGAACTTACTTTTGACTCTGTGTCTACTATGAGTATATCTAGATGTTATTGTTATATTTGTTATTGACATATCCCTATGATGATCTGACTATGATTATAGATTCTATATACTTAGTGATTTTTAGGGTATCCTACTGGGTATTGTTATACTCACCCCTACATGGGATTTACCCACACATGTCATGTCTTATGCGGACAACTAACCTTTTGATAGAGATCTAGATGGACCATGACCAAGTGAAGATTGGTGATCCAGATATATCGAAGTGTGTTACAGTGATTTCATTGACAGTAATCCTATCCTACTTCATAGGTTGGACTTTTTTTAGTTTCTTTGGGTGGGATTGTATTTGGCCCTTTTCAATACTTTTACAGTGATTATATTGTCAGTAATTCTGTTGCGCACCTCAATACCTTCATAGGAGACTCTCATGAACACATGGTCTCCAACATCAAAATCCAAGGAGCTCCTCCTATGATCATCATAAGCCTTATGATAGTCTTTTGTTACCCTTATATTCTCACAAACCAACTATATATTCTCATTCATGCTCTGAATAGAATCAGGATAGATAACTGGTGACTCCTGAACCTCTATCTAGCATAATGGAGAACGACACATTATCCCATACAATACCTTAAATGGAGACATACCAATGGAAAATTAATAGATATTTTTGTATGAAAACTTGACCAAAGGCTGGTATCATACCCAATATCCACAAAAGTCTAAGATTCATACCTGAAACATATCCTCCAACATCTGGATGGTGTGATCTGTCTTCCTATTTTTTTAGGATAGAAATCAATGAAAAGGTGTAACTGGGAGAAATAATCATAATGAAATCCCCTCCAAACTCACAAGGTAAAATGAGGGTCCTGATCAGATATGATGATCCTCGGTACCCCGTGAATCTTAACCACATCATCCACATACTTCCTTTCCAAAACATCAATGGAACTTGACTCATGGATCACCATTAAGTGGTCCAATTTTATCATTTGTTCCATTATCACCCAAACTACATCACATACTCCCTGAGATCAAAGAAACCCTATGAAAAAAATCTATCAATATTTCCTCCCATTTCCACTTGGGAACATCTAAGAACTGCAAAAAACCTATCAGAACATGGCACTCTACTTTCACATGTTGACAAACCAAACATTTTTTCACAAACTCTTCCACTGACCATTTCATCCTTAGACACCAAATTTCTCTCCTCAAGCCATGATACATCTTTGCCACACTATGATGTACTGCTAAAGGTGATATTTGAAACTCATAGATAATTCCTTCATATATCTCTTATAGGATAAACAACATCCCTTAGAACAAAACCTAGTTCTGATTGTCTATTTACCATCCCTCGAGAGCATCACCATGACCAACACAGTCATGAATCACCTCTACCTCTAAGTCTCCCCATTGTAACTCCTCCACCTACTGCATCAAAGATGACTCCATGGTCATTTGATGAAAACAACCTAATCCACTTTTCTCCCTAATATTAAGATGTATCACTATAAGCTCATCAATTCCTTTACAAACATCCATAGACTCCCAAGCCACATCCTCTCAGAACTTATGACTCAACACATTGGAAACTACATTACCCTTCCCTGGGGTGTAATGGATCTCAAAATCATAATCCTAAGGAAACTACATCCATCTATTCTATCATAGATTCAAATCCTAATTATAGAAAACATATCTCAGGCTCTTGTGGTTTTTGAAAACCAAAAAATGTTTAGTGATAATGTAATGTCACCACAACTTTAGCACGAACATGACGGCTACCAACTCTAGATCATGGGTGACATAGTTACACTCAGGGGAATGTAAATACCTAAACCCATAATAGATCACTGCTCTTTGATGCATCAACACACATCTCAATCCTAGATGGGATGTGTCACATAAAACATTAAACAACACACCCTCTTCTAGAAACTGGAGAACTGGAGAACTGAACAACTTCTCATTTAGGTAACCAAACACTACCTGGAACTGATCAATCCACACAAAATCTTGGTTATTCTTGGTCAACACTATTTGTGGGGATGAAACTCAAGATAAATCAGGAACAAAAATCTGATTATAGCCTATGATACTAAGGAATCTATGAACCTCTTATATATTATTGAGTGTTTCCCAATAAGAAACTACATAGGCCTTCGATGGGTCAACTTCCACACACTATTGAGACAACACATGTACAAGGAAATGTGCCTCTCACGTCTATAACTCACACTTTGACAACTTCCTATAAATCTAGTGGTTTTAAAGGAACTTTAAAATAAATATGAGATGTTATATATTCTCCTCCTCTAACTTTGAGTAGACCAATATATCATTTATGAATATGATGATGAACTAGTCTAGGAACTCATGTAGCATGGAGTTCATAAACCCCATAAAAATGGTTGGTGTGTTTGTAACACCGAACAGAATGACTATAAACTCAAATTTCCCATAACTACATCTGAAGGTAGTCTTCTAATAATATTCATCTTTCACCATCAACTGGTGATATCTATACCATAGATAGATCTTCAATAACTAACTAACCCCTCCCAACTAATCAAATAGATCATCTATCTCGGAAGAGGGTAACGGTTATTGACTGTTACCTGATTCAACCTCTAGTATTCTATAAACAACCTCAAAAAATTGTCCAAATTCTTATAGAATAACACTAGAGAACCCCCAATGAGACACACTAGGCCTGATGAATCCCCTTTTCATCATACCATCTACCTACAGCCTTAACTCATGCAACTCCATGGGCTCCGTCCAATAGAGAGCCATCGAAATCGGAGACGCACCCAGCTACAACTCTATCCCAAACTCAACATCATATTAGTGAGTTAGTGACATAAAATACACTAGGAAAACATCTAGGAACTCTTCCAAAACCCTAGGAACACCCCAACCTAATATTCTACTGAAATATCTTCCAACTGTGACAAAAGAATCTCCACTTTCCTACCACCCAACCGATAACCTCTCTTTCCAATGAATGCTACTCGCTGGACCTACACATCAGAAAATGAAAATCTTATCTGAAATAATTTTTTGAATACATGCATATAATACATCCAATACATATTAAGGATAATATTGTATGGTTGCATTTGTAACAAGAATAATTCCCCCCACTGGCTGGTGATTCCCCATCACCGGTCTACATCCCTGACACACATCAAAAAAAGAAGTCTGACCTCCAACCAGTGTAGATAACACCAGAGGCACTAGAAGACTCTCTAAATTAAGTCCTAATATATTGACCAAAGTAGGGTAAACAAAGGATTTTGAGGCTCTTGAATCAAAAAAAAATCACACACAAGGGTAGAAAATAAACTAATTGTACCTAGAATAAATCCTAGATCTGTTGGCATTGTAGCCTCTAACGCATACATCTAACCATGACCAAATCCTCTACATATCTGTTATCATCCTCCATAACCATGATCTATCCTAGGTCCTTGTGGATGGGGAACTTCACGAGTATTACCTATACTAACTCCAACTACTCTCGACTGCTAAACAATAACCTATAGTCCCCACTAATAAAAATGCCTCTGAGGAAGCTACTGATGTTGAAAAGGGGCATGAATTCTCATCTAAAAATGACCTCCCTAAGAAGTCATACACTAATCCAGGAAGTGCCCATATCTCTTTTAGATATTTCACAAAAATGGAAAACCCTAATAATGTTCTTGGAAATAACTTATCCCTCATGGTTGGGAAATAAATTGTCGCAGCCGGTTCCCCACTGAATAGAACCTTGACTTCCTGAACACCCATAGCCCACTGCCTAAAGCTCTACTACTCAAAATTCTCTATTGGACACCATGTTAAGTCTCATATCCCATGTAAATAATCTTCTAGAAAACCTCATCCTTTTTTTGAACCTCTAGATATGTTAGAAGCATAAACGGAGTGACCGCATACCTGATCACTAGGTGAAAAGCCTCCTCCAAACACTACACTTTGGAATCCTCACATGGAAAAACATATAGAGAAAAGTGTTGGAGTTCCTTGAACCTGGTGCCAAGATATATCACAATAAGACTCCCTAACTAAAGGGAGATAATCTCATTCCTCTTGGATTCCCTCATCATCGATGACAGAAAATCTGCCCAGAACTCCCTCTAAAATTCTATCCATAACACATATTCCTCCTTGAGGTCACCAAGAAATAGCATCCACCACTAACATGCATATCCCTGCATCTGAATAACTTATAATGATACCCAAAACTCTGCTTGTTCTTATATCAGATCAAAATAGATCTTAAGATCCTTCATCCAGTACTCTTTCTCCATATCTCATACACTCACCTAATATTTTCTCAAACTCTTCCACTAAAATGCATGCAAATCTCATTTTTATACCCCATCCTCTTTTGTAGGGTCAACCCTATGATGATCAACTAGATCAGCTTACTGAACCTCAATTTCCTAAGAGACTCGCGTATGATGAATAGGATCCATTCCTAAAAACAAGGTGAACATCCTAAGACTAATAGCATGGAATTTTATCAAATTTTATTTATTTGATTCATTTTATTTTTTCAAAATCTCCCAATTAAAACACAAACACAAGTCATCATAATGAATTTACCTATACAAGGTATCTACCTTTTAAATAGTTCCATGTCACTTGGTTATTCAATAAGCTCATATTTCACACACTGAAACATAGGGGACCTAAAATCCTATGTCCTAGCATGTCTCCCTAGCCTATGTCACACACCAAGTTCAAATGGAATCATTTCCATACCAACCCATGAAAACCTCACAATGCCTAACTTTGATCTCCATCCTATCTCTCAACCAAAACTCTGATACCACTCTACCACAACCCACTCCCACCAAAGCTACCATAATGAGGAGAGAGAGATGGTGACCCCCAAGTCCTGCCTCCAGTGGGCCCCGAGTTGGAAACTAGCACCGAGGGTATAAAAATCTCACAGTATGGGAGGCATTATCCTATATAAATGAAACAAGATCAGGATATAGGTTAAATAATCACCAAAAAACTCTAGCAGAAATTATAAGATAAACCCAAAATCATCCCATGATGCATGATCAAAGTAAACCGGTATATATAAAAGTCTCCAAAGTAAAATACCAAAATAAAATTATATAGAAGTGATTCAACAATAGCTCCAACCTAGCTAGTAATGTCCAAATCAATCCTCAAAGTACTCCTAGAAACCTAAAAAATAATTTTTATATATATGGTGAGCAAAACAGGTATACTCGGTAGGGACATATTCAAGGCCTCAAGTGCACATGTGAAAAGATAATGCTAATGCACTAGTGAAAAAATAGTTGAACCAATAATCACCTATACATGTCATCTAACCAAACTCATCCTCACCATGGATCACTCACCAAATCATGTAACCAATATAATAACATAGCATCGAGATCATAATAAAGAAAGGAACCTTATTGTCTCTTCCCCAATGATTTTATACTCTTACACCCCAATATTGAATGTCCTATGCTCTCATCCCTTCCATGCATACCACATCACATTACATAACATCCCACCCACTGACACCTAGGCCACACATCACATCACATCACATCACATCCCTATAGCTAACACCCGATCCCCATATTATTTCTCACCAACAAACACCTGGGCCATACATCACATCACATCACATCCCTCCCAAATACACCTAGGCCACACATCACATCACATCACATCACATCCCACCCACAGACACCTGGGCTATAAATCATCACTGGGTAATCTCCAACACCAACCCATATCACTACTTGTAAAGGAAGAGTATGGGAGAGGGGGTATCCAACCATCCATATCACCACCATCCTAGATTTTGGGGAATACACCTATGAGCATTGGTAAGGTTATCCAACTTGGGTAGGGAATGTATAAAATAACATAAAGATACATGATATATAGATAGGACACAATACCAAACCTTCGGGTTCACATCAAATTCAATAGTGTACACCACATCAACTGTCACAATTGATGCCACTGCTATATGAAACACCATACAACCACCACAAAACATTTCCCACATATATTTACAAGTTTTGCCACATTTTTTCATTCACAATTTCATTTCACATTAAACTATTCATTCATTTATTCAATTCAGTTATCCAATTACCACTCATTAATTTCTAGTCCATCTCATTTATCTAACATTGTATTTTGTTTTTTTATCATCACAATTAATCCCATGTCTAAATAGGAAACTATCTCAACCATGCCATGTTATAACTAGACCAACTTACACAACCACCTCCACATCACCACACATCCACCATTTTCACCACACAACATCGCCCAAGAAATATCACCATATCACCCACTCATCAAAACTGTCATGAAACACTGCAGCACATAGCACAATAGTCATTTCACCACAACCACTGCACCACAACCACTGCTCCACAACCACATCGCACCACATCACACATCTTCCCACATCACATCCATGCTAACCAACCATCACATCACTACCCCACGTACTACACAACCCATATGATCACTAACATTACCACACAATATCCCAAACCACATAGGGAAAATACAACAAGCACAAACATACAAAAAAGTATGAAAACTAGCTTCCACTATTATTCAGGGGCATTATCACATATCTTATTTATTTAGCATGGGTATTATCACTCAAACAATAATCTAGGGGAGACCAGTTTCTTATCCAAATGTATGTTACTTAGCCTTTTATTTATGGTGTGATCACACACAAAAAATAGGAAGGGTTGTTATAACATAACAATGACAATGAAAAAAAGGATCCCAACAAGTTTTATTTTTATAAGTGTCAATAGGAATGCATAATAACATCAAAAACATATATCAAAAAATTAAATCATGCAGAAACCCCCCATTCCAATCAATTTTAGGCATTCCAATTAATTATCTCATTATTTTGACCCTTACTAATCCCCCAAAGGTAAGAAAAATCATGAAGATCTCATATATAGAATATAAATAGGTGAGAATGAGGATCTCCTACCTCAATGAAGCTTTCTGATCTAGTTGTGCACTATAGGTAAAAGAAGAAACTACCCACAACCACAACCACACCATGAGATCAAGGATCAACCTACATTGAACATAATGGTATTTAAAAATACAACCCATACAAACCCCAAACCAAAATTGCACCACTATAGTAGATCTTAGAAGAAGAACGAAAGGAAACCCCTTGGGGAAGAGAGGAGAAATCACCAGGGATATCCAGTGGGCATCCACCAGAACCCAAGGATATAAGAAAGGGAGAATAAGGATAGAATTTCTCCTCAAGTCACCTAGGGTTTTCCCAGAATGAGTGAGAGGAAAGAAGGTATATAACCAAATTAGAATAAAATCATTTGAATATTCATTATAAACAACCTGGATCCTACAGGTTTCACATCATGTATTACATTAACGATGTGAGTTCCATGGGGTCTTGTGAATTATAAGTTGTGAAACCATGAGAGTCTGTAAACACCCATATCTTGGGTTTCCATAGAAATTAAAGTCTCCTCAGCCTTTAATTAATTACACATCAGGTACTACTTTCATGATGTGAATCTATTTCATAGTTTCCTCTTAGCCCGTATACAAGTCATGAAACTAGACAGCTGCACAAGTCATGAATCACCGATTCATTTCATGTAAACCATTCATGACATGAATATCCTTTGGCGGATTTATTTCACCTCCAACCACTGTGAAACCTCCTCAAGACTCCTCTTAAGCATATCCAATATCCAAAACCAGCAAAGTAATAGACCGAGAAATCATAGATCATTACACATTTATACTATCAATATAACACCAAAACCTAGACATCCCATGAATGATTTTTATATCCCCAACACATTAATAAAATTGGGTAAAATTTTATTGAAATAATTCATATTTTCATAAATTTTATAACCATTATTAAAGAATAAATTACATAGTTATGCCAATCCATAAGAAAATCTTCAGTCTATTTAAGTCATTAACACACCCAATCATATTGGTTATATGAGAAGAGACTAAAGTTCCTTATCTCATATTGTATTTTATATCTTTTAAACCTAATTAAAATAATTTTATGTTTTAGATAATCATCATGATTCATATGTTGAAAAACTTAAACCTCTTAGGTTCTCAGTAAGGGTTACACTAACACATAGAATTTCCATTCTTTATTAAGAATAATTTTAAAGTTTTTATAGTAATCTATGATATTACTCTCATTAAGTTTTTTCATTCTAAAGGATTGATCTAAAAGTAATGTTTGATAATTAAAATTACATTATATCTATAAAAAATATTTTATTAAATTATTATCATGGTTAACATTCATTTAATAAGTAATTTTATTAAATATACTCTCACTAAAATGATAACCCCTTTTAAATCACATTATATCCATTAGTGAAACAAGATCTATATTTTTATAAGTAATGAGTCCTATTTTTAATTCCTATCACCACATAGTTATATAGGTAGTCCATTATAAAACTCATATCATATATGGATCATGTAAATTTGAATGTAAAACTCATTTACAAATCCATCATATGGATAAACTCAAATATATTCATCTGGTATCCTAAACTTTAGGGTTTCCCATCTAATTGTAACCCAAATAATATTAAAAATATGGGCATATAACTCTTAGGGTCACCCATAACTTACTTACCTTACACAAGATAATCCATGAGCACTCTTCTTTGGAAGAAAATACCTAGTTTGATGATTGAGGTATTAACATGTGTCTATTTAGAAGGAATCTAACACTTATTATATTAAGGGGATTTATTATTTTTCCATATTTCCTCATTTATTCCCTTTACATGTATTCATGATTCAAATGATTTATATTATTAATCTTATTCCTTCTAAAAAAATAATATGTTCAGACCATATTGATGTGTAATTATTTATACAACTCAAATCTTGTGTTACTAACCCAAATTAAAATCCAGTTATATTTACACATATCCAAATGAATCCTATGAATAAGGTGTATTAAATCCTTTCATGTAAAGGTTTAGAATCGTATTAAACTAATAATTCTAACAATAGTAAGCGTGGAACGATAGGTATCCAACCCCCACTTTTCTAGATATAGACTAAACTCCCAATATAATGAGTAATCTGATGCAAAGTCCCTCTATCCATAGTTATTTAATCAATTGGGACTTCAATAACATCATAATTATAATACCTAAAATACATAAACTATAATTAATTTATTAAGTCAATCTTATAACCTAGTATAAACTAAAGTAAAGGTGTAATAAAACTAAATAAGTTATCATACCTAGAATGTAACTCCTTAAATACATATATGGTAATTTATAGAAGAACTATAACTCTTTAAAATAAAGAATACATATATTGTAACACCCCGACCCTAGTTACCCAAAGTCGGTGCATTATTACATAACATTGGCATGATCACAAAAGATCAAGTCTCGAAAGACCGATTAGTTTAGTAGCCTTGTAATAACTAGATACATTCATAAAGTTTACATTACATAATAAAGTGAAAACTACTAAAACAACATATTGTCTTCATATCCCCTCATAATATCCTTGCAGTTAATTCATAAATTACTTCTTCAAATCCTGGGAAAAATAAAACATTGAAAGGGGTGAGCTCAGATTCTCAGTAAGGGTAACAATATAGCGGAAAATTTCATAAATAAGCATAAAAAATTAAGGAAATGTATAACTAAAACAAAAGCCTTTTAAACTTGAACTTCAGCATAATATGAAAAAGTTAAAATGAAATAATTTCATTTACTTATTCACATGGATGTTCTACTAGTCGAATAATCACATGAAATATCAATAACCACTTTCATAATGATGGAATGCATAATGCCAGACTATCATAACCACATAGTCAAGGCCTCATGCCAAGACTACAAATAAGATTTTTTGAATGCCTTGTGCCAAGACACTAGTTTGTCTCATGAGACCTACCGGTGCATCTAGGAGCTATAGCGGGCTCCACCCGTCACTTATTAAGTCCAATGCATTCCTCATATGAACAGGTTTAAATATAACATAAACATTCGTATTAAAACTAGCATACAAAATGTCAATACTTTATCCATAAACCATTAATGGTATAAAAATAACACATCCATAGTCAAACATATCACAAAACCTTCAATACAATGTGGAAGTTTTGTATCATAATAAATCAACTTCAAATAAGCTTAAAATCTATCAAAGGATGTTGGCATAGATGAAATCAAAAACTATTTGAGAGAAATATCTCCTTTTTTGAAATCATTTAAAAGTCACATAATTATAAAATAAAATATTTACTTTCAAAATATTCTTATAATCTTATAAGGGAATCTTCGAAGATTTTATAACGGCGGAAAATAGCCACACCCACTGTATAAGTTAAAAAAGACATTCTTACCTTAATTTTGTCGAAAAGGTTAAAAAGGTCCTTGTTTTGAAAATGACGTAATGATTCCTTTATAAACTTCTTATAAAAATTCAAACAAAGGTATAAATTACTTTAACCCATATTCTGTAAAATAGTAAGAATGATTTGAAATACAGTTTTAAGAAACATGGATGTGGATGATAAAGAGGTCCCAGTAGATAATTATGTATAAACAACCTGGGATAATGAAAAGATTGTGAAATAAACCCTTACCTTGTACTTTTCCTTAGTCGATGGTATGTTAACCTCCTATATAATAGTTAAAACATTGTTATTAAATTATACAAGAACCATATACATAATTATGATATCATATATGATCTTCTAATAATGCTTTGTTAATAATATTTTAGTATTATCATCATTTCGGGGGTTAACTAACTCGTTTTCTTTTATATATTTTGTTACATAAGATGTGTTTGTTATGGATAGGTTGTATATTATTCATATCCAGAATGATATAAAGTTCTTAAAAATTACTTTTAATCATAAAATGATAATTATTCTTGAATGGATGCGATGGGGAATGAATCTCATCGCATTCGTGGAGACGGTAGTCCGTACGTACGCACGAGCGACAATATAATTCTTTTGATATTAAAATAATATATAATTGGATGATATATAATATATAAAGAATCATTATCATGTTATATTTATTATTTACATGAATTACACATCATTATTATACCCATCCAAATAATAATATATTGAATAAAAATTACATCACGACGTGGAGACGGTAAGCCGTACGTACGCACGTATGGTGACATGTCATTCAAAGGATGGATAGAATACTGAATATGGTTGTACCATATTTATAATAAAATAACAGTATATAGAAGATACTGAAGTTATTATTCTAGAATGGAAATAACAAAGAAAGAAGAGGTTGAAGAAGAAAAGAACTTGAAAGAGGGTGGTGAAAACATTACCTCTTCTTCGGGTTCTTCCTTTTGATTTGATCAAAAGGGATCCTTAGGTTGGATTTCTGACTAAAGGAATGACTCTAGGATAAAGGTATTATATTTTATAGGGTATTTGGGTATAGGTTTGCCGAGCCCAAATTCTTTGAAGGTGTGAAATTGAGAGAAGGGGGAGTTCCCTTTTATAAGAGGGAAGAGGGGCACCTTTGGAAAAGCTAGAAATATTATTTTATAATAAATTCATATTCGGTTTATAATGGCTCCAAAGTAGATTATTTAAATGTTAAGGTGGGGATAGGTCGAAAACCACTCAATAAATAGGTTTTAGATAGGTTTGGGTCACTTTATTAACCTTATCTTTTAGTTTTAACTCTTAGTTAATTAGTTTGACACTTATCATGTCTCTTTGTATTTTTATATTATATAGTCAATAAACTTACTATAAACTTCTAAGTGACCCCCAAGTGGTCCATTAATGATACACATATCATTATATAAGTCTATTGGCCGAACCTTATATTTTTAGGAATAGAATATAAATTAATAATATAATATTTGTTTTAAAAACTCTTTTATGCCAATTTTGACACTATTGGGTATTTTGTTTTTGATAATTTCATAACAGCATTATTACTTCAAAAAAAATTATATAATCAGTCCTAATATGTCATATTAACCTATAAAATTAGTGTAATTTATAAAAAGTCTCAAATTACATTTATTTTTATATTTATAATATCAATCATTTTAATATTTCATTAATTAGGTAATTACTGCATCACCATTGTGTCATAAATAAATTAAATTATTTAGTGTCTAAAATTTATAAATAAAATAACATTATGTAGGAAATCTTTTTAGATTTCTAATTAATATTTATAATCTAATTTATCTTATGTATAACCCTATATTAAAAATGTTTTAGTTATTAAACTTTGATTTTAACTCTTTTAACTCTTCTTTGAATTAAATAATAATAAATGTCCTAATCTAATCCAAGTGGTCCTAAATGATAATATTTTATTCCTAAGGTTGTTTTTGGTCGAGATACACTTGTCTAATAGAATTAGGAAATGTGTTAGGGTAATATTAATATCATTGTTACCCTTAATTACTCTATTTACTTTTAACTGTGGTAAATAAAAGTAAAAAAGTTACTATTCACCAAAAATTATTTTCATCTCATTGAACCACATTTTACTCCTTGATATTAACCGTGTCTCTCCGATTTTCGAAATTCTACTCACAGAAGCGGTAAAATTATGTTTTATGTGAATTTCCAAATTCTCCTAGGATGTGGGTAAAAGACGGTGAAAAGTTCCATAAAATTTTTATATATCTTAAATTATTCTAAACTAACTCCAATGAATTACATTGAAATTATATAGGTATTATGTATCTATTTTGACCTTAATTAAATTTAAATAAAATAAATAATTATTTAAATAAAAATTCGGTTTTAAACTATAACTTAGTGTTTTTTCACTATTCATCAAAAATTGAATGTTTTCAGAAAAATACCAAAAATTCACCCTAAGCTAATTTCGATATTCCAAATCCAGAAATGAAGTTCATTTTAAAGGATAAAATTTATAAAAGTTCAAAAATTGGGTATTACTATTCATAACGGCTAGTTTGATTGGTTGTGGTGTGTGTTAGAACTCGAAGTTGCGTACAACACACGCTACTGTATTATTCAAATAGAAGCATACTGTGGAATCTTGGGGTGTTACATATATTCATAATATAAAACTTATATTCATGAATAAATAAAGGGATAATACTAAATAAAAAATCAATTTAGGAATTTATACATGAGATGCATATTTATGAAAAATTCATAAATAAAGAAATTATAAAGGATTTATAATTTGTACATGAATTATGGACATTCCATAAGTAAATAAATATAAAAATGTATATTTATATCTAATAGGAACTACTTTATATTCTCCATTTATATGAAATTTCACTTAAAATAAGATATTTCAAATATAAGCATTTCACATTTCATATATATTATGTAAACATTTTACATAATCAAAATATCACACATTTAAAATTATATGAACCTCAATCATATCAATTATCAAAACTTATTTTGATATAATTTAAATAATTTTTTAAAAAAAAGGCTTTTAATTTGAACATTATAAATTAAAAATTATGATAATTCAATATAAACTCTTTTATATTTATCCTTATTTTTTTTAATTTTTAAACACTTTATGAATTACCTTATGATTTATATATAAACACTTTATATAAAAATTATAAGTTATTTTATATAAATAAAATTTTATTTGAAATTAACTATTAATATCATGGATAATTAATTATTAAATGTCTCATAAGTATTCAATAATTAATTATAAACACTTTATAATTAATTAATTTATAAAAAAATATAAATTAAAAAAATATCCTAAAATACATTTTTCCATAATTAATAAAAAATTTATAAACCATATAATTCAATTCATAATTTAAATATATAAAAATAAAAATTTTATTTATAACATATTTAATGATATGGCAATGTCATAAGTTGAGACTCAGCACACAACTGAAATTTCACTTTATGAATTGTGTGATGTGTCCTATGATAGATAATTCATATGTTATCTATCGTATTTGAGGACATATTTATATCATGAGTTTTGGAATAGTTTAAAATATATATTTTGATTTATTATGGGTGTGTGATATAACCTTTCTAGATACTATATTTGATGGGAGAAAATGCACCTTGAAGTTAAAAATGGGTTGGACACCTTAACATGAAAATCTAGATGAATGGTTGGTTCATGTGTTTATAGAGTCAACAAGGTGGTTCTTGTTGGAGTAAAATAGTTTAAAAAATTTCCCTATTCACATGTGTAAACACTTCTTACCCTATCCTCACATACTCTCTATTTTTTTATTTTTTAACTATTGGATATATTTGGACATGTATTAGATGGTTTTGAGTAGAGTATAATTAGTTTATTTCCATTACTCTATCATTTGGAAGAGGAAATATTTCATGTAAGGATCCCTTCTATAATGTTCTTATCCCCCTCTTCTACATTATAGTTCATCATTTATTAATATAACATCAACTATTTTTATTTTTATTTTTATTTTTATTTTTATTTTTATTTTTATTTTTATTTTTAATTTAATATTCTATTTTAATTTTCTTTGGGTTTGATATCAATAGTATAAATGGAATTTGGTTCACCCTTTTCAATTTTTGCATATGAAAATTGTTTCTACGATAACCCCTCTACCCATGGAATAGTGGTTCACTGATAATTGATATAACTCCTAACTATTTCTTTTATTTATTTTGAATACATGATATTCTTGTGATTCATTAAATTGTGATCAATTAATTGAGTATTTGAATGATTATTACATAATACTTGAGGTTGAATTATTTTTTTATAGTGAGATTAAAATCGTAATCATTAAAAAAACATCATGGGATCGACATGTAGAGTTAAATTATAATCCCAAACCACAAATAATTGTCATTTATAGTATGTATATACTTCCATAATTTTCCAATTACCATAAGTTAATTTTTTTATTTCAATCCAAGTAGGGTGTTATTATTTCATGTCCCTAAGTTTACTTAAGGATTACTTATTTCCATCTTTATGGTCATGTTAATTTATATAGGGTTTGAAGGTTAACAAATTAGGGGATCATAATGAAATATATTTTAATTTATATTATAATGATAAATAAAGAAATAAATATGTATATTAGATCTATTATTCTTTTAAAAAAATTAAAATTAACTTTTTTACATACTTATTTTTGTCCCAAAACAAATCAAACAAAACCCCCTTCATTTATCCTCTTTCAATTATTTTATTTATTTATTTTAACCAATAATAATTTTATAAAAGTGATTATTTATCTCTAGAATCACCTAGATCTATCATTGTACTGCACTTTATAAAAATTATACATCATTTGAGAGTGACCATGGGATATCACATTAATTACTCATCTATTAAATTGATTAAAGTATACAACTAAGGGAAATAATAGGTTTAATGATTGGAGAAAAAATATTGGACAAAGTGTTTTTCTAGATTCAATTACCAAAACAACTAATTACTCAAGAAAATAATTTGATTCATATTTAATGCATGAACCTTTATATTATAATTCCCAACATGTTTTTATTCACTAAAGTTTACCTATTTAATTTTAGTTTTATTTTAGATTATTAAATCCAAATCATTCAATTTATATCATTCTAAATATTAATTAAATGTAACATTTTAGTGATCATAATTTTCTTTATGGGATTAAACTCTAGACTAAACCACTTATTACACTTTTAGTTTATAGATTACATAGGATAAAAAAATTCTAAATTTTGGCTTCCTAAAGGAACTAACAACATCTATAGCAGTGATCATGAACCCCTAAAATTTTAATTTTCTTTAATTTCCTTCTTATTAACGCTCTCAAAAAAAATTGTTGAGTTATTTAATTAATCACTTTTATGCCTATATCAGGGTATAATAACCAATATATATATATCTTTTTTCATCACTTGATTTCATTATTTACTCTTAGCATAACATTTGATTCTAATTTGATTCCAAAAACTCTAAAATGTTTTAAAGTTTGTTTCTTTTCATACCACATATCGAATAGTCTCACCTTTTCATTCATAATAAAGCTCTATATTTTACATAAACTATCATATACACTATTTCCTTCCAATACTACATTGGTAGGCCTCTTTCAATGAGAAACATCTTTTCAATATTTTTCATCATCTGATTTCTTCTTCTAGTAACATTTTTTTGTTATAGAGTTCTTACCTATGAAACTTAATGCATGATTTCATATTTCTAAAAGTAATTTTCTACATCAATAAAATCAAACTTTATTAAAATATCTAATCATAAAGTATTTATTATTATTCCACCTTAATTTTAATAAATTAATAATACCTATTGATATAGTTCATCACCTCTCTCTTCGAATGTATAACCATGATACATGTTATCCTATTGTAATAATCAATGATTATGTTTTAGAAACATTTTTATTTATTCCATTTTTGAATAATAAAACCACATACATATTTTTATACCAAATCAAAAAAAATGCACTCTGTTTTTCTTGGTATTGTATGGATTACAACCCATCTATCTCATTTCATGCAAGTATCAAAAATATTCTCCTTTTTTCACTTTAAAATAGGTAATTCATTTTATTAATTAATATTAGATTTATATTCATAATTTATTGATGAATATGAACCAAAAACCTATGTTATAAGTTATTTTATTTTTCCATCATTAGAAAACATTCTTTCGCTTTTTTCCACTTGATATAGTTGTAGTTTATAACCTCAATTATTATTATTTTGATAGTGCACCTGCTCTTGTTGGATGTGATTGCAAGTCTAGTGTACATAATTGAATCATTTTCAAAAAGTTTTGATGAATTCCAACCAAAAAGATAACCTCTATGTTTTTCAAATTATCTCATGTTATCTTTATCCTTTCACTTACCAAAATCTTTAAAGCTACATCATTTCCAAAGAGAACTATTTTATCCACTCAATGTTTTAAAGTATTTATCAATCTAACATTTCCATTCATGTGTTACAAGAAACACTATCAAAAATACATGCACTATTATTCTTGTTCACCACCGATGAAACTTCAACCAAATTTTCCTTTTCATTATTCTTTTTTTCTTCAATGAAATAGATTTATTTTTCAAATCATTTTTGGGTCTCTATTATTTTTTCACACTATACTCAAAAACTTATTCTTAGTATAGAAAATTTATTATTTAAGGGAATTAAATCCATCGATCTAATTTAAACCTTTATTTTAGAAAGTTATAAATTTACTTCAACCATTTTAAACTAATAATTTAATGATTTATTTCCATGATTAGAAAAAAAAAATATCCATGAAATTTATTTCTTCTTTATTCTATAAGATATGTTGTTGTCCATTTTTTTTATTCTGTATGAATTACATATCAAATAAAATATTACCACTTTATGATATTTCATTAGGTGATCCAAGTAGACAAAAAATTCACACCTCCACATGGGGAAAACCATTTTAAATCTTATATTAACTTCAATTTCATAGCTCCTATATTTTTAGATACTTTCAATTATTTTACTTAAGAATTTACTTCCATATTTTTATTTCCTTTCTCAACCAAACTTATTAGATTCAATTTTTTAGTTAGTTACTTAAATGAGTTACCATCATATCCAATTTAACTCTTATCAATAGAAAATTGTTTTTTATTAGTCAAACATTAGTCTAGATATTTTGAAGATCCTTCATATTTTCTTTATCCAAATCACTAGTCAAGCTCCCAAACTCCGTCTTTTTATCAATATTTACAAATATAAATTAATCTTCAAGATTTTTATTTAATGTGACCACTTATTTTTCAAGGGATTCAATATTTTTACCTATTTATTTAACATGACCATTGATATCAATTATTATATTTACTTGTTTATAAATTTTCAACTCAAAATTTATTTCATCTTCTAAATTTTCTTTATTCATTAATTTTTATTATATCACTTTATAGAATTTATTTATCTCATTATAAATATATTTAACATATTTATTTGATACATTCAAAAAAATACATTCACTTTCATATTTTTTTTAAATAGCAATATTCTCAAGAACACCATCAATATCAATATTAAAATCCATAATTCCATATTATTGATCATGATCGTCAACTTTAGTTTGTGATTCGTCTACTATAAATACCAAAAATATCTTCCAAATTGGATTTGAATTTGGTTTCTCCCTCTTCATATGATGATTTCCCATCACTGTCTTATTTGATCCCATATATTTTTTATTTTAAAATTATATTTTGATTTATTTTCAAAACTATATTTATTGGATTTCTTTAGAGGAACTTTATTTTTTCATTTCCATGAGAAATAAAGCTCATAATTTTATTCTTCTTTTTATCTTGGACACCTTGTAATTATGTGACCAACTTTAAACTTTTAAAATAAGTTAATTGTAGTTTACATTTAAACCTACCTTTTCTACACTTCAATTTATTTGCAATCGGTGATATAAATCTACCACTAACATATTTATCATCTTCATCATTAAAATTAATATTCTCCATAACCTTAAAATTCGCCTCATTAAATGAAAATTTTTAAATTAATTATAACTTGACTCTAATATAATATGAAACCAAATTTCTATTTATCTCATTAGGAGTAACATGACTTAAATAAATTTCTTCAGTTATTGCAACATTTTCATTGTACAAAGGTAGAAGCCTCCTGGATATTTTCTTCACAAATTAAAAATCCTCAATATTTTCAAGAAGTCCTCAAATTGAACCAATGAAATCTATGATTATATTAAATATTCCATCACTAAGTTCATCTACATATATATTTAAATCCTCATAATTATTTCATGGAACTTGATGCTTTGCCTGGTTGAATTTAGAATATCCTTCATAGATAATTGATATTTTATATCATATATCCTTATAGGTTCCATAACTCATCATCTTTATGTAATAATTTTTGGAAAGAGATTTAGATAAAGTATTTTGTGCTTTTTCATTAGTGTCCAATATTAAATCATTAGTTTTAGTCAAATTTAGTATTTATTGGATAAATTTATTATATTATATGCATCCCTATTGAGTAAAAATCAAAGTTAAGATATTATAGAAGTGAATTAATTTGATTCTTCTACATTAGATAATTTAGTCTATCATAGATGGGAACTCATTTAACTTGTGAAGAAAATTTCAGTTCTATATTTTTTTCAATCAACATATTTTATAATTTCAAGCCTTTCTACTCTAATACCAAAATATAGAACTAAAATCCTAAATATAATGAGAAGAAATTAAAAGGGTTGAATTATACTGTGAAAATTATTTAAAAAAAAACCACTTTTTAGACCTCATTTTCATGTTAGAACGAACTATGAAAAATATTCATACAAATTCTCCCTTGAAGATGGATTTGAACTTCCCTGGATTCATTCTCTATACGGTTCTCTACTGGGGTTCCCTTATTCCTCACTTGGTACCTATCTATGCTCATTTCAGCTTAATCATCTTCAAATTTTACATCCAACTACCAATAAGCTATAGAGGCTTTGCGCCCGGGTTGTGTTTCGTAGTTAAGACTTTTTCTAATCGATCTTGTTAGTTCTCTTTGCGCGTGGTTGAGGGTTATCAATTTTTGTTTAGGAAAGATTCAGACTGAGGTGGTGTTCTTATTTGATGCACTCATATTCTTAAAGCCTCATCTTTTCTTCTCAGGAGAAATAGCAGTGAAGCATCTAGAATCTTGCATAATCCTTTATCAACATGTCTTCTATATTCCTTTTTGTTGTGAATTTTTTCACCTACAGAACTCCTCTTGTTTCTTACTTGTGTACAGTGTATTTCTAGGGGTTTTTTTCACTTGTTCTGGTGTAGTAGAATGTGATGAATTAGCGTGGTGTTTATATTGGCTCAACACCATGTGATCCACATTTTTAGAGGTTTGGATTTATGAGGTGGACAAAACATGTGGAATCCCACATTAGAAATGGAGTTTAAATTCTCAAAGATTATCCCTTATAAAAAGTGGCCTTAGGAAGTGGTTTTTTCCATAAAAATATATATATACCAAAATGATTTTAAATTATTTTTAAAATATATATTTTTGGTAAAAAAAAATTGTTATATATATTATATATATATATATAAACAAAAAAAATTAAAATAAAATATTTTATAAAAGTAGACTAATGACAAGATTAGTCATAACATTTGTATTTTGAAATTTTTGAAATCTAATCGGTTGCCTCCCTCCAAAGTTTTCCTTGTTTAAATAAAATAAAAGTGTCCTTTGATCAAAATGGTGAGATAAAATCAGTGAGAATCACACTAATTTTGATCTATAAATAATGGTATGATGAGATTAGAAATAATTAATATCTTCAATCTGAAAATTTTCTAGAAACATTCTCTTAACACTTATGATGTGGGATATTGGAATTTGGTGTTTGTAATTCCAAAATCTTTGTGAAATCGTTGAGGGGAATTTCCATAGACAACCCTACACCAACTAGTATGGGTGGATCAAACCCTTTTTTATGGTGTATTTCATTCATGCATCAAGATTTAAAATTTTTGTTCTCTTCTCCATTTTCCTTCCTATTTTTCAAAAATAAAAAAAAATTGAACCTGGAAGATCCTAGAAGATGGATTCGGAATACCTTAAAGTGATTAACCAAGACATGGTCAATATTTACCATTTTTATGTCCACAATTTCTCCTAATGGAAAGATAAAATTAAGTTCCTTCTTATAGTGTTGAATATTTTTTACATTATAGAACAAAACCTTCCTCCCATTCCCAATGAGATTGATCCAAATCATAGTGGCACACCCATTGACATGACTCAATTATAACACATTAGTGAAATGAGAAAAAAATATAAATATGATGAGGTTTTATGCCAAGGAAATATTCTCAACACATTATTGAGTTTAATTTTTACTATTTTCACCAAATGAAGTATGCTTAATAGATTTGGGATATACTCAAATTAAAGTAAAAATTTGAGGAATAAGGTTCCAATAAATTTCTTATTTCAAATTTTCTTAACTTCAAGATGGTTGATAACAAGCTAGTATTAAGGAAAGTTCATGAGTTCTAAGTTATAGAAAGAAAACTTATTTATCTTAAATTTAATATACCAAAAAAATTCCAAGTTGGTGAAATTATTCCCAAATTTCCACCTATGTATAAAAACTTTGGTAAATCACTCATTAAAAAGAGTGAGGATATTTCCTTAGAACAATTAAAAAATATTCTTCACATTGAAGAAGAATCCATGTTGATAGGTGTGGGTATGGCTTCACAACTTGATACCAAGGTTAATATCATTGAGTAAAAGGTACCATTGAACACTTCCTTACATGTTAAGAAGAAAGTTCAATAATTAAATAAGAAAGGAAATCCTTCCAAGAATAAATTAGAATTATTAATCTATGGAAAGCCAGGGAATTTTTTCAAGGAATGCCGCTATTAGAATAAAGTTGACAAACTCGATGCAAATATACTGACTGAAGAAAATATAATTTCAATGATATCTGAATTAAATATTTCTTTGAAGAATATAAGATGGTGGATTGATTCTAGAGAAACAATTCATGTGTTCAGGGATCATTCGATTTTCAACACATTTGAAAATATTACTATCATGAAGGAATTACACCTTGGAAATAATGAATGCAGCAATGTCATTGGAAAAGGAAGCTTAGTACAAGAATTTACTTCTGAGAAGAAGTTGAATCTTCTAAATTTATTGCATATACTTGAGATTAAAAAGAATTTAGTCTATGTTGATCTTATATGTAATAAGGTATTTCAGGTTTCATTTGAATACGACAAGGTTATATTTTTTAAGGAAAGAATGTGTGTGGGGAAGGGGTACTCAAATGATGGAATATATCAATTTTTTATTAATAATATGAATTAATATTCCTCTTAGTTGATTGAGTCCTCTAATTTATGGCATGATCATTTGGCACATGTTAATTATAATTCATTAAAAGTAACGATGAAGTTAAACTTAATTAACTTTTTAAATGAATTTAATAAATGTGAAACATGTATAGAATCTAAAATAGTTAAAAACCCATTTCAATGTTTTAATATAAATTATAATATATTATAATTAATACATTCTACTATTTTTAAAATAAATTATTTGTTAACTCATGGAGGAAAAAGAAATATTATTACTTTTTTTATGGTTTTAGTATATATTTACATATATATCTTCTTAGAATGAAAGATGAATCCTTTAATATGTTTATTAAGTATAAAGCTGAAGTTGAAACTCAATTAAACAAAATGATTAAATTATTATGCTTATATAGAGGTGGTGAATACCTTACGAATTAATTTAATGAGTTTTGTGAATAGAATGGTATAATTTATAAAATCACTAATCCTTACACACCTCAGAAAAATAGATTAGATAAAAGGAAAAAAATATACTATTATAGAAATGGTAAATTGCATAATTAATAAATATATTTTACCATTAAATTTATGTGGAAAATATTTATTGGTTTCATGTCATATTCATAATAGGAATTCCTCTAGAAAAACTAAGTTATCCCCTTATGAAATTTGTAAATATATAAAATATAATCTTTTATATTTAAAAGTGTGTGGGTTTTTAGCATACTATAGAGTTCCAGATCCTAAAAGAACTAAAATTGGTCTAAGAGATATTAAAGTTATTTTTGTTGGATATGAAAAAAATAACAAAGTATATAGTGTTGTGGATTTGGAAGCTAATATCATTGTTGAATCAAAGGATGTATATTTTTTTACAATAGTTTGGTGGAGGGGGATATAAATAAATAAATAAAATCTATAGCACCTATAATTACTTAGGGAGACTCAAACCTAATACCTCTCATGAGGCCCCTTAAAGGAATAACCACTAGGAACCACCCCTGGGGACAAGGGATGTAGATTTGTTCGAAAATAAATTTTATAATAATTATTTTGAGGATTTTATTCCTCATACCCATATCTCTTGTAATCCATCTAGTTCAAATGTAATATTATAGAATGATGATGATTCTCAAGTTGAACCTAAATTTATTACAATACTTAGGAAGGAGAAACATAAACATCCAGATTTTATTTCTTTTGATTCCTTAGATTTACTTATTGATTTATATCAAAATAATAATCTTCTGAATAAGTATCTTATGATATTTACTATATAAGATGAACTAAATATATATAAAGAACTTATAACTTCTAGAGATGTTGTTTTATAGAAAAAATCAATTAATGATTAAATGGATTCTATTATGGGGAATAATACTTGGTTCATTGTAGATTTACCAATTGGCTCAAAACCTATTGGTTGTAAATAGTTTTTTATAAAGAAGTGTGATTCTAATGGTAACATTCAATATTTTAAATCTAGATTGGTTTCCAAAGGTTTTAGACAAAAATAAGGGATTTGATATTTTGAATCTTATGCTCATGTAACTTAGATTATTTCAATAAGGATTTTATTTTTATTAGCTTTAATTAATCATTTTTATATTCATAAAATGGATGTTTAACATTATTTTTTAAATGAAGACTTAAATGAAGAGATTTACATGGAACAACTAGAAGTATTTGTTTTACAAATTAATGAAAAGAAAGTATTTAAACTATTTAAATATCTTTATGTTCTTCAAAAATATCTAAATCAATGGAATGAAAATTTTGATTCTATTACATTATCTAATGGATTTATTCATAAAAATGTGGATAAATGTGCTTATTCAAATATTACAATAATATAGAGTTATTGTGTGTCTATATATAGATGATATGTTAATTTTTAGAACCAATATGATTGGTGTAAATGATATAAATAACTATTTATCCTCTGTGTTTAAAATGAAGGATCTTGGAATGGTTGATACTATTCTGGGTATTAAAGTTAGATAACATAGTGGGAGTTTTTCTTTAAGTTAGTTTCATTACATAGAAAAAATGTTAAATATATTTGATCATCTTGGTTTCAAGGATGTTAATACACTATTATATTCTAGTGTTAAACTATTTATAAATACGGGAATATCCATAGAACAATTTGATTATGATAGTTAAATTGGTTCTTTTATGTCTGAAATTCATTGTACTAGTCCTGATATTGCTTTTGTGCTATTAAAAAAGAGTAGATATACAAGTAATACTAGTTTGAATCATTGAAAATGTATAACAAGAAACTTTGGATGCTTGATAAAGACAAAATATTTAATTTTATACTACAATGATTATTTGGCTATATTAAAAGGATACATCAATATGAGATAGATTACTAGTATTTTTGATAATCAATCCACATCTGGATGGTTTGTTTACTCTTGGAGGTTGTTCTATTTCTTGGGAAAGCAAGAAACAAATATGTATTTCACATTTGATCATGGATTCAGAGCTTATCACCTTAGTGGAATATAGAAAGGAAGATAAATGTATTGATAATATATTATTGGATATTATATTGTGTCCTAGTCCAATGAAAACTATCTCTATCTATTTTGATAGTGAAGAAACTTTACCAAAATCATATAGTTGCATGAACAATGGAAAGTCTGAACATATAAGTTTGAGACATGATTATGTGAGGCAACTATTACAAGATGCATAGTAATTGTCTATGTGAGATCGTGTAAAAACCTTGTGTGTCCGTTAAAAAATATTTGGGTACATAGATAATTCATACAACTAATAAAGAAATGGGTTTAAAATCCATAGAATAAATATTTTTTTTATAATGGAAACCCAACACTTTATTTAGGTAAATCCTAATCAAAGTTTTTAATGGGTAAAAACAAGTTACAATGATGATTGTTAATATTTACAATTATAACCCCCAACTACTTGGTTTCAATATCATCCATTATAACTAGAGGTTCTGTTATGAACTCTAAAAAATATTAAGACTAGATGAGTTATATATTCTAATAATGGAAGAACATTATAATATTTTTCCAATGTGAACTTAGAATTGGTGTCGTTTCTTACAGAAGTTAATGGGTTTACTCCTTATATATTTCAAAAAAAAGGATATAAGCATATGGCCATAAAAGTGCTACGGAATAAGGTATTGGATGGAAAGATCATTTTACGTATTATATCTTTGGTTTATCTTAAATATGAACAAGTTTAATGTTTTGAAAACTTATAAATATGATGATACATTTTGATATTGATACTAAGTAAAGGTTTAAGTCGAAAGATGATGTTATTATGTATAATGATTCACTTGTGATTTATATAAATGATATTTTTTAATAAAATTGGAGGATTGTTATAATTTTATTCATAAAATAAATAAATAAAAGAGTTTTTTGTGGGAACCACATTTTTGGAGGTTTGGATTGATGAGGTGGAAAAAACATGTGTAATATCGCTTTGAAAATGGGGGTAAAATTCTCAAACCACATCCCTTATAAAAAGGGGCTTTGGGAAGTGGTCTTTTCCATAAAAATGTATATATTCAAAAATAATTTTGAAGTATTTTTGAAATATATATTTTTAGTAAAAAAAATTGTAATATATATATATATATATATTATTTAAAACAAAACATAAAAAAAAATATATTTTATAAAAATCAACTAATGATGAGATTAGTCTTAACATTTGGATTTTAAAATTTAAAAATATAATCGGTTGCCTCCCTACAAAGGCTTACTTGTTTCAATCAAATCAAAGTGTCATGTGATCGTAATAGTGAGATAGAATCGGTGTTAATCATGATGATTTTGATATATACATAATGGGATGAAGAGATCGAAAATAATTAATCTCTTCAATATGAAAATTCTCTAGAAACATTCTCCCAACATCGAAACTATGAGCTATCAGAATTTAGTGTTTTGTATTCCAAAAATCTTGATGAAATATTCGAGGGAAATTTCCACTGAAAACCCTACATCAACTAGTGGGGGTGGATCAAACCCTTTTGGATAGTGAATTTCATTCACTCATTGATATTAAAAAAAATATTATCTTCTCTATTACTATTTTCCAAAATCATCCACCATTGTTCACCCTCCTTAGATGGCTCCTTGGTTATGGGTCTATGATTTCCAGATTTACCCTTATCATGGCCTTGCTTCAGTCTTTCTATAGAATCACCTGGTCCCCTGTGTGGTGTTTTGGTTTTTGTGTGGCCCGGGCTTGGTCATGTTTGTCCTTGGTCCTTCTCTGCCCTTTTGTTAAAATCCTTCATGCATAACCCAACTCTTTTCAAACTCATCAGTTTTCATAGAGACTTGGTATGGTGTTGGTGGCTCCGATGGTAGTGGTCCTACTCTTGGGGTTGTTTCTTAGTGGTGCATGTCTGGTTTCTTCTTCACCAGCTTCCCCCATTGTCCTATTTTAGGTGGTCTAGTCTATGGTCATGGCATCGATTTCCAAATTCAGTGGCTTCTTCGGTTTCCCTTTTTCCTCTCTGGCATATTTTGTGTGGTGTTGGCCTCAGTGGTGCTACAGGTCCTGAGCTTTGATGTTGGGACAGGTGCATGGTGGTACCAAGGCGTGGGAATGGGATGGCTTGGGGTGGTTGGTGGGGAAATTATGGGGTCTTTGAACGCGCTTCCTCAAGTTAGGTTTGGGATCGAGCATGGATTTTTTTTGTGTGGATGGATCGAGCTAGCTAGGCTATTTGTGACCTTGTTTGAGTTTCCCCCCTCAACCCCCTTTTAAAAGGCGGTATTCAAAAAGTAATAAAAATTTATGTTTAAAAAAATACCTTCATAAAATCAATAAATTTTATCATCTAAAATATTAAATCAAAGAAAAAAATTATAGATATGTTTACTTTATTTACCCACTAGTGTGTATAGGATAACCTAAGGAGCATACAGAGTCCTAGGATTACACCCACTTCCATGCTCTTCACTTGCTGCTTCATAAAAGGGTCCATACATGGAAGTGGGTATAATCCTAGACTTTTGGGTTTTTTAAAATGAAAAATAATAACCAAATTACACCAAAACAGTAAAGATGTTTCTCTTGAGCTTCATCTCATCATGAATAGTGTGTTTATCTCTTGTAATAATTGGATCTTTAATTCAAATAAATATGGAAATGAAATCCTCTAAATCTATATCACTCCCTCTTGAGAGTTATTTTTCAATTACAATCCATTGGAGTTTCACACTCACTTTCACCAGCCAATCCATTCATGTGTAGTCTTCATTCTATCTTACAAACCTAGTACAACTGAATAATATTTATTTGTGTAGTCAAGATATTCCAAATTCTCTCTATGTGTCAAAAACATTAAATTATATTCAATCTATGTAAAATCCTGTAACCAACTTTTAGGTGATTTTATTCCTTGGTTTTGATCATTTTTTATCTAATTTTAGGTTATTTATGGAGTTCTTTTGAATATTTCAAAATTTTCTAAGTCTATGAAAGATTATCACACGGTTAGGGAAAACTATGCAGGTCGGCCCAAGAAACCATGTTCCTTGTTTTTGAGGTTATGGAGGAGAGCGCATGGTTAGTTCAAATTGTGCAACCTCCCCCTCAAACTATATGAAATAGGATAGTGGGGAGTTCCCAAATGGTGTACAGTTTTTCAAACCATGAACCCTTTTCCCACTAACTCAGGTGGTAATGCACAGTTGGTGCACTATTTTTCAAACCACATGGTAAAATCATGTGACTCTCTCTAGAAGACTAGTAAGGGAACACGATTAAGTATATGGTTAGAACTAACCATGTTGCCTACCACAGGAAACTGTATGATGGGAATTTAATTCTCTGAAATTCTTAATTAAAATCTCTAAACCCCCGTTTTAAATGCTAATCTCCTCCCATTAGAACTTAACATGATACTCTGGATTTCGGAGGCTCTCTAGAGAGTATTTTGGCTCCTCCAACCCCATTTTTTCATGGATTTAAGTACTAGTGGATGTGTTGGATATCATCCGGTAAGTGTAATCTCTTTTATTTGAAATTATACTTTCTTACTTTATCTACATCTTTAGGAGTGATATATCCCCATTTTTTATGGATATCTATCTTTTTAAATTTTGGAACTAGGACTCTCCCTTGATCATTCTATCCTTTTACACTTAGTGGTGGATACTTTTTTAGGGTGGTGATGTTGGCATGATTTGAGGTAGGTTCTTCCATAATTATTTTACCTATACTTTAAACCATGATTTATTTTTTGATTTAAAATGAATTTTCAATTGATTTCCAAACCTTGAATTTAGAAGATTTTATGCTTGATTTCAAAATGGTGTAGAATTTTGAAATAAAACCCTTTTTCAAAGGATTTGAAAATATTTGGTGGATTTTGAAATAAAAATTTATTTTATGAAATGATTTGATTTTTATTCTTGATAAAAATTGATTTAAATGAATGATGATTTTGAAAGGCGTGAACTTGATATAAACCTATGATTTGGTTTTGAAGCTGAAATGGCATGTTGAAACTTGAAATTTGGAATCTAAACTATGAATGATGATTTTAATTGAAAATAATGATTTTCCCATGATTGATTGATTGATTGATTTATTGAGAGCACATGTGGTCATGATTAGTTAGTGGTTAAATAATAAAATCATGCTAGGACTCTAAAACCCTGACAATGGATAAACAATGACAACTCCACCTAAACCAAATTCGACATGATTTTCTCTGATGGGGTGTTGATTGATTCTATCCTAGTGGATTAAGCCTTAAGGAAGTGTGCACACTTTGAGTGGTGATTGATTGACTGAGTAGTGAGAGGATTCTGGAGCCAGGAACTAACAAACCTCAGGGCATACGACCATGGTGTTTTGTTTTGATTTGATTATTACATGCCAATATTTATTGAATTGATTTATTCATGTACTTATATATTAGGAAAATGTTTATTTAAGCCTATTTTTTATATACTTATCATCTACTTGATTTGAAATCTTGTTTGGATAAAAATGTGAAAATGATTTTCCATTCCTTGTTTTTATTTAAATTGAAGAATAAATGGTTTATTTGTTATGGAATTTATTATGGAACATTTGGTGATATCGTACTGGGCTATTTTTCTCACACCCTATCTTTTCCTTTGGGAATTTTTAGATTATGTTATGTCGAGTCCAAGAAAAGGGAAAGCACCACTTGGAGGTGGGGTGTGCTTGATTAGAGGGACCTTGGGTGATGGCGGTGACTGGTGGAGCTATTATCCACTCATTACACAAGGATTTTGGGAATTTTCCTTGATAGATATTGTGTTTTTTATTGGATAATATACCATTTTGGTATCTTTATATGTCTACTTGTGGTTTTTTTTCTCCTTGAGGAGTGTTTGGAATACTAAATATTATTTGATTTATCTTCTATTGTTATATATTTATTGATTGTTCTTATGGTGAAATTATTCCCTCTAACTATTTTTTTTTATGCCCAATTTCTAGTCACTAGCCCATGGGGATCAAGAATGCCCTTTGGGTCGTGTCAGTTCCGGATTGAGTGGTGGTGTACCAAGGTATTTGGGTTGGTTCATGAAAAATTAGTATCAGAGGTGAGGTTGTGCATCCCTACTTGATGTCAATATATAATCTGGGATGTCTTGTTAGATAAGAGGTAGTATTTTTTAGACTAAGGGGTCATTTATGAGTGATTTTTTATCCATCTATCATTGTAGTGATCCTTGAGTCACCATGTGTGTTTGGGAAAAGCACCTTTGAGGAATAAATTGATCTGATCCTAGTCTTTCTCCAAACTTTATCTGATTATTTTAAAATCCAAAAAAAATAATTCTATTTGATGTAATTGATATTCCTATATCTCTTGATTTATTTGATGATCTATGTATCCTTTCTAATGTTTTTGTATTGTATGTTGATGTTGTGTGGCACCATTCCCCTGAGAATATGTTTGAATGAGATGCATGAAAAAAAAATTGGGGAACCATAGAAAGTGAATCCTCCATTTGAACAAAACCTTATTCAGATAATGATGCATGTGATCTTAGCTCTAGGATAGGTAGCCACAACTGTTCCCATTCTAGATCTAGTAGTGGAACCTTTAATGGATGAAACTAGAGATCTTTCTCGGGATTTTATTTGATAGAAACCATCAACTTTCCAAGTCTCGAATGATCCTCAGGAGGAATAGGATTGATTTAAAAATATTGAGATACTTTTTGAGTTATTGAAAATACTAAATTCAATAAAGGTAAAATGTAATACCTTAAATATTTAAGGGCGTGGTGGGAGGTAGTGGGATTCGATGTTTATGAAAAATAAAAATGAAGTCTTAGAGTGGAAAGACTTAAAATCTCTTTTCAAAGAGAAATTCTATCAATAATCTATGGTTTTGGTGAAGTATATCATATTTCTTAGCCTCCAATTAGGCAATAAAACTATGACTCGGTATGTAAACTACTTTTCTAAACTTGTTCAGTTCTCTTTAAGGTAGTATCGAATGAGAAGCTAAAGGCCTGAATATTTGAGATGGGTCTTCGATATGGTATCTAATATAGAGTTTTCATGTTTAATCTCACCTCTTATATTGATGTGATGGATAGATATTTTATGTTTGATCTTGATCTAGATGGTAAGTCAGGGTTGGTGGGAGTTCCCCCAACTCTCAATGGAAATTCTATTAGTTCCTTTAAATTAAAGAGAAAGTGGGATGTGTCTCATGAAGTATCTTGATAGTAGACATCATTCAGGACTTATGTTATGTCTATAAAATTCCCATTTACTTGTTTTCAATGTATAAATATCAAGTATTCGAAGAGGGTTTGTAGAGAGACACCAAAAAATTATGGTTCGTGTAGTCACTCAGGCCACTTGTATATATTCTATCATGTATTTTATACCCCGCATAGTAGCATGGGCTCATAAACACCAAAAGGTATTGTGGTGTAGTCATATGTTTTAATATGTAAGGGGTTCCAACCATAGGTATTCGTAATGAAGCTACTTCATGCAGAGGATGAGTCTCCAAAGGAAGATGATGCAGGTCCAATGATAGTGAGAGGTACCATCACTATATATTCATCTTTATTGGATTCTCTATTTAATACCAGTGTATCTCATTATTTCATATCAAATCACATTATGAATTTATTAAACCTTCCTATAGATCTTATGTATTATGTGATGGATATTTTTACACCCCTCCAAATGAAGAGAGAGAGGAGAGTCTTTGATTCCCCTCTTGTGCCTTCTCTTTATCAGAGATTGAGTTCATCTAGTATTTTATGATTCTCGATATGAAACATTTGAATTTCATTCTTGGGATAGATTAGTTGATTTACCATAAATCTTTTATTGACTATTATCTTTAGTGAGTCTCCTTTAATTCCTCATATGGTGTGTTCCATGTTTTACAGGGATAATAGGACCTAAGGTTGATTAGAGCTAGACCACCTCTTCTGGAGTTGGGTAGAATGATATTTATGTTTTCCATTGACTTGGAGAAAGAATCTTTGAGTGGTGATGTACCTCCAGTGGTCATAAAGTTTCCTAATTCATTTCTATCTGACTCTTTTGGATTACTGCCAGTAAGGGATGTGGGGTTTTCTATTTACTTGGTACCAGGTACCCAGCCAATCTTTATTACCTCTTACCATATGGAACCAATTTAATTGAAGGAAACAAATACCTAGTTGGATGATTTGTTAAATAAAGTCTCCATTCTCTTGAATGTTTCACCTTGGGTGGCCCCTGTACTTTTTTGTAAAGAAAACTAATGGAACCCTTCACCTTTGTGTTGATTTCTAAAATCTCAATCAAGTAATAATGAAGAAAAAAGTATATATTTCCACATATTGATGATTTTTTGATTAGTTAAAAGGATAAAATTTAATCTTGAATATTGATCTTCAGTCTGGTTATCACCATCTTAGAATCAAATAGTTTGATATCCCAAATACTTCCTTCTAGGGTAGGTATGGCCATTACGAGTACCTTGTTATGCCTTTTGGTATGACCAATTCTCCTGTGGTTTTTATGGAACTGATGAACAGGATATTCCATGATTATCTCGATTCATTCATGGTGGTTTTTTTGAATGACATCTTGGTTTTCTCTAAAACCAAGGAATATCATGTGCATCATCTGAGAATGGTTATAGAAATTTTGAGAGATCATTGATTTTACATAAAGCTATCAAAATGTGATTTCTAGATTTGGTAAGTAAATTTCTTGGGACAAGTGGTCTCGAAACATGGTATTTCAGTTAGTTCTGATAAGGTGAAGGCTATTGTGACATGGGAATAATTGCACAATGTTTTTGAGATTTGGAGCTTCTTAGGCTTAGTGGGGTATTACCGCTAGTTCATTAAAGATTTCTCAAAGTTTTCTTCTCTGATGTACACTCTCACTCAAAGAGTAAAGTTCTTATGGGATTAAAATTTTCATAATTCTATTGATGAATTAAAGCACCTTTTGACTTTTCTTCTAGTTTTGACTCTTCCAGAGGCTGGGTAGGACTATGTGGTCTTTTGTGATGCATCCAGTTTGGGTTTGATTTTTGTTCTCATGTAGGGTGATCACATGGTGGCCTATGGTTCCCAAAAGCTTATGCCATATGAGAATAACTATCCTAATTATGATCTTGAACTCTCAATTTTGATTCATGATCTTAAGAGTCAATTATATTACTTTTTCGATGAAAATTTTACCATTTATTCTGATCATAAAATCCTAAGTTATATCTTATTACAAAAAAAATAATCTCCATCAGAGGTGATGGGTGGAATATCAGTAATATTTTGATTTTAAAATTACCTACACCCCTAGTAAGGGTAATATTGTTTCTGATGCTTTTATTAGGAAAATTCCGACACATACCATAAAATAATCATTAGAATAGTGTAATTTGATAGCTCTCTTTACTCGTATAAATTTGGGAGTTCAAGAGGATGAAACCAATATTGTTTTGACTAGAGTTATATTGAAATCCACTCTTCTCAAGATGATTCTTTAGGAACAGAATATTGATGATGAGTTCTATGGAATTAGGGTCTCCCTTTGTGGTGGGGAGACTATTGTGAGTGGTCATTATCATCTAAGGGTATCCAATTCTTTTAGAGATGGTATGTCATGCCTTTTCCTGTGAGAAAATATGTGATGGGTATTTCCATAATTCCTAATGGGTGGTACACCCTAGCATAATGAATATGTTCTATGATATGTGGTGATGATTCTGGCAGCCATGCATGAGACGAGATATCACTGTTTTTTTTCTCGTTGTTATTCCTGTTAGCAGGTCAAGTCTGAGCACCAAAAACCTTTTTATTTTCTACACCCCATTTATGTTCCAACTTGGAAGTGGAATGATATTTCAATGAATTTAATGGTCGGGTTTTCACATACCCCTCAAGGGAAGAATGTGATATGGGTAATGATCAATCATCTCACTTTATTACCATTCATGATACGAACAAAGTAAAGGACTTGGGAGTTTTTATGTAAGGAATATCATCATATTATACCGGGTTTCATATTCTATAGTTTCCAATAGGGATCCCCAATTTACTTTTTGTTTTTAGAGAGGCCTCTAGGAGTCTATGAGACACCATGTTAGTTTGATCATGGAATATCACCCTCATAAAGATTCCCATATGGGATAATCCATATATATTCTTGAAGACATGCTTTGTGCTTACGTTCTTGACTTTTGTGGAGCTTGGGATGACCATTTGGGACTGGTTGAATTTTCCTATAATAAGAGTTAATATTCAGAAATTAAAATGGAAATTTTTTAGACTTTCTATGACTGACCTTGTAGATGTCCACTTTGTTGGTCAGATATTGGTGAAGCTTTTCTAGTTGAAACTAGTTTGGTCTAAGAGATGAAAATGAAGATTCAGTTGATTCATTAGAGAATGGTGATGGTTCAAAGTCAGTATAAATCCTATGTTGATCGTTGTTGACACCCTTAGGATATTCAGTTGGTGATTAGGTGTTTTTTGAAATTTTCACCTTGGTTGGTTCATCAATGACTTAAAAAAATAGGGAAAATTATCACCAAGATACATGGGACCGTTTAAGGTTTTTTAGCAGATTGGAAATGTGGATTGCTATTTCGATTTTTCACCTCAATCGGCATCAATTCATAATGTGTTTCATGTGTAGTATCTTAGAAAGTATCTATCTAACATATATCATGTATTGAGATGGGAGTAACTTTATGTGTAACTTTATTTATCCATAATCGAGTAGCCAATTCGAATTATTAATTATGATATTAAGGTTCTTTGTGGAAATTCTAACCCCTGGTTTGAGTGCTTTGGCGGCATGGTTCTGATTCACATGAGACTTGGGGGGCTTGAGGTGCTAATGAAAATATAGTGGCCTCATCTCTTTGATATGTATTCTTCTTTAGAGGATTTCTGGGGCCAGAAAGAATTTATGGTAGGTAGATTGTAACATCACATTACCATATTTTAATTACTTTTATTCCTTGGTTTTTATCATCTCTTATTTAGATCTCATGTCGGGTTATTTCTAGAGTTTTTTTGCAAGATTTTGGAATTTTCTGGGCCTGTGCATGGTTGGCACGTGGTTATGGAAACTATGCGATTCAGTGCAAGAAACTGGGTGCCTTGTTTTGATGTTCTAGAGGGGGTTCACAGTTATTTCAAACCATACAGCCTGTAATGAACCAAAATTTTATAAATAAAATTCCCCTTATGATTTAATTAAATGTCATACTATGTATTATGGTTATAGAAAACACATGAACTTATTTGGTTTTATTAAATCCTATCATATTTAAAAGACTGTTAATCATCTTTACTGTTGATAATATAGTTGTTGAATAGTGATATTATGATTAGTATAAATATAGTATTGATAAATCCAATTGACATGGACAAAGTAATTACCTCAACCAGTAGGATCATACCCTATGAAAAGCATTTATCAAATCTTCTGAAGGAGATAGCATCACTTGGATTTTCCCTTGACCAATCCTAAGATGATATCCAATAACTAAAGCACAAGAAAAACTGTTTATTTGAGAAGTTCAAGCTCATCGAGATCACGGCCCAAACTATGTACATTGAACCACCCCATAAAAGTCTCACCATTACGCAGCTTACTCTTAAATCATTTTTTGGTATATTAAATAAATATTTATCAAGACTCTAATAATGTGAATATGTATATTTTATATAATAATGAATATATTTTCATTTTATTATTATTACTTTATAAATTATTTTTATTTTGATATCATAAAATACAAATTTTATTTCTTAGGTAATATTTAAATTCAATTAAGAAATTTATTTTGATGAATTAATGGATTTTTGAATTAAATAATATTTTATTGAAATAATATTATTAAATAATTTTTATTAAATATAAATTATCATATAATTTTTATGAAGTAAAATGTAATTTTTATAAGGTTTTGAAAACTGTTATTATCAAAAAACCCATAATTTCTCAATAAATGACGATTATTATTTTTAAAAGTGAAAATAAAAATATTTATAAAATTATTTAGATAAAATTATTATTATTTTTTTAATTTAAATGTCAAAATTATCCGATGGTGAATTTTTCACAATTTTCTGAGACAATCGAATTTTCACTTAAAATTTAAATATGGTATAAATATAAGGTGTGTATTATAACATCATAATGACCCAAAAATGAGGTAATAAATACTATAATGGGTATCCATGAACAAATATATATTTTACCTTTAAAATAATTTAATATTAAGTTTATTGGATTAATTTTATAAATCTATTATGAATCCTCCAAAACCTATAATATATTTTAAGGTTTCAAAATAATTTTTGTAAGAGTATGACTCACTTCCACATCACCAAGGGTAATATTTTAATAATTTATGCCCTGGGATTTATAAAATAATTAAAACCAACCCTATTTTGTATAAACCATGGGCAAAAACCATGGTAATGTTTTTGGTTTTTTTTATTTTATTATATAGATTCCAAAGCTTAAGTTTGGGAAGTAATAAAGAACTTTCCTCTCTTTTCCTATATAAACTCACCCAAGATATCATTTCTCTTAACTAAAAATAATTAGAGCACATACTTACTCTTCCCTCCCCCCTATAGAGTTCTACCAAGGTGCCCCTATCTCTCAAGAAGATCCTGCCCAGAATTTGGGGTCACACTCTCAATGTAAGGGTTCATTTCTTTCTCCTATTTATTTAAGTATCTCTTTATCTTATGTTTTTTATCTTCATTTTATAATATTGGGGTATGTTCCTATGTATCCATATTACTTTAAATTTTATTTATAAATGATGATATACCCCTTTCACTCTCATCAAGCCCTCCCATGAACATTTATACGCCCCTATTATGCTGCTAAAATTTCACCACGATTTGTCAGGCCAAACAATTGCATAGTGAATACCATACCCATTTCCTATCAAGGGTGTTCACATTTATGAAAATTTACTTATTTATTGGGGACTTAAATGTATTTATTCTAAACCCCTTTATCATAGAATAAAATATAATGACAAATGAATCTATATTGTATGATCTATGTGAAACACTTAAGCATGAGAATAAAATGAAAGTGACGGGTGTGCCCAAAATTATATAGTGCTCCAATGCATTGGGTAATGTTTTAGTCTCATGATACATCATGAAATGGATTATGGAGTGAACCTAATATATCATAGGACTTTTTCATCATAATTCCTTGTTGGTTATCCTTTACCTATGTTTATGATTCATTGTTTTAAGTTGTTGCCACATTTCCCATGTTGCCTTTATGTTATCATGCTATATCATGTATTATTGTTCATGTTTATGATTATCACCCCTTTTATGACCCATTTATATGCCTATTATCTAAAATATATTACCTTCTTCATGTTATTCCATGTTTATTCCCTTACTGGGATTTACAAATCACCTCTTTCTTATGTATTTCCTCAGGTTATCCCATGTAGTTTTAAGTACGAGCATGTTAAGGAAGTTTTCAATAAAGATGATGTATTTCTTGTTTTAAGTTTTTATTTAATATACCTAATCCCAAAAGACTCTATAATTTTCAATCTTATGGTATGTATTATGTGTAATCTTATGTAATAAATCATGAATTAATATGTAATAAAGAGAAGGGTTTTCATGTTTGGTGTCAAAGTAAAGTTTAGTTATTTTTAGGATTAGGATTAGAAAACTCTAGAGAAATCCTTATGGATAAAAATAAGTATAATAAAACATAACTAAATTTTGTTAAATTATAGAGTAATTGGTTTATCAAGAAAATACATCCATGTTTAGATACTACAAGTAGATGTGGCTCTGGAACAGATATATATAAGGGTAAAACTCGAAAACACCGCATTGAGCAAGACTCAATCGGGAATTGGTGGATGATAATGGGCCTTGCTACACACCTGGTTTGACACTCCCAAGGTATATGATTTGGTAAATTCATAATCTTATTACAAACCATTATGAAGGGAATAAAAAATTCCCATAAGAGTATATGTTGGAAAATAGATCATGGATAACATAGATTGAAGCCTAGAAATTAATAAGTTAAGAAAATACATGTAATTTATAAATTATACCTTTAATTACATTGGATTACCATTTATGTGTTTAATAGTTTAAAAATACCCATCATTGATTTTTCCCTTTATTCTATCCAATGGCCAAAAATAGGAGGAATCGGGTAAACAGTCAATATGAAGGTCAATGTGATGACTACCCTAATGAGATGACCAACCCAATGGGATCGTGAATTTTGAACTTTGTGATGATACTCTCTCAACTGAATTAGGTTGCAAATAGAAACCTAGATCAAGAGGAGTGTCCAAATCCCCCTAAGAAAGAATAAGCTGTAATTGTGACCTTTATGCGATAAAGGCCACTGAATTTCAATGGATCATCTAATCCCTTAATCATGGAATAATGAATCAACTTCATTGAGAAGATATTCTCCATCCTTAAATGTTCCAATAAAGAGAAGGTTAAATTAGTTTTTTGTCATATGGAGGGAGAAACTGCTCATTAGTGGAAATTGATCAAGAATATGAAGCCTGAGGAAGATATCGAAGTGATGGGGTGGAAGTAATTCCTAAAAATGTTTTTTGATGAATATTTTCCTCACTCTTTGACTTAAAATGGAAAGTCATTTCCTTTCCCTTGATAAAAAAGACGATGAATCTATAGGGGATATGAGTAAAACTTCACAAGACTTTCATGATACACCTCCATATTTGTCTTTACCCCTTAATTCAAGGTTGATCACTTCTTTAGTGGGTTAAAATATAGTCTATGAAAATCCCTAGTGATTCGAGACTTTGAAAATTATGAGGAAATTATCTGATATGCCCTCAAATTCAAAATGGAGATCAGAAAATCTCAAGGGTATCATGGGGATAAGAAGAAAAAGACGGAGTTTAATTATGGTAGCCTGATGGAGAAATCTAATAATGCTAAGAAATTTCAACATCCCACTTGTCAAAATTGTAGAAAGAAGCACCTCAAAAATTTCCTAAGGAGGACGATGAAATGATTTAGGTGTGGGAATGAAGTACATCTAGATAGTGATTGCTGATGGGAGAAACACACTAATGTGATGGAGGAAATGAATGCTCTAATAAACCCTCAACTCATTTTTCATTACACCAACTACAAAGAACCATGAAACTTTTCAGACCAAAGAACTGAGCCAAGGGTTTTCAGAGACAACCAACAACCTCCAAGGCTAAAAGGGAGAGCATTTTTCATCACAACCACTGAGGTAGATCCCGAAAATGAATTGGTGACATATATGTTAGTTATTCATTCAAGAATAGTGAATGTATTTTTTTATTCTAGATCTAAAAATTCCTTCATATCACACAAGTTTAGTAAAACTATTCAGACACCACCACAAAGCATGGAAGTATAGATTTTGGTGAAAATAGAAAATAGGGAAATTATTGTATCCTAAGTATATAAATCCTCCCCTATCAAAATTTGTGGGAAGAATTTTCCAATGAACCTTGTGATACTCCCTTTGGTGTAATTTTATGCAATTATGGGTATGGATTGGCTTTCCCTATATAGACCCAACATAAATTATTGTGAGAAGGAAATCAATCTCTGTATTATGAATCGTCCACTGATTATATACAAATGCAAGGATATGGATGAAACATCTATACACCAACATCTAAATCATTGATATTATTTCACTATGAGAAATAATATCCAGAAAAATGATTAATTCAAAGGAAACTATCGCCCTTGAATACATGTCTATTGTGAGGGAATGAGCTAAAGTTTTTTCCAAAGAATTTCCCAGTCTTCCTCCTAGCTGATAGGTTGAATTTTCAATCGAGCTTATACTTGGGGTGGTCTACGCTTGTCGTTGATTGAATTTATATGCATCCCAAATTAATTACCCGCTCTTAGAACTTTATTATAGCATACGTTTGGGGTCTATCCACAGGGAACCATGGAGTGCATGAATTTAATTGAGTTAATACTTAATTAGGTGAAGTATGCAAAATTTAGAAACGATTGGGTTTATTTTTTTGGGTTTTGATTTAAACTAAACTGGTTTACTTTGAAGAATGGATACAGTTTGAAAGAAAACAACGGGTAAATTTAAAGAGTTATTAGAAATGGAAAGAAAATACGTGTTGGGGCTGTGGTGAATAAGGAGTTATTATTTAGATTGTTTAAATGGTTGTGTTGTTCATAATAATTCAATCATTCGGGATTTCATTTTGTTACAAGATTTCCTTGGTCCGGTTCCTCTTGTTTGGAATTAGAGCAGTTGAATCCTTGGTCCGGTAGTCGATGTCCTTAATTATTTATTACGTCCAGTCCATTACTTGAATCGGTGAAAACCTTCCAATGGTCATGGATGTTTTCACCGTTACTTTTCTTTTGTATCGCTGAGAATCCTTCCCATGGTCTGGCTAAGAATTCTCAGTTATATTAGACAGTGGCTTAAGAAAAGTAAGATGAATTAAAACGATTCAAACACAACTATATAAAACAATATACAAATTATGATCCCATAATCCAAAGCCCTAACACGAGGGGTTTAGTTAAACATAAAATTTAGGAGAGAAATGACACACGTGATACATGACGGATTCATCGTGTAGGCGTTGAGGTAGAGTATTGGAGGGTGGAATGGTGGAATAGCGGAATGACGGCACCTCGGTGGCTTCGGGAATGGTGGTAGGAGAGCTTCTCCCTCCTCCAATGGTTCTGAAATCCTTAAATCCGTAGGCCAAGGCCTCATTTTATAGAAAAATAAAGTACACAGCATGTATATAAAGTACACACCGTGTACTTTTCGTCAACGCGTATTGGCGCCATTTTCTCCACTGGCAGGTGGCCGAGCATGTCGTTCTTGACTTTTTCACACGGCGCCGCCTGCAAGTTGAGTGAACACGGCATGTAGTGCCGCCATACACAGCGTGTAGTGCCGCCAGCCCCTTCTAGAATAGAAGACACGACGTGTAGCGCCGACCCACACGGCGTGCATCTCTGCCTGGTAGACATGGGCGTGTACTCCCTACTTTGGTTCGTGTCCTTGTCTGGATGTACACGGCGTGTATAGAAATTACACGCCGTGTAGTTTCAAAAATTTCACAAACTTCCCTTGATCCGTGTATTAAGCCAGAAAGCTCCTGCAAGTAAACAGATTCACCAAAATCAAATAATATGTTCATGAAACCACTGATATTTGCTGAAAACATGATTTTATCTTCAATTATATATATGCAAATATATACACAAATTGGGTGCATCAAATTCCTCCACACTTAGTCGTTTGCTTGCCCTTAAGCAAAATCTCAACATATAATTAAGAGAGCTTATACTTTGAAAAGGAAGGCATTTAGTTAATCAAACATATAATTGATAAAGTTACTGAGTAAAAATTCTAAAAGTCACAAACAAATTCAATTCATAAGATATTAAAATCATGCCTCATATATAATGTAATTAACTACTATCATCCTCTTTCAACACATTGTTCAACCTTTCAAAAATAAGCATGCCACTTGATGATTTACCTTACCAGTTAAAATCATACTTCACACTCAAGATGTTTTTAATCGAAGTTATGCTCAATCCAAGGAATATACATTCTATACATAGGTTTTCAAGATATCTTATTCTCCACTTCAGAAAAATTGAATTACAAAAATCATGAGGGCTTTTTCAATAAGGTTTAGATGTTTCTATGGCTAAGGGTTGGTAGGTTCATATGTGAAAATAAATTCTGAGGCTTGAAAAAGGATGGATAATTCCTTTAAACAACATTGCATGATATTCAAAGTAAAGCTCATTGAAAATACATCCTTCAAAATCCCAGTAAAATTCTTTTTTAATCGTTACCAACTCCCTTAGGTAAGTAGGGTTTATGGGAAAATAAGTATAAGGTCCCCTCGTTGTTTGTTTGTTGTTGTTTTTTTTTAACAACAAAACACAAGGGAATCCCTTATGAATACAATGAGTACATGTTTGGAACCCATTCTGCCCCAAAATAATCAAGAGGCACTCCCCCACACTTTATTTCATGGTTGTACAAAAATATGCCATGTATTTCCAACTCCCTCTTTAAAGCTTAAATGAATAATCATGCAAAGTTTAAAAAGAAATAGGGTAGGAAGGGAAATAGGCTTGTCCTGTGGCTTCCTATAAAGGTTTTTCATGGCTTCAATGGGTTTAAAGAAGATTAAATGTAGGGTAGGTCTCGAGATAAAGGGGTTGAAACAATCTAATGCCTCAATCATGTTAAAGTAATTCAAAAATTTCTTCATATTTTGAAAAGAAAAACTTGCAAATTCTGGTAGTGATGCATATCCTAAGAATCTCTCAAGAAAGAGGGTATTAGAAAATAAATACGAAAAAGGGTTTAGAATACCTATCAGGAATGGAAAAATAATAAAGGGACAATCAGGTCATGACATGCATATAAATGATTAGCCTAATTAATGTAATTTAATCAAGGATGAAAGGTTGTAATTGAAACTATATCAGCAATCATTTTAAAATACTTAAAAAAAAGAAAAAGCATGTAACCTTTCCAAAAGTTCCTACTGATAACTCTAGCATTTATAAGACTGATTAACAAAAATTGCTTTACATTTACAAATATAGAGTCTAATAATGATGTATCCTAGGTTAGTTTAAGGGAAAAGACTAAGGTGAAAGATATAGATGCTCCCCCACACTTAACACTGCACATGGTCCACCAAGTGAAACACCAAGGTAAAGGGTAGGAAGTGGGGAGAAATGGGGGACAAAATGAGGGAAAGTAGTGGAAGAAGTAAATCCAAAAAAAGAAAGAAAATAGAAATGGAAAAATACTCCCCTCATGAAAAGTGATGCCCAAAGCGCTCCATGCCTATACCTGTGACTATCAAGAAAAAAAAGAATACTACAAACATTCATAACATCACAGCACAGAAAATGACAGAAGAGATATAAAAGATAAAGGAAAATGTCACTATCATGGGGTCGCCTCAGGGGAGGCAGCATCCTATACAGAAACGGCCGGGAGAGACGGTGCAGGAGTCGTGGAAGGGTGAGCCTCTGACTCGGCATCAGGAAGGGTAGCTGAAGAAGTAGGAGCCGCAGGTGCTAGACTTGGGATCGGAAGCTCAGTAGCAGGCCCTGGCCCGACAGAAGTGGCAGCAGCAGAGCTCACCGGTGGAGCAGTAGCAGAAGGGCCAGGAACGGAGGTAGGGGCTGGTGGCTGAGGTAGTGGAACACCAAGATGCTGAGCAATATGTACCAACAGATGCTCCATCCGGTCCTGGCAGCCGTACAGACGAATCAAATGGCGTTCAATGGTGTCCTGGCGGCTGATGATACGGGCTAACTTCTGCTCCATCGTGGCTAGGCGGAGGGAAATGGCCGGATCGACAGAGGGTGCGGGGGTAGGTGGGATGGGGGATGGGACAGAAGAAGGAAGGGTAGAAGAAGTGGGGTCAGTATGAGGTGGGTGAGGTGGAGAAGCTGGAGGGGGTGGGGAAGGAGGTGTGGGGTCAGCAGGTGGGGCAGGGTCAGCAGGTGGGGTAGGGTCAGCAGGTGGCGGGGCTCGATCCTGAGCAAGGATGTAGGCACCCCCCTACTTCCGGACCAATCCCATGCAAATGAGCATGAGGAAGTCCATATGCTGGGGTGAACCTATCAAGTCATGAGGTAATGAGGGCTCGAATACCCCCAAGTGGTGGGCAAGACGGGTTGTGTAAAACCCACCGTTCAGGTTGCCCTGACGGCCGGTAAACATGGAGTGAAAATAGGAGGCGGCAAGAAAGGGGAGGTCCGGGTAGGCGTTCCAGATGACACAGGTAAGAAGATCCATGTCACGGCCGGTCACGACCCCCATATCCTCATGGCAGGGGAAGAGTATGGTGTTGAAGCACCGGTGGGTGAATCGAAGGATGGGGTCGGCTATAAGAGTGCTCTTCTGAGAAGTGGGGGAGTACCGGTGGTCAGGCCCAGTGATCTCCCGCCACATGGCAATGAGGTCAGAGCGCTCAGGCCTGGTCAAGTCAGAAACGGTGGGTGGGGTGAAAGGATGGGGGTAGAAGCCTCACCCTTGGCCGAACTCTGTCATCGTCAGAGAAAAATGTCGGTCGCCTAGCTGGAATCGAACTACTGGCACCGCATCACCAGGTGTCTCTCGGTACTCTGCTTCATCAAACTCAAAGGAGGCCGCAAACTCCAAAAATAAATCTCGGAACACAGGAGTGCTGACCTGGAAAATCTCGAGGAGTGTGGTGTGCCCGAGAAGTACCTCCAACTCCTCCCAAATACCGAGCCGTTGTGGAATGCTGCTGTCAAGGTATCGGCCACTCAATGGTATCGGCCGACGAGAAAATCGTCGGAGCCTGTCATATGCGAGGTCGGTGACCGAGAATACCGTGCAGGGATAGGGAGCACCTGCAGGTCCCGGCCCAGGTGTCAGTGCAGCAGCAGCATCTGGCTCTGGAGGTGGATCCGTCGAAGAAGAAGGTGGCTCGGTGGAAGGGGTGCTCGAAGAGGGACCAGCTGCGGAGGATGATGGTACATCGAAAGTGGCAGCTGGTGCAACAGAAGGAGGCCTCGCCTCATCTGAGGGAGTAAGTGGTGGAATAATGGCCAACGGAGGGAGCTCAAAGACCGGAGCATCGGGGTCCGGCTGAGTAGGTGGTCAGAGTCAGATCCGATGATAACTATACTCCTCTCCCTCAGTGGCGGAGGTTGTCCGCTTCCCACGCGAATGATCATGATCTTCCATATCCTGAAATAAAAAAGAAAAAGAAAACAAAACAAAAGAAAATAAAAGAAAATAAAACAAAGAAAAAGTGAGAAAACTGGAAAATAAAAGTACAAGGCGTGTAGTCCAGAGTACACGGCGTGTAGTCAGAAATGGAGAGTATCCCGTGTTCTCTGGAAAGACACGCCGAGGGTGGAAAGATGAAATGTAATAAGACACGGCGTGTACCGAACATACACGCCGTGTTCACATCAAAGTGCAGGTGGTCGTGTAACAAATGACACGGCCATGTTTTTATGAGTTCAGAAAAAACAATACACACCGTGTAGTTTCCAGAAACGGCGTGGACTGCACACGAAGAACATGGTCGTGCAGAGGGGGAGACATGGGCCGACCACAGATATAAATGACACGGCGTGTACTGAACATACACGCCGTGTTCTGGAACATGGGGTGACAGGTCGTGTTATGCGCCACACACGAAGGGGCCAACACAAACAACAGGCACGGCGTGTACTAGAAACACACACGCCGTGTAAATGAAAATGGTGTGTGAGACCGTGTGCAAAGGTTTACTCGTGCACGATGAAACGGGCACGGTGTGTACCGAACATACACACTTTTTAAATTCAAATTCCTGAAAATTCATTCTGAGGCCGTGTTCAGAAGTACATGGCGTGTGTTCTTCATTTTGTGGTCGTGTACTTCTGAAAGCCGAACGGTCGGCCGATCCAAAAAACACTCTAAACTAGTCTAAAAATTTGAAACAGAGGGTGTAGAATGGTTTACCTGAATCGAGGATCACAATGTGAGAGGAATCAGAACTTGAAATGCCCCAAATCGACGGATTTGGCAAAAGGGGGTTCGGAAGGCGTTCAGGAGAATAAACGGGAAGAAGGGAGGAATTAGGCGGTCATGCAACATGGCCTCAAGCCAGGTGGCCCGCAGCTTATATAGCCGAGGTACACGACGGTATGTAAAGTACACACCGTGTATTTGTTTTTTTTTTTGAATTATAAAATTTAATTATTATAGTAAACTATATAATAATTATAATTAAAAATAGAAATATTGACAAATTCTATTATACATAAGCCTATACATGGCGTATATCGGGAAATACATACCGTGTATTTTAAAATAAGAAAAAGAGTAGTACAACCTTTGGTCCGGTGCTTGGGGCGGGATTCGAACCGGCGATCGGCTGATTCGAACGGACTCCCTCACCCACTGGAGCAAAGGTTGTTCTGCTGTTCATATTTATTTTATATATATATTTATTCTATACGGCCTATACACACGGAAAGAAAGAAAAGCATGGCGTGTGGTTTTTATTTAGGAAAGGATGGGGGTGAAGCGGGGAGATTAGCGCGATTCGAAACCGGGTCTTGTGAACCTGGTGTCGAGACTTTTCCAATCTGCCAACTTCATTCGCATGTAATTTCTTATTTTTAAAATGTTTTTATTTATATTTGAACCGAGGATGGCTCGAATAAACTCCAGTGACTTGGCCATCGGCACCGGCATCATCCCTAGTTAGTTATTCGTTATTCTATAGATTTATACTATTAAGTTTACAAATTAAAAAGATAAGTACACGCCGTGTATATAAGTGGGACACGGCGTGTAACCTCTGGGTTTCCTCCTAGGAAGCGCCTTTGTTTTAGGTCATTGGCTCGACCTACTTACCTTGCTTACCTGAGGAGTATGGTGGACAACGTTCCCACCATGTTATCCGTAGGATGGTAAGCTTTCAAGTGTTGCTCGTTTACCTTGAATGGTTGATCATCTTCTCCAGAAATTTCTACCGCTCTGTGATGGAATACGCGGATAACGTGGAACGGTCCCGACCAGCATGACTTTAACTTCCCTGGAAATAAGCGAAGACGAGAATTAAAGAGAAGTACCTGATCACCGGGTTGGAAAGATTTTTGTGATATCATCCGGTCGTGAATGGTTGTCTTATCCTTGTACAACTTGGCGTTCTCGTATTCCTCTAATCGGATCTCATCTAGTTCCGAAAGTTGGAACTTCTGTTTCTCGTCAGCTTCCTTTAGATCAAAATTCAGGGATTTGACGGCCTAGTAGGCTCTGTGTTCCAATTCTACTGGAAAATGGCTGGGCTTTCCATAGACAAGGTGGAACGGGGACATTCCTAGTGGTGTTTTGAAAGCAGTCTGATATGTCCACAAAGCATCATCTAACTTCTTGGACCAATCCTTCCGTGAAGTGTTCATCGTTTTTTCCAGGATCTTATTGAGATCTAGATTAGAGATCTCTACCTATCCACTAGACTGGGGATGATATGGTGTCCCCATCTGATGATTTACTCCATACTTCGATAGTATTCCTCTCATTAGTGTGTTGTCGAAGTGGGTCCCTCTATCGCTGATCAGTACCCATGGAACTCCAAATCTGCTAAAGATATTTTTCTTTAAGAAATTTATGACTACCTTGGCTATATCGTGAGATGTAGCAGTAGCTTCCACCCATTTGGAGACGTAGTTGATGCAGACCAGGATGTAAGTGTTCCCAAAAGATGGGGGAAAAGGACCCATGAAATATATGCCCCAGACGTCAAAAATATAGACCTTCAGGATGGGGTGCTGAGGCATCTCGGCTCTACGTCCCACATTACCTATCCTCTAGAACCGATCGCAATAGGAAACAAAGGCCCGGGCATCTCTATGCATGGTGGGCCAGAAAAATCCAGACTGCAAGATCTTAGCTATGGTACGGTCCAGGCCATGATGTCCTCCTGCTGGTGAGGCATGACAGAACTCCAGGACACCATGAACTTCATTCTTCGGGATGCAACGATGGATCACTCCATCTGCACAGGATCGGAATAGCAGAGGATCCTCCCAGAAGTACCTTTTCACATCAGAGAAAAATATTTTCCTTTGCTGGAAGGAGAGGTCGGGATGAATGACACCTGTAACCAGAAAATTAACGATATCAGCATACCATGGTCGAGGTGTTTCATAGATCGAAAAGAGGTGCTCATCAGAGAAATCCTCCCTGATCTCCTAATCTTCTTCCGTCTCCAAGTGTGGCAGCTCGAGGCGGGAGAGATGGTCTGCAATGAAGTTCTCACTCCCTTTCTTATCCCGGATCTCAAGATCAAATTCTTGTAGGAGGAGTACCCACCGGATCAATTGGGGCTTCGCATCTTTCTTGTTGAGTAGGTACTTTAGTGCTACATGGTCAGTATAAACAATAAATTTAGACAACACTAAGTAAGATAGAAACCTGTCAAATGAAAAAACCATTGTGAGCATCTCCTTTTCTATGGTGGTGTAGTTAATATGTGCCTCTTTGAGCATCCTGCTGGCATAATAGATAGGTCGGAAAATCCGGTCAAGGCGTTGGCCCAAGACTGCTCCCACTGCGTAGTCGCTCGCATCGCACATCACCTCAAATTGTTCCTCCCAGTTGGGAGAAATCATAACTGGAGCTTCCACAAGGCACTGCTTCAGATGCTCAAAAGATCTGACACAATGGTCATCGAACTCAAATATGGCATCCTTGGTTAGAAGATTGGTGAGGGGTTGGGCTATTTTGGAGAAGTCGCGGACAAACCGCCTGTAAAATCTTGCATGCCCCAGGAAGCTGCGGATGGCGCGGATGGAAGTCGGTATTGGTAGTCGTGAAATGACTTCAATCTTCGCCGGGTCAACCTATATCCCTTTCGCTGAAATTCTGTGGCCAAGGACTATGCCACTTTGTACCATAAAATGACACTTTTCCCAGTTCAAAACTAGGTTAGTGTGCTCACATATTTCCAAAACAATCTCTAGGTTTCGTAAACAAATGGTAAATTATTTTCTATAAATGGAAAAATCATCCATGAATACCTCCAGGATTCGTTCTGCCATGTCATGGAAGATGGCCATCATACAGCACTGGAAGGTGGCGGGGGCATTGCACATGCCGAAAGACATCCTTCGATAATCAAATGTGCCGTAGGGACAAGTGAAAGTGCCCTTTTCCTGATCCTCTGGAGCAATGGAGGTTTGGTTGTAACCGGAAAAACCATCGAGGAAGCAATTGAAGTTGTGCCCTTCTAGCCTCTCTAGAATTTGATCCATGAATGGCAAGGGGAAGTGATATTTTCTTGTTGCATCGTTCAACTTCCAGTAATCCACACAGACTCGCCAGCCCGTGATAGTGCGTGTAGGGATGAGCTCGTTCTTTTCATTTGAAATCACAGTGATACCCCCCTTTTTGGGTACCACTTGGAGAGGACTCACCCACGGACTATCCGAGATGGGATAGATGATGTCTGCATCCAATAATTTTATCACCTCCTTCTTTACAACTTCCTTCATGGGAGGATTCAATCGCCGTTGTGGTTGCCGAGATTGCTTGGCACCCTCTTCAAGTAGCACCTTGTGAGTGCAAATGGTAGGGCTGATGCCCTTCAGATCAGCGACTGTCCACCCAATAGCATGCTTCCGCTGTTTGAGAACCTGCAGAAGTGCATATTCCTGCTCCTGTGATAGTTATGCATTAAGTATAACAGGAAAAGTTTGATTGGGTCCTAAATACCCATACTTGAGAGAAGATGGAAGAGGCTTCAGTTCGAGATCAGGTGCCTTTAAAATCGAAGGCACAAGTGGCTGCACCTTGTCCTGTTCCAAACTATCAGGAACAACTGCATGCTGCCAATAGTGGCCACCCTGGCCTTCCATGAATTGTAAATCTTCTGGCGCTTCTTCTAATAGAATATCTGGATCAGTTAAATTATTCGAAATAAAAGAACATACCAGTTCATCCCCTTTGTCTCTAAAATGATTATCCATGGTGGACACTGTATAACAGTCCTCATGCTCTGACAAAGAAGCATGTTTGACAGCTTTGAGGATGTTATAGGAAACTCTTTCATCACCTACCCGGAAAATCAACTCTCCTTGGTGCACATCGATTAGTACCTTCCCAGTTGCCAAGAAAGGCCTTCCATGTATAAGAGGTGCTTCCTAGTCATCCCCCATGTCGAGAATGATGAAATCAGCAGGGAGAATCAGCCTACCCACCTTGACCAGTACGTCCTCAAGTAGTCCCTTCAGGTGCTTGATGGATCGATCAGCAAGTTGAAGGGCGATGCGGGTAGGATTGAGATCGTGGAGTCCCAGCTTCTTGAAAACTCCAAGGGGCATAAGGTTCACGCTGGCCCCTAAATCGCAGAGGGACTTCCCAAATTCGCAGGATCCAATAGTACAAGGAATGGTGAAACTACCTAGATCTTGGAGTTTGGGAGGAATGGAATATTGAACCACCGCGGAGCACTCCTTCGTTAGTGCAATAACGCCCAAATCCTCCATCTTCCTCTTATTTGAGATGATTTCCTTCATGAATTTGGCGTATGTTGGCATTTGTGTCAGGGCTTCCGCAAATGGTATGTTGATATGTAGCTTCTTGAAAACATCCATAAATTTGCTGAATTGGTGGTCCATCTTCCTCTGCTTCAATCTTTCCGGAATGGGTAAGGCAGGATTGAATGGTTGGATTACTTCCTTTTCTTTATTTTGTAAAGCCTCCTTCTATGGGATATTGGATGAGGAGGGGTCGGTATTGGTACCTTTTTCTTCAATAGTGGGTGTGGATCCACCTTGTTGTGTTGATTGGTTCTGGTGGATCTCTTTTACACTCTGGAGCATGATAGCATTGGCCTCCTCCCTTGGATTCTTTTCGGTGTTCCCCGTTAGTGTACCGGGCTGCCTCCCTGAGAGTTCATTTGCCATCTGGCCAATCTGATTCTCCAAGCCTTGAATCGAGGCTTCCTGATTCTGGAACCAAGTCTCAGCAGTAGATATGAATTTAGTCATTAGATCCTCTAACCTTGAGGTGTTCTCCTGCTGAGGTGTTTGTTGAGCCGGTGGAGGAGGTGGCTGTCGTGGCTGCTGTGGACGAGGTTTTTGATACCCTTGTTGCTGATAAGGACCATGCTGGGGTTGTTGCGGCCTTTGGAATTGGTTCTGATATGGAGGTTGGTTGTAGGTGGGCGGTCGCTGGGGCGGAGGATTCTGCTGTTGTTGGCCCCAGCCTGTGTTCTGTTCATCTCGCCATGTCGGGTTCTGGTACTGCTGGTACTGGTTGGGCCCTCTATTTTGGGCAACATAACTCACCTCGCTCGTCGAGGGGCCTCCAGCTGATCTCAGACATTCTCCCATGATGTGGTTATCACCATAGTCGCCACATGCTGGATGGTGCGCCGCATGAACTTGAGATGCTCCTTTGAGGTTCAATGCGTCGATTTTCTTGGACACAACGTCCAACTGAGCAGCTAACATAGTGGTAGCATCAATGTTGTGCATACCTCGCTTTTGAGTCCCCCGCTCAGAGTGTCACTGGAAGCTATTGGCTGACATGTCTTCCAGTAGTTTGAATAGTTCTTCGAGGGACTTCCGCATCACCGTACCTCCAGCAGCAGCGTCCACCACAGACTTGGTATTCGTGGTAAGTCCTCCATATAAGGTCTAGACTTGCATCCATAGTGGGAGTCCGTGATGGGGAAATTTTCATAACATCTCCTTGAAGCGTTCCCAGGACTCGTACAACGACTCAGAGTTGTTCTGCTGGAAGTTATGAATCTCATTTCGGAGTGTCACTGTCTTGGATGGTGGGAAGTATTTGGACAGGAACGCCTGGGATAGCTCCTCCCAGGTGAGGATAGATCATTGTGGCAACCCCTTGATCCATTCCTTTGCCTTATCCCATAGAGAAAAGGGGAATAGGTGAAGATGGATGGCATCCTCGGACACGCCATGGTACCGAAAGGTGTCACAGATCTCCAGAAAATTGGAGAGATGGGCATTCGGGTCCTCACTGGCCAGGCCTCCAAATTGGACGGTGTTCTGGATCAGCTGCATGATAGCAGGCTTGATCTCGAAGTGCTGGTCCTAGACCGGAGGACTAATGATGCCCGTATCAGCTCCGTGAATCGATGGAAGTCCGTACTCCATAAGGGTACATCTTGGAGGTTGTTGTTGACGGGGTGGAGCTTGCATAAACTACTCCTGAGGGGCAAAGTATGGTTGTGGGAAGATTTGTTGCGGCGGCCATTGGTAATCCCTTGGGAGGAATTCCATGAAGGCTCCAAGAGGTTTCTCAGGTAGACCAGCAGCGGGAGGCTGCTGATCCTGGTACTAATGCTCAGTCGCAGCATCTACGGCTGGTGCTCCCTCTTCCTTGTTCGCCATGGGTTGTGGTTGATGGTTGTGAGTTTCTGTCCGTGTACGCCGACGATGAAGCAAGGTCCATTCGATTTCCGGGTCAAGCGGAACTAATTCCAAAGACTCGGTACTTCTGGATCGTGTAAAGCGTCGAAACATACACTTGAAACGCTGCACAACACAAAAACGAAAACCAGGCGTAAAAGGGAAAAAATAAAAAAGAGAAAATTTTAAATGGGATTAGAAAAGAGATTTTTGATAATTTTTTATTTTTATTTTCACTTAAATCAATTATTAACGCAATTTAAATCTTAGAACTAAAACCAAACGGTGATTCCCCGGTAATGGAGCCAAAATATGGTCTACGCTTGTCATTGATTGAAGTTATATGTGTCCCAAATTAATTACCCTCTCTTAGAAATTTAGTATAGCATAAGTTCGGGGTCGATCCACAGGGAACCATGGCGTGCATGAATTTAATTGAGTTAATACTTAATTAGGTGAAGTATGCAAAATTTAGAAACGATTGGGTTGATTTTTTTGGGTTTTGATTTAAACTAAACTGATTTACTTTGAAGAATGGATACAGTTTGAAAGAAAACAACGGGTAAATTTAAAGAGTTCTTAGAAATGTAAAGAAAAGTCATGTTGGGGTTGTGGTGAATAAGGAGTTCTTATGCAGATTGTTTAAATGGTTGTGTTGTTCATAATAATTCAATCATTCAGGATTTCATTTTGTTACAAGATTTCCTTGGTCCGATTCCTCTTGTTTGGAATTAGAGCAGTTGACTCCTTGGTCCGGTAGTCGATGTCCTTAATTCTTTATTACATCCAGTCCATTACTTGAATCGGTGAAAACCTTCCAATGGTCATGGATGTTTTCACCGTTACTTTTCTTTTGTATTGCTGAGAATCCTTCCCTTAGTCCGGCTAATAATTCTCAGTTATATTAGACAGTGGCTTAAGAAAAGTAAGATGAATTACAACGATTAAAACACAACTATATAAAACAATATACAAATTATGATCCCATCATCTACAACCCCAACACGAGGGGTTTAGTTACACATAGAATTTAGGAGAGAAATGACACACGTGATACCTGGCGGATTCATCGTGTAGGCATTGAGGTAGAGTATCGGAGGGTAGAATGGTGGAATAGTGGAATGACGGCACCTCGGTGGCTTCGGGAATGGTGGTAGCAGAGCTTCTCCCTCCTCCAATGGTTCTAAACTCCTTAAATCCGTAGGCCAAGGCCTCATTTTATAGAAAAATAAAGTACACGGCGTGTATAGAAAGTACACACCGTGTACTTTTCATCAACGCGTATTGGCGCCATTTTCTCCGCTGGCAGGTGGCCGAGCACGCCGTTCTTGACTTTTGCACACGGCGCCGCCTACAAGTTGAGTGAACACGGCGTGTAGCGCCACCATACATGGCGTGTAGCACCGCCATACATGGCGTGTAGCGCCGCCAGCCCCTTCTAGAACAGCAGACACGACGTGTAGCGCCGACCCACACGGCGTACATCTCTGCCTGGTAGACATGGGCGTGTACTCCCTGCTTTGGTCTGTGTCCTTGTCTGGATGTACACGGCGTGTATAGAAAGTACACGCCGTATAGTTTCAAAAATTTCACAAACTTCCCTTGATCCGTGTATTAAGCCAGAAAGCTCCTGCAAGTAAACAGATTCACCAAAATCAAAGAATATGTTCATGAAACCACAGATATTTGCTGAAAACATGCTTTTATCTTCAATTATTTATATGGAAATGTATACACAAATTGGGTGCATCATGGGGCATTATCATTATCCAATACTATGTATAGAATGGTTGTTGTGGAACTTGAGGAGATAAAAAAACAACTATATGAGAATTTGGATAAAGGGTTCATATGCCCAAGTGCTTCACCATGGGGTGCACAAGTCCTCTTCGTCAAGAAGAGTGATAGGTCAATGCACCTTTTCATTGATTATCGTGAGCTCAATAAGATCATGATAAAGAAAAGGTATCCTCTTACACGGATTGATGACTTGTTCAATCAGTTATATAGAGCATAATACTTCTCCAAGTTTGATCTTTGGTCAGGGTATTAAAGAACCTTTGTGATAAATTATTTTAACAATGTTTTTGTATTTGCTGACAACTAACATTTTTGTATAAGAATGTTTTTGTTATTAAGAAATTGAACCTAGTTCATTATAATGGGATTTATAATTATACTGACTAGTATCATATTCAGATTATTTTATCTATCGTCATCCAATTCAGACCATCAGATCCAGAAAAATTGGAGGCAAAAATTATTGAAAGATGGGAATTTTCCTTTGCTTTGATTAAATAAAGACAGAAGTTTTTGAGTGATGAATTCATAGTAATACTGAAGATTTTTGTTGAAGAATTTGAATTCAGGAGTTGGAAAGTTTTCATACTTTCTAAATAAAGACATACGATGATTTTTTGATCATAGAGTTCTCACAAATCATGAAAACTATCATGATAAAAAACTTTTTAAGAAATGGTAGAGAGGTTTGAATAATTTCAAAGTTGAATTTTGGAGATTCCATCATAATGTGAATTCCATCATAATTGGAAAAATCCATCATAATGAGATTTTCATCATTATGAGGATTCCATCGGGATGAAGATAAAGGAAATAGAAATCGTAATGAGTTGAGAAGAAAATAGAATTCATAATGAGATATAAGGAAACATAATTCATAATGAGTTGAGAAGGAAACAAAATTTTTAATGAGCTAAGAAGAAAATAGAATTTATAATGAGATGAGAAGGAAACAAAATTCGTAATGAGATAAGAAGGAAACAGAATTTGTAATGAGATAAGAAGGAAATATAAATTGTAATGAGGTGAGAAGGAAATAGATCCATAATGAGCAGAGAAGGAAACATAATTCACAATGAGCCAAGAAGGAAACAAAATTCATAATGAGATAAGAAGTAAATAGATTCATATAGAGATAAGAAGGAAACATATTCATAATTATCTAAGAAGGAAACAGATTTTTACTGAGCTGATTATGAAGAAGACTCAAAAAGAAGATTCCAGAAGTTTTAATGAATAGTTGAAGAGGTCAAACTTGAAATTCAATTTTGTGTAAATATCATAGAAATCTAAGGAGGATTGAATAAGTAAAATTTGAAATTTAAATGAGAGATATTTGTGGAGTTTTGAAATCTGAGGAACTGAGGGAAGTTTTCAAGTGTCCTGCTCTTACTTTTCTGAGTCTCTTATAAATACTTGCTCAGATCATTCATTCAGAAGTGTCTTTTCACACAGGAGTAAAAGGAGGAGCACTAAATAAATCAATTGAAAGTAATTTCCTATCAGAGATATTCTGAGGAGGATTAGATAGCTGAAATTTTGTTTACCGATTTGATCATTTGAGCAGAGTTTGAGTTTTAAGGATTAAGAATGGGTTCATCATATTGATTCCATCATATTAAAATAATCAGATCCAGATCCATCATATTGAGAAAATTAGATCCAGACTCATTGTATTGAGTAAATCAGATCCAAACTAATCATATTGAGAAAATCAGATCTAGGCTCATTGTATTGAGAGAATCATATCTAGACTCATCGTATTGAGAAAATTTGATCCAGCCAAATCGGATTGAGAATTTGGAATGAGAAATTGTGGAGAAGATTCAACAAATTCTTTTCTCTTTTATTTAGCTCAATTGTTTAATAATAAAACATTGTAAACTGATGGGAGTCAATATAATCTTTCCTATTGGGAGATAGAAGGTATATAATGGGATTTGGCACAAGTTTTATTCACTTCTTCATAATAGTGAATTTTTATAGACCCACGGGAGTGGCTATGGTAAGGATGTAGGTTCTCGCACTAAACATTGTATGATTTACTTGGTTTTCTACTTTTAAATTAGTATTTACTAAAATTTGATAAGGAAATAAATCTTAACAGGTTGTAGGGGTTAAGTTTATAAAATTTTTGAAACTTGTAAAAAATGAAAAACTGATTCACCCCCCCCCCCCTTATTAGTTGTTATTCGATCCTTTGGAACTTCAATTTGTATCAAAACTGAAGGTTTCCTTATAGAATCCTTATCATGGATAATATCAATTCTATCAATAGTAGATGAATTCCTATGTTTTATGGAAAAAATATATTATAGATGGAAAATTGGGATGATTCTTTATCTCCTATCTCTTGTCCTGGGAGTTGTTGATGCTGCTATTATCGGTTTTATGCTTATTAAGAAAAATGCTCCTATGATGTTTGTTGATAAGAGAAATATAGAAATTTATGGAAAGGATAGAAATGAAATCCTTATGTTCTTATCAGATAATGTTTATCAGAATGTGATGGGTCTCAATACTTCAAAAATTATGTGGGATAAGTTTAAAATTGTTTTATAAGGGAATACAAAAGTTAATGAATCAAAGATAAAAATCTAGCATAGTAAGTATGAAGATATCATAATAAGAGATGAGAAACAATTGGTGAATACTTCACTAGAGTAAATGAAATTGTTTGCAACATCATAGGATTCAGAGATGTCTTGGAAGATTCTAAAATTGTGAAGAAACTTATGAGAAACTTTATGAATAGGCTTGATTCTAAAATTTATTCTTTAGAAGATAAGGATGATTTATATCTTGATGAATTGAATAACTTTCTTATTGCTTATGAAATGTGGAAATCTCAAATTTTTAAAAAGAATATGAAATATGAAATAGCTTTTGAATCTATGAGAAAGATTAGAATCCAATATATTGAAGAAGATGATCCTTTTGAGTCTGAAGATAAAGAAAGTGATGAGTTGAATGAAAAAATTGTGTCTATTTTATCCAAGAACTATCAAAGAGGAAGAGTAAAGTATGGAGGTAAACTTCCTCTCAAATTTTTTGAGTTAGGTGGAATCAGACACTTTGCTATGTATTTTCCCAAGAAGAAATTTGGATAATATCAAGATGATTTTGATGAAAACCTCAATGGAATAAGTGGAACAAAAATGATAAATAAGAAAAGTCTTCCAACAAATACAAAAATAATTTTATTGTAAACAAAATAATTATGTTGAATAATAAAGTTGAATCGAACTCAACGGAAAATATTTCTTCTAAAGATGAAAGTTCATAAAAATTCAGAACCTTTATTGAAAATTTTGAGAAAACAAAATATTCCTATGAGAGTGAAGAAGATGATGAAGAATCTTATAGATATTATCATCTTGAAGTATAACTTTTTTCATGTGTTCAGAAAAACAAAACTCTCAAGAAATAAATTAGAGTAATGAAGAAATATTGTGAAGAAGTTGTTGATGAAAGAAAAAATGTTATCAAGAAGGAGTAAGAATACATTCATGAGATCTTAAGTTACAAACTTAGAATTATTGAACAAGGAAAATCGATTGAAGATCTCAATATGAAGTTGGATTCTAAGGAAGAATAAGTTAAAACGTTTAAATAAAAACTTTTTAAGTCCAAAAGTACCTTGGGTAAGATAAATGAAAACTTCAACAGAGCTTCAAAAGTAAAATTTGAGACTTCTAAAGTTTTTTAAAAGACTCAATAAGAGAATCAGGTGAAATATTATCTTAGAAAAAATAATGTTTCATATCAATATTTTAACATTTTAGGTTCTGGAAAAAGTATTAGGATAGCTTGGGTGGAGAAAGGATTTTAGAAACCTATCAAATCTACAAAATTATAAAACTCACTCAAAAGAAAAGATGGTTCACGTTCTGAGTATGTTAGAGCTATAAAAGTTACCAACCTCAACAAGGTTTATATAAATAAAGATATTTTTTAAATAGGAAATCAATATTTTATGGTTATTACTGGTGTTGTGGGATATATGGGAATTGGGAATATAATTTTTGGCACAACTTATCTCTACCTGGAAGAAGATTTGAGCAAAGTGGAAGAAATAGTGCAAGTAGAATGAGTAATTTTCCTAGCTTACAAAAAGTTGAAAAGGCAAATTCTCAAGATGTTAGAAACTTTCTAACAAAAAATCCATTTAAATTTATGGAATAAGTTTGTGGAAGATGTGATTAGGTTGTTCATCATGTTGAAATATGTATGAAACTCCTTTCGAAACAAATTCATTATAATAGAAAAGAAAAGAAATTTGAAATGAAGAAAGTTGAGGAAAGAGATTTTGTTGTTGAGACGGCTTTGAAAGAAAGTAAAAGGAACAAACCATGGATACTTGATAGTGGATGTTCTTCATATATGAGAGGTGATATAAAAATATTGAAACATATTGAAATTCATGATGGAGGAGTAGTTACCTTTGGTAATTATGGTTTTTTAAAAATCAGAGGAATCGAAACAACTGATATTGAAGCCATAAATTTAAAATCTAAGAAATTTTTATTTTTTGATGGGATAAAACATAACTTACTTAGTGTAAGTCAACTTTGTGATGATGGAAAAGAATTTTTTTTAGAAAATATTTTTGTATCATCAAAAGTGTGAAAGATAGAAAAGTTATTATAAAAGAAGAAAGAATGGGTGGGAATCTCTTTCAAATAGAATAATTCAATAACTCCTATTACTTGAGTACTAAAGATAAAAACAAATTATGGCACTGAATACTTGGCCACCTTGGCCAGAAAAACATGAATAAACATTCTAAACTTGATTTTGTACATAATTTTCTAGAATTAAAGAGAAGAGATTAATATTTTTATATTACTTTCCAGAAAGGAAATATTCCTTAACAAAAGTTGTTGAGAATGATAAGGAGGATAAACTTGAGATTTACAACAATAGTGAAATTAATTGAAAACATCCTTTTCAAGATTCAGAAAATTTATGTGATGAGGAAAGTTCAGTTGGAAAAGGAACTTTGAAATTTCCTACTTTACAAAAACAAGTTTGAGTCCCAAAACATTATTGGAAATTAGAAGGTTGTAGTTCAGATAAGAAGAAAGTTGAGATTAGATAATATGACTTCACTTATCTCAAAATTTGAACTAGAATTAGTTTTAGATGTTATTCAACACAAAGAATGGGTGGATGTTATGAATAAAGAGTTGGATCAGATTGAGAAGAATGAAACATGGGAACTTGTCTCAAGGACAGCAAATAAAAATGTTATTGGAACTAAGTGGGTTTATAAAAACAAGTTAAATAAACATAGATAAGTTTCAAGAAACAAATATATGCTTGTTTGTAAAGGCTATGCACAAGTGGAAGGTGTGGATTTTGAAGAAAATTTTACCCCAGTTTCAAGATTAGAAACTATTAGAATGTTTCTTTCAGTGGTCGCACATCAAAATTACAAAGTTTATCAAATGTATATAAAATCATCATTCTTAAATAGTGAGATTGAGGAAGAATTTTACATTGAAAAACCTTGTGGGTATCTACTTGATGAGGATGAAAACAAAGTTTGTAAATTTAAGAAAGATTTGTATATTCTAAAACAAGCTCCACGTGAATGGTATTCTAAACATGACAATTGTTTGAGAAGATTGAACTTTTCTAAAGGAAAAGTTGATAGCAACTTATATGTGAAAGATGTTGACTTCAAAACTCTAATTGTAATTGTTTATGTGGATGATATAATTTTTTCTAGGGATAGATAATATGTTTGTAATACATTTTCTGAGAAAATGAAGAAGAATTTTTAAATTCCTATGTTAGGAGAATTAACTTTTTTCCTTGGATTACAAGTTTAAAAAAAGGAAAAATACATTTTCTTATCTCAAGAAAAGTATTATAGCAAATTGTTAAAGAATTTTGGGATGGTAGAATACAAATAAGTTTCAAACCCTATTTCAGTGAGCATAAATTTTAGTAAAGATAAATTCAGAATAAGTGTAAATCAGAAATACTTTAGGAATCTAATAGAAATTCGTATTTACCTTATAGCCTCAATGCCTGATATTATTTATTTTGTGACTTTGTGTGCCAGGTATCAAAGTAATCTAAAATAATCACATATGTTGGAAGAAAATAATTCTGAGATATGTCAAAGGAACAACTTCACATGGGTTGTTATACAAAAGAAATAGTAAGATTGAGTTTCATGGTTATATTGATGCTGATTGGGCTAGAGATTGTAATGATAGAAAATCAACCTCAGGAAGAACATTTTTCTTGGTTGAATGTTTTGTGAGTTAGCATAGTAAGAAACAAAGTTCAGTAAATTTGAGTATAACTGAATCTGAATATGTTGCAGCTACTCAGGATTGTACTTAAATGTTATGGATGAAAGTTTAGTTGGAAGATTTGAATGTAAAAGTTTTTAAACCATTGAAGATGCTTTGTGATAATCAGAGTGTAATTGATCTTTCTAAAAATCCAGTCCAACATTCAAGATCAAAACACATTGATATGAAGTTTCACTTTATAAAAGAGAAATTCTCTTCTAGAGAAGTTTTGTTGGAATACATTTTAACAAAGTATCAGATTTCTTATATCTTTACAAAAGCAATGTCAAAAGAAATGTTTTTGGAATTGAGGTTGAAACTTCATGTTCAGCCTCCTCCCATGTCTTCCTAAACCTGATAAGGAAGAATCCTCACCATAATTTGGATTATGTTGACAACGGGGGAGAAAAAGTAACAACTTTTTTACATTATAAGAAGTTTTTAATTATCTTTCTTAAATGAATCTGAAGCTTTGGTTATCAAAAAATGGGGGAGAGAAAAAAAAGTGAGAAGAAAAGTGGGGGGATTTTATCTTTACATGGCCGCTGAATTTTCTTACCACTAAGGGGTGGAATTACTTCAAAAAACATTACTTTATCCAATAGTGTGGTGTCAAGACACTCTCTTTTGAGAAAGGCTATGTTTTGATAAAAGTCAAAAACTTGAGTTGTTTACAAAAGTTGAGTTGTGAAAAAATTATGAGAGTTGGAAAAGTTATTAATGAAGGTTGTCAACAAATCCAAAGGGGGGATTGAAGAACCTTTGTGATAAATTGTTTTAACAAAAAAATTGTATTTGTTGACAACTAACCTTTTTGTATAAGAATGTTTTCGTTATTCAGGAATAGGAATCAGTTCATCGTAATGGGATTTATGATCAAACTAACTAGCATTAGATTCAAATTATCATATCCATCGATATCGGATTCAAATCATCGAATCTAGAAGAATTAGAGGCATAAATTGTTGAATGTTGGAAATTTTCCTTTTCCTTAATCAGAGAAATATATAAGTTGATTAGTGATGAAGTCATAGTAATGTTGAAGAGGTTTATTGAAGAATGTGAAGTTGGGAGTTATAAAGTTTTCATACTTTATAAACTAGGTCAGACGATGCTTTGGTGATCATAAAGTTCTCAAAAATCATGAAAAATACCATGATAAAATCTTTTTAAGAAATGGTAGAGAGGGTTGAAGAATTTCAAAGTTTAATTTTGGAGATTCCATCATAATGGGAAAATCCATCGTAATGGGAATTTCATCGTAATGAGCATTCCATCATTATGAGGATTCCATCAGGATGAAGCTAAAGGAAAAAAAGAAATTGTAATGAGCTAAGGAAGAAATAGAATTTGTAATGAACTGAGAAGGAAATAGAATTCTTAATGAGCTGAGAAGGAAATAGAATTCATAATTCTCTGAGAAGGAAACAGAATTTGTAATAAGATGAGAAAGAAACAGAATTCATAATAATTTGAGAAGGAAACAGAATTCGTAATGAGCTGAGAAGGAAACAAAAATTGTAATGAGATGAGAAGAAAAAGGATTCGTAATGAGCTGAGAAGGAAACAAAATTTGTAATGAGCTAAGAAGGAAATAGAGTTCATAATGAGATAAGAAGGAAATAGGTTAATAATGAGATGAGAAGGAAGAAGATTCATAATGAGCTGAGTAGGAAATGGATTCATGATGAGTTGATTACGAAGAAGAATCAAAAATAAGATTCCAGAAGTTTTAATAAAGAGTTTAAGTGGTCAAACTTGAAATTCAATTTTGCATAAATCTTAGAGAAATATAAGGAGGATTTAAGAGGTAAAAGTTTAAGTTTAAATGCAAGAGATTTGTGGAGTTTTCAAATCTAAGGAATTGGGGAAAGTTTTCAAGTTTTCTGCTTTTTCTTTTATGAGTCGCCTATAAATACTTGCTTAGATCATTCCTTCAAAAGTGGTTTTTCATGCAAGCGGAAAAGTCATAGCGCTGAAGAAATCAAGTGAAAGTCATTTCTGGCCAGAGATCTCATGAGGAGGATCAGACAATTGAATTTTTGTTTACCGATTTGAGCATTTGAGAAAATTTTGAGTTTTGCAGATTAAGAATGGGTTCATCGTATTGAGTCCATCATATTGAGAGAATTAAACCCAGATCCATATTATTGAGAAAATTAGATCCAGACTCATCATATTGAGTGAATTAGATCTAAACTCATCATATTGTCTTAATGGCCCGAAGGCCTTTTTTTATTATTTTTTATAATCCACCTTTCAAGGGGTGATGTGGAACCCTTCAAGGCCCAAAGGCTTAGAGAAAATTACATGACCTGTAGGTCTTAGAGGAAATCACCCAAACCAGAAAACTTGGAAATGCTCCTCCCCAACACATGTCATTAAAGAACTCCACCTTCGCAAGGCTGGTCGGCTAACTGTCCTTTGCAGAGCTGCACATGCCCGGTACTGATAGAAATGTCATACCCTCTCATTCTTCCAATTCTGATTAGCTCTTCTTTTTTGAATGTGCCTTCTCTAAATCCTCATCTAGAGCCTTGTCCCTTTGTAGTCTAACTGGTACATCTACAGATTCATATGGCTCAAAGGCCTTAGGGTCGCCTGAAGGCCTTAAGGTGACCCGAATGCCTTGAGAGAAAACGGGCCTAAAGACCTTTGGGTGGCCCAAAATCCTTGCAGGACTCGAGGACCAAACTGGTGGCCCAAAGGCCCAGATAGATGAATAGTTATGGCTGCTACAGTATCGAACAATACCTTCTACAATGCCTGGTATAGTGCTTCTACAGTAACCCGGAAATATGTCTCCACCCGGATTTGATCTTAGGTCTCATTGGATTGAGAAAATAGGATCCATCCAAATCGGACTGAGGATTCGGACTGAGCAATTGTGGAGCAGTTTCAACAAAGTCTTTATTCTTTTGTTTGGATCAATTGTTTTATAAGAAAACATTGTAAACTGACAGGAGTCAGTACAATCTTTCATATTGGGAGATAAAAGGTATTTAATGGGAGTTGGCACAAGTTGTATTCACATATTCATAATAGTGAATTTTTATAGACCCATTAGAGTGGATATGGAAAGGATGTAGGTTCTCACACTAAGGCTAAACCTTGTAAATCTTGTGTGCTTTACTTTCTTTCCTACTTTTTCATGTATGGGTATTTACTAAACATTGATAAGGAAATAAATTTTAATAGGTTGCAGGGGTTAAGTTTCTAAAAGTTTTGAAACTTATAAAAAGTGAACAACTGATTCACCCCCCCCCCCATTCTCAGTTGTTATTCGGTCCTTTAGAACTTCATGTATTACTAAGTTAGGGTGAAGAAGAGGGATATCCCCAAGACTAATTTTCATAAGAGGTACGGGCACTTTGAGTTCATAGTAATGCTATTCAGACTCACTAATACTCTAGAAATCTTCATGTATTTGATGAATAGATTATTTATAGATTACCTTGATAAATTTGTGGCATCCTTTATAGATGATATTCTAATATACTCCAAAAGTAAGGAGGATCTTGAGGAGCATTTGAGCACTGTGCTAAAGACCTTACGAAAGGAGAAGCTTTATGCCATGTATAGAAAATGTGAGTTCTGATTGAAGGAGGTCTCATTCTTGGGGCATATTATCACAACTAATGAGATATCTATGGACCCTTTAAAGATAGAAGCAATTGAAGGATGGTCGAGGCCAACATCTATGACAGATATCCATAGTTTCCTTGGATTAGCTAGGTATTATCATCGATTTGTGAGAAATTTCTCATGATTTTCAAACCCTCTAACCAAGCTACCTCGGGATGGAGTCAAGTTTTCTTGAAATGATGAATGTGAAGAGAGGTTCAAGGAGTTGAAAAAGAGTCTTATCACAGCACATGTACTCACACTATCCACAAGTGGAGAACTTTTTGTGGTATTCAACGATGCTTTGAAGAAGGGATTGGGTTGTGTGCTAATGCAGAATGAAAAGGTGATAGCCTATGATTCAAAGAAATTGAAATTTCATAAATAGAACTACCCAATTCATGATCTATAGTTGGTTGTAGTGATCTTCGCATTGAAAATCTAGCAGCATCATCTCTTTAGGGAGAAGTGTAAAATATATAAGGATCACAAGATCCTCAAGAATATAATCACACAGAAAGAGATGAATATGCGCCAACAACAGTGGTTAGAGATAATCAAGGACTATGACTGCTCAATCCACTACCATCCTAAAAAATCAAATAAAGTGACAGATGCTCTAAGTCGAAAGGATCCATCAATTTTATCATTGATGAGAATTGAAAAGGATCTGATCTTTTTAGACTTAAAAAGGATGGACATGGGAATCATAAAGGAAGGAACATCATTAATCCTTTCAAAAATGATTGTTCAACCATACCTTCTGAAGAGAATAAAGGATTCTTAAAGAGATGATGTGGGAATTTAGAAAAAAAGTGGAAGTTATAAGAAAAGGGAAATCCTCATAGTTCAATGTTAATGAAGAAGGTGTTATAATATTTGGTTCATAACTATGTGTACCATCAAATCCTAAGTAAAAGAAAGAGTTTTTGGATGATGCACATAGCTCAACCTTCTCCATACATCCATCTAGGAATCACATATATGTATCTAGATCTCCAAGAGCACTATTTGTGGGACAATGTGAAGAATGAGATCATGGAATATACATCAAGAGGTCTTGTATGTCAATAAGTGAAAGTGGGAAGGAAAATATCTAGGGGGGTGATGCAACCATTACCCATACCTATATGGAAATGGGAAAACATCACCAAGGAATTTTTCACTGGTCTTCTGAAGAGATTAAGAGGAAATAATGTTATATGGGTTGTGGTGGATCGTCTTACAAATACTACACACTTCATTGCGATTAAAGTGGACTTCTCACTTGATCAACTTGCAAGGATGTACATTAGAGAAGTGTTGAGGCTACATGGAACACCACTATCGATTATATCTGATCAAGATCCAAGATTTACCTCTAAGTTCTGGAAGAGTCTCCAACATGCTCTAAATATTGAGTTGAACTTCATCATAGCTTATCACCCTCAAACTGATGGCCAAACTGATCATACTATCTAGAAACTTGAGGACATGTTGAGATCATACTCAATTATTTTAAAAGGAGGATAGGATCAACATCTTCCTCTGGTCGAGTTCTCATACAATAACAGTTTCCACTCAAGCATCCAAATGGATCCCTATGAAGCCCTTTATGGAAAGAGGTGCAGAACACCTACATGTTGGGATGAAGCTAGGGAACGCAAAATGCTAGGTCCTAAAATGGTTGAGGAAATAGTGGAAAAGGTCAAGACCATTCAGTAGCACATCAAGGCTTCTCATAGTCGAAAAAAGAGCTATGTTGACAATCATCAACGAGACCTAGAGTTCGAGTTTGGAGACATGGTATTCCCTCACATATATCCATGGAAGAAAGCCATGAGATTTGGGAGGAAGGGAAATCTTTGCCCAAGATACAATGGTTCTTTCGAGATCTTTGATCACATTGGAGTGGTGGCCTATCGACTAACACTCCCACCTAACCTGTCTCAAGTACATGATGTATTTCATGTATCCCTCTTGAGGAAGTAAATACCAGAATCCTCACATGTACTCAATCTAGAGGTGGTACCATTGGAGAATGATCTTTCCTATGAGGAACAACCGGTGAAGATCTTAGAACATGCTGACAAAGTTCAACGAAATAAGACAATGTAGTTGGTAAAACTACTATGGAGAAACCAAAAGTTTGAAGAAGCGACATGGGAACCGAAGGAAGTAATGAAATAGAATTGCCCTCATCTATTTTATTATGTGAAATGAAAATTTTGAGGGTGAAATTTCTGAAGGGGGAAGATTGTAACGACTTGAACTTTTATAAATAAAATTCCCCTTATAATTTAATTAAATGTCCTATTGTGTATTATGGTTATAGAAAATACATTCACTTCTTTGGTTTTATTAAATACTATTAGATTTAAAAGACCATTAAGCATATTTATTGTCGATAGTATAGACATTGAACAGTGATCTTATAATTAGTATAAATATAGGGTTTTGATGAATCCTATTGAAACATACAAATGGTGTAATGCCCTCAACCAGTAGGATCGTACCCTATGAAGCCCATTTATCAGAGCTTCTGAGGGAGATAGCATCACTGGGATTTTCCCTTAACCAAGCTCAGGTTGAGATACAACTACTAAAGCACGAGTAAAACCGTTTATGGGAGGAGTTCAAGCTCATCAAGATCACAGCTTAAACCATGTACGCCGAACCACCCCATGAAAGTCTCGTCATCGCACACCTTACTCTTATAGCGTTTACTAGTGTTTTAAAGGGATATGTATAAAGACCCTAATAATAAGAATATGTATACTATATATAATAATGAATATATTTTCATTTTATTATTGTTACTTTATAAATGAGTTTTATTTTGATACAATAAAATACAAAATGTATTTTTAGGTAATATTCATATTCAATTAAGGAATTTATTTTGATGAATTAATGGATTTTTGAAAAAAAATTATTGATATATTATTATAAAATAATATTTCTTAAATATAAATTATCATATAATTTTTATGAAGTCAAATGTAATTTTTTAAGGGTTTGAAAACTATTATTGTCAAAAAAAACCCAACATTTCTCAATAAATATTGATTATTATTTTTAAAAGTGAAAATTCATATATTTAGAAAATTATTTGAATAAAATTAATATTATTTTTGGAATTGGAATGTTGAAATTATCCAACTGTGAATTTTTCATAATTTTCTATGACAGTCGAATTTTCAAGTAAAAAATAAATACGGTATAAATATATGGTGTGTATTATGACATCATAATGACCAAAAAATGATGTAATAAATACTATAATGAGCATCCATGACCCAATATATTTTTTCCCTTTAAAATAATGTAATATTAAGTTTATTTGATTAATTTTATAAATCCTTTATGAATCCTTCAAAACCTATAATATTTTTTAAGGTTTTAAAATCATTTCTTTAGAGTATGAATCACTTCCACATCACCAAGAGTAATATTTTAATAAGTTTAGACCTTAGACTTATAAAATAATAAAAACCACCCCTCTTTGGAAGAATTCATGGGCAAAAACCATGGTGAGGTTTTTGGTTTTAGTTATTTTATTATATAGAGTGCAAAACCTAAGTTTGAAAAATAATAAAGAACTATCCTCTCTTTTCCTATATAAACTCACCCAAGATCCCATTTCTCTTCACTCAAAATCCTTGGAGCATGTCCTTACTCTTCCCTCCCCTCTCTAGAGTCCTCTCAAGGTGCCCCCAAGCTCTCAAGAAGCTCCTCCTAAGCATTTGGAATCACACTCTCAAGGTAAGGGTTCTTTTCTTTCTCCTCTTTATTCAAGTATCTTCTTTATCTTATGTCTTTTATCTTCATTTCCTAATGTTGGGATATATTCTTATATATCCCCCTTACTATCCATTTTATTTCTAAATGATGACATACCCTTTTTACTCTCATAAATCCCTCCCATGAACATTCATACGCCCTCGTTATGCTGCCGAGATTTCGCCACGATTTTCCATGTCAAACAGTTGTGTAGTGAATACCGTACTCATTTCCTATCAAGGGTGTTCACCTTTATGCACATATACTTCTTGATTGGAGAATTGCATGTATGTATTTCACACTCCTTTATTGTGGAATAAAATATGATGATGAATGAATCCATGTTGTATGATCTATGTGGCACACTTAAGCATGAGAATGAAATGAAAGTGACAAGTGTGCCCGGAATTATATAGCGCTTCAATGCATTGGGTAATGTTTTAGTCTCATGAGGTGTCATGCAAGGGATTAGGGAGTGAACCTAATCCATCATGGACTTTGTCCATCATGCTGTCTTGGCAGTTAGCCTTGACCTATGTTTATGATGCATTGTTTTAAGTTGTTGTCACATTTCTCATGTTGTCTTTGTGTTATCATCATATATCATGTCTTATTATTCATGTTTATGATTCTCGCCCCTTTTATGACCCATTTATATGTGTATTGTCTAACATGTATTACCTTCTTCATGTTATGCCATGTTTATTCTCTTACTAGGCTTTATAGCTCACCCATGTCTTATATATTTTTCCAGGTTATCCCATGCAGTTTTAAGTACGAGCATGTTAAGGAAGTTTTCAATAAAGATGGTGTATTTCCTGTTTTAAGTTGTTATGTAATTTACCTAATTTCCAAATACATTAGACTTCTCGATCTTCTAGATTGTATTATACGTAATCTTATGTAATAAATCATGAATTGATATGTAATAAAGAGAAGGGTTGTCATATGGCCTCCCCATCAAACCATGCGGCATGGCACAGTGGGGAGTGCATAGTTCGCGCACAATTTGCCAAACTGTGTGGCCAAACCGTGCACCCTTTTCCAGTAGCCCTGGTGGGAGCGCACGATTTGTCAAACCGTGTGGTCAAACCATGTATTTCTCTCCAGAAGCCCGGTAAGGGCACACGGTTAGGTGCACGGTTAGTACTAACCGTGTGGCCTCCCTAGAAAGTTGTGTGATGAGAATTTAATTCTCTGAAATTCTTAATTAAAGTCTCAAGACACCCATTTTAAATGCTAATCTCCTCCCATTCGAACCTAACATGATCTTTTGGCATTTAGAGGCTCTCTAGAGAGGATGTTGGATCCCTCAACCCCCTTTCTTCACAGATCAAAGTGTCGGTGGATGCATTGGATCACATCTGGTAAGTGTAATCTCTTTGATTTTGGAATTCTCCTTTCTTCCTTTCTATCCTTCTCTGGGCATGATAGATCCTCATGTTGTTGATGGATCTAGATTTTTCTTTTTTAATTTTTGGAACAAGGACTCTCCATTGATCGATCTAGCCTTCGACTCTTCGTTGGTGGATCCCATGTTAGGGTGGTGATGTTGTCATGATTTGAGGTAGGTGTAAGGCTTTTCCCTACACTTGAAACATCGATTGCTTGCTTGATTTAAAATGAATTTTCAATTGATTTCCAAACCTTGAATTGAGAAGATTTGATGCTTGATTTCAAAAGGCGTGTAATTGTGAAATAAAACCCTTTTTCAAAGGCTTTGAAAATATTGGATGGATTTTGAGAAAAGATGGCTTGAAATGAAAAGCGATTTGATGAAATGAATTGATGTTGATTCTTGAGAAAAAATAGCTTTAAATGAAAGATGATTTTGAAAGACATGAACTTGATAAAAACCTATGATTTGGTTTTGAAGTTGAAATGGCATGTCGAAACATAAAATTGGGCATTTGAACTATGAATGATGCGTTGAATTGAAATGAATGATTTACCCATGTTTGATTGATTGATTGATTGAAAGCACGCGTGAGTCGGAGTAGTTAGTGGTCGACTAGGAAAAGCACGCTAGGACTCTGACCCCCTAGCAATGGATAGACGATGAAAACTTTAACTAAACCAAATTTGGCATGATTTTTTCCAATGGGGTGTTGATTGATTTTATCCTGATTGCCCAAGCCTTGGGGATATGTGCACACTTTGAGTCGTGATTGGTTGACTAAGTAGTGCGAGGATTCTAGAGCCAAGAACTAATGAACCTCATGGCATATGACCATGGTGCTTTGTTTTGATTTGATTATTACATGTCAGTGTTTATTGAAATGATTTATTCATATCATGTTTTATGAAATTGTTCATTTAAGCCTGTTTTTGATATCTTTGTCATCTACTTTATTTGAAAACTTGTCTGACTAGAAATGTGAAAATGATTTTCCATGCCACGTTTTTATTTAAATTGAAGCATAAATGGTTTATTTTTATGGAAATACTTGTGGAACATTTGGTGATATCCTACTGGGGTATTTTGCTCACATCCTACCTTTATCTTCGGGCATTTGTAGATTATGGTATGTCAGGTCTAGGAAAAGGGAAAGCATCACTTGGAGGTGATGGGTGTGCTTGACTAACAGGACCTATGTGATGGCAGTGACCAATGGAGCTGTGATCCACTCGTTACACGAAGATTTTGAGACTTTGTCTTGATGGACATTGTGTCGTTTGTTGGATGATATGCCGTTTTGGGATCTTTATCTATCTGCTTGTAGTTTTTTTTCTCCTTCAGGATTCTTTGGCATATCGATTATTCTCTTATTTATATTCGTTGTTCTATATTAACAGATTGTTCTTACAGAAAAATTCCTTCCTCAGACCGTTTGTTGATGCTCAGACACTAGTCGTCGGCTCATGGAGATCAGGAACGCCATTCGGGTCGTATCACTGTTGGCTTGAGTACCGGTCTACCAGGGTATCTAGGTTGGTTCGTGACATGCTCATCCATTTGTGATGAATTAGATCCACCATTTGAGTCTCAAGAAAATCTAATATGGATCGTCAATTTATTCTTCCATCAGACAAACCATGACGCTTCCATCATCGACGCGCCATTTCTAGTATGGTCAAATTGTATCTTTGAATGTCACGGTTTCAAATCATGATTATGTCCATGAAATCTCATTGTTTCTTTTCAAAATCTCTCAAATATGATCAAAATGAGCATGGCATATACTTCCATGACAATTTCTTTAGTCCAAACCCTTGGTTCTCATTTTTTACTTCTTTTTCTCCCTTCCTCCTCATGGCACCCAAAGAGTGTCAACAACTCCCTCTAGAACACGCTCTAAAATGGCATTTTACCAACTTCCTTGTGTCACTTCATACAACGAAACTTCATCGGCCCCTACCAAAATTTCTTGGAAAGCGGCATCAAATATATATTTTTATGCCATTTCTCACAAAATCAAACTCTAATTTGTGAAAAAATACCATTTTATAAATAAAACTGACATTGTTTTCTCTCTTCGAGCATTTTTACATAATCAAAATTTCATCTCCAAAATGCTTTGTAAATCTAAAACACCATCCTCAAAATAGTCACTTCAACAAACCATAATGATTTTGTCTTTCTTCAACCTTCATCATATTTTACTCTCTTAATCAACTTTAAACTTCTCTAAAACCATATATATGATCTTTTCACTCTAATTTACAACTAAGGCAATACTTAAAACATCAATACCCATAGTGGTTTAAATTGTTAATTTTATTTCAATTTTTGGTAAATGGGGTTGTCCCAAATTTCTACTTGCAAATGCTTACATTGCAAACTGAAGGTAACTTTTACAAATCATGTAAAGTTGACAATTTTTCCCTAATATGAGACATACCCGAGATAAGCGTCCCAATTCAGAGTGTCCCCTTAGGGTTCTAAATAGAAGCCCTCCGCCCTAGTAACAAAAAAAAATGAAGAAAAAAAACAGTATTATGAAAGTGAGAGCTTTTGGATGAGATAAAAATCAGATTTTTGAAAAATAATAATTAAAGTAATATCATATATAGTAACAATTACACATTATTTATAGTTACGTTCAAGCCCAAATAAATGGTTTAATGGGTCGGTCAAAAACCATGGTTCTAACTTGTTTCGGACCGAAACAATTGTAAAACTGGATCATACACTATAACCGGACCGGTTCACGACCCGGGGCCCTAATGGCATCCATTTTCTAGGGTGTGACAGATCACCCTATGATATTAAATCTAGAGGCGCCATTCAAAGAGAAAGGTTCCATGCCCACCATTTTGGGTCCATCACTCAGCTGGCACACAATAGGAAAATAATATAGTATCTTCTCCACCCATTTCACAGTACATCCCTCATTGGTCATTTTCAAATAAAAAAGCAAATATATGGGTCACCACAGCCATCAAATAAAACACTCAATGTATGCAAAGAACAAAATAGAATAAAATAACTAAATGGAATAAATAACAATTCTGAATTATTTTCAAACACTTGACAAGCAGAGATGAGAAGCCACGTTAGAATAAATGAAAAGGGACAAAAAAAATTATGTAAACATTGCTCAATGTCACAAGATAAGCATGCGATGACCCTGTGATTTTTCAGAAAACAGCATCAAGACAGTACACATCACCTTGCATTGGGTCAATTTGAACTTCCAGAACTTAAAATACATCTGAACAAAGTATTGGCTCATTCTGCATTTGTATCTTCAGCAGACCTCTTGTATTCAGGCTTTAGTTCATAAGTTCCTTGGTTTGCTCCTCTTTTGTTGTACACACATAGTTCATTTAGTATCTCCTTCAAGAATTGCTGCCCATAATACAAAACATTTGCAAGTCAAAAATATGACCGAACAATGTAAAAAAATGACATTTGGTACACTTTTATAATGGAATGGAATGGAATGAAGTTGGAGGAAACAAAATGAAATGAACATAATGAAAAATATAAATATATAATATTTACATTATTATTAATAACAATATATTCATAAACTAATTAAATCATAGATATTTCATTATTTATTTTGTTATTCTTACAAGTTTATAACCAGGATTCCCCAGGGAATCCATTTAAACCAACCAAAAAAACAACATTAAAAGATTTAGGGAATCGGTGTTTCCCCCTGCCAGAATTCTCCACACCGAACAGGGCTTCACCGAACCAAACAGCATATGGGTTGCGTTAAAACGATGGGATTAAGACATGAACCACATAACATGGGTAATTAACTGAAAACATACCGCGGGTTGATCAGTTTCTTGGACTAGCTGTTTTAAGGCCCAATTTGGTTGTCTTTCGAAAAGCTTGAACATGATGTCCTCCAGCTCCCCACGATCCCGCCTAGTCCTCTTCATGTCTGTTCCCTTAACAAGGGCAGGTTTCCTTTTGTCCTGGCAGGAGTAAACATTGTTCTATTAAAAATATATTGGATTATGCAAATCAAGAACATTTTTTAGAAAATAGAAATAAAAGACAGCTTTTTGGAAAATAGAAGGAAAAAATTCATGTTTCCAGAAAATAAAAATGTTTAGATGGGTAAAACACACACAATCTTGTTTTTCCTCACTCTCCAAAACATGTTATAAACGGATTATCGTGTCAAGTTGAACTATTTAATATTCATGTCAAGATGCCCAAACCCAAACCCGAGTTTATTAAACGGATTATCGGGCCGTGTAATCGTGTCGCGTATTATTTATAAATTCAATTAATTGTTTAATATATTTATACACATTTATTATATTGTATCAATTTATATTAATTAAAAGTATTCTTAAAATAAAAATAATTACAAATTAAATAATGTATTCACATATAATCGTCTCATTTATAGTGTTGTCGTGTCATGCACCCTCCCCAAACCTGAACCATTAATTTAACCGTGTATCCGGTTCATGTCATGTTTGTGTCGTGTCACAAATTATCACACCTATTTAAAACATCATGCAACACGTTTCCTAATACATATTTTAAAAATCACATGAGAAAGCATATAATAAAAATACAAAACAGGATACCTTATTGTTTGATGATATCAAGGGAACCATTCCAGGCATAGGTCTCATATGCACTCCACGATCATTGTCAATCACCTTTTAAACAAATTCATTAGAATATGGAGGGCAATTGGAAAGCAGGGAAAAAAGAGAACTCAGGTATAGTACCTGTATTTGCCTATTTTTTACCATATATTTATTCGTCCTCTCACGACACATTTTCCCATACTCCTCCATATTTTGACTCTGAGGCTTCATGTCAAATTTATTTTCCACTTTTCCCTCCACTGCAACCTTACCTAGTGGACAAAAAATTCTAACCAATGCTGTTTAGGTAATACAAACAAATTGAAACATAGAAATACGACAAATTTAAAACAAATAAAGGTAGTGGCAACAAGTAAAATAAACAAATATATAGAAGATGGGATAAAGTAAATTTATAAAATAAAAAAAATGGATTCAGAGGTAATAAACAAATATATAGTGGATGGGATAAAATTGTATGAGCAAACAGAAAAGAATGAACACACCTTGGCCAGACTCTGAAAAAACACACATGGGTACAAAGTCTTTAAACATATTCAGTGAGTAATTTTTTGGCATATTCCCATTATCATTTCCAAGCATCTCCATTGTGAACTGTATGCAACATTGAAAACACGTGAGAAAATAAATACCATGAAAGAACAATCTCAATAATGTATAAATGAATTGTCAAATATTAAGATTGCACCAACAACTTAAATCTTGGTCTCTTAATGTAATGAAGGAGATAAGTGATGTCATGGATGAAAAACAAAACAGTTTTGATTCATGTTATATTAGTCAATCGCCAAATTAGAATGAAATTGTCGACTGCGTGGTAGTTCATAAAATGCACAAACAATTACGAAAAGAACAGTTTTGATTCGTGTTTTCTCTTCATAATATTGAAAGAAAGATTATACTCACATTTCATGGTAAGATCCTTTTATTCTTGTCCGTGGTATTTCTCTCGATTTATTTGAAGATTCTCTGCCTAAAATTTTGATACTCGTTTTATTTTCAATTTCATTTTCACTATTTCTTTCACAACTTCACATTCAAATCTAACAAGTGTGATATTTGAGTTGTAACGGCCTGGACCTTCCGGCCGTTTATTTGGTTTTAGGTGATAGAGGAGACAGGGAGAGTTTTGAGGGAGGAGAGGAGTTGGAGCTGAAATTTCAGATGGGGAGGATCTTGCAGCGTGGAGCTGATGGCTGCGGCGCAGTGGAGGCTTTTGCGGCATGGTTGAGGCCTTGCGACATTGGGTTCTGAGGGAGGTTGGCTTTGGTATCTCTGCCTCCTGAGAGGCGGATGCAGCGTGGAGATTGGCTGCAGTGTGGAGTCCTTGAGAGGCCGGTTTTGGGTGGCCCAGTGGATCTGAGGGGAGTTTTGGCGTGGCCTGGTGCCTGCGACATAATAGGTCCGGAGTTGGGTTCCTTGCGGTGTAGCAAAAACCCTCGCGGCGTGGAGACTCGAGTGGTCAGTTTTCTGTGTCTGTCGATTTGGGGGTAGTTGCGGCGTGGTGGTTTGGTTGCGCCATAGCCTTACCCCAGGAAGATAGGATCTCAGCGTGATCTGCGGTGCGGATCCTGAAGGCCAGTTGGACTGGGGGTAATTGCGGCGTAGCACCCGGACTTGCACCGTGGTTTTGGGTGAAACCCTATTCACTACATCGTGGTCAGGGGTTCTGCGCCGTGGTATTTTAATTAATTGTTGGGAATAAATTCCTGAACCCCTTCGAAACTCACCATTCTTCAGACTTTTCTCTCAACTCTTGGGCGATCTAGGTGCGTCCTTGGGAGATCTTTCACCCCTTTTAGTGGCTTTGATCCCCAACCATGTGAGATTGATCCTTGGCAATCTAAGGTGAGTTCCCCTCTTTTCCACTTCTCTTTTCCCTCTCGTTTTTCATCCGGAGAGGGTTGTGGCCAAGGGAATAGCTGGTTTGGGTGATGTTGTGGCTAGAGCTTGATGGGGCACATTGTGTTCTAGGTTGCTAATACCTTCTTGGTGTGGTTCCAATCGTGTGGGCGTCTCTTCTCCGTTATGTCCTTGCGCAGCGAATCAGAAAGCTTCCTTTGAGGTAATGGATTTCCGGACTTCTCTTCTATCTTTTGGAATGATATGCTTGAATAGATGTGCTATGATTTCCTTCCATGCTTATATTTTGTGATGATTGGTGTTGGTTGATGAGTGTTTTTGGTTTATGGGGGAGAGGGAAAGATTATATGAAACACCTTAAAGGAAGAATGAAATTTAAAGAAGATAATTAACCAGAAAGTGGAAACCGGAAGGGAAAGGGTGTGTATGTGCACGCGCACGTGCTTTATGATTTCATACTATTTGCTGTGTGCTGAACCTTATTCATTTAAACTTGTTGGGGCCGTTTTGTTGTTGAAATATTGGGAGGACCCTTTTTACCTTGGTAATTGAATAATCACTTCAAGATGGCAACGGGAATGGGAAATTCTGTAATTGAAAATAAGAATCGTATTGCTGGAATTTGTTGATGCTTCATGCTGTTATTGCTGCTGGTTGCCATTCCATGAAAGGGTGTGTAGTGATGTTGATGATTGTTATATCTTCCTCGATTTTGGCTAAAAACTGGTTTATGCAATAGAAGTGGCAAATAGTGGATGAGGAATTAGAATGGAAATTGGGCTGTAAATGAACAGTTAATGAATGGAATAAATGGAATAAATGGTCACAGTTGGAATGAATAAGATGAGGGGATTTTGAATGGCATAATGAATTAAATGAGGCTTGGAAATGGGAAATCGGTGGGGATGAAAAGGATATGGATTTGTGAAACTGTTGATTTCGCAGCTTTGTTGTGAAAAATACTGCTTGATGTGTGGTTATTGCATTGTGGCTGGAATTTATAGGAAAGTGGTGTGGAAAGGGAGGAATGATGTGGTGGAACCTTATGGGATATAATGGCTCGCAGTGGCTGCGTGTTTCTATGGGCTATAATGGCTTGAGGAAGGTACGAACACGCAAAATGTGGGAGTGGCGTGTGGAGTAACCGATGATGTGGTGATGATGGGATGATGATGATGCATGGTGGGGGTTGTGCATGGTAGGGAGAGGGCATGAGGTTGATGCTCTACAAGTTCACGATACCCTCCTGTGATGGTTACAACATGGCAATATACGACAACAGTTGGTGGCGATGCCAGAAGGTGATGACTCGATGGCGACGCCTGGTGGTGATATGTAGCTGTTGGTGGTACTTGGCAGTGATGTGGTATAGGTGGGGGATGTACACGGAAGTAGGGCATGAGGTTGATGTCCTTCATGTTTACATTACCCTACCGACTCATGGTAGGAAAATGGATATGTGGTGATGATACGTGGTGCGGCGGTTGCAGTTATGTGATGATGTGGTAATGCGGCTATGGTTGGGATGATATGGCATGTAGATATGTGACGATGGTATGCAGTTGATGTGGATCCTTTCTCGCATTCCTGGTCAGATAGAGAGGTCGCCTTGCCAGTTAGTTACTACTTAGAGGGTACACGAGTCTGCTAACAGGTAAGAGCGGTGACGGAAATGACTGGGCCATTTATGGTTTTGTGGTTGGGTTGTGGATGGTGATTTTGGTTGAGGATGTTGCAAAAGCAGGAGAGTTGTGGCTTTTGTTTGTTTGTTGTATCTGTTATGCCTTACTAATATTTGTGGCCTTGACTGATTTACATGCATACTCTTTTCTGCTCGTGATTATGTTTTGACTATTTTTCTTGGTTGATCACCACTCATGCCAACTCTAGTATATTTATTTCACATGAATGCTGATTTGTTTAGAAGGGTGATCTTAATAAGTACTCCAAAAGTGCACATCCCCACCACAGTTTGTTGAGTGTCTGTAGGATAGATCACTGAAGTTGGAGCTGCTTTTCGGGTAGCTTGGATGGAGTTGGTAGTTGGCTTGGAGTTTAGAGTTTCTCTTAGATATATTGTTCCTTGATTTTGTACATTTGACGTGTTAGTATCATTTGGATTATTGAAAATTATTTGAGAAATGGAAAGAAACTTGGGGTTGATTGGTGAATCTCCCTTTATCTCTTGCCCTCAAATTCTTTTATGAGGGTAATGTCTCTCATATGTGCGTTTTCACCCTTAATGCTAGACGTCACCATGTGGCCTATTGGAGGCAGACTTTGGTGGTCACTCATTCTCTTCATTGGCGGCCCAGAAGGGACACCAAGGAAGGGAGGTCGCAACAGGGGTGTTGGATTGGTGTAGCCCGATCCTCTTTGAATGATGTTGGGCCGAATGTTTGCGTCTCATACTACGCACCAGGCCGCAACTCTGTGGGTAGAGCTCCGTGGTGAGCTCGTTGGGGGTTGCGGGGGGCAAAGCACCCCTGCTCCAGGGGTCCAGAGGAAGGTCTCCAGCCCAAAATTTGGGGCACTGTAGCAGGTTGGACTTTGGAGTCAACAGTACTGTAGCGACGCGGACTTCCAGCCACTGTAGCACTTTCGACTTGTGTGGCCACAACACTACTGCGATGCGGACCTCCAACCACCTTTCACTTCAGCACAGCGGACTTTCTGTGTGGTTGGTGGAATAGTGTTTCGTCCTCCTTATTAGCTCATTTCGGGCTAGGGTTTCTGTGTTAAAAATTCTGAGAGATCTCCTTATAATTGTACTCCCAAATTTCATAGTGATATTTCTACCTCTCCGCGGACGTAGGAAACATTTCCCGAACCACGTAAATCTCTGTGTCCAATATCTTCTTCTTCTGTTTTTCCCTTTTACTCTTTTGTGAATCGTTTTTTTCGCTTTATTGCTTTCGGCGTTTCCGCAACAAGGGTGGTGTCAAAAGTTATGGTTGAAAGTTAGGCTGGAGATTGGAGTTAGGCACGGGTGAGGATTGCATGGGATTGATAGGGCATCAGTGAAGCCCGAACCTAACAGGTGATGTAGACCAAGGAGATCGGCTATGACACAAATATTTGGGGCCCCCAATAATCCAATGCAAGGACTTCGACAACATACTAAAATGTTTACGTGAAAGTGTAACCATTGCAGGGTATGAAACATAGGGAGGCATCATATCATTAGTTGCATTGGCATTTGCATCCTGGATTTTATAAACGTCTTCGTGATTAATTTTTTGCGCCTTGATTGTTAATGATTGCCATTGCTTGCTGGACTGATCAAATAAACCTATCAGAAAGAGTAAAATAGGGAATTAATTGGGATATGCTTGACTAATACCTTGTTGAAACCATGATGTGTTATTCACATGCCTGCTATAACTTGTTTTCTTTTAAACGATCACCATTTCTATTGGTGAAGTGTGTAACATGTGTTGCGGAATCACCGGGAGACAGAACGACAGAAAACGAGAAAACGAAAGAAAGAAAAGCAACAATGAACACGGCGATTTACGTGGTTCGGGAAAAATCCCTACGTCCACGGGAGAGGCAGAATTTCACTATGATTCGGGAGCACAGAAATTACAGAGGATTTCCAACAACAAACCCTAGCCCGAAATGGGCTATAAAACAAATGGAGAAGACGATCATTATTCGAAAAAGTGGTCCGCGTCGCTACAGTGAACGGCGGCTGGCTTTGTCAAAAGCGCTACAGTAAAGTTGACCCCGAAGTCCGCACCGCTACAGTGCCTGTTGGTGTCGGTCGGTCAGCTCCGCTACAGTGGTCAGCTCCGCGAAAGTTGCGGGCCACAAGCATTCGGCCCAACCGGATCGGGCAACACCAATCCAACAACATGTTGATCTGTTCTCATGACGTTTAGAGTTATTAGCAAAAGCATGTTTAGAATGTTCTTGTTGTATGAAATTGCTGACTTTGGAAATCTTTATGAACCATGTCTCCCCTTAATACATTCCATGTTGATAGATTGAAATGAATAGTTTCAGAACCCTGCTAAGAAATATTTCAATTCCTGTACAAGTTGTTATGCCATGTGTTACGTTCCTCTTATGATATGCAGCATGTGTTAGAAAATTTATTGTAAGGCTGGATTTCAGTTATCTGTTTTGGAATTCCAGGAAGATGACAAGCATGTTTAGTGATAGCCCCTTGAAACCTCAAAACCGGAACATGAATAAAAACCTGTTTCTTCCTTTTTCCAGCACGGCTTAAGTTTTGCAATACTAAAATATTTGTGTGTTATATGTTGGACTGTAGATATCATGCCATGCGTGGTAAAAAATATTAATATGCATGTTAAAAATAAAAATAAAAAATTAGTTGTGCATTTTAAATTAATCTTAGTAATGTGCATGTTTAACATGAAAATTCTTGTGATGGAAATAATGTTTAAAGCCGAGATAACACTTGTGTGAATTGTTGTAGAAGCTGAAATGAATGTTGTCACATGTTCAACCCGGTGCACTTTAATTTGAGTGATTAATTCACACATCTCCAAGCATATTGTGTGATGAGCATGTTGAGCCCAAATGTTGACGCAAAAGCATGTCTAAGATTGATCTATGTTTGCATGAATTGTTTACTTAGCATATTGTGTGTTGAGCATATCGTACCTAAATTTTGAAGTGAAATCATGTCGCCCTGAATGTAGCATGAAGCCATGTTTCATTTGGAGTAAGATGTTTGAAAAGCATGTTTAATTTGGGAATAATTTGTTGGGACCGTAAATGATTGGCCCACCGGTGCACCGATAATCAAGAGATAAAATAAAGTGCAAAATGCGGAAATAAAAGGGACACCAGATGTAAAGTGGAAAAATTCCCAAATGGAAGGGGTAAAAACCCACGGGCAAATAGAAGGATCGATGTGGGTAAAAGTGGGTACACACTCCCTCACTATTACAAGGAGAAAACCCTCGTAAAATCTCTCTTGAATAAATGGGGAAACCGCCTCATTAAACACCGCAAATAACTGGAGAATGTGATGAGATGGAATGAATAAGATGAGGGGATTTTGAATGGCATAATGAATTAAATGAGGCTTGGAAATGGGAAATCGGTGGGGATGAAAAGGATATGGATTTGTGAAACTGTTGATTTCGCAGCTTTGTTGTGAAAAATACTGCTTGATGTGTGGTTATTGCATTGTGGCTGGAATTTATAGGAAAGTGGTGTGGAAAGGGAGGAATGATGTGGTGGAACCTTATGGGATATAATGGCTCGCAGTGGCTGCGTGTTTCTATGGGCTATAATGGCTTGAGGAAGGTACGAACACGCAAAATGTGGGAGTGGCGTGTGGAGTAACCGATGATGTGGTGATGATGATGCATGGTGGGGGTTGTGCATGGTAGGGAGAGGGCATGAGGTTGATGCTCTACAAGTTCACGATACCCTCCTGTGATGGTTACAACATGGCAATATACGACAACAGTTGGTGGCGATGCCAGAAGGTGATGACTCGATGGCGACGCCTGGTGGTGATATGTAGCTGTTGGTGGTACTTGGCAGTGATGTGGTATAGGTGGGGGATGTACACGGAAGGAGGGCATGAGGTTGATGTCCTTCATGTTTACATTACCCTACCGACTCATGGTAGGAAAATGGATATGTGGTGATGATACGTGGTGCGGCGGTTGCAGTTATGTGATGATGTGGTAATGCGGCTATGGTTGGGATGATAAGGCATGTAGATATGTGACGATGGTATGCAGTTGATGTGGATCCTTTCTCGCATTCCTGGTCAGATAGAGAGGTCGCCTTGCCAGTTAGTTACTACTTAGAGGGTACACGAGTCTGCTAACAGGTAAGAGCGGTGACGGAAATGACTGGGCCATTTATGGTTTTGTGGTTGGGTTGTGGATGGTGATTTTGGTTGAGGATGTTGCAAAAGCAGGAGAGTTGTGGCTTTTGTTTGTTTGTTGTATCTGTTATGCCTTACTAATATTTGTGGCCTTGACTGATTTAAATGCATACTCTTTTCTGCTCGTGATTATGTTTTGACTATTTTTCTTGGTTGATCACCACTCATGCCAACTCTAGTATATTTATTTCACATGAATGCTGATTTGTTTAGAAGGGTGATCTTAATAAGTACTCCCAAAGTGCACATCCCCACCACAGTTTGTTGAGTGTCTGTAGGATAGATCACTGAAGTTGGAGCTGCTTTTCGGGTAGCTTGGATGGAGTTGGTAGTTGGCTTGGAGTTTAGAGTTTCTCTTAGATATATTGTTCCTTGATTTTGTACATTTGGCGTGTTAGTATCATTTGGATTATTGAAAATTATTTGAGAAATGGAAAGAAACTTGGGGTTGATTGGTGAATCTCCCTTTATCTCTTGCCCTCAAATTCTTTTATGAGGGTAATGTCTCTCATATGTGCGTTTTCACCCTTAATGCTAGACGTCACCATGTTGCCTATTGGAGGCAGACTTTGGTGGTCACTCATTCTCTTCATTGGCGGCCCAGAAGGGACACCAAGGAAGGGAGGTCGCAACAGGGTTGTTGGATTGGTGTAGCCCGATCCTCTTTGAATGATGTTGGGCCGAATGTTTGCGTCTCATACTACGCACCAGGCCGCAACTCTGTGGGTAGAGCTCCGTGGTGAGCTCGTTGGGGGTTGCGGGGGGCAAAGCACCCCTGCTCCAGGGGTCCAGAGGAAGGTCTCCAGCCCAAAATTTGGGGCACTGTAGCAGGTTGGACTTTGGAGTCAACAGTACTGTAGCGACGCGGACTTCCAGCCACTGTAGCACTTTCGACTTGTGTGGCCACAACACTACTGCGATGCGGACCTCCAACCACCTTTCACTTCAGCACAGCGGACTTTCTGTGTGGTTGGTGGAATAGTGTTTCGTCCTCCTTATTAGCTCATTTCGGGCTAGGGTTTCTGTGTTAAAAATTCTAAGAGATCTCCTTATAATTGTACTCCCAAATTTCATAGTGATATTTCTACCTCTCCGCGGACGTAGGAAACATTTCCCGAACCACGTAAATCTCTGTGTCCAATATCTTCTTCTTCTGTTTTTCCCTTTTACTCTTTTGTGAATCGTTTTTTTCGCTTTATTGCTTTCGGCGTTTCCGCAACAAGGGTGGTGTCAAAAGTTATGGTTGAAAGTTAGGCTGGAGATTGGAGTTAGGCACGGGTGAGGATTGCATGGGATTGATAGGGCATCAGTGAAGCCCGAACCTAACAGGTGATGTAGACCAAGGAGATCGGCTATGACACAAATATTTGGGGCCCCCAATAATCCAATGCAAGGACTTCGACAACATACTAAAATGTTTACGTGAAAGTGTAACCATTGCAGGGTATGAAACATAGGGAGGCATCATATCATTAGTTGCATTGGCATTTGCATCCTGGATTTTATAAACGTCTTCGTGATTAATTTTTTGCGCCTTGATTGTTAATGATTGCCATTGCTTGCTGGACTGATCAAATAAACCTATCAGAAAGAGTAAAATAGGGAATTAATTGGGATATGCTTGACTAATACCTTGTTGAAACCATGATGTGTTATTCACATGCCTGCTATAACTTGTTTTCTTTTAAACGATCACCATTTCTATTGGTGAAGTGTGTAACATGTGTTGCGGAATCACCGGGAGACAGAACGACAGAAAACGAGAAAACGAAAGAAAGAAAAGCAACAATGAACACGGCGATTTACGTGGTTCGGGAAAAATCCCTACGTCCACGGGAGAGGCAGAATTTCACTATGATTCGGGAGCACAGAAATTACAGAGGATTTCCAACAACAAACCCTAGCCCGAAATGGGCTATAAAACAAATGGAGAAGACGATCATTATTCGAAAAAGTGGTCCGCGTCGCTACAGTGAACGGCGGCTGGCTTTGTCAAAAGCGCTACAGTAAAGTTGACCCCGAAGTCCGCACCGCTACAGTGTCTGTCGGTGTCGGTCGGTCAGCTCCGCTACAGTGGTCAGCTCCGCGAAAGTTGCGGGCCACAAGCATTCGGCCCAACCGGATCGGGCAACACCAATCCAACAACATGTTGATCTGTTCTCATGACGTTTAGAGTTATTAGCAAAAGCATGTTAAGAATGTTCTTGTTGTATGAAATTGCTGACTTTGGAAATCTTTATGAACCATGTCTCCCCTTAATACATTCCATGTTGATAGATTGAAATGAATAGTTTCAGAACCCTGCTTAGAAATATTTCAATTCCTGTACAAGTTGTTATGCCATGTGTTACGTTCCTCTTATGATATGCAGCATGTGTTAGAAAATTTATTGTAAGGCTGGATTTCAGTTATCTGTTTTGGAATTCCAGGAAGATGACAAGCATGTTTAGTGATAGCCCCTTGAAACCTCAAAACCGGAACATGAATAAAAACCTGTTTCTTCCTTTTTCCAGCACGGCTTAAGTTTTGCAATACTAAAATATTTGTGTGTTATATGTTGGACTGTAGATATCATGCCATGCGTGGTAAAAAATATTAATATGCATGTTAAAAATAAAAATAAAAAATTAGTTGTGCATTTTAAATTAATCTTAGTAATGTGCATGTTTAACATGAAAATTCTTGTGATGGAAATAATGTTTAAAGCCGAGATAACACTTGTGTGAATTGTTGTAGAAGCTGAAATGAATGTTGTCACATGTTCAACCCGGTGCACTTTAATTTGAGTGATTAATTCCCACATCTCCAAGCATATTGTGTGATGAGCATGTTGAGCCCAAATGTTGACGCAAAAGCATGTCTAAGATTGATGTATGTTTGCATGAATTGTTTACTTCGCATATTGTGTGTTGAGCATATCGTACCTAAATTTTGAAGTGAAATCATGTCGCCCTGAATGTAGCATGAAGCCATGTTTCATTTGGAGTAAGATGTTTGAAAAGCATGTTTAATTTGGGAATAATTTGTTGGGACCGTAAATGATTGGCCCACCGGTGCACCGATAATCACGAGATAAAATAAAGTGCAAAATGCGGAAATAAAAGGGACACCAGATGTAAAGTGGAAAAATTCCCAAATGGAAGGGGTAAAAACCCACGGGCAAATAGAAGGATCGATGTGGGTAAAAGTGGGTACACACTCCCTCACTATTACAAGGAGAAAACCCTCGTAAAATCTCTCTTGAATAAATGGGGAAACCGCCTCATTAAACACCGCAAATAACTGGAGAATGTGATGAGATGGAATGAATAAGATGAGGGGATTTTGAATGGCATAATGAATTAAATGAGGCTTGGAAATGGGAAATCGGTGGGGATGAAAAGGATATGGATTTGTGAAACTGTTGATTTCGCAGCTTTGTTGTGAAAAATACTGCTTGATGTGTGGTTATTGCATTGTGGCTGGAATTTATAGGAAAGTGGTGTGGAAAGGGAGGAATGATGTGGTGGAACCTTATGGGATATAATGGCTCGCAGTGGCTGCGTGTTTCTATGGGCTATAATGGCTTGAGGAAGGTACGAACACGCAAAATGTGGGAGTGGCGTGTGGAGTAACCGATGATGTGGTGATGATGGGATGATGATGATGCATGGTGGGGGTTGTGCATGGTAGGGAGAGGGCATGAGGTTGATGCTCTACAAGTTCACGATACCCTCCTGTGATGGTTACAACATGGCAATATACGACAACAGTTGGTGGCGATGCCAGAAGGTGATGACTCGATGGCGACGCCTGGTGGTGATATGTAGCTGTTGGTGGTACTTGGCAGTGATGTGGTATAGGTGGGGGATGTACACGGAAGTAGGGCATGAGGTTGATGTCCTTCATGTTTACATTACCCTACCGACTCATGGTAGGAAAATGGATATGTGGTGATGATACGTGGTGCGGCGGTTGCAGTTATGTGATGATGTGGTAATGCGGCTATGGTTGGGATGATATGGCATGTAGATATGTGACGATGGTATGCAGTTGATGTGGATCCTTTCTCGCATTCCTGGTCAGATAGAGAGGTCGCCTTGCCAGTTAGTTACTACTTAGAGGGTACACGAGTCTGCTAACAGGTAAGAGCGGTGACGGAAATGACTGGGCCATTTATGGTTTTGTGGTTGGGTTGTGGATGGTGATTTTGGTTGAGGATGTTGCAAAAGCAGGAGAGTTGTGGCTTTTGTTTGTTTGTTGTATCTGTTATGCCTTACTAATATTTGTGGCCTTGACTGATTTACATGCATACTCTTTTCTGCTCGTGATTATGTTTTGACTATTTTTCTTGGTTGATCACCACTCATGCCAACTCTAGTATATTTATTTCACATGAATGCTGATTTGTTTAGAAGGGTGATCTTAATAAGTACTCCAAAAGTGCACATCCCCACCACAGTTTGTTGAGTGTCTGTAGGATAGATCACTGAAGTTGGAGCTGCTTTTCGGGTAGCTTGGATGGAGTTGGTAGTTGGCTTGGAGTTTAGAGTTTCTCTTAGATATATTGTTCCTTGATTTTGTACATTTGACGTGTTAGTATCATTTGGATTATTGAAAATTATTTGAGAAATGGAAAGAAACTTGGGGTTGATTGGTGAATCTCCCTTTATCTCTTGCCCTCAAATTCTTTTATGAGGGTAATGTCTCTCATATGTGCGTTTTCACCCTTAATGCTAGACGTCACCATGTGGCCTATTGGAGGCAGACTTTGGTGGTCACTCATTCTCTTCATTGGCGGCCCAGAAGGGACACCAAGGAAGGGAGGTCGCAACAGGGGTGTTGGATTGGTGTAGCCCGATCCTCTTTGAATGATGTTGGGCCGAATGTTTGCGTCTCATACTACGCACCAGGCCGCAACTCTGTGGGTAGAGCTCCGTGGTGAGCTCGTTGGGGGTTGCGGGGGGCAAAGCACCCCTGCTCCAGGGGTCCAGAGGAAGGTCTCCAGCCCAAAATTTGGGGCACTGTAGCAGGTTGGACTTTGGAGTCAACAGTACTGTAGCGACGCGGACTTCCAGCCACTGTAGCACTTTCGACTTGTGTGGCCACAACACTACTGCGATGCGGACCTCCAACCACCTTTCACTTCAGCACAGCGGACTTTCTGTGTGGTTGGTGGAATAGTGTTTCGTCCTCCTTATTAGCTCATTTCGGGCTAGGGTTTCTGTGTTAAAAATTCTGAGAGATCTCCTTATAATTGTACTCCCAAATTTCATAGTGATATTTCTACCTCTCCGCGGACGTAGGAAACATTTCCCGAACCACGTAAATCTCTGTGTCCAATATCTTCTTCTTCTGTTTTTCCCTTTTACTCTTTTGTGAATCGTTTTTTTCGCTTTATTGCTTTCGGCGTTTCCGCAACAAGGGTGGTGTCAAAAGTTATGGTTGAAAGTTAGGCTGGAGATTGGAGTTAGGCACGGGTGAGGATTGCATGGGATTGATAGGGCATCAGTGAAGCCCGAACCTAACAGGTGATGTAGACCAAGGAGATCGGCTATGACACAAATATTTGGGGCCCCCAATAATCCAATGCAAGGACTTCGACAACATACTAAAATGTTTACGTGAAAGTGTAACCATTGCAGGGTATGAAACATAGGGAGGCATCATATCATTAGTTGCATTGGCATTTGCATCCTGGATTTTATAAACGTCTTCGTGATTAATTTTTTGCGCCTTGATTGTTAATGATTGCCATTGCTTGCTGGACTGATCAAATAAACCTATCAGAAAGAGTAAAATAGGGAATTAATTGGGATATGCTTGACTAATACCTTGTTGAAACCATGATGTGTTATTCACATGCCTGCTATAACTTGTTTTCTTTTAAACGATCACCATTTCTATTGGTGAAGTGTGTAACATGTGTTGCGGAATCACCGGGAGACAGAACGACAGAAAACGAGAAAACGAAAGAAAGAAAAGCAACAATGAACACGGCGATTTACGTGGTTCGGGAAAAATCCCTACGTCCACGGGAGAGGCAGAATTTCACTATGATTCGGGAGCACAGAAATTACAGAGGATTTCCAACAACAAACCCTAGCCCGAAATGGGCTATAAAACAAATGGAGAAGACGATCATTATTCGAAAAAGTGGTCCGCGTCGCTACAGTGAACGGCGGCTGGCTTTGTCAAAAGCGCTACAGTAAAGTTGACCCCGAAGTCCGCACCGCTACAGTGCATGTCGGTGTCGGTCGGTCAGCTCCGCTACAGTGGTCAGCTCCGCGAAAGTTGCGGGCCACAAGCATTCGGCCCAACCGGATCGGGCAACACCAATCCAACAACATGTTGATCTGTTCTCATGACGTTTAGAGTTATTAGCAAAAGCATGTTTAGAATGTTCTTGTTGTATGAAATTGCTGACTTTGGAAATCTTTATGAACCATGTCTCCCCTTAATACATTCCATGTTGATAGATTGAAATGAATAGTTTCAGAACCCTGCTAAGAAATATTTCAATTCCTGTACAAGTTGTTATGCCATGTGTTACGTTCCTCTTATGATATGCAGCATGTGTTAGAAAATTTATTGTAAGGCTGGATTTCAGTTATCTGTTTTGGAATTCCAGGAAGATGACAAGCATGTTTAGTGATAGCCCCTTGAAACCTCAAAACCGGAACATGAATAAAAACCTGTTTCTTCCTTTTTCCAGCACGGCTTAAGTTTTGCAATACTAAAATATTTGTGTGTTATATGTTGGACTGTAGATATCATGCCATGCGTGGTAAAAAATATTAATATGCATGTTAAAAATAAAAATAAAAAATTAGTTGTGCATTTTAAATTAATCTTAGTAATGTGCATGTTTAACATGAAAATTCTTGTGATGGAAATAATGTTTAAAGCCGAGATAACACTTGTGTGAATTGTTGTAGAAGCTGAAATGAATGTTGTCACATGTTCAACCCGGTGCACTTTAATTTGAGTGATTAATTCACACATCTCCAAGCATATTGTGTGATGAGCATGTTGAGCCCAAATGTTGACGCAAAAGCATGTCTAAGATTGATGTATGTTTGCATGAATTGTTTACTTAGCATATTGTGTGTTGAGCATATCGTACCTAAATTTTGAAGTGAAATCATGTCGCCCTGAATGTAGCATGAAGCCATGTTTCATTTGGAGTAAGATGTTTGAAAAGCATGTTTAATTTGGGAATAATTTGTTGGGACCGTAAATGATTGGCCCACCGGTGCACCGATAATCAAGAGATAAAATAAAGTGCAAAATGCGGAAATAAAAGGGACACCAGATGTAAAGTGGAAAAATTCCCAAATGGAAGGGGTAAAAACCCACGGGCAAATAGAAGGATCGATGTGGGTAAAAGTGGGTACACACTCCCTCACTATTACAAGGAGAAAACCCTCGTAAAATCTCTCTTGAATAAATGGGGAAACCGCCTCATTAAACACCGCAAATAACTGGAGAATGTGATGAGATGGGGATGGGGATGCTAGAACCATTAGGGGAGATCCCCTTTTATAGGCTGCATCTCCCCCCCCCCCTCCTGCTGCATTCTCCCGCTGGAGGCTTGGTGGGGTTTGGCCACCCACCACCTACCCAGCCCACCTGCCACGTCTGCCCCCTTTGACAATTAGGGGGCAGCACCGCCAAAGAAAAAAACTGCCGACATAATTCGCATGAAGCGTGAAAATAAAAGCCTGTGCAGTTTTATTTGTAATCGAAAACCACGTTACCCGTGTGGTAAAATGTCGCCTAGTATTGCTCAAGCATGTCGAGCATAGTGCCTAAGGGCATAGCATGTGCAGATTTTAATTTCATTAAAAACTTTGAAAGCATGTCTATGTGTTACTAATGAAATGCAGAGTATGAAGATTTCTTTGGATTGTAATTTGATAAAGTTGGGTGTTGTATGTGATGTGTCGTTGGATGATTAATTTTCCTTGAAGTGTCGGTATGCTTTTGCTGAAAATCTGTTTCCTGAACTATAAATTGACATGCTAAAGGCCGGCTAGCATGAAATGTTTCCCTAATCATTTAAAGTTGGTAATGAAGGAGGTTTATTGAAAAATCTGAGAACTGGTAATAATGTCTTGCTGTCTGCACTTAATCCTTATTTCATCGTTGTGTTTTGTTGTTGGACTTGCTGTAAATTGTGAACCCTTGCCGTGACTGATTGTTTGGACTCACTTTTCAAAATAGGCTAAGCACTTAAACATGGTAATGAACTGGTTGTGTGTGGATCTGAGATTTTTGTGAAAACACCTATGTAAGATATGATAAGATGTTCTGTAAGCCTTTTTTTTTTTTGGAAACTGTGGTATTTGTGGAAGTTGAAATCTGTTGTTATGTGTGCACTGGAGTGTTTGCCGTTTCCTTGTGTTTGTGTGGGTTTTGTGGGGAATCGTGTGGTGATGGTGGTGCCGGTTCGGATGTGGGATGAGTTGGGCAACAGAGCTGCGTTTGGTTGCCTTGGTAGGGATGGGAGATTGTGGTTTGGTGTGGCAACAGTGGTTGGGCTAGTAGTGTGAGAAGGGAGTTGTCTTGTGCTGGACGCGTATATTGTGGCTTCGAGCATATGAGGAGGGGGAACACCTCCCCCATCAAAGCGCGTTCTTTTGTAACATGTTTTAAAACCGTGCATGAAACAACTCCGGTTTTGTCGGTTTAGTCCTTTGGATGTTTCTATATATATCCTCTGATTTTTCCTTGGTTTGGTGTTGTGTTTGGGTGTCGCGGGTGTTGGGTTGGTGTAGCCCGATCCTCTCTGGATGATGTTGGGCCGAATGCAAGCGGCCCATACTGCACACCAGACCGCAACTCCGCAGACTTCCAGCCACCAGTAGTGTAGCAACTCTGACCAACTGTAGTAGAGCTGACTGATCGACACCGACAAGACACTGTAGCAGTGCGGACTTTGGCACTACTGTAGCATGTCGGATTTTGGAGACAATAGTACTGTAGCTCCGTGAACTTTCAACCGCCGGCCACTGTAGCATCTTGGACTTCGGTGGTCACAGCACTGTAGCGATGCGGACTTTCAGCCACCTTTCACTATAGCACAGTGGACTTTACGTGCGGTTGGTGAAATAGTGTTTCGTCCTCTTTATTAGCTCATTTCGAGCTAGGGTTTTTGTATGTGTGTATTAAAAACTCTGAGATCTCCTTGTAATAGTGCTCCCAGAAACTAATGAAATTTCTGCTTCTCCGTGGGCGTAAGGATCATTTCTCGAATCACGTAAATCTTTGTTTCATGTGTGATTCTTGTTGCGGAATCGTCGGGAGAAACAACGACAGAAATGAGGAAAAACGAAAAGAAAGAAAGCACAGGACACAACGATTTACGTGGTTCGGGAAAAAATCCCTACGTCCACGGGAGAGGCAGAATTTCACTATGATTCGGGAGCACGAAATTACAGAGGATTTCAAGTCATAAAACCCTAGCCCGAAATGGGCTACATATGAAGAAGACGGTCCACTGTTCCGAATAGTAGTCCGCGTTGCAACAGTGATCGGCGGCTCATTTTGTCAAAAGTGCTACAGTGTCTGCCGGCTGGAAGTCAAAAGCGCTACAGTGAAGTTGACCCTGAAGTCCGCACCGCTACAGTGCCCGTCGGTGTCGGTCGGTCAGCATTGCTACAGTGGTCAGCATTGCTACAGCGCCGAAACAATTGGGCCGGGGGCCTTCGGCCCCCGGAGCAGGGGCGCGTTGCCCCCTGCAACCCCCAACGAGCTCACCGCGGAGCTCGACCCGCGACAGTTGCGGGCCACAAGCATTCGGCCCAACCGGATCGGGCAACACCAATCCAACAATTCTTTCTACTATTGTTAAACCCTCTTTTATTATTTTGGGTATTTCCGAGTCCCACATCGGAATACTCCTGTTTGTATTCCTCTTTCTCAATCTATAAAAGAAGGCCTCCACCTCACTTTGAGGTAAGGGGGTTTCCCATTCTACATGGTATTATAGGGAACCTATTCCTGAGCCCTCCCTCTAGATATTTTTTTTTTCCTCCCGGCTCTGCCCTAAGTGGCATCCCTCCCTCCTGGGTCTGCCCTAGGCGGCCCCTCCCATCCCATCCCGGCGGAAACCAAGCGGCCATCACCCCCTGCCAGCGCCTGCTTCCCGGCGCCCCTCCCCGCAGCGCGCGTCGGCCCCTTCCTCCCGTCGCGATCCCGGTGGTCTCCTCCTGCTGCACGTCGGATCTCCAGCGCCTCCTTCGTTGCGCCGCTTCCCCGCGCAACGGCCCTGCCCTCCCAGCGCGTGACTCACGGCACCTTCGTCCAGGCACGATCGCCCCCTGCCCACTGGCTTCGCTTCGCCCCAACGAAGGCACGTAACCCCTCTTCCCGAAGGCATCCCGCCGTTTCCAGCAGGTGCACTCCGCCCCAACGGCAGCTGTCACGACCCGACCCGTACCGGGGCTCGAGTCGCAACTACCCCAAGCCCACCTCTATAGGCCAGGGGCTGGCGACTAGCGCTGAAGGCTCAACAAACTAGGGGAGGCCTTTGCCTAAGAAAATGTACACACACACAGCCAACTCAAAGTAAAAGTGCAGAGAAAGGAAAGCAAGATACAACACTGCTACAAAAGGGAAACCAACATACATGCATCGACCTCTAACCAGTACAAGTAAACTGAACAGAAAAGGGCAAAACACGCGCCCAACTAGAAAGGTGCCACAACCCAGCAACAAGTAAACGAAAGTAAACAGCTGGTGCGTCTCTCGCCTGAAAGTCCTACTGCGACCACTGAACGCAGCCCAAGCTCCTGTGTCCTCCACGCTCCTCCACAGTCTCGATCGACCTATCCGTCGTCTGCAAGGGCACACCAAGTGCGGGCAAAGCCCAAGCAAAGGTGAGTATAAAGATACTCAGTAGGATGCTCCGAAATCTCGAGGGAGCAACAAAGGAGGTACTAAAACGGTGAGCAGTAGACAGAACAAAGAACAGTGCAAGAGTACAAAAGAGAGAGTGCAGCTCAACCCAACAAGAGAAAGGAAGCAGACTCGTCCAGACGCAAGGAGCTAGAAACGGTGAGAAGACGAACTTCTCGTCAAGTCTTCACTGCCTGTAACAGGAGAGTAGACTCGTCCAACCAAGAGGAGCTAGACACGGAAAGCACGTGGCATACCCCGCGCGTCTTCGCCCCTCCTAGAAGGAGAGTAACCGAACCCAAGAGTGGGAACAAAAGTAGGGTGTATATATATGCTCAACAAGAAACCCGAACGAGTGTGTAAGGGGATCTCTATCTCCAAGCTCAGCCCAAGAATAGTCGCCAACAGTTCAAAGGGTAGCCATCACTGATGCCCAACAATCCCGCACGCCAAAGCTGCCCCATCACTGAACCGTATAACCAAGGGTCCCGCTCCGGTAAACACCAAGAAAAGCCACTGACTAGCCTCATAGAAAGGACTGAGTCTGAAATAAGTCGTCGGGTAACCCACTGCCCAGCCCCGCTGGAAGGTAAACCCCAATAAGTCAACGGTGACCCACTGCCCAGCCCCGCTGGAGGGTAAACCCTAATAAATCATCGGGTGACCCACTGCCCAGCCCTGCTGGAGGGTAAACCCTAAATAAGTCGACAGTGACCCACTGCCCAGCCCCGCTGGAGGGTAAGCCGTAATAAATTATCAAGTGACCCACTGCCCAGCCCTGCTGGAGGGTAAACCCTAAATAAGTTGACAGTGACCCACTACCCAGCCCCGCTAGAGGGTAAACCCGGAACTAGGCCGATATCTCTGCACTACCCGTGCCATCACTGGGTGTCACAAACACTGCTACCGTGCGTAGATTCGGAGTGCGTCAAAAGAACCTCCGACCAACGCCCTTTCATGTTTCCACATTTAATGAGATCTCGAAAGAGACTCCGCTCTCCCAAATAGATCACACCGTTGTAATCCTGGCGGAAAAACACGCGAGGTAGACTACTCACTCGCTGGAAACGGGCTCCCGATGGAAAAGTTATTCAACATCGCTTCATGCCCATAAGGCGTCTCGTGGGGCTCGCACCTCGGTCTCGAAAGAGGTCGGGCGAACTGCGCCATCGCGATGCTCTCGGAAAAACATGTTGAATCAACTATTCATACGCCACAAACGGACTTCAGATGCAGAAGCTGCAACTCCCCGCGTTATACGCAAACGGGGCCCTGTGGGGCCCACACCTCGACCCCGAAACACGTCACGCAAATCGTACCATTGCGTTCCTTGCTGATAACCACGCGGGATAGGCTGTTTGTTTGCCCTAAACGGACTTATGCAGCATACGTCCGAAAATCGCCTCGTGGGGCCCACGCCTCGGGACTGAATTAAGGCGGGCGGATTGCGCCGTTGCAAATCCCTCGGAAAAACACTCAGAAACGAGTACTCAAACACCCCAAATGGATGACGGGTGAAAAAGTGGCCTTTCACCGTAAAGTGAGCGAACTAGGCCCTGTGGGGGCCGCACCTTGTCTCCAACCTGAACGCTTCGGAAAGCATCTCAAAAAGTCCGCACGAGGACTGGGGTCACGCTGCCGCTGACGGTGCGTCAATCGGACATCCCAAGCAAAAGTTAGGTCCGACGCAACAATTAATTAATTAATTAATTATTCACATTTAGCGTTTCATGCCACCGAGCAACGAACCAACCCGACAAAGGTTCCGAACCAACTTGGAAGGACCATCTCAGCTCCGGGGCCACCGCGCCTCTGACGGCACCTCAAACGGGCGTCCGGCACGCGAGCCACGTTCGTCGCAACTTTAATAATAATTTATTATTATTAAATTAAAGCTACTCGGGTCACCCGTTTTCGGGCGCAGAACACAAAAACCCTGAAACTCGCTTTGAAAGGTCCGTCTCGCCGATACGAACCCGCGGAAACAGACGGCGCGTCAAACGGACACGCCGTTTAGAAGATACGGCCCCCCGAATGCAAGGGGGGCCAACCGGGCCGGTCCGAACCGAACCGCCAGCCCGCGGCCCAGTCGCGGGTCCGGCCCGAACCGCCACGGACCGGCCTTTTATCCGGTCTTCGTCGCCCAGCAGGACCCGCGGTATGCGGGTCCTTGTCCACGCCGCACACCACGAGGCGCGACCTCAGGGTCCTCCGCTGACCGCGACCGGACGGCATCGGCGCCCTCGGCTCCCCGCTCCTCCACGATACGTCACGTCGCCGCCCGCGCTACCTGCTCGCCGCCGGCTCCGCACCTCGCCTCCCGACGCTGCTGCCGCCAAGGCTTCCCCCGCGCTCCGCCTCCGGCCTCGACCAGCCGAGGCCGCCGCCTCCTTCCACCGAACGCACCGCCGCACGTCGGCCCGCCGAACGCCGCTGCCGCCTCAGCTCGCCACACACGAGGCTGCACCTCCGGCCTCGGCTCGACCGCTCGACACCCGCGCCTAATCCGAACCCCCGGTCGGACCTCGCCGGAGCACCGTGCTCCCGGCCACACCTGTTGCGCCTCCCCGACCTCCGGCCACCGCCCTTGCCGGAGCCGGGGCTTCGGACGGCCGCCACCACCACTCCGGCGGCCCGATTCCAAAACCGAAAGAAGATTCGGGATCCTCGGAGCGAGGCCTTCGCAGCGCCTGCCCCCGATCCACGATCCGACCGGATTTGACGCGTCCGAAAATTGGGACGAAGAACGCCCGAGAACAAGAAGTGAAAACGAGGATCAGACGATGGTCGTGTTCGTTCGGCCATCGTCCCAATTCCAAAATTTTAGAAATTAACGACAAAATTGACAAAGGTGCGGAAACTTAACAAGAATCCTACCTCGATTCGGTCGTTCGTCTTTGGCGATGCGCCCGCTGCGATCCCACTTCGATCCGCCTAAGTCCGCTCCTCAATCCGGCAAAGAACGGCGAAGAACGTCGAAGAACGCTCGAGAGAGAGGAAGAAATGGGTTTCCCCCAATTCCACATTTTTCTATTTATAGAAAAACCACTTAGCGCGAAATCCGAAATCACCGTGCCCTCTCATTTTATATCGCGCCTAGGCAAAACGCCACATTTCGAATTCAACGGAAGTCTCGGATTTCCATTCTGAGGCTTCGTTCGAAAGTTATTCGAAAAGGTCGTCAGTGATAAAAATCACCAAGTCATTAATTCAAAAAGACGGTTTTGCCCCTGGGTGACATCTCTCACAGCAGGCCCGCGCCCGCCACTTTTACACCCCACCTAGGATAAACGGCCCGCTCCGGACTCAACGATGCCCTCGGTTTTCCCATCCGAGCAACCGTTTAGGAGTTATCACATTTCATTTAGTTAACCACGCGTGCGTGATACAAAAACACTTAACATTTTTATATAATTAATTCTGGGCACACCGGGACTCGGAATTGCACGCCGTCTGAACGTCCTGCTCTGGAATGACATCAAGAAATTTTTCAAAGTCTCAGTCCCAAAACCTGGGTTCTTACAGCAGCGCCGCTCCCGGCTCCCTGCGCCCCTCCGTCGCGACATATCCCATCGGCACTGCAGCCAATCGGGTCTGCCCTAGGCGGCCACCCCCTCCTGCGGACTCCCGACGACAACCGGCTCCGCCGTCCTGCGCGCCCTCTGCAGAGCTGCTCCTCCGACGACCAGCCCTCCAACGCGCGCCTTCACGTCCGGCCACCAGGTCCCGACAGGGGCTCCCCTTCCTGTCGGCTTCACTCCGCCCCAACGAAGGTCGCGGCCTCTCTTCCCGGCCCCGCCCTCCGCAGCAGGGCCCTTCCCAGCGACGCCTCCCGGCCCGCTCTTCCCAACGGCGATCCCGGCCCGCCCTTCCCTCAGCGATTCCGGCAGCAGCCCTGCCCCGTCCTCTGTGCGGCCAACCGGTGCGAAACCGATCCGCCGGAACAGATCCCGTCGACCCTCACCCGACAGAAACGGCGCTTCCCGCTCCGAAATTCATCTGGCCCCAACCTCCAGCAACTTCCCGGCGACACCCAGCTCCCGCTTGATGCGGCTCCCACCTCCCGCGGCCCTGCTGCCCGACGCACCTCCAGTCGTCCTCCCGCACTCAGCCCCACCTCCCATGGTTGTCCATCCATGCAGCCGCAGCACCGCGTGCGCGCCTCATGTCGTCGGCCTCCTATACACCAGTTCGGCGCTACCCGGCCTGCCTCCTTGCGCTCTCAGCACCACTCCCGACTTGCGGCACCCTCCGTCAGCCTCCAACTTCAGCCGTCGTCGCCCACATTCCCCATCATCCAGCACCCGTTACAGAACGACACTCTCGATAGAAGGTATTGTCTGGATACAATCCTATCGGGCGGCTGTGCCACCGTCATCTTCTCCGGCCCCCATTGCTCAGACTGACAGCTCTACCGCATGTGTATCTCAACAACCCACAGCATGGATGCTAGACTCTGGTGCATCGGAACATCTCACAGGGGACTCTGGTATGTTCACTACCTATCATCCATACACCGGTGCCTCTACAATTACTATTGCAAATGGACCAAGAATCCCCATCATTGGATTTGGCACATGCCACTTGACCTCGTCTATTCACCTGGATTCGGTTGCTCGTATTTCTCACAGTCCCTTTAATCTTCTCTCAATCAGCAAACTCACTAAAGATTTAAATTGTGCCGCTACTTTTACTTCTTCGGGTGCTGTTTTTCAAGAGCAGAAGACGAATCGGGAGCTTGGTCGAGGTCATCTTCGGAATAGGGTGTACATGTTCGATACCCCACCATATCTCGCTTGCTCATCTACCCCGGCCCGTGCTCTTGACCTACATTCCCATCTTGGTCATCCATCGGCTTCCATCCTCCATAAAATGTGCCCCCAATTCAGTTCTCACCTATCCTTCCATTGTGAATCCTTCAAGTTTGCTAAACATCATCGGGTAACATATTCTCCTCGACAGGAACCCCGTGTAGTGAATCCTTTCGATCTTGTTCATACCGATGTATAGGGTCCTTGCAGGGTTCCGAGTCAGTCCGGGTACAGCTATTATATCACCTTTATTGATGACTACTCCCGCATGACATGGCTTTACATGCTTTGTGATCGGTCTAAAGTTTTTCCTACCTTTCAGACCTTTTACAATGAAATTCATACTCAATTCTCCACCTCCATCAAATGTCTCTGCTCCGACAATGGACGGGAATATTTATCGACTTCCTTTCAGCAGTTTCTCAAGGATCACGGCATCGTTCATCAGACATCCTGTCCTGATACAGCTCAGTAGAATGGAGTGGCGGAGCGGAAACATCGTCATATTCTGGAAACTGCTTGTGCCCTCCTATTCCACATGCAGGTGTCACTCCGCTTTTGGACCGATGTCATCCTGACTGCAACCTACCTCCTCAACCGACTCCCTTCTTCTATCCTTCAGGATGAGACTCCTTTTCGAACTCTGTTCTCCTCTCTCCCTCCTCACTCACTTCCACTCCGTGTATTTGGATGTCTCTGTTATGTCCGTGACACTCGTCCTGGCCTCTCCAAACTCTCTCAAATCTCTCCGCTGCATCTTCCTCGGCTATTCACGCACTCAGCGCGAATACCAGTGCTTCTCGACACCCGCGCCTAATCCGAACCCCCGGTCGGACCTCGCCGGAGCACCGTGCTCCCGGCCACACCTGTTGCGCCTCCCCGACCTCCGGCCACCGCCCTTGCCGGAGCCGGGGCTTCGGACGGCCGCCACCACCACTCCGGCGGCCCGATTCCAAAACCGAAAGAAGATTCGGGATCCTCGGAGCGAGGCCTTCGCAGCGCCTGCCCCCGATCCACGATCCGACCGGATTTGACGCGTCCGAAAATTGGGACGAAGAACGCCCGAGAACAAGAAGTGAAAACGAGGATCAGACGATGGTCGTGTTCGTTCGGCCATCGTCCCAATTCCAAAATTTTAGAAATTAACGACAAAATTGACAAAGGTGCGGAAACTTAACAAGAATCCTACCTCGATCCGGTCGTTCGTCTTTGGCGATGCGCCCGCTGCGATCCCACTTCGATCCGCCTAAGTCCGCTCCTCAATCCGGCAAAGAACGGCGAAGAACGTCGAAGAACGCTCGAGAGAGAGGAAGAAATGGGTTTCCCCCAATTCCACATTTTTCTATTTATAGAAAAACCACTTAGCGCGAAATCCGAAATCACCGTGCCCTCTCATTTTATATCGCGCCTAGGCAAAACGCCACATTTCGAATTCAACGGAAGTCTCGGATTTCCATTCTGAGGCTTCGTTCGAAAGTTATTCGAAAAGGTCGTCAGTGATAAAAATCACCAAGTCATTAATTCAAAAAGACGGTTTTGCCCCTGGGTGACATCTCTCACAGCAGGCCCGCGCCCGCCACTTTTACACCCCACCTAGGATAAACGGCCCGCTCCGGACTCAACGATGCCCTCGGTTTTCCCATCCGAGCAACCGTTTAGGAGTTATCACATTTCCTTTAGTTAACCACGCGTGCGTGATACAAAAACACTTAACATTTTTATATAATTAATTCTGGGCACACCGGGACTCGGAATTGCACGTCGTCTGAACGTCCTGCTCTGGAATGACATCAAGAAATTTTTCAAAGTCTCAGTCCCAAAACCTGGGTTCTTACAGCAGCGCCGCTCCCGGCTCCCTGCGCCCCTCCGTCGCGACATATCCCATCGGCACTGCAGCCAATCGGGTCTGCCCTAGGCGGCCACCCCCTCCTGCGGACTCCCGACGACAACCGGCTCCGCCGTCCTGCGCGCCCTCTGCAGAGCTGCTCCTCCGACGACCAGCCCTCCAACGCGCGCCTTCACGTCCGGCCACCAGGTCCCGACAGGGGCTCCCCTTCCTGTCGGCTTCACTCCGCCCCAACGAAGGTCGCGGCCTCTCTTCCCGGCCCCGCCCTCCGCAGCAGGGCCCTTCCCAGCGACGCCTCCCGGCCCGCTCTTCCCAACGGCGATCCCGGCCCGCCCTTCCCTCAGCGATTCCGGCAGCAGCCCTGCCCCGTCCTCTGTGCGGCCAACCGGTGCGAAACCGATCCGCCGGAACAGATCCCGTCGACCCTCACCCGACGGAAACGGCGCTTCCCGCTCCGAAATTCATCTGGCCCCAACCTCCAGCAACTTCCCGGCGACACCCAGCTCCCGCTTGATGCGGCTCCCACCTCCCGCGGCCCTGCTGCCCGACGCACCTCCAGTCGTCCTCCCGCACTCAGCCCCACCTCCCATGGTTGTCCATCCATGCAGCCGCAGCACCGCGTGCGCGCCTCATGTCGTCGGCCTCCTATACACCAGTTCGGCGCTACCCGGCCTGCCTCCTTGCGCTCTCAGCACCACTCCCGACTTGCGGCACCCTCCGTCAGCCTCCAACTTCAGCCGTCGTCGCCCACATTCCCCATCATCCAGCACCCGTTACAGAACGACACTCTCGATAGAAGGTATTGTCTGGATACAATCCTATCGGGCGGCTGTGCCACCGTCATCTTCTCCGGCCCCCATTGCTCAGACTGACAGCTCTACCGCATGTGTATCTCAACAACCCACAGCATGGATGCTAGACTCTGGTGCATCGGAACATCTCACAGGGGACTCTGGTATGTTCACTACCTATCATCCATACACCGGTGCCTCTACAATTACTATTGCAAATGGACCAAGAATCCCCATCATTGGATTTGGCACATGCCACTTGACCTCGTCTATTCACCTGGATTCGGTTGCTCGTATTTCTCACAGTCCCTTTAATCTTCTCCCAATCAGCAAACTCACTAAAGATTTAAATTGTGCCGCTACTTTTACTTCTTCGGGTGCTGTTTTTCAAGAGCAGAAGACGAATCGGGAGCTTGGTCGAGGTCATCTTCGGAATAGGGTGTACATGTTCGATACCCCACCATATCTCGCTTGCTCATCTACCCCGGCCCGTGCTCTTGACCTACATTCCCATCTTGGTCATCCATCGGCTTCCATCCTCCATAAAATGTGCCCCCAATTCAGTTCTCACCTATCCTTCCATTGTGAATCCTTCAAGTTTGCTAAACATCATCGGGTAACATATTCTCCTCGACAGGAACCCCGTGTAGTGAATCCTTTCGATCTTGTTCATACCGATGTATAGGGTCCTTGCAGGGTTCCGAGTCAGTCCGGGTACAGCTATTATATCACCTTTATTGATGACTACTCCCGCATGACATGGCTTTACATGCTTTGTGATCGGTCTAAAGTTTTTCCTACCTTTCAGACCTTTTACAATGAAATTCATACTCAATTCTCCACCTCCATCAAATGTCTCTGCTCCGACAATGGACGGGAATATTTATCGACTTCCTTTCAGCAGTTTCTCAAGGATCACGGCATCGTTCATCAGACATCATGTCCTGATACAGCTCAGTAGAATGGAGTGGCGGAGCGGAAACATCGTCATATTCTGGAAACTGCTTGTGCCCTCCTATTCCACATGCAGGTGTCACTCCGCTTTTGGACCGATGTCATCCTGACTGCAACCTACCTCCTCAACCGACTCCCTTCTTCTATCCTTCAGGATGAGACTCCTTTTCGAACTCTGTTCTCCTCTCTCCCTCCTCACTCACTTCCACTCCGTGTATTTGGATGTCTCTGTTATGTCCGTGACACTCGTCCTGGCCTCTCCAAACTCTCTCAAATCTCTCCGCTGCATCTTCCTCGGCTATTCACGCACTCAGCGCGAATACCAGTGCTTCTCTCCAGACCTACGGCGTTAAAAAACCTCTGATGACGTCTCTTTTGTTGAGAATTCTCCATTCTCACTTCCCTCTCCCCACCCAGATACTGACGTTGATGATTGTCTTCCACTCATCATTCATCCTCCTCCAGTGCTGCCTCCTGCAGCTCATCGGTTTGGTACGGTTTACTCTCGTCGCCCATCGATTGTGCCCCCCGTACCGGCCAATGACACCGTCGTTCCCGCTTCGTTTGATGCTCCTTCCCCGGCACCAGACGACTTGCCCATTACCCTCTGGAAAGGTACCCGCTCCTACCAGAGTACTCCTCTATTTGTATCTTCATACAGGGGTCTGTCAACTCTGGAGACGGTATCTATTCCTCACACAATTGGTGATGCAAAATCTCACCCGGGATGGCTAGCAACAATGCGGGATGAGTTGCAAGCTCTGAAAGAAAACCATACTTGGAATCTTGTCCCTCTTCCAGCAGGCAAACAGACGGTAGGCAGCAAATGGATTTACACAGTCAGGCTGAATTCCGATGGCACTCTCCATCGACTCAAAGCCCGCCTTGTGGCAAAGGCTTCGCACAGACTTACGGTATTGACTATTTTGATACCTTCTCTTCAGTTGCCAAGATGGCCTCCGTTCGGTTATTCATCTCTCTGGCGGCTCATCATCATTGGTCTCTTCATCAACAAGATGTCAAGAATGCCTTCCTCCATAGATTTCTTGAGGAAGAGGTTTATCTGCAACAGCCCCCCGATTTTTGTGCCTCCGGCGCCGGGTCTCAAGTCTGTCAACTTCGTCACTCTCTTTACGGCCTCAAACAGTCTCTCCGTGTTTTGTTCGGCCGCTTTAGCACTATCGTCACCGACTTTGGACTCTCTCGCAGCAAGAAGGACCACACTGTGTTCTACAAGACGACATCCGCTGGGTGCATCCTATTGGTCGTTTATATGGATGATATCATCATCACCGGCATCAACTCTACTGGTATCACCCACCTCAAGGAGCATCTTCACCAGCACTTCCACACTAAGGATCTCGGTCCTCTCACATACTTCCTAGGCATCGAGGTATCCTATTCTTCGGACACCATCTCCCTCTGCCAACGGAAGTATGCGTTCGATATTATGCAGGATGTTGGGCTGACACAGTCCACTGCTATGGACACTCCTCTGGAGCCTGGAGAACGGTCTCTTAATGCCTCCTCGGAACTGTATCCACATCCAGAGCGGTACCGTCGACTGGTGGGCAAACTCAATTATCTCACCATGACTCGTCCGACATTGCTTGCGTTGTTGGCAAAGTGAGTCAATTTATGGAGCATCCGACCACCTCTCATTGGGATGTTGTCCTCTGCATCGCCAAATACATCAAACGAGATCCTGCCCGTGGTCTTCGCTACTCCCAGCATCCTCATCGAAATATTGAGGTCTTTTGTGATGTTGATTATGTTGGTTGTCTTGCTACTCGGAAATCTACTTCTGGGTTTGTCGTATTCTTGGCAGGCAACCTCATCTCTTGGCGCAGCAAGAAACAGACTGTCGTCTCCCGATCCAGTGCGGAGTCTGAGTACCGTGCCATGGCCACCGTCACTATGGAGATCATTTGGCTTCGACAACTCCTTCAGGAGCTTAGCTTTCCTCAGCAGACATCTGCTCACATCTGGTGTGACAATCAGGCAACCACCAAGATTGCTTCGAATCCCATCTTCCATGAACGCACAAAGCATATTGAGATGGACTGCCACTTTCTTCGACACCACCTGGAGCACCGTCATGTCAGCTTTGGCCACATCCCAACGGCGGACCAGCTTGCTGACATCTTCACCAAAGGTCTCCCAGAGGCTCGCCTAGCCTCGTTCAGTTCAAAGCTGGGCATCCACAGCATCTGCAACCCAGCTTGAGGGGGAGTGTGTCTGGTCTTGCATAAGGTCATCTTTCTTTTTTTTGTGGGACTCTTTGTCCAAGTTGGGCATGTCCGGCTTGAGGGGGAGTGTTAAACCCTCTTTTATTATTTTGGATATTTCCGAGTCCCACATCGGAATACTCCTGTTTGTATTCCTCTTTCTCAATCTATAGAAGAAGGTCTCCGCCTCACCTTGAGGTAAGGGGGTTTCTCATTCTACAACTATCTTTTCTTCATCTACAAACCTATTTTATCGTTGCGACTCCCGGCGTTTCCGCAACAGTAGAACCCCAGAATTAATATATTAAAAGTATTAATATAAATCAAATCACGCGCACGCATCTTTTCGGTATAAATGATTTTCCCCTTGTTTGAAGCTCGAATGGGAAATCTGATACCGCATTTGTTTCTGAAACGCGGAGTTTACCCTAGGAGCGACATAATGTTGGTCAGCGTTAGGCATTCGGTGGAAGGCAACTATTGGCGGTCACGATAAATAAGTTAGGGTATTTAATTAATTAAATAACCCTCCCCTCCCATTTATCTTCCCACACAGGAGAGGAAGGGAGAGGGTTTCTCCCTCACGCAACAGCCAAACCGATGGAAGGAGGTGCTACCGAATTTCATCCTTGGCGACGATCGAGACCGGATCGAGGTGCAGCGGCTTCCAAGCGTGGTTTTGAACCAGAAGCTTCGGCATTTTCGCCACGAGGTAGGCGGTTTTATGAGTTTTATGTCCTGATCCTGTATATGTGTTGTTTAAAGGTTTAGAAGCCCTTTTATAACTACTAAGGACCCCCAAAGGGTCGATCTGTACCTAATCAGGGGAAAACAGGGGTTTCGGGAGGTTCACAGGGATTTCCCGTTCAGAAATCTCGATCACACGACGTGTAGTTTAGGAACACATGTCGTGTGTTCTTCCCGTTGGGGGAAGATATTTGGGGACTACACGCCGTGTACTCTAAATACACATCGTGTAGTGGGACTTGGCCATGTGGCTGAGTGCATGGGCAGGCACCCCATGTTGAGAGGACATGGCCAAGTAGCAGTACACAGCCAAACCCCAAGTGTACCCAGGCACGTGAGGCAACGTACACGGGAACCAGCCGATGTACACGGGCACCGGCCGGGAGGACATGGGCATACCCCGAGCTCCTAAGACACGTCATGTATATTCACATGGTCAGCTAAACTGTGCGCAAGCGAGGACATGCCCGAATAGTCCGAAGGCCTTCTTTTTTATTTTATTATGGATAATCCCCCTTTTAAGGGTTGAAGGGGAACCCTTACATAACCCGTAGACCCAAGGCACAAGGCCCAACACGACCTGAAGACCCTTACATGTCCATGCGAGGTCACATGTCGTGTGACCCTATGTACACGCCGTGTACTTTTTTTACACGCCGAGTACAACAAGGGGACACAGCCAGGGTTCGACTTCGTGAGACACGTCGTGTACTCTCCTCAGAAACTTCTACCTTGTGTATTTTCCTTTTCAAGACTCGAATTTGGCCCCGCAAACATCCTATCCTGAGTAATTTTCCGCGTAGAACGTGACGGTGGCCTTCGTTTTGACAACAAAGATACGACGTGAGGTGATGCTAGCAGGGTGTTTCTTTCAGTGACGCTTAACCAGTGACAGTGATCGAGTGTGATCATCAGAATGTTACCGAGGTCGGTACTCCCTGTCTCTCTTCAGGGCACAGGTCCCCCACATCTTCCATACAGGTAGAGACAGAACTCCCCCACAGCAGGTGCGACAAAGAGGTACTCCCCCACCATCGAGCTCCGACGAGGAGCGGGTCCTCCACGGGAGTGAGTGCTCCCTCGGTTGTAGAGTGCAGTAACGAGGAGCGGGCCCCTCCACTCTGATTCTTGAGAGGTTACGCGAGATGCACGGATAAGAGATAGCACTCCCTCGCTGTGATGCGCAGTGGCGAGGAGCGAGCCCTCCACTCTGTATCTTATGTGGTCGTGCGGATCCACCACTGGAGATAGCGCTCCCTCGGCTGTTGAGAGCAGTGGCAAGGTGTGGGCCCTCCACACGGTTTCTAGTGAGGTTGCGCGTGGAGGCGGGCCCTAGTGGGTCGGGTTATGACAAGGTGGAATGAGAGATGGTCTTTCCCACGAGTCAATGTTTGGTGTTGGACCTGTGTGAGGTTTGATTTAAGAACTTAGGGCAACAGTGTCGGAGTGTGTCTAGTTCGGCTTTCAAGCCAAGGAACTCAATGTTGGCGCAACGGCCGACATATTCATACACCAGGACTCTGACAATCTGTTTGTCGACTCGGCATACCAGGACATCGGTTGCAAGGAACCAATGGTACGTACATCATATAGGAGTGAGTCTCTTGACTTTCATATCTTTCTTGAGTCAGCTCCACAGATATGTTCTTTGATCGTGGTACGTCTTGATAACTTTAAAGATATCTCTGCGATGACAGCCAACTAGGATTCTGAGATAGTATCGTGACGACAACCAAATGAGCGATGAGGTCTCAGTTCAGTGTCCTACTCATGTGGTGTTTCCTCCAAGCGAGCACAGAGCAGTGCTAGCACCTGTTGAGCAGCGCATAGATCCACCTCCAATGGATCAGGTGGTTGATCGATGGCATGCTAAGTTGTTGATGGCTCCAGCAAGTCAGGGTGACGATACACACAGATTTAGCACATTCCGTGAGTTCCAGCGACAGAGACCGCTAAGGTTTCGCGGCGAGCCAAACCCTCAAGCAGCGGAGGATTGGCCAGAGGCAATGGTTCGGGTTTTCCAGTGTTTGGACCCTGATCGATCGAATGGTTGCGCTGGTGACCAGTGTTCTTCGTAGAGCAGTAATTGGTTCCAATTGTACCAGCAGACAACGCACCTAGGCTGAGTGTGTATCGCAAGTTTCAGAGATAGAGATCGTCCAAGTTTTATGGTGGGCAGACCCCCTTCTCGGGCGGTAAAGGACTGGCTTGAGCCTGTAGTGTGAGTGTCCTGCTTAGTTAGGACCCCACTTGATGATGGTTCTAACAGTAAGCCTTCCCCAGGGCAATATCGGGCGTCAGTAGAGCCCTGTGTTGGTGACGTTTGATGTGGCTTCGGACATGCAAGGAAGAGGGACACTTCCCCACCAAGACGTGTTCTTGTGACGCGATTTAAAACTGTGAGGGCGAGTCAGTACCGCCCAAAACGGATAGTGTTGAGGTGTGGCAGGTGAGTTCCTCTGACTTGTATGTTTGAGGTCATTTTGATGCACTAAGGTGTCGAAGCAAGCCCTGGTTGTGGAGAACGAGCGGACAGAGGAAAGGATAACTTCAGGCAGTAGGGGCTTATGACTTGGAGGATTCGGGTGTGTTTCGAGGTACAACTTGTGTCTTCTCTACCCCCAATTGCAGTTTTAGCACACAGACGAAAGCCTTGACCTTGAAAGCATCCCTTGTCTGAGACCTAGTGGTGCCAGTGGAGCTCTTTTTGCTCACCCCTTGTGTTTGGAGGCTCCTGCAGAGGAGGATCAGTGATCACACACTTTTACGGACGGTGTGACCTGAGTCTAAGAGGAGATAGAGCCTCGCATGAAATCTTTCTGTAGCAAGTGGTGAGGCCCTACGATGTTTTTCTCGGTATGGACAGGTTGTCTAATATCCATGCCCAGCTTGACTATTAATAGTAAGGGTGGCAGTGCGCCTGAGTTAGTAGGACGGAATTCTCCTTCTTGAGTTTTTGGTGATACCTTTCGGCGTATTGAACACCCCAACAGTGTTAGTGAGACTTATGAACCGGGTCCTTCAACCCTTCTTGGATCGATTTATTTTAGTCTTCATCGATGACATCCTTGTGTGCTCGGCATCCGAGATGGAGCACGCGAGGCACTTGTGGATGGTTCTGGACACTTGATGCAGTGTTTGCTTGTAAGTCACCCAAGAGTGGCGGTGGTGCGGAGTTTTCTTGGCTTGGCAAGGTGCTACAGGAGGTTAATGGCAAACTTTTCCATGATAGCAGCCTTAATTCTGTCTTAACACGGAAAGGTCAGTCGTTTGTTTGGCCTGAGTGGTGTCAGAGCCTTCGAGGAGCTGAGGTAGACCTTGGCCAGTGCTCCAGAGTTGAGACTGCCAGAGGAGGGAGTCGTGTGCGAAGTGTTTTGTGATGCCTCCGCATCTGGGATCGGATGAGTATCGACGCAGAGGCAGGCAACGTTTGTGTATGGGATGTGGCAGTTGAGACCTCGTGAGCAGGATTACGCGACCGACTCGGTCTTGGCAGTGGCATCCATCAGCTTGGAGGTGTGGAGGTGTTATGTTCTGTGCAAGCGTTTCGTTGTTTGCTCAGACCACCAGATTCTCAGGTGTATCTTCACTTAGAGAGATCTCGACCTCAGGCAGAGGCATTAATTGGAGTTTCTGCAAGACTATGACTTGAGATAGTCTATACTCCAGGAAAAGGTAATGTGATACAGATGCCCTTAACAGGAAGTCTCGTTCTCTCCAGGTGGAGGAGATGTCAGAGCAGTTGGCTTCTCTGCAGTAGACCCTGATGGAGGAGAGGGGTTCAGCTTATCTTGAGTCGATGGTGATGACTCCACCGCTCCTTCAACATGTGTGTGAGGCTCAATTGGGAGATATCGACTGTGGGGTTCTACATGACCAAACATCCTCAGGAGATTTACCAGATGAATTTTCCGAAGAAGGGGAGCACGTCATCCTTTTCCAGGGACGGACGGTGGTTTCGGTGACAAAGATGTACAAGGACCTTCAGCGACATCTTTGGTGGGCTAGCATGAGGCGAAACGTTTCTGAGTTTGTTTCTTGGTGTCTCGCGTGTCAACAGGTAAAAGCTAAATACTAGGTTCCAGCAGGTTTGACTCAGCCTCCCGAGACCCCTAAATGGAAGTGCGGTGATATATCGATGGATTTTGTAACGGGGCTTCAACAAAAAGAAAGAGGCCATAACGCTACCTGGGTGATTGTCGACCGACTCACCAGGTCAACGCACTATCTTGCCATCTGGGAGCAGAGTTCGGTCGAGAGTTTGAGGCAGTTGTACGTACGGGAGATCGTCAGACTTATGGGGTACCCACAACGATCGTCTCCAACCGCGATGTCAGGTTCATGTCACGGTTGTGGAGGGTTCTGTAGGAGGCTTTCGGGGCCCAGATATGGATGAGCACGACGTTTCACCCCCAGATGGTCCCCCAGACGGTCGAGCAGACTGAGCGGTTTATCCAAGTTTTGGAGGATATGTTGGGAGTTTTTGTGTTGGACCTTCAAACGGAGTTGGGAGGATCACTTAGAGTTTGACAGTTATCACTCCACTATCGGAATAGCACCTTTCAAAGCCCTGTACGGGAGACCCGGCAGATCACCGTTGTGCTGAACAGAGATTGGTGGAACATCCCTTGTTGGGTGGTGCAGGCAACGACCGAGATGGTACAGGTGATTCGCGAGTGTTTGAGGACAGCCCTGAGCCAACATAAACCTTACGAGGATCGACGTCGTAAGCCTTCGGAGTCCGAACAGGAAGACCATGTTTTCATGAGAGTCTCCTCACGATGAGGATTGCAGAGTTTTAGTCGAGTGAGATTTTCCCCAAGGTTCCTCGGGCCATGCGAGTTTCTACGTGAGGTCGGTGAGGTTGTTTGTTGCTTAACCTTACCCTGCAGTGGGACCGAGTGCAAGACGTCTTCCATGTGCCGCAGCTAAGTAGATATATGCACGACCCGTAACGCGTTATTGACTGGGGCGAGTTTGACAACGAGGACGGAACTACCTTCACGGAGTACCCGGTGGCGATCGAGGATCAACAGGAAAGGATCCTACGTGGATGGACCATTCCTTTGGTTCGTGTGCTTTGGCACCTGGGAGCATGCAGAAGAGCTCTTGGGAGCGTGAGAGCCAAAGGCGGGCTCAGTACACCCACCTTTTTGTATAGCCTGTGCTTTTCGGGGCGAAAAGCCTTGGAGGGGAGAACGTAACGACTTTGGTTTTGTCGGTTTGGTCCTTTGGATATTTCTATATATATCCTCGAATCTTTCCTCGGAGTCAGCGATGTTTTTGGGTGTCCCAAGACCTCGGAATTAATATATTAAAAATATTAATATATATTAAAAATATTAATATATATTAAAGCACGTGTGCGCATCTTTTCGGTATAAATGGTTTTTCCGTAGTTTGGGACCTCGAATGGGAAATTTGAGACTGCGGTTGTTTCCAGAACGCGTGGTTTACCCTAAGAACGACATAAAGTTGATCGGCATCGGGCGTTCGATGGAAGGCGACCGTTGGCGGTCGCGATAAATTAATTAGGGTACTTAACAAATTAAAATAATTAATTAAATAACCTTCACCTCTCATTTACCTTCCCACGCACAGGAGGAAATGAGAGGGTTTCTCCCTCGCACGACAGTCGAACCGAGGGAAGAAGGGGCCATCGGATTTTGTTCTTGACGGCGATCGAGACCAGATCGAGAATCGTCGGCTTCGAGGCATGGTTTTGGACCTAAAGCTTCGGCGTTTTTGCCACGAGGTAGGCGATTTTATGAGTTTTATTTCTCGATCCCCGTGTATGTGTTTAACATTTTTGAAGCCTTTTTATGATTGTTAAAGACCCCCAAGGGGTCGATATGTATCTAATCGGAGGGAACAGGGGTTTCAGGAGGTTCACAGGGATTTCCAGTTCAGAAATCCAGATCACACGACGTGTAGTTGAGGACAAGCCTTGTGTTCTTCCCATAGGGGGAAGAAATAGATTTGGGGACTACACACCGTGTAATCAAAGTACAGGTCATGTAGTGGCACTTGGCCATGTGGTCGAGTGCATGGGCAGACACCCCATGTTAAGAGGACATGGCCGTGTAAAAGTACACAGCCAAACCCCAAGTGTACCCGAGAACGGCCAGGTAGGGGGCACGGGGTGACATACACGGGCAAGAGCCGATGTACACGGGCATCGACCGGGAGGACATGGGCATACCCCGAGCTGCTAAGACACATCATGTATATTCACAAGGTCAACCAAGTCGTGTGCAAGCGAGGACACGCCCAGGTGTCCATGCGAGGTCACACGCCGTGTGACCCTATGTACACGTCGAGTACAATGAGGGGACACGGCCAGGGTTCGGTTTCGTAAGATGCGTTGTGTACACTAGGAGGACACGCGATGTACTCCCCTCAGAGACTTCTACCTTGCGTCCCCTCTTCGAGACTCGAATTTGGGTCTGCGAGCAATTTATCCTGAGTAGTTCTCCGCGTAGAACGCGATGGAGGCCTTCGTTTTGGCAGCAGAGATACGATGCGAGCTGATGCAAGCAGGGCGCTTTTTTCAGCAACGCTTAGCCGGTGACAATGATCGGGTGTGATCATCGGAGTGTTACCGGGGTTGGTACTCCTTTGTATCTCCCACGGGCGCAGGTCCCCCATATCTTCCATAAAACTAGAGACGGAACTCCCCCACAGTGGGTGCGGGTCCTCTATCTAAGGAGTGGTACTCCCCTGTCATCGAGCTCTGGCGAGGAGCGGGTCCTCCTCGGGAGCGAGTGCTCCCTCGGCTGTGGAGCGTAGTAGCGAGGAGTGGGCCCCTCCACTCTGATTCTTGAGAGGTTACGCGATATGCATGGACAGTAGATAGTGCTCCCTCAGTTGTGATACACAATGGCGAGGAGCAAGCCCTCAACTCTGTATCTTACGTGGTTGCGTGAATTCACCACTGGAGATGGCGCTCTCTCGGCTGTTGAGAGCAGTGGCGAGATGAAGACCCTCTACACGGTTTCTAGTGAGGTTGCGCATGGTGTCGGGCATCAGAAATAGACCAGGTTTCAGAGGAGCATAGCGACTCTTGGCACTAACCGTGTTCGGTGGTCTGCCATTGAGATTATGAGTTGGGCTCTTTCTGATCTTTCCCATTTTCTAGTTGTCAGTTTGGGTTTCCCCTATATTTCTGGTTGGGCGTGTATTTTATCCCTATATACTGTTGTACTCTAATGTTTTCTTAGGAGTTGTTGCATGCATGTTTACACTCTAGATGTTCAGTTTTATTTTATACATCTGCATTGTTGCGTGGAGCTAGTTGTGTGCGTGCGTACAGGTACTTAGGCTAAGGCCTCCCATTTCAGCGTTTGTCTACTTGGAGCTTGTCGTCAGCCCCTACCCTATTGGAGGCAGGCTTGGGGTGTCTCGCTCAGTCTATAGCCGACAAGGCGGCCTCGGTGGGTCAGGTCGTGACAGTGCAGGTGAATCAGGGCCGCCCAAAGCAAACAATATGTTGATGCGGTGGATGGATTCTCTCGAATTGTATGCTTGCGGCAGCTCTATTTATGTTGATGTGGGTGCTTGTTTGGTTTAAGGAATATAGTGTGGTGTTGGTCATTGCAGTTTGTTGTCTTGCTTGGCATGAGGAGATGTGGGAGAGGTGGAGGTGGTTGATGTTGTGATTGGTGGGGAGTAATGATATGGCAATGTGGGGTGATGTGTGGGTGAGTTGGTTGGAAGAAGTTGAGGTCGCATTTGGATTGGTAAGGACTCCAGATTACATTGGTGATTGGCTTGTTTTGGAAAACGGCTCGAAGGTGATGGGAGATGAGGTGTGGCGACCCGGAGGCAATGTCTTGGGAGGAGTTTCCTGGGTTATTCAAGAAGGATTTCTTCTCTCAAGTGCAAGTGCGAGATCGTATGAGGGAGCTTCAGGAGATTCGACAGGGGGTTCAGAGTGTGCGCAGTTTTGAGAGAGTGAGCAGAGATCATAAAGAGAGATTTGCTTGATGGAGGGTTCCGATAAAGACCCCTCCCGAGTGGTTTGGAAGGTTGAAATGAATGCTCTGGGTTGCGGGACTCAGAGTTCACGGAAGAGGAGTGAGGTGATCTTCTAGAGCCAGAGCGCGGCTTCGCGCCCTTGGGTTGAGTCACTTGAGGTGTCTGGTGTATGGAGAGTTGATTTGTTTCCAATGTTAATGTTGTGTGGCATCGTCCCAAGATTTAGCATGTTTCCCAATCTTCGGTGGGGAGTTAGCTTTGGGAGTGACTTGGAATAGTCCTACCCCTTCAATGAAACCTTTGTAATGGATTTTGAACTCGTTTTGAAATAAATTATGTTTTAGATTTCAAGTTAAAATGCTATCTTGCAAAACCTTCTGGTTGTTTTTCTTAAGGGAGGGTTTTCAAAAAGTTTTCATTCTGAAATATGGTTAAGGTGAACGAGGTTGTTAGTGTGTGGTCAATTGCGAGTAAGGGTGGTTGGTGGTGTTTTCCGTTGGTAACGGTGTACCTGTTCGAGAGGTACCTCCCATGATAGTGGGGCTTCTTGGGTGACGATCCTGTTGGGGGAGTTGTGGCCTAGCTCTTGCTGAGAGTGTTGGTGCTATGTTTGTTCCGATTGAGAGGTATCTTTCTCCAAGAGTGCTATTTTGGGCGCTAGTGTCGCATGTTTTCAACGCCCGTTCTTACTATATGCGGTCGTGTTCCAGCGATAACGGGATTTCTGAGACGTACCTCATGGGAAGGTTGTTAGGATTTTTCCCTTCCTCCTCTCTTTCGGGTTTTGTTTTGATTCTCAGGGATGAGAATCGTTTGAGATGTATCTAATGTAACGGCCCAAACCTTCCAACCGTAAGTTTGGTTTTAGGTAATAGAGGAGTCGGGGGGAGTTTTGAGGAAAGAGAGGAGTTGGAGCTGAAATTTTAGCTAGGGAGGATCTTGCAGCATGGAGCTGATGACTGCGGCGCAGTGGAGGCTTTTGCGGTGTGGTTGAGGCCTTGCGGTGTAGGATTCTGAGGGAGGTTGGTTTTCGTGTCTCTGACTCCTGAGAGGCAGATGTGGCATGGAAGATCGGTTGCGGCGTGGAATCCTAGAGAGGTTGGTTTTGGGGGGGCCTATGGATCTAAGGGGAGTTTCGACGTGGCCTGGTGCCAGCAGCGTAGTAGGGTTGAGTTGGGTTCCTTGCGGCATAGTGAAAACCCCTACAGTGTGGTGGTTTGGTTGCGCTGTAGGTGTGATCTGCAGCGTGGATCCCGAAGGCCAGTTGGACCGGGGGGTTGCACCCTAGCGACTTGCATCGTGGTTTGGGGTGAAACCCTACTCAAAGCGTATGTGACCACACCTCCTCCAAGAGTTTACCTAATATCGAAATCAAAGATCTGAAATCACTTAACCCAACATTTCTATAAAAAAATAAGATTCCTCTAAGTAAAAGTACACTTCAGATACTTATGATCTGAATATATCATAAACTTCTCTATGAGGGATTGGTGTCACAATATTCCGAGAGCATGTACAACTACTATCAACTCAAGGTCACAGTGAGATAGATTCTTTCCACGAAGGCATAATTGGCGAAAGCCTTAATCCATCATCCATTTTATGACATCAAGACATATCTCAACTCCATGCCTGAGGCGTTGCAGTGATGTAATCAAGACCCAACTTGGCTTAGCATGAAACAACACTGCGCTAAAAGAACAGAGACCAAACATAGGTCTCCCCGCCATTTAGACTTAGTCTAAAATGGTGTGGCAACAAGCAACCGCGTCGATACAAGGGAGTATCAGTAAGTTATCTGAGGTTCCACTGTAACGACCCGACTCTTTGGCAAAGGTACGGATCGTCAGTTTTTCTTTCGAATCTTTCCTTTGAGCTTGTTGAATGTGCGTAATGTTCTAAAGAAGGTCCGGGGAGCGTCTGGGGTTTGTTCGGAGCCCGGGAGGTTGAGAAATGGACTTGCAGACAGGGGCACACGGCCTGCGCACGGTTTGGGTAAACCGTGCGGCCTTTGGTCTGGAAGCAGGGAGGTGCGCACGGTTTGCGCACGGTTTGGGTAAACCGAGCGCCTAACTCGTGCGACCCTTTTTCTGGAGGCAGGGAAGTGCGCACGGTTTGCGCACGGTTTGGTAAACCGTGCACCTAAACCGTGCGACCCTGTTCTGGGTGAAATTACCCTTTTGCCCTTACTTTCTATTTAAGCCTAAATCATTTTCTCTTCCTCCTACCCGCGGACAGAACCAAAGGGGAGCCTCCTTTGAGCTCCAAAACCCTCTCCTCACTCTTTTCTTGGTGGAGCCTTCATCCGAAACCCAATTCTTGATCCGTCGGAAGCGTTGGATCACCCACGGTAAGGCTAACCTCATGCACCCCTCTTTCGTCGGCAAATCTTGCCTTCCGTCTTGTTATTTCGATGCAGGCTCATATGCCCTATTTTCAGAGCATTGGACTGGAACTCAGATCTCTTCCAATCTACTGCGAATCTGAGGTTGATATCAAGCGAGCCTACACCTACAGCTCTAAGGTAGGTGGTCACGTGGTTTCCATTTTGGGTTTTCGCCTTATTTGGTTATTGTTGTCGTGTCGTGGTTTGTCTTTCGCCAAACCCCGTATTTATAATGACTGCTTCATATCTAAATGACCCGTGTGGTATGAGAGGGATGAATCTAACCTTGCTAGGGTGTTTGGATTTGGTATGGACCGGGACTGGTCAACCATAGGTGTTATGCCTTGAGAATTGGCCCTTTTTCACCTTTGAACCTTAACGATATGTCTTGAAAGGGCATTTGCCATGTTAGGCAAATGAGATGACTTGGTTAGAGGTTGGCTAGGATGAGAGAGCCTGAACCCCTTTAATGAATTGAAATGTATGTATGCCATGCTTTGCTTATGTGGTATTATAAGATGGATATGTCTTGCATCGCTAATGTGATATGATATAAGATAGTTTGCCTTATATAATGTGAAGTGAATGGTTATGTTTTGCTGTGTTGACATGCTTGTGATAACCCGTGTGTTGGGCGGGAGGCATTCGTACCCCATGTCAGATAAATCTCAATGATTGAGGACGAGAGGCATTTATACCTCATGCCCATATAACATTTACGGGTGGGAGGCATTTATACCCCACGCCAGCTACAGTGATTGAGGACGAGAGGCATTTATACCTCGTGCCCATATAACCTTTATGGGTGGGAGGCATTTCTACCCCACGTCAGTTACAATGCTTGTGGACGAGAGGCATTCATACCTCAGGCCAGAGATGATTATTACAGATGTGAGAAGTATAGACGAGAGGCATGTTTACCTCGTGCCAGTGATAACCTATATCTATGTACTTATACCTCGGGTGATCGTTCAGTTTACCAGCCATGAGCTGAAGCAGGTAGACACGCCAGGTGTCCTTCCGGAACCTGAGCGGGAGGGTTGTTTATTTACTTTGCTTTACTTACTTGCAGCCTATTGCTCACCTTGCTTGCGAACACCTATTTGGATTACACGTAGACATCGTTGGTGGTGGCCTACTGAGACTTGTCTCACACCCTACCCGGGCGGCCTCTTGGGCACCCGTGTAGACTTTACTGCTGCAGGTACTAGTAGGGGCAAAGGCCCAGCTTCAGGTTGTTGATACAGGTATGTTCTAGCTGGAGATCCAGAGCAGAGGATCGAGCTTGGCTAGAGATGCTCGTGGACTACTTTTGTTCTATTTGTATTATTGTATAGCATGCTTGTCTTCTATTTCCATTGTACTAGCATGCCATGCATCCATTTTGTATCAGACACTGCCTGTGTGGCTTTTGTATATTTATCAGGGTTTTCCTTACCTCTGTTGTTTGGTTGTATGTTTCCCTTTTTTCTCCTGTTTATCCATTGGTTGTGCTTCCGCTATTTCCATTACTTTGTTGTTATTCCGCTGTGTACTCTGACATGGGGGTACAGTCTCCCCACTGACTTACCATTACACCCCCGCTGCTAGTCGGCAGCCCCTGGCCTATGGGGAGACGAGTCAGGGGTCATGTGGCCAACCGGGCTCGGGGCTCGGGTTGAGGGGCAGCCGGGTCCGGGACGTCACAAAGTGGTATCAGAGCTTTTCTTTCCTTCTTGCTTTACTATTTGGCGACGATAGACTTGGAGAATGGGAACGCTTAGGTACTTAGTTATAAGTCGTGCTTGGGCGTCGCGAACCCATGTACGGGGAAAAGACCAAGTTGCCTATTTTTATGTTGTTATTGATTCTGCTATTTACTGTTGATATCGTTTCACTGTTGGGTGTTTCACATGTTTTGTGATGTTATTGAGATTTGCAATGTTGGAATTTGGATTTCATGGTTCGACCCGATGAAATGAGGGTTATGCATTAGAACATGCATCATGATAAGCACAATGTGATTAGGCCATGCATCTTGCCATGTCACGTTTAAATTTTGAGCGAGCATTGTCTGTTGTTTATTGTCATGCCTTGGTTATATGTGTGCCTTTGTGCTAGCCCTTCATGCTTGTTGTGGATTGGGGAATGATGTGGTTTTAGTGGGTGTCACTCTTTGGTTCATAAGGTGTATGGGCCCTTATGGATCGGAAAATGACATTCCAACTAAACCAATCTTTTGTTTAAAAGGAAATTTAAATGCTTGATTGGTGCTAGTAAATGAGAAATGACATCCAAGTGTGTGTCATCTTTCAGTTCATGAGGAGTATGGGCCCTTATGGGCTGGGAAATGTCATATCACTGGATTAAGTTAAATTTGAACAGTGGCATGTTTACTAAGAGTTCATATGGGTGTGGATAGGTGATCTTAGGGGTAGGAAGGCTTAGTACCTGTCCTAGCTTCTAGAATTCAGCCTTTAATCTTTGTTGGTTCCTTTTTTTTGAGACGTTCGTTTGGCATTGTAGCACTATGCCTCTGAGACGTCCTCAAGTCGCGCGTGCTGAAGGCGGCGACGACCACATTCCTGAGGTGGCGGGCCCTGAGCCGCCAGTTGATCTTCCTGTAGAGCCACTTGTGGCTCCTCTTGCTATTCCTGAGATGGGCGCCGATGCCCAGTTCCGTGAGAACTTCTTGCGTATGATGCAGAGTATGCAAGGTGGAGTGCGACCTACCCCGAGTATGGCAGAGTTGACCCGCGAGTTTCAGTTGCAGCATCTTCCTACATTTACGGGAGATGGCGGACCACTTGTTGCGGAGTCCTGGTTGGAAGCTATACTGACCATCTTCGAGCACCTTGAGACACCTCCAGAGCGGAGGGTCAAGCTCGCAGCTTATATGCTCTGTGGTTCAGCCAGGAGATGGTGGGATGTCATCACCCAGTCGGGACAGCAGAGAGATATGATCTGGACTGATTTCCAGACCGTCTTCTACGATTATTTCTTTCCCCAGACTTTGAGGGCTGACAGAGCTAGGGAGTTTATGAATCTGCAACAAGGAACCATGACAATCATGGAATATTCGTCCCGTTTCACTGAATTACAGCGTTTTGCTCCTACACTAGCTGTTGATGATCTCACGGCCGCTAGGCGTTTTGAGGATGGGCTGTGTTACGCCATCCGGTCGCAGGTTAACGTGTTCAGGTTGACGACCGTTTCAGAAATTGTCAATCAGGCGCTGATCACAGAGAGGAACTTGAGAGAAGCGGACAGTGTGAACCAGGGCAGTTCGGCACCGAAGGGTTCTAGTGGGTCTGCTTCTGGAAAGAAGCGGCGTTTTGAGGACTCTTGCGGTGTTAGTGGTGGTCAGACCCCTTTCTCAGGTGGTACTCCTATCTATCACCAATGTGGGGTGCCAGAACATATGAAGAGGCAGTGTACGCGAAACCCAGTGGATTGCAGAGGTTGTGGTAGGTTGGGTCATCTCCACCGCTTCTGCAGGACTTTTCCCCCAGGGTCCAATGAGCAAGGATCTTTACCTACCCCACGATCTGGCGCTGGATTGGCAGAATCACGTCAGTCAGGCGGCTGGAATACCGCCGGTCGATCAGGCCGTGGCGGCAGTCGAGGCAGAGGTAATCAGGCGTATGACTCTCAGCACCAGCAGGGCGGGTCTGCTCAAGTTAGCCAGGCTGTGACTCGAGGCCGTGGTGCCGGCCAGTTGTATGCAATCAAGCCTACGCCGCAGGAGCAGTACACCGGACCATCTACTGTACGAGGTACGATTCTAGTTGCATCTACGTTAGTATCTGCTTTGTTTGACACAGGCGCTTCTCACTCTTTTATATCGGAGGTGACTATCGGAAGTTTGGGTCTCAACGTTGAGTCATATCATGGTATGATCACGTTAGATACCCCGTTGGGTATCCGTTTAGAGGGCGTTCGTCGTTGTCAGAATTGTCCCCTCGAGGTGGGCGGTTACCTTTTCGTGTGGAACCTGTATGTTCTGGATATGACAGGTTTTGATGTAATAATCGGGATGGACTGGTTAGTTCCCTATAGAGCCCGGATTGACTGCTATCGTCGGAGGGTGGCGTTTACGTCACCAGAGGGCGACAAGCATATGCATAAGGGAGAATGGGATCTTAGTGCGACACGAGCAGGACCGGAACACCAGAGTTTAGGTGGTGTCACGGCACAGGTTGTCAGTCTTTATCTCGATGACCAAGGGTTACAACCCTCTGTTTATCCTCCCGTGGTGGAGCATTTCAGTGATGTCTTTCCTGATGATTTCTCTGGTCTACCTCCAGTGCGAGAGGTGAAGTTTACTATTGAGCTTATACCAGGAGCAGCATCAGTGACCATTCCTCCTTATACGATGGCACCTAAGGAACTTCTGGAGCTTAAGATTCAGTTGGAAGACCTGGAAGCAAAAGGCTTTATACGTCCCAGTACTTCTCCTTGGGGATCACCGGTTCTTTTTGCCAAAAAGGCAGATGGTACCCTTCATCTTTGCGTGGATTATCGTAAGTTGAATCAGCTGACTATTAAGAATCGGTATCCTTTACCTCGAATTGACGACCTCTTCAATCAACTCCGAGGAGCGAAGGTGTTTTCAAAGATAGATTTGAGGTCGGGCTATCACCAGGTGCGTGTTAGGACTTCAGACATACCTCGCACGGCATTCAGGAGCAGGGATGGTCTCTATGAGTACCTAGTCATGTCGTTTGGGCTTACGAATGCACCTGCAGTGTTTATGGCTCTTATGAATCGGATTTTTCACCCTTACCTTGATTCTTTTGTGGTTGTATTTGTGGATGATATCTTAGTCTATTCACGCTCGAGACACGACCATGCAACCCATCTTGAGATCGTGCTGAATACACTAAGAGAGCATCAGCTTTATGCTAAGCTCAGTAAATGTCACTTCTGGATAAATAAGGTTCACTTCCTATGTCACATTATCTCTGAGTCTGGAGTTTCAGTTGACCCTGAGAAGGTGAGTGCTGTAATTTCTTGGGAGCAGCCCAAGAACGTCTTTGATATCAGGAGTTTCTTGGAGCTTGCTGGATATTATAGGCGTTTTATTCAGGACTTTTCACGCCTAGCAGCACCGCTTACAGCTTTGACCAAAAAGAAGGTGAGATTCGATTGGTCAGGACCTTGTGAGGTTGTTTTTCAGGAACTGAAGGGCAGACTAACTTCAGCACCGATGCTGATCTTGCCGGAGCCAGGCAAAGCTTATACGGTCTTTTGTGACGCGTCAGGTATCGGGCTTGGAGCTGTCTTGATGCAGGACGGGCGAGTCGTTGCGTATGGTTCTCGTCAGTTAAAGGCTCATGAACGGAATTATCCGACGCACGACCTCGAGCTCGCAGCGGTTGTACATGCCTTACGCTGTTGGAGACACTACTTGTTGGGAGAGCGTTTTGTGGTATTCACTGACCACAAAAGCCTCAAATATATCTTCACTCAGCGGGATCTAAATCTCAGGCAACGCAGGTGGGTTAAGTACCTGCAATCCTTTGATTTCGAACTGGCCTACACTCCTGGGAAAGGAAATTCAGTAGCCGATGCGCTAAGTCGGAAAACTCAGTCGCAAGTGGTTCGGGAATCTAATGAGGAGTGGAAGCTGATGGCCCTATTTTCGGAGATGCACGTTGAGGTTCAAGAGGGTCGGGATCAGACTATTCTCTCAGCCTTAGCGGTGACATCTACTCTTTCGGAACGGGTCAGGGCTAGGCAGTTATCAGATCCGGAAGGCCTTGTTCTACGAGAGAGTGTCGCTAATGATGCCTCTACAGATTAGACCGTGGATGAGGGTGATACTTTATTGTTCCATGGGCGTGTATGGGTCCCAGCAGACGTCAGAGAGGAGCTGATGAGGGATTTCCACGCCTCAGCATGGGTAGTTCACCCAGGCATCACCAAAATGTATCGTGATTTGCGACGACAGTACTGGTGGCCTAGCATGAAACGGGAGATAGTCGGTTTTATCACGCGTTGTTCCACCTGTCAGCAGGTGAAGGCGGAACATCAGCGTCCGGCATGGTTTTTGCAGCCGTTGTCCATTCCGGAGTGGAAATGGGACGATGTTTCTATGGACTTTGTAACCGGTTTACCCAGGTCACCTCGTAGCAATGATGCAGTATGGGTTATCATCGACCGTCTGACAAAGGTCGCACATTTCTTACCTGTGCAGGAGACCTTCACGGTTGATGACTTGGGAAGACTGTATGTCAAGGAAATAGTGCGTCTTCATGGAGCACCTCGATCTGTTGTCTCGGACAAAGATCCTCGTTTTACATCTCGGTTCTGGCAGGGTTTACAGAAGGTCTTGGGTACGCAGGTACTCTTGAGCACGGCCTATCACCCGCAGACTGACGGAAAGACCGAGCGGACTATACAGGTACTAGAGGACATGTTACGTGTCTGTGTTCTCGATTTTGGAGGTTCATGGGAGAAGCACCTTCCTCTTGTCGAGTTCAGTTATAACAATAGCTTTCAGGCTACCACTGAGATGGCTCCCTATGAAGCCTTATATGGTAGGCCTTGTCGCTCACCTTTGTATTGGCTTGAAGCAAGGGAGGCAGCTGTTCTAGGACCACGTCTTGTGCAGGAGACTACGGAGCAGATACAGCTTATTAGGAAGCGCATGCAGACAGCTCAGTCTAGACAGCAGTCCTATGCTAACAAGCACCAGCGACCTCTTGAGTTCAAGGTTGGAAACCGGGTTTTCTTGAAGGTCTCACCCAGGTTGGGGCAGAGACGTATACGAAAGCAAGGTAAGCTCTCACCGAGGTTCGTAGGACCCTTTGAGGTGATGAAGCGGATCGGGCCAGTAGCTTACCAGCTTGCACTTCCGCAGAGATATCAGGCCATGCACGATGTTTTTCATGTATCTCAGCTACACTGGTACTTTTCAGATCCGACTCATGTTTTTCAGCCTGATGAGGTTGAACTGGATGTGGATGCTTCCTTCGAGGAATATCCGATGCGAATTGTTGACCGGAGCGTCAAGACACTCCGTGAAAGGTCCGTTCCTCTTGTACGGGTGTTATGGCAGCACGGCCGGGTACAGGACGAGACCTGGGAGCGAGAGGCTGATGTACGTTCTCAATGGCCAGAGCTTTTCGTCGATGACACCTCAGTACCCTCGGAAGGCCAACTCAGGGACGAGTTGCTTTAAGGAGGGGAGGTTGTAACGACCCGACTCTTTGGCAAAGGTACGGATCGTCAGTTTTTCTTTCGAATCTTTCCTTTGAGCTTGTTGAATGTGTGTAATGTTCTAAGGAAGGTCCGGGGAGCGTCCGGGATTTGTTCGGAGCCCGGGAGGTTGAGAAATGGACTTGCAACAGGGATGCACGGCCTGCGCACGGCCTGCGCACGGTTTGGCTAAACCGTGCGGCCTTTGATCTAGAAGCAGGGAGGTGCGCACGGTTTGCGCACGGTTTGGGTAAACCGTGCGCCTAACCCGTGCGACCCTTTTTCTGGAGGCAGGGAAGTGCGCACGGTTTGGTAAACCGTGCGCCTAAACCGTGCGACCCTGTTCTGGGTGAAATTACCCTTTTGCCCTTACTTTCTATTTAAGCCTAAATCATTTTCTCTTCCTCCTATCCGCGGACATAACCAGAGGGGAGCCTCCTTTGAGCTCCAAAACCCTCTCCTCACTCTTTTCTTGGTGGAGCCTTCATCCGGAACCCGATTCTTGATCCGTCGGAAGCGTTGGATCACCCGCGGTAAGGCTAACCTCACGCACCCCTCTTTCGTCGGCAAATCTTGCGTTCCGTCTTGTTATTTCGATGCAGGCTCATTTGCCCTATTTTCAGAGCATTGGACTGGAACTCAGATCTCTTCCAATCTACTGCGAATCTGAGGTTGATATCAAGCGAGCCTACGCCTACAGCTCTAAGGTAGGTGGTCACATGGTTTCCATTTTGGGTTTTCGGCTTATTGAGTTATTGTTGTCGTGTCGTGGTTTGTCTTTCGCCAAACCCCGTATTTATAATGACTGCTTCATATCTAAATGACTCGTGTGGTATAAGAGGGATGAATCTAACCTTGTTAGGGTGTTTGGATTTGGTATGGACCGGGAGTGGTCAACCATAGGTGTTATGCCTTGAGAATTGGCCCTTTTTCACCTTTGAACCTTAACGATATGTCTTGAAAGGGCATTCGCCATGTTAGGCAAATGAGATGACTTGGTTAGAGGTTGGCTAGGATGAGAGAGCCTGAACCCCTTTAATGAATTGAAATGTATGTATGCCATGCTTTGCTTATGTGGTATTATAAGATGGATATGACTTGCATCGCTAATGTGATATGATATAAGATGGTTTGCCTTATATAATGTGATGTGAATGGTTATGCTTTGCTGTGTTGACATGCTTGTGATAACCCGTGTGTTGGGCGGGAGGCATTCGTACCCTGTGCCAGATAAATCTCAGCGATTGAGGACGAGAGGCATTTATACCTCGTGCCCATATAACCTTTACGGGTGGGATTCATTTATACCCCACGCCAGCTACAGTGACTGAGGACGAGAGGCATTTATACCACGTGCCCATATAACCTTTATGGGTGGGAGGCATTTCTACCGCACGCCAGTTACAGTGCTTGTGGACGAGAGGCATTCATACCTCGGGCCAGAGATGATTACTACAAATGTGAGAAGTATAGACGAGAGGCATGTTTACCTCGTGCCAGTGATAACCTATATCTATGTACTTATACCTCGGGTGATCGTTCAGTTTACCAGCCATGAGCTGAAGCAGGTAGACACGCCAGGTGTCCTTCCGGAACTTGAGCGGGAGGGTTGTTTATTTACTTTGCTTTACTTACTTGCAGCCTATTGCTCACCTTGCTTGCGAACACCTATTTGGATTACACGTAGACATCGTTGGTGGTGGCCTACTGAGACTTGTCTCACACCCTACCCGGGCGGCCTCTTGGGCACCCGTGTAGACTTTACTGCTGCAGGTACTAGTAGGGGCAAAGGCCCAGCTTCAGGTTGTTGATACAGGTATGTTCTAGCTGGAGATCCAGAGCAGAGGATCGAGCTTGGCTAGAGATGCTCGTGGACTACTTTTGTTCTATTTGTATTATTGTATAGCATGTTTGTCTTCTATTTCCATTATACTAGCATGTCATGCATCCATTTTGTATCAGACACTGTCTGTGTGGCTTTTGTATATTTATCAGGGTTTTCCTTACCTCTGTTGTTTGGTTGTATGTTTCCCCCTTTTCTCCTGTTTATCCATTGGTTGTGCTTCCGCTATTTCCATTACTTTGCTGCTATTCCGCTGTGTACTCTGACATGGGGGTACAGTCTCCCCGCTGACTTACCATTACACCCCCGCTGCTAGTCGGCAGCCCCTGGCCTATGGGGAGACGAGTCAGGGGTCATGTGACCAACCGGGCTCGGGGCTCGGGTTGAGGGGCAGTCGGGTCCGGGACGTCACATCCACATTTCAAACAAAGGAAATATTTCTAGATATATTTCAAAATCTTGTAAGGCAAAAACCGGGTCTACAACTAGGGTCAGAGGAGTGAAAGAAGAATAAAGAACAAGGAAGAACATGGGAAGAGGAGGAAGAAATCAAGGGAAGATAAGAGTTGCCTCAAGGGAAATCACCAAGAAAACAAGGGAGATCACCAAGGATGCAAGGGAAAGAGAGCTCCAAGCTGGGAGAGGCTGAGTCGTGCGAGTGGGAGGAAGAAAAGAGAAAAGGGGTTAAATCCCGAATGCAGAAGGAGAATGTGGCGATGTTGGAGCCGAGTGCGTCGATGAGGAGGCGGAGTGCAGCACTGAGGAGGCAGAACGGTGGGCTTCAAAATGTGCTGTCACGGTTCTCACCACCGGAAACGTTGCAGTCCATCACGGCATCATTTCCAGCTCCAGCTGAGTGTCCAGTTCGCCAGCCTCATGCGGAACTGGTGATTCAGCCGAATCGGACAAGCGTTTCAACTGTAACTTCTGTTCAACACTGCACCTGGAATAGCGAGTTCCTTACGGAGAGGTGACTAGATCGACACAGCAGTGTGACTGGTAAATAGAGCGAGAGGTGCAACCGATGGTTTCTGGTGACTCGTCAAACCATCTGGCTAGCACAGCACAACAGAACCAAACAACTTACGCAGCTTGGCATTCAGAGGGGAGGCGACAGCACCTGGCCAGACGCCAGAAGGTTCTGCGGGCACACAGGCAGGTTCCCGTTGTCCATTTGCGAGTTATGGCGGTTGCACAGGATTTCCGAGGAAAGACTGGTTGCTGTGATAATGTCACCGTCCAACTTAGATCCAAACGTGCCATTTTCCCAGAGTCGCTTGAGGATTTTCTTCCAGCTTTAAGACTTGTGGTGACTCATTGTACAGGCAGGGAGAACATCCAGTCCAGTACTTAGCGAGTGGAGACACTTATTCTCTCCGAACTTCTTCTACCAAATAGCGTTGCGGCTCAGACTGAATTGTTACAGCAGCTTGACGTGCGATTTCCATCAGTGGTTTTGTTTGAAGTTATCGGGGTCCGAAGAGAAGGTATACGGGAACAAGAACCACCTCACCGTAAGAAGCATCACAGCATTCCAGTTGTCAACGCTGTAGTGGATGACGGAAGCTATTGCCAAGCATTCATATGTTTTCAGTCCCACCCAACACAGTGGACCAATACATGCTGGTGCACAGGTGCAGCCTTACATTGAAAATATTCCCCAGTATGGCACATGGTGTCCTCGCACGGGTATCGGAGATGTAATGAAATTGAGAGACCGCTTGACAAATGAGGTAACAGCTGCTAGATCGTTCTACTGCAAACTCAAAATCGGTAGGACCTCCCGGCCTGATCGAGCATTTGATTTAAGACACAGAAAAGAAATGTTTGCACCTGCTCACATATTAGCCTTGGAGGACACGATTACAATGTAGGACCCGTTTGGCGGTCATTTACTTCTTTCATTGGGGTTGACAGCTCACGCAGCGCGTGTGCAGGATGAGAAACTGGGAGATGACATATTAAAAGGTGGGGCCATTACATTACACACGCTACAAGAGAAAACGGCTCGGGGACAGCAGTGGCGTTCCGTTTTTCATTGCAGGATAGTGTAATGGGGGGTGAAATTCACTTTTACCACATGGCGTCCAGGCATGTTGTCAAGTTGTTGCTTTAGACTGGGTGCGCCAAACTTTGACTTTGAAATCTCTCAGCACTGCTATGCGGACAAGAAGTGGGCTCAAGAAGCTACGGATGCTAGGCACAAGTGGTGGAATCTATTCCCTCACCTTGAGGACAAGGTGGTTTTTCAAGGGGTGGGAAAATGATAGGAACGGGGGACTGGGTTGTGCAATGGTCAAGGGCTGGACTGTGCAATGGGCAAGGGGGCTGGGGATGGCTGCTGTGTAGAGAGTTGTTGGGGGTTGGTTAGGAGTATTAATAATCGTCAGAGGCAGCCTTGTAATTAGTGTTGTTAGTTGGATGAGTTAGGCCGTGAGTGGGGTTAATAAACATGGCAGAGGATAATAGGTGGGGGTACAAATTGGTTTTAGGAAGGTTTCTGCTGTGCAGAATCAGTGGCTGCGGCCAAGCCTGGGAGACCAGCACCTCTAGAGGATTTCACTTCTTCCATTTTCTTCTTCTGCTTCTTCTTCTTCTTCCGTTTCTAATGCTGATTTCTGTTTGTGTTGCTGCTGGTGAAAAGAAATCTACTGTTGTTGTTCTCACTCTCATTTGGAACCCTATCAGGTTCCTCCTACAGTTCCGGATCTTCAATGTGTCTTCTCACAACAATCTCTCTTCTCCACTTTCTTCCAGATTCGTCACCTAATTTTTTCTTCACAGATTGATCAGATAGCTGTTGCTCTTTTCTCTTTCTCCTCGTCTTATTTTCTTCTCATACCCAAAGAATCATTAAGTGTGATATTTTTCCACATTTTGAATATGGAAACTCTGAATTTTTGTGTTGGATTGGTGTAGCCCGATCCGGTTGGGCCGAATGCCTATGGCCCGCAACTTTCGCAGGTCGAGCTTCATAGCGAGCTCGTTGGGGGTTGCGGGGGGCAATGCGCCCCTGCTTCGGGGGTCCGGGGCCCGAAGGCCCCCTGTCCAATTTCTCGTGGGCACTATAGCATCTCTGACCACTATAGCAGAGTTGACCGACCAACACCGAGCTAGGGTTTCTTACTGAAAAACTCTGTAATTGTTCTCTCAAATTATAGTAAATATTCTGCCTCTCCGTGGACGTAGGGATTATTCCCGAACCACGTAAATCGTTGTGTCCTTGTTTCCTTTTTTTTCCCCTTTTACTCTTCTGTGATCCGTTCTTTGCTTTGTTGCTCTCGATGTTTCCGCAACAATCTGTACCGAGAAATCCTCCTTTTTAATTCTTCATAATTTTCACCATCTCCCTCAAATCTCACGGTCTTCATCCATCCACAAAATCTGCAAGTTTCGTCATTCTCATCCGATTGTATTATCAATCGTAATTTATGATTGATAATACACATTGTAATCCTTGGTTGGCCAGGATTATCAATCGTATTGTACGATTGATAGTGCCTAGCAGAACCCGCGGCTGCTCTGATAACTCCTTCCATGCATGCAGCCGTCGCGGTGTGAGGCTCCAAGTTGCGGTACAGTGGTTCTTCTCTTTCTGTAAGCAGCGAAGTGCAAAACCTTACGTTTCACAAATAATCCTTACGCTTCAAGAGCAAAACCGTACGCATGGTGTTGGAACCCATTTAAGTGTAAATGGGTGAGTCCCACATCGGACTTACCCGTCTTGTATATTGGTTTCCTAATCTATAAAAGAATATCCTCACCTCACATTGAGGAAAGGGGAATTCACCCACTAACATGGTATCAGAGGGATTTTTATCCCGAACCCTCCCTCCCTTGCGGATTCCCGGCGTTCTCCCGGCCCCGCCTCTCTCCCTCCTGCCCTAGCCTTTCCCGGCGGGCCTCCTCTCCTGTCCCGGCGCAGCTCCTCTCCGGCCTGCACCCTCCCGGCAGGCCCTCCCTTCCGGCGCACCTCTCCTCCCGACGCACCTCTCCTCTCCGGCCTGCACCCTCCCGGCGGTCGTCCCTCCCGCTACGCCTCCACCTCCCGACGCCCGCGGCTCCCGGCCCTCCCGTCGCACCGCCCTCCATCATCCCGCGGCTCCCGACGCCATCGCCCGCGCGGCTCCCTCGCCCTCGCCCGACGGCCCCCTCTCTCCCCGACGCGGCCCGCGCCGGCTCCTCCCTGCGGACTTCCTCCCCGACAGCGCTCCCTCCCCGCGGCTCCCCGCGGCTCCAGCCGCCATCGCCCCGGCTCCCCGCCCAGGCGCCCCTTCTCCGGCGCTCCCCTCACGACGGCCCTCTCATCCCGGCGGCCCTCATCCCGGCGTCCCCGGCTCGCCCCGACGTCCCGGCTCCCCGACTCCCGGCTCCTCGGCTTCGCCCCGACACCCTCGCCCCGGCGCCTCTTCCCCGGCGGCTCGCCCTCGGCGCGACGCGGCTCCCGACTCCCGCTGCTCCCGGCGCCTCCCGCTGCTCCAGCGCCTCCGGCGCCTCCCGCTGCTCCAGCGCCTCCCGGCGCCTCCCGCTTCATCCCGCGCCGACTCCTCCTCCGGCGGCCCTCCTCCGGCAACCGCCCTCCGCAGCAGCTCCCTTCCCAGCAGCGGCTCCCGCCCGGTCCGGCGCTCCCCAGCCCGTCTACCAGCAGCTACCCTGCGGCCTTCCTGCGTCGTCGGCCCAGCTCCCTGCGTTAATGGCGGGCGTGTCCGCCCGCGGCCCTCCGGCATCACCTCCGGACGCCAGCATTCCGGCCGGGCCGCACCCTCACTTCCATTGTCGGCCTTCCCGGGCACCTATGCACTCAGCCGAGCGGCTCTCCCATCCTCCATCATCGGCTCTCCCGCGCAGCGGTCCTCCTTCATCCAGTACCCGTTACAGGACAACACTCTCGCCGGAGGAGCTTGCTTTGGTAAAATCTTATCGCGCGACTGCGCCACCATCTTCTTCTCTAGCTCCACTTGCTCAGACTGGCAACTCCACCGCCTGTGTTTCTCATCGCCAGACAGCTTGGATGTTTGACTCCGGTGCGTCAGAACATCTCACAGGGGACTCTGGTATGTTCACTACCTATCATCCGTACACCGGTGCCTCTACCATTACTGTTGCTAATGGCTCAACAATCCCTATTACCGGCTATGGCACATGTTCCTTGACCCCGTCTCTTCCCCTGACGTCGGTCGCTCATGTTCCTCAAAGTCCCTTTAATCTTATCTCTATCAGCAAACTCACCACCGACTTGAATTGTGTTGCTATTTTTAGCTCATCTGGTGTTGTTTTTCAGGAGCGGAAGACGAATCGGGAAATTGGTCGAGGTTATCTTCGGGATGGGGTTTACCTGTTTGATACCCCATCATCCCTTGCTTGCTCCTCCACCTCAGCCCGAGCCCTTGACCTCCATTACCGCCTTGGCCATCCACCGCCTTCCACCCTCCATAAACTTTGCCCCCAATTCGGTTCTCACCTCTCCTTCCATTGTGAATCCTGCAAGTTTGCCAAACATCATCGGACGACGTATGCTCCTCGCCCGGAACCACGTGCAGCGACTCCTTTCGCTCTTGTTCATTCCGATGTATGGGGTCCTTGCCGGGTTCCTAGCCAGTCAGGGTACCGTTATTATATCACCTTTATTGATGATTACTCCCACATGACCTGGCTTTATCTTCTTCGAGATCGAACGGAGGTTCTCTCAACCTTTCAGACATTTTTTCAGGAAATCCAGACACAGTTTTCTCTCCCTGTGAAATGTCTCCGATCTGACAATGGGCGAGAATACTTATCCACTCATTTTCAGAAGTTTATGAGGGCCCACGGCATCATCCATCAGACCTCCTGTCCTGATACCCCTCAGCAAAATGGGGTGGCCGAGCGGAAACACCGACATATCTTGGAGACCGCTCGTGCCCTCCTCTTCCACCGCCAGGTCCCTCTTCTTTTCTGGGGGGATGTCATCCTCACTGCTACTTACCTTCTCAATCGTCTTCCCTCCTCCATCCTTCAGGGGGAGACTCCTTTTCATACCATGTTTCCCTCTCTCCCTCCTCACTCCCTTCCACTCCGTATCTTCGGATGTCTCTGTTATGTCCGGGACACTCGCCCAAATCTCTCCAAACTATCACCCAAATCCCTTCGCTGTATTTTTCTCGGGTATTCCCGCACTCAGCGCGGGTACCGATGCTTCTCTCCAGACCTCCGCCGGTATATCACCTCTGCCGACGTTTCATTTGTCGAGAGCTCTCCTTTCACTCTCCCCTCTCCTTCTCCTGACACTACCATCGATGACTGCCTTCCGCTCATGGTTCACCCGCCTCTGGTGTCTCCTCTGACCGGTCATCTCTTTGGACAGACCTACTCTCGTCGTCCTTCCACTGTACCTCCCGTCCCGGCCGAGGAAACCATTGTTCCCGCTTCGCCTGATGTTCCTGACACAACTCCCGAGGATGTGCCGATTGCGCTCCGGAAAGGTACTCGCTCGTGTCAGAATACTCCTCTCTTTGTATCTTCTTACAGGGGCTTGTCAGCTCTGGAGACCGTGTCGCTTCCTCGAACGGTCGGTGAGGCCAAATCTCACCCCGGGTGGCTAGCCGCAATGAGAGATGAATTGCAGGCTCTGGATGCCAACCATACTTGGGATCTTGTTCCCCTTCCGGCAAACAAACAGGCGGTCGGCTGTAAATGGATCTTCACGATCTGTCTCAATCCCAATGGCTCTCTCTGCCGCCTCAAAGCCCGGCTTGTCGCCAAGGGATTTGCTCAGACGTATGGCGTCGACTACTTTGAGACCTTCTCTCCAGTCGCCAAGATGGCCTCGGTCCGCCTCTTCATCTCTCTGGCTGCTCATCATCACTGGCCCCTTCATCAACTCGACGTTAAGAATGCTTTTCTCCATGGCTTTCTTGACGAGGAGGTCTACCTGCAGCAGCCCCCTGGTTTCTCTGCCTCTGGTGCCGCCTCCCATGTTTGCCGTCTCCGTCGCTCCCTCTACGGCCTCAAACAGTCTCCTCGCGCCTGGTTTGGCCGCTTCAGCACTGTCGTCACCGCCTTTGGCCTCTCTCGGAGTATGAAAGATCACACCGTCTTCTTCCGTACGACGGCACACGGCTGTATCTTGCTTGTAGTTTATGTTGATGACATCATCATCACAAGGAGCGACTCCAGAGGCATCGCCAGCCTCAAGACGCATCTTCACCATCACTTTCACACCAAGGATCTTGGACCCCTCACGTACTTTCTTGGCATCGAGGTCTCCCGAACTGCGGACACTATCTCTCTCTGCCAGCGCAAGTATGCTCTTGATCTATTGCAGGATGCCGGGTTGAGCACCGCCACCACAGTTGACACTCCCCTTGAGCCTGGGGAACGCTCCCTTCATTCCGACTCGGAACTCTTTCCTCATCCTGAGAGCTATCGGCGCTTGGTCGGTAAACTCAACTACCTCACCATGACGCGTCCCGACATTGCATGTGTCGTTGGCAAAGTCAGCCAGTTCATGGAGCATCTCACCTGCTCTCAGTGGGATGCTGTCCTCCACATTACATCATGCTCACATGGATGTTGAGGCTTTTTGTGATGCGGACTATGCCAGTTGCCTCGCTACCCGCAAGTCTACTTCGGGATTCGCCGTATTCTTCGTCGGTAATCTCATCTCTTGGCGCAGCAAGAAGCAGACTGTGGTCTCTCGTTCTAGTGCCGAGGCAGAGTATCGAGCCATGGCCACTGTCACTACTGAGATCCTCTGGCTTCGTCATCTTCTCCAGGAGCTCGGTTTCCCGGCATCGACTCCTGCTCATATCTGGTGTGACAATCAGGCCGCTACGAAGATTGCCTCGAATCCCGTCTTTCATGAACGAACGAAACATATCGAGGTGGATTGTCACTTTCTCCGCCACCATCTGGAGCAGCACCATATCGGTTTCGGCCATATTCTGACGGCCGATCAGCTTGCCGATCTCTTCACCAAAGGTCTTCCCGGCGCTCGTCCTGCGTCTCTCACTTCCAGGCTGGGTATTCACAGCCTCTCTGGCCCAGCTTGAGGGGGAGTTTGAGATTGTGCTTAGTCCGGACGTGAAATACCGGGTTCTTTGCAAGATGTATATCACTCTGACTGTCACAGTGGAATACATTCTCCTCTCGCTTTCTTCCCAATTCATCCAAGAAGTTCTTCAGCCAAACCATCTCTTTTCTAGTTTCTATTACAGCAATGTATTCTGCCTCTGTGGTGGATAAAGTCACCACCTTTTGCAATTGTGATATCCAACTTATCGCAGTTCCTCCACAGGTAAAGACATAACTCGTGGTACTCCTGCTGTCGATATCGCCTCCAAGGTCAGCATCCACATACCCCTGTAATGAATTTTCTTTCCCAAAGCACAGAGATACCTCCTTGCTGCTCTTCAAATACCTCAGTATCCACTTCACAGCTTCTCAATGTTGTTTTCTAGGGTTAGCCATATACCTGCTCACAACTCCCACTGCATGAGCGATGTCAGATCGAGTGCAGACCATGGCATACATCAAGCTTCCAACAGCTGATGCGTATGGAACTTTTGCCATGTACTCAACCTCTTATGTCGTCTTTGGTGATTGCTCCTTTGATAGTTTGAAATGGCTCGCCAGGGAAAATAGAGACTGTCTTTGCTTCCACCATATTGAATCTTCTCAGAACCTTCCCAATGTAATCAACCTGTGACAACATCAATGTTCCAGCTATGCGGTCTCTCTTGATCTTCATCCCCAGAATTTTGCCAGCTTCTCCAAGATCTTTCATTTCAAACTTCTCAGCCAACTGCCCTTTCAGCTCATTAATCCTCTGCATACAAGATCCTGCAATGAGCATGTCATCCACATACAGAAGTAATATAATGTATTCATCACCAAAGGACTTGATGTAGCAACATTGATCCATGTCACATCGTTTATATTCATTTTTAAACATAAAAGAATCAAACTTCTTGTTCCACTACCTGGATGTCTGCTTCAATCCATATAAGCTCTTTTGGAGTTTACACACTAGGTCTTCCTTCCCAGACTCTACATATCCCTCTAGCTGCTGCATGTAGATATCTTCCTCCAAATCTCCATAAAGGAAAGCAATCTTGACATCAAACTGCTCAAGATGCAAGTCTTCTGATGCCACAATGCTAAGAACCGCCCGGATGGTGGTAAGTTTCACTACTGGTGAGAATATTTCAGTGAAATCCACTCCCTCCTTCTGTTAGAAGCCTTTCACCACCAGCCTTGCCTTGAACCTCCTCTTGCCATCATGTTCTTCCTTGACTCGGTAGACCCACTTGTTCTGCAATGCTTTCTTTCTTGTTGGCAGAGTGTTAGCTCCCAAGTGTTGTTGTCATGCAATGAGAAAATCTCCTCCTTCATAGCCAACTCCCACTTGCTCGACTCCTTCAGCTGCATTGCCTCTTCAAAGCATTCTGGTTCTCCACCGTCAGTCAATAATAGATAATGCAGGGATGGTGAGTACCTCTGCATAGGCCTTCTAACCCTTGTTGATCTCCTCAACTCCACTGGAGTAGTAGGTTCCACCGGTTCGGATCTCTCATGCTCAGATACACCTTCAAGCTCCAATTGCTCTTTGCACTCTGATTCAATGTTCTCATTTTCATCTTCAGCTACATGACGATCTTTGTATATGATACGTTGATTGAATACCACGTTCTGGCTCCTGATGACTATCTTCTTGAGATCATCCCAAAAGCAGTAACCAAACTCGTCAGCACCATAGCCAATAAAGAAACATGGCTTGGACTTAGCATCAAGCTTGTCTCTTACATTAGCATCAATATGAACATATGTCAAACTGCCAAAGACTCGTAAATGTGAGAGTCTTACCTCCTTCCCAGACCAGAGCTCCTCGGGTAGACGTTCTCCCATTGGCACAAATGGACTCCTGTTGACCAGATATGCTGCCATGTTTACTGCATCAGCCCAGAAGGTTTTGGGCAACCCCGAGTGTAACCTCATGCTCATGGCACGTTCATTAAACGTCTTATTCATCCTCTCTGCCACACCATTCTGTGGCGGCGTACCTAGAATTGTCTTCTCCCACCGAATTCCATTATCAGAACAGAATTCTCTGAACTCCTGACTGTCATACTCTCCACCGTTGTCAGACCTCAAGCATTTCAGCTTAGCTCCTGACTCATTCTCTACCATGGCCTTCCACTTTTGAAACATCTTAAACACATCAGATTTACTTTTCAGAAAGTAAACTCATACCTTCCTTGTTGAGTCATCGATGAAAGTCACATAGTATTGTGATCCTCTGAGGGAAAGTACTGGTGCAGGCCCCCAAGCATCTGTGTGCACTAGGTCCAGCTTCTCAGCCTTTGGTGTTCTGCCTCCTTTTGCAAAAGACACCTTATTTTGCTTTCTGAAGATACAATCTTCACATAGGCCAACCTCCACTGACTTCAACTCCGGTAGCAGCCCTTTTGTTGTCAGCACCTTCATCCCCTTCTCACTCATGTGGCCTAGCCTGTTGTGCCACAGTTGTGAATCTCCTACAGCTTTAAGTGATGCAGCCATGTCCATGCAGGTTTCTGTCATGTTGTATAGGGTACCATTCTTTGCTCCTCGAGCTATGATCATAGCTCCTTTAGTGATTTTCCATGCACCACCAGTGAACGTGGTACTCAACCCTGCATCATCAAGTTGTCCCACAGAAATGAGATTTTTTCTTAAACCAGGGATGTACCTCACGTTTTCCAAAATCAGCAAGCTCTTACTGTTGGTCTTGATCTGTGCATCTCATTTCCCCACAATCTGCAAGGGCTCATCATCAGCAAGATGTACCTTGTCGAAATTTCCAGAAACGTAATTTTCGAGAAATCCCTTCTCCAATGTAGAATGGAAAGACGCCCCAGAGTCTAAAATCCAAGACTTCATCGGGCTATCCACGCTCAACAGCAGCACATCATCAGTTCCTTCAACCGTCGTGTTTGCTCCACTCGTTTCAGGTCCCTTCCGTTTTTCTCTGCACCCCTTCTTGACATGCCCTTTCTTTCTGCATGTCCAGCAAGTAGGACCAGCCCCCTTTGCCCTGTCTCGACTTTTCCCTCTTGACCTTGATCACGCTCTACGATTGTCTCGTTGTGGGTATCTTCCTCTTCCTTCAACGTTCAGAGCAGAACCAGAGAATCTGTCTGATTCTCTTCTTCGCACATCCTCACTAAGGATTAGGTCCCAAATATCTTTCAGAACCAGTTTGGTATTCCATGAGGTACTGCTCACAGCTGTTACAGTTGCTTCCCAACTGTCAGGTAAAGAGGACAATAAGACTAGTGCACATACCTCATCACCAAGATCAATCTTCACTGATGTCAGCTGACTTATGATGGTGTTGAATTCATTGATGTCGTCAGCAACAATTCTCCCTTCATCCATTTTCAGGTTGAACAATCGCCACATCAAGTGCATCTTGTTTGCTACAGAAGGCTTCTCGTACATATTTGCGAGAGCTTTCATCAGGTCCACTGTCGTCTTCTCCTCTCTGATGTTGAACGCCGCGTTTTTTGCCAACGTAAGGCGCACAACGCCCAGAACCTGCCGATCCAGCAACTCCCACCCCGACTGCTCCATGTCCATTGGCTTCAGACCCAGAAGCGGCAAGTGCATCTTTTTTTGATAAAGATAATCCTCGATTTGCATCCTCCAGAAACTGAAGTCAGTTCCATCGAAGTGAACGATCTTCACTTTGCCTTCATCCAGAGCCATCGTTGGAGAATTCCAAACCCACCCTCTGATACCAGTTGTTGCGGAATCGTCGGGAGTCGCAATGATAGAAACGAGAAACAAAAGAAAATGCGGGAGAAAAGAAAACACACGGAACACACAAAATGTACGCGGTTCGGGAATAATCCCTACGTCCACGGAGAGGCAGAATTCTCACTAAAATCGGGAGCACAAATTACAGACTTTTTCCAGATTAGAAACTCTAGCCCGAAATAGGCTACATATGGAGAAGACGGTCCATTGTTCCGAACAGGAAGTCTGCGTCGCTACAGTAAACGGCAGCCACCTTTGTCAAAAGTGCTACAGTGGGTGCCGACTAGAAGTCAAAAGTGCAACAATATAGTTGACTCTGAAATCCGCACTGCTACAGTGTCTGTCGGTCGGTCAGCTTTGCTACGGGGGGTGAAAAATCATACCAAGTGGGCAATCCACCAAAAGATTCCCACACACGCCACTAGGTCAAAAACATGTTAGCTCACAGATTAAAAACATATTTTAAAATAAAGAGGAACATCAAAGCAGTCTATCAATTTAAAACATTTCAAATTGAAAGCGGAAACAATTTATCAGCTCATCCTTTATCATTTCATTTCACTGCATATTTTAAAATAAAAAGGAACATCAAAGCAGTCTATCAATTTAAAACATTTCAAATTGAAAGCTGAAACAATTTATCAATTCATCCTTTATCATTTCATTTCACTTGGAATACCCAAAGCCCATCCATTACTCTCACACACATGCATGTCAGGTGACAGTCTCATACTCATGAGCAAGTTACTCATGGATCCACCAACTAGTCACTAAAAATCCTATGTATACAGGGAGGAGTCTGCCTTTGTCACATTCCACTTCTTCCCATAAATATCTTACCTATTAACCTGGAGAATCATACGTATACAAGAAAAGTTATTCTTTTGCCACATTTCTTCATCCTGGAAGATATTGCGTATGAAGAAACCTCATGTATCCCTATGAGTATCCTCCTTTTGCCGCATTTCAGCACTATGAAGACGTTGGGATCTAATATCACCATCAAGCTTGACATGGATAAAGCCTACGACAGGGTGGAGTGGTCCTTTATCCTTAAAGTACTTGCTCGTATGGGCTTTTCGGGACCCTCCATCGACATTTTTTTCCGCTGCTTCAGCTCTCCCTGGATGTTAATAGTTTTCATGGGGAAGACGTGTGGCTTCTTCAAATCAGTAAGGGGCCTGAGACAAGGCGATCCGATTTCCCCTAGTATTTTCATCATGGTGCAAAATTCTTTGAGCTGTCTACTTAGTAGAAGTATTATGGAGGGGAGTATTCTTCCTTTTCGGTGCAAAGGAATTGCAATGGGTGTATCTCACCTCATGTTTGCGGATGACACAATCATTTTTATCAATGGCAGCAAACGTTCTCTCAGGGGCATTAAAAATGTGATAGATAAATACTGCAAGTGGAGTGGGCAGATTGTTAACCAAGGTAAGAGCAATGTGTTTATTCCTGACATGTGCTCGGCGAGGAGAGTCGAGGCCATCGAGTCTAGCCTTGGATTCAACAGAAGGGGCTTTCCAATGGACTACCTCGGAGCTCCGATTTCTCCAGGGAGAATCCGAGTGCATCATTTCGATAATCTGGTCGATAAAATTTCAAGCAGAATTACAAACTGGAAGAACTATTTTCTGTCCTTTGGGGGCAGAATAACCCTTATTAACAGTGTTTTATCTTCTGTGACAATGCATATTCTTTCTTCAGTTAAGGTTCCCCAATCAGTTATAGCTCGTTTTGAAAAAATTATGACAGCTTTCTTATGGGACGCTCATGCAGACGGTCGTCATCACTGGGCTTCATGGGATCGTATGTCTAAGCCTGTTGGGCAAGGGGGAATTGGACTCAGAAATATCAGGGAAGTGATGCATGGTATGCATGGAAAACTCGCCTGGGATGTGATTGAAGGACGATCTTTATGGGGGCGTGTGGCGAGAGCGAAATATGGTGATATTCTACAGGCGGCAGTGGGAAGATCGTCATGCATGTGGCGGCTAATACAACCTATAATTACAGAGTTGGACAGTTACACTCGATGGATTGTAGGCCGGGGTGAGATCAACTTCTAGAAACAAAACTGAGTTGGCAGGAAACTCTTTTTCCCGGGATAACCTGTCCCGAACGTCACAGTTAGACAAGCGATGCAGTATCCTGATTTTGTACAGACTATTCTGGAACCGAGCGAATGGAAATTGAACGACCTCATTGAGTTTTCAGAGGTACCAGACAAATGCGTGTTCACTGAGTCGGCCTCGGGATCCTTTTATGGGAAGAATTTCTGCCGAGTTTTGTCATCTCCGACGGTCAATGATGTGTGGGGCGAGATGTTGTGGTGCAAAGAAATCCCGGCCAAATATGCTTTCCTGGTTTGGCGAGTTAGGAAGAATGCTATCTCCACAGATGAGAACATAAAACGTCTGGGTTTCCAGTTGGTGTCCTGATGCTGGTGTTGTTCTGAACCTAAAGAGGAATCTGCTCCTCACCTGTTCTTCGAGGGTGAATGGGCGAGGTATGTTTGGAGAATGCTCGGGAGTTTCACTGGTACCGCTTCTCAAGTTTTCTCCGGCACGAATTTTCTTAGCCTGTGGTTTCAAGGGGTGGAGTCGAACTGCAAGGAGAATAAAGCAAGAGCTTGCATTCTGGCAGCAGGGTGTTGGTGTATATGGCAAGCCAGGAACATGGCTCGCTTCGAGGGAAAGCACAGTTCGTGTGTGGCTATTTCTTCAAAAATCTGATCTTTATTGATTGATCTGGGCCACGTTTTCAATCACGGGGAGCTCGCGCCTTCTATGCGTGCGATTCTGGGTAACGCTTTGGCCACTGATGATCTGAGGAGACCTGCTGGCAAATGGGTCAGGTGGCATCCCCATGCCTCTGGACTCAAACTCAACACCGATGGGTCGTGTATAGCTGGCTTCATGCGACGGGGTGGCATAGTTCGTGATAGTAATGGTTCTATCATCCTCGCGTTTTCCGCTTCATTCGGGAATGGAAGTTCTCTACAGGCAGAAGCAAATGCTTTGCTTGTCGGCCTGGAAGTGTGCAATAGGAGGGACATTCACCTTGCTGCGCTGGAAATGGATTCTCAGGTCCTCCTCAAGTCTCTTAAAGGGCAGTCACCTGCACCATGGTCAATCATCTACCAAGTGCGAAAGAGCAGGAATCTGCTTCATGATGACATGGATATAACTCATATCTGGAGAGAGGGAAATAGGGCGGCCGACTTCCTCACCTCCAAAGCTCCTATTTCTAATGGTGTGTCCTACTTTGACTCGATTGGGTCCTTCCTTATGATGGTGTAAGCATTGTTATTGGGAATGCTCTTGGTCTCCACTTCTATAGACCCCCGTGACTCTTCCGTCCTTGGACCCCATTTCTTCAGGGGGTCCCTCCTTATTTAATAAAAAGTTTTATTGTGGTTATTACGCATCCCAAAAACTTATCCATGAGGTCAAATGTATTACTTATCACTGAGAGTTTTGGGACATTGCCATTTTCTGCGGGTTTCAAAAAACCTTACGCACCAAACCCCAAAATTCTCACGCAGCACTATGAGCTCCATGCCTTTGCCAATTCTGTCTCTTCGGAATAGGAGAGTTTTTCCCTGTAACTTTTGAGTATCTCACGCACCACCCAACGTTTCTTATGTACACAAAAAGAGCTTCAAGACTTGGTGAAAAACTCTGAAACCCACTTAATTGTTTGTTTTGTATATTTCAAAAATTGTGATTTATTTCAAAATGTCCAAGGCAAGGCAAGAAGACCCCGGCTTGGCAATATATTACATGTTAGCAGACCGTCAAGATAAAAATTTAGGAACATGCAAATTTTGTGAAAAGTAACTAAAGGAATTACAAAAGTCAAACAACATTTGGCTGGTGGATATAGGAACGCGACTGCATGTCAAAATTGTCTGTGGCATGTTAGGGAGAGAAGGAAAATTGATGAAGATAAGACTTTGAAAGGAAAAAGGAATATAGTAAGCAATATGTAATTGAATATGATTTTATAGAAGAATAAGATGTGCAAGGTCTAGAAGGTACAATATTTGCTAGTGGAAACAATATGTAACAGTCGTGTGCAACAAGGATCGAGTTCTTCTCAAAAAGGAAACAATAATGATTCCGTCTAGGTAAAGGGAGTTGTAGATGCATTTTTCACTCCAAGTCCGGAAGTTGTGCATCAACAAAAAGAATTGTCTAATATTAGACAAACCGTCATGGATGCATATAAGCAGTGTTGTCAAAGACGCGCAGCGCAATAAGGCGCAAAGGCCGCTTGGGAGCGCAGCACGAGGCGCAACTAAAGCGCATGCGCACATAATTAAAAATATACAATTTTCAACAATATTTTAAATTAAAAAAAAAACTTAAATTCAATCAAAAAAATACAAATTAAAATACATGTTGCAGGGTGTGGTGTGTATTTTGGGCAAGAGATGGTTCTATTTATAGAGTTTGATTTAGTTCTTTTATTAATATATTAAATATTATGTTATATTTACCACCACTATTCCAACTCATTTTGAGAAAATATACCTGATTTCCAAAAGCCACGATTTCCGCGATCGCCTGCAAGGCTGTAACCAAGATTTCCATTCTCCTATACCCACGATTTCTGCGATCGCCCCCTGATTTTCATTGCTTCCTACCCACGATTTTTGTCACAGCCTTCACTGCTACACCGCACCGTCGATTTCCATCGTAGCCCCGATTTCCACCGCAACCCCAGATTTCCATCGGATCGCCCTCGATTTCCGCCACCCCTGTACTAAGGGTGTAATTCTGGCCCGACGACCCGAAAGCCCGACCAGCCCGGCCCGAAAGCCCGAGCAGCCCGGCCCAGTAAAGCACAAGTCGGGTCGGGCCAGGTCGGGCTCGGGCCGCTAGTTCGTCGGGTCGGGACTGGCCTATGCAAGCTGGTCCGCGGGCCCGTCTAAAGCCCGGCCCACGGGCCCGTACAAGCCCACCCGCTTTAAAAAAAAAATCTGGTAAACTGCCGGTAGGGAGACTCAAACCCCCTACCACATGTTTCCAAGGTTGCGTCTGGCTTAAAATTATATATTTATGTATATATATTTATGTATATATATATATATGTATAATTATATATCAACAATTTAACATAATATACATTAATAACTCATTATATATTAATAAAAAAAACATATTCAACCACTGATGTTTGCGCATGCCCCCATATTATTATTTTTTTATGTATGTTGCAACTTGCATATATTATATATACATATATAAATTAATTTAGAAAAAAAAACTAAGCGCACCCCTCGTTAATTTTTTTTACAAATTGCACATATTATATATATATCCACATGTATAAATCTATTTAGAAAAAAAAATTAACACACCCACCCACTGGTGCGCACCCCCAATCCCTTATTAATTTTTTTTAACTTGCACATATTATATATATTAACATATATAAATCTATTTTAAAAAATTAAAACATTAAAAAAATGTTTTAAAAAAGTTAAAAAAAACATTTTAAAATAAACGTTTAATATAAACTTTTAAAAATTAATGTTTAGAAAAAAATGATTTAAAAAAACATTTACAGAAACAAGAATCTATTTAGAAAAAAAATTAACACATCCACCCACTACTGGTTTAAAATTACCAAAATATATATATTAATAATATATATTTATATAAAATTATATAACCATTTAAAATAATATATATTTATATAAAATTATATAACCATTTAAAATAATATATATTTATATATAATTATATAGCAACGATTTAAAATAATATATATATATATATATATATTAATAATATATATATTTATATATAATTATATAGCAACGATTTAAAATAATATATATATATATATATTAACAAAAAAAACACTCATCCACTAATGTTCGTGCAAACCCCCTTCACCTTAATTTTTTTAATTATGTTGCAATTTGGATATATTATATATACATATATAAATCTATTTAGAAAAAAAATTAACACTCACTCACTGCTGCGCAACCCTCATTCAATTTTTTAAAAACTTGCACATATTATGTATATTAATCTTTTTTAAAAAAAATTAAACATTTAAAAAAACATTTTAAAATAAACGATGTAAACATAATATATATATATAATAACTCATTATATATTAACAAAAAAACACCCTCACCATGTTTGCGCCCCCTCCTACATTATTATTTTTTTATGTATGTTGCAACTTAAATATATTATATATACATATATAAATCAATTTAGAAAAAAAATAACTCACCCACTCATGCGCACCCCTCATTAATTTTTTTACAACTTGCACATATTATATATATATTCACATGTATAAATCTATTTACAAAAAAAAAATACCCCCACCCACTGCTGTGCGCCCCCAATCCCTCGTTAATTTTTTTTTAACTTGCACATATTATATATATATATATATATATTAACATATATAAATCTATTTTAAAAAATTAAACATTAAAAAAAAGTTAAAAATTCATTTTAAAATAAACATTTAATATAAAATTTTAAAAATTAATGTTTAGAAAAAAAATGATTTAAAAAAACATTTACAAAAACATCAATCTATTTAGAAAAAAAAATTAACAAACTTACCCACTACCGCACACCCCCAACCCATCGTTATTTTTTTTTATAACTTGCACATATTATATATATATATATATATATATATATATTAACATATATAAATCTATTTAAAAAAAACATTAAAAAATGTTTAAAAACATTAAAAAAATGATTTAAAAAAACATTTACAAACAAATAAATCTATTTAGAAAAAAAAATAACACACCCACCCACTGTTGCACACCCCGAACCCCTCGTTAAATATATTTAAAAATGTCTCGGTAGTAAAATGTAACCGTTGATAAAGAAGAAAATAAACGTTTTTTTTTAATGTTAAACATTTAAAAAAACTAAAAAATCTTTTAAAAAGTCTTTTAAATGAAATGTTAAAAAAACATTTAAAAACATTTAAAAAAAGATGTTAAAAAATAGGTTTTAAAAAACGTTAAAAACGCTTAAAAAAACATTTTAAATAAAATGTTTTAAATAAAATGTTTTAAAAAAACGTTTTAAAGTCATTAAAAAACATTTTAAAATAAACTTTAAAAAATTAACGTTTAGAAAAAAACGTTAAAAAAACATAAAAATGTTTTTAATTTATTATATATTTTATTTTAAAAATAATAAAAGCACACAAAGACCGGCCCGGCCCGAGGTCGGGCTCGGGCCGCCTCATGGGGTTGTTCGGGCCGGCCCGGCCCAACCCGAATAGTAGTTCGCAGCCCGATTTTTTGGAGGGCAGGCTCAGCCCAACCCGGTCCGGGTCGGGCCGAAATTACACCCTTACCTTGTACCCACGATTTTCGCTGCCCTGTTCCCCCCGATTTCGGCAGCCGGTGGGGAGCCAATGGTGCACCTTTACCGCATCTGGCGTTGTAGCGCCTCTCGGGTTGGCACGCCTTGGTGAGGTCGCACCGCCTCACCAGTGGTGAGGCGCACCAGGTGTGCCTCTCCTCGCCCCACGCCAAGGCGCGTTGAGGCGCACGCCTTTGACAACAATGCATATAAGTGGAAAGAGATCAAGCTTGTCAGTTGTTTGCAAACCTCCAAGCTTCCATGAGGTAAGCGTTCTTTTGCTTAAAAGGGGATTAGAACATACAAATTTATTGTTGAAGGGATTTAGGGAGGAGTGGGCAAGAAAAGTATGCTCAATCATGGCAGATGGTTGGACAGATCGAAGGGGGAACATTGATAAATTTTTTGGTTAATAGCCCAAAGAGCTCATTATTTATTGAATCAGTTGATTCTTTTTCTTATTTAAAGTGCGTGACAAAGATGTTTGATTTATTGGATTGTTGGACCCCATTTAAGGTTAAAGGGGTATTTCTGTTCTGAGTCCCACATTGGACTTAACACCATGTAATTAGTTTTTACTGCTCTATAAAAGAGGATCCCCACCTCACATTGAGGTAAGGGGAATTCACTCTCTACATGGTATCAGAGGGATTTTTATCCCGAACCCTCCCTCCTTTGCGGCTTCCTGGCGTCCTCCCGGCCCCGCCTCTCTCCCTGCTGCCCTAGCCCTTTCCCGGCGCCTCTCTGGCCCTCCCTCCCAGCTGCCCTCCATCCTCCCGGCTGCCCTGCGCGGCTTCCCGGCGCCTCCCGCTGCTCCAGCGGCCCTCCTCTGCGCGCTCCCTCCCAGCGGCCTCCCGCTGCTCCCGGCGCCTCCCGCTGCTCCCAGCGCCTCCCGCTGCTCCCGCGCCTCCCTCTGCTCCCGCGCGCTCGCGGCTCCCGGCTCCCGGCGGCATCTCCCGGCTCCCGGCTCCCGGCTCGCCCCGCCGTCCCGACGCACCTCCTCCCGACGTCGCGCCCTCGCGCCCTGCCCTCGGCGATTCACCCCGGCGCTCCGCCCTCAACGCCTCGCCCCGGCATCGCGCCCTCGCGCCCAGCCCTCAGCGCCCCGCCCAGGCGTCTCGCCCTCAGCCTCGCCCCGGCGCCGCGCCCTCACCCCCCCAGCGGCTCCCTTCCCGCCGCCCTCTCCCGGCGTTGCTCCCGGTTCGAACTTCCGGCGCCCGGCGCGCCCAGGTCCAGCCCTGCCCTCGGCCCTGCGGCGCTCCTGCCCAGAACCCGCGCCCCAGCACCCGCGTCGCCCCTGCCCGGCCGCACCATCCTGAGCGCGACCCCCTGTCGCTGCTCCCTCAGGCCGCATCTCCGGGCCGCTTCCCTTCCACCGCCCGACTCCCGGCGAACGGGTCCAGCGCCCGCCCTCCATGGACGCGTCCTCCGTTCTTTCGTCCCTCATCACGGCCTCCTCCCGGCTTGTCGATGACCGGCTGGATGCCACTAATTTTTCCGTCTGGCGGAAGACGGTCTTGATGTCCCTCCGCGGCATGGGGCTTCATTCTCATCTTGAGAAACCCCCACCTGAACTCACTGAGCCTAAGTTCGACTCTTGGCAGCTGGCGGACAGCAAAATCTTCGCCCTACTGGTCAACTCCATGGACCGCTCCGTGAAAGATGTCACCCGGACTGCCAACACCGTCAAAGAGCTCTGGGATTCCTTGATTGTCATGTTCTCCGAGACCAATAACTTGGCCTGGGTCTCTGACGTTCTACAACGTCTCTCTCATATCCGCCAGCAGGATCGGACCTTCCCCACCTACTTCATGGAATGGAAGGGTCTCCGCGATGAACTACAGGAACCCTGGCCGATTCCTCAAACTCCGGCCGAAGCGCAGACTCAGCGGGACCAGCTCTGCCTATTCAATCTCCTGAATGGCCTCGCACCGGACTACGCCACGACGGCCACCGAGATGCTTGTCAGCCCGTCTCCACTGGATATCCTGCGGGTCTATCATCGCCTGCAGAAGGCACATCGGGCCCTTGCACCACCCGTCCCCCTCCCTGATCACACTGCGCTCCTCGGACGTGGCGGTAGTCGTCCTACCGGCCCTCGTGGGCGCGGCCGTGGGGACAGCCGACCTCGCCCCCTCTGCCAGCATTGCGGCAAGCTCGGCCATCTGGTAGACCGTTGCTGGGTCCTGCATGGTCGTCCTGAGTCGCACACCCGTCGGGGCCAGACTGCGCTCCGTGATGCGCCCTCACCTGCTGCTACTCTTCCCTCGTCGTTGGATCTCTCCCTGGCTGAGCTCCAGCTGATTCACGATTACCGGTCCACCTCCATCGCGGGCTCTTCGTCAGCTTCTCTTGCCCATTCCGGTGGTCACACTGCCCTTGTCAGTCATCGTTCCCCGGCATGGATGTTTGACTCTGGTGCGTCCGACCACCTCACCGGGGATGCAGGTATGCTCTCCCACTACCGTCCCTATAGTGGATCCTCTGCCATCACTGTTGCTGATGGGTCCACTCTCCCCATAGCCGGCTTTGGCTCCTGTTCCCTCACCTCCTCCCTTCACCTCTCCTCGGTGGCTCATGTACCCCGGAGTCCTTTTAACCTGCTTTCCATCAGCAAACTGACCAAGGATCTCAATTGCACTGCTCTCTTTTCCTCGTCTTCTGTTTTGTTTCAGGAGCAGACGACGAACCGGGAACTTGGTAGAGGCCAGCTTCGGGATGGAGTGTACATGTTCGCTGGCCCGCCTTCCATCGCCTGCGCGTCTCTCCCTGCTCATGCCGTTGACCTCCATTCCCGGTTGGGCCACCCTTCCGCCTCTGCACTTCATCGACTCTACCCCGATATTAGTCCCCGTTTTTCCTTTCCTTGTGAGTCGTGTCGTTTTGCGAAACATCATCGCACCTCATATCCTCCTCGAGTTGACACACGGGCCGCCAAACCCTTTGATTTGGTTCATTCTGATGTATGGGATCCCTGTGCTACCTCGAGTCAATCTGGGTATAAATATTACATTTCCTTCATTGATGATTATTCCCGGATGACATGGCTTTATCTTCTTCAAGATCGGACAGAGGTTCTCTCCACCTTCCAGACATTTTTTCATGAGATCCAAACACAGTTTTCTATCCCTGTCAAATGTCTTCGATCTGACAATGGGCGGGAATACTTATCCACTCACTTTCAGCAGTTTCTGCGCGCCCACGGCATCATCCACCAGACCTCTTGTTCTGATACCCCTCAGCAGAATGGGGTGGCCGAGCGGAAACACCGGCATATTTTGGAAACCGCTCGTGCCCTCCTCTTCCACCGCCAGGTCCCTCTTCTCTTCTGGGGGGATGTCATCCTCACTGCTACTTACCTTCTGAATCGTCTTCCCTCCTCCATACTTCAGGGGGAGACTCCCTTTCATACCCTGTTCCCCTCTATTCCTCCTCACTCCCTTCCACTCCGCGTCTTCGGATGTCTCTGTTATGTCCAGGACACTCGCCCCAATCTCTCCAAACTTTCTCCCAAATCTCTTCGCTGTATTTTTCTTGGATATTCCCGCACTCAGCGCGGGTACCGCTGCTTCTCTCCAGACCTCCGCCGGTATATCACCTCTGCCGACGTATCGTTTGTCGAGACTTCTCCTTTCACTCTCCCCTCTCCTTCTCCTGACACTACCATCGATGACTGTCTTCCGCTCTTCGTTCACCCGCCTCTGATATCTCCCCCTCCCGGTCATCTCTTTGGCCAGACCTACTCCCGTCGTCCATCCGTTGTACCTCCCATCCCGGCCGAGGACCACCTTGTTCCTGCTTCGTCCGATGCTCCTGTCCCCGCTCCCGCGGACGAGCCGATTGCGCTTCGGAAAGGTACTCGCTCCTGTCAGACTACTCCTCTCTTTGTATCTTCCTACAGGGGTCTGTCAGCCTTGGAGACCGTGTCGCTTCCTCGGACAGTCGGTGAAGCAAAATCTCACCCCGGGTGGCTTGCCGCCATGAGGGATGAATTGCGGGCTCTGGATGACAACCATACATGGGATCTTGTTCCACTTCCGGTGGGCAAACAGGAGGTCGGTTGTAAATGGATTTTCACTATCCGTCTCAATCCCGATGGCTCTCTTTGCCGCCTCAAAGCCCGGCTTGTCGCCAAGGGGTTTGCTCAGACATATGGCATCGACTACTTTGAGACCTTCTCTCCAGTCGCCAAGATGGCCTCGGTCCGCCTTTTCCTTTCGCTGGCTGCTCATCATCACTGGCCGCTTCATCAACTGGATGTTAAAAATGCTTTTCTCCATGGCTTTCTTGATGAAGAAGTCTACCTCCAGCAGCCTCCTGGTTTTTCGGCCTCTGGTGCCAACCGCCATGTCTGCCGTCTCCGTCGCTCCCTCTACGGCCTCAAGCAGTCTCCTCGGGCTTGGTTTGGCCGCTTCAGCACAGTCGTCACAGCCTTTGGCCTCTCTCGCAGTATGAAGGATCACATCGTCTTCTTCCGTACGACGGCGCATGGTTGTATCTTGCTTGTGGTTTATGTGGATGACATCATCATCACAGGGAGCGACTCCAGAGGCATCGCCAGCCTTAAGGCGCATCTTCACCAGCACTTTCACACCAAGGATCTTGGTCCCCTCACTTACTTCCTTGGCATCGAGGTCTCCCGAACTGCGGACACTATTTCTCTCTGTCAGCGCAAGTATGCTCTTGATATCTTGCAGGATGCCGGGTTGAGCACCGCCACTGCCGTGGACACTCCCCTTGAGCCTGGGGAACGCTCCCTTCATTCCGACTCGGAACCCTTTCCTCATCCCGAGAGCTATCGCCGCCTGGTCGGTAAACTCAACTACCTCACCATGACGCGTCCTGACATTGCCTGTGCCGTTGGCAAAGTCAGCCAGTTCATGGAACATCCCACCCGATCTCAGTGGGATGCTGTCCTTCGCATTGCCAAATACATCAAGAAAGACCCTGCCCGTGGCCTTCAGTACTCCCATCATGCTCACATGGATGTTGAGGCCTTCTGTGATGCGGACTATGCCGGCTGCCTCGCTACCCGCAGGTCTACTTCGGGTTTCGCCGTGTTCTTTGCCGGCAATCTCATCTCTTGGCGCAGCAAGAAGCAGACTGTCGTCTCCCGGTCGAGTGCCGAGGCCGAGTATCGAGCCATGGCCACCGTCACTACTGAGATCCTCTGGCTTCGTCATCTCCTCCATGAGCTCGGTTTCCCCGCATCGACTCCTGCTCATATCTGGTGTGACAATCAGGCCGCCACGAAGATTGCATCGAATCCCGTCTTCCATGAACGGACGAAGCATATCGAGGTGGACTGTCACTTTCTCCGCCACCATCTGGAGCAGCACCATATCGGCTTCGGCCATATCCCGACGGCCGATCAGCTTGTCGATCTCTTCACCAAAGGTCTTCCAGGAGCTCGCCTTGAGTCTCTCACTACCCGGCTGGGTATTCACAGCCTCCCTGGCCCAGCTTGAGGGGGAGTCTGAGATGGTCCTGTGTCTTTGTTGTCTTTTTCTCTTTGTGGGACTCTATCCAATCTGGGCATGTCCAGCTTGAGGGGGAGTGTTGGACCCCATTTAAGGTTAAAGGGGTATTTCTGTTCTGAGTCCCGCATTGGACTTAACACCATGTAATTAGTTTTTACTTCTCTATAAAAGAGGATCCCCACCTCACATTGAGGTAAGGGGAATTCACTCTCTACATGGATAAATGTATCAATAAGGTTGGATCACCCAATGTGATACAAGTTGTCATTGATAGCGCTTCAAATAATATTTTTTGTTGGTAAATATCATTCTTCTCAATACTTACGTTGATATTTTCTTAAATTGAACTTTTCTTTTTCTTCAATGTTATTTATTACTTGCTAATATGCTTATTTTTTATTTTTTATTTTTTAAAAGGGAGACTATTGGAGGCAACTAATTCTAATTTTTTATTGGACTCATGCGCCGCTCATTGCATTGACCTAGTCTTAAAAGATATTTGGAAGATTCCTATGCTTGCTAAAACTTTAAAGAAGGCGGTGACAATTAGTGGTTTCATTTATAACCATGTCGGTGTGTTGAACTTGATGCGACAATTCACTAAAGAATGGGAACTCCTTAGACCTTGAAAGACCATATTTGTCAATGTTATGATCACACTTTCTAGCATGTATAGCACCAAGCTAATTTGAGAAAGATGTTCATTTCTGTTGAATGGAATCGAAGTAAATGGGCAAAAGAGCGAAAAGGAAAGATGTGGCTTCGATTGTACAAAGGGCCTCTTTTTGGAACAATGTCAATTATTCTCTCAAAGTGGGTAGTCCACTTGTTGAGGTGTTTCGTTTGGTTAATGGGGAAAGAAAGCCTTTGATGGGATACATATATAAATTCATGGATCGAGCAAAGGAATCAATTGCAAAGGCTTTCAACAAAAGAGAGAAAAAATATAAAGAGATTTTCAAAAATAATTGATCAAAGATGGGAAGTGCAACTTCATCAACCTTTGCATGTTGCAGGATACTTTTTGAATATAGAGTTCTTCTATGATCATATTGACATTGGTGCTGATGAAGAGGTACATATTGGTTTGATTAAATGCATTCAAAGATTGACACCTGATATAGTAATGGTTGATAAGATTACTGAAGATTTAACAAAAAATAGAGGCATTGGGCACTCTTGGCATTGATTTGGCGATAAGAAATAGAAAATTGAGGGCGTCTGCTAATTGGTGGGCAACTAATGATGCATCGACTCCACACTTGAGACATTTTGCGATAAAAGTGTTCAATCTTACATGCAGTGCTTTTGGATGTGAAAGAAATTGGAGTGTTTTAGAAAATCTTCACAGGAAAATGAGAAATAGGCTTGCTCAAGCAAAATTGATTGTCCTGATTTTTATAAAGTATTATAGAGTCTTGATGCCTAGATTCAATGAACGGGACTCCATTGACCCAATCTCTTTGAAGGAAATTGATGATTGCAATGAGTGGTTGTCTGGTGCCGTGAACGAGAAGCGTGATTCAGATGGTTTTGTTTTTGATAATGATGATTTGACTTTGAAGATGTAGCTTTGGCTTTCTGTGCAGAAGAATTGGTTCATACTACTAGAGCGTCAATTTCTCACGCCAAGTCTTTACAAAAGAAATCTCTGGATATTATTCAAGAACAAGAGAGGCATAAGGAAGAGAGTAATTGATAATAGTGATGATGAAGTCTCTCTTGATGATTTTGAGAGTGATAATAAGAGAAACCCCGGTACTTAAATGTTGTATGTTTCAATTTTTGTTTGCATTCATACTTTATGTGTCATTGTTGACTTCATTTGTCTTTTGATATATGGAATATGAATTATTGACATAAATCTTTTATATTTATGTATATGTTGTATAACTTATTATTTGTTACTGTTGATATATGCATATATGTCTTTTGTGCGCCGCAAGTTAATATTTTCACGCATAGTGCGCTTTTGCGTCGAGAGCCGTTGTGCGCCATGTTCCGTAAATAGTTAGGGGGATGGGATCTTTTGGACCAACTTAAGCTGCGAGAGGTGGTTGAACACCAAGGTTCAGCCTATGCTTCTTGAATGTTGGGGTAGCCAAAGGTTTAGTCATGATATCTATCACTTGTTGATTAGTTCCAACATGTTCCATTTTGATCACTCATTACTTCACCTTCTCTCTAATGAAGTGATATCTGATCTCAATATGTTTGATACGCGACTGTTGAAGTGGATTTTTCATAAGGCCAATTGCACTCTTGTTGTCACAAAAGATCATCATAGGTTGTTTCACTTCTTCACCAATATCCTCCAACGGTTGCTCCATCCGTAGGAGCTAGGTGCAAACACTGGTTACTGAAATATATTTTGCGTCTTTCATACTAAGAGATGTGCTTTCCTGCTTCTTACTCATCCAACCCACACATTTATTTCCAATGAAGAATGCACAATCGCTTGTGGACTTTCGATCCACCGCATCTCCAACCCAGTCTGCATCAGAGAAGGCTAATAATTCATGATCCTTTCCTGCTTCAAAAAACAAACCATAGTTGAGAGTACCTCGAATGTACCTTATAATCCTCTTTATTGTTGTGAGATGCTTCTCTTTTGGATTACTTTGGAAACGAGCCGCCAAACATGTTGCATAGGCAATATCCAGCAAAGTTGCTGACAAATACAACTGTCGACAAATACAACTGTCGACAAATACAACTGTCGACCAAGGTAGGATCTATAGATTTCTCATTCATGTGCTTCCCAAGCTTGGTTCCAACCGCAATCAGAGTTGACATTGGTTTTGAGTCATGAATACCAAACTTCTTCAACCATTCTTTTACATACTTAAATTGAGAGATAAAGGTGTATTTTTCTTTCTAAACCACTTGTAGTCCTAAAAAATATGTGAGTTCACCAATTATGAACATCTCAAATTCTGACCTCATGAGATTAGCAAATTCCTCCATAGATTTATGCTAGCTTCCGCCGAATATGATATCATCCGCATAAACAAGCACCATGAATTGTTCTTCATTGGATGTCTCCAGAGAGAGGTTGTGATCAACACTACCCCTTCTAAATTCCAGCTTCTTTAAATACAGTACCTTCTTTAATCTGCACACTTTAGTTTCATCATTGTCAATTAAGAAGCCCGATAGCAATTCAATATAACCTACACTTTGAGTACATTCAGAAACATTGTTTTTACATTCATTTGGAAGAACTTAAACCTTCTTTAAATAACTACTGCCAAGAAAAGTCCGATCGACTCAAGTCACGTCACTGGTGCGAAGGTTTCTTCAACTTCAACACCTTCAATTTGTGTGTAGTCTTTACACACCGATCGTGCCTATTTCAAACCACACTTCCATGTTCATCAAAAAAATTCTCGAAGACCCACTTTGTTCTGATCACATTGTGATGTTCCGACCTCTCCATAAGCTCTCACATCTGATTCTTAGTAATCTGAACAAATTCCTCAATCATGGCTTTAACCCACAAAAATCTTTTACCGCTTCTTCCGATGATGTTAGTTCCACTGTCTGGAGTAGAGCGGCGTGCTCTACATCCCTCATCCTTCACGTTTGTGTTGGTGTAGACCTATCTATAATTATATTGGATGAATCAACTTTCATTCTCTTGTTCCTCTTCTAGATGTAGATGACTCTCTTCATCAATTGTTTCCTCTTTTGATTCAACCCCAGAATCTTCATCATTTGAGGTACATTGTGCAACCTCAAAATGTGTGTTGATCTCATCTCTTCACATAATTCATCGAGGTTTGAACTTCTAGAATTTTTTCCACCCTTCTATAATTTTTTCCACCTTTCTCTTATGTGTGATGCTCCAAGTCCCAAGCCACATGTTGGCTCTCTTTCTGCACTTGTGTCATCTTTTCCATGTTTTCTTGCATTGATGTCATCATGTGCTTAATGTTTTCCATTGCCGACTCCACTGAAGCCACTCGACTCTTCATTTTCATTTGCATAAATGAGCGAGACTATGCGCTACGAAACCACTAACGTTGTTCGTCCCGCCGCGCGACTCACGCTAATTTCAAGTTCGCATGCTAAAATCCAGCTCACCTCAGTGTCCTAGCTGCCGGCGTTTTTGGTTCCCCAGCGAAGTCGCCAAAACTGTTACGACGGTGAGTGTGCGCACAGAAGAAAGAAACAATCTAACTGGAACTGTATGTATTAGATTTATATTACCGAAATTCTATAGATACAATTGAGGAGAGTATGTGTACAACGGGAAGAACCTGGAGAGAACACCTTCTAGCTCTACTCCTGTTGCCGAAAGGAGAAGACACGAGAGACGGACCACTTCTCCTGCCCGCGCCTGTTCAACAGATAGCAAATGCTCTAAATGATTTTGATACCCCCAACAGAAAAGCACAACTATACATATAGCTGGACGAGTACCCTGCAAGCCTAACAAACCAACTTATTCAGCGGGACAGCCCTCAGTTCAGTACCCAAGTTGCTAACAACTACCAGTGCGCAGTGCAACCTGAAGACTTCGCGAAGGACGTGCATGTGGTGGTGGCTTTAGTAGAGGGTTTTGCAACGGTGCAACTTTGTTTTCTCTTGGTTTTGAAAGACTTGCTTCGTCCAGGCGTTTTCTTAAAGTAGGTGACTATCTCAAAACAACGACTGGAGAGAGAGAAAGAGGGTATAATCCAAGGTTGGATGACAATCAACCCGATTCACCCCCTACTCACCACTCAGAATGTTTCTACACAAGTGGGACTTCGGTGTCAACGAGGTTGGATGACTTCAAAACATTCAAAACTTCTTGAAAAACATTTCAAATTGGCCTACACCTATGGTTGTCATGTGCATTCATTGCGATGATAAATAAATAATAGGACCGACAAAGAATGCCATATACAATATAAAATCTCAACATATACATCAGCAACATGACTATCAAATAACTACTTTCTAGTAGATTTATTACGATTGTCTATGTTGCATAAAAAATCAATATTGTGAATGTGTTTACTAAATGACTATCTAGAGGGAAAATTCATCAAAAGGAACAGGTTTGAAGACTATTAAATAGAGTAATCATAGAATCATAGCGGTAACCCTATCTAGTTAAATGGAGATCCCGAAATTTAAGTTTCAAAGGGAAAACTGAGCTAAGATTAAGGATGAAGTGCTACCAATTCCTAATATGAGAATGTATGTATGTGTTCATGGCCGTAACAAACACAAATGTGAGGACCAACGGTGTTTGACAGAAAATTATGTGACTCTTATTGTTAAACTGATAAGAAAAGTTGTGGTTCAAAGATATTATGTATACTGATTAATTGGGTAAATTCAATAGGAATCATTAAGAAGAGTCCAAATTGAAAAATTAATTATCTAAAACAATTATCTGCTGTCGGACAATTGCACCCCTCTTATACAGTGAATTTAATTTTTTCATTTATGAGGGGGGGTTAGCAATAAATGGGGAAAAAAGAAAATTGGTGTGGGGTATCATGGGGGTGCTGATGGATTTCTCAACTGTTGCCACGCATTAATGCATTTCATATGTAAACTGCTTTAAAACTATTTAATTAACGTCTACTGTATATCATTGTAGAATAAGAAAATAGGAGACCCGAACCCCCAAGGTGTCTCTCCTAAGGAGCCCTTGGGGTGTATTTATAATAAATAATAAAGACCACACCGGACCTCAAGTCCGATGTGGGATGCAGACTCCAACACTCCCCCTCAAGCTAGGTGTACCTAGCTTGGACACAGAAAGAAAAGAAAACAACAAAAAACAGACGCTAACACTCCCCCTCAAGCTGGACAGACCCAGCTTGATGACAAAACATGACGACAGAAAGCAGAATTATAGAAAAAGTTGTCAGGCTGCTGCTCCCCCTCACGATCGAAACTCCCCCGCAGGATGATGGATGAAAGATGTCGCGGACGCAGTAGATGAACCACTCAAACCGGGTCGATGGTCGGAATGCCAGGAATGCCGCACTAGTGGGGCCGGTCGATGAAACGCCGGGAAATCCAAACTAGCACCGGGAAAACCGCATTTGCGGGGCCGGCGACGGGAGGCGGGGACTCCGCAGAAATCGTTGCGGGATCTGGTGCCGCCAAAGGGCCCGGTCCGAGGAGGTCGAAGTGCTGCCCCAACGCAAGGGCGTGCCGGCGGACAGAGATGCGGCTGCCGGGAGTCGTCGGGAGATGCCGGCGAGGCGGGGATGCCGCTAGAGGTGCCGGAGAGCCGAAACGGAAGCAGGGCAGCGGGAGGCAGCGCTTGAAGCCGGAGGAGGTCGGCTGCCGCGCAGAGAGGGGCCGGCGAGGCTTGAGGCCGGCTGCTGCCGGAGGAGCCGGCAAGAATGGAGACCGGCTGGAGAAGGGAGTCCATCGGCGCATAGAGTCGGCTGGGATGGAGCCGCCGGGGAAGGAAGGCACCGGCGCATGGAGCCGGCTGGGAGTGCTCGGCGGAGAGGGACGCCGTCCGGAGCCGGGAGCGCCGGGGAGAAGGGGCCGCATCGGGAGAAAGGGGAACGGGAGGGAGGCGGAGCCGGGAAGCCGCGCTGCGGGAGGTCGAAGTAGAGAACCGCCGGGGGAAGATCTGCCGGCAGGGGAAGATCGCCGGGATGCAGGCGAACGTTGAGGGGCCGGTGCTGGGGAACCGCCGGGGAAAGCCACAGGAGGCAGACGCCGCAGAAGCCGGAAGGTGATCCGCGCAGAGAGGGGCGTCGGGAGGGTCGCGCTCGGGAGGAGACGCGCCGAGAGGGAAGGCGCACCTGGAGGAGATCCGCTGGAGAAGAGTCACGCCGAGGTCGTCGGGTCTGGACGCCGGAGAGCAGCAGGCGAGCGCGACAAAGGGGTGAGCGCGACGGAGAGGCGCGGGCGCCGGGCGAAGGCCCGCTGGGACGAGGGCGCACCGCGGGAGGACGGCGGACGCCGGGGCCGGGAGCCGCGCCACCGGGGAAGGGCGCTGGGCGGGGTGTCGCGCCTGAGGGAGGCCCGCCGGGAGGGGGAGCCGCACCGGGAGGGAGAGGCGGGCGCCGGCGTCGGGATGCCGCAGCAGAAGGCAGGGCCGTCGCGCAGGGAGCCGTCGCGGAAGGGAGCCGCTGCGGAAGGCGGGCCGTCGCGCAGGGTGGGAGAGCCGCGGGGAGGGAGCGCTCCGCAGGAGGAGGCGCCGGCGGCTGGAGAACCAGGGAGAGGCGCCCGTCGGGCGCCGGCATGGAGGGCCGCCGAGGGAAAGGAGCCCGGAGGGGGCGGCGTGCCGCGCCTGGAGGGAGGCCCGCCGGGAGGAGAGAAGCGCTGCGCGCAGCGGGGAAGCAGGCGCGGGCAGGGGAGATCCGCCGGAGAAAACGAGCCCGGAGGGGGGGCGGCGGTAAAAACATAAACCTAGCCCTTCATGAGGGCCGCCGCCCCCCCACAGGGGAGAAGAGAAAAAAAAGAACCCTAGATAGGAGGAATAAAATGGGAGGAGGGGAGTTGGGTTCCCGGGGAGGGAGCGGCGTCGGGGAGGAAGTCCGCAGGAAGGAGCCGGCGCGGGCCGCGTCGGGGAGAGAGAGGGCCGTCGGGCGAGGGCGAGGGAGCCGCGCGGGCGAGGGTGCGGGGGCGCTGGGGAGGGGCGCCGGGAGGGAGGGCCTGCCGGGAGCAGAGGAGCGCCGGGAGGGAGGGCCTGAGAGGAGCTGGGCAGGGCAGAGGCGGAGGGGCGGCGGCGGTAACCCTACGGGGCCTTGAGGCCGCCGCCCTCCGGACGAGAAACCCTAAAGAACAAAAAAAAAAAAAAAAGGGAGGGTGGGATTGGGGGTTCAAAAAACCTCCTCTGATACCATGCAGAATAAGAAAATAGGAGACCCGAACCCCCAAGGTGTCTCTCCTAAGGAGCTCTTGGGGTGTATTTATAATAAATAATAAAGACCACACCGGACCTCAAGTCCGATGTGGGATGCAGACTCCAACAATCATAAATGGATTACATGGGCCTGATGATGTCAACTCTACCATATTTCGTATACAGATTGATCAGCATTTGTGTACATAAATTATGAAAAAGAACCCTCTATCCGCTACATTTCATATACAGATTGGTCAACACATAATCTACATTTCATATACAGACTAGCCAATTACTAACGTCTAAGAGTATTGAGAGAGAGAGAGAGAGAGAGAGAGAGACCTGAGGAGAGGGGTGGTCAGAGCTAAGAGGATCAACGGAGAGGACGACCTTAGCGATGGGCTGAGAATCTGAGGTAGAGTGGGACTGCCAATACTCGGACACGACTAAAGGGCACTTCATCAGCCAGACTGATCTCTCTGCCCTCGCCGTGTCCACGTAACTGCTGCTGCTACTCTGCTCTTCTTCCATCTCTCCCTCTCTCTCACTCTCTCTCACTCTCTCTCACACGCAAGCACCGCTGCTGCGTACGCACAAGTTCCGAATCCGCTCTCCGCAAGCTTTCTGGCCTGACAGCGATTATCTGTATGAAGCACGACTCGAAGTCCGTTGGAAACCCTGAAGATCGATCGGGATGGCGATCTGTTTTCCGGATCACCGGCTCTCTGCAATTTTAGATATTTTATGAGGGAAATGCCATAGAATTCAAAAGACGTTAATTTGTTATAAAAGTCCTTCATTAAAAAGATAGGAAATTGATTGATAACCACCCTAATTTTAATTAATCGGGTTGGAGTGATGAATATATGGTTAATGGATATTAGTTATGGTTAAAACTAATAAACACCTAATTAAATTGTATATAGGGAGATGAATTATAATATAAATGACAAATAATTGTACGTACTTATGATTAAATATTTTGTTATATTTAGGTACAATTGTCCACGGCAACTCACGCACACTACAAATAAATTGCAATTAAATATGTTGGTTTGGGGACTTACCACGCGACCATGCTCCAAACCCCAACCCACTTGTACCACCCCAGCCGACCAAGGGGGCACTATGATTAAATATTTATAATTTTAACTTACATTGTTATTTTGTAGAGAGATTATCTGTTTTTAAACTTATTTAGGGTGTTAGTTAAATAAAATGAAATTGGTGGATCTTTTAATAAATATCTTTAAAAAATGAATGCATCGATAATTTTATGTATTTTTATGAATTGCCAGTTGTGAAAATTATAAAACATAAATAATGTAAATTGAATAAATCAAAACAAATCGGCCTGCGTTAGGGAAATCCCATATGAAATGGGCTTTCCAACCACGAGTCACTTCTCACGCACGCGTTGTCACTTTGTTGTTGCACAAAAAGAACGACTGAACTCACAGACAAAATTGCAATTCCTCAAAAACCCCATGCCATGAGGCTCATATGAACACCTTGTGCTCGAAGTCTATTACTAATACTAGTCGGAGTGGGGAACCCACACTCCCAAGATCAATACAACATCTGAGGGGCTATTGACCCCACAAATGGGTGACCAACACCCAGTTCCATCCTACAAGAGGGGAAGTACCCCTCCCCAATCGTGATCAGTCCCGAGGAAGTCTTGCGGCCTAAGAAACCCCAAGGGAAAGTGATCATCTAATCGCGAGGTGTTTCTCCATCTACATAAACCTACGCCACGATGGGCGTACAGAAGGGGAACCTAGAGATCCTACGCACCACGGTCCCCAACCACCTGTATCGGGCCACCATCATACCATTGACCAAAACACCACCACCGAGGGTCTCACACCCCGCTAAGGGACATCAACTAGCTGAGAGGGGATTACCAACCTCGAACAACCAAGACAATTTCTTCACACATTCACCGTAATCATCACGTCGCCACTCACAATCGCAATGGGGAAACCAAGCCTTTATTGGCTGCAAACCTAATCCCATATCGATTTTCATAAGGAATGGTGGTTGACATATAAAGCTTGGATGGACTGCTCCTCTTATCACTGATTGGTTTTAGGATGGAACCTCAAAAGAGCTTATGTGTTAGGCCTGGAAGGACTGAGCTAACAAGAAATTTCCCCCAACAAGTGGTATCAGAGTCATGGTGTAGCGCATATGTGATGTAGGTGGCCCCGAACCAGTTTGAGAACAATAATGATGGCTCAGGCTGGAGCACATGGATCCATGGTGGTGCCTTGTATCAAAATTCTACCTAATAACAGTGGGAAGACGACGTGTCCTGATAGAGAGAAACAACGGTGTAAGCGCAAGATGATCTGGATCAAATGGATTATCATTGAAGGGGAAACCCAATTGCGTGTGTTGGGATTCATCCCATTCACTGAGGAGAGAGAAATTAATGGAGTGGTTTTGCTTAATATTTACAATGGTCAAGGAAGGGGAGCTACAAAGCTACAAAGAAAACATGCAAACACACACATGCAGGAAGTCAGGGAGATTCGAACCCGAGACCTCCCCAACACCCCATAGGGCCCTTTGCCACTAGGTTAAGCCCTAGGGGCTTTTGCTCAATATTAATAGAGGAGTTTCTCTCAACAATAATAGAGAGTTATTCTTAATATTAATGGATAAAAAATGGGATATTGACAGCATTAATTAGAGGCATTAACTTAGTGTCTATATAAGAGGATGCGATAACATATTTTGGGATGATGAGACTCATTATACTCATTAAGAGGTGTTTAAAAGTTGTTCAAGATGTAGTCCACTGAGAGCAGGAAGGGGGATACCGCGTTTATGATAGCATGAAGTAACCTTTGGTGATGGTGAACGATGCTTCAATGGTGGATCTACGATGCAATGAGATGTCATGTTTGCAGTAGCATGTGCAAGGCCTCGACATGGAACATGTGCAAAGCAACAGAGATGAGATCGATAATCGGGGCCATGTATCGAAAGAATTCTTGAATGTAATGATCATACAGCGTGTCCCGAATGATGATCGACACTACATCATGATGGTGAGATCACGAGAGAGAGAAATCTATCAGGAGTCGCAGGACGGTGCGAGGCTGACACATGTTTAGATAAAGATCCCTGAGGTAGTGGCGTTTCATTGATAAAAGGGTGACATTTTGACATAGATGGATCTCTGAGCATTTCATTTTAACCGAGATGATTTCCAGAGAGAAGACAGAGGTGTATCAGGGTGTGGTTTTCATAGAGTTTTTTCTACATTGTCACTATAATTCAAGTCTGGGCATTTTCTTGAATTTTGTACTCTCTGATTTATTATTGGATTTTCAGAGTTGCTTCGTGGTTTTTTAATCCTCCACACTTGAGGGGTTTTCCATGTTAAAAATTTTGCATGCTAATTTATTTATTTTGCTTTATATCGCTTCTATATTTCATCAGGTTTCTCACAAATATTTTGCAAGAAATTTTCTACATGGAATCAGGATTCTCCTCATCAGTGGTATTAAAGAAGGTTGGTATGTGCTTGCAATTTTCATGGGAATTATGGAAGTGATTTTTGATAGGATCGATGTCATGTGTGTGGGGAAAAATAAGGTTTGGAAGCCAAAGCAGGCTGAGAGAGGTGTTTCTAGTCTTTACACCTAATTATTTTTCTTCAGAGAGTTATGTTAATGAAGAAATAATTAAAAATTGAAGATCAAGGTGATACACATGTTTACTCAATGGATGTTGATCAGGGGGCACAATTAATTTTTGCAGATGCTCTATATAACGTGGTGATCACTATTACAAGGAAGCCAGATGTTTCTGGTTCTAGTCTTATTTAGAAGGACGGTGTAGATATAGATATGATGAAGACTTAAGCGTTCATATTTCTTTTGCGGGGGGGGGGTGTCAGTTTTCTGTCAGAGTTGCAAAAGGGTGTCGTCATATTTTTCTATAGAGGATGGTTGTTAGTACAATACCAACCTGTTTTATTTCCAATTGAGTTTGTTAGATGTTTTCATATTTTAATGCGCTGCTGGAGGGTAAACCCTAAATAAGTTGACGGTGACCCACTACCCAGCCCCGCTAGAGGGTAAACCCGGAACTAGGCCGATATCTCTGCACTACCCGTGCCATCACTGGGTGTCACAAACACTGCTACCGTGCGTAGATTCGGAGTGCGTCAAAAGAACCTCCGACCAACGCCCTTTCATGTTTCCACATTTAATGAGATCTCGAAAGAGACTCCGCTCTCCCAAATAGATCACACCGTTGTAATCCTGGCGGAAAAACACGCGAGGTAGACTACTCACTCGCTGGAAACGGGCTCCCGATGGAAAAGTTATTCAACATCGCTTCATGCCCATAAGGCGTCTCGTGGGGCTCGCACCTCGGTCTCGAAAGAGGTCGGGCGAACTGCGCCATCGCGATGCTCTCGGAAAAACATGTTGAATCAACTATTCATACGCCACAAACGGACTTCAGATGCAGAAGCTGCAACTCCCCGCGTTATACGCAAACGGGGCCCTGTGGGGCCCACACCTCGACCCCGAAACACGTCACGCAAATCGTACCATTGCGTTCCTTGCTGATAACCACGCGGGATAGGCTGTTTGTTTGCCCTAAACGGACTTATGCAGCATACGTCCGAAAATCGCCTCGTGGGGCCCACGCCTCGGGACTGAATTAAGGCGGGCGGATTGCGCCGTTGCAAATCCCTCGGAAAAACACTCAGAAACGAGTACTCAAACACCCCAAATGGATGACGGGTGAAAAAGTGGCCTTTCACCGTAAAGTGAGCGAACTAGGCCCTGTGGGGGCCGCACCTTGTCTCCAACCTGAACGCTTCGGAAAGCATCTCAAAAAGTCCGCACGAGGACTGGGGTCACACTGCCGCTGACGGTGCGTCAATCGGACATCCCAAGCAAAAGTTAGGTCCGACGCAACAATTAATTAATTAATTAATTATTCACATTTAGCGTTTCATGCCACCGAGCAACGAAACCAACCCGCAAAGGTTCCGAACCAACTTGGAAGGACCATCTCAGCTCCGGGGCCACCGCGCCTCTGACGGCACCTCAAACGGGCGTCCGGCACGCGAGCCACGTTCGTCGCAACTTTAATAATAATTTATTATTATTAAATTAAAGCTACTCGGGTCACCCGTTTTCGGGCGCAGAACACAAAAACCCTGAAACTCGCTTTGAAAGGTCCGTCTCGCCGATACGAACCCGCGGAAACAGACGGCGCGTCAAACGGACACGCCGTTTAGAAGATACGGCCCCCCGAATGCAAGGGGGGCCAACCGGGCCGGTCCGAACCGAACCGCCAGCCCGCGGCCCAGTCGCGGGTCCGGCCCGAACCGCCACGGACCGGCCTTTTATCCGGTCTTCGTCGCCCAGCAGGACCCGCGGTATGCGGGTCCTTGTCCACGCCGCACACCACGAGGCGCGACCTCAGGGTCCTCCGCTGACCGCGACCGGACGGCATCGGCGCCCTCGGCTCCCCGCTCCTCCACGATACGTCACGTCGTCGCCCGCGCTACCTGCTCGCCGCCGGCTCCGCACCTCGCCTCCCGACGCTGCTGCCGCCAAGGCTTCCCCCGCGCTCCGCCTCCGGCCTCGACCAGCCGAGGCCGCCGCCTCCTTCCACCGAACGCACCGCCGCACGTCGGCCCGCCGAACGCCGCTGCCGCCTCAGCTCGCCACACACGAGGCTGCACCTCCGGCCTCGGCTCGACCGCTCGACACCCGCGCCTAATCCGAACCCCCGGTCGGACCTCGCCGGAGCACCGTGCTCCCGGCCACACCTGTTGCGCCTCCCCGACCTCCGGCCACCGCCCTTGCCGGAGCCGGGGCTTCGGACGGCCGCCACCACCACTCCGGCGGCCCGATTCCAAAACCGAAAGAAGATTCGGGATCCTCGGAGCGAGGCCTTCGCAGCGCCTGCCCCCGATCCACGATCCGACCGGATTTGACGCGTCCGAAAATTGGGACGAAGAACGCCCGAGAACAAGAAGTGAAAACGAGGATCAGACGATGGTCGTGTTCGTTCGGCCATCGTCCCAATTCCAAAATTTTAGAAATTAACGACAAAATTGACAAAGGTGCGGAAACTTAACAAGAATCCTACCTCGATCCGGCCGTTCGTCTTTGGCGATGCGCCCGCTGCGATCCCACTTCGATCCGCCTAAGTCCGCTCCTCAATCCGGCAAAGAACGGCGAAGAACGTCGAAGAACGCTCGAGAGAGAGGAAGAAATGGGTTTCCCCCAATTCCACATTTTTCTATTTATAGAAAAACCACTTAGCGCGAAATCCGAAATCACCGTGCCCTCTCATTTTATATCGCGCCTAGGCAAAACGCCACATTTCGAATTCAACGGAAGTCTCAGATTTCCATTCTGAGGCTTCGTTCGAAAGTTATTCGAAAAGGTCGTCAGTGATAAAAATCACCAAGTCATTAATTCAAAAAGACGGTTTTGCCCCTGGGTGACATCTCTCACAGCAGGCCCGCGCCCGCCACTTTTACACCCCACCTAGGATAAACGGCCCGCTCCGGACTCAACGATGCCCTCGGTTTTCCCATCCGAGCAACCGTTTAGGAGTTATCACATTTCCTTTAGTTAACCACGCATGCGTGATACAAAAACACTTAACATTTTTATATAATTAATTCTGGGCACACCGGGACTCGGAATTGCACGCCGTCTGAACGTCCTGCTCTGGAATGACATCAAGAAATTTTTCAAAGTCTCAGTCCCAAAACCTGGGTTCTTACAGCAGCGCCGCTCCCGGCTCCCTGCGCCCCTCCGTCGCGACATATCCCATCGGCACTGCAGCCAATCGGGTCTGCCCTAGGCGGCCACCCCCTCCTGCGGACTCCCGACGACAACCGGCTCTGCCGTCCTGCGCGCCCTCTGCAGAGCTGCTCCTCCGACGACCAGCCCTCCAACGCGCGCCTTCACGTCCGGCCACCAGGTCCCGACAGGGGCTCCCCTTCCTGTCGGCTTCACTCCGCCCCAACGAAGGTCGCGGCCTCTCTTCCCGGCCCCGCCCTCCGCAGCAGGGCCCTTCCCAGCGACGCCTCCCGGCCCGCTCTTCCCAACGGCGATCCCGGCCCGCCCTTCCCTCAGCGATTCCGGCAGCAGCCCTGCCCCGTCCTCTGTGCGGCCAACCGGTGCGAAACCGATCCGCCGGAACAGATCCCGTCGACCCTCACCCGACGGAAACGGCGCTTCCCGCTCCGAAATTCATCTGGCCCCAACCTCCAGCAACTTCCCGGCGACACCCAGCTCCCGCTTGATGCGGCTCCCACCTCCCGCGGCCCTGCTGCCCGACGCACCTCCAGTCGTCCTCCCGCACTCAGCCCCACCTCCCATGGTTGTCCATCCATGCAGCCGCAGCACCGCGTGCGCGCCTCATGTCGTCGGCCTCCTATACACCAGTTCGGCGCTACCCGGCCTGCCTCCTTGCGCTCTCAGCACCACTCCCGACTTGCGGCACCCTCCGTCAGCCTCCAACTTCAGCCGTCGTCGCCCACATTCCCCATCATCCAGCACCCGTTACAGAACGACACTCTCGATAGAAGGTATTGTCTGGATACAATCCTATCGGGCGGCTGTGCCACCGTCATCTTCTCCGGCCCCCATTGCTCAGACTGACAGCTCTACCGCATGTGTATCTCAACAACCCACAGCATGGATGCTAGACTCTGGTGCATCGGAACATCTCACAGGGGACTCTGGTATGTTCACTACCTATCATCCATACACCGGTGCCTCTACAATTACTATTGCAAATGGACCAAGAATCCCCATCATTGGATTTGGCACATGCCACTTGACCTCGTCTATTCACCTGGATTCGGTTGCTCGTATTTCTCACAGTCCCTTTAATCTTCTCTCAATCAGCAAACTCACTAAAGATTTAAATTGTGCCGCTACTTTTACTTCTTCGGGTGCTGTTTTTCAAGAGCAGAAGACGAATCGGGAGCTTGGTCGAGGTCATCTTCGGAATAGGGTGTACATGTTCGATACCCCACCATATCTCGCTTGCTCATCTACCCCGGCCCGTGCTCTTGACCTACATTCCCATCTTGGTCATCCATCGGCTTCCATCCTCCATAAAATGTGCCCCCAATTCAGTTCTCACCTATCCTTCCATTGTGAATCCTTCAAGTTTGCTAAACATCATCGGGTAACATATTCTCCTCGACAGGAACCCCGTGTAGTGAATCCTTTCGATCTTGTTCATACCGATGTATAGGGTCCTTGCAGGGTTCCGAGTCAGTCCGGGTACACCTATTATATCACCTTTATTGATGACTACTCCCGCATGACATGGCTTTACATGCTTTGTGATCGGTCTAAAGTTTTTCCTACCTTTCAGACCTTTTACAATGAAATTCATACTCAATTCTCCACCTCCATCAAATGTCTCTGCTCCGACAATGGACGGGAATATTTATCGACTTCCTTTCAGCAGTTTCTCAAGGATCACGGCATCGTTCATCAGACATCCTGTCCTGATACAGCTCAGTAGAATGGAGTGGCGGAGCGGAAACATCGTCATATTCTGGAAACTGCTTGTGCCCTCCTATTCCACATGCAGGTGTCACTCCGCTTTTGGACCGATGTCATCCTGACTGCAACCTACCTCCTCAACCGACTCCCTTCTTCTATCCTTCAGGATGAGACTCCTTTTCGAACTCTGTTCTCCTCTCTCCCTCCTCACTCACTTCCACTCCGTGTATTTGGATGTCTCTGTTATGTCCGTGACACTCGTCCTGGCCTCTCCAAACTCTCTCAAATCTCTCCGCTGCATCTTCCTCGGTTATTCACGCACTCAGCGCGAATACCAGTGCTTCTCTCCAGACCTACGGCGTTAAAAAACCTCTGATGACGTCTCTTTTGTTGAGAATTCTCCATTCTCATTTCCCTCTCCCCACCCAGATACTGACGTTGATGATTGTCTTCCACTCATCATCCATCCTCCTCCAGTGCTGCCTCCTGCAGCTCATCGGTTTGGTACGGTTTACTCTCGTCGCCCATTGATTGTGCCCCCCGTACCGGCCAATGACACCGTCGTTCCCGCTTCGTTTGATGCTCCTTCCCCGGCACCAGACGACTTGCCCATTACCCTCTGGAAAGGTACCCGCTCCTACCAGAGTACTCCTCTATTTGTATCTTCATACAGGGGTCTGTCAACTCTGGAGACGGTATCTATTCCTCACACAATTGGTGATGCAAAATCTCACCCGGGATGGCTAGCAACAATGCGGGATGAGTTGCAAGCTCTGAAAGAAAACCATACTTAGAATCTTGTCCCTCTTCCAGCAGGCAAACAGACGGTAGGCAGCAAATGGATTTACACAGTCAGGCTGAATTCCGATGGCACTCTCCATCGACTCAAAGCCCGCCTTGTGGCAAAGGCTTCGCACAGACTTACGGTATTGACTATTTTGATACCTTCTCTTCAGTTGCCAAGATGGCCTCCGTTCGGTTATTCATCTCTCTGGCGGCTCATCATCATTGGTCTCTTCATCAACAAGATGTCAAGAATGCCTTCCTCCATAGATTTCTTGAGGAAGAGGTTTATCTGCAACAGCCCCCCGATTTTTGTGCCTCCGGCGCCGGGTCTCAAGTCTGTCAACTTCGTCACTCTCTTTACGGCCTCAAACAGTCTCTCCGTGTTTTGTTCGGCCGCTTTAGCACTATCGTCACCGACTTTGGACTCTCTCGCAGCAAGAAGGACCACACTGTGTTCTACAAGACGACATCCGCTGGGTGCATCCTATTGGTCGTTTATATGGATGATATCATCATCACCGGCATCAACTCTACTGGTATCACCCACCTCAAGGAGCATCTTCACCAGCACTTCCACACTAAGGATCTCGGTCCTCTCACATACTTCCTAGGCATCGAGGTATCCTATTCTTCGGACACCATCTCCCTCTGCCAACGGAAGTATGCGTTCGATATTATGCAGGATGTTGGGCTGACACAGTCCACTGCTATGGACACTCCTCTGGAGCCTGGAGAACGGTCTCTTAATGCCTCCTCGGAACTGTATCCACATCCAGAGCGGTACCGTCGACTGGTGGGCAAACTCAATTATCTCACCATGACTCGTCCGACATTGCTTGCATTGTTGGCAAAGTGAGTCAATTTATGGAGCATCCGACCACCTCTCATTGGGATGTTGTCCTCTGCATCGCCAAATACATCAAACGAGATCCTGCCCGTGGTCTTCGCTACTCCCAGCATCCTCATCGAAATATTGAGGTCTTTTGTGATGTTGATTATGTTGGTTGTCTTGCTACTCGGAAATCTACTTCTGGGTTTGTCGTATTCTTGGCAGGCAACCTCATCTCTTGGCGCAGCAAGAAACAGACTGTCGTCTCCCGATCCAGTGCGGAGTCTGAGTACCGTGCCATGGCCACCGTCACTATGGAGATCATTTGGCTTCGACAACTCCTTCAGGAGCTTAGCTTTCCTCAGCAGACATCTGCTCACATCTGGTGTGACAATCAGGCAACCACCAAGATTGCTTCGAATCCATCTTCCATGAACGCACAAAGCATATTGAGATGGACTGCCACTTTCTTCGACACCACCTGGAGCACCGTCATGTCAGCTTTGGCCACATCCCAACGGCGGACCAGCTTGCTGACATCTTCACCAAAGGTCTCCCAGGGGCTCGCCTAGCCTCGTTCAGTTCAAAGCTGGGCATCCACAGCATCTGCAACCCAGCTTGAGGGGGAGTGTGTCTGGTCTTGCATAAGGTCATCTTTCTTTTTTTTGTGGGACTCTTTGTCCAAGTTGGGCATGTCCGGCTTGAGGGGGAGTGTTAAACCCTCTTTTATTATTTTGGATATTTCCGAGTCCCACATCGGAATACTCCTGTTTGTATTCCTCTTTCTCAATCTATAGAAGAAGGTCTCCGCCTCACCTTGAGGTAAGGGGGTTTCTCATTCTACAACTATCTTTTCTTCATCTACAAACCTATTTTATCGTTGCGACTCCCGGCGTTTCCGCAACAGTAGAACCCCAGAATTAATATATTAAAAGTATTAATATAAATCAAATCACGCGCACGCATCTTTTCGGTATAAATGATTTTCCCCTTGTTTGAAGCTCGAATGGGAAATCTGATACCGCATTTGTTTCTGAAACGCGGAGTTTACCCTAGGAGCGACATAATGTTGGTCAGCGTTAGGCATTCGGTGGAAGGCAACTATCGGCGGTCACGATAAATAAGTTAGGGTATTTAATTAATTAAATAACCCTCCCCTCCCATTCAGAAATCTCGATCACACGACGTGTAGTTTAGGAACACATGTCGTGTGTTCTTCCCGTTGGGGGAAGATATTTGGGGACTACACGCCGTGTACTCTAAATACACATCGTGTAGTGGGACTTGGCCATGTGGCTGAGTGCATGGGCAGGCACCCCATGTTGAGAGGACATGGCCAAGTAGCAGTACACAGCCAAACCCCAAGTGTACCCAGGCACGTGAGGCAACGTACACGGGAACCAGCCGATGTACACGGGCACCGGCCGGGAGGACATGGGCATACCCCGAGCTCCTAAGACACGTCATGTATATTCACATGGTCAGCTAAACTGTGCGCAAGCGAGGACATGCCCGAATAGTCCGAAGGCCTTCTTTTTTATTTTATTATGGATAATCCCCCTTTTAAGGGTTGAAGGGGAACCCTTACATAACCCGTAGACCCAAGGCACAAGGCCCAACACGACCTGAAGACCCTTACATGTCCATGCGAGGTCACATGTCGTGTGACCCTATGTACACGCCGTGTACTTTTTTTACACGCCGAGTACAACAAGGGGACACAGCCAGGGTTCGACTTCGTGAGACACGTCGTGTACTCTCCTCAGAAACTTCTACCTTGTGTATTTTCCTTTTCAAGACTCGAATTTGGCCCCGCAAACATCCTATCCTGAGTAATTTTCCGCGTAGAACGTGACGGTGGCCTTCGTTTTGACAACAAAGATACGACGTGAGGTGATGCTAGCAGGGTGTTTCTTTCAGTGACGCTTAACCAGTGACAGTGATCGAGTGTGATCATCAGAATGTTACCGAGGTCGGTACTCCCTGTCTCTCTTCAGGGCACAGGTCCCCCACATCTTCCATACAGGTAGAGACAGAACTCCCCCACAGCAGGTGCGACAAAGAGGTACTCCCCCACCATCGAGCTCCGACGAGGAGCGGGTCCTCCACGGGAGTGAGTGCTCCCTCGGTTGTAGAGTGCAGTAACGAGGAGCGGGCCCCTCCACTCTGATTCTTGAGAGGTTACGCGAGATGCACGGATAAGAGATAGCACTCCCTCGCTGTGATGCGCAGTGGCGAGGAGCGAGCCCTCCACTCTGTATCTTATGTGGTCGTGCGGATCCACCACTGGAGATAGCGCTCCCTCGGCTGTTGAGAGCAGTGGCAAGGTGTGGGCCCTCCACACGGTTTCTAGTGAGGTTGCGCGTGGAGGCGGGCCCTAGTGGGTCGGGTTATGACAAGGTGGAATGAGAGATGGTCTTTCCCACGAGTCAATGTTTGGTGTTGGACCTGTGTGAGGTTTGATTTAAGAACTTAGGGCAACAGTGTCGGAGTGTGTCTAGTTCGGCTTTCAAGCCAAGGAACTCAATGTTGGCGCAACGGCCGACATATTCATACACCAGGACTCTGACAATCTGTTTGTCGACTCGGCATACCAGGACATCGGTTGCAAGGAACCAATGGTACGTACATCATATAGGAGTGAGTCTCTTGACTTTCATATCTTTCTTGAGTCAGCTCCACAGATATGTTCTTTGATCGTGGTACGTCTTGATAACTTTAAAGATATCTCTGCGATGACAGCCAACTAGGATTCTGAGATAGTATCGTGACGACAACCAAATGAGCGATGAGGTCTCAGTTCAGTGTCCTACTCATGTGGTGTTTCCTCCAAGCGAGCACAGAGCAGTGCTAGCACCTGTTGAGCAGCGCATAGATCCACCTCCAATGGATCAGGTGGTTGATCGATGGCATGCTAAGTTGTTGATGGCTCCAGCAAGTCAGGGTGACGATACACACAGATTTAGCACATTCCGTGAGTTCCAGCGACAGAGACCGCTAAGGTTTCGCGGCGAGCCAAACCCTCAAGCAGCGGAGGATTGGCCAGAGGCAATGGTTCGGGTTTTCCAGTGTTTGGACCCTGATCGATCGAATGGTTGCGCTGGTGACCAGTGTTCTTCGTAGAGCAGTAATTGGTTCCAATTGTACCAGCAGACAACGCACCTAGGCTGAGTGTGTATCGCAAGTTTCAGAGATAGAGATCGTCCAAGTTTTATGGTGGGCAGACCCCCTTCTCGGGCGGTAAAGGACTGGCTTGAGCCTGTAGTGTGAGTGTCCTGCTTAGTTAGGACCCCACTTGATGATGGTTCTAACAGTAAGCCTTCCCCAGGGCAATATCGGGCGTCAGTAGAGCCCTGTGTTGGTGACGTTTGATGTGGCTTCGGACATGCAAGGAAGAGGGACACTTCCCCACCAAGACGTGTTCTTGTGACGCGATTTAAAACTGTGAGGGCGAGTCAGTACCGCCCAAAACGGATAGTGTTGAGGTGTGGCAGGTGAGTTCCTCTGACTTGTATGTTTGAGGTCATTTTGATGCACTAAGGTGTCGAAGCAAGCCCTGGTTGTGGAGAACGAGCGGACAGAGGAAAGGATAACTTCAGGCAGTAGGGGCTTATGACTTGGAGGATTCGGGTGTGTTTCGAGGTACAACTTGTGTCTTCTCTACCCCCAATTGCAGTTTTAGCACACAGACGAAAGCCTTGACCTTGAAAGCATCCCTTGTCTGAGACCTAGTGGTGCCAGTGGAGCTCTTTTTGCTCACCCCTTGTGTTTGGAGGCTCCTGCAGAGGAGGATCAGTGATCACACACTTTTACGGACGGTGTGACCTGAGTCTAAGAGGAGATAGAGCCTCGCATGAAATCTTTCTGTAGCAAGTGGTGAGGCCCTACGATGTTTTTCTCGGTATGGACAGGTTGTCTAATATCCATGCCCAGCTTGACTATTAATAGTAAGGGTGGCAGTGCGCCTGAGTTAGTAGGACGGAATTCTCCTTCTTGAGTTTTTGGTGATACCTTTCGGCGTATTGAACACCCCAACAGTGTTAGTGAGACTTATGAACCGGGTCCTTCAACCCTTCTTGGATCGATTTATTTTAGTCTTCATCGATGACATCCTTGTGTGCTCGGCATCCGAGATGGAGCACGCGAGGCACTTGTGGATGGTTCTGGACACTTGATGCAGTGTTTGCTTGTAAGTCACCCAAGAGTGGCGGTGGTGCGGAGTTTTCTTGGCTTGGCAAGGTGCTACAGGAGGTTAATGGCAAACTTTTCCATGATAGCAGCCTTAATTCTGTCTTAACACGGAAAGGTCAGTCGTTTGTTTGGCCTGAGTGGTGTCAGAGCCTTCGAGGAGCTGAGGTAGACCTTGGCCAGTGCTCCAGAGTTGAGACTGCCAGAGGAGGGAGTCGTGTGCGAAGTGTTTTGTGATGCCTCCGCATCTGGGATCGGATGAGTATCGACGCAGAGGCAGGCAACGTTTGTGTATGGGATGTGGCAGTTGAGACCTCGTGAGCAGGATTACGCGACCGACTCGGTCTTGGCAGTGGCATCCATCAGCTTGGAGGTGTGGAGGTGTTATGTTCTGTGCAAGCGTTTCGTTGTTTGCTCAGACCACCAGATTCTCAGGTGTATCTTCACTTAGAGAGATCTCGACCTCAGGCAGAGGCATTAATTGGAGTTTCTGCAAGACTATGACTTGAGATAGTCTATACTCCAGGAAAAGGTAATGTGATACAGATGCCCTTAACAGGAAGTCTCGTTCTCTCCAGGTGGAGGAGATGTCAGAGCAGTTGGCTTCTCTGCAGTAGACCCTGATGGAGGAGAGGGGTTCAGCTTATCTTGAGTCGATGGTGATGACTCCACCGCTCCTTCAACATGTGTGTGAGGCTCAATTGGGAGATATCGACTGTGGGGTTCTACATGACCAAACATCCTCAGGAGATTTACCAGATGAATTTTCCGAAGAAGGGGAGCACGTCATCCTTTTCCAGGGACGGACGGTGGTTTCGGTGACAAAGATGTACAAGGACCTTCAGCGACATCTTTGGTGGGCTAGCATGAGGCGAAACGTTTCTGAGTTTGTTTCTTGGTGTCTCGCGTGTCAACAGGTAAAAGCTAAATACTAGGTTCCAGCAGGTTTGACTCAGCCTCCCGAGACCCCTAAATGGAAGTGCGGTGATATATCGATGGATTTTGTAACGTGGCTTCAACAAAAAGAAAGAGGCCATAACGCTACCTGGGTGATTGTCGACCGACTCACCAGGTCAACGCACTATCTTGCCATCTGGGAGCAGAGTTCGGTCGAGAGTTTGAGGCAGTTGTACGTACGGGAGATCGTCAGACTTATGGGGTACCCACAACGATCGTCTCCAACCGCGATGTCAGGTTCATGTCACGGTTGTGGAGGGTTCTGTAGGAGGCTTTCGGGGCCCAGATATGGATGAGCACGACGTTTCACCCCCAGATGGTCCCCCAGACGGTCGAGCAGACTGAGCGGTTTATCCAAGTTTTGGAGGATATGTTGGGAGTTTTTGTGTTGGACCTTCAAACGGAGTTGGGAGGATCACTTAGAGTTTGACAGTTATCACTCCACTATCGGAATAGCACCTTTCAAAGCCCTGTACGGGAGACCCGGCAGATCACCGTTGTGCTGAACAGAGATTGGTGGAACATCCCTTGTTGGGTGGTGCAGGCAACGACCGAGATGGTACAGGTGATTCGCGAGTGTTTGAGGACAGCCCTGAGCCAACATAAACCTTACGAGGATCGACGTCGTAAGCCTTCGGAGTCCGAACAGGAAGACCATGTTTTCATGAGAGTCTCCTCACGATGAGGATTGCAGAGTTTTAGTCGAGTGAGATTTTCCCCAAGGTTCCTCGGGCCATGCGAGTTTCTACGTGAGGTCGGTGAGGTTGTTTGTTGCTTAACCTTACCCTGCAGTGGGACCGAGTGCAAGACGTCTTCCATGTGCCGCAGCTAAGTAGATATATGCACGACCCGTAACGCGTTATTGACTGGGGCGAGTTTGACAACGAGGACGGAACTACCTTCACGGAGTACCCGGTGGCGATCGAGGATCAACAGGAAAGGATCCTACGTGGATGGACCATTCCTTTGGTTCGTGTGCTTTGGCACCTGGGAGCATGCAGAAGAGCTCTTGGGAGCGTGAGAGCCAAAGGCGGGCTCAGTACACCCACCTTTTTGTATAGCCTGTGCTTTTCGGGGCGAAAAGCCTTGGAGGGGAGAACGTAACGACTTTGGTTTTGTCGGTTTGGTCCTTTGGATATTTCTATATATATCCTCGAATCTTTCCTCGGAGTCAGCGATGTTTTTGGGTGTCCCAAGACCTCGGAATTAATATATTAAAAATATTAATATATATTAAAAATATTAATATATATTAAAGCACGTGTGCGCATCTTTTCGGTATAAATGGTTTTTCCGTAGTTTGGGACCTCGAATGGGAAATTTGAGACTGCGGTTGTTTCCAGAACGCGTGGTTTACCCTAAGAACGACATAAAGTTGATCGGCATCGGGCGTTCGATGGAAGGCGACCGTTGGCGGTCGCGATAAATTAATTAGGGTACTTAACAAATTAAAATAATTAATGAAATAACCTTCACCTCTCATTTACCTTCCCACGCACAGGAGGAAATGAGAGGGTTTCTCCCTCGCACGACAGTCGAACCGAGGGAAGAAGGGGCCATCGGATTTTGTTCTTGACGGCGATCGAGACCAGATCGAGAATCGTCGGCTTCGAGGCATGGTTTTGGACCTAAAGCTTCGGCGTTTTTGCCACGAGGTAGGCGATTTTATGAGTTTTATTTCTCGATCCCCGTATATGTGTTTAACATTTTTGAAGCCTTTTTATGATTGTTAAAGACCCCCAAGGGGTCGATATGTATCTAATCGGAGGGAACAGGGGTTTCAGGAGGTTCACAGGGATTTCCAGTTCAGAAATCCAGATCACACGACGTGTAGTTGAGGACAAGCCTTGTGTTCTTCCCATAGGGGGAAGAAATAGATTTGGGGACTACACACCGTGTAATCAAAGTACAGGTCATGTAGTGGCACTTGGCCATGTGGTCGAGTGCATGGGCAGACACCCCATGTTAAGAGGACATGGCCGTGTAAAAGTACACAGCCAAACCCCAAGTGTACCCGAGAACGGCCAGGTAGGGGGCACGGGGTGACATACACGGGCAAGAGCCGATGTACACGGGCATCGACCGGGAGGACATGGGCATACCCCGAGCTGCTAAGACACATCATGTATATTCACAAGGTCAACCAAGTCGTGTGCAAGCGAGGACACGCCCAGGTGTACATGCGAGGTCACACGCCGACCCTATGTACACGTCGAGTACAATGAGGGGACACGGCCAGGGTTCGGTTTCGTAAGATGCGTTGTGTACACTAGGAGGACACGCGATGTACTCCCCTCAGAGACTTCTACCTTGCGTCCCCTCTTCGAGACTCGAATTTGGGTCTGCGAGCAATTTATCCTGAGTAGTTCTCCGCGTAGAACGCGATGGAGGCCTTCGTTTTGGCAGCAGAGATACGATGCGAGCTGATGCAAGCAGGGCGCTTTTTTCAGCAACGCTTAGCCGGTGACAATGATCGGGTGTGACCATCGGAGTGTTACCGGGGTTGGTACTCCTTTGTATCTCCCACGGGCGCAGGTCCCCCATATCTTCCATACAACTAGAGACGGAACTCCCCCACAGTGGGTGCGGGTCCTCTATCTAAGGAGTGGTACTCCCCTGTCATCGAGCTCTGGCGAGGAGCGGGTCCTCCTCGGGAGCGAGTGCTCCCTCGGCTGTGGAGCGTAGTAGCGAGGAGTGGGCCCCTCCACTCTGATTCTTGAGAGGTTACGCGATATGCATGGACAGTAGATAGTGCTCCCTCAGTTGTGATACACAATGGCGAGGAGCAAGCCCTCAACTCTGTATCTTACGTGGTTGCGTGAATTCACCACTGGAGATGGCGCTCTCTCGGCTGTTGAGAGCAGTGGCGAGATGAAGACCCTCTACACGGTTTCTAGTGAGGTTGCGCATGGTGTCGGGCATCAGAAATAGACCAGGTTTCAGAGGAGCATAGCGACTCTTGGCACTAACCGTGTTCGGTGGTCTGCCATTGAGATTATGAGTTGGGCTCTTTCTGATCTTTCCCATTTTCTAGTTGTCAGTTTGGGTTTCCCCTATATTTCTGGTTGGGCGTGTATTTTATCCCTATATACTGTTGTACTCTAATGTTTTCTTAGGAGTTGTTGCATGCATGTTTACACTCTAGATGTTCAGTTTTATTTTATACATCTGCATTGTTGCGTGGAGCTAGTTGTGTGCGTGCGTACAAGTACTTAGGCTAAGGCCTCCCATTTCAGCGTTTGTCTACTTGGAGCTTGTCGTCAGCCCCTACCCTATTGGAGGCAGGCTTGGGGTGTCTCGCTCAGTCTATAGCCGACAAGGCGGCCTCGGTGGGTCAGGTCGTGACAGTGCAGGTGAATCAGGGCCGCCCAAAGCAAACAATATGTTGATGCGGTGGATGGATTCTCTCGAATTGTATGCTTGCGGCAGCTCTATTTATGTTGATGTGGGTGCTTGTTTGGTTTAAGGAATATAGTGTGGTGTTGGTCATTGCAGTTTGTTGTCTTGCTTGGCATGAGGAGATGTGGGAGAGGTGGAGGTGGTTGATGTTGTGATTGGTGGGGAGTAATGATATGGCAATGTGGGGTGATGTGTGGGTGAGCTGGTTGGAAGAAGTTGAGGTCGCATTTGGATTGGTAAGGACTCCAGATTACATTGGTGATTGGCTTGTTTTGGAAAACGGCTCGAAGGTGATGGGAGATGAGGTGTGGCGACCCGGAGGCAATGTCTTGGGAGGAGTTTCCTGGGTTATTCAAGAAGGATTTCTTCTCTCAAGTGCAAGTGCGAGATCGTATGAGGGAGCTTCAGGAGATTCGACAGGGGGTTCAGAGTGTGCGCAGTTTTGAGAGAGTGAGCAGAGATCATAAAGAGAGATTTGCTTGATGGAGGGTTCCGATAAAGACCCCTCCCGAGTGGTTTGGAAGGTTGAAATGAATGCTCTGGGTTGCGGGACTCAGAGTTCACGGAAGAGGAGTGAGGTGATCTTCTAGAGCCAGAGCGCGGCTTCGCGCCCTTGGGTTGAGTCACTTGAGGTGTCTGGTGTATGGAGAGTTGATTTGTTTCCAATGTTAATGTTGTGTGGCATCGTCCCAAGATTTAGCATGTTTCCCAATCTTCGGTGGGGAGTTAGCTTTGGGAGTGACTTGGAATAGTCCTACCCCTTCAATGAAACCTTTGTAATGGATTTTGAACTCGTTTTGAAATAAATTATGTTTTAGATTTCAAGTTAAAATGCTATCTTGCAAAACCTTCTGGTTGTTTTTCTTAAGGGAGGGTTTTCAAAAAGTTTTCATTCTGAAATATGGTTAAGGTGAACGAGGTTGTTAGTGTGTGGTCAATTGCGAGTAAGGGTGGTTGGTGGTGTTTTCCGTTGGTAACGGTGTACCTGTTCGAGAGGTACCTCCCATGATAGTGGGGCTTCTTGGGTGACGATCCTGTTGGGGGAGTTGTGGCCTAGCTCTTGCTGAGAGTGTTGGTGCTATGTTTGTTCCGATTGAGAGGTATCTTTCTCCAAGAGTGCTATTTTGGGCGCTAGTGTCGCATGTTTTCAACGCCCGTTCTTACCATATGCGGTCGTGTTCCAGCGATAACGGGATTTCTGAGACGTACCTCATGGGAAGGTTGTTAGGATTTTTCCCTTCCTCCTCTCTTTCGGGTTTTGTTTTGATTCTCAGGGATGAGAATCGTTTGAGATGTATCTAATGTAACGGCCCAAACCTTCCAACCGTAAGTTTGGTTTTAGGTAATAGAGGAGTCGGGGGGAGTTTTGAGGAAAGAGAGGAGTTGGAGCTGAAATTTTAGCTAGGGAGGATCTTGCAGCATGGAGCTGATGACTGCGGCGCAGTGGAGGCTTTTGCGGTGTGGTTGAGGCCTTGCGGTGTAGGATTCTGAGGGAGGTTGGTTTTCGTGTCTCTGACTCCTGAGAGGCAGATGTGGCATGGAAGATCGGTTGCGGCGTGGAATCCTAGAGAGGTTGGTTTTGGGGGGGCCTATGGATCTAAGGGGAGTTTCGACGTGGCCTGGTGCCAGCAGCGTAGTAGGGTTGAGTTGGGTTCCTTGCGGCATAGTGAAAACCCCTACAGTGTGGTGGTTTGGTTGCGCTGTAGGTGTGATCTGCAGCGTGGATCCCGAAGGCCAGTTGGACCGGGGGGTTGCACCCTAGCGACTTGCATCATGGTTTGGGGTGAAACCCTACTCAAAGCGTATGTGACCACACCTCCTCCAAGAGTTTACCCAATATCGAAATCAAAGATCTGAAATCACTTAACCCAACATTTCTATAAAAAAATAAGATTCCTCTAAGTAAAAGTACACTTCAGATACTTATGATCTGAATATATCATAAACTTCTCTATGAGGGATTGGTGTCACAATATTCCGAGAGCATGTACAACTACTATCAACTCAAGGTCACAGTGAGATAGATTCTTTCCACGAAGGCATAATTGGCGAAAGCCTTAATCCATCATCCATTTTATGACATCAAGACATATCTCAACTCCATGCCTGAGGCGTTGCAGTGATGTAATCAAGACCCAACTTGGCTTAGCATGAAACAACACTGCGCTAAAAGAACAGAGACCAAACATAGGTCTCCCCGCCATTTAGACTTAGTCTAAAATGGTGTGGCAACAAGCAACCGCGTCGATACAAGGGAGTATCAGTAAGTTATCTGAGGTTCCACTGTAACGACCCGACTCTTTGGCAAAGGTACGGATCGTCAGTTTTTCTTTCGAATCTTTCCTTTGAGCTTGTTGAATGTGCGTAATGTTCTAAAGAAGGTCCGGGGAGCGTCTGGGGTTTGTTCGGAGCCCGGGAGGTTGAGAAATGGACTTGCAGACAGGGGCACACGGCCTGCGCACGGTTTGGGTAAACCGTGCGACCTTTGGTCTGGAAGCAGGGAGGTGCGCACGGTTTGCGCACGGTTTGGGTAAACCGAGCGCCTAACCCGTGCGACCCTTTTTCTGGAGGCAGGGAAGTGCGCACGGTTTGCGCACGGTTTGGTAAACCGTGCACCTAAACCGTGCGACCCTGTTCTGGGTGAAATTACCCTTTTGCCCTTACTTTCTATTTAAGCCTAAATCATTTTCTCTTCCTCCTACCCGCGGACAGAACCAAAGGGGAGCCTCCTTTGAGCTCCAAAACCCTCTCCTCACTCTTTTCTTGGTGGAGCCTTCATCCGAAACCCGATTCTTGATCCGTCGGAAGCGTTGGATCACCCACGGTAAGGCTAACCTCATGCACCCCTCTTTTGTCGGCAAATCTTGCCTTCCGTCTTGTTATTTCGATGCAGGCTCATATGCCCTATTTTCAGAGCATTGGACTGGAACTCAGATCTCTTCCAATCTACTGCGAATCTGAGGTTGATATCAAGCGAGCCTACACCTACAGCTCTAAGGTAGGTGGTCACGTGGTTTCCATTTTGGGTTTTCGCCTTATTTGGTTATTGTTGTCGTGTCGTGGTTTGTCTTTCGCCAAACCCCGTATTTATAATGACTGCTTCATATCTAAATGACCCGTGTGGTATGAGAGGGATGAATCTAACCTTGCTAGGGTGTTTGGATTTGGTATGGACCGGGACTGGTCAACCATAGGTGTTATGCCTTGAGAATTGGCCCTTTTTCACCTTTGAACCTTAACGATATGTCTTGAAAGGGCATTTGCCATGTTAGGCAAATGAGATGACTTGGTTAGAGGTTGGCTAGGATGAGAGAGCCTGAACCCCTTTAATGAATTGAAATGTATGTATGCCATGCTTTGCTTATGTGGTATTATAAGATGGATATGTCTTGCATCGCTAATGTGATATGATATAAGATAGTTTGCCTTATATAATGTGAAGTGAATGGTTATGTTTTGCTGTGTTGACATGCTTGTGATAACCCGTGTGTTGGGCGGGAGGCATTCGTACCCCATGTCAGATAAATCTCAATGATTGAGGACGAGAGGCATTTATACCTCATGCCCATATAACATTTACGGGTGGGAGGCATTTATACCCCACGCCAGCTACAGTGATTGAGGACGAGAGGCATTTATACCTCGTGCCCATATAACCTTTATGGGTGGGAGGCATTTCTACCCCACGTCAGTTACAATGCTTGTGGACGAGAGGCATTCATACCTCAGGCCAGAGATGATTATTACAGATGTGAGAAGTATAGACGAGAGGCATGTTTACCTCGTGCCAGTGATAACCTATATCTATGTACTTATACCTCGGGTGATCGTTCAGTTTACCAGCCATGAGCTGAAGCAGGTAGACACGCCAGGTGTCCTTCCGGAACCTGAGCGGGAGGGTTGTTTATTTACTTTGCTTTACTTACTTGCAGCCTATTGCTCACCTTGCTTGCGAACACCTATTTGGATTACACGTAGACATCGTTGGTGGTGGCCTACTGAGACTTGTCTCACACCCTACCCGGGCGGCCTCTTGGGCACCCGTGTAGACTTTACTGCTGCAGGTACTAGTAGGGGCAAAGGCCCAGCTTCAGGTTGTTGATACAGGTATGTTCTAGCTGGAGATCCAGAGCAGAGGATCGAGCTTGGCTAGAGATGCTCGTGGACTACTTTTGTTCTATTTGTATTATTGTATTGCATGCTTGTCTTCTATTTCCATTGTACTAGCATGCCATGCATCCATTTTGTATCAGACACTGCCTGTGTGGCTTTTGTATATTTATCAGGGTTTTCCTTACCTCTGTTGTTTGGTTGTATGTTTCCCTTTTTTCTCCTGTTTATCCATTGGTTGTGCTTCCGCTATTTCCATTACTTTGTTGTTATTCCGCTGTGTACTCTGACATGGGGGTACAGTCTCCCCACTGACTTACCATTACACCCCCGTTGCTAGTCGGCAGCCCCTGGCCTATGGGGAGACGAGTCAGGGGTCATGTGGCCAACCGGGCTCGGGGCTCGGGTTGAGGGGCAGCCGGGTCCGGGACGTCACAAAGTGGTATCAGAGCTTTTCTTTCCTTCTTGCTTTACTATTTGGCGACGATAGACTTGGAGAATGGGAACGCTTAGGTACTTAGTTATAAGTCGTGCTTGGGCGTCGCGAACCCATGTACGGGGAAAAGACCAAGTTGCCTATTTTTATGTTATTGATTCTGCTATTTACTGTTGATATCGTTTCACTGTTGGGTGTTTCACATGTTTTGTGATGTTATTGAGATTTGCAATGTTGGAATTTGGATTTCATGGTTCGACCCGATGAAATGAGGGTTATGCATTAGAACATGCATCATGATAAGCACAATGTGATTAGGCCATGCATCTTGCCATGTCACGTTTAAATTTTGAGCGAGCATTGTCTGTTGTTTATTGTCATGCCTTGGTTATATGTGTGCCTTTGTGCTAGCCCTTCATGCTTGTTGTGGATTGGGGAATGATGTGGTTTTAGTGGGTGTCACTCTTTGGTTCATAAGGTGTATGGGCCCTTATGGATCGGAAAATGACATTCCAACTAAACCAATCTTTTGTTTAAAAGGAAATTTAAATGCTTGATTGGTGCTAGTAAATGAGAAATGACATCCAAGTGTGTGTCATCTTTCAGTTCATGAGGAGTATGGGCCCTTATGGGCTGGGAAATGTCATATCACTGGATTAAGTTAAATTTGAACAGTGGCATGTTTACTAAGAGTTCATATGGGTGTGGATAGGTGATCTTAGGGGTAGGAAGGCTTAGTACCTGTCCTAGCTTCTAGAATTCAGCCTTTAATCTTTGTTGGTTCCTTTTTTTTGAGACGTTCGTTTGGCATTGTAGCACTATGCCTCTGAGACGTCCTCAAGTCGCGCGTGCTGAAGGCGGCGACGACCACATTCCTGAGGTGGCGGGCCCTGAGCCGCCAGTTGATCTTCCTGTAGAGCCACTTGTGGCTCCTCTTGCTATTCCTGAGATGGGCGCCGATGCCCAGTTCCGTGAGAACTTCTTGCGTATGATGCAGAGTATGCAAGGTGGAGTGCGACCTACCCCGAGTATGGCAGAGTTGACCCGCGAGTTTCAGTTGCAGCATCCTCCTACATTTACGGGAGATGGCGGACCACTTGTTGCGGAGTCCTGGTTGGAAGCTATACTGACCATCTTCGAGCACCTTGAGACACCTCCAGAGCGGAGGGTCAAGCTCGCAGCTTATATGCTCTGTGGTTCAGCCAGGAGATGGTGGGATGTCATCACCCAGTCGGGACAGCAGAGAGATATGATCTGGACTGATTTCCAGACCGTCTTCTACGATTATTTCTTTCCCCAGACTTTGAGGGCTGACAGAGCTAGGGAGTTTATGAATCTGCAACAAGGAACCATGACAATCATGGAATATTCGTCCCGTTTCACTGAATTACAGCGTTTTGCTCCTACACTAGCTGTTGATGATCTCACGGCCGCTAGGCGTTTTGAGGATGGGCTGTGTTACGCCATCCGGTCGCAGGTTAACGTGTTCAGGTTGACGACCGTTTCAGAAATTGTCAATCAGGCGCTGATCACAGAGAGGAACTTAAGAGAAGCGGACAGTGTGAACCAGGGCAGTTCGGCACCGAAGGGTTCTAGTGGGTCTGCTTCTGGAAAGAAGCGGCGTTTTGAGGACTCTTGCGGTGTTAGTGGTGGTCAGACCCCTTTCTCAGGTGGTACTCCTATCTATCACCAATGTGGGGTGCCAGAACATATGAAGAGGCAGTGTACGCGAAACCCAGTGGATTGCAGAGGTTGTGGTAGGTTGGGTCATCTCCACCGCTTCTGCAGGACTTTTCCCCCAGGGTCCAGTGAGCAAGGATCTTTACCTACCCCACGATCTGGCGCTGGATTGGCAGAATCACGTCAGTCAGGCGGCTGGAATACCGCCGGTCGATCAGGCCGTGGCGGCAGTCGAGGCAGAGGTAATCAGGCGTATGACTCTCAGCACCAGCAGGGCGGGTCTGCTCAAGTTAGCCAGGCTGTGACTCGAGGCCGTGGTGCCGGCCAGTTGTATGCAATCAAGCCTACGCCGCAGGAGCAGTACACCGGACCATCTACTGTACGAGGTACGATTCTAGTTGCATCTACGTTAGTATCTGCTTTGTTTGACACAGGCGCTTCTCACTCTTTTATATCGGAGGTGACTATCGGAAGTTTGGGTCTCAACGTTGAGTCATATCATGGTATGATCACGTTAGATACCCCGTTGGGTATCCGTTTAGAGGGCGTTCGTCGTTGTCAGAATTGTCCCCTCGAGGTGGGCGGTTACCTTTTCGTGTGGAACCTGTATGTTCTGGATATGACAGGTTTTGATGTAATAATCGGGATGGACTGGTTAGTTCCCTATAGAGCCCGGATTGACTGCTATCGTCGGAGGGTGGCGTTTACGTCACCAGAGGGCGACAAGCATATGCATAAGGGAGAATGGGATCTTAGTGCGACACGAGCAGGACCGGAACACCAGAGTTTAGGTGGTGTCACGGCACAGGTTGTCAGTCTTTATCTCGATGACCAAGGGTTACAACCCTCTGTTTATCCTCCCGTGGTGGAGCATTTCAGTGATGTCTTTCCTGATGATTTCTCTGGTCTACCTCCAGTGCGAGAGGTGAAGTTTACTATTGAGCTTATACCAGGAGCAGCATCAGTGACCATTCCTCCTTATACGATGGCACCTAAGGAACTTCTGGAGCTTAAGATTCAGTTGGAAGACCTGGAAGCAAAAGGCTTTATACGTCCCAGTACTTCTCCTTGGGGATCACCGGTTCTTTTTGCCAAAAAGACAGATGGTACCCTTCATCTTTGCGTGGATTATCGTAAGTTGAATCAGCTGACTATTAAGAATCGGTATCCTTTACCTCGAATTGACGACCTCTTCAATCAACTCCGAGGAGCGAAGGTGTTTTCAAAGATAGATTTGAGGTCGGGCTATCACCAGGTGCGTGTTAGGACTTCAGACATACCTCGCACGGCATTCAGGAGCAGGGATGGTCTCTATGAGTACCTAGTCATGTCGTTTGGGCTTACGAATGCACCTGCAGTGTTTATGGCTCTTATGAATCGGATTTTTCACCCTTACCTTGATTCTTTTGTGGTTGTATTTGTGGATGATATCTTAGTCTATTCACGCTCGAGACACGACCATGCAACCCATCTTGAGATCGTGCTGAATACACTAAGAGAGCATCAGCTTTATGCTAAGCTCAGTAAATGTCACTTCTGGATAAATAAGGTTCACTTCCTATGTCACATTATCTCTGAGTCTGGAGTTTCAGTTGACCCTGAGAAGGTGAGTGCTGTAATTTCTTGGGAGCAGCCCAAGAACGTCTTTGATATCAGGAGTTTCTTGGAGCTTGCTGGATATTATAGGCGTTTTATTCAGGACTTTTCACGCCTACCAGCACCGCTTACAGCTTTGACCAAAAAGAAGGTGAGATTCGATTGGTCAGGACCTTGTGAGGTAGTTTTTCAGGAACTGAAGGGCAGACTAACTTCAGCACCGATGCTGATCTTGCCGGAGCCAGGCAAAGCTTATACGGTCTTTTGTGACGCGTCAGGTATCGGGCTTGGAGCTGTCTTGATGCAGGACGGGCGAGTCGTTGCGTATGGTTCTCGTCAGTTAAAGGCTCATGAACGGAATTATCCGACGCACGACCTCGAGCTCGCAGCGGTTGTACATGCCTTACGCTGTTGGAGACACTACTTGTTGGGAGAGCATTTTGTGGTATTCACTGACCACAAAAGCCTCAAATATATCTTCACTCAGCGGGATCTAAATCTCAGGCAACGCAGGTGGGTTAAGTACCTGCAATCCTTTGATTTCGAACTGGCCTACACTCCTGGGAAAGGAAATTCAGTAGCCGATGCGCTAAGTCGGAAAACTCAGTCGCAAGTGGTTCGGGAATCTAATGAGGAGTGGAAGCTGATGGCCCTATTTTCGGAGATGCACGTTGAGGTTCAAGAGGGTCGGGATCAGACTATTCTCTCAGCCTTAGCGGTGACATCTACTCTTTCGGAACAGGTCAGGGCTAGGCAGTTATCAGATCCGGAAGGCCTTGTTCTACGAGAGAGTGTCGCTAATGATGCCTCTACAGATTAGACCGTGGATGAGGGTGATACTTTATTGTTCCATGGGCGTGTATGGGTCCCAGCAGACGTCAGAGAGGAGCTGATGAGGGATTTCCACGCCTCAGCATGGGTAGTTCACCCAGGCATCACCAAAATGTATCGTGATTTGCGACGACAGTACTGGTGGCCTAGCATAAAACGGGAGATAGTCGGTTTTATCACGCGCTGTTCCACCTGTCAGCAGGTGAAGGCGGAACATCAGCGTCCGGCATGGTTTTTGCAGCCGTTGTCCATTCCGGAGTGGAAATGGGACGATGTTTCTATGGACTTTGTAACCGGTTTACCCAGGTCACCTCGTAGCAATGATGCAGTATGGGTTATCATCGACCGTCTGACAAAGGTCGCACATTTCTTACCTGTGCAGGAGACCTTCACGGTTGATGACTTGGGAAGACTGTATGTCAAGGAAATAGTGCGTCTTCATGGAGCACCTCGATCTGTTGTCTCGGACAAAGATCCTCGTTTTACATCTCGGTTCTGGCAGGGTTTACAGAAGGTCTTGGGTACGCAGGTACTCTTGAGCACGGCCTATCACCCGCAGACTGACGGACAGACCGAGCGGACTATACAGGTACTAGAGGACATGTTACGTGTCTGTGTTCTCGATTTTGGAGGTTCATGGGAGAAGCACCTTCCTCTTGTCGAGTTCAGTTATAACAATAGCTTTCAGGCTACCACTGAGATGGCTCCCTATGAAGCCTTATATGGTAGGCCTTGTCGCTCACCTTTGTATTGGCTTGAAGCAAGGGAGGCAGCTGTTCTAGGACCACGTCTTGTGCAGGAGACTACGGAGCAGATACAGCTTATTAGGAAGCGCATGCAGACAGCTCAGTCTAGACAGCAGTCCTATGCTAACAAGCACTAGCGACCTCTTGAGTTCAAGGTTGGAAACCGGGTTTTCTTGAAGGTCTCACCCAGGTTGGGGCAGAGACGTATACGAAAGCAAGGTAAGCTCTCACCGAGGTTCGTAGGACCCTTTGAGGTGATGAAGCGGATCGGGCCAGTAGCTTACCAGCTTGCACTTCCGCAGAGATATCAGGCCATGCACGATGTTTTTCATGTATCTCAGCTACGCTGGTACTTTTCAGATCCGACTCATGTTTTTCAGCCTGATGAGGTTGAACTGGATGTGGATGCTTTCTTCGAGGAATATCCGATGCGAATTGTTGACCGGAGCGTCAAGACACTCCGTGAAAGGTCCGTTCCTCTTGTACGGGTGCTATGGCAGCACGGCCGGGTACAGGACGAGACCTGGGAGCGAGAGGCTGATGTACGTTCTCAATGGCCAGAGCTTTTCGTCGATGACACCTCAGTACCCTCGGAAGGCCAACTCAGGGACGAGTTGCTTTAAGGAGGGGAGGTTGTAACGACCCGACTCTTTGGCAAAGGTACGGATCGTCAGTTTTTCTTTCGAATCTTTCCTTTGAGCTTGTTGAATGTGTGTAATGTTCTAAGGAAGGTCCGGGGAGCGTCCGGGGTTTGTTCGGAGCCCGGGAGGTTGAGAAATGGACTTGCAACAGGGATGCACGGCCTGCGCACGGCCTGCGCACGGTTTGGCTAAACCGTGCGGCCTTTGATCTAGAAGCAGGGAGGTGCGCACGGTTTGCGCACGGTTTGGGTAAACCGTGCGCCTAACCCGTGCGACCCTTTTTCTGGAGGCAGGGAAGTGCGCACGGTTTGGTAAACCGTGCGCCTAAACCGTGCGACCCTGTTCTGGGTGAAATTACCCTTTTGCCCTTACTTTCTATTTAAGCCTAAATCATTTTCTCTTCCTCCTATCCGCGGACATAACCAGAGGGGAGCCTCCTTTGAGCTCCAAAACCCTCTCCTCACTCTTTTCTTGGTGGAGCCTTCATCCGGAACCCGATTCTTGATCCGTCGGAAGCGTTGGATCACCCGCGGTAAGGCTAACCTCACGCACCCCTCTTTCGTCGGCAAATCTTGCCTTCCGTCTTGTTATTTCGATGCAGGCTCATTTGCCCTATTTTCAGAGCATTGGACTGGAACTCAGAGCTCTTCCAATCTACTGCGAATCTGAGGTTGATATCAAGCGAGCCTACGCCTACAGCTCTAAGGTAGGTGGTCACGTGGTTTCCATTTTGGGTTTTCGGCTTATTGAGTTATTGTTGTCGTGTCGTGGTTTGTCTTTCGCCAAACCCCGTATTTATAATGACTGCTTCATATCTAAATGACTCGTGTGGTATAAGAGGGATGAATCTAACCTTGTTAGGGTGTTTGGATTTGGTATGGACCGGGAGTGGTCAACCATAGGTGTTATGCCTTGAGAATTGGCCCTTTTTCACCTTTGAACCTTAACGATATGTCTTGAAAGGGCATTCGCCATGTTAGGCAAATGAGATGACTTGGTTAGAGGTTGGCTAGGATGAGAGAGCCTGAACCCCTTTAATGAATTGAAATGTATGTATGCCATGCTTTGCTTATGTGGTATTATAAGATGGATATGACTTGCATCGCTAATGTGATATGATATAAGATGGTTTGCCTTATATAATGTGATGTGAATGGTTATGCTTTGCTGTGTTGACATGCTTGTGATAACCCGTGTGTTGGGCGGGAGGCATTCGTACCCTGTGCCAGATAAATCTCAGCGATTGAGGACGAGAGGCATTTATACCTCGTGCCCATATAACCTTTACGGGTGGGATTCATTTATACCCCACGCCAGCTACAGTGACTGAGGACGAGAGGCATTTATACCACGTGCCCATATAACCTTTATGGGTGGGAGGCATTTCTACCGCACGCCAGTTACAGTGCTTGTGGACGAGAGGCATTCATACCTCGGGCCAGAGATGATTACTACAAATGTGAGAAGTATAGACGAGAGGCATGTTTACCTCGTGCCAGTGATAACCTATATCTATGTACTTATACCTCGGGTGATCGTTCAGTTTACCAGCCATGAGCTGAAGCAGGTAGACACGCCAGGTGTCCTTCCGGAACTTGAGCGGGAGGGTTGTTTATTTACTTTGCTTTACTTACTTGCAGCCTATTGCTCACCTTGCTTGCGAACACCTATTTGGATTACACGTAGACATCGTTGGTGGTGGCCTACTGAGACTTGTCTCACACCCTACCCGGGCGGCCTCTTGGGCACCCGTGTAGACTTTACTGCTGCAGGTACTAGTAGGGGCAAAGGCCCAGCTTCAGGTTGTTGATACAGGTATGTTCTAGCTGGAGATCCAGAGCAGAGGATCGAGCTTGGCTAGAGATGCTCGTGGACTACTTTTGTTCTATTTGTATTATTGTATAGCATGTTTGTCTTCTATTTCCATTATACTAGCATGTCATGCATCCATTTTGTATCAGACACTGTCTGTGTGGCTTTTGTATATTTATCAGGGTTTTCCTTACCTCTGTTGTTTGGTTGTATGTTTCCCCCTTTTCTCCTGTTTATCCATTGGTTGTGCTTCCGCTATTTCCATTACTTTGCTGCTATTCCGCTGTGTACTCTGACATGGGGGTACAGTCTCCCCGCTGACTTACCATTACACCCCCGCTGCTAGTCGGCAGCCCCTGGCCTATGGGGAGACGAGTCAGGGGTCATGTGACCAACCGGGCTCGGGGCTCGGGTTGAGGGGCAGTCGGGTCCGGGACGTCACATCCACATTTCAAACAAAGGAAATATTTCTAGATATATTTCAAAATCTTGTAAGGCAAAAACCGGGTCTACAACTAGGGTCAGAGGAGTGAAAGAAGAATAAAGAACAAGGAAGAACATGGGAAGAGGAGGAAGAAATCAAGGGAAGATAAGAGTTGCCTCAAGGGAAATCACCAAGAAAACAAGGGAGATCACCAAGGATGCAAGGGAAAGAGAGCTCCAAGCTGGGAGAGGCTGAGTCGTGCGAGTGGGAGGAAGAAAAGAGAAAAGGGGTTAAATCCCGAATGCAGAAGGAGAATGTGGCGATGTTGGAGCCGAGTGCGTCGATGAGGAGGCGGAGTGCAGCACTGAGGAGGCAGAACGGTGGGCTTCAAAATGTGCTGTCACGGTTCTCACCGCCGGAAACGTTGCAGTCCATCACGGCATCATTTCCAGCTCCAGCTGAGTGTCCAGTTCGCCAGCCTCATGCGGAACTGGTGATTCAGCCGAATCGGACAAGCGTTTCAACTGTAACTTCTGTTCAACACTGCACCTGGAATAGCGAGTTCCTTACGGAGAGGTGACTAGATCGACACAGCAGTGTGACTGGTAAATAGAGCGAGAGGTGCAACCGATGGTTTCTGGTGACTCGTCAAACCATCTGGCTAGCACAGCACAACAGAACCAAACAACTTACGCAGCTTGGCATTCAGAGGGGAGGCGACAGCACCTGGCCAGACGCCAGAAGGTTCTGCGGGCACACAGGCAGGTTCCCGTTGTCCATTTGCGAGTTATGGCGGTTGCACAGGATTTCCGAGGAAAGACTGGTTGCTGTGATAATGTCACCGTCCAACTTAGATCCAAACGTGCCATTTTCCCAGAGTCGCTTGAGGATTTTCTTCCAGCTTTAAGACTTGTGGTGACTCATTGTACAGGCAGGGAGAACATCCAGTCCAGTACTTAGCGAGTGGAGACACTTATTCTCTCCGAACTTCTTCTATCAAATAGCGTTGCGGCTCAGACTGAATTGTTACAGCAGCTTGACGTGCGATTTCCATCAGTGGTTTTGTTTGAAGTTATCGGGGTCCGAAGAGAAGGTATACGGGAACAAGAACCACCTCACCGTAAGAAGCATCACAGCATTCCAGTTGTCAACGCTGTAGTGGATGACGGAAGCTATTGCCAAGCATTCATATGTTTTCAGTCCCACCCAACACAGTGGACCAATACATGCTGGTGCACAGGTGCAGCCTTACATTGAAAATATTCCCCAGTATGGCACATGGTGTCCTCGCACGGGTATCGGAGATGTAATGAAATTGAGAGACCGCTTGACAAATGAGGTAACAGCTGCTAGATCGTTCTACTGCAAACTCAAAATCGGTAGGACCTCCCGGCCTGATCGAGCATTTGATTTAAGACACAGAAAAGAAATGTTTGCACCTGCTCACATATTAGCCTTGGAGGACACGATTACAATGTAGGACCCGTTTGGCGGTCATTTACTTCTTTCATTGGGGTTGACAGCTCACGCAGCGCGTGTGCAGGATGAGAAACTGGGAGATGACATATTAAAAGGTGGGGCCATTACATTACACACGCTACAAGAGAAAACGGCTCGGGGACAGCAGTGGCGTTCCGTTTTTCATTGCAGGATAGTGTAATGGGGGGTGAAATTCACTTTTACCACATGGCGTCCAGGCATGTTGTCAAGTTGTTGCTTTAGACTGGGTGCGCCAAACTTTGACTTTGAAATCTCTCAGCACTGCTATGCGGACAAGAAGTGGGCTCAAGAAGCTACGGATGCTAGGCACAAGTGGTGGAATCTATTCCCTCACCTTGAGGACAAGGTGGTTTTTCAAGGGGTGGGAAAATGATAGGAACGGGGGACTGGGTTGTGCAATGGTCAAGGGCTGGACTGTGCAATGGGCAAGGGGGCTGGGGATGGCTGCTGTGTAGAGAGTTGTTGGGGGTTGGTTAGGAGTATTAATAATCGTCAGAGGCAGCCTTGTAATTAGTGTTGTTAGTTGGATGAGTTAGGCCGTGAGTGGGGTTAATAAACATGGCAGAGGATAATAGGTGGGGGTACAAATTGGTTTTAGGAAGGTTTCTGCTGTGCAGAATCAGTGGCTGCGGCCAAGCCTGGGAGACCAGCACCTCTAGAGGATTTCACTTCTTCCATTTTCTTCTTCTGCTTCTTCTTCTTCTTCCGTTTCTAATGCTGATTTCTGTTTGTGTTGCTGCTGGTGAAAAGAAATCTACTGTTGTTGTTCTCACTCTCATTTGGAACCCTATCAGGTTCCTCCTACAGTTCCGGATCTTCAATGTGTCTTCTCACAACAATCTCTCTTCTCCACTTTCTTCCAGATTCGTCACCTAATTTTTTCTTCACAGATTGATCAGATAGCTGTTGCTCTTTTCTCTTTCTCCTCGTCTTATTTTCTTCTCATACCCAAAGAATCATTAAGTGTGATATTTTTCCACATTTTGAATATGGAAACTCTGAATTTTTGTGTTGGATTGGTGTAGCCCGATCCGGTTGGGCCGAATGCCTATGGCCCGCAACTTTCGCAGGTCGAGCTTCATAGCGAGCTCGTTGGGGGTTGCGGGGGGCAATGCGCCCCTGCTTCGGGGGTCCGGGGCCCGAAGGCCCCCTGTCCAATTTCTCGTGGGCACTATAGCATCTCTGACCACTATAGCAGAGTTGACCGACCAACACCGAGCTAGGGTTTCTTACTGAAAAACTCTGTAATTGTTCTCTCAAATTATAGTAAATATTCTGCCTCTCCGTGGACGTAGGGATTATTCCCGAACCACGTAAATCGTTGTGTCCTTGTTTCCTTTTTTTTCCCCTTTTACTCTTCTGTGATCCGTTCTTTGCTTTGTTGCTCTCGATGTTTCCGCAACAATCTGTACCGAGAAATCCTCCTTTTTAATTCTTCATAATTTTCACCATCTCCCTCAAATCTCACGGTCTTCATCCATCCACAAAATCTGCAAGTTTCGTCATTCTCATCCGATTGTATTATCAATCGTAATTTATGATTGATAATACACATTGTAATCCTTGGTTGGCCAGGATTATCAATCGTATTGTACGATTGATAGTGCCTAGCAGAACCCGCGGCTGCTCTGATAACTCCTTCCATGCATGCAGCCGTCGCGGTGTGAGGCTCCAAGTTGCGGTACAGTGGTTCTTCTCTTTCTGTAAGCAGCGAAGTGCAAAACCTTACGTTTCACAAATAATCCTTACGCTTCAAGAGCAAAACCGTACGCATGGTGTTGGAACCCATTTAAGTGTAAATGGGTGAGTCCCACATCGGACTTACCCGTCTTGTATATTGGTTTCCTAATCTATAAAAGAATATCCTCACCTCACATTGAGGAAAGGGGAATTCACCCACTAACATGGTATCAGAGGAATTTTTATCCCGAACCCTCCCTCCCTTGCGGATTCCCGGCGTTCTCCCGGCCCCGCCTCTCTCCCTCCTGCCCTAGCCTTTCCCGGCGGGCCTCCTCTCCTGTCCCGGCGCAGCTCCTCTCCGGCCTGCACCCTCCCGGCAGGCCCTCCCTTCCGGCGCACCTCTCCTCCCGACGCACCTCTCCTCTTCGGCCTGCACCCTCCCGGCGGTCGTCCCTCCCGCTACGCCTCCACCTCCCGACGCCCGCGGCTCCCGGCCCTCCCGTCGCACCGCCCTCCATCATCCCGCGGCTCCCGACGCCATCGCCCGTGCGGCTCCCTCGCCCTCGCCCGACGGCCCCCTCTCTCCCCGACGCGGCCCGCGCCGGCTCCTCCCTGCGGACTTCCTCCCCGACGGCGCTCCCTCCCCGCGGCTCCAGCCGCCATCGCCCCGGCGCCCCGCCCAGGCGCCCCTTCTCCGGCGCTCCCCTCACGACGGCCCTCTCATCCCGGCGGCCCTCATCCCGGCGTCCCCGGCTCGCCCCGACGTCCCGGCTCCCCGACTCCCGGCTCCTCGGCTTCGCCCCGACACCCTCGCCCCGGCGCCTCTTCCCCAGCGGCTCGCCCTCGGCGCGACGCGGCTCCCGACTCCCGCTGCTCCCGGCGCCTCCCGCTGCTCCAGCGCCTCCGGCGCCTCCCGCTGCTCCAGCGCCTCCCGGCGCCTCCCGCTTCATCCCGCGCCGACTCCTCCTCCGGCGGCCCTCCTCCGGCAACCGCCCTCCGCAGCAGCTCCCTTCCCAGCAGCGGCTCCCGCCCGGTCCGGCGCTCCCCAGCCCGTCTACCAGCAGCTACCCTGCGGCCTTCCTGCGTCGTCGGCCCAGCTCCCTGCGTTAATGGCGGGCGTGTCCGCCCGCGGCCCTCCGGCATCACCTCCGGACGCCAGCATTCCGGCCGGGCCGCACCCTCACTTCCATTGTCGGCCTTCCCGGGCACCTATGCACTCAGCCGAGCGGCTCTCCCATCCTCCATCATCGGCTCTCCCGCGCAGCGGTCCTCCTTCATCCAGTACCCGTTACAGGACAACACTCTCGCCGGAGGAGCTTGCTTTGGTAAAATCTTATCGCGCGACTGCGCCACCATCTTCTTCTCTAGCTCCACTTGCTCAGACTGGCAACTCCACCGCCTGTGTTTCTCATCGCCAGACAGCTTGGATGTTTGACTCCGGTGCGTCAGAACATCTCACAGGGGACTCTGGTATGTTCACTACCTATCATCCGTACACCGGTGCCTCTACCATTACTGTTGCTAATGGCTCAACAATCCCTATTACCGGCTATGGCACATGTTCCTTGACCCCGTCTCTTCCCCTGACGTCGGTCGCTCATGTTCCTCAAAGTCCCTTTAATCTTATCTCTATCAGCAAACTCACCACCGACTTGAATTGTGTTGCTATTTTTAGCTCATCTGGTGTTGTTTTTCAGGAGCGGAAGACGAATCGGGAAATTGGTCGAGGTTATCTTCGGGATGGGGTTTACCTGTTTGATACCCCATCATCCCTTGCTTGCTCCTCCACCTCAGCCCGAGCCCTTGACCTCCATTACCGCCTTGGCCATCCACCGCCTTCCACCCTCCATAAACTTTGCCCCCAATTCGGTTCTCACCTCTCCTTCCATTGTGAATCCTGCAAGTTTGCCAAACATCATCGGACGACGTATGCTCCTCGCCCGGAACCACGTGCAGCGACTCCTTTCGCTCTTGTTCATTCCGATGTATGGGGTCCTTGCCGGGTTCCTAGCCAGTCAGGGTACCGTTATTATATCACCTTTATTGATGATTACTCCCACATGACCTGGCTTTATCTTCTTCGAGATCGAACGGAGGTTCTCTCAACCTTTCAGACATTTTTTCAGGAAATCCAGACACAGTTTTCTCTCCCTGTGAAATGTCTCCGATCTGACACTGGGCGAGAATACTTATCCACTCATTTTCAGAAGTTTATGAGGGCCCACGGCATCATCCATCAGACCTCCTGTCCTGATACCCCTCAGCAAAATGGGGTGGCCGAGCGGAAACACCGACATATCTTGGAGACCGCTCGTGCCCTCCTCTTCCACCGCCAGGTCCCTCTTCTTTTCTGGGGGGATGTCATCCTCACTGCTACTTACCTTCTCAATCGTCTTCCCTCCTCCATCCTTCAGGGGGAGACTCCTTTTCATACCATGTTTCCCTCTCTCCCTCCTCACTCTCTTCCACTCCGTATCTTCGGATGTCTCTGTTATGTCCGGGACACACGCCCAAATCTCTCCAAACTATCACCCAAATCCCTTCGCTGTATTTTTCTCGGGTATTCCCGCACTCAGCGCGGGTACCGATGCTTCTCTCCAGACCTCCGCCGGTATATCACCTCTGCCGACGTTTCATTTGTCGAGAGCTCTCCTTTCACTCTCCCCTCTCCTTCTCCTGACACTACCATCGATGACTGCCTTCCGCTCATGGTTCACCCGCCTCTGGTGTCTCCTCCGACCGGTCATCTCTTTGGACAGACCTACTCTCGTCGTCCTTCCACTGTACCTCCCGTCCCGGCCGAGGAAACCATTGTTCCCGCTTCGCCTGATGTTCCTGACACAACTCCCGAGGATGTGCCGATTGCGCTCCGGAAAGGTACTCGCTCGTGTCAGAATACTCCTCTCTTTGTATCTTCTTACAGGGGCTTGTCAGCTCTGGAGACCGTGTCGCTTCCTCGAACGGTCGGTGAGGCCAAATCTCACCCCGGGTGGCTAGCCGCAATGAGAGATGAATTGCAGGCTCTGGATGCCAACCATACTTGGGATCTTGTTCCCCTTCCGGCAAACAAACAGGCGGTCGGCTGTAAATGGATCTTCAAGATCCGTCTCAATCCCAATGGCTCTCTCTGCCGCCTCAAAGCCCGGCTTGTCGCCAAGGGATTTGCTCAGACGTATGGCGTCGACTACTTTGAGACCTTCTCTCCAGTCGCCAAGATGGCCTCGGTCCGCCTCTTCATCTCTCTGGCTGCTCATCATCACTGGCCCCTTCATCAACTCGACGTTAAGAATGCTTTTCTCCATGGCTTTCTTGACGAGGAGGTCTACCTGCAGCAGCCCCCTGGTTTCTCTGCCTCTGGTGCCGCCTCCCATGTCTGCCGTCTCCGTCGCTCCCTCTACGGCCTCAAACAGTCTCCTCGCGCCTGGTTTGGCCGCTTCAGCACTGTCGTCACCGCCTTTGGCCTCTCTCGGAGTATGAAAGATCACACCGTCTTCTTCCGTACGACGGCACACGGCTGTATCTTGCTTGTAGTTTATGTTGATGACATCATCATCACAAGGAGCGACTCCAGAGGCATCGCCAGCCTCAAGACGCATCTTCACCATCACTTTCACACCAAGGATCTTGGACCCCTCACGTACTTTCTTGGCATCGAGGTCTCCCGAACTGCGGACACTATCTCTCTCTGCCAGCGCAAGTATGCTCTTGATCTATTGCAGGATGCCGGGTTGAGCACCGCCACCACAGTTGACACTCCCCTTGAGCCTGGGGAACGCTCCCTTCATTCCGACTCGGAACTCTTTCCTCATCCTGAGAGCTATCGGCGCTTGGTCGGTAAACTCAACTACCTCACCATGACGCGTCCCGACATTGCATGTGTCGTTGGCAAAGTCAACCAGTTCATGGGGCATCTCACCTGCTCTCAGTGGGATGCTGTCCTCCACATTACATCATGCTCACATGGATGTTGAGGCTTTTTGTGATGCGGACTATGCCAGTTGCCTCGCTACCCGCAAGTCTACTTCGGGATTCGCCGTATTCTTCGTCGATAATCTCATCTCTTGGCGCAGCAAGAAGCAGACTGTGGTCTCTCGTTCTAGTGTCGAGGCAGAGTATCGAGCCATGGCCACTGTCACTACTGAGATCCTCTGGCTTCGTCATCTTCTCCAGGAGCTCGGTTTCCCGGCATCGACTCCTGCTCATATCTGGTGTGACAATCAGGCCGCTACGAAGATTGCCTCGAATCCCGTCTTTCATGAACGAACGAAACATATCGAGGTGGATTGTCACTTTCTCCGCCACCATCTGGAGCAGCACCATATCGGTTTCGGCCATATTCTGACGGCCGATCAGCTTGCCGATCTCTTCACCAAAGGTCTTCCCGGCGCTCGTCTTGCGTCTCTCACTTCCAGGCTGGGTATTCACAGCCTCTCTGGCCCAGCTTGAGGGGGAGTTTGAGATTGTGCTTAGTCCGGACGTGAAATACCGGGTTCTTTGCAAGATGTATAGCACTCTGACTGTCACAGTGGAATACATTCTCCTCTCGCTTTCTTCCCAATTCATCCAAGAAGTTATTCAGCCAAACAATCTCTTTTCTAGTTTCTATTACAGCAATGTATTCTGCCTCTGTGGTGGATAAAGTCACCACCTTTTGCAATTGTGATATCCAACTTATCGCAGTTCCTCCACAGGTAAAGACATAACTCGTGGTACTCCTGCTGTCGATATCGCCTCCAAGGTCAGCATCCACATACCCCTGTAATGAATTTTCTTTCCCAAAGCACAGAGATACCTCCTTGCTGCTCTTCAAATACCTCAGTATCCACTTCACAGCTTCTCAATGTTGTTTTCTAGGGTTAGCCATATACCTGCTCACAACTCCCACTGCATGAGCGATGTCAGATCGAGTGCAGACCATGGCATACATCAAGCTTCCAACAGCTGATGCGTATGGAACTTTTGCCATGTACTCAACCTCTTATGTCGTCTTCGGTGATTGCTCCTTTGATAGTTTGAAATGGCTCGTCAGGGAAAATAGAGACTGTCTTTGCTTCCACCATATTGAATCTTCTCAGAACCTTCCCAATGTAATCAACCTATGACAACATCAATGTTCCAGCTATGCGGTCTCTCTTGATCTTCATCCCCAGAATTTTGCCAGCTTCTCCAAGATCTTTCATTTCAAACTTCTCAGCCAACTGCCCTTTCAGCTCATTAATCCTCTGCATACAAGATCCTGCAATGAGCATGTCATCCACATACAGAAGTAATATAATGTATTCATCACCAAAGGACTTGATGTAGCAACATTGATCCATGTCACATCGTTTATATTCATTTTTAAACATAAAAGAATCAAACTTCTTGTTCCACTACCTGGGTGTCTGCTTCAATCCATATAAGCTCTTTTGGAGTTTGCACACTAGGTCTTCCTTCCCAGACTCTACATATCCCTCTAGCTGCTGCATGTAGATATCTTCCTCCAAATCTCCATAAAGGAAAGCAATCTTGACATCAAACTGCTCAAGATGCAAGTCTTCTGATGCCACAATGCTAAGAACCGCCCGGATGGTGGTAAGCTTCACTACTGGTGAGAATATTTCAGTGAAATCCACTCCCTCCTTCTGTTAGAAGCCTTTCACCACCAGCCTTGCCTTGAACCTCCTCTTGCCATCATGTTCTTCCTTGACTCGGTAGACCCACTTGTTCTGCAATGCTTTCTTTCTTGTTGGCAGAGTGTTAGCTCCCAAGTGTTGTTGTCATGCAATGAGAAAATCTCCCCCTTCATAGCCAACTCCCACTTGCTCGACTCCTTCAGCTGCATTGCCTCTTCAAAGCATTCTGGTTCTCCACCGTCAGTCAATAATAGATAATGCAGGGATGGTGAGTACCTCTGCATAGGCCTTCTAACCCTTGTTGATCTCCTCAACTCCACTGGAGTAGTAGGTTCCACCGGTTCGGATCTCTCATGCTCAGATACACCTTCAAGCTCCAATTGCTCTTTGCACTCTGATTCAATGTTCTCATTTTCATCTTCAGCTACATGACGATCTTTGTATATGATACGTTGATTGAATACCACGTTCTGGCTCCTGATGACTATCTTCTTGAGATCATCCCAAAAGCAGTAACCAAACTCGTCAGCACCATAGCCAATAAAGAAACATGGCTTGGACTTAGCATCAAGCTTGTCTCTTACATTAGCATCAATATGAACATATGTCAAACTGCCAAAGACTCGTAAATGTGAGAGTCTTACCTCCTTCCCAGACCAGAGCTCCTCGGGTAGACGTTCTCCCATTGGCACAAATGGACTCATGTTGACCAGATATGCTGTCATGTTTACTGCATCAGCCCAGAAGGTTTTGGGCAACCCCGAGTGTAACCTCATGCTCATGGCACGTTCATTAAACGACTTATTCATCCTCTCTGCCACACCATTCTGTGGCGGCGTACCTAGAATTGTCTTCTCCCACCGAATTCCATTATCAGAACAGAATTCTCTGAACTCCTGACTGTCATACTCTCCACCGTTGTCAGACCTCAAGCATTTCAGCTTAGCTCCTGACTCATTCTCTACCATGGCCTTCCACTTTTGAAACATCTTAAACACATCAGATTTACTTTTCAGAAAGTAAACTCATACCTTCCTTGTTGAGTCATCGATGAAAGTCACATAGTATTGTGATCCTCTGAGGGAAAGTACTGGTGCAGGCCCCCAAGCATCTGTGTGCACTAGGTCCAGCTTCTCAGCCTTTGGTGTTCTGCCTCCTTTTGCAAAAGACACCTTATTTTGCTTTCTGAAGATACAATCTTCACATAGGCCAACCTCCACTGACTTCAACTCCGGTAGCAGCCCTTTTGTTGTCAGCACCTTCATCCCCTTCTCACTCATGTGGCCTAGCCTGTTGTGCCACAGTTGTGAATCTCCTACAGCTTTAAGTGATGCAGCCATGTCCATGCAGGTTTCTGTCATGTTGTATAGGGTACCATTCTTTGCTCCTCGAGCTATGACCATAGCTCCTTTAGTGATTTTCCATGCACCACCAGTGAACGTGGTACTCAACCCTGCATCATCAAGTTGTCCCACAGAAATGAGATTTTTTCTTAAACCAGGGATGTACCTCACGTTTTCCAAAATCAGCAAGCTCTTACTGTTGGTCTTGATCTGTGCATCTCATTTCCCCACAATCTGCAAGGGCTCATCATCAGCAAGATGTACCTTGTCGAAATTTCCAGAAACGTAATTTTCGAGAAATCCCTTCTCCAATGTAGAATGGAAAGACGCCCCAGAGTCTAAAATCCAAGACTTCATCGGGCTATCCACGCTCAACAGCAGCACATCATCAGTTCCTTCAACCATCGTGTTTGCTCCACTCGTTTCAGGTCCCTTCCGTTTTTCTCTGCACTCCTTCTTGACATGCCCTTTCTTTCTGCATGTCCAGCAAGTAGGACCAGCCCCCTTTGCCCTGTCTCGACTTTTCCCTCTTGACCTTGATCACGCTCTACGATTGTCTCGTTGTGGGTATCTTCCTTCAACGTTCAGAGCAGAACCAGAGAATCTGTCTGATTCTCTTCTTCGCACATCCTCACTAAGGATTAGGTCCCAAATATCTTTCAGAACCAGTTTGGTATTCCATGAGGTACTGCTCACAGCTGTTACAGTTGCTTCCCAACTGTCAGGTAAAGAGGACAATAAGACTAGTGCACATACCTCATCACCAAGATCAATCTTCACTGATGTCAGCTGACTTATGATGGTGTTGAATTCATTGATGTCGTCAGCAACAATTCTCCCTTCATCCATTTTCAGGTTGAACAATCGCCGCATCAAATGCATCTTGTTTGCTGCAGAAGGCTTCTCGTACATATTTGCGAGAGCTTTCATCAGGTCCACTGTCGTCTTCTCCTCTCTGATCCAGCAACTCCCACCCCGACTGCTCCATGTCCATTGGCTTCAGACCCAGAAGCGGCAAGTGCATCTTTTTTTGATAAAGATAATCCTCGATTTGCATCCTCCAGAAACTGAAGTCAGTTCCATCGAAGTGAACGATCTTCACTTTGCCTTCATCCAGAGCCATCGTTGGAGAATTCCAAACCCACCCTCTGATACCAGTTGTTGCGGAATCGTCGGGAGTCGCAATGATAGAAACGAGAAACAAAAGAAAATGCGGGAGAAAAGAAAACACAAGGAACACACAAAATGTACGCGGTTCGGGAATAATCCCTACGTCCACGGAGAGGCAGAATTCTCACTAAAATCGGGAGCACAAATTACAGACTTTTTCCAGATTAGAAACTCTAGCCCGAAATGGGCTACATATGGAGAAGACGGTCCATTGTTCCGAACAGGAAGTCTGCGTCGCTACAGTGAACGGCAGCCACCTTTGTCAAAAGTGCTACAGTGGGTGCCGACTAGAAGTCAAAAGTGCAACAATATAGTTGACTCTGAAATCCGCACTGCTACAGTGTCTGTCGGTCGGTCAGTTTTGCTACGGGGGGTGAAAAATCATACCAAGTGGGCAATCCACCAAAAGATTCCCACACACGCCACTAGGTCAAAAACATGTTAGCTCACAGATTAAAAACATATTTTAAAATAAAGAGGAACATCAAAGCAGTCTATCAATTTAAAACATTTCAAATTGAAAGCGGAAACAATTTATCAGCTCATCCTTTATCATTTCATTTCACTGCATATTTTAAAATAAAAAGGAACATCAAAGCAGTCTATCAATTTAAAACATTTCAAATTGAAAGCTGAAACAATTTATCAATTCATCCTTTATCATTTCATTTCACTTGGAATACCCAAAGCCCATCCATTACTCTCACACACATGCATGTCAGGTGACAGTCTCATACTCATGAGCAAGTTACTCATGGATCCACCAACTAGTCACTAAAAATCCTATGTATACAGGGAGGAGTCTGCCTTTGTCACATTCCACTTCTTCCCATAAATATCTTACCTATTAACCTGGAGAATCATACGTATACAAGAAAAGTTATTCTTTTGCCACATTTCTTCATCCTGGAAGATATTGCGTATGAAGAAACCTCATGTATCCCTATGAGTATCCTCCTTTTGCCGCATTTCAGCACAATGAAGACGTTGGGATCTAATATCACCATCAAGCTTGACATGGATAAAGCCTACGACAGGGTGGAGTGGTCCTTTATCCTTAAAGTACTTGCTCGTATGGGCTTTTCGGGACCCTCCATCGACATTTTTTTCCGCTGCTTCAGCTCTCCCTGGATGTTAATAGTTTTCATGGGGAAGACGTGTGGCTTCTTCAAATCAGTAAGGGGCCTGAGACAAGGCGATCCGATTTCCCCTAGTATTTTCATCATGGTGCAAAATTCTTTGAGCTGTCTACTTAGTAGAAGTATTATGGAGGGGAGTATTCTTCCTTTTCGGTGCAAAGGAATTGCAATGGGTGTATCTCACCTCATGTTTGCGGATGACACAATCATTTTTATCAATGGCAGCAAACGTTCTCTCAGGGGCATTAAAAATGTGATAGATAAATACTGCAAGTGGAGTGGGCAGATTGTTAACCAAGGTAAGAGCAATGTGTTTATTCCTGACATGTGCTCGGCGAGGAGAGTCGAGGCCATCGAGTCTAGCCTTGGATTCAACAGAAGGGGCTTTCCAATGGACTACCTCGGAGCTCCGATTTCTCCAGGGAGAATCCGAGTGCATCATTTCGATAATCTGGTCGATAAAATTTCAAGCAGAATTACAAACTGGAAGAACTATTTTCTGTCCTTTGGGGGCAGAATAACCCTTATTAACAGTGTTTTATCTTCTGTGACAATGCATATTCTTTCTTCAGTTAAGGTTCCCCAATCAGTTATAGCTCGTTTTGAAAAAATTATGACAGCTTTCTTATGGGACGCTCATGCAGACGGTCGTCATCACTGGGCTTCATGGGATCGTATGTCTAAGCCTGTTGGGCAAGGGGGAATTGGACTCAGAAATATCAGGGAAGTGATGCATGGTATGCATGGAAAACTCGCCTGGGATGTGATTGAAGGACGATCTTTATGGGGGCGTGTGGCGAGAGCGAAATATGGTGATATTCTACAGGCGGCAGTGGGAAGATCGTCATGCATGTGGCGGCTAATACAACCTATAATTACAGAGTTGGACAGTTACACTCGATGGATTGTAGGCCGGGGTGAGATCAACTTCTAGAAACAAAACTGAGTTGGCAGGAAACTCTTTTTCCCGGGATAACCTGTCCCGAACGTCACAGTTAGACAAGCGATGCAGTATCCTGATTTTGTACAGACTATTCTGGAACCGAGCGAATGGAAATTGAACGACCTCATTGAGTTTTCAGAGGTACCAGACAAATGCGTGTTCACTGAGTCGGCCTCGGGATCCTTTTATGGGAAGAATTTCTGCCGAGTTTTGTCATCTCCGACGGTCAATGATGTGTGGGGCGAGATGTTGTGGTGCAAAGAAATCCCGGCCAAATATGCTTTCCTGGTTTGGCGAGTTAGGAAGAATGCTATCTCCACAGATGAGAACATAAAACGTCTGGGTTTCCAGTTGGTGTCCTGATGCTGGTGTTGTTCTGAACCTAAAGAGGAATCTGCTCCTCACCTGTTCTTCGAGGGTGAATGGGCGAGGTATGTTTGGAGAATGCTCGGGAGTTTCACTGGTACCGCTTCTCAAGTTTTCTCCGGCACGAATTTTCTTAGCCTGTGGTTTCAAGGGGTGGAGTCGAACTGCAAGGAGAATAAAGCAAGAGCTTGCATTCTGGCAGCAGGGTGTTGGTGTATATGGCAAGCCAGGAACATGGCTCGCTTCGAGGGAAAGCACAGTTCGTGTGTGGCTATTTCTTCAAAAATCTGATCTTTATTGATTGATCTGGGCCACGTTTTCAATCACGGGGAGCTCGCGCCTTCTATGCGTGCGATTCTGGGTAACGCTTTGGCCACTGATGATCTGAGGAGACCTGCTGGCAAATGGGTCAGGTGGCATCCCCATGCCTCTGGACTCAAACTCAACACCGATGGGTCGTGTATAGCTGGCTTCATGCGACGGGGTGGCATAGTTCGTGATAGTAATGGTTCTATCATCCTCGCGTTTTCCGCTTCATTCGGGAATGGAAGTTCTCTACAGGCAGAAGCAAATGCTTTGCTTGTCGGCCTGGAAGTGTGCAATAGGAGGGACATTCACCTTGCTGCGCTGGAAATGGATTCTCAGGTCCTCCTCAAGTCTCTTAAAGGGCAGTCACCTGCACCATGGTCAATCATCTACCAAGTGCGAAAGAGCAGGAATCTGCTTCATGATGACATGGATATAACTCATATCTGGAGAGAGGGAAATAGGGCGGCCGACTTCCTCACCTCCAAAGCTCCTATTTCTAATGGTGTGTCCTACTTTGACTCGATTGGGTCCTTCCTTATGATGGTGTAAGCATTGTTATTGGGAATGCTCTTGGTCTCCACTTCTATAGACCCCCGTGACTCTTCCGTCCTTGGACCCCATTTCTTCAGGGGGTCCCTCCTTATTTAATAAAAAGTTTTATTGTGGTTATTACGCATCCCAAAAACTTATCCATGAGGTCAAATGTATTACTTATCACTGAGAGTTTTGGGACATTGCCATTTTCTGCGGGTTTCAAAAAACCTTACGCACCAAACCCCAAAATTCTCACGCAGCACTATGAGCTCCATGCCTTTGCCAATTCTGTCTCTTCGGAATAGGAGAGTTTTTCCCTGTAACTTTTGAGTATCTCACGCACCACCCAACGTTTCTTATGTACACAAAAAGAGCTTCAAGACTTGGTGAAAAACTCTGAAACCCACTTAATTGTTTGTTTTGTATATTTCAAAAATTGTGATTTATTTCAAAATGTCCAAGGCAAGGCAAGAAGACCCCGGCTTGGCAATATATTACATGTTAGCAGACCGTCAAGATAAAAATTTAGGAACATGCAAATTTTGTGAAAAGTAACTAAAGGAATTACAAAAGTCAAACAACATTTGGCTGGTGGATATAGGAACGCGACTGCATGTCAAAATTGTCTGTGGCATGTTAGGGAGAGAAGGAAAATTGATGAAGATAAGACTTTGAAAGGAAAAAGGAATATAGTAAGCAATATGTAATTGAATATGATTTTATAGAAGAATAAGATGTGCAAGGTCTAGAAGGTACAATATTTGCTAGTGGAAACAATATGTAACAGTCGTGTGCAACAAGGATCGAGTTCTTCTCAAAAAGGAAACAATAATGATTCCGTCTAGGTAAAGGGAGTTGTAGATGCATTTTTCACTCCAAGTCCGGAAGTTGTGCATCAACAAAAAGAATTGTCTAATATTAGACAAACCGTCATGGATGCATATAAGCAGTGTTGTCAAAGACGCGCAGCGCAATAAGGCGCAAAGGCCGCTTGGGAGCGCAGCACGAGGCGCAACTAAAGCGCATGCGCACATAATTAAAAATATACAATTTTCAACAATATTTTAAATTAAAAAAAAAACTTAAATTCAATCAAAAAAATACAAATTAAAATACATGTTGCAGGGTGTGGTGTGTATTTTGGGCAAGAGATGGTTCTATTTATAGAGTTTGATTTAGTTCTTTTATTAATATATTAAATATTATGTTATATTTACCACCACTATTCCAACTCATTTTGAGAAAATATACCTGATTTCCAAAAGCCACGATTTCCGCGATCGCCTGCAAGGCTGTAACCAAGATTTCCATTCTCCTATACCCACGATTTCTGCGATCGCCCCCTGATTTTCATTGCTTCCTACCCACGATTTTTGTCACAGCCTTCACTGCTACACCGCACCGTCGATTTCCATCGTAGCCCCGATTTCCACCGCAACCCCAGATTTCCATCGGATCGCCCTCGATTTCCGCCACCCCTGTACTAAGGGTGTAATTCTGGCCCGACGACCCGAAAGCCCGACCAGCCCGGCCCGAAAGCCCGAGCAGCCCGGCCCAGTAAAGCACAAGTCGGGTCGGGCCAGGTCGGGCTCGGGCCGCTAGTTCGTCGGGTCGGGACTGGCCTATGCAAGCTGGTCCGCGGGCCCGTCTAAAGCCCGGCCCACGGGCCCGTACAAGCCCACCCGCTTTAAAAAAAAAATCTGGTAAACTGCCGGTAGGGAGACTCAAACCCCCTACCACATGTTTCCAAGGTTGCGTCTGGCTTAAAATTATATATTTATGTATATATATTTATGTATATATATATATATGTATAATTATATATCAACAATTTAACATAATATACATTAATAACTCATTATATATTAATAAAAAAAACATATTCAACCACTGATGTTTGCGCATGCCCCCATATTATTATTTTTTTATGTATGTTGCAACTTGCATATATTATATATACATATATAAATTAATTTAGAAAAAAAAATTAAGCGCACCCCTCGTTAATTTTTTTTACAAATTGCACATATTATATATATATCCACATGTATAAATCTATTTAGAAAAAAAAATTAACACACCCACCCACTGGTGCGCACCCCCAATCCCTTATTAATTTTTTTTAACTTGCACATATTATATATATTAACATATATAAATCTATTTTAAAAAATTAAAACATTAAAAAAATGTTTTAAAAAAGTTAAAAAAAACATTTTAAAATAAACGTTTAATATAAACTTTTAAAAATTAATGTTTAGAAAAAAATGATTTAAAAAAACATTTACAGAAACAAGAATCTATTTAGAAAAAAAATTAACACATCCACCCACTACTGGTTTAAAATTACCAAAATATATATATTAATAATATATATTTATATAAAATTATATAACCATTTAAAATAATATATATTTATATATAATTATATAGCAACGATTTAAAATAATATATATATATATATATATATATATTAATAATATATATATTTATATATAATTATATAGCAACGATTTAAAATAATATATATATATATATATTAACAAAAAAAACACTCATCCACTAATGTTCGTGCAAACCCCCTTCACCTTAATTTTTTTAATTATGTTGCAATTTGGATATATTATATATACATATATAAATCTATTTAGAAAAAAAATTAACACTCACTCACTGCTGCGCAACCCTCATTCAATTTTTTAAAAACTTGCACATATTATGTATATTAATCTTTTTTAAAAAAAATTAAACATTTAAAAAAACATTTTAAAATAAACGATGTAAACATAATATATATATATAATAACTCATTATATATTAACAAAAAAACACCCTCACCATGTTTGCGCCCCCTCCTACATTATTATTTTTTTATGTATGTTGCAACTTATATATATTATATATACATATATAAATCAATTTAGAAAAAAAATAACTCACCCACTCATGCGCACCCCTCATTAATTTTTTTACAACTTGCACATATTATATATATATTCACATGTATAAATCTATTTACAAAAAAAAAATACCCCCACCCACTGCTGTGCGCCTCCAATCCCTCGTTAATTTTTTTTTAACTTGCACATATTATATATATATATATATATTAACATATATAAATCTATTTTAAAAAATTAAACATTAAAAAAATGTTAAAAATTCATTTTAAAATAAACATTTAATATAAAATTTTAAAAATTAATGTTTAGAAAAAAAATGATTTAAAAAAACATTTACAAAAACATCAATCTATTTAGAAAAAAAAATTAACAAACTTACCCACTACCGCACACCCCCAACCCATCGTTATTTTTTTTTATAACTTGCACATATTATATATATATATATATATATATATATATTAACATATATAAATCTATTTAAAAAAAACATTAAAAAATGTTTAAAAACATTAAAAAAATGATTTAAAAAAACATTTACAAACAAATAAATCTATTTAGAAAAAAAAATAACACACCCACCCACTGTTGCACACCCCGAACCCCTCGTTAAATATATTTAAAAATGTCTCGGTAGTAAAATGTAACCGTTGATAAAGAAGAAAATAAACGTTTTTTTTTTAATGTTAAACATTTAAAAAAACTAAAAAATCTTTTAAAAAGTCTTTTAAATGAAATGTTAAAAAAACATTTAAAAACATTTAAAAAAAGATGTTAAAAAATAGGTTTTAAAAAACGTTAAAAACGCTTAAAAAAACATTTTAAATAAAATGTTTTAAATAAAATGTTTTAAAAAAACGTTTTAAAGTCATTAAAAAACATTTTAAAATAAACTTTAAAAAATTAACGTTTAGAAAAAAACGTTAAAAAAACATAAAAATGTTTTTAATTTATTATATATTTTATTTTAAAAATAATAAAAGCACACAAAGACCGGCCCGGCCCGAGGTCGGGCTCGGGCCGCCTCATGGGGTTGTTCGGGCCGGCCCGGCCCAACCCGAATAGTAGTTCGCAGCCCGATTTTTTGGAGGGCAGGCTCAGCCCAACCCGGTCCGGGTCGGGCCGAAATTACACCCTTACCTTGTACCCACGATTTTCGCTGCCCTGTTCCCCCCGATTTCGGCAGCCGGTGGTGAGCCAATGGTGCACCTTTACCGCATCTGGCGTTGTAGCGCCTCTCGGGTTGGCACGCCTTGGTGAGGTCGCACCGCCTCACCAGTGGTGAGGCGCACCAGGTGTGCCTCTCCTCGCCCCACGCCAAGGCGCGTTGAGGCGCACGCCTTTGACAACAATGCATATAAGTGGAAAGAGATCAAGCTTGTCAGTTGTTTGCAAACCTCCAAGCTTCCATGAGGTAAGCGTTCTTTTGCTTAAAAGGGGATTAGAACATACAAATTTATTGTTGAAGGGATTTAGGGAGGAGTGGGCAAGAAAAGTATGCTCAATCATGGCAGATGGTTGGACAGATCGAAGGGGGAACATTGATAAATTTTTTGGTTAATAGCCCAAAGAGCTCATTATTTATTGAATCAGTTGATTCTTTTTCTTATTTAAAGTGCGTGACAAAGATGTTTGATTTATTGGATTGTTGGACCCCATTTAAGGTTAAAGGGGTATTTCTGTTCTGAGTCCCACATTGGACTTAACACCATGTAATTAGTTTTTACTGCTCTATAAAAGAGGATCCCCACCTCACATTGAGGTAAGGGGAATTCACTCTCTACATGGTATCAGAGGGATTTTTATCCCGAACCCTCCCTCCTTTGCGGCTTCCTGGCGTCCTCCCGGCCCCGCCTCTCTCCCTGCTGCCCTAGCCCTTTCCCGGCGCCTCTCTGGCCCTCCCTCCCAGCTGCCCTCCATCCTCCCGGCTGCCCTGCGCGGCTTCCCGGCGCCTCCCGCTGCTCCAGCGGCCCTCCTCTGCGCGCTCCCTCCCGGCGGCCTCCCGCTGCTCCCGGCGCCTCCCGCTGCTCCCAGCGCCTCCCGCTGCTCCCGCGCCTCCCTCTGCTCCCGCGCGCTCGCGGCTCCCGGCTCCCGGCGGCATCTCCCGGCTCCCGGCTCCCGGCTCGCCCCGCCGTCCCGACGCACCTCCTCCCGACGTCGCGCCCTCGCGCCCTGCCCTCGGCGATTCACCCCGGCGCTCCGCCCTCAACGCCTCGCCCCGGCATCGCGCCCTCGCGCCCAGCCCTCAGCGCCCCGCCCAGGCGTCTCGCCCTCAGCCTCGCCCCGGCGCCGCGCCCTCACCCCCCCAGCGGCTCCCTTCCCGCCGCCCTCTCCCGGCGTTGCTCCCGGTTCGAACTTCCGGCGCCCGGCGCGCCCAGGTCCAGCCCTGCCCTCGGCCCTGCGGCGCTCCTGCCCAGAACCCGCGCCCCAGCACCCGCGTCGCCCCTGCCCGGCCGCACCATCCTGAGCGCGACCCCCTGTCGCTGCTCCCTCAGGCCGCATCTCCGGGCCGCTTCCCTTCCACCGCCCGACTCCCGGCGAACGGGTCCAGCACCCGCCCTCCATGGACGCGTCCTCCGTTCTTCCGTCCCTCATCACGGCCTCCTCCCGGCTTGTCGATGACCGGCTGGATGCCACTAATTTTTCCGTCTGGCGGAAGACGGTCTTGATGTCCCTCCGCGGCATGGGGCTTCATTCTCATCTTGAGAAACCCCCACCTGAACTCACTGACCCTAAGTTCGACTCTTGGCAGCTGGCGGACAGCAAAATCTTCGCCCTACTGGTCAACTCCATGGACCGCTCCGTGAAAGATGTCACCCGGACTGCCAACACCGTCAAAGAGCTCTGGGATTCCTTGATTGTCATGTTCTCCGAGACCAATAACTTGGCCTGGGTCTCTGACGTTCTACAACGTCTCTCTCATATCCGCCAGCAGGATCGGACCTTCCCCACCTACTTCATGGAATGGAAGGGTCTCCGCGATGAACTACAGGAACCCTGGCCGATTCCTCAAACTCCGGCCGAAGCGCAGACTCAGCGGGACCAGCTCTGCCTATTCAATCTCCTGAATGGCCTCGCACCGGACTACGCCACGACGGCCACCGAGATGCTTGTCAGCCCGTCTCCACTGGATATCCTGCGGGTCTATCATCGCCTGCAGAAGGCACATCGGGCCCTTGCACCACCCGTCCCCCTCCCTGATCACACTGCGCTCCTCGGACGTGGCGGTAGTCGTCCTACCGGCCCTCGTGGGCGCGGCCGTGGGGACAGCCGACCTCGCCCCCTCTGCCAGCATTGCGGCAAGCTCGGCCATCTGGTAGACCGTTGCTGGGTCCTGCATGGTCGTCCTGAGTCGCACACCCGTCGGGGCCAGACTGCGCTCCGTGATGCGCCCTCACCTGCTGCTACTCTTCCCTCGTCGTTGGATCTCTCCCTGGCTGAGCTCCAGCTGATTCACGATTACCGGTCCACCTCCATCGCGGGCTCTTCGTCAGCTTCTCTTGCCCATTCCGGTGGTCACACTGCCCTTGTCAGTCATCGTTCCCCGGCATGGATGTTTGACTCTGGTGCGTCCGACCACCTCACCGGGGATGCAGGTATGCTCTCCCACTACCGTCCCTATAGTGGATCCTCTGCCATCACTGTTGCTGATGGGTCCACTCTCCCCATAGCCGGCTTTGGCTCCTGTTCCCTCACCTCCTCCCTTCACCTCTCCTCGGTGGCTCATGTACCCCGGAGTCCTTTTAACCTGCTTTCCATCAGCAAACTGACCAAGGATCTCAATTGCACTGCTCTCTTTTCCTCGTCTTCTGTTTTGTTTCAGGAGCAGACGACGAACCGGGAACTTGGTAGAGGCCAGCTTCGGGATGGAGTGTACATGTTCGCTGGCCCGCCTTCCATCGCCTGCGCGTCTCTCCCTGCTCATGCCGTTGACCTCCATTCCCGGTTGGGCCACCCTTCCGCCTCTGCACTTCATCGACTCTACCCCGATATTAGTCCCCGTTTTTCCTTTCCTTGTGAGTCGTGTCGTTTTGCGAAACATCATCGCACCTCATATCCTCCTCGAGTTGACACACGGGCCGCCAAACCCTTTGATTTGGTTCATTCTGATGTATGGGGTCCCTGTGCTACCTCGAGTCAATCTGGGTATAAATATTACATTTCCTTCATTGATGATTATTCCCGGATGACATGGCTTTATCTTCTTCAAGATCGGACAGAGGTTCTCTCCACCTTCCAGACATTTTTTCATGAGATCCAAACACAGTTTTCTATCCCTGTCAAATGTCTTCGATCTGACAATGGGCGGGAATACTTATCCACTCACTTTCAGCAGTTTCTGCGCGCCCACGGCATCATCCACCAGACCTCTTGTTCTGATACCCCTCAGCAGAATGGGGTGGCCGAGCGGAAACACCGGCATATTTTGGAAACCGCTCGTGCCCTCCTCTTCCACCGCCAGGTCCCTCTTCTCTTCTGGGGGGATGTCATCCTCACTGCTACTTACCTTCTGAATCGTCTTCCCTCCTCCATACTTCAGGGGGAGACTCCCTTTCATACCCTGTTCCCCTCTATTCCTCCTCACTCCCTTCCACTCCGCGTCTTCGGATGTCTCTGTTATGTCCAGGACACTCGCCCCAATCTCTCCAAACTTTCTCCCAAATCTCTTCGCTGTATTTTTCTTGGATATTCCCGCACTCAGCGCGGGTACCGCTGCTTCTCTCCAGACCTCCGCCGGTATATCACCTCTGCCGACGTATCGTTTGTCGAGACTTCTCCTTTCACTCTCCCCTCTCCTTCTCCTGACACTACCATCGATGACTGTCTTCCGCTCTTCGTTCACCCGCCTCTGATATCTCCCCCTCCCGGTCATCTCTTTGGCCAGACCTACTCCCGTCGTCCATCCGTTGTACCTCCCATCCCGGCCGAGGACCACCTTGTTCCTGCTTCGTCCGATGCTCCTGTCCCCGCTCCCGCGGACGAGCCGATTGCGCTTCGGAAAGGTACTCGCTCCTGTCAGACTACTCCTCTCTTTGTATCTTCCTACAGGGGTCTGTCAGCCTTGGAGACCGTGTCGCTTCCTCGGACAGTCGGTGAAGCAAAATCTCACCCCGGGTGGCTTGCCGCCATGAGGGATGAATTGCGGGCTCTGGATGACAACCATACATGGGATCTTGTTCCACTTCCGGTGGGCAAACAGGAGGTCGGTTGTAAATGGATTTTCACTATCCGTCTCAATCCCGATGGCTCTCTTTGCCGCCTCAAAGCCCGGCTTGTCGCCAAGGGGTTTGCTCAGACATATGGCATCGACTACTTTGAGACCTTCTCTCCAGTCGCCAAGATGGCCTCGGTCCGCCTTTTCCTTTCGCTGGCTGCTCATCATCACTGGCCGCTTCATCAACTGGATGTTAAAAATGCTTTTCTCCATGGCTTTCTTGATGAAGAAGTCTACCTCCAGCAGCCTCCTGGTTTTTCGGCCTCTGGTGCCAACCGCCATGTCTGCCGTCTCCGTCGCTCCCTCTACGGCCTCAAGCAGTCTCCTCGGGCTTGGTTTGGCCGCTTCAGCACAGTCGTCACAGCCTTTGGCCTCTCTCGCAGTATGAAGGATCACATCGTCTTCTTCCGTACGACGGCGCATGGTTGTATCTTGCTTGTGGTTTATGTGGATGACATCATCATCACAGGGAGCGACTCCAGAGGCATCGCCAGCCTTAAGGCGCATCTTCACCAGCACTTTCACACCAAGGATCTTGGTCCCCTCACTTACTTCCTTGGCATCGAGGTCTCCCGAACTGCGGACACTATTTCTCTCTGTCAGCGCAAGTATGCTCTTGATATCTTGCAGGATGCCGGGTTGAGCACCGCCACTGCCGTGGACACTCCCCTTGAGCCTGGGGAACGCTCCCTTCATTCCGACTCGGAACCCTTTCCTCATCCCGAGAGCTATCGCCGCCTGGTCGGTAAACTCAACTACCTCACCATGACGCGTCCTGACATTGCCTGTGCCGTTGGCAAAGTCAGCCAGTTCATGGAACATCCCACCCGATCTCAGTGGGATGCTGTCCTTCGCATTGCCAAATACATCAAGAAAGACCCTGCCCGTGGCCTTCAGTACTCCCATCATGCTCACATGGATGTTGAGGCCTTCTGTGATGCGGACTATGCCGGCTGCCTCGCTACCCGCAGGTCTACTTCGGGTTTCGCCGTGTTCTTTGCCGGCAATCTCATCTCTTGGCGCAGCAAGAAGCAGACTGTCGTCTCCCGGTCGAGTGCCGAGGCCGAGTATCGAGCCATGGCCACCGTCACTACTGAGATCCTCTGGCTTCGTCATCTCCTCCATGAGCTCGGTTTCCCCGCATCGACTCCTGCTCATATCTGGTGTGACAATCAGGCCGCCACGAAGATTGCATCGAATCCCGTCTTCCATGAACGGACGAAGCATATCGAGGTGGACTGTCACTTTCTCCGCCACCATCTGGAGCAGCACCATATCGGCTTCGGCCATATCCCGACGGCCGATCAGCTTGTCGATCTCTTCACCAAAGGTCTTCCAGGAGCTCGCCTTGAGTCTCTCACTACCCGGCTGGGTATTCACAGCCTCCCTGGCCCAGCTTGAGGGGGAGTCTGAGATGGTCCTGTGTCTTTGTTGTCTTTTTCTCTTTGTGGGACTCTATCCAATCTGGGCATGTCCAGCTTGAGGGGGAGTGTTGGACCCCATTTAAGGTTAAAGGGGTATTTCTGTTCTGAGTCCCGCATTGGACTTAACACCATGTAATTAGTTTTTACTTCTCTATAAAAGAGGATCCCCACCTCACATTGAGGTAAGGGGAATTCACTCTCTACATGGATAAATGTATCAATAAGGTTGGATCACCCAATGTGATACAAGTTGTCATTGATAGCGCTTCAAATAATATTTTTTGTTGGTAAATATCATTCTTCTCAATACTTACGTTGATATTTTCTTAAATTGAACTTTTCTTTTTCTTCAATGTTATTTATTACTTGCTAATATGCTTATTTTTTATTTTTTATTTTTTAAAAGGGAGACTATTGGAGGCAACTAATTCTAATTTTTTATTGGACTCATGCGCCGCTCATTGCATTGACCTAGTCTTAAAAGATATTTGGAAGATTCCTATGCTTGCTAAAACTTTAAAGAAGGCGGTGACAATTAGTGGTTTCATTTATAACCATGTCGGTGTGTTGAACTTGATGCGACAATTCACTAAAGAATGGGAACTCCTTAGACCTTGAAAGACCATATTTGTCAATGTTATGATCACACTTTCTAGCATGTATAGCACCAAGCTAATTTGAGAAAGATGTTCATTTCTGTTGAATGGAATCGAAGTAAATGGGCAAAAGAGCGAAAAGGAAAGATGTGGCTTCGATTGTACAAAGGGCCTCTTTTTGGAACAATGTCAATTATTCTCTCAAAGTGGGTAGTCCACTTGTTGAGGTGTTTCGTTTGGTTAATGGGGAAAGAAAGCCTTTGATGGGATACATATATAAATTCATGGATCGAGCAAAGGAATCAATTGCAAAGGCTTTCAACAAAAGAGAGAAAAAATATAAAGAGATTTTCAAAAATAATTGATCAAAGATGGGAAGTGCAACTTCATCAACCTTTGCATGTTGCAGGATACTTTTTGAATATAGAGTTCTTCTATGATCATATTGACATTGGTGCTGATGAAGAGGTACATATTGGTTTGATTAAATGCATTCAAAGATTGACACCTGATATAGTAATGGTTGATAAGATTACTGAAGATTTAACAAAAAATAGAGGCATTGGGCACTCTTGGCATTGATTTGGCGATAAGAAATAGAAAATTGAGGGCGTCTGCTAATTGGTGGGCAACTAATGATGCATCGACTCCACACTTGAGACATTTTGCGATAAAAGTGTTCAATCTTACATGCAGTGCTTTTGGATGTGAAAGAAATTGGAGTGTTTTAGAAAATCTTCACAGGAAAATGAGAAATAGGCTTGCTCAAGCAAAATTGATTGTCCTGATTTTTATAAAGTATTATAGAGTCTTGATGCCTAGATTCAATGAACGGGACTCCATTGACCCAATCTCTTTGAAGGAAATTGATGATTGCAATGAGTGGTTGTCTGGTGCCGTGAACGAGAAGCGTGATTCAGATGGTTTTGTTTTTGATAATGATGATTTGACTTTGAAGATGTAGCTTTGGCTTTCTGTGCAGAAGAATTGGTTCATACTACTAGAGCGTCAATTTCTCACGCCAAGTCTTTACAAAAGAAATCTCTGGATATTATTCAAGAACAAGAGAGGCATAAGGAAGAGAGTAATTGATAATAGTGATGATGAAGTCTCTCTTGATGATTTTGAGAGTGATAATAAGAGAAACCCCGGTACTTAAATGTTGTATGTTTCAATTTTTGTTTGCATTCATACTTTATGTGTCATTGTTGACTTCATTTGTCTTTTGATATATGGAATATGAATTATTGACATAAATCTTTTATATTTATGTATATGTTGTATAACTTATTATTTGTTACTGTTGATATATGCATATATGTCTTTTGTGCGCCGCAAGTTAATATTTTCACGCATAGTGCGCTTTTGCGTCGAGAGCCGTTGTGCGCCATGTTCCGTAAATAGTTAGGGGGATGGGATCTTTTGGACCAACTTAAGCTGCGAGAGGTGGTTGAACACCAAGGTTCAGCCTATGCTTCTTGAATGTTGGGGTAGCCAAAGGTTTAGTCATGATATCTATCACTTGTTGATTAGTTCCAACATGTTCCATTTTGATCACTCATTACTTCACCTTCTCTCTAATGAAGTGATATCTGATCTCAATATGTTTGATACGCGACTGTTGAAGTGGATTTTTCATAAGGCCAATTGCACTCTTGTTGTCACAAAAGATCATCATAGGTTGTTTCACTTCTTCACCAATATCCTCCAACGGTTGCTCCATCCGTAGGAGCTAGGTGCAAACACTGGTTACTGAAATATATTTTGCGTCTTTCATACTAAGAGATGTGCTTTCCTGCTTCTTACTCATCCAACCCACACATTTATTTCCAATGAAGAATGCACAATCGCTTGTGGACTTTCGATCCACCGCATCTCCAACCCAGTCTGCATCAGAGAAGGCTAATAATTCATGATCCTTTCCTGCTTCAAAAAACAAACCATAGTTGAGAGTACCTCGAATGTACCTTATAATCCTCTTTATTGTTGTGAGATGCTTCTCTTTTGGATTACTTTGGAAACGAGCCGCCAAACATGTTGCATAGGCAATATCCAGCAAAGTTGCTGACAAATACAACTGTCGACAAATACAACTGTCGACAAATACAACTGTCGACCAAGGTAGGATCTATAGATTTCTCATTCATGTGCTTCCCAAGCTTGGTTCCAACCGCAATCAGAGTTGACATTGGTTTTGAGTCATGAATACCAAACTTCTTCAACCATTCTTTTACATACTTAAATTGAGAGATAAAGGTGTATTTTTCTTTCTAAACCACTTGTAGTCCTAAAAAATATGTGAGTTCACCAATTATGAACATCTCAAATTCTGACCTCATGAGATTAGCAAATTCCTCCATAGATTTATGCTAGCTTCCGCCGAATATGATATCATCCGCATAAACAAGCACCATGAATTGTTCTTCATTGGATGTCTCCAGAGAGAGGTTGTGATCAACACTACCCCTTCTAAATTCCAGCTTCTTTAAATACAGTACCTTCTTTAATCTGCACACTTTAGTTTCATCATTGTCAATTAAGAAGCCCGATAGCAATTCAATATAACCTACACTTTGAGTACATTCAGAAACATTGTTTTTACATTCATTTGGAAGAACTTAAACCTTCTTTAAATAACTACTGCCAAGAAAAGTCCGATCGACTCAAGTCACGTCACTGGTGCGAAGGTTTCTTCAACTTCAACACCTTCAATTTGTGTGTAGTCTTTACACACCGATCGTGCCTATTTCAAACCACACTTCCATGTTCATCAAAAAAATTCTCGAAGACCCACTTTGTTCTGATCACATTGTGATGTTCCGACCTCTCCATAAGCTCTCACATCTGATTCTTAGTAATCTGAACAAATTCCTCAATCATGGCTTTAACCCACAAAAATCTTTTACCGCTTCTTCCGATGATGTTAGTTCCACTGTCTGGAGTAGAGCGGCGTGCTCTACATCCCTCATCCTTCACGTTTGTGTTGGTGTAGACCTATCTATAATTATATTGGATGAATCAACTTTCATTCTCTTGTTCCTCTTCTAGATGTAGATGACTCTCTTCATCAATTGTTTCCTCTTTTGATTCAACCCCAGAATCTTCATCATTTGAGGTACATTGTGCAACCTCAAAATGTGTGTTGATCTCATCTCTTCACATAATTCATCGAGGTTTGAACTTCTAGAATTTTTTCCACCCTTCTATAATTTTTTCCACCTTTCTCTTATGTGTGATGCTCCAAGTCCCAAGCCACATGTTGGCTCTCTTTCTGCACTTGTGTCATCTTTTCCATGTTTTCTTGCATTGATGTCATCATGTGCTTAATGTTTTCCATTGCCGACTCCACTGAAGCCACTCGACTCTTCATTTTCATTTGCATAAATGAGCGAGACTATGCGCTACGAAACCACTAACGTTGTTCGTCCCGCCGCGCGACTCACGCTAATTTCAAGTTCGCATGCTAAAATCCAGCTCACCTCAGTGTCCTAGCTGCCGGCGTTTTTGGTTCCCCAGCGAAGTCGCCAAAACTGTTACGACGGTGAGTGTGCGCACAGAAGAAAGAAACAATCTAACTGGAACTGTATGTATTAGATTTATATTACCGAAATTCTATAGATACAATTGAGGAGAGTATGTGTACAACGGGAAGAACCTGGAGAGAACACCTTCTAGCTCTACTCCTGTTGCCGAAAGGAGAAGACACGAGAGACGGACCACTTCTCCTGCCCGCGCCTGTTCAACAGATAGCAAATGCTCTAAATGATTTTGATACCCCCAACAGAAAAGCACAACTATACATATAGCTGGACGAGTACCCTGCAAGCCTAACAAACCAACTTATTCAGCGGGACAGCCCTCAGTTCAGTACCCAAGTTGCTAACAACTACCAGTGCGCAGTGCAACCTGAAGACTTCGCGAAGGACGTGCATGTGGTGGTGGCTTTAGTAGAGGGTTTTGCAACGGTGCAACTTTGTTTTCTCTTGGTTTTGAAAGACTTGCTTCGTCCAGGCGTTTTCTTAAAGTAGGTGACTATCTCAAAACAACGACTGGAGAGAGAGAAAGAGGGTATAATCCAAGGTTGGATGACAATCAACCCGATTCACCCCCTACTCACCACTCAGAATGTTTCTACACAAGTGGGACTTCGGTGTCAACGAGGTTGGATGACTTCAAAACATTCAAAACTTCTTGAAAAACATTTCAAATTGGCCTACACCTATGGTTGTCATGTGCATTCATTGCGATGATAAATAAATAATAGGACCGACAAAGAATGCCATATACAATATAAAATCTCAACATATACATCAGCAACATGACTATCAAATAACTACTTTCTAGTAGATTTATTACGATTGTCTATGTTGCATAAAAAATCAATATTGTGAATGTGTTTACTAAATGACTATCTAGAGGGAAAATTCATCAAAAGGAACAGGTTTGAAGACTATTAAATAGAGTAATCATAGAATCATAGCGGTAACCCTATCTAGTTAAATGGAGATCCCGAAATTTAAGTTTCAAAGGGAAAACTGAGCTAAGATTAAGGATGAAGTGCTACCAATTCCTAATATGAGAATGTATGTATGTGTTCATGGCCGTAACAAACACAAATGTGAGGACCAACGGTGTTTGACAGAAAATTATGTGACTCTTATTGTTAAACTGATAAGAAAAGTTGTGGTTCAAAGATATTATGTATACTGATTAATTGGGTAAATTCAATAGGAATCATTAAGAAGAGTCCAAATTGAAAAATTAATTATCTAAAACAATTATCTGCTGTCGGACAATTGCACCCCTCTTATACAATGAATTTAATTTTTTCATTTATGAGGGGGGGTTAGCAATAAATGGGGAAAAAAGAAAATTGGTGTGGGGTATCATGGGGGTGCTGATGGATTTCTCAACTGTTGCCACGCATTAATGCATTTCATATGTAAACTGCTTTAAAACTATTTAATTAACGTCTACTGTATATCATTGTAGAATAAGAAAATAGGAGACCCGAACCCCCAAGGTGTCTCTCCTAAGGAGCCCTTGGGGTGTATTTATAATAAATAATAAAGACCACACCGGACCTCAAGTCCGATGTGGGATGCAGACTCCAACACTCCCCCTCAAGCTAGGTGTACCTAGCTTGGACACAGAATGAAAAGAAAACAACAAAAAACAGACGCTAACACTCCCCCTCAAGCTGGACAGACCCAGCTTGATGACAAAACATGACGACAGAAAGCAGAATTATAGAAAAAGTTGTCAGGCTGCTGCTCCCCCTCACGATCGAAGCTCCCCCGCAGGATGATGGATGAAAGATGTCGCGGACGCAGTAGATGAACCACTCAAACCGGGTCGATGGTCGGAATGCCAGGAATGCCGCACTAGTGGGGCCGGTCGATGAAACGCCGGGAAATCCAAACTAGCACCGGGAAAACCGCATTTGCGGGGCCGGCGACGGGAGGCGGGGACTCCGCAGAAATCGTTGCGGGATCTGGTGCCGCCAAAGGGCCCGGTCCGAGGAGGTCGAAGTGCTGCCCCAACGCAAGGGCGTGCCGGCGGACAGAGATGCGGCTGCCGGGAGTCGTCGGGAGATGCCGGCGAGGCGGGGATGCCGCTAGAGGTGCCGGAGAGCCGAAACGGAAGCAGGGCAGCGGGAGGCAGCGCTTGAAGCCGGAGGAGGTCGGCTGCCGCGCAGAGAGGGGCCGGCGAGGCTTGAGGCCGGCTGCTGCCGGAGGAGCCGGCAAGAATGGAGACCGGCTGGAGAAGGGAGTCCATCGGCGCATAGAGTCGCCTGGGATGGAGCCGCCGGGGAAGGAAGGCACCGGCGCATGGAGCCGGCTGGGAGTGCTCGGCGGAGAGGGACGCCGTCCGGAGCCGGGAGCGCCGGGGAGAAGGGGCCGCATCGGGAGAAAGGGGAACGGGAGGGAGGCGGAGCCGGGAAGCCGCGCTGCGGGAGGTCGAAGTAGAGAACCGCCGGGGGAAGATCTGCCGGCAGGGGAAGATCGCCGGGATGCAGGCGAACGTTGAGGGGCCGGTGCTGGGGAACCGCCGGGGAAAGCCACAGGAGGCAGACGCCGCAGAAGCCGGAAGGTGATCCGCGCAGAGAGGGGCGCCGGGAGGGTCGCGCTCGGGAGGAGACGCGCCGGGAGGGAAGGCGCACCTGGAGGAGATCCGCTGGAGAAGAGTCACGCCGAGGTCGTCGGGTCTGGACGCCGGAGAGCAGCAGGCGAGCGCGACAAAGGGGTGAGCGCGACGGAGAGGCGCGGGCGCCGGGCGAAGGCCCGCTGGGACGAGGGCGCACCGCGGGAGGACGGCGGACGCCGGGGCCGGGAGCCGCGCCACCGGGGAAGGGCGCTGGGCGGGGTGTCGCGCCTGAGGGAGGCCCGCCGGGAGGGGGAGCCGCACCGGGAGGGAGAGGCGGGCGCCGGCGTCGGGATGCCGCAGCAGGAGGCAGGGCCGTCGCGCAGGGAGCCGTCGCGGAAGGGAGCCGCTGCGGAAGGCGGGCCGTCGCGCAGGGTGGGAGAGCCGCGGGGAGGGAGCGCTCCGCAGGAGGAGGCGCCGGCGGCTGGAGAACCAGGGAGAGGCGCCCGTCGGGCGCCGGCATGGAGGGCCGCCGAGGGAAAGGAGCCCGGAGGGGGCGGCGTGCCGCGCCTGGAGGGAGGCCCGCCGGGAGGAGAGAAGCGCTGCGCGCAGCGGGGAAGCAGGCGCGGGCAGGGGAGATCCGCCGGAGAAAACGAGCCCGGAGGGGGGGCGGCGGTAAAAACATAAACCTAGCCCTTCATGAGGGCCGCCGCCCCCCCACAGGGGAGAAGAGAAAAAAAAGAACCCTAGATAGGAGGAATAAAATGGGAGGAGGGGAGTTGGGTTCCCGGGGAGGGAGCGGCGTCGGGGAGGAAGTCCGCAGGAAGGAGCCGGCGCGGGCCGCGTCGGGGAGAGAGAGGGCCGTCGGGCGAGGGCGAGGGAGCCGCGCGGGCGAGGGTGCGGGGGCGCTGGGGAGGGGCGCCGGGAGGGAGGGCCTGCCGGGAGCAGAGGAGCGCCGGGAGGGAGGGCCTGAGAGGAGCTGGGCAGGGCAGAGGCGGAGGGGCGGCGGCGGTAACCCTACGGGGCCTTGAGGCCGCCGCCCCCCGGACGAGAAACCCTAAAGAACAAAAAAAAAAAAAAAAGGGAGGGTGGGATTGGGGGTTCAAAAAACCTCCTCTGATACCATGCAGAATAAGAAAATAGGAGACCCGAACCCCCAAGGTGTCTCTCCTAAGGAGCTCTTGGGGTGTATTTATAATAAATAATAAAGACCACACCGGACCTCAAGTCCGATGTGGGATGCAGACTCCAACAATCATAAATGGATTACATGGGCCTGATGATGTCAACTCTACCATATTTCGTATACAGATTGATCAGCATTTGTGTACATAAATTATGAAAAAGAACCCTCTATCCGCTACATTTCATATACAGATTGGTCAACACATAATCTACATTTCATATACAGACTAGCCAATTACTAACGTCTAAGAGTATTGAGAGAGAGAGAGAGAGAGAGAGAGAGACCTGAGGAGAGGGGTGGTCAGAGCTAAGAGGATCAACGGAGAGGACGACCTTAGCGATGGGCTGAGAATCTGAGGTAGAGTGGGACTGCCAATACTCGGACACGACTAAAGGGCACTTCATCAGCCAGACTGATCTCTCTGCCCTCGCCGTGTCCACGTAACTGCTGCTGCTACTCTGCTCTTCTTCCATCTCTCCCTCTCTCTCACTCTCTCTCACTCTCTCTCACACGCAAGCACCGCTGCTGCGTACGCACAAGTTCCGAATCCGCTCTCCGCAAGCTTTCTGGCCTGACAGCGATTATCTGTATGAAGCACGACTCGAAGTCCGTTGGAAACCCTGAAGATCGATCGGGATGGCGATCTGTTTTCCGGATCACCGGCTCTCTGCAATTTTAGATATTTTATGAGGGAAATGCCATAGAATTCAAAAGACGTTAATTTGTTATAAAAGTCCTTCATTAAAAAGATAGGAAATTGATTGATAACCACCCTAATTTTAATTAATCGGGTTGGAGTGATGAATATATGGTTAATGGATATTAGTTATGGTTAAAACTAATAAACACCTAATTAAATTGTATATAGGGAGATGAATTATAATATAAATGACAAATAATTGTACGTACTTATGATTAAATATTTTGTTATATTTAGGTACAATTGTCCACGGCAACTCACGCACACTACAAATAAATTGCAATTAAATATGTTGGTTTGGGGACTTACCACGCGACCATGCTCCAAACCCCAACCCACTTGTACCACCCCAGCCGACCAAGGGGGCACTATGATTAAATATTTATAATTTTAACTTACATTGTTATTTTGTAGAGAGATTATCTGTTTTTAAACTTATTTAGGGTGTTAGTTAAATAAAATGAAATTGGTGGATCTTTTAATAAATATCTTTAAAAAATGAATGCATCGATAATTTTATGTATTTTTATGAATTGCCAGTTGTGAAAATTATAAAACATAAATAATGTAAATTGAATAAATCAAAACAAATCGGCCTGCGTTAGGGAAATCCCATATGAAATGGGCTTTCCAACCACGAGTCACTTCTCACGCACGCGTTGTCACTTTGTTGTTGCACAAAAAGAACGACTGAACTCACAGACAAAATTGCAATTCCTCAAAAACCCCATGCCATGAGGCTCATATGAACACCTTGTGCTCGAAGTCTATTACTAATACTAGTCGGAGTGGGGAACCCACACTCCCAAGATCAATACAACATCTGAGGGGCTATTGACCCCACAAATGGGTGACCAACACCCAGTTCCATCCTACAAGAGGGGAAGTACCCCTCCCCAATCGTGATCAGTCCCGAGGAAGTCTTGCGGCCTAAGAAACCCCAAGGGAAAGTGATCATCTAATCGCGAGGTGTTTCTCCATCTACATAAACCTACGCCACGATGGGCGTACAGAAGGGGAACCTAGAGATCCTACGCACCACGGTCCCCAACCACCTGTATCGGGCCACCATCATACCATTGACCAAAACACCACCACCGAGGGTCTCACACCCCGCTAAGGGACATCAACTAGCTGAGAGGGGATTACCAACCTCGAACAACCAAGACAATTTCTTCACACATTCACCGTAATCATCACGTCGCCACTCACAATCGCAATGGGGAAACCAAGCCTTTATTGGCTGCAAACCTAATCCCATATCGATTTTCATAAGGAATGGTGGTTGACATATAAAGCTTGGATGGACTGCTCCTCTTATCACTGATTGGTTTTAGGATGGAACCTCAAAAGAGCTTATGTGTTAGGCCTAGAAGGACTGAGCTAACAAGAAATTTCCCCCAACAAGTGGTATCAGAGTCATGGTGTAGCGCATATGTGATGTAGGTGGCCCCGAACCAGTTTGAGAACAATAATGATGGCTCAGGCTGGAGCACATGGATCCATGGTGGTGCCTTGTATCAAAATTCTACCTAATAACAGTGGGAAGACGACGTGTCCTGATAGAGAGAAACAACGGTGTAAGCGCAAGATGATCTGGATCAAATGGATTATCATTGAAGGGGAAACCCAATTGCGTGTGTTGGGATTCATCCCATTCACTGAGGAGAGAGAAATTAATGGAGTGGTTTTGCTTAATATTTACAATGGTCAAGGAAGGGGAGCTACAAAGCTACAAAGAAAACATGCAAACACACACATGCAGGAAGTCAGGGAGATTCGAACCCGAGACCTCCCCAACACCCCATAGGGCCCTTTGCCACTAGGTTAAGCCCTAGGGGCTTTTGCTCAATATTAATAGAGGAGTTTCTCTCAACAATAATAGAGAGTTATTCTTAATATTAATGGATAAAAAATGGGATATTGACAGCATTAATTAGAGGCATTAACTTAGTGTCTATATAAGAGGATGCGATAACATATTTTGGGATGATGAGACTGATTATACTCATTAAGAGGTGTTTAAAAGTTGTTCAAGATGTAGTCCACTGAGAGCAGGAAGGGGGATACCGCGTTTATGATAGCATGAAGTAACCTTTGGTGATGGTGAACGATGCTTCAATGGTGGATCTACGATGCAATGAGATGTCATGTTTGCAGTAGCATGTGCAAGGCCTCGACATGGAACATGTGCAAAGCAACAGAGATGAGATCGATAATCGGGGCCATGTATCGAAAGAATTCTTGAATGTAATGATCATACAGCGTGTCCCGAATGATGATCGACACTACATCATGATGGTGAGATCACGAGAGAGAGAAATCTATCAGGAGTCGCAGGACGGTGCGAGGCTGACACATGTTTAGATAAAGATCCTTGAGGTAGTGGCGTTTCATTGATAAAAGGGTGACATTTTGACATAGATGGATCTCTGAGCATTTCATTTTAACCGAGATGATTTCCAGAGAGAAGACAGAGGTGTATCAGGGTGTGGTTTTCATAGAGTTTTTTCTACATTGTCACTATAATTCAAGTCTGGGCATTTTCTTGAATTTTGTACTCTCTGATTTATTATTGGATTTTCAGAGTTGCTTCGTGGTTTTTTAATCCTCCACACTTGAGGGGTTTTCCATGTTAAAAATTTTGCATGCTAATTTATTTATTTTTCTTTATATCGCTTCTATATTTCATCAGGTTTCTCACAAATATTTTGCAAGAAATTTTCTACATGGAATCAGGATTCTCCTCATCAGTGGTATTAAAGAAGGTTGGTATGTGCTTGCAATTTTCATGGGAATTATGGAAGTGATTTTTGATAGGATCGATGTCATGTGTGTGGGGAAAAATAAGGTTTGGAAGCCAAAGCAGGCTGAGAGAGGTGTTTCTAGTCTTTACACCTAATTATTTTTCTTCAGAGAGTTATGTTAATGAAGAAATAATTAAAAATTGAAGATCAAGGTGATACACATGTTTACTCAATGGATGTTGATCAGGGGGCACAATTAATTTTTGCAGATGCTCTATATAACGTGGTGATCACTATTACAAGGAAGCCAGATGTTTCTGGTTCTAGTCTTATTTAGAAGGACGGTGTAGATATAGATATGATGAAGACTTAAGCGTTCATATTTCTTTTGCGGGGGGGGGGGGGGTGTCAGTTTTCTGTCAGAGTTGCAAAAGGGTGTCGTCATATTTTTCTATAGAGGATGGTTGTTAGTACAATACCAACCTGTTTTATTTCCAATTGAGTTTGTTAGATGTTTTCATATTTTAATGCGCTGAAGGGGGGATTGTTGGGTTTCAGTCCATTTATCAAGGAGAGATAAATCAATGGAGGGATTTTTCTCAACACTAATAGAGGGGTTTATCTCAATAATAATAGAGATTTATTCTCAATATTAATGGATGAAAAAAGAGATATTGATCACATTAATTAAAGATATGGACTTAGTGTCTGTATAAGAGGATGTGGTAGCATATTTTGGGATAAGGAGATTGACTTCTACTCATTTGGAGGTTCTTGACAATTGTTCAAGATGTAGTTCACCGAGAGTAGGAAGGGGGCTACCACATTTGTGGTAGCATGTAGGAATCATTGGTTATGGAAAACGAGGTATCGACGATGGATCTACGATGTGATGGGATGTCACGTTTACAGTAGCATGTGCGGTGCATCGACATAGAATAAGTGCAAAGCAATAGAGATGATATCAATGATCTGGTCCATGTATCGAAATTCTTCTTGATTGCGGTGATTATGCGACATGTATTGGTTGATGATCGGTGGTACAACATAATGATGAGATCATGAGAGATAAGAATCCTTAGAGTGTCGCAAGACGGTGAGAGGGTGGCGTGTGTTCAGATAAAGATCCCCGAGGTAGTGGCGTTTCATCAATAGAAGGGTGACATCTTATCATAGATAGATCTATAAGCATTACATTTTGACCAAGAATATTTCCAGAGAGAAGACAGACGTATCAGGGTGTGGTTTTCACACAGGTTTTTCTATGCTATCATTATAATTCAAGTTTGGTAATTTATTTTAATTTTGTACTCTATGATTTATTAGTGGATTTTTGGAGTTTCCTTATGATTTTTTAATCCTCTGCATTGGAGGGTTTTTTCACGTTAAAAATCACGCATGTTGATTTATTTATTCTGCTTTATATGACTTCCATATTTTGTTGGATTTCTAACAAATATTTTGTAAGATTTTTTTTGTTCGGAAATGGGATTCTTCTTAACAGTGTGGTGTTTGGTTTGAGAGGGGATTTTTGGGTGCAAACTCAATCCCACATTAGTTTTTGTAAGGAGCGGTGGCTAACATATAAAGATTGGATGGGCTAATCCTATCACCAATTGGTTTTAGGATGGAACTTCATAAGGGATTGTGTGTTTCTCCTGGAAGGACTGGGCTAGTTAGAATTCTCCCCCAATAGCCTCTTCCTTACATATGAGTCGGTTGAGGGAATACACAAGGCCCGCCTTTATACCGCTATCGTCATTACTACAAATATTCCCTTTAACAACATGCAAAAAGGCTTTTAACAGTGATAAAAATCATTGTTAATTGCAGCACTGTTAAAGAGGGGCCCTTTATCAGCACTAAAAATAGCACTGATAAAGGCCCCATCTACCGCATTGTACTATTTTTATAACAACACACTACAAAAAACCTCTTGTACACAAAAATAGCACATCGCAACCTCCTATACACAAAATATATAATTTAATTGAAATACATTTTACACCATGAATACAAAAAAACACTACTATATACATTTCAAACAATGTTTTGTATAATTAAATTTACAATTACTATCCACAAATAATTTAAAACATTAATGTTTGTCTTTGGAACCCATGATCCCCTCTCAAAAAGGTCCACCCATGGTATTTGTTGCCGAAAAAATCACCTCAACCTAATCAAAATAATCCACCTATGTAATAAAACAAATCTTATGTTAGTAATATTATAAAGAAATAAATTAAACATTAATATGAATGAATACATTAAAAAAATGTCAACTTTAAATAAAAAGATACTGAGAGTTATACTAGTCACACTGTGCATTGTATTGAGGTTTGGTTGATTCTTATACAACACAAATGAGTTATAGATTGTTGTCCTAAAGTATCAAAACAATTCGAGCATGTTTGCTCATTTTTGAGTGTCACTTGTTCTTTTTAATGAAATTAATGTAAATTTTAAATAAATAAATATTTGAAGTTATATCGATAACACCGTGTGTGAGATTGAGGTTCAACTAATTCCTATACATCACAAATTTCTTAAGGATCATTTTCCTAATGTATCAAAATAATCTGAATACATTTACTTAGTTTTTAGTATGTCATTTTTGTTTTCTACTAAAATGTCATTTCAAACTAGAAACATGCACTTTGAGTCATAAGGGTCACATCATGTGTCAGTTTAATGTGAGACTACTTAATACATGTCACAAATGACTTATGAATTGTTATTCTAAATTATCAAGATAATAAGAGTGAATTTTCTTGGTTTTTAGTGAGTGACACATGTTTTGAACTAAAATGTCAACTTTAAACTGATAACGGGAACTTTGAGTCATACCGGTCACACCATGCATCAGATTGATATGTGAGTGATTCTTAAATGTCAAAAATAACTCATGGAATGTTTTCATAAATTATCAAAACAATCTGAATGTGTTTTCTCAGTTTTCAATATGTCACTTGTTCCTTTTTCTAAAATTAATGTCAATTTAAAATAAAAAATGCACTTGGAGTCATACCGATCACACCATGCATCGGATTGAGGTGTGGTTGATTCCTACATGTCAAAAATGACTTATGGATCATTTTTCTAAAGTAATAAAATAATATTAATTCCTTTACTCAGTTTTGAGTAGCTTAGTTGTCCTTTTTACTAAAATTGATGTCAATTTTAAATAAAAATATGCACTTTGAGTCATACCAGTCACATCGTGCATCGTATTGAGGTACAAATGATTCCTATAAGTCTAAAATGACTGATGGATCATTATCCTAAATCATAAAAACAATTCAATTGATTTTTCTCATTTTTGAGTAGGTTAGATGTCATTTTTACTAAAATTGATGCCAATTTTAAATAAAAAATGCACTTGGAGTCATAACGGTCACACTGTGTGTCGAATTGAGGTGAGACTGATTCCTAAAAATCCTAAATGAATCAAGAATAATTTTACTAAAGTATAAAAACAATCCAAATGCATTTTCTCAGTTTTTAGTATGACACTTGTTCCTTTTGGTAAAATTAATGTCAATTTTAAATAAAAAGACACACTTGAAGTCATACCAGTCACATCATGCGTCGGATTGAGGTGAGGTTAATTCCTGAACATAAAAAATGACTTATGGATCACTGTAATAAAATATAAAAACAATATGAATGAATTTATTCAGTTTTGATCAGGTTAGTTGTCCTTTTTACTAAAATTGATGTCAACTTTAAATAAAAAAGAAACACTTGGAGTTATACCGGTCACATTGTGCCTCATATTGAGGTTCGGTTGATTAATACACATCCCAAATGACTCATGGATATTTGGAATAAAGTATAAAAACAATAAAAACGTGTTTTCTTAGTTTTCAATAGGTCACTTTTTCCTTTTGCTAAAATTGATGCCAATTTTAAATAAAAAGATGCACTTGGAGTCATATCGGTCACACCATGTATCAGATTGAGATGATTCTAATTCTTACACATCTCAAATGAATCATGGATCATTTTCTTAAAGTATAAAAATAATCTGAATGTTTTTTCTTGGTTTTGAGTAGGTTAGTTGTCCCTTTTATTAAAATTGATGTAAATTTTAAATAAAAAGGACGCACTGGGAGTCATACCGGTCACACTGTGCCTCAGATTGAGGTGTGAATAATTACTACACGTATCAAATGACTCATGGATTTTTTATCCAAATTATTAAAACAATAATAATGCATTTTCTCATTTTTCAGTGTGTCACTTATTTCTTTTTACTAAAATTGATGTAAATTTTAAATAAAAAGATGTGTTTTGAGTCATACATGTCATTCCGTGTGTCAGATTGAGGTGTGAATTATTCCTAAACATATCAAGTGACTCATGGATCATTTTACTAAAGTATCAAAACAATCTAAATATTTTTTATTGGGTTTCAGTACGTCACTTGTCTTTTTTTACTAAAATTTCATTTTAAATTGGAAACACGCACACTGAATTATATCAGTGACATCATTTATTGGTTTGACATGAGACCAATTCTTACACGTCAAAAATTATTTATGAATCAATTTCCTAAATTATATAGACAATATGAGCGTGTTTTCTTAGTTTTCAATGAGTGACACATTTTAAAGTAAAATGCCGATTTTAAACTGATAACAGACACTTTGAGTCATATTGGTCACACTGTGCATAAGATTGAGGTGAGACTAATTCTTATGTGTAATAAATTAATTATGTATTGTTTTAAAAAAGTAACAAACAATATAAATGCATTTGTTCAGTTTTGAGTATGTCAGTTGTCTGTTTTACTAAAATTAATGTCAATTTTAAATAAAAAGATGCACTTGGAGTCATACCGATCACACCGTGTATCAGATTGAGGTGTTTTTGATTTATACACATACCAAAATCTCAAAAAAATTATAACTTCAAATGTTACCATAATTAAAAATTTATTCATCTATCGAACTTTCAACACTGCGTATTGATTCAAGAAAGGTTTTTCGGCTAAGAATATTGAACCAATTTGCAGCATTGTCAGTTCAACAAAGAAAATAAATGGAAAGCATGGTGACATTGGTAGAAAGGAACATGTTATATCTTCCCAAAAGATCTATGAAAATAACTAAATAAGTATTAGATAAATATTATAGGTACAATAACTTAAAAATGGTAGATAAAATGATGACAAAATTAATTAAAAAGTAGTAGGAATTCACCTTTTCATGATGGTTGTATACATTCTTAACCCATAAATATGAAAGGAATCCACCTATATAAGAAAACAATTCTTATATGTGTAATACTAAAAATAATTAAATTAAACATAAATATGAAATGATCCACTACTTCTATGGAAGTCACATATTCGTGCTATTTGTGTACATTCTTCCACCAGGTATGTTGCCTATTCGTTTCTAATAAAATCTATATCATCTTGTGAATATGAGTCTTTTCTACAGTCACAGTAGTACTAAAAAATATAAATACACAAAGGATTATTAAATATTTTAAATTAAATAACAATTAACTTCAAAAATACCTCTTCAGGGATGCTAGTTTGTTCATAGAATATGATCTCTCTCATAAATTTACAAACATGATAACCATAATATTTTTCATTTTTTTATTTCGAACACCGCATAAACATTGATGTGAATAAATAATTTGTTTTGATATGTGTTTGGATAGTTAAATATTATTATATATACCTTGGTGTTTGTCCATTTGTAGAACTTGTCAGGGTCCTTGTGCTTAGCCCCTAGCCTCATTCCTTGTTTTTCACGATATTGATGCACCACCCTATCATAACAAAATCCTCATTAAAAGATAATATAAATTATATAACTTGATATTTAGTTTTAAAACATTAGATTTATTGTATTAAAAATTGATAAACTCCATCATGTGTGGCCGGTTTGTTGGGTAACCATGCAGTGAATCCAGGAAATAAATCTTTAGAGTATCCAAATTGACTGCAATGAGCATCCAATGTTTCCTAAAAACACAAAAAGGAATAAGTAATGAAATAAATGAAAATATATTTGGTATGATTAAATTTTAGAGTTTTAACCTTGTAATGTTGTTATTAATAAGAGTTTTTCATTCAAAAGTTTTCTTTCAAATGATTTGACCAGGCCTGCCACTATTTCATCCCTTTTTTTATTCTATTTTTGTTTGTTTTGTAGAGGTGGTGTGAAGACTAATGAGTCCAATTTTTTTTCATGGGGAAATACCTTCAATTGTTTTTGATATATACATATTCCAAAAATATGAAATGTATTTAGTTATAATTAACATAGTATATCAGCTTTTGGAAAATCAAGTCATGAAAACATACCTCATGTATACATTTACAACTAAGGTTTTTAGCCAATCATAGTCGAGGATTTCATTTACATTCTCAACACCAATATAGTCTTCACCTTACTCTATGTATATATTTTCTTCAAAATCAACTACGTGACTACTATCATTTTTTAACTTTGTATCCACATGAACCTCCAATGTTAGTAAATGTGGATATGAAATGGGTGGGGTAAAGGTGATTTCGAAAGATCTTTTTGATCGGTTGGTCGGTTCTTTAGATGGGTTTGAGTTGGTATTTTATTTCACACTCTTCCTTTTGTCTCTCTATAATAATATTCATCATTTCAAACCTTTTTCATTAATTATTAAAGGTTTAGATTGAAAAATAATTTTGAAATGAATACCTCCTTGTCGACATGTTTTTTACAAGATGTGACAACCATGTGATAAATGTTCCAACTGATCAGTCGACCGTATAAATATTATCATCATCAAGTGGAACAGGTAGCTCAATGCTCGGATCATGAGCTATTCTAGTCGCCACTCTCATATGACAAGTTGGAATTGGTCTATTATGTAGACTGTCTTCTTGTATATTGAACACCATAGCCCTCACTACAAGGCTATGGGTAGGTGTTGATAGATATAAATCACAGTCATTTTCACCCCATAAAATATTAGTACAATAAAGGCATCAGTGTCTATCTGATTCACATTTCATAGAAATAATTATTAGAATATTGATTACCATGACTAAGATATCTCTTTGAGGGGAATGGCTCACCTCAAAGCTGGTGGGGGTGGGGCGGGATCTTCACGCAATGGTTGTTCTTGAGTTGTTTCTTCTCTTTGTTTCCCCCATAAAAGTTTATATAAACTCTCTCTTCCATTGGAATTTTTCTTAAAGTGTAGCTAGTATTTATTTCATCTATTTAATTTATTTATATTTATCCTCCTCCTGTTTTTTTCTCAAAACATGTTTGGGGAGTCACCCCAAAACCCGCACCCCTGACGCAACCATACTTTTTTGGCCACTTAAAGGCCACCGATAGTAGGTGCTCATCCAGTACAAGTGTTGTTGATTCTTATGACTAATTCAGATAGAAAATATAGGGAAATAAGTAATCAATGTTATGTAATAGCTATTTAAAACAAAACAAATTTTTATTATGTCATACTTACACATGTTTCCCACACTTTTTGTGTGTTTTCATCTATTAGTATCTCATCTTTATTTAAATGTACCTCTTTCTATAAAACATGGCATCAGATGGAAGTGGATTTGGATTTAGAGTCATCAATATGTATATAAATAGAGGAATATAATTATTTTGTTGTTTTATGTCACATAAAATTATTACAGTAGATTTAAAATACATACCAATTTTTTTTTCAAGTGAAGCATACCCCATCCTTACTTTATGGCAGGGGTACATTGGTTTTGCTACCTGTTCCTTATTTTTAGAACTCAGTTGTTGTTTCATAAATAAAAAATTACAAATCAAAAGTGATGAATACATGTATCATCAAACAACATATTACTATCCAAAATGTAGTTGAAAAGACACATCCACACAACGAACAGTAAATGCATCCCACACTTCTTGGGTTATCAGGCGTGTATACATAAGCGGTGGGTGTAGGTTTATTTTCCCTTCAACATCTTTAAGATGATTTCTTGTTAGAATTTTGTGAAAGCCTCTATAAATCCTTCCAACAAGAATTAATACATATTTATTGTGGGAGTCATCTGCTATAAATGCACTCTACAAGGGACGATGAAGAGTAAGTCGATGTTTCATCATTTTATTTTTTAGTAAAATAAATAATTGATATCATAATGTTACTGTAATCTCTTCCCACATCGGTGTCTTAATCGTGGGCACAACATGGTGCCACAAATCTATATCAATCGACACGTGTTGTCGAGTAATGATTCCAATGTAACTACTGAACATGGTCTTATTAGGGTTAATGTGCTGGCCCTGCGCATTCCATCCAACCTCATATTTGATCACTTTTATTTTCTCATTAATGATTTTTTCTAACACCATCAAACTATAATGCTCCTGTTTTTTCTACATCATCGGTCCTTCGTCGCTTACCATTTCCTCAGATTCAACATCATCAATATGTTGTTCCTTTGTAGAGGTAGCATCAGTATATATAAATGGTCATTGTACCTATGCACTAGAAGAAACAATAGGTTGAGAAACCTGTTGTTCCTTAAGATTAAGAGAATCAACACGTGTATAAGGTCATTGTTCCTATGCACTACAAGAAACAGCAGGTTGAGAGACATGTTGTTCCTCAGGATTGAGAGCACCATCATGTGCAAAAGTCATTATCTAAAAAAGTGGTTTAACATTTAATTTATATTACATAAATACAACAACAAACAAATAATAATATGAGGTAACACAATGTATATTACAGAAAAAAATAACCTGATTATTGAACTCTCTTTTTTAAAGTCTGAAGGGATTTGAATCCTCTATTGATTATCCAAATCTCTTTATTATAGTCTCCTTTAACATAAAAATTTTCATCTACATTGGTACTATTGTGAAATGATTGTGACGTCCCAATGAAAGGGTCATCCTCAGTTGAATTTTTATCTGATCCTTCAGTGGTTTTGGTTGATAATAGAACAACTGACCATTTTTGGTTTGTGGGATCTGGAATATAAAATACATGTACTGCCAATGATGCCATTATAAATGGTTCATCTTTGTGATCTTCCTTACTGAAATCAACTTTCACAAATATCAATTCATCTATTTTAACAACACTCATATTATCAAACCACTTTCATTGAAAAATCGACACTTGGAATGTTGTATAATTAAACTCCCGTATTTATTTAATGGTGCCAAAGTATGACATATTCACATAAATCAGATTTATATCCTTAATACTAGAAACATGCATTGCTTCAGCTGTAAGTGTAACTCCACTATTTTTCATGTTACTATATTCATCATGTTCATTTGTATAGAACATATAACCATTAATTACATAACCATTGTAAGATAATACCCACACACTTGGTCCTCTAGCTATCCATTGAAGTCGTTTTGCAATTGAATTCGAATTTTCATCTGACTCCTCACAAATATGGTCCTAAAACCATCCTATAAACTATTGATTATGTTTATTTGATATCCATATTTCAACCATTGATGGATCAAATGCCTAAGAATTTCTTTGTGGGTTTCAACATATAGGGAAACCTCCAAACTGTTATGAAAAATGCAAAGGTGGGCCTGCTCCCAATTTGTAATATTGATTGTGACAACATCTCTTCTAGAAATTGCTTCACCCACAAGCTGCCCAATATGATGAGATTTCAGTAGACCAATGATTTCTACACCGAATAGGTATTCGGTACAGAATTCAATGGCTTTCTCAAAAATATATTGTTCTGCATTACAACCCTATGCCCAACTTTAATTTTTAACATACCCTTTAAAAATATTCATATACCATTTAATGGGGTATACCCATTTACAGTGTACAAGACCACATAGTTGAATCTCTCTCACCAAGTGAACCATCAAATGAACCATCATATCAAAGAATGTCGGAAGGAAGAACATTTCTAATTCACATAATGTGACAATAATTTCTCTTTCCATAGTCAACAATTTCTTTGGGTCTATAACTTTACTACATATAGCTTTAAATAAGAAATTGATCTTGGTTAATGTATATCAAACATTCTTGAGAAAAATACAACGTAAAGATATAAGAATTAGATCTTGCATCAAAACATGACAATCATGTGATTAACTGCTATAAAACTGGGTTTATCTAGTGCTAGAGATTTAACAACGCTAGCTAAAAATGTTGTTAAAGACCCCCTTTTTCAGTGCTAAAAAAAGCGTTGTTAAAGGGGGTCTTTAACAACGCTAAAAACAAGCACTATTAAAGGGGAGCCTTTATTATCACTTTTTTACAAGAACTAATAAAGGTCCACCCTTTATCAATGCTTTTAAAAAAGTGATGATAAATGAGGTCTTTTATCAGTACTTGTAAAAAAAGCGCTAATAAGGGGGGGGTATCAGTGCTTTTTTAGAAGCGCTGTTAAAGACCCCCTTTAAGCATTTTTTTACAAGCGTTGATAAAAGTATACTTCAAAAAAATCACATTTCATTAAAAATAATATATTAATATATAAATATATTTATATTGATAGAAATTTAATATATATTTTTTAAAATATGTTTTAAATAAGGTAAATTGACATTTACACTTAATATATAAGATATTTAGTGAAAATGAATTATAAAATAATTATTATTTTTTAATTAATAATTTTATTATTATTACCGAGTAATAGTCATTTAATATCAATTTAAAGATAACGAAAAACAAAAAATTAATAAAAGATCTAAAATAAGTTGGAAACGTAACTCGAACTTCAAACGACCATAACTTTTTATCCGGGTGTCTATTTAAGCTTTACCACATATCAAATTGAATCCTGTGACAATATCTACACCCTCGATGATAGAGATAAACCTATTTCATATTTTTCAAGGCCAAAAAAGGCCCATAAGGCCTCCAAAACTGAGTTTTTAGTCGAGGTACCCCAATTATTTAATATTCGATGTATTTTCAGCCTCATGAAAGTGGGTCTTTTTGCCCTTTTTCTATGGGGACTGTATTTATTCCTAGATCTTACATTTATATTGATATTATGGTTTTTAAATTTTATCATTTTTCATAACATATTTTTATTTATAATTTAATATATTCATATTTTCTTATATTTACTTATAATAAATCACTCATATAAATATATATACCAACATATTTATGTAAAGATGCATATTCTAATATATAAGTAAATAAATATTCTAAAAATGTATTTTAAACAATATCTAACCATTTTTTACATTATACAAATATATTTTTAATTTTTATATATACATATGTGTGTGTATTAATAAATATATATATTTATATTATATTCTAGTATATGTAAATGAATATAATATATAATATATTTAAATAAATACAAGTATATATATATCATACACATATATTGTATAAATTTATTTAAAAATTATTATATAAATTTATGTAAATATATATATATATATATATAAATAAATAGAAATATCATTAAATAGACAACAAAACAACATGGGGTAGTGGTAAAGGCATTAAAAATTCGAAGGAGAGGTGCAATGTTCGAATCCAGGTGGGTGCGCATGAGGATGGAAATTCACAAAGCATTGATAAAAGGGGTGGTGGGGTGAAAAGTGCTGATAAAGGGGTCATGTAAGCACTGATAAAGGGGTTCTGGTGCTCATGGATGTCTGAATTTTTTTACCCCCTTTAGCAGTGCTAAAAAAAAGCACTATTAAAAGGGCCCTTTAACAGTGCTAAAAAAAGTGATGTTAAAGGGGCCCTTTAACAATGCTAAAAAATCACTATTAAAAGTTTCGTTCTTTTAAATGCGCTCTAATTATTAGTGCTTTTTTAGCACTGATAAAGGCCTATTTTAGCGCTGTTAAAGGCCTTTTTGTAGTAGTGATTTTAGACCCTTTAACTTTAAATCGCTCATTAACATGATATTCTTGATATTCAATGAATACCCCTCTAAAACCTTTATGTCATTTAAGAAGTTTAAAAATTGATATCCCTCCTACCTAGAAAGAGTGTAAGCAGTTAGAGGAAGGAAATTTCATTTTTCACCCTTCATTGGCACTAACTCTTCTCGTATTCCCATATCAACCACGTCCAACCTAGCCTTAATTCCATCCTTTGTTTTTCTGAGTGCATTTAGAAACGTGTCGATGACATTATCACATACATTTTTTTCAGCATGTATAACATCAAGAAAATGTTTGGCATACAGACAATTCCAGTATGGAAATTCAAAAAAACTAATCTCTTTTTCTAACTGATTTTTGTAAGGTTTTTCAAAAACAATTTACCAAAAGAAGTGTCCATATCTTTTACTTTATCAAACATTTGATCACCAATTATTGGATATGGTGCTATATATTCTTCTGAACTTCCATCGAATGATGCCACCCAAGATCGTACTTATGCCATCATAGTAGAAATCTATAATTTCATAGAAACACATTTTTCAATGAATGTTTCAACCTAATTTACTGTGTACCTTATTCGTAAATGGGACACCCTTGAGTTCCTTTAATGGTATATCCTAACAAATTTTTATAAGTAGAAAAGAAATTTATTGTCCTACACAACATGGATCTCAACGTGAAATCTTTATTTCTATAAACATCATACAACATAACATCTGAATACCACAATGATTTCAAATCCTCGATCAATGGAGCCAAACAAACATCAATATCATTACTCAGTTATTTTGTTCCTAATATAATCATAAATAACATGATGTATTTTAATTTCAAGCATAACTATAGTGGAAAATTATAATTTACCAACATAATCGTCCATGTACTGTGATTACTGCTTTGAAAACCAAAAGGATTCACTCCAGCTATAGATAATGGAAAATGAAGGTTTCTCAGCTCGTTTCCAAATTTAGGATACTCATGATCAATTCTATTCCATTAAAGAGAGTCTGTCAGGTGACATAGTTTCCCATATTTATTTCTTATATCTATGTGCCATGTCAATTTCACTATAGTCTCCTCACTTCCATATAGGTGTCTAAACCTTGGAATGATTGGAAAGTACCATACAACTTTCATAGAACAAAATTCATATTTCTTTTATCAAAAAGCACCACACTTTATGAATTATGTAAGTGATTTGTAGTTCTTGAGAAATAGTATACAATCATTCGAGTAGGCGTGTATTCTTTCATAGATCATAACCATCGGGCATAACATTCATTTGGTATCATATGTTCAGTTATGAAGATCATTATCTTCTAGGAGCATTTCATTCAAGAGATAAAGTAGTTCCATAAAACCGACGTCACTCCATCCATTTCCTTTTTTCAAATTATAAAACTTCAGTATGGCTGGAAATGTTGTATATTTAGTGCAACCATCATACAATGTCGTCTTTGAACAAATTTTTAACTTCTCAAACAATTTTGAGCAATCACGAAGTTCATCTTCAATCATCCTTGTCATTTACTAAATACGATCTTCATTATCATTCAAATCTATAATCACATACTCAATATGGTCTTATTTATTATCCACACTTATAATCATATCAGATGATCCATAAAATGCAGTGCTATCCTATCCACTAGCTACATTCTCTTTTTCATTGTGTTTATTCCAAAATTTATAACTTCGATCTATTCCATGATAGATCAAGTGTTCTTATAACTCCTCTAGACTAATTATTCTTGAATAACAACATCATAAACATAGACAAAGGATTTGAGAAGGGTCATATGCATGATCTTTTTCAAACTTGATAAACTCTTTCACTCCATATTCGTACTCTTTTGTCAGATGATTGACATCCATCCATTCTTTATTCATATCCATCCTATTTGATTCAGTAATATTAATATTTAACAAAATAAATACACAAAATATTTTCAACTAGGGTCACCATCCAACCATATATCCCTATCATAAGATCCAAAGGAAGTGAAACAAGCCAAAACAAATCTAGACCTATAAAATATAGGTGTGATCTAAAAGTTTGGTAGGTCACCACAACCTACCAAATATAAGAGATCGATTTCTTATTACATCCTAAAAAATATAGTTTTAAATACATTAGAAAAATAAACATTTTCTATAAAGTTTTAGCAAATAAGTAGTAACACATAAAAGTGTGTTAAACCCTTTTTCTAATATTTTAATTAAATGAAATCAATCACCTGGAAACATTTTTCCTCGGCCAATAACTCTTGGTCAAATTACCTTTTTAAAATCCGACTTTAAACTATTTCATAAACACCCATTTTTGATATACACTTTTCAAAACTCAAAGAGGTTTTCAACTATCATACAGTTTTCTAAAAAATGTTTCAAAACCAACCATTTCCATAAAAACTAGGCATGGAGGCCTAAAACCCCATATTTAAAACTCACACATTCTTGGCATTTCAAATACAAACCATTCTAACTTTTCTCATTTGATAACACTTTTAAAAGGGGTTTAAGAGGGTATCATGCCTTTTATGAAAACTCAATTTTTATAAAATTTCAAATGGGACTTCTCTTTTCAAAACATGATTGGAATTCCAAGCCATTTTATCATTTATAAAAGTCATCCTAATCTATTCTTCAGACCAATTTTATCAAAACACCTTTGAAACTCAAATGGGAATTCACATTACCCTTTAAATGTTCATTGGAAAACATTCAAAGACACAGTAGGTTTCAAAATCCAATCCACATGGGAGAACACACCCTTTTGAAATAATCCATCTCATTTAGAAATTTTAAAAGCTTTAAACACCCCAAAATGTTGATATAAAAATTAACCAAGGCTAAAAAAGTAGTTTTAAATATAGATCATAAGAGTTAACTCTCCAATTTAAAAATAAAACAACATTTTCCAACATTTTTAACACTTTCAAACCACCCAAACTCTTGGTTTGAAATCCAATTAACATGGGAATAATTTTTAAAACATCAAGTTGGTGATTACCACTGATTTTAAAACTAGAATCATTATTTAAAAAAATCCATTTAGGAATTTTCCCAAACACTTGTAATCAAATATCATTCCATAAGAAGGGATAAAACCACTTGGAAAACACACCAAGTGGCTAATTATCTATATAATAATTTGAAATCATTTATAAGAAATTTAATAAAACATTACACTTAATCCACCCTTTAAATCAATTTATAAATTATTCCACCTTTATAAAATCACTCTATTGATTAAAACGTTGTCATAATTGTCTTATCCGATAAACCAAACAGGCCAATAAAAGTCACCAAATGTAATGGAACCCTTTATTTTTCATGTATCCTATAAAACCAAGTCTATATACACCCCTTTGGAATATGTAGGGTGTGAATAAAATCCAAATAAGATAACACATTGAATCTAAATAATGTTTTTACCATGGAAACCATTAGTTCTAGTTTGAAAAAATGAAATAAAAATCATTGATTCTTTAAAATAATATTTCCATAATAGAAAACATGAAAATGGTTAAATAAATTAAAACTAAGGTTGGATGACATTGTAAATATAAAGATTCAATAATAAAGAGGGAAATAAAGATATCACATCACAGGTAGTCATTAATCATGCATCGTATGATAAAAATTCTGAGTTTGAGGATACTAAGATTGTCACTAAGAACACTAGATGGAATACATGAACCAAGTATTACATATGAGGGAGCTCATCTATATCATTAGGGTACTAATAAATCCTTTTAACACACCCAGTCTAACCAGGCCACTATCCCTTTCTAGAGCATAATTTGTACTGGTTGTTGCATCTTTCTAGGTTACCAAGTCACTCAATGTCTCTCATGTCAATAATAATAAAAAATATATAATTCAGTTATCACAAGTTTTCAATTACAAAAACGTCATTTCTATGTTATATTTTAATGAAAAATTATATTGATGATTTATTTGAAACCAAATCATTCCATTGAATCACTTCATTGAGCACTCGATGAACCCAAAAAATGCTTCCATTTAAAAATCCACATGAAATTTCTTTTAAAAAAAAGAAGTAATTAAATTAAACAATAATCCATAATGCTTCATCAAAAGAATGCTTTATAATAATAACTAATGGAAATATCAAGAACATTAGGAGTTCATAGGGAATGATAAAATATTTAGAGACACCTACATTAAAACTGATAAATTGTTTCACGCTCATATAAATTCACTAAGGAAGGATCCTTAAGAACCAAAAAAGGCATAAAATTTCATCAAACCCACCTCCCCTACCTTAGGTTCATCCCCATGGCCATATATAGTATCAATCACGAAGAAAAAATAATGAACAATGAAGAACAAGGGGAGAGGAGGGGAAATCATAGAGAAATATATAAAAACAAGATTTGAATATCATAACTTTAGTTTTGAGGGTCTTGATTCATCGAAAATGCGACGGTAGTGGGCTGGAGTGACGACGCAGAGGCAGTACGATTAGGGGAGAGTGGTGCGCAGTGATAGCGGGGTTCAGAAAGAGCGGTGGGGCTGCAGTAGTGTGGTTGGACGTGAGTGGAGGAGCGACGACATCAGGGTTCGATAAGAGAGGAGGCACGATGATAGTCGGCTTCCGCAAGAGCTTGAAGGTGTGTGAGAGAGGAAGCCGGCTGTCATGGTTCATTTATAAAAATGGGTTATGCTTTTATCAACACTAATAAAGGTATGTTTTATCAGCGCTAAAATAGAAAGTGCTGATAAAACCTACCTTTATCAGTGTTTTTTTTAGCGCTAATAAAGACACTGTTTATCAATGTTTTTTTAGCGGTGATAAATGTATATCTTTAGCGCTGATAAAGTCTCCATTTATCAGCACTTTTTAGCACCGATAAAGACGTATCTTTATCAGCACTAAAAAAGAACTAATAAAGATATAATGTTAATAGTTTATTTTTATATATTTATAAGATTATAAATATAAAAAATATATTTATTATAATTTTATAATTATTTAAATAAATATATATTTATTTATCATTATCACTATTAATATATATATATATATATATTTACAATAATAATTATAAATATGTGTGTATATATATATATTTAAATAATTATAAAATTATAATAATTGTATTTATTATACTTATAATTTTATAAATATATATAATTAATATATTTATTATAATTTCATCGGGGGTACAGGTGGACGGTTTGGTCGAAGGTGGATGGCGGTACGATGTTCACCCAAAGTGAAAGGCATAGGCCATGTTGACAGGTGAGTAAGGGCACAAGCTGCGGGAGTGGGATGACCGACTGTCGGTGGCTACCGCAAAAACGGGTTTTTGCAGCGCCACCTTTTAACAATGATAAAAACAAGCACTGATAAAGACTCACCTTTATCAGCGCTTTTTTACTAGCACTGATAAATGGTATATTTCAAAAAATAAGATTTCATTAAAAATAATATATTAATATATAAATATATTCATGTTGATATAAATATAATATATATTTTTTAAATATGTTTTAGACAAAGATAAATAGGCATTTAAACTTAATATATAAGATAATTAGTGAAAATGAATTATAAAATAATTAAAAATAGTTTTTTAATTAATAATTTTCTAATTATTATCGAGTAATAGTCATTTAATAACAATTTGAATATAATAAAAATCAAAAAATTAATAAAAGATCAAAAATAAGTTGAAAACATAATTTGAACTTCAAACGACCATAAATTTTGATCCGAGTGTCAGTTTGGGCTCTACCTGTCACAACCCGACCCAAGCTGGGGCTCGAGCCACAACTACCCCAAGCCTGCCGCAATAGGCCAGGGGTTGGCAACAAGCATCGAAGGCACAAATAACTTAGGGATGCCTTTTCCTAAGAACCTACACACACACACACACGACCAACTCGATGAAAAATATAAAAAGATGCAAGTGATGTAAAGTAAAGTAGACATGCATAAACCCCTAGACAATATAAAGATACAGTATCCAACACTGATAAGTAAAGGGGGAAAAAAGACACGCCCAGACCAGAAATTGGTCCCAACCTGAAGATAACTGGAAAATAGTATCTTCTGAGAGAGATCGACTCCTATATCCCAACTGTGACCACCGTACGTGGTCCACACAGCCAGTAACCCAATGCTCATTAGTATTCATGGTCGACCTATCCACCATCTTCAAAAGACACAACACGTGTTGGTAAAATCTCATGCAGCGTTGAGTATATACATACCCAGTAGAACTCCCAAAAAAGGTGAAGGGGGGTCAGTAAGTGATACAACTGAAGAGAATTAATAGATGGAACAAGGTATAATAAAGAGAATAGAAAGAGTGTAACTCAAACCAACAATAGTGTGAAAGTAGACTCATCAAAACACAAGGAGCTCGAGACAGTGATGAGATGAACTCCTCGTCGAGTCTTCGCTACCTATAGCCAGAGAGTAGACCCATCCAACCATGAGGAACTAGACATGGAAAGCACGTGGCATACCCCGTGCGTCTTCACCTACCTCAAAAGGAGGGTAACCAAGACCCAATGAGTGGTTGCTTCAACAAGATAGATATATATATTCTTAGTCAAAGAATCCCAAACAAGAGAGTAAGAGGATCTCCATCTCCCAGACCAGCCTGAGAAAGTGAGTAGCCATCAGTTCCAAGTAAATCCATATGAAATGCCCATCACCCCATCACATATACTGAGTAGGCCCAAGTAAAAGGGGCTCAAATCACTACACCTCGATACTATCCACTTTGGGTGACACTGATTCGCCCTCACAGTTTTAGGTTGCGTCACAAGGACACATCTTGATGGGGGAAGTTCCCCTATTTCTTGTGAGTCCTTAGGCAAGTCGAACCACACCTTTCCAATATGCCTGCATAGTCGAGGGTCTACTCTAAATCGTCGGGGACTACGCTACCCAACCATGCTAAGGGGTCATCCGGTATCTACTCGTCAGAGACTACGCTACCCAACCCTACTGAGGGGTCACCCCAGTATCTGCTCATTAGGGACTATGCTACCCATCCCTGCTGAGGGGTCAGCCTAGTATTTTCTCGTCAGCTACTATGTTACCCATCCCTACTTAGGGGTCAGCCCAGTATCTGCTCATCGGGGACTATGCTACCCAACCCTACTGAGGGGTCAGCCCAGTATCTTCTTGTTAGGGACTAAGCTACCCAGCCCTGCTGAGGGGTCAGCCCGGTATCTGCTCATCAGGGACTATGCTACCCATCCCTAATGAGGGGTCAACCTGGTATCTGCTCGTTGGGGACTATGCTACCCAGCCCCACTGAGGGGTCAAACTGGTATATGCTCTTTGGGGACTACACTACCCAGCCCTACTAAGGGGTCAACCCGATATGGTCTGGTATGCCTGTCTGATCGCTGCCATCATTAGGTGTCATATCTGCACATGCCAATATTGGAACTTCCACATCATATCTCGAAAGCCACTTTTGAGGACACCATCACATTCTATACAGAAAAACACTCAGGATAGGAATCTCATAGCTAGAAATCTGAGTTCAAACAAAATAGATACGAAGGATTGAAGATTTCTCACATGAGTTCAAAAAGTACACGATGTGTGAGGGGGCCCACACGACATTTTCCCCCTCTTCATTTCTTGTCCATGTCTCTGGTCATACATGAGTCCCATCCCATGTGGTAGTGCACACCGTGTAGGTGAACTACATGGCATGTCCCACTTATCCGAGGACCGAGTCTTGTCTGCTGGTTGTGTCTATGTACTCAAACTCTGTTTCCATGTACTTCAGTACACGACATGCTGGTCCACACGGGAGGATGCCTGTGTGGCCAAGCCGTGTAGTTGGAACATGGTGTGTACCTGTCCATGTGTTCCTTCATATGGATTTTCATATATAAAGGGTAGTACACAACGTGTCAAAGGGAGTACACTGTTTCATCCTTATCTCTTCCCAAACCCTAGCATTGACACTAAGGGAGGCTACACATCATGTGTTCTTCATTCTACATAGTGTGTAGTCGGGATTTTTGCCAAAATCTCAAAAATCTCTTGAATCTTCTCCTACAATTTAAATATGCTCTAGTTGTAGTCAACGTCACCTGATTTCACTCTGAAATCACCAAATCTAGCTGAAGAATGTGGGATTTCTTTACTGTTAATCATGATTCACCCCCGTCCAAAACCGAGGGTTTGGACAGATCTTCTGAGAACCATTGTAGCTTCGATTCTCATCAGACCTGTATAGAACCTTTGGATTGTTCATCCTCTTGTCGCGTTATTTCCAGATTCGTTCCTCACTCACAATTCTATCACCGTTTGGAAAATCTACCTCGTTCCGAGCATCCGATCAAGATCAAGGTTCCTGGTAATCATAGAACTGGGATCCATAGGGATTATATGGTGATAAATGTGAATAAAATAGAGAGAAAGGCACCAAAAACCAAGGTTTGGATTGTTGAAAAAAGGTTCTTTTCCAATGGATCAAAATGGTGCGATTTTGGTTAGAACCAACTGAGAAAGAATAGAAAATCGGTACTTGGGATCATGTATGGATTGAAAACAAGGTGTAGGTTAAAGAAACAAGATTCAACATGATCAAGATTTTAATATAAGGTAAAAAATACTAAAGACTAGTCCTACCTGGATCGAATCTCTCTTTGTTGATGTATAATGTGTTTATCAATGAAGGAGGATCCACTGTGCTTTGATCCGTCTAGATCTAGGGGTTCGTCGTCATTCTTTGTTCTTCGTTCATCAACGGGAAGGAAAGGAGAGTGGGTTGTCATCGTTGGAAAAATAGGATTATGAAGGAATTCCTCTAAAATGAGAATTTATAGCCCTCAATTATGTTTAATGATTTTTAATTAATTAATCAAATTAATTAATTAAATCACTTAAAATGCTCCACCAATGAGTGAGGGATCTGAACATATTGCACCGACTCATTTTATGTCACGTTTAGGGGAAACACCACATTCTAGACCCAATCATGGTCTCAGATTTTTGATCTGATCAACCATTTAAGAGTTATCACATTTTATTTAATTAACCATGCATGTGTAATATAAAATATATTGAATATTTTTATAAAATTAATTTTGGGCACACCGAGCCTCAGAATCACACGTTGTCTTAGTTCCTGGCTTGGAAATAATATTTAGAGATATTTTAAAGTCTTATTAGGAAAAAAACCAGGTCTCTAAATCATTCCATCCTTCAAGTTTTTCATCCTTGAAAAGAAAAACTAAGCAAACAACTCAGGATACTAAGCCTTCATCTGGATCTCCTGCTCCTAGGAACTCTCATGCACATTTTTGTGCTGCCATAACATGAAAACCAGGGGGATGAATCATCCTCATAGGGACTTCTTCTATCAGTCCTCGGTCGCTACCGGGTGCTCTACAAAGGTGGCTCTATCATCGATGTCCCGCTTTCCCCAGTCGATAACGTGCGTAGGGTCATGAACGTATCTCCTTAGTTGCGAAATGTAGAAGAAGTCATGCACCTGCTCCAAATGTGGGGGTAAGGAGAGGTAGTAGGCAACTTCGCCAATCCTCTACATGATCTCAAACAACCTGATAAACCTCAGGGATAGATTTCTTCCCCAGTTGAACCTCTGTATCCCACATTGTGGGGAGACTCTCAAGAAGACATGGTCTCCCTGCTCAAACTCCAAGGGCCTACAACGACGATCGGTATAGGAATTCTGTCTACTCTGGACTATCTTCATCCGTTCACGGATGAATTTCACCTTCTTTGTCGTTGCCTGCACCAACCACTAATGGAAATCAGACTTTTCCCAACACTTGTATACCAACGGTTCAAAGAACCGTTGGTATAGGTTATCTTTACAAATGGTTTGCATAAACCATTCGTAAAGATCTACAACAAGTGACTTTTCCCAACGGTTTGATGAAACCATTGGGAAAGATGGGTAAAAAATCACTTTTCCCAACGGTTTGATGAAACCGTTGGGAAAGATGGGAAAAAATGAGTTTTCCCAACGGTTTCATTAAACCGTTGGGAAATATTGAGTTTTCCCAAAAAATTTTAAAAACCGTTGGGAAAAATATGCCCCAAATTCTCTAAAACCAGGCAGCCACCTCCCCACGATTCCAGAACCATTCCGCTGCTCTCCAGAAGTGATTCCTTCACAGAAGCACTTGAGAAGCCCCACCTCTTCCATCGGATCAGCTGCTGCCAGGTTAAACTCCTTCCATCTTTTATCAAGGATATAGTTCCACCTCTTATCAAGAATATCCTTCTATTCTCAAGGATTTCGTTATTCCCAATTTTTAGGGTTTTTTAAAATTTTATGATTCACTACTCCACGAATTGTGTACTCAAATCACTACATCGGTGTATGTCCAATTAATGTTTTCATTACACATTTACATTTATAAGGGCATGGTGTCTCTTTATTGTGTTCTAATTTTAAAGATTCATAGTTTTTTTAATCTCAATGCTTAAAATATTACAGCTTCATGTATATGAACTCATAAGAAATTGTTTGTAATATTTATTGATATTATTTCATGAAAATCACTCCTTTCATTAAGATCATGTCAAACATAAAGATCTTGTTCATCTTAATTTTTGTACACTATGTGTATTAATTATGTATCATGTTTCTATCAAAATCTATATATATATAAAATGAAACATTTTTCACTTATACTTTTCACAATAGAACATATGGATTATCTTCTTGAACTTTGCAAAATAGTATGTGGTCCCTAATTGGCACATCTTCCTTCTTCATGAAACTAATTCAAAGAATGTCAAATTCGCAATATTAGTGAATATTAGTTTTTCTAATATAACCATTAATGATTCTGCCTTCAACATCATACATGTGTTATTTAATCACCTTTTTAAAACACAATGACCATTTTCACTGATTTGGGGTTCCTCAAAATGCTTGGGAAAATCAGAAAAATGCATGTATTGAATCGTTTTTCTCATATGGTTTCATGGATATAAGTTCATCTCGAAAACCATGACTGCATGGTTCAAATATCATGAGGACCATGAGATTATTATTCTTCACACAAATGAAGTTGTTTTCTGCAACTATGTGTTTTTGTTTTCACTTTTGATTTGGCTGAAAGGGGAGCTTTGTGGTCATTAATCATGGTTGTGGGTGGTCATTTAGGATGTAAGATAGTATGAATTCATTTTACTTGTATATCCAATATTATTATTGTTTTATGTTCAATTTGATTATCTTTAATAAGTGATGTTGTTTAATAAGTTGTTATTAATGGTTGTAATAATGACGATATGGTATAAGGGTTCATATGGTGTGTATAAGGGTTCACATGGTGTGTATAATGGTTGACATGGTATCAGTGAACTCAAGTCATTAATTTAAGCCTTCATTCTCACTAGAATATAAGAAATTGAATGATGTAAACCCATACTCACATGATTTTTTACCTTAGATAGTGTCCAACATATGGAATACGAGCTTTTGAATTCATCAGTTAACCATGATCATATATTCCATTTCCCCCATGATGACTGCACTAATATAACTTTAGGGTCAATTAAATATTGTTCTCATTGTACCTTGTATATTATGTGTCCTTCTTGGCCAATACTCACTTTTATGAGGGTGGGGTGCTTTTCACTACCCATGCTGGCATGTGTAGACATCCATAAAAATGTTAGATAAGTCACAAGTTTAATTCAGTAATGTTGTTATCATTGGCATACTTTATTATTAATTTCAAATTTAAAAATAAATGTTTTTGTATATACTTAATGAAATTAAATCTTTTTACAAGCCATGAACAACCTATTAGTGTAGAAGCCTAAAATTTATTCACCCATGGGGTGCACTTGACTTGGGGAAGTAATTGGGTAATGAAAGGTATGGCCATAGAGGTGCCAATAATGAGTTATTGAACATGAGTGAATGATTTGGGATGCCTATAACACATGATGAGACCTGAGGAATGTGCCTCTTATATACCTAATGAAAATGAATATAAATAAATTTTAATTTAATTTATGAGTACTTGTTCTTTACATTATTTTAATAGTTCACTACATCGACTAGAAACTTCTTCCTTTATCATTTACTTAAATGTATTTTCTATTAAAGTTCAATCCCATTGAATTGTTTATGACAAAATGACTTATATAAATTCTTTTTACAAAATGTACAGAAGTTGGATGTATGAAACCGATCGGATCTCAATCGATTTTCAAAACAATTTGGAGAGCTTTATAGATTTTTCATTTCACAATGCTTCAGATAGTGGTCACATACACTACCCATGTTCCAATTGTGTTGGTAGACTTTGGTTGAGTCATGAAGAAGTAAACTACCACATAACAAAAAATGGTTTTCAAGCAAACTACTTTGTGTGGTATCACAATGGGGAGAAAATAAAATCTCAAATTGATGATGATCGAAATGAAAAGACTGGAATGGATAATTTGTTAGATGATCAGTTTCCGTTTGTTCGTCATCATGAAAAATAAAGGATTTTGACTCAAGAAGACTTCGATATTAGGACAGCTGATGCTTCTAGTGAAAATGATGATATTGATAGGGTGAAAAAATTGAATGATGCTGACACGACTCCAGTATATCGACAATGCGATAAAATGAAAAAGCTGGAATTTTTAATCCGATTGTTTCATGGGAAAACTATGTATGGGATTTCTAATAGAGTAATCGATTACATTATTACCCTCTTGAAGGATTTACTTCCAGATAATGCAGATATTACCTTAAACCACTATATGGCATGGAAGTTAGTTGAGGAACTTGGATTTTCAAGAAACAAAATTCATGCTTTCCCGAAAGATTGCAGTTTATTCTAGGAGGAAACCGCTGAACGAAATGATTGTATAAAATGTGGCACATCCTGCTGGAAGTCAAAATCTGATGGAACACCATCTCGCATTCCACAGAAAGTAATGTGGCACTTTCCATTGATCCCTAGACTCCAGAATATTTTTATGTCTGACGACATATCAATAAAAATGAGATGGCATAATACCGAGAGAAAGAAGACTAATGATGAGTTGGTTCATCCTGCAGATGGATTTGCATGGCAGAGATTTGATGCTCAATATCCTGATTTTGCAGCTAACGTGCGCAATGTGAGGCTGGATCTTTCATGCGACAGTTTTAATCCGTTTGGGCAGATGCTTACTTCACACAACACATGACCACTTTTTATACACATTTATAATCTTCCCCCATGGTTGTGTATGAAAAAACCTTTCACTTTCATGATTATACTCATATCTGGTCCTTCTAATCCCGACATTGATATTGATGTATACATGCAACCTTTAATAAAAGATTTGAAACTTCTTTGGGATGTGGATGTGTGCACATACGATGCCTATTCGAAAGACATATTTCAGATGCGTGTTGCGCTTATGTGGACGATCAATGATTTTCCAACTTATGCAATGATGTCTGGATGGAGCACAAAGGGAAAACTGTCATGCCCAATTTGTATGAAGAATACATGATCCAAAAGACTGAAACATCGCTGTAGTTTTAGTTTTATGGGACATCGACGATTCTTGCCAAATGATCATCCATATAGAATGAATCGTCGAAGATTTGATAATACCATAGAGACCGATGCTCCACCTCAGCATATGTCTGGAACTGATGTGCTTAATGAATTGAAAGATTTCAGTTTTTCATTCGGGAAGGGTCAAATGAAATCTGGAAAGAGAAAGAATGTTTCCACTGAAACCTATTACAATTGGAGGAAGAGTAGTATCTTTTTTGATTTGCCTTATTGGTTAACCAATTTGTTACGTCATTGCTTAGACGTAGTGCATATTGAAAAGAATATATGTGAAATGTTTCTTTCGGTTCTTCTAAATGTCAAGGGGAAGACAAAAGATGATTTACGATCTCGGAATGACTTGGTGGATTGGGGCATCAGAACAGAATTGCATCATGTGCGTATTAGTGAAAATAAATGGAAACTTCCATGTGCTTCTTATGTGATGACACCTATGAAAAAAAAATTCTGGAAGTATTAGAGACTATTATAGTTCCTAATGGCTATTCAAGAAACATATCTAAATGGGTCAACAGAAGAGAGTTGAAGCTAAAATCTTTGAAGACTCATGATTATCACGTTCTACTGCATGAGTTGCATCCAATAGAAATCCGTCATCTTTTGTCCAATAATGTAAGGGTGACTATTATTTGGTTGTGCCATTTTTTTAGAGATCTTTGTGCTAAGAATTTGTCCAAGTCTTTCTTTCAAAAAATGTTGACAGTTGCCCCATTAATTTTGTGTGAGTTGGAGAAAATATTTACTCCATCATTTTTCACATGCATGTTGCATCTGAATGTCCATATTCCCACTGAAATACTTCTCGGAGGACCTGTTTCTTTTCGTTGGATGTATCCAACTGAAATAATTATGTACACATTAAAGTATTATGTCTGAAATAGGAATCATCCCGAAGGTTCTATCATGAATGGTTACTTGTCTCAAGAATGTATGGATTTCTGCTCGATGTATTTGTCTAATCTTACTACAAGAATGAACAGACCAATGAGAAATGAAGAAGAACAGTATGATCAAATTGAACCCAGTTTTCCATCACTTCCTCAAACAGAAGGAATTCCTGAATCATATACATTGAAGACATTAAGCCATGAAGAGCGAGAGATGGCACATCGCACAGTTTTGTTAAACTGTGATTTGTTTGATGACTATATCAGGTAACTAAATTGAATATGTATATCTTACACATATATATGTTAACCTATTCATATTTTTTATCTACAGGGAACATAAAACAATGATAAATAGGAAGCATCGTTCTTTATCTTTGAGAAGGAGAGAGACTTTTCATAGCAAAGAGTTTTCTGCTTGGTTAAAATTGAAGGTAAAAATATTACTGTTTAAAATAATTATATCAATATTTAATTATGTTTAACAGTAATTTATATTACAAGTATTGAGTTTGTCTGCTGACTCTGTCTCTGAGGAAATAAGATCTTTGGCTTTTGGTCCTAATACCGTGGTTCGTGACTGTAAATCAATTGTTATCAATGGGTAAAAATTTATTATCACTGAACGAGAAAAGAACATGAGAACACAACATGATGGTGTTATGGTTACTGCCACAACAAATTGTTATGCCACTGCATTAGATAATAGACCGCGATTTGAAAATGTGGGTTATTATGGAGTCATTGAGAAAATGATAATATCGGATTATTACTCTCATGGATGAGTCACAATGATAAAATGCCATTGGTTTGATTTGATGACGAGACATGGCACATTTATTGATGATTGTGGATTTCAAGTAATTAATATGACTTGCACTCTTGCTACCGAAGAACCATATGTGTTGGAATCAATGGTTAAACAAGTTTTTTATGTCAAAGACCAACTTGGAGCTGAATTTGGTGTCATAGTTGAAGTAATTCCAAGACATATTTTTGATGATGGTGATGATGGAATTGACACTGTACCTAGTGCCATTGGAACCAATCCATTTATTTCTTTTGATTACTCCAGTAGCTCAATTGTCAGAGTTGATTGTGAACCTGAAGTTGTGGTTGAAAATATATAGAATCATTCATCCATGTTCTCAATTCTTTTGGTTTACCTCGAGTTGGGTTGTTAAGGTTGGTAATATTCAAATTAATTTAGTATTGATCACAAATATGTTTTAGCTAACTTGACCGTTATGTGAATTTTCAATGTTTATTGGTTGCAGTTTTATTTGAATTGCATTTTCTAATTTGGAATTGAAATGTATTCAAACCTAGTCAAACAATATTTCTAACTTGGTGAACATTACAACTTGTATGATTTATTAAATCCATTCAATATCTTCTAAAACAATTGATAGCTAAATTACCAATGAATCCCCTTATTCCCTCATATATTTAGTTTTTTGGGTTACAAATTAGTTTCCTTTTTCTAATTAATTACATATTTGTTTTCAAAAGTAGGAAATGAATCCAATTTAAGAGATATTAAAGAACAAAATGATGGATAACAATTGTCGAATGGTGGAGTTGGGAATTCCACCATTAGTGCCTACAGTGAGTACTTTATTTCAAATATATATATTTAAAGAATATATAATGTCATGTGATTAATTTTTTTTGTAAACATTTTTGTAGGATCCACCTATACGTTGACAGTTATTCGACGAGGAGCCTAGTACTAGTCCTAGTACTTAGGCCAATGGTATGAGGAGGGTTCGTACCAGAGGTGGAAGAGCAGTTCGCGTACCCGAATAGACCCTGCCCCTCCCACTGACATGTCATCATTCCCACATTCTGATCCTGGTGTGTCATTAGGGACACATGGGATATTTAGGCCTCCCATGTTTTTTCCACCTTTTGCATCTTCTGGCCCATCATTTTCACATCCCATGATGATTCCCAATCCCCAGTCAGAATCCGATCATACAGATGTCCCATATTCATTTCCTTCTACTTCTGTCTCTTCGAGCTTCTATATTCCATCATCTTCAACTTTTGTTCCACCACAGGGTGTTCCATCAGTTTCTGTGGATCCAGCGGTGCTCAGCGATCAGACTGGCGCAGGTATATTTATATAACCCTAACAAATTTTTATAGCAATATTTATTTTCATTATAACATGTTTTGATAAAATATTTGTTTTTCTTTCATGATAGATACATCTACTGATAGGAGGAGGGGGCGGAGGCGTACACGCATGCGTTCGGTGTGGAACCGCCGCACACAGGTTATGGTGGATTATAATGAAGACAACCAAATGGTTGAGAAAATAGGGCAGCAATGTCAGAGTTTTTTGGCGACGCTTGACAAATACTCCGACATCATTCTCGTCAGCCCGCTATCATGGATACATTTTCCACATGAGGTCCAGGATAGAGCTTGGGCAGAGATATGGGTAAAAAAATCTATTGTATTTAATTCCATGAATTATTTTTGTATTTATATGAATTAATATTTTGATGTCAGCTTCGATTTAATTTTCTCGATGGTGAGGGTGCATGACCGGAACGTCTAAAGGATTTAAGAAAGATTTGGAGAGCCTACAAGCATGAGTTATATATTGGCTGGCATGCTAGAGTTGGCACTCAGTTAGAGGCTATACCAGTCATGGATGATTGTCCTATAGAGCAGTATCGTCAGATGATTACTCATTGGATGAGTACCCAGTTTAAGGTATGAATTATATTTGAGGTATTTAAATAATAACTTTCATGTTTTTAATTAATATTATCCTTTTCATTATCGAATTTTATTTAGGAATCATCTAGAAAAAATAAAAAAAAAACAGTGATGCAAAAAAATACGTCCACACACTAGGACGTACTTCGATGTCGGATCATGAGAGGAAGCAGTTATGACAATTGTTTATAAGTTTTCTTTACGACTTACATTTTCTTTTGTTTCCTCAATTATTTAATCGTTTGCTAAAGTTTTCATATAAATTTAGTTTTCAATGTCATTGTAGAGGCAAATACATAATATTGAAGGACGTGTGCCTCGAGCAAAACTGTTTTGCTCGAGTAGACGGAAAAAGGATGGAAGTGCCATCAACGAAGCAACTCAGCAGAAGATTGTAAATTTTAATCTGTTGATTTTATATTTTAATATATATTTTTTAACTTAATAATATATTTATATTTGTAATAGGATGCTTTAGAGGCCCTCGATTCCCAAGAACCATACAATTTTGGGCCAACTGACCACTTACATCAGGTGTTGGGAGATGAGCATCCTGGAAGAGTACGTTGCCGACCTAGGATAGCCCCGACGAGGTATTGACCCTCCTCAGGTATGAGTTATAGTGCCACCGAGATGTAGAAAGTTAGGGAATAGGCAGCACAAGTTGATAAAAGGGCCATAGAGATGGCAGAACAATATGATAGGGCAAACATTGCATTTATGAAATTTATTGAAGTTCTACGCCCAACACTTCCAGTAGAGGCCAGCCCAGATTTTGATCAATATATTTCATCGATACGTTCTATATATAGTGCACCAGGTGGTATTTCTAGTGGTGGTCAGGATGATGCCCAGCTTGATGATGATGACAGCAAGGAGTCTGATGTGGAAGAGGAGGGAGAGGAGGAGGGAGAGGGCGAGGGCGAGGAGGAGGGCACTGACTAGGGAGAGGATGATGATGGGGATGAGGACGAGGGTGATGATGATGTTGATGATGGTGATGCGGGACAAATTTATCCATTACATTTTTGACTAATATTACTGAGATTTGATGTTTAATCTATTCTAGTTGTTGGTTTTATCTAGACCCGTAGTATAGTATTGGAGTTGAGTTATTTTTATATATTGTCTGTTTTTATGGATGTTGTTGTCTTTTAGTGTTTGTGTGTTTGGTAACTACATGGACAACCCCCCTACTTCCTGGACCCTGTACAACCCCCCACCATCCTCCTTGTACCCCGAACATCCCCCCGGACAACCCCCCCCCCCCCCCACCATCCTCCTTGGTCCCCGGATAGCCCCCGGACACCCCCCAGACAGCCCCCACCCCCACCCTCCTCCATGAACCCTGAACATCCCCCCAGACAGCCCCCCGGACAACCCCTACCCTCCTATTTGGACCCTGGACAACCCCCCGAACACCCCCCGGATAGCCCCCCGCACAGCCCCCCCCCACCCTCCTCCTTGGTCCCCAGACAGCCCCTCGGACACCCCCTGAACAGCCCCCCGAACAGCCCCCCCGGACAGCCCCCCACCTCCTTGATTTCATTTACTAATAGAAAATCTATAATATATATTTTATTTATTTTCATCATGATAATCAATGTAAATCACATTTACACATCTAATCAATATCATAGATTCTTGGTATGTTATAAAAGGGATGTATTCATGGGGCATGGCATTGTTAGCTCTGAAATGTTTCAAATAGTGTATTTGAATAATGTGAATAAACAACTAACATAATTTATCACAATGATCCATGGGTCATATGTGACGTGTACGAGCCAACCCGGGCTCAATTCGAGGGGCGGTGTGGCCGACACCACTCATAGTGTCTCTCTTTTGTTTAAAATGGACTTCATTTTAAGTGAAAACAACAACTAGCATACGGAAAACCGACCAAACAAATTTTAATTGTGTCTATACTTTATAACAATGATCCATGGGTCATATCTGATGTGTATGAGTCAACCTTGCCTCAATCCGAGGCACAGTGTGGCCGATACCACTCTAATTATGTCTCTCTTTTGTTTAAAATGGACATTATTTTAAGTGAAAACAACAACTAACATACAAAAAACTGACCAAACGCATTCGAAATGTGTTGATTCTTTAAGATAATGATCCATGGGTCATATGTGACGTGTAAAATCCAACCTGGGCTCAATCCGAGTCGCGGTGTGGCCGGGATCACTCTAAGTGTCTCTCTTTTGTTTAAAATGGACAACATTTTAAGTACATATGGAAAACTGACCAAACGTATTCTGATCATGTTGATACTTTAGAACAATGATCTATGGGTCATATGTGACGTGTACGAATCAACCTCGCCTCAACCTGAGACACAGTGTGGCCGACACCACTCAAAGTGTCTGTCTTTTGTTTCAAAAGGACATCATTTTAAGTGAAACCATCAACTGGCATACGGAAAACCGACCAAATGCATTCGGATTATGTTGATACTTTAGGAAAATGATCCACGGGTCATTTGAGACATGTACGAGTCAAACTTGTCTAAATACGAGACACGGTGTGGCCAGTACCACTCTAACTGTGTCTCTTTTGTTTAAAATGGACAGGATTATAAGTGAAAAGAACAAATGGCATACGGAAAACCAACCAAACGCATTCGGATTCTGTTGATAATTTATTACAACGATCCATGGGTCATATGTGACGTGTATGAGCAAACTCGGGCTCAATATGAGTCGCGGTGTGGACGGGATCACTCTGAGTGTCTCTCTTTTGTTTAAAATGGACAACATTCTAAGTACATATGAAAAACTGACCAAACACATTCATTTTCTGTTGAAACTTTAGTAAAATGATCCATGGGTCATATGTGACGTGTATGAGTCAACCTCGCCTCAATCCGAGGCACGGTGTGGTCGACACCACTCAAAGTGTCTCTCTTTTGTTTAAAATGGACTTCATTTTAAGTGAAAACAACAACTAGCATACAGAAAACCAACCAAACGGATTCTGATTGTGTTGATACTGTAGATGCCGGAAAAGTCCATTGTTCCCAAACAAAGCTCCGGATGCGGAAAGCGAGGTCGTATTTGGAGTTAGAAGCACGTTTCGGAGGGCCCGGAGGCCTTGCGCGGAATTTTGGAGACCCGCGCGCAAAGTTGTAGTGCCGCGCGCAAACCTCCCGGGATGCGCGCAATGCGCTGGGCTGGCGCGCAATTTTGCGCGCCCGTGGCCCGCGCGACTCCCTTGCACGCCGGGCCCGATTCCGCGCCCGCGAAGGAAATTGCGCGCCCACGGACCAGATTCCGCGCCCGGGGTTGCCTATAAATATAAGGCGACCCCCGACGTTTTGGGGGTTGCCGGAATTCGAAGAGTCGCTCGTTCGCGCAATCCGACCCCCTCCGTGCGCAATGCCGATCTTTAGGTAACCTCCTTTCTTTTGCGCAAGAAAGCCTCGGGGTTCGCCTTCGCGCGCAATCCCTTTGGCTCCTTTCCTTTGAATAACCCTTCACCCAAAGGCATTCGCGCGCGAAAGAAGCCTCTTGCGCGCAATTGCCCCCCGGGTGTGCGCAATCCAGCCCGATTGCGCGCACCCCCCATTTTCAAAGTGGCCATTCGTTAAAGAATGAGCCGTTGCCCCCGCGCGCTATCCGAAGCCCAGTGTGCGCAATCTCAATCATCTGCGCGCAAAGTGCTGGCCCAATTACGCGCCAGCCTGCCCATTTGCGCGCCGACCCGTGGTATTGCGCGCCAAGTCCCTCTTTTGCGCGCAAACCGCCAGGGTCGCCCCCTTTGACCCCCTGAGGGTACCCGCCTGCGTGGTGCCCGATGATCTTCATCCCGGGTTCCCGCACCGTGCGTTGTCTTCCCGTGCGTCCCTCCAGGTTCACGCGAAGTGACACAGACCCATTAGCGGCACCACCTCGTCCGCGCTGCAAGACGTTAAACTGCCAAGCATCTTCGTCCAACATGACGTTAAACTGTACTTCGTCCGAGCTACAAGACGTTAAACTGTTCAGCATTCGTCCTGCATGACGCTAAACTGCACCTCGTCCGCGCTGAAAGACGTTAAACTGCCAAGCATCTTCGTCCAACATGACGTTAAACTATACTTCGTCCGAGCTACAAGACGTTAAACTATTCAGCATTCGTCCTGCATGACGCTAAACTGCACCTCGTCCGCGCTGCAAGATGTTAAACTGCCAAGCATCTTCATCCAACATGACGTTAAACTGTACTTCGTCCGAGCTACAAGACGTTAAACTGTTCAGCATTCGTCCTGCATGACGCTAAACTGCACCTCGTCCGCGCTGCAAGACGTTAAACTGCCAAGCATCTTCGTCCAACATGACGTTAAACTGTACTTCATCCGAGCTACAAGACGTTAAACTGTCCAGCATTCATCCTGCATGACGCTAAACTGCACCACGTCCGCGCTGCAAGACGTTAAACTGCCAAGCACCTTCGTCCTCGACACACGACGTTAAACTGTACTTCGTCCGGCAAGACGTTAAACCGTACGCTTCGTCCTCAACGCATGACGTTAAACTGTACTTCGTCCGGCAAGACGTTAAACCGTCCGCGTCGCCCGATCCCGTGCCTCGCACGCAGGGTCCCCCTCCCGGTTTGGATGTGGCCCCCACCCGCTCGTCTCTGCAGGGGTGTCGGGACTGGAGTGGCCTTCGCCCACGGGGGTAGAGTATTACAGACAGAACGAACTACGTGGACTTTGATCCCTATCTCCTAAACAGGGTACGTAGGAAGCCTCTCCGAGGTTCAAGCCCACCACCTGGTCGTCCCGGTCATATTCACGTCAGTTCGTCCATCAGTGGACCCCTCCCGGGTTCACACTTGCGTCGATTCACCTATGAATCCGCCCTTGTGGGAGACTGCACATGTGTATCTCCATTGTGCTTCCCCACTGCCCTGTTCTCCTTTCAGCGTCCAGCATGACGTGAAACTGTGATCCACCCGGCCGTTCCATCCCCCTCTGTGCGAGGTGGTTCGGTTCAATCCTCCGCCCGGTGGCCTCGACCTCTTCGTGATTCGGCTTACCGACGTCCAGCATGACGTTAAACTGTATATCCGAACTACGCTGACTTTGATCCGCGCTAACGCGCGGTATGTAGGAAGCCCCTACGGGGTCCAAGCTATTCACTCCATCATCCATCCTGATCCTTACCCGGGCCGCCACATCCCGGTGGGGTCATGCCATTTCATTCCACTCCACTTCACTCGGGAAGCCACCCATGTGCTGGCCCCAGCATCGGAGGTTTCCCGCAAGGGGTTCTGTCATCTGATCCACTTCTCGTGTTGATCAGTCCGATGCCGTCCCTGCTGGACGTTAAACTCGCGGCATACCCCGTGTTAAACATGGGAAGCTGAGGAAAACCTCAGGTAACACAGTTCCCCGCACCCAGCGCGGGATGCCTCAGGCCATCACGCCTTCGAGAAGCCCTATTAGGGACGGAAGGCAGACATGCAGAGCCGCAGTGTTAAGACACGCCCCCAACACCCAGAGCTACCCGGTCTCCTCACCTCAGGTTGCTGCCCCGACCAGACTCCTTGGAGCGTCCGGGCGGAAGCAACATAATTAACCGGTGTCCATGGAGACATGGCGCCGGGAACGAGATTCACGAGCACGTCTTAAATCTATGAGGGAGACCCGGATTAGGCAATGAGTTCCGAGGAGACGTCCACGGAAGGAGGAGCCGACATCCCATCATCCCGGTTTCGATCAAAGAGCAGACGCCCCTGAATAAGGGACGGATGCCGCCCGCCTTTGGAAAGCGGGACTGCGGGGCCACAAGCCGTGCGCCCATCCCCTCGGGTCGACGGGCGCACGCGCGAACGCGTCCTGGTGGAACAGCGTCGGAACAGAAACCCGACGCACATCCGCACCGAAACAGAAAAATGGTGAACCCGACGTGAATCTCTTCTCCTCAATACGAAGACCGATTGCTTTCAGAGGTGTTGGAAGACCAGCATGTTGCCCGGCCAAGCATTCAACACTGGGGCACGGAACCCGCCAGGGGCTGGGGAAGGGAAATTGGGCACTCCGTTTCACGACGTCGATGGCCTGGGTTCCCCCCACGGAAGGCGTCGTGACACTAATGGTTGGTTGTCGATTCCTTTTCCTGTCAGTGTTAACGGGTTCTTCTCCCTGCTTTCAGGAATCAAGTCGCCCAATCCAGTGCCCGATCGCCACCCGCCCACTGGCGCAGGGGTAGGGGAAACACCGACGCGGCTACTCCGCGCGGTCCCGCCCGTTCCACGGCCGTCCCAGCAGCCGCAACTGCGGGGCAACCACACCCTCTCTCCCCCTCGGAGGTCATCCAGAGAAGGGTGATCAACAACTTGGTGCAGAGATATGAGGAAGAGGGAGTCATCCCCACCAGGGACATGGCTCGCCTAGACCTCGAGGAAGCTGCACCTCGCCACCAACGCCGCCCCCGAGGACCGCGCAGGGAGGCACCGCTGCCTACCTCGATGTCCAACCGCTTCGGGAGTTTATCCCCGGAATGCTCCGAAAGCTCCTTCCCCTATGCGGATGAGGTGGAGGATGTCCGGGACCACCCTATCCGAGATTCTCTCCAGGGATCCGCGATGAGGGCTCCTGTCAGGCCACGGCGACACCGCCTCCAGGCCTCTCAAGTCGAAGAACGGGCTCTCCACCTGCCCGCGCCGCTCATCCCGACTCGTTTGTCCCGACGCCAACGTCGGGCACGAGCGGAAGAGGATGCCCACTTTGGGGCCCTAGCAACAGCGGCCGCGTTGGCTCAAGCCACTGCTGGCTCCAGTCACCAGGCCCCTGCGCATCCTGAGCAGGGGCACTTCTATGCCCGACCTGGATCGAGGCCCCGACCGCCCCAAAGGCAGGTTGGGTTGACTCTCCCGGTTGCTGGTACAGGTAATGGCCACCGTGGACCACCTCGCGGTAGCGCTATTTACCAACAGGGTCTACTCCGTGTGGCCGATCCAAGAGGCATGGGTCATCCCACCTTCCGACCCCGGCCCAGAGGCCTGCCCGGAGTCATCTCTCCCCGCGTCCCCTTTGATATCTGTCCCGGTGCTCCTCGCACCTTGGTTTCCAGTCCTCTTGGCCCCAACACCGGTGCGGCCGGAGGACGCCAGGACAGAGATCAGCCATGCCCCGAAGAACCACCCAGGGGCAGGAAGGCGAGGCGTCGACGTCGAGGGAAGAATGTTAAGGAATTCCGGACAGAGATCCGACCGGTTCGTTTCTCTGATATAGAGGCGTAGTATGATTCGGCGACGGAGCCCTCCCCCCAATCCCTCCAGCTAGGGGCAGGGGTAGGAATGCGGCACGTCAGCCTCGTACTTCCCGAGAGCGAGATCGATACGATCCCCGCTTCTCTCCGAAGGTATATCCAGAGTAGTGAGGTCCTGGTAGACCCCCAAGGATCAAACTTGCGATTGGTACCGGCCCCTCTGGAAGCGCCTTCTGCCTCGATCGAAGAAGCCGGAGACTTTTTCTGGGGACCGACGGTTGAACCACGATCTAGTGCACCCTCGGCGAGCACCGACACTATGGCAGGATGTTCGCTCGCCGGCCCGTCCTATCGTGATGTGGTAGCTAGGGCACCGCCACCCTCAGAGGGCGGCCCAGGATATGGAGGCCAATCGGCCTGCTCGCCGTATTCACCGCCGGCCAGCCCGTCGGCCCGGCGGCCCGCCTCGGCACCACTGCCGGTTCCCCGTCCATTCCCAGTCGTTGAAGAGGACCAAGGAGACCTGGGTCCCGAGTTTGAGTCGTGGAGCTTCTGGACCGTCCTTACAGAGGGCCACTTCCCTGAGAAGTTTTGGCCAGTCGCAGGACCGGACTTTGATGCACCCAAATCACTCACCCCGGATGATTTCGAATGCTTCCTCCGAACTCTCCGGGAGACTCACTCCCGTCTTCACCGCCTACAAATTCCATATCCCGGGAGTCAAGCACACCTGGAGGATATTGGTGAGCAGTGCCGTCAAATTGACCTGGCCACGCTCCCCGCGGTTCGGCACCCCGGGTCATTTGGGCACCACGAGGCCCTCCAAAAACGATGCATTGAGTGTTTTAAAGTACTCTGCAAGGTTATCGAGGAAGCCACCCCCCACGTATATATCCGTGGATGGGGGCAGTACGCTGCCCTACGCTTCAGTGCGATTCGCCGACAGCCCGATTCACTGGGTGGCCCTGAGGGTACATCCCCAGGGACGGAAACAGTCAATATGGCTGACCTGTCGGGGGAGGGGAACGGCTTGGAACTTCTCGACGGGGGCTCTCCCCCCGAATACAAGCCATTGTTGGATCCATCGGTGAGAGTTACTCGTCACCAGAGGAACCTCCTGGGTCTCCCCACACCCACTGAAGCACTGACGTCGAGCCGAAACGTCAGCAAAGGTAAAGAGCACGGCGGGGCTATGAAGCCCACCGAACCATCTGCCTCCATGCAGAGGGCGGATGAGGATCCCGAGAAGGCTATGCTACGTCAACAGCTCGCCGAGCAGAAGAAGCTAGTTGACCAGCTCCTCGCCGAGCGCGCTGCAGAGCAGCGGCCTGACTACGGTGATCCTAGGCCAGGACAGCAGGGACAGGAACAACCACCCCTCGATGAGGCTCTCCCGGGCAACCGTGATTATGCCGTGTTTGCCGACAGGGGAGAGGCCATTGCCTATGGCAAGAGGGCGCGGTATGTTTCACCGCACCCTCCCGAGCGGCGTGACTACCTGAGAGACCCCGCTCGGATTCCTCCCGCTGCCCCAAGGGCCGCTCCGCCCGCCATCCCACGAGCTGCCGAGTTCGACGACCCGGTCGACGACCCGATTGAAGGGCCATGCAATGCGCTCGTGGTTAGAGATCCTCGCCAGGACTGGAACCCATGTCCGGACGATCCGATGGCGGCACTCATCGCCCGCTTGGAAGCCTTGGAGACTCGGCAAGTGGCAATCCCACCGGACGACAAGCCATACCCAGCATGGGTGGATGACATGCCGGCACCTCCGGGATTCGGGAACCCCACTTTCGCCCCCTTCAACGGGACTGGAGATCCGCCACAGCATTTGGCCTATTTCAACTCGAGGTGCGGGCCTATGTTGGGAACTCCGGCGCAGCAGGAGGCCGCTAAGCTTCGCTGCTTTGTCCAGACATTGGAAGGGCCAGCATTTGTCTGGTACAGCCAGCTCCCCATCGGGTCGATAACTAGCTGAGAGGACCTTCGTAGACAGTTCCTCTACCAGTTCAGTTCCACGACCGGAAGATGAGTATCGCAGACCTCTTCAAGTGCAAGCAGAGGCCTGATGAGCGAGTCGCGGATTTCGTCGCCCGATGGAAGGGTCTCACGTATTCCCTTGACATGCCATTGACTCAGGAGCAGTTGCTGACAATGTGTGTCGGGAACGTCAAGACCGAGCTGGTCCCTTCCTTGATCACTCAGAATTACCCCGGAGGGTTCAGGGACTTCTCAGACAAAGCTCAACGTCTTGAGGAAGCCCTACAACAGGCCAGTCAGGAACACCCGCTGCCTCCTATGATTCCTGCACGGAGAGTCAGCAGGGCTGAGCCCGTTGCTGTTGCTCAGGTAGAGGCCCCCAGGCAGTTGGAGCTGCTGCCGGTGAGGCCAGCTCCACAGCCTCACAGGAACCCGCCTCCACGGGCTCAGTTCCCGGCCCAGCAGCGGCAACCCCCGAACCGGCCGGCCCCTCCGCGTAATGTACCGCCACAACCCAGGCGAGATAATCAGGGTCCACCTCCTCGGCAGGCCCCTCCAGCCCCTCGTCAAGACCACTCTCCCAGGGTCCCGCGATACATGACTTACTCATTTCACGAGGATCAGGTCCCCGGTTATTTCCGGAGTGCCCTGGAGCAGAGGATTGTGCGACTGCCTGAGTGTTGGAGACCAGAGGAGGCACATCTCACGGATAACCCCCGCTACTGCCCTTACCATCGGGCCCTGGGGCACACCATCCGGCGGTGCTACGTGTTTAAGGAATGGCTCCAAGACCAGATTAACAACAATGTAATCAGGTTGGGCCCAGCTCCAGCACAAGTGGCGGGCGTGTTCGTGGGATCAGATGACGATAGTGGCAATGAGGACGAATGGCAGCTGGTCTCCGACCGCGGATCCCAGAAGTATAATAACTGTATGGCCCGCAAGACGATCATTCGCGCCCATGGAATCATCCGTGCGCGCTTGAATCAGCCTGAGCCCCCAGAATCTGCGGGTGCTTCTTCGGCATCGTCATCCCAGCCTGCCTCTTCCGAGAAGAGAAAACGGCGGCGGCGCAAGAAGGAAGAGCGCGCCCCGCCAATTCCGCCACTATCCCGCACTCTCGGCGATTTCATGCCCCCAGAGATGGGGGTCCCTCCTCGGATCCGCCTGGCGATGGATGATTCGTCCGATGACAGTGTTGGGTACACTTCGGTTAATACCGTCGAGCTGGTAAATCCCTTTTCGGTTCCCGACGTTGAAGAACACCAGATGGACCTCCCTAGTGTCCCCGGTCATCGCCACTGTCGGAGGAACCGCAACAACAGGAGTCGCCGGGGCACAGCAGTTGGTACCTCCAGCCAGGACGTGCACGCCACTGAGACTAGGAAGCAGGCTCAAAACCGAGCTCAGCGTGCGAAGCCCCCCCATCCGGGGATGACGGATTCGCCTCCGCCACTGTTTGTGGTGTGGGACCAGGCAGAACAGCCTCAGCCGCATCGCAATCAGCTCTGCCCTGCCGCAAGTCCATCCCGGCCTCCTGACCCCAGTACGGTGACTATTTCCCTGGCTTCAACCAATGAACAGCGAGATGCGCCAAGTACCAGTCGGCCGCCGGTCCAACCGGCAAGGCCCGTCATGCCTCCAACCGCAGAGCAACCTCCTGCAACCAGGGGCTCGCGCTTGGCCAAAAAGTATGATGTCCTGAAGCACTTAGCCGACATCCCAGCAAGGCTCTCCATCCTTGATGCTCTGCGCATGTCATCTGAGATGCGTGAGGCACTCGCTGAAGCCTTGAAGATCCCCCTCCAGTTTGAGATAGAGGTTGCGGCTGCAGAGGCCTTTCACGCCGAAACGGTTGAGGACGCCGAATGTCAGGCAGTTATCTCGTTCTCTGGTAAGGATGAAGACCCTCCTATACAGGGGCACATTCGTCCGCTGTATGTCACTGGCCAGTTCAATGGTCTTGAAGTCCGGCGCTGTCTTGTCGACACGGGGTCCGGGATTAACTTGATTCCCACTCGGACGCTCCAGAGATTGGGATTGTCTGAGGATGACTTGATTCCCTCCGACCTCAGGATCCAGGGGTACGACCGCACCGAGCAAACTCCGGTCGGCAAGATACGTTTGAAGACCCAGTTTGGTGACCTGGTTGCCAACACCAAATTCATGGTAGTCTCTCAAGACACTGCGTACAACGCATTGATGGGCAGGCCATGGCTCCACCTTCATGCGGTGGTTCCCTCATCATACCACCAATGCCTAAAATACTCCCTTAACGGTCGAGTAGGCGTGCTTCAGGGGGATGCCTCTCCTTTTGCTTCATGTGAAGCCCGCTATCTAGACGCGGACTATTACAAGAGCAAGGATAAGTAGATCCTGGTAGGTGAGGTTGAGCCTGTCGCCGTTGCAGGTGATCCCTGGGCAAGTTTAGATGACGCTTACGTCCTCCCGATCCATCGGTTGGACGTAACCATGGTCTCGACGGCCTGTGAGTCTCCTGATGAGATGACCGCGACCGCCCGTGCCAGCACCAGCGGCCCAACAGGATCTGGTAGCCCCAATGCAGTTCCCAGCGCAGTCTCTCCCGTGGACGATCCCTCCCTGAGTGGAGAGGACGTGGAAGATGCACCCCCAGCCTTTGAGGAGGGCGTCTCTGCCACGGTCGATGAGTTATTACAGGTGAACCTTGGAACCGAGGCAGATCCAAGACCCACATTGGTCAGTGCTGCCATGCCCTCTGAAGAGCGGCAGCAGTATGTGGACTTCCTCAGACAGCACCGTGATGTGTTCGCTTGGGGCTATGACGAGATGCCGGGGCTAGATACTCAGGTAGCCGTCCACCGCCTTGGTCTCCCGGCGAACCATCGCGGGTTCAAGCAGCCTCCCAGGAAGATGCACCCATTCCACGGTGCCATGGTTGAGGCCGGAGTTGACAAGCTTATCAAAGCCAACTTCGTGAGGGATGTTCAGTACCCCAAATGGCTGGCCAACATTGTGCCGGTCAGGAAGAAGAACGGGCAGATCAGAGTCTGCATCGACTTCCGCGATCTCAACCGCCACTGTCCGAAGGATGATTTTCCCCTTCCGGTGACAGAGCTGTTGATTGACGCCAAGACAGGGTTCCAAGCCCTCTCCTTCATGGATGGATACTCCGGATACAACCAAATACGGATGGCCCCTGAGGATGAGGAGTTCACTGCCTTCAGGGCCCCCCAAGGTATCTTTTGTTATCAGGTCATGCCCTTCGGCCTGAAGAATGCAGGTGCCACCTACCAACGGGCGATGCACCGCATATTCAAGCCAATCCTCGACACACTGGTGGAATGCTACGTCGACGACTTGGTGGTCAAATCGCGCCAGCGTCAGGACCATCTCAAAGATCTTGAGAAAGTGTTCGGCTTCCTCCGGTCTCGCTACCTGAAGATGAACCCGTTGAAGTGTGCCTTTGGGGTCACCTCCGGGAAGTTTCTTGGCTTTGTGGTAAGGTACCGGGGTATTGAGATCGACCCGGAGAAGATCAGGGTGATTAGCCAGATGCCTCCCCCAGGTAACATCCGGGAACTGCAAGGGTTCCAAGGCCACTTAGACTATATACGCCGATTCATCGCGAATCTGGCCGGCAAGTGTAAGCCCTTTTCTCAGCTCATGAAGAAAGGTGCCACCTATGTATGGGATAAAGAGTGTCAGACCGCTTTCGAGGAAATCAAGCAGTACCTGCTTCAACCTCCGGTTCTGATGCCGCCTGTATCCGGGAAGCCGCTGGTCCTTTATGTAACCGCCCTGGAACGGTCCCTTGGTGCCCTTCTCGCCTAGAAGAACAATGAGGGAACAGAGAATAGCCTCTATTACCTCAGTCGCATGCTCCTCGATGCGGAAGTTAGGTATTCCCCCATCGAGAAGAGCTGCCTGGCGCTCGTATTTGCCGTACAGAAATTACGGCACTACTTGCAGCACCATGAGGTACAGTTGGTTTCTCGGGTAGACCCGTTGAAGTATATCCTGAGCCGGCCTATGTTGACTGGCCGTCTAGCGTGGTGGGCTGTGCTTCTCCAGCAGTTCGACATCAGGTATGTGTCTCAGAAGGCCATCAAAGGGCAAGCATTGACAGACTTTCTGGCTGCTCACCCGACCTCCGCGGATCAGCCGCTGGATCTAGGCTTTCCTGATGAGGCCATTCTCTCGGTCGATCATGCCGATCCGTGCTGGCAGATGCACTTTGACGGTGCCTCCCGGAGCCCCACCGGTAGAAGGCTCGATAATCCCAAGATCAACAGAGTGGGCTTGGGTATCGTCTTCATTACCCCGGAGCAAGCCGTGCTGCCATACTCTTTCCTGTTGTCAGAGGGCTGTACCAACAATGAGGCGGAATACCATGCCCTCATCACTGGCCTCGAGTTAGCTCTCGAGATCGACGTGCCCCATCTGTGTGTGAAAGGGGACTCCGAGCTAGTCGTTAAGCAGATCAATAGCGACTATGTTGTCAGGAAGCCGGAACTTGTGCCATTGCTGGAGTGCACCCTCCTTCTGATGGCCTAGTTCCCTTCTCGGCCAGAAATTGTCCATATTCCCGGTCGCAGAACGGTCGAGCAGATGCTTTGGCCAGCCTTGCTGCGTCACTCGCAGAGCCTGAACAGGACAACCTGATCATCCGCGTGACGCACCGTAGGCTCATCGCTCCCGTTACCCCGGATGGAGATCGCGGACCGTCGGTAAGTAATCTCACCACGGTTGCCCCTGTGCCCGGAGCCCCGAGTACCCCAGATATGGCAGTCGAATCAGCCCCTGATTGGAGGGCGCCTTTGGTTGAGTACCTCCAACATGGAATTCTCCCGTCAGATCGGGCCGAGCACGAGCGAGTTCGACGCCGCACATCGCAGTTTGTCCTCCAGAGCAGTTCCAGCCTGGAGCAGATCCTCTATAGGCGCAGATTTGATGGTGTTATCCTCCGTTGACTTCAAGGAGTTGAGATCCCACGAGTCATGCAAGAGGTTCATGCTGGTTCATGTGGTGCCCACCAGACTGGGCCGAAGCTGTCCCACCAGATTCGGAGGTTGGGATACTTCTGGCCCTCCATGATCCATGACTGCATTGAGTATGCCAGGAGGTGCCATGCGTGCCAGGTTCATGCGAACTTTGTGCATCAGCCGCCAGAGCCTCTCCATACCACTAGGTATTCCTGGCCCTTTGCAGTCTGGGGTCTGGACGTTGTGGGACCTTACCCGCCGGCGACGGCTTGCCAGTGCCGGTTCATTCTGACCGCCACAGACTTCTTCTCCAAATGGGCAGAGGTGATTCCGCTCAGAGAGGTCAAATCCTGTTCGATCGCTGACTTCGTGACCTCCAACATCATTTATCGATTTGGAGTACCTCACACTATCCTCATGGATAACAGAGCCAATTTCCGAGCAGCCGAGTTGAAGAAGTTGTACGCCAAGTACAACATTCGCTCGAACCATACATCTCGCTATCATGCGCAGGCGAATAGACAGATTGAGGAATTTAACAAGACCCTGTCTAACATTCTGCAAAAGATGGTTGGTCAGAACAAGAAGAGTTGGCCGGACAAGCTCCCCAACGCCCTCTGGGCTTATCGGACGACGACTCGCAATTCCACCCAGATGACCCCTTATTCCCTGGTGTATGGAGCTGAGGCCGTCCTGCCCATCGAGATCCAGTTACTGTCCTTGCGCACCGCGGTCTACGACCAGCAAGCGCCGGACAGAGCTGCTGAAGCCCGTCTAGTCGAGTTGTAAGAACTGGATGAGAATAGACTTCGCGCTTTGCACAACTTGGAGAGGCATCAAAGCAGAATGGCTCGAGCTTTCAATAAGAAGGTTCGCCTCCGCTCCTTCCTGCAGGGTGACCTAGTATTAGTCCTAAGAGCACCAATGATCCCCGGCAGGAAGCCGCCCAAGTTGGAGCCCAAGTGGGAGGGACCTTTTGTTGTCCACAAGGTCTATCCCAATTGCGCGTACTCCCTAGAAACTATGGATGGTGAGCGTGTCACTCCTCCCACCAACGCTAGGTTCCTCAAGCAGTACTTTTCCTGAGTGCACTTCGTCCGCGCGACAAGACGTTAAACTGCCAAGCATCTTCGTCCAACACGACGTTAAACTGTACTTCTTCCAAGCTACAAGACGTTAAACTGTTCAGCATTCGTCCAACATGACGTTAAACTGTACCACGTCCGCGCTGCAAGACGTTAAACTGCTAAGCATCTTCGTCCTGCATGACGTTAAAATGCCCCTCAAGAACTACGTGTGGCTTGATTCCCATCCTTATGGGATACGTAGGACCGCCTGAACATTCATGTTTCAGGCCCAGCCCCATCCTTCGGGAATTTCCATCCCATCTCGGGCCCTTGGCCTAGTTGCCTCTGGGTATGCGGCGTATGGTGTGAACGCGGGGCTATGCCCTCATGCACGTCGGTTTGCTCGCCACGCTGTACGCCCTCCACATTTGGGGATGCCTTCCGCTCCCCCCTTTTCTTTTTTCGTCCTGCATGACGTTAAACTGCCTCTCGAGAACTACGTACGGCTTGATTCCCATCCTTATGGGATACGTAGGACCGCCTGGACGCTTGTGTTTCAGGTCCAGCCCCGTCTCTTGGTTGATCACGGGGATCTGCCGTCTTTTGGTTGCTCTTAGGGTGAGTCCTCCGACCCTTTCCGGTGATCTGTTAACATGTTTTGGGTACTTCGGTCTATGACCCGTAGTGTCGGATTCAATCCCGACAAGTCCTGTGTTGCTTGTCGGGCCTCGCGCTTCCTCTTGTTCGAGCCTTCACTCAAAGGGATCCTCGTTAGTGGTTTGGGTACGATGCCTCAGTGCTCTCCTACCGCTCCGGGTCGATTTACCAGCGGGTCCTGGGCCGCAAATCGATATGAATCCTGCGCTTGAGCGGTTGATGCTCGTTTGCTTTCCCCATCCTAGGCTGACGCGATCGGATGTTGTGTTGCGAATATGGTCAGCGACATCCTTGATCGCCATGTCGGCTCTTTCAGGCTCTGAACATTGGTTGCGCAGTCCTCATCACACTCCGCCTTTGTGCGTTGTAGTGGAATCTCGACACTCTTCATACTGACCTTCAGTACACCTTTACACGTTAGGCAGGCCAACCAGGGTAATGGTGTCTTTCGAGGCTCCCATGATCTGAACACCAAGGATATATGCTGATGTCCTCCCTAAGGGCCATGTGTAGCTGGACCCTCGTCCCCATAAGGAGGAAGGAGTCGCCCGAACAATCGCGTTCTGGGCCCAGTATAGCTGGAGGCTAGCATCTCTGCCCCTCGGGTGATGGACATACGCAGGCCCCTATCCCAGGATCCTTCTCCTGGAATCGTGCGTGACCGCAGGGATGGGTATGTTCCCACCTCCGCTGGGTCCGCCATATCGCAATAAGCGGATTCCTCCATGGTCCGAACCACACGACCTTAAACTGTGTTGTCTGGTCCTACCACACGACCGTAAACTGTGATCGTCTTGGCCGCCCGACGAGAAACGGCACTGCATCGTGATGTTCTCCTCAGGGGACACTCACGTTGGGCACTGGTTAATAACCACTCCATTTATCAATGCCTTTCATGGCTTGATTATTGTGGCGACGCCAGGGATTTCTTAATCACAGGCATGTCGCTGCACAAAGAAAAACCATCCACCTTTAAGGACAAACAAGAAATATCAAATACCGCTTCTTCTGTGTGCGAGGGTCAGACCCGCACCCCTCCCCGCGCTGGTGCCCGATTGTGTTGCGCCGCGCTTCAATAACTACGTGTGGCTTGATTCCCATCCTTATGGGATACGTAGGAACGCCCGGATGTTTGAAACTTCGGGTCCAGCCCCCCAACTCTTAAAAATTCCCCCTTCTCTGGGGAATCCGCCGCCTTCAGGTCACCCTCAAGGCGTGTCCCTCGACCCCTTGCAGTGGTCCACCGGTGTCAAGAGTACTCTGGTTTATTTCCAGGAGGGTCAGTTTCAGCTTGGTCAGGTTCCTTCCACTTTTCAGGCTTCGTGCTCCCTTTCATTCGGACCCATTGCCTACGCCCTGGATGGAGCCCCCGTGAGCGGTTTGGACACAATGCCTCAGTGCTCTCCCACCGACTCGGGCTGGTGCCCCCAAGGGCCTCGGGCAGCAAATCGATATGAATCCTGCGCTTGAGCGGTTGATGATCGTTTGCTGCCTCATTCCATCAACGGTCAGTGCGATATTGATGCTGCTTTTCCGCCACGGTCGGCAGTACTCTTATATCGTTACGCCGGTGCCCCCAGTCCTTGAGTGAATGGCCGCATGATTCACATTACATTCTCCACCTCCCATTCTGACCAGGCGAAACCTCGACACTCTTGACACTATCCCTCAGTGCATCTTCGCATATCCAGGGGATAGGACCATGATGTGGCGTACTTTGAGGTTCTTATGGTCCGAGCTCTAAGACCTTAAACTAAGATCTGCCCCTTTGGTCCAAGCTCTACGACCTTAAACTAAGATCTCCCCAAACGGGGTTCTACGTCCTGCATGACGTTAAAACTGCACTTTCAGAACTACGTGTGGCTTGATCTCCAGCCTGATGGGGTACGTAGGAATGCCCGGGCATCTCGACTCGGGTCCAGCCTCAGGGATCGCTAAGTCCCGCCCCTCCTCGTCGCCGGTCGTTTGGCCTGGCTTATGGTAGAGTGGTGCGATTGTGATATTCTCCCCGATTCAGCTCGGGATGCCCCATTGTAATGATGGGAAGCGACAGTTTCCTCGTCAAAGAGGTTCTGTCTGAGAATTGGGGTGATTCACGGCCAGATTAGTGCATCCGCCTAATACGCTTTCCCCACGGTGGCGCAATTTTGAGAGCGTTAGATTCTGTCCGAACAAATCGTCACTTAGCCCCACGCTTCGCATGCCCTGTTGATCTGGATTTCCACCCTTGTGCCTAAAGGAACCCCCAAAGCAGCATTGATGATGACATGTGATCCGCCTCCTGCAATATTAATGATGACCTTCGGTCCGTCTATCGCAGTAGTATGGTCGATTGATCCATTGTCCGCTTGCCGTCTTGGGAATTTCCTGGAAGGCCGACCGTCGTGGATTTCTGAATTCGGGACACGCGATTCACCCTTTCTCATTTCCCTATGTTCGGATAAAATCTCAACGCCCCTAGCGTTGTCCCGCTCGTGTGTCGGAACAAGTTGGGGGGATGATACATTGATTAGGTCTGAGGTCTCCTTTCCTAGGAATGATCTCCCTCTTTTCTTTAGAAATCCGGGCCCAATTGTGGATGCCTGAAGCTTGGTTAACGCTCCCGCGAGACAATGAATGGTGGTTGATCATGTTAAGCCAAAAGATGCAGATAAATATATTGGTTCATACAAATGGATCGAAGTATTGAGTAGCGGAAGAAAATGTTCTGGGAGTGGAAAAAACAAAGCCCCTAGGGATTAGCGTGCTGAATAAGTCTCTCTAACGCCGCTACCCTTTGGCTGGCGGCCTCCAAAGCCGCTTCTCGCTCTCTGCGTGCCCTCTCTTCGTCGGCGGTCGCAGCACGCAGCTCGCCGATCCTGGCCTGTGCACGCTCCCGCTCGACTTGAAGTGTGACCATCTGTTGGCCCGCCTCCGTCAGCTGTGCCTGGGCGTCAACCAGCTGGGCCGCTAGTTGCTCCACAAGCTCAGTGCACGTTGCGACGAAGGCCTCCTTCTCTGCCGCCTGCCCTTCGAGACGCCGGACTTCCTGCTCCGCCACGAGGAGCGCCCGCGTGCTCTCCGACATGTCCCGACATTGTGCGACGTCGGCACGCCGGCGGCTCTCGCGCATCTTTTCGGCCATGAAATCACGGACCGTCAGATGGAGGCGTTGAGCATCAGCTCCCCCGGCACACAGGAAGCACAGCCAGGTTTGAAGCGATCCCATGTGCCCCAGCCACTCCGATGGGTCTCGCTTGAGGAAGCGCTGGATGCACTTCCACCCCCTGCGTCGCGTTATCCGGCTCTCCTCGACCGCCTCCGCGTCCGAGTCGTCCATCTCCTCGGGGTCGGCAGGCCGGTAGGTAGGGAAGGCAGCCAGCAGGTCTGCTGCAGGGTCCGCCCCTGGGGTGTCCTCACGGGGGATAGGTTCCCCAACATCTGGGCGACCTTCTCCCGCCCCAGCGGCGTTGACACCCTCGTCAGCCCCCGACCTCTCTCCGATGGCAGAACCGCCGGCGTCCGCTGCCCCCTGATCAGCAGTTGGTGGGGCCGGCTCGGTGTGAGAAGTCTGTTCCGGAGCAGGCGGCATGTCTGCTACTGGTCCACTCGTGGATGGCCCGGGTTCGACAGCCCGACGAGCCTCCAGTACTGAGATCACTGCGCGGGGCATGCCGTGGTTAGTCATGGAGCGTCAACGGCAAGCACCAACAGTAAATTAAGGAGACTTACGGGAATCCAAGCCGTCATCTTCCGCTGTCCCGGCCGCCGCAGGAGCAATTGCAGCAGGGGACCCCTCAGCGCTTGTCAATTCAATGATGGGCGTCTGGCCCCCGCCTTGTCCTGCTGACGCCTCTCCTACTCCTACTAAGGATGCCTGACCAACATCCGTGCACTCCTGAGGAGGGTGAAGAAACGGGTTAGAAGCTGCATAAGAGAATGGACGAAGCAGGTTGAGTAGGGATAGAAGCGGACCTCGAGGAGCTCAGTGATATCAATATCGCCAGAGCCGGCCACCTCGCCGCTCTCCCACGGGCTCCCCTGATGGGACCTTCCCTCGGAGCCTTCATCCTCCCCCGTCTCCTCCTCTTCCTCGGAGTCGTTGTTACTGTCATCTTCCTCCGGCGGCATCTGTTCTGGAGCAGGCTCTAGACCGAGCATCACCTTCACCAGAAGGGACGGCTCCGCACGCTGACCACGTTGGCGCGCGTACTCGTCCATGGCCGTCAGATACGCATACCACCGGTGGAAGTTCACCCTGTCGGTGACCTGAAGGCGCCCGACCTCTGGAAGGTGGATTCCTTCGCTGGTTATCTTCTGCCAGATGATTTCAGTACCCAGCGACTGCCGCAGGGTCATCCAGGCCGACCACAGCGCCGGGAAGACTGCATCGTGGGAGGGTTCGAGCAGACGCCTTACCTGCTTCCCGGGCCGCTCTTCGACCACCGCACGTGCCCCCTCTCTGGGCGCCGAGGCCGTGGCGGCAGCCTGCGATGTGCCCGCCGCCGAAGTCCCTGCTCGCACCGGCTCCACTGCTTGGCGCGCCTCCATTCTCCCCCGCGTAACGACGCCTCGCCTCCTTCCTTGACGCCCGGTCTCCGCACGGGTGACCTCGAGCCGCCGAACTGGCTTCCGTAGAAGCCCCTCGGGGTACGCGATGGCCCAGTGTTCGGCGTACTCGGTTGCCAAGCCGGCGCCGACCCCGGTAGGAGGGAGAGTGATGACGTCGCCAGAGCCGAAAGCGGCGAACATCAGCCACATCTGGCGAAGGACGCAAGGGTTTGTCTCCTCCCGGACAGCAGTGAATACCCTCTTCGGCATCCGTTGAAGGCACCCGAACTGCCTGGCGAACCGGGTTGGCACGTAGGGCTCGCAGATCACCTTCCCGTCGATCCGAGCCACGAGCACCCCGCCCCGCATGTTCAGGAAGTATTCGTACTGCTCCAGCGAACCCTGCCCATTGTCGATCATCTGGCCAACGAGAGTGGGGAACGGGCTGAAGTTTAAATTGGCATGATTGCCAATCCGAATCCTCACGCCCTCCTCATTTAGGGTCATCGGAGCGACCCCCGCGATGTTCAGCAGGGAGGGTCACAGGCCGTTGCCCGGAGGAATGACGGCGTTTGGAAATGTGTACCCACCGAGGTGAGCAGCCACCCAGCCATGGAAGAATTGAAAGAGCCCACAGATCCTTTGTGGCAACCCCCCTCGCGAGATGCGTCCCAGGATGGCATACAACTTAGCCAGCACTGGGACCTCGAGGATGTATCTCTTGTTGGCGGCCATGGCGCCCGCCATCGCCAGTGTCGCCGGGCGGACGCCCATTCTCGCGTCCCGCACTAGCAGGAGCCACCCACTCAGAAAGGCGGCCAGGAACGCCGCGTACCGGACATTTGGGTCCCGGGCCTCGATGACGCGGTACCCCCATGAGTGGTAGTCGCCCGTCTCCAGGACCCGCCAGTACGACCCGTTCCGACTCCTCTAAGCCGTGGTCGGGCACCGCTTCCCCCTGCCTGGCATCTTGACCGCTGGGTCATGCTCCAAGAACTGGCCGAACCACTCCTTGTAGGCTATGTCCTTATGGAAGTCCTTGATCCCGAGCCGCTACGTAGCCAGGTCCAGTAGATGCCATGTCAGAATGGGAGTCCGTGACCTGTCGTCCCAGGTGTTCTTCGGAGGCAGGAACTCATCGTATTGGTAACCCTCCAGTGGGATACCTCCGATGCAGTGGATGTCCCAGAGACCGATGCTAACCTCCCCATGGTGAAGATGGAAGGTGTTGGTATCCGGGGACCAGCGGGTGAACAGCTCCGGCCCGAGCTCGGACTGCTGGTAGAAGTGGAACTGCGACGTCCACACCGCCTCAAACAGGCCAATGTACCGCAGCTCCTCCATGAAGTGATTGCAGGTGTGGCGTACCCAGAACTCCCAGGCCCACTCACTGGTGAAATTGCCCCCAGACCGCAAGTCCCAGTCCTTCAGCCAGCCCTTGGTGTCGTCAGTGACACTCTGGCGGTACGTGATCGAGTAGAGGGCTGGAGAGTTCTCCGCAGTAGGCTCACTCCCGACGATGGTTCGCGTCCTCGGGTTCAGGACATAGACATCTAAGTGCCTGGTCTCCCTGGCAGGATGCCCATTGTTGGTGATGTTATAGCGGGGAAGCTCGTCCTCCCGAGTCACCCAGGTCCGTGGCGCATCAACCTCGAAACCTGGCACCAGAACCTCATCTAGGATGCCAAAGTTCCAGATCGACAGGTTGTCCGACAACGGATATGTCTTCTGGGCCGGTGTCAGCAAGTCGAACAAGGATTGATTATTGGAAACAATCTCCTTGGCTCCGTAGACCTCCTCGTTCGCCGCCATCTCAGCTCTGCGAATGGCGGCATCCCCCTCATTCCCTTGATTCGCGGCCATCTCAGAAGCTCTAGGAGTCGTGTGGGTTAAGGGATGAGGTGTGCGGAATCGGAAGAGGCTGGTAGAGAAGTTTGAGAGTTGGCGCGCAATCCTAGTGGACGGCGCGCAATTGGGAAGTCTGTCGCGTAAAACCCCGGGTGTTCGCGCAAAAACAGGCCGAAATCCGGAAAGGTTTACGCGACGAACGGGTGAATTCCGCATCGGAAAGGGCAATTTCGCGCACGAGAGCTTGAAAGCTTGTCGCGCGGAAGGCTGGTGTACGGTGCGGGGGACCCAGGGCCCCTATTTATAGGCGAGGCCAGGTGTCCGCGCTGTGCGGAAAGCGCTTTGCGCGACCGAGACGGCGAATTTCGCGCCCGACGCCCTTTTTGCGCCTCAGTCCCACGCCACCCAGGAATTCGGCATTCCGGCGTCTCCCTCGGAACCCGATCGTTGCGACCTCTCGCCGATCAGATTCCGAGGGGGGGCTTTTGTAGACGCCGGAAAAGTCCGTTGTTCCCAAACAAAGCTCCGGATGCGGAAAGCGAGGTCGTATTTGGAGTCAGAAGCACGTTTTGGAGGGCCCGAAGGCCTTGCGCGGAATTTTGGAGACCCGCGCGCAAAGTTGTAGTGCCGCGCGCAAACCTCCCGGGATGCGCGCAATGCGCTGGGCCGGCGCGCAATTTTGCGCGCCCGTGGCCCGCGCGACTCCCTTGCGCGCCGGGCCCGATTCCGCGCCCGCGAAGGAAATTGCGCGCCCGCGGACCAGATTCCGCGCCCGGGGTTGCCTATAAATATAAGGCGACCCCCGACGTTTTGGGGGTTGCCGGAATTCGAAGAGTCGCTTGTTCGCGCAATCCGACCCCCTCCGCGCGCAATGTCGATCTTCAGGTAACCTCATTTCTTTCGCGCAAGAAAGCCTCGGGGTTCACCTTCGCGCGCAATCCCTTTGGCTCATTTCCTTTGAATAACCCTTCACCCAAAGGAATTCGCGCGCAAAAGAAGCCTCTTGCGCGCAACTGCCCCCCGGGTGCGCGCAATCCAGCCCGATTGCGCGCACCCCCCATTTTCAAAGTGGCCATTCGTTAAAGAATGAGCCGTTGCCCCCGCGCACTATCCGAAGCCCGGTGTGCGCAATCTCAATCATCTGCGCGCAAAGTGCTGGCCCAATTACGCGCCAGCCCGCCCATTTGCGCGCCGACCCGCGGTATTGCGCGCCAAGTCCCTCTTTTGCGCGCAAACCGCCAGGGTCGCCCCCTTTGACCCCCTGAGGGTACCCGACTGCGTGGCGCCCGATGATCTTCATCCCGGGTGCCCTCACCGTGCGTTGTCTTCCCATGCGGCCCTCCAGGTTCGTGCGAAGTGACACAGACCCATTGGCGGCACCACCTCGTCCGCGCTGCAAGACGTTAAACTGCCAAGCATCTTCGTCCAACATGACGTTAAACTGTACTTCGTCCGAGCTACAAGACGTTAAACTGTTCAGCATTCGTCCTGCATGACGCTAAACTGCACCTCGTCCGTGCTGCAAGACGTTAAACTGCCAAGCATCTTCGTCCAACATGACATTAAACTGTACTTCGTCCGAGCTACAAGACGTTAAACTGTTCATCATTCGTCCTGCATGACGCTAAACTGCACCTCGTCCGCGCTGCAAGATGTTAAACTGCCAAGCATCTTCATCCAACATGACGTTAAACTGTACTTCGTCCGAGCTACAAGACATTAAACTGTTCAGCATTCGTCCTGCATGACGCTAAACTGCACCTCGTCCGCGCTGCAAGACGTTAAACTGCCAAGCATCTTCATCCAACATGACGTTAAACTGTACTTCGTCCGAGCTACAAGACGTTAAACTGTTCAGCATTCGTCCTGCATGACGCTAAACTGCACCACGTCCGCGCTGCAAGATGTTAAACTGCCAAGCACCTTCGTCCTCGACACACGACGTTAAACTGTACTTCGTCCGGCAAGACGTTAAACCGTCCGCTTCGTCCTCAACGCACGACGTTAAACTGTACTTCGTCCGGCAAGACGTTAAACCGTCCGCGTCGCCCGATCCCGTGCCTTGCACGCAGGGTCCCCCTCCCGGTTTGGATGTGGCCCCCACCCGCTCGTCTCTGCAGGGGTGTCGGGACTGGAGTGGCCTTCGCCCACGAGGGTAGAGTATTACATACAGAACGAACTACGTGGACTTTGATCCCTGTCTCCTAAACAGGGTACGTAGGAAGCCTCTCCGAGGTTCAAGCCCACCACCTGGTCGTCCCGGTCGTATTCACGTCGGTTCGTCCATCAGTGGACCCCTCCCGGGTTCACACTTGCGTCGATTCACCTATGAATCCGCCCTTGTGGGAGACTGCACATGTGTATCTCCATTGTGCTTCCCCACTGCCCTATTCTCCTTTCAGCGTCCAGCATGATGTGAAACTGTGATCCACCCAGCCGTTCCATCCCCCTCTGTGCGAGGTGGTTCGGTTCAGTCCTCCGCCCGGCGGCCTCGACCTCTTCGTGAGTCGGCTTGCCGACGTCCAGCATGACGTTAAACTGTATATCCGAACTACGCTGACTTTGATCCGCGCCAACGCGCGGTACGTAGGAAGCCCCTACGGGGTCCAAGCTCTTCACTCCATCATCCATCCCGATCCTTACCCGGGCCGCCACATCCCGGTGGGGTCATTCCATTTCATTCCACTCCACTTCACTCGGGAAGCCGCCCATGTGCTGGCCCCAACATCGGAGGTTCCCCACAAGGGGTTCTGTCATCTGATCCACTTCTCGTGTTGATCAGTCCGATGCCGTCCCCGCTGGACGTTAAACTCGCGGCATACCCCGTGTTAAACATGGGAATCTGAGGAAAACCTCAGGTAACACAGTTCCCCGCACCCAGCGCGGGATGCCTCAGGCCATCACGCCTTCGAGAAGCCCTATTAGGGACGGAAGGCAGACATGCAGAGCCGCAGTGTTAAGACACGCCCCCCAACACCCAGAGCTACCCGGTCTCCTCACCGCAGGTTGCTGCCCCGACCAGACTCCTTGGAGTGTCCGGGCGGAAGCAGCGTAATTAACCGGTGTCCATGGAGACATGGCGCCAGGAACGAGATTCACGAGCACGTCTTAAATCTATGAGGGAGACCCGGATTAGGCAACGAGTTCCGAGGAGACGTCCACGGAAGGAGGAGCCAACATCCCATCATCCCGGTTTCGATCAAAGAGTAGACTCCCCTGAATAAGGGACGGATGCCGCCCGCCTTTGGAAAGCGGGACTGCGGGGCCACAAGCCGCGCGCCCATCCCCTCGGGTCGACGGGCGCACGCGCGAACGCGTCCTGGCGGAACAGCGTCGGAACAGAAACCCGACGCACATCCGCACCGAAACAGATACTTTAGAACAATGGTCCATGGGTGATATTTGATGTGTAAGACTCAAACTTGCCTCAATATGAGGTGTGGTGTGGCCGACACCATTCATAGTGTCTCTCTTTTGTTTAAAATGGACATCATTTTAAGTGAAAACAACAACTAACATACGAAAAACTGACCAAATGCATTCGAAATGTGTTTATGCTTTAGGAGAACGATCCATGGGTTATATGTGATGTGTATGAGTCAACCCCACCTCAATCTGAGGCATGATGTGGCCGGGATCACTCTAAGTGCCTCTCTTTTGTTTAAAATGGACAACATTATAAGTACATACGAAAAACTGACCAAACTGATTTTGATTATGTTGATACTTTAGAACAACAATCCATGGGTCATATGTGACATGTATAAATCAACCCTGCCTCAATCTGAGACACGGTGTGGCTGGCACCACTCAAAGTGTCTGTCTTTTGTTTCAAACGGACATCATTTTAAGTGAAAACATTAACTGGCATACAGAAAACTGACCAAACGCATTCAGATTGTGTTGATACTTTAGGAAAATGATCCATGGTTCATTTGAGACGTGTAAGAGTCAATCTCATCTGAATCCGAGACGCGGTGTGGCCGATACCACTCTAATTGTGTCTCTTTTTTTAAAAAAATGGACAGGATTATAAGTGAAAAGAACAACTGGCATATGAAAAACTAACCAAACGCATTAGGAATCTGTTGATAATTTATCAAAACTATCCATGGGTCATATGTGACATGTAAGAGACAACTTGGGCTCAATCTGAGTCACGGTGTGGTCGGGATCACTCTAAGTGTCTCTCTTTTTGTTTAAAATGGACAACATTTTAAGTACATATGGAAAACTGACCAAATGGATTCTGATTGTGTTGATACTTTAGCACAACGATACATGGGTCATATGTGATGTGTACGAATCAACCCCACCTCAATCTGAGACGCAGTGTGGATGGCACCACTCAAAGTGTCTATCTTTTGTTTCAAAAGGACATCATTTTAAGTGAAAACATCAACTGGCATACGGAAAACCGACCAAATGCATTCGGATTGTGTTGATACTTTAGGAAAATGATCCATGGGTCATTTGAGATGTGTACGAGTCAACCCTGTCTAAATCTGAGACACGGTGTGATCGGTACCACTCTAACTGTGTCTCTTTTGTTTAAAATGGACAGGATTATAAGTGAAAAGAACAAATGGCATACATAAAACCAAAAAAACGCATTCATATTCTATTTATAATTTATCACAATGATCCATGGGTCATATGTGACGTGTATGAGCCAATCCGGGCTCAATCCGAGTCACAGTGTGGCCGGAATCACTCTAAGTGTCTCTCTTTTGTTTAAAATGGAAGACATTTTAAGTACATACGGAAAACCAACCAAACGCATTCGGTTTCCGTTTAAACTTTAGGAAAATGATCCATGGGTCATATGTGACGTGTAAGAGTAAAAATCGCCTCAATCCGAGGTGCGGTGTGGCCGACACCACTCAAAGTGTCTCTCTTTTGTTTAAAATGGACTTCATTTTATGTGAAAACAACAACTAGCATACGGAAAACCGACCAAACGGATTCTGATTGTGTCGATAATTTAGAACAATGATCCATGGATCATATGTGATGTGTAAGAGTCAACCCCGCCTCAATCCGAGGCGCGGTGTGGCCGACACCATTCATTGTGTCTCTCTTTTGTTTAAAATGGACATCATTTTAAGTGAAAACAACAACTGACATATGAAAAACTGACCAAATGCATTCAAAATGTGTTGATACTTTAGGAGAATGATCCATGGGTCATATGTGATGTGTAAAAGTAAAACCCACCTCAATCTGAGGTACGGTGTGGCCTGGATCACTCTAAGTGCCTCTCTTTTGTTTAAAATGGACAACATTTTAAGTACATACAGAAAACTGACCAAACGGATTCTGATTGTGTTGATACTTTATCACAAAGATCCATGGGTCATATGTGACGTGTAAGAATCAACCCCGCCTCAATATAATATGTGGTGTGGCCGGAACCACTCAAAGTGTCTGTCTTTTATTTCAAAAGGACATCATTTTAAGTGAAAACATTAACTGGCATACGAAAACCAACCAAACTTATTCGGATTGTGTTGATACTTTAGTAAAATTATCCATGGGTCATTTGAGACATGTACGAGTCAACCCCATCTAAATCCGAGACACGGTGTGGCCGGTACCACTCTAATTGTGTCTCTTTTGTTTAAAATGGATAGGATTATAAGTGAAAATAACAAATGGCATACGAAAAACCGACCAAATGCATTCGGAATCTGTTGATAATTTATCAAAACGATCCATGGGTCATATGTGACATGTACGAGCCAACTCGGGCTCAATTTGAGTTGCGGTGTGGTCGGGATCACTCTAAATGTCTCTCTTTTGTTTAAAATGGACAACATTTTAAGTACATACGGAAAACTGATCAAACAAATTCTGATTATGTTGATACTTTAGAACAACGATCCATGGGTAATATGTGACGTGTACGAATCAACCCTGCCTCAATCTGAGATGCGGTGTGGCCGACACCACTCAAAGTTTCTATCTTTTGTTTCAAAAGGACATCATTTTAAGTGAAAACATCAACTGGCATATGGAAAATTGACCAAATGCATTCAGATTGTGTTGATACTTTAGGACAAGATCCATGGGTCATTTGAGACATGTACGAGTCAACCCTGTCTAAATCTGAGACGCGATGTGGCCGATACCACTCTAACTGTGTCTCTTTTGTTTAAAATGGACAAGATTATAAGTGAAAAGAACAACTGGCATACAAAAATATGACCAAACGCATTTGGAATATGTTGAAATTTTAGGACAACGATCCATGGGTCATATGTTATGTGTACAAGTCAACCGCGCCTCAATCCAAGTCACGGTGTGGCCGGGACCACCCAAAGTGTCTCTCTTATGTTTAAAATGGACAACATTTTAAGTACATACGGAAAACCGACCAAAAGAATCCTGATTGTGTTTATATTTTAGCACAACAATCCATGGGTCATTTGTAATGTGTACGAGAAAACCCGCCTCAATCCAAGGCACGGTGTAGCTGACACCACTCAAAGTGTCTCTCTTTTATTTAAAAAGCACTTCATTTTAAGTGAAAACAACAACTAACATACAGAAAACCGACCAAACTATTTCGAAATATGTTGATACTTTAGGAAAACGATCCATGGGACATTTTTGACGTGTAAGAGTTAACCTCGCCTCAATCCGAGGCACGGTGTGGCCGGTATGACTCCAGGTGTATGTATTTTGTTTAAAATGGACATCATTTCTAGTAAAAACATATGGTATACGAAAAACTAATCAAATTATGAATTGAATTCCGGATTCTATTGAAACTTTAGGAAAATGATCCATGGGTCATATGTGACGTGTATGAGTCAACCGTGCCTCAATCCGAGTCGCATTGTGGCCGAGATCACTCTAAGTGTCTCTCTTTTGTTTAAAATAGACAACATTTTAAGTACATACGGAAAACTGACCAAATGGATTATTATTGTGTTGATACTTTATCACAATGATACATGGGTAATATATGATGTGAAAGAGTCAACCCGGCCTCAATCCGAGGCATGGTGTGGCCGGATCCACTCAAAGTGTCTCTCTTTAGTTTAAAATGGACTTCATTTTAAGTGAAAACAACAACTGACATACGAAAAACTGACCAAACGCATTCGAATTCTGTTGAAACTTTAGGAAAAAAATCCATGGGTAATTTGTGACGTGTATGAGTCAACCCCACCTCAATCTGAGGCACAGTGTGGCTGGTACCATTCGAAGTGTCTCACTTTTGTTTGAAATGAATAACATTTTAAGTGAAAAGTACAACTTACATACGGAAAACTGACCAAATGCATTCGGATTGTGTTGATACTTTAGGAAAATGATCTTTGGGTCATTTGTGATGTGTATGAGTCAACCCAGACTCAATCTAAGGTGAAGAGTGGCCGGCACCACTCGAAGTGTCTCTCTATAGTTTAAAATGGACTTCATTTTAATTAAAAACAACAACTGACATACAAAAAACTGACCAAACGCATTCAGATTATATTGAAACTTTAGGAAAACGTTCCATGAGTCATTTGTGATGTGTACAAGTTAACCTTTCATCAATCTGAGACTAGGTGTGGCCGACACCACTCAAAGTGTCTCAGGTTTATTTGAAATAGACAACATTTTAAATGAAAACAACAACTGACATACGGAAAACCAACTAATCGCATTCGGATTTAGTTGAAACTTTAGGAAAATGATCCATTGGTTATATGTGACGTGTACATGTCAACACAGCCTCAATCCGAGGCATGGATTGTCTGGCACCACTCGAAGTGTCTCTCTATAGTTTAAAATGGACTTCATTTTAATTGAAAACAACAACTGGCATATGGTAAACCGACCAAATGCATTTGGATTCTATTGAAAATTTAGGACAACGATCCATGGGTCATATGTTATGTGTAAGAGTAAATTGAGCCTCAATTCGAGTCACATTGTGGCCGGTATCACTCTAAGTGTCTCTCTTTTGTTTAAAATGGACAACATTTTAAGTACATACGGAAAACCGACCAAACGGATTCTGATTATGTTGATACTTTAGCACAACGATCCATGGGTAATATATGACGTTCATGAGTCAACCCTGCCTCAATCTGAGGCGCGGTGTGGCCTAAACCACTCAAAGTGTATCTCTTTAGTTTAAAATGAACTTCATTTTAAGTGAAAACAACAACTGACATGCAGAAAACCGACCAAACATATTCGGATTCTGTTGAACCTTCAGAAAAACGATCCATGGGTCATTTTTGACGTGTACGAGTCAACCCCTCCTCAATCTGAGGCACGGTGTGGCTGGAACCACTCAAATTGTCTCTCTTTCGTTTAAAATAGACTTCATTTTAAGTGAAGACAATAAATAACATACGAAAACTGACCAAATGCATTCCAATTCCATTGAAACTTTAGGAAAATGATCCTTGGGTCATATGTGACGTGTAAAAGTCAACCTCACCTCAATCTGAGGACTGGTGTGGGTGGCACCACTCAAAGTGTCTCTTTTTTTTGAAATGAACAACATTTTAAGTGAAAACAATAACTGGCATACGAAAAACTGACCAAATGCTTTCAGAATATGTTGATACTTTAGAAAAATAATCCATGGGTCATATGTAACGTGTACGAGTCAACCTCACCTCAATTAGAGCCACGATGTGGCCGGTATCACTCCAAGTGTATGTATTTTGTTTAAAATAGACATCATTTTTAGTAAAAACAACTAGTATACGAAAATATGAACAAACATATTTGGATTCTATTGATACTTATTCAGTTTTTTATGTATTTTATTGATAATTGATAATTAAATTATGTATGTATTTAATTATGAATTGAATTACGAATTCCACATACAATTGTCATTTAAATTTTAAATTGAATTCTAAATCAATTATGTATGTTTATAATTACGTTATGAATTTTGATTTAATTCTGGATGTGTATAGTTCAAGAATGCATTATATGTTAAATGTGTATGAATTTGTTCTCTATATGTATGTATTAGTTTGTTATTGCAGGTAGCAGAATGGAATGGAGGCTGCTGTTCAAAATTAGAAGTTGTTGTGCAAATTGCAGGCTGCTATGCAAATTGCAGGCTGCTGTGCAATTTGCATAGCATAGCCTATGCCAACAGTTTCAAACCATTGGAATAGGATTATAATAACCTTTTCCCAACAGTTTACAAACCATTGGGAAAGGTTTCTAGGGATTTTTTTTACCAACGGTTCAAAGAGAACCATTGGTAAAAACCTTTCCCAACGGTTTAGAACCGTTGGGGAAGACTGAATTTTCATTAGCTTTACCAACGGTTTGGTGTAAACCATTGGTAAAACTTATGCCAACGGTTTAACTAAACCATTGGCATAAGTTAATTTTACTAACATATACCAACGGTTCTTTTCAAACTGTTGGGATAGGTTTTCCCAACGGCTTACTTCCCCACGGTTTGCAGAACCGTTGGTATATGTTATACCAACGGTTCTGCAGCCTTTCCCAATGGTTCAGAACTATTTGGAAAAGCCCCATTTCTAGTAGTGAACTCTTGGCCCATGAGAGATGACTCTCCAACCTCTATCCAATATAAGGGTGACCTACAGGGTCTCCCATATAGGGCCTCAAAAGGTTCCATGTCAATTGTGGAGTGGTATCTGTTGCTGTATGCAAACTCTACCAAAGGCATGCGGTCCTTCCAACTCCAGCTAAAATCCAAGATGTAAGCTCTCAACATATCCTCTAGTACCTAGATAATACACTTAGTCTTCCCATCTGTCTGAAGGAGAAAGGTTGTACTCATCCGCAGCTGGGTCCTGAATTCCTCCTGTAGGCCTCTCTACAATCGTGATGTAAACCAAGCATCATGATTAGAGATAATTTTCATTGGTACCCCATGAAGGCGGATGATCTCTCACACATATAGCTACCCCAAAATCTCCACCAAACTCTTCTCCCTGATAGAAATAAAGTGCACCAAATTTGTGAGTTGGTCCACTATCACCCAAATGGCGTTGTGGCACTTCATTGTGTATGTAAGCCCTATGACAAAATCCATGGATATGACATCCCATTTCCACTCCAAGATATCAAGTGGCTACAACAAACCAGCTGAGACCTGATGATCAACCTTCACCTACTGATAGGTAAGGCATCATGAGACGAACTCAGCTACACCCCGTCTAATGTTGGACCACCAAAAATTCCACTGAAGATCTCTATACATCTTCCCTACACCGGGATTTACAACTATGTGAGAAGTGTGGAAATCCCACATCACTTCCTCCTGTATAGCCATTGGAACCATTGTTCTCCCCTAGAACAAGATCTCGTGATTCCCTCCTTCAGAATACCCATATGGTGCATCGCCTATGGATATTTGATCACATAGAACCTCACAGTCTATGTCTCGCAATTGAGACTCTTTCACATACTTGAGGAGCATAGGAGTCAACGCCATCGACTGTAGGAAAATTATACCCTCCTGTTCCATCAGGTTCAGCTGCAGGGAAGCTAACTGCTCTAAAACTTCCCACACTAGGTGAGCCTGGAACTTTCTACGAAGGGCATATGCTACAATATTTCCCTTCCCTAGAGTATAAACTATCTCAAATTCATAGTCCTGCAAGAACTCTAACCAGTGTCTCTTCCTCAGTTTCAAGTATCTCTGAGTGAAAACGTACCTAAGACTCTGGTGGTCTGAGTAAAACACAAAGTATTTTCCCAAAATGTAGTTCCACTATATTCTCAAAGTAAAAACAATTGTTTCCATATCTAGATCATGATTTTCATAATTCTTCTCATGGGTTCTAAACTTCCTCAACCCATATGCAATGAACACTTATCACTGCATTAGTACGAAATCGGGACCAACTCCTAAAGTGTCGCAATAAACCATGAACTCGACTCCTTCCTCTAGTAGACTCAAAACTGGAGTGCTCGTCATCCTCTACCTCAACACCTTGAAGACTTTCTGGAACTACTCAGACCAGATAAACAACCACCCCTTCCATGTCAAAATGGTTAATAGGGTTTCGATTCTAGATAAGTCTAACACAAATCTCTGGTAGTACCCCACCAAGCCAAGAAAGCTTCAGACCTCCGACACATTCTTGGGAGGCTCCCAAGCAAGCACTGCTTCGACCTTCACTAGGTTCATAGCTAAACCCTCCTCGTAAATGATGTTCCCTAGAAAGTAAACCTACTGTATCCAAAACTATCATTTCAAGAGATTTCTATAAATCTGGTGCTCTCAAATTAAATCAAGGACCCTCCTTAGGCGCTCTGCATGCTCATCCTTTATCATAGAGTAGTCGAGTATGTCATTGATGAAGACAATGACAAAATAGTCTAAGTATGGCTGGAATACCTGGTTGATCAAAGACATAAAACCCACAGGGGAATTCATCATGTTGAAAGGAATCACTTGGAACTTTTAGTGACCATAGAAATATCGAAAGGCCAACTTCGTAATATTAGTCTCACAAACTCGTAATTGGTTGTACCCAAACCTGAGATCGATCTTGGAGAACCATCTTGCACCTCACAACTGATCTAAGTGGTCATCAATCCTTAGTAAGGGGTACTTATTCTTTATCGTGGCTCGGTTCAGGTGATGATAATACATGTAAATCTATAAGCTCCCATCTTCCTTCTTCATAAACAAAATTGGGATTGCCTAGGGGGAAACATTGGGTCTGATGAAACCTTTCTCCTGAAGGTCCTCTAACTGTAACCTCATCTCCCGAAGCTCAGTCGGTGCCATCTGATATGCGGTAGAATATATTAGGGTAGTCTCTAGCTGCAATTCGATGCAAAACTCTAACTCCTGCCTCAGAGGTAGTCCCATAATGTCTTTGGGAAAGATGTCCAGGTAATCCTCCACTACTGAAGAGATCCAGACATCCAAATATTCTACTGTAAAAAGGGTCATAATCACTAGTTGATGGGTAATGGGCTGTAACCTCTTGCTCGCAGCACCCACTTGTCCCATGACGAGGTATCTCTCACCAGAAAAAGAGAACCTCATCCCATTAACGCATAGACATTTGACTAACTTGTAGTGACAGTAAATCTGGGCTTGAATCTGGGAAAGAAAATCCAATCCCAGGATGAAATCATAGGGTTTCATCGTGATGACCAATAAGTCCCATGTGAACCTCTCTCCTCCAAGTGATAGATCGCACTATCAGTAGATGAAGGATACAAAGGAAGCATTCCCTATAGGAACCTCAAGGCATAGCTGTTGTGCTGATGTCTCTACTAGAAGCTCCAGCTCCCACACAAAGAGTCAAGAGATAAAAGAATGGTTAGACCATGTGTCTACTAGTATTGATGAAAGAGTAGATTAAACATAGACCGTACCTTGAATCATCTCGTGTGCCACCGGATTGTAGACATCCATAGCTTATAGCTACCCACGACCCCGACCGCCAGCTCCCTGAGCTTGATGTGGGCCACCTGGTGGTGGTGGTGGGAGAACCTCATATCGTCATCCCCCACCTGAAGCTCCTCCCCACTCCTATTCCAGATCCACCTCCTTGGGGACCACCCTGTCCCCACTAGGAAGATCCCTGATCACGATGCTACCTCTACTATGGCGGTCCATCTAATGCCTGTTTGGGATACTCAGTATGCATGGTCGGGCAGTCCCGGGCTATGTGACCTTGCCCATCACAAGTGCCCACTCCAGCACCCCGACATAGGTGGAGATGCACAAGGGCACCACGCTAGCCCGTATCTCTATACAGAGTCCCTACTTGAACTTCCATGCTCAGAAGTAATCATCTCTGATCATGTCAAGAGAGTAGCGTGTAAGGTCAGTGAACCTCGCAGTGTACTCTACCACCATTATCCCTCCCTGCTAAATATCCAAAAGATCTTGAATCCAGAAGGAGCGTAAGAATGAGGGGTAGTACTCCTCATGAAATAGCTTCTGAAAGTTGTCCCATGAGAGTTTTGCCTCATTATGCATCTGGGTAACTAATCTCTACCATCTCCTAGCTACTCCATGGAAAAGGATGGATGCTAAAGGCACCCTATGATTCTTTATGGTCTGAACCAATCCGATCACGTGGAGCATCGACTCTAGCCAATCCTCTGCTACCTGAGGGTATGGCTCGCTGCAGAACCTTAGTGGTCGCTATCGCTGGAACTCGTGTAGTGCACTCAGCCTGTGCACATCCTCGTCATGCCTTGTTGGGACTATCTGCTGCTCGACGGGTGGAGGTGCTGCTACCTACCCACCTGGAGAAAGGGGATCACACGATGGGCCCTAAACTGAGGCCTCATCGCTCATAGGGTTGTCGTCATGATCCAGAGCTGGTATCCTAGCTAGATGTTGTTGTGGAGGCATCCTAGAAATGGTCAAGGAGTACCATGGTCAGGTGAGTGCGCACAAACACACACATCAACAAAAGAATGGGGAGATGACTCAATAAGGACAATCAAAGACTTGATCCTATATGATGCATGTACCATTGTTACCCACAACAGTGTCTCAGGGTGCCGAGTCGACAAGTGGGTAATCAGGGTCCTGGTGAATGGATACATCGGCCACCCATACCATCATTGGACTCCCTGTCCTGAGAGCCTCTCTTGAAACACTTCAAAATTGTTTCCCTAAATCCCAACCAATTCCTTTTTAGGGAACGTCTATACAACATCCCAAAGAATGAACTTCATAAGATACCACTTTGTCACAACCTGACCCAAGCTAGGGCTCAATCCGCAACTACCCCAAGCCCCCCTCCATAGGCCATAGGTTGGTGACGAGCGCCAAAAGCACAACTAACTTAGGGATGCCTTTTCCTAAGAACCTACACACACACAAATCCAAATCAATGAAAAAGTGCATAGGGAAATTGGAAAAAGATGCAACTGATATAAATTAAAGTAAACGTGAATGAACCCCTAGACAATACAAAGGTATGATAGCCAACATTGAGAATTAAAGGAAAAAAAAGACACGCCCAAACCAGAAATCGGTCCCAAGCTAAAGACAACTGGAAAAGAGTATCTACTAGGAGAGCCCAACTCCTGTATCCCAACTCTGAACACTATACGTGGTCCACGCAGTCCGTAACCCTATGCTCCTCAGTAGTTACGATCGACCTGTCCACCATCTGAAAAAGACACAACACATGTTGGGAAAAGCCCATGCATGGGTGAGTATATATATATATATATATACCCAATATAATTCCCCTAAAATGTGAAGGGGGAGCAGTAAGTGATACAACTGAAGAGAATTAGTAGATAGAACAAGGTATAGTAAAGAGAATAGAAAGAGTGAGACTCAACCCAAAAAGAGTGTAAAAGTAGGCTTATCCAAACATAAGGAGATCGATACAGTGAGGAGATGAACTCCTCACCGAGTCTTAGATACTTATAGCCAGAGAGTAAACCTATCCAATCACGAGGAACTAGGCAAAAAAAAGCACATGACATACCCCGTGTGTCTTTGCCTCCCCTAGAAGGAGGGTAACCAAGACCCAAGGAGTAGATGCTTCAACAGGATATATATATATATATATATATAATCAATCAAAGAATCCCAAATGAGAGAGTAAGAGGATCTCCATCTCACATCCCATCTCGAGAAAGTGAGTAGCCATTAGTTCCAAGTAAATCAATCTATAATGCCTAGAACCCCATCACATCTGCCTAGGAGGCCCAAGTCAAAGGGGCTCAAATCACTGTACCTCGATACTATCCTCTTTGGGAAGCACTGACCCAGCCACACGGTTTTAGGTTGCGTCACAAAGACACGTATTAGTGGGGAAATCGCCTCTTTTTTGTAAGTCCTTAGGTAAGTCGAACCATGCCTTTCCATTGTGCCTGCACAGTCAAGGGTCTGCTCTAAATCATCCAAGACTATGCTGCCCAGCCCTGCTAAGGGGTCATCCTAGTATCTGTTCATCAGGGACTATGCTACCTAGCCCTACTAAGGAGTCAGCCTAGTATTTACTCATTAGGGACAATGATACCCAACCCTGCTGAGGGGTCAGCCCGATATCTGATTGTCAGGGACTATGCTACCCATCCCTGTTGAGGGGTCATCCCGATATTTTCTCATCAGGGACTATGATACCCTAAACTACTGAGGGGTCATCCCGACATCTACTCATTGGGGACTATGCTGCCCAGCCCTACTGAGGGGTCAACCCAGTATCTGCTCGTCGAGGACTACGCTACCCAGCCCTAGTGAGGGGTCAGTCTGGTATCTGCTCGTCGGGGAATACGCTACCTATCCCTACCGAGGGTTCATCCTGGTATCTTCTTGTCAGGGACTACACTACCCATCCCTATTGAGGTTTTAGCCCGGTATGCTCTGGTAAGCCCGTCTGATTGCTATCTTCATCAGGTGTCGTATCTATGTTTGTAAAACCCAAAAATTCCACATCATATCTCGAAAGTTACTTCCAAGGGAACCATCGCATTATATGTAGAAAACACTCAGGGTAGGAATCTAGCATCCCAAAATCTAAGTTCAAACGAAGGATATATAAAGTATTAAAGATTGCTCATATGTGCTCAAAAAGTACACAGCGTGTGAGAAGTCCCACACGACATGTTTCCCCTCTTCATTGTCTGGTCGTGTCTCTGGTTGGACACGAGTCCCATACCATGTGGTAGTGCATGTTGTGCAGGTGAAATAAATGGTGTGTCCTGCCTATCCAAGGACCGAGCTGTCACTACTACAAAACGGGGCAAGGGAAGCGCTACACATTTATCAACGCTTTTTAAAAGTGCTGATAAAGGGGGTCTTTATTAGCGCTTATGTAAAAGCACTGATAAAGACCCCCCTTTATCAGCGCTTTTATAAAAAGCACTAATAAAGGTTAAAATTCAAAAAAATTTAAAAACATTTATTAATATATAAAGCTATAAATCTATTTATATTGATATAAATATAATATTTATTTTTTAGATATGTTTTAGAAATGATGAATGTAAATCAAATATGAATGTATATGATATTTAGTAAAAAAGGATTATAAAATAATTTAAAAAATATGTTTAATTAATAATTATAAAATTTTTATCCACCAATAGTCATGTAATAACACTTTGAGTATAAAAAAAATAAAAAAATAAAAAAAAGATAAAAAATATGTTGAAAACACAACTCAAACTTCAAACGACCATAAATTTTGATCCGAGACTCCGTTTGAGCTCTATAGCATATAAAATCGAAGCCTGCAACAAGATCTACAGCCTTATAGACTAGTGGAACTTGTCCAAGGTTTTTTCGAGGCCAAAAAAGGCCCAGAAGGCCTCCAAAACTGAGTTTTTAGTTGGGATACCCCAATTTTTTACCATTCAAATAGATATAACTTCTGATGCTAATGTATGATAAATGTGTAACATATATAATATTAAATATCGTTTCATTTTCTTCGATTTGACTAATTGTGGAGCTGAAACGGACTCCTGGATTAGAAGTTATGGTCGTTTTAACATTCAAATGCCTCTAACTTCTAATCTGAATGTCTGTTTTTCTTGTACCACATATAATATCGAAGATCGTTTCATGTTTGTCGATTTTACTAGTTTTGGAGTTGAAACAGACTTCTGGATTAGAAGTTATAGCTGTTTTAACATTCTTGATGACTTTTCACATCCACATTTCTATGTATTCATTCATAACTATATACATATATATATATAAATCTATCTGTGTGTGTGTGTTGTATATATGTATGTATTTATTTATTTATAAAAACACGTAAAAACACATATTCTATAAATGTATTTGAAATTAATCTTATAAATATATATATTAATATACAAATAAATATATGGATAAAAAATTATAACTATATCTATATATATATATTAATATATGAATATATATATATATTAATATAACTAAATAAATTTATATTAATATGGAACTGTATTAATATACGAATACATATAACTATATATATATATATAAATTGATATATCATTAAAGGGAGAACAAAAAAAAATGGCTAAGTGGTAAAGTTGTAGCGCGCAAGGGGGGAGGTCCTGTGTTCGAATTCCAATGGCAGCAGGGTCGCGCGGGCGCAACGAAGCGGGGTGCAGCGTGCGGGTTGAGGGGGGCGCAGGTGCAGCGAAGCGGGGTGCAGCGTGCGAACCGACCATGAATTATATATATATTTTTAATTTTTTTCAAATTTTTAGACATTTATCAGTGCTATTTTTGTAGCGCTGATAAAATACCCCTTTTATCAGTGCTAAAAAAAGCGCTGATAAAGGGGTCTTTTATCAGCATTATTTTTAGCACTGATAAAAGTACCCTTTATCAATGATTTTTGAGTGCTGATAAAAGGGACCCCCTTTATTAGCGTCGCGCTTTACAGTGCTCATAAAAGCGCTAATAAAGGGTTTTTTTAGCGCTTATAAAAGCGACTTTTGTAGTAGTGCGTGTTTGTAGGCCATGTTCATGTACTCAAACTCCATGTCCGTGTACTTCGGTACACAACATGCTGTTCCACACAGGAGGCTACCCGTGTGGCCAAGCCATGTAGTTGGCACATGGAGTGTGCCTGGCTGTGTGTTCCTTCACACGACTTTTCACATGGAAAGGGTAGTACACGACATGTCAAATGGAGTACATGTTGTGTCATCCTTATCTCTTCCCAAACCCTAGCATCACTGTTAAGGGAGACTACACGTCATGTGTTATTCATTATACACGACATGTAGTTGGGATTTTCATCAAAACCTCATAAATATCCCGAATCTTCACCCTCACTTCAAATCTGCTCCATCTGCATTCAATGTCGCCTGATTTTTCTCTAAAATCACCAGATCTAGCCGAAGAACGTGGGATTGCTTCGCCGTTCGTCATGATTCTGCCTCATCCAAAACTGAGGGTTTGGTTGGATCTTCTGAGTGCCATCATGACTTTTATTCTCATCGGACCTATATGGAACCTTCATATTTTTCATCTACATGTTGTGCCGTCTCCAAATTCATTCCTCACTAACAATTGTTTCACTATTTGGTAAATCCGCCTCATTCTTAGCATCTGATCGAGCTTGGGGTTCCATACAATCATTAAACCGGGATCCAAAGGGATTCCATGGTGATAAAAGTGAATAAAAGAGAGGTGAAGGCACCAAAAACCAAGGTTTGGATCATTGGTCAAGAATTCTTGGCCAACAAATCATAGTTGTGCAATTTTGGTTAGAACCAACCGAGAAAGAATGGAAAATTGGTACTTATTCTCATGCACGGTTTGAAAACAAGGTGCAGGTTGAAGAAAAAACATTCAACATGCTCAAGTATTTAATCAAAGGTGTAAAATGATAAAGACAAGTCCTGCATGGATTGGATCACTCATTGTTGACATAGAACATGTTCATCGATGAAGGAGGATCCACTGTGATTTGATCTATCTATATCCAAGGGTTTGTCATTGTTCTTCATTCGTCGTTTGTTAATGGGAAGGAGAGGAGATGGGGTTGTCATCATTGTAAAAATAGGATTATGAGGGAATTCCTCTAAAATGAGAGTTTATAGCCCTAAATTAGGTTTAATAATTTTTAATTAATTAATCAACTTAATTAATTAGATCACTTAAAACACTCCACTAATGACCGAGGGATCTGAACGTCCCACACCGACTCATTTTATGTCGTTCCTAGGGGAAACGACGCATTCTGGACCCAATAATGATCTCAGATTTCCAATCCCATCAACTGTTTAAGAGTTATCCCATTTTATTTAATTAATCACACACGTGTAATATGAAATATATTTAATATTTTTATAAAATTAATTTCGGGCACACCAGGCCTCAGAATTGCACGTCATCTCAACGCCTAACTCTGGAATAATATTTATAAATATTTCAAAGTCTTATTAGAAAAAATGGTCTCTACACTACAACATATCAAATAAAATCCTGCGATGAGCTCTATGACATAGATGGTCTCAGATTGAGATCAAAGAGCTTTGTCTATTTTTTCATCCTCAGAAAGGCCTAGAAGGCCTCCAAAACTGAGTTTTTTTGTCACCGACCTGATTTCTTAAAATTAAAATGGATATAAATTCTAATTAGGGAGTCTATTTGGAATGTACGACATATCACATCGAATCTCATTTCATGATCTTCGATTTGACTAGTTGTGGAGTTGAAATGGACTCCCATATAATAAGTTATGATTATTTCATGGTTTTTAGGGGTTTTAGGGTTTTTAGAGTTTCTTAGCGTTTTTTATGTGTTTTAAGGGTTTTTAGATTTAATATCCATTTAAAAATATATATAAAAATAAATATGTATTTAAATATATATATATAATTATATATAAAATATATATATAAAAAATATATAAATATATGGATAAATATTAATATATATTATATGTAAATAAATATAAATATGTATAATTATACTTAAAAATACACATGCATAATATATATATATATATATATCTATGTGTGTGTGTGTTGTATATATGTATTTATTTATTTATATACACAAAAAAACATATTTTATAAATGTATTTAGAACTAATCTTATAAATATATATTAATATATGAATAAATATACATATAAGAAAAATATAATTAAACAAATATATATATATATATATATATTAATATATGAATAAATATAACTAAATATATGTCACAACCCATCCTAGAGGGGCCCATGTTGTGACTACCCCAAGCCTGCCTCCTATAGGCTAGGGGATGACGACTATCATCGAGTCATATTTTATAAATGTATTTAGAACTAATCTTATAAATATATATTAATATATGAATAAATATACAGATAAGAAAAATATAATTAAACACACACACATATATATTAATATATGAATAAATATAACTAAATATATGTCATGACCCATCCTAGAGGGGCCCATGCTGTGACTACCCCAAGCCTACCCCCTATAGGCTAGGGGATGAAGACTAGCACCGAGTAGGCATATCCCACAAATGAGAGGAATTTGACTAAGTACCTGTACACATACACATGTCTCCAAGCCCAAAATGTTGAATGTAAAAACACTAAGTAAACAATGCATGCATACATTAAGATACCAATCAAAAAGTACGATAGTAAGAAAACTAGAAAGTAAAAATGGCCAGAATACAAGCCCACCAAAAGAAAGAGTCATCTCGTCATGCTGAAAAGGCACTGTCGTGGGTGCCCTCAAATGATTAGTGTGATTTTGGGGTACTTAGGTGCAGTAGAGTGGCTGGCCAAGGTCATCTCTCAAAGGACGAAGTGAATTTAACAACTTATTAAAGGTATTCTAAAAAAATAAAACAGAATAGAATAAAAACACTACTTTAAAGTATTGGGGTTTGTTATAGTTTATGAATCTAGAAGAAGTTTTCTGGAAGAAGATTGTATATTTTTTTTGTTTTTAGTTTTGAAATGAATTTCGATTAAAATGACACAACAAGAAGATGTTTTTTTAGAAATCTATTTTAAAAAAAGTAATCGATCTAACTCTACCTCTTAATTCACTTATTAATCATTATCATTTAAATCAATATCCACTTAATTATGATCCCCTAATTTTTTATCCCTCAAACCCTACAAGAGTTAACTTAACCACAAAGATGAAATTACTTAAACCCTAGGCTAGCTTCGGAACACGCAATCGCAACACCCTGCTTTGATTGTTGTTCTAAGGATAGCTTATGGTCAGTGGTTAATTATAGCACATATCCATTCTGTAAATGAGTATTAATTGTGTTTAGGGATTATATTTTAACTCTACAAATTTATCCCGTGTGGTCTTGTATTACCGATTAAGATCGCGCTCTCACAATTTAGACAAAATCTCGACCTCGCTTGTTTTGTATTAATTATTCAATTGCTTGCTTAGTTTCTTGTAATTTAAAGACACAATTCATGGATCATATTATGTGAATTAAAGTAGATCATTTATTAAAAATAAATTAATGAAGAAGGATAGAGGTCTATTGATTACTAAAAAGAACTACTCTTCCATGGGTGGTGTAATCATCATAGAAGCATTTTGCATGTGCAAAGGTTTATAATGGGTATAACCCAATAATGATTCTAATAAATAATTACATCCCAAATAGGAATATTAATAGAAGAATAAATTTAAACAAAACAAAAGAAAATAGAAGAAATAAAATAAGAACAAATAAGTTTATTACACAAATAAAATCATTACAACATGAAGGAGAAAAAGAAGGCTTCGTCGAAGGGATCCTTGCTTCAAGAGCTACCCTTATTGAAATGGTTGGATAATTGGAGTGGATCCACTTATCCTCTACCCTAAACTTCAAAATGCACATCCCAAACCCACCAAATGAGAAAAAAACCAATTTATAGAGTGGTGGGGAGGCTATGTTCAAAGTGGTTTCAAGTGTGAATGGAGAATCTCGGCCAAATATTTTATGCCCACATGCACCGCCAATTTGACCACAAAAATTCATGAATTGGCCGGCCTTACAGAATAATAATATGTGAGGATATGGGTCCAATATCTCCTATAAATATTTGGGCTCAATCCAAGCCCATAAGAAGGAGTTATGGCCGACATACAGAAGCTTCTCCATTCTGACGTGTCCAGCCCACCTTTGACTTTATGGCCCAATTACTCCATCCAAATGAATTATTTTTATCTAGTGTCCTGAATAAAAGTTGTATCCCATGAAGTAAGGAACATAGTTACAAAATATTAAGTTTAAATAATTCAAATAAAAATATTTATGATTGAAATACTACAGTGATTTTAAAAGGGTAAAAATGGAATTTTCATCAAATATTCAAATGAGTGATCTAATCCCAAATACTTTATAATTAAACATATTTAACACAATGTGAGGAAATTATATAATTTATTATCAATAAAATATTCAATAAAATAATGTTTTATCAACTCCCCCACACTTACCCTTTTGCACTCCTGAGCAAAACCTCATATCAAGTAAACATCAATATCAAATCAAAATCAATTTTAAAACACATATCCTTGAGATCAATCAATTTCACACCAAGAATAAAAAGATATCATGCCTCATAAAAAACATTATTTCAAGTTCTCCATTTATATCATTCAATATATTTCCACTTCATTTATCCTCCCTTGCACAAAACACTTACCTCGCTTGAATTTTCTCTCATCACTCAAATATCAATTTTTTTGCAATGTCTTTCTCATCCAAACTCATACAAGGGTCACCATAGGCTTGATAAATTCCTACATTGCCACATGATGTGAGTCAAAGACATATGTTTATCATGAGGAATTTTCAGGGTTGTTCTGTGACTTTTGTTTGGTAGGATTTAGATGTGAAAAACTCTGAGGCTGAATGAGGAGGGCTTGACTCTTTTTGAAGCAAAATTGCATTAATCTAATTTTTACTTAAATACAGTCTCCTCATTAATCCCTATAGTATCAATTCAGCTCCATCATCCTGAAAATTCATGGAAGGTTTTCATCATTCATCAATTCAGCAACAAAAATGTCGATCTTCTCAAACATGATTTTCTTGAAAACTCCAGATAGGCACATCTTTCTTCCTCAATTAGAAGCTCCAGAAAAGGCACAGATTCACTTGTCATGAAAGCTCCAAAAAAGGCACAACTTTCAATATAATGATTTTCTTCAGCAGCAAACACATCTCTTCAAAATTTAATTTTCCACCCAAAGTATCACAGAATGTGGTAGCTCAACACAAGATAGCTTCCCCCACACTTAAGCTCAACTAGATTATGCAATTTCACATCAAGAGTTGGTTGGATAGGGAAAATTGTCTTGTAATGTGGCTAAACTAACAGGATGTGCATGGATTCTAAGGGCTATAAGGATTAAATGTTCAAGCTAGGCCATTATAAAAAAGAATTCTTTGAAATAGGGGCTTTAATACCAAACAAATTCCTCAATCATTTAAACATAAGTACCTCAAACCCTCAAGTTTTGATAGAAATAAATCAAATTCTGGTTAAATAAAGAATGGTTTGGTTCTCTCAAGAAGTGAGGTGAATGTAAAGAATATGAAAACAATGGTTCAGAAGCCTCACAGGAAAGTGATTTCAAATATAAATACAGTGAGATGTGGCATGGGATTCAAAATTCAGTGTATTTTTCATGAAATTACTAAATATTTGAACTTGAAACAAAGTCATTTAAGCATTAATTTAAGCTTAGTTTCAAGGGGTAAATTGTTTCAATTATTGATATGCATTTCAAAATTGTGATGAGAATCATTTCAGCTCAAAAATTTCAAAAACACACAAAATTTGAAAAACACACAATTTTTTTGGTTTGTTTTTTTTAAATAGGAAAACAATTGAAATTACTAAACTAAATGGTTCCCTCCCCCACACTTAAAATATTGCATTGTCCTCAATGTGAACCCATGAGATGATATATGCACATGAAATGTAGAATTTTTAAATAGGACAAATAATATAAAAGTGAAAGGGTTAGGAACGGCCTGATGTGCTCAAGTGATGATGGGGTCATGCAGTGTGATAAAATCCACTGCATTAGTAGGAAGTCCCTCAATGCATCTCTTCAAACGTTGTCTATTAACTGTAAATCTCCTTCTAGTGTCCTCTTGTGTGATCTCCACTGCACTATAAGGAAAAAAATTAGATACAATATAAGGACCTAACCATCTAGAATGCAACTTACCAGGCATCAGCTTTAGCCGTGAACTGTAGAGAAGGAAATTCTCTCCAACATGAAACTCCCTTTATTGGATCATTCTATCATGATATGCTTTTGATATTTCCTTGTAGATCCTTGAGTTCTCATATGAAGATAATCTAATCTCCTCAAGCTCTTGAATTTGCAGCTTCCTTTGGATTCCAGCTTGGGCCAAATCCATGTTGCATTTCTTTATAGCCCAATAAGCCCGATGCTCAACTTCCACAGGGAGATGAAACGATTTCACAAAAACAATCCAAAATGGGGACATTCTAATGGGTGTCTTGTATGCTGTCCTATAAGCCCACAATGCATCATCCAAGCGCTTGCTCCAATCCTTCCTATTTGGCTGCACAGTTTTCTCCAAAAATTGTTTCAACTCACGATTTGAAACCTCAGCTTGACCATTTGTTTGGGGGTGGTATGGTGTTGATGTTTTGTGTGTTACCCCATACTTCTGAAGAAGGGAAGAAAGATTCCGATTACAGAAATGTGTCCCTTGGTCACTGATAATAGCCTTTGGTACTCCAAACCTGCAAAAAATCTGTGCCTTCACAAAATCCACAACAACATGAGAATCATCATTCCTGATGGCCTTGGACTCCACCCATTTGCTCACATAATCAACAACAACCAAAATATACAAGAAACCATATGAACTTAGAAAAGGACCCATAAAATCAATGCCCCATACATCAAAAATTTCACAGAATAATATGGGTTGTTGGGGCATCTCATGTCTCCTAGAAATATTCCCAGTGTGTTGGCAACAAGAGCATGACTTAAAAAACACATGGGCATCATGCAATAAACTAGGCCAATATAATCCATAGTCCAAAACTTTCCTAGCTGTCCGTTGGGGTCCAAAGTGTCCACCACATGCAAGTGTATGACAGAATTTCAAAACAGACTCAAACTCATGATTGGGAACACACCTCCTAATGAATTGGTCACTACACATGCGCCAGAGGTATGGATCATCCCACATATAAAACCTAGACTCACTTTTTAATTTTTAAACTTGATGTTTCTTTAAATTTTCAGGGATTTCAGAGGCAACAATGTAGTTAACTAAATCTATATACCAAAGATGTGTACCTGAGATGGAATAAATATTCTCATCGGGGAAAGTGTCCCAAAGTGGTACCTGGTCCAAGGTGTCATCCTATAGTGTATGAGTAAGCCTACTCATGTGGTCCACCACCAAATTCTCTGACCCCTTCTTGTCCTTTATCTCAAGGTCAAACTCTTGAAAAAGGAGCATCCAATGGATAAGTTGTGGCTTTGCATCTGGCTTCTTCAAGAGGTACCTCAGAGCTGCATGGTCAGAAAAAACAACTACTTTAGAGCCCAATAAATATGAACAGAATTTATCTAAAGAAAATATGACTGTAAGAAAATCCTTTTCCATGGTTTTGTAATTTGATTGGGCTGAATCCAGTGTCCTCGATGCATAAGCAATCACATGTGAACGTCCCTCCACCCTCTGAGATAAGACAGCTCCAACCGCGAAGTTGGAGGCGTCACATATAAGCTCAAATGGAAGGTCCCACCACGGGGACTGTATGATTGGTGGAGTGGTCAGAAACTTCTTTAGCTCATCAAATGATACCATGCATGAATCATCAAAATAGAAGTCAATATCTTTTTGAAGCAATCGAGATAAGGGTAGAGCGATCTTACTAAAATCTCTGATGAAGTGTCGATAAAATCCAGCATGTCCAAGGAATGATCGAACATCACGCACACATGTAGGATATGGGAGGGATGAAATAATGTCTACCTTAGATTTATCAACTTCAATTCCATGTTATGAGACTATATGACCTAAGACAATTCCCTTTTCAACCATGAAATGACATTTTTCAAAATTTAAGACCAGATTCTTCTCAATACAATGATGCAACACATCACCCAAACTAGAGATACATTCATCAAATGAGGACCCATAAACTGTAAAATCATCCATAAATACCTCCATGCAGGTCTCAATGAAATCTGATAAAATACTCACTATGTATCTATGTAAGGTACCTGGGGCATTGAAAAGTCCAAATGGCATCCTTCAGTAAGAAAAGGTTCCGAATGGACAGGTGAATGTCATCTTATCCTGGTCCTCTTCTACAATGGGAACCTGAAAATAGCCAGAAAATCCATCCAAGAAACAATAGTTTTTCTTCCCAGCTAGTCTCTCAAGCATCTGATCAATAAATGGGAGGGGGAAATGGTCTTTGCGAGTGGAATGATTTAGTTTCCTATAATCAATACACACACATAAATTGTTTTGTACCCTCATTGGAACTAACTCATCTTTCTCATTTTTAACAATAGTAACACCACTTTTCTTAGGCACAACCTGAATAGGACTTACCCACTGAGAATCTGAAATGGGAAAGATTATACCAGCCTCGAGCAATTCATCAACTTCTTTTTTAACAACTTCCAGGAGGGTGGGATTGAGTCTCCTTTGTGGCTGTCTCACCGGTTTAGCCCCATCCTCCAAGAGAATCCTATGCATGCAAATGGAGGGGATAATACCAGATATGTCAGCCAAGGTCCACCCAATCGCCCTGATGTTCTCCCTAAAAATATTCAAAATATTTTCTTCATGTTGAAAAGGGAGATTGTTAGCAATGATAATAGGTAATCTATCACCACTCAACAAGTATGAGTATTTCAGATTTGGTGGAAATGGCCTGATTTATAATGAAGGAGGGTGTAGTATGGATGGAGACATTGAAGGAACTGAAATATGTGCACAAAGAGCATCAGTATCAGAATATAAATCATCAAAATCAGATAATAAAGCATTAAATCCATCATCATACTCTATATCCATGTCATAATCAGAGTTCACATGATCAAAACCAGAATATGATTCCATTTCAAAATCAAATCTTAGAGAGTCTTGTTCCTTAGAAACAGGTGTAGAAGTACTCTTAGACATAAAACTCGAACCAATACTCATAATCTCCCTAAGCATAGGACAATCCAATTCCATGGTGTTTTTACTTAGTGGTTCAAAATGGGAGATAACAAATATAGAATGATCCTATGAGGGGTAATTCATGGAATCCATAACATTAAATATCACAACTTCATCCCCAGATTCCATGGAAAGTGTACCCTCATTGACATTTATGATAGTTTTTGCAGTTTTGAGGAAGGGACTACCTAAGATAATGGGGGAATGAGAACTTACCTGATCATCCTCCATTTTGAGCACATAGAAGTCTGCTGGAAAGATCATATCTCTTACCCGAACAAGTACATCATCAAGGACCCCCACTGGATATGCCGTAGCTCTATTCTCCAATTGTACCACTACTCTCGTCAACTTCAACTCACCAAACTGTAAAGAAGAGAATACAGAATGAGGCATCACATTTATTGAAGCTCCTAAATCACAAAGAGAATCAGAGAAGTGAAACTCCCCTATGGTACATGGGATGGTGAATGTCCCGGGATCCTTGCACTTTGTTGGCATTATTAGAGTTGGTGTAATGAGTGCTGAGACATTCCTTACAAGGTTGATCCTCTCATTTCCCTTGATCCCTCTTCGATTGGTGTAGAGTTCTTTTAAGAATTTGGCATACCTTAGGATTTGTTTAATGGCTTCAAGTAGAGGAATGTTGATCTCCACATGCTTGAATGTGTCCAAAACCTCCTTTTTCATCGCTTCTTCATCCATGTTCTTGGTTTGAACAACCATGTTGGGAAAAGGAAGGGGTTTAGAAGGAACATCATCAATCTTTTTCTCACCTTTATCTTTCTCCTTGGATTTCTCATCAGTTGGTTTGGAATGTGGCTTCTCCAGAGTTGAGGTGAATCCCAGTGGAATGGCAGGTACAGATGTATTGTTCATTTGATTCCCACTTCTCAATGTGATGGCACTGACATTCCCCTTTGAATTTGGAGTGGGTTGGGAAGGTAGATTTCCAGAATTCTTACTCACAAGTTCATGGAGGGCGGTGGAAATCTGGCTCATTTGAGTCTTCAACTCCCTCAACTCTGAACCTTGACTCTTCAGTTCATTCTGTTGATTAATAACAATTTGCTTCAAAATATCATCAGTGTTAGAATCTACCTTGGGTGGGGGATTCCCTTGTTGTTGGCTTGTTGATGTTTGATCTTTAAATCTTCTTTGGGGTTGTTGGAAACCCTACTGGTAAGGTGGAGGCTGCAGGAAGTTTGGTTGAAAAGGGGGCCTTTTTTGTTGTACAGATCCATACCTCATGTCTGATTGATCCTTCCACCCTTGGTTGTATGTTGGAGAAAATGAATCAAACTTCTTTTGGGGATATGGTTGTTGTTGCTGGTGAAATGGTCTCCCAGGGAATACTGCTGCACAATCCTCTATCTCTTGTAGTTATGGGAAACAGTCAGTTGGATGGCTTGTCTCAGGTTGAAGGAGTGGGTTGGGATGTCTTTTGATCCAAAGCAATCTGCCTCACCATAGTGGTCAATTCTTCTAACTTTGTATCAATCAAATTACTTTCAAGAGAAGGACTTACCTGATGTACTCCCCTGACATGTGGTGTACCTCGATCGCCAAATTTTTGGGAGTTTTGTACCATCTTGTCGATTAATGTACGTGCGGCTACTGGTGACTTTTCCACCAATGCCCCTCCTACTACATCATCCACCATGCTCCTCTCCATGGGTGTGAGTCCTTCGTAGAAGTATTTGATGAGGAGTTGCTCACTGATTTGGTGATGCGGACAGCTTGCGCACAACTTCTTGAATTTCTCCTAGTACTCATACATTGACTCTCCTTGGGATTGCTTGATCCCCGATATCTCCTTTCGAATGGATGTGGTCCTTGATGATGGAAAAATATTTTCAAGAAAATATGTTTCAAATCATTCCAACATGTTACATCTTCAGGTTGCAAATAATACATCCAATCCTTTGCAGCTCCATCAAGTGAGAATGGTAATGCTCTTAATTTAATTTGATCTTCAGAAACATTTATTTGTTTTAAAGTTGAGAAAACCACATTAAATTCCTTAAGTTGTTTGTTGGGATCCTCACCAGATAAGCCATGAAACTTTGGAAGAAGGTGAATTAATCCATATTTCAATTCAAAGTCCGATTCGAGATTTGGGTATGCAATACAATTTGGTTGATAGTTAATATCAGGTGCAGCCAATTCTCGAATGGTTCTATTAAGTTAATTTCCATTATTTCCAGCCATTGGTTCCTCTTTTATGTTTTAATTTGAATTGCTTCCAATTTCAATGTTTCCAGAAGAGAGGAATTCACCAACTAGTTGAATATTGAAACTTCCCGTAGACTGAGAATGTCTGATTCGTGCCCTAAGACTACGTTCAATCTCAGGGTCAAGATCTAAGAGATCTTCGGGATTAGTTCATGTCATAAATCAAATAAAAATGAAAATAAAGAAAGTGGACCATAGTAAAATAAAAATGAGAAGTTTGAGTTGATGGTCCAAAAAAGAAAAGAAGTGGATGAAAAAAAATGAAAACTTGAGAAAGGGGAAAGATGAAAGAGAGAGGTGAAGAAAATAATAAAATGAAAAATAAAAGAAATTCCTCTAAATGGTTGAATAAATTACTTGCCTTTATAGCAACGGTGTAAATTTGAAAAAGGCGTTGTCGTGGGCACCCTCAAATGATTAGTGTGATTTTGGGGTACTTAAGTGCAACAGAGTGGCTGACCAAGGTCGTTTCTCAAAGGAGGAAGTGAATTTAACAACTTATTAAAGGTATTATAAAAAAATAAAATAGAATATAATAAAAACACTACTTTAAAGTATTAGGGTTTGTTATAGTTTATGAATCTAGAAGAATTTTTCTGGAAGAAGATTGTATATTTTTTTGTTTTTTGTTTTGAAATGAATTTCGATTAAAATGACACAACAAGAAGATGTTTTTTTAGAAATCTATTTTAAAAGGAGTAATCGATCTAACTATACCTATTCATTCACTTATTAATCATTATCATTTAAATCATTATCCACTTAATTATGATACCCTAATTTGTTATCCCTCGAACCCTACAAGAGTTAACTTAACCACAAAGATGAAATTACTTAAACCCTAGGCTAGCTTCAGAACACGCAATCGCAACACCCTGCTTTGATTGTTGTTCTAAGGATAGATTATGGTCAATGGTTAATTAGAGAACATATAAATTCTGGAAATGAGTATTAATTGTGTTTAGGGATTATATTTTAACTCTACAAATTTATCCTGTGAGGTCTTTTATTACCGATTAAGATCGCGCTCTCACAATTTACACAAAATCTCGACCTCGCGTGTTTTGTATTAATTATTCAATTGCTTGTTTAGTTTCTTTTAATTTAAAGACACAATTCATGGATCATATTATGTGAATTAAAGTAGATCATTGATTCAAAATAAATTAATGAAGAAGGAGAGAGTTCGATCGATTACTAAAAAGAACTACTCTTCCATGGGTGGCATAATCATCATAAAAGCGTTTTGCATGTACAAAGGTTTATAATGGGTATAACCCAATAACGCTTCTAATAAAGAATTCCAGCCCAAATAGGAAGATTAAGAGAATAATAAATTTAAACAAAACAGAATAAAAGATAAGAAATAAAATAAGAACAAATAAGTTTATTACACAAACAAAATCATTACAACATGAAGGAGAAGAAGAAGGCTTCGTCGAAGGGATCCTTGCTTCAAGAGATACCCTTATTGAAATGGTTGGTGAATTGGAGTGGATACACTTATCCTCTTCCCTAAACTTACCAATGCATGTACCAACCCCACCAAATGAGAAAAACACCAATTTATAGAGTGGTGGGGTGGCTATGTTCAAAGTGGTTTCAAGTGTGAATGGGGAATCTCGGCGAAATATTTTATGCCAACTTGAACTGCCCATTTTACCACAAAAACTCGTGAATTGGCCGGCCTTACAGAATGATCATATGTGAGGATATGGTTCCCCCATCCCCTCTCAAAATTTGGGCTCAATAAAAGCCTATAAGAAGAAGTTATGACCGACATACAGAAGCTTCTCCATTCTGACGTGTCCAGCCCACCTTTGACTTAAGGCCCAATTACTCCATCCAAATGCATTATTTTTTATCTAGTGTCCTCAATAAAATTTGTAGCCCATGAAGTAAGGAACATAGTTAAAAAGTATTAAGTTTAAATAATTCAAATAAAAATATTTATAATTGAAATACTACAGTGATTTTAAAAGGGTAAAACTGAAATTTTCATCAAATATTCAAATGAATGATCTAATCCCAAATACATTCCAATTAAACATATTTAACACAATGTGAGGAAATTATATCATTTATTATCAATAGAATATTCAATAAAATAATGTTTTATCAACTCCCCCACACTTACCCTTTTGCACTACTGAGCAAAACCTCATATCAAGTAAACATCAATATCAAATCAAAATCAATTTTAAAACACATATCCTTGAGATCAATCAATTTCACACCAAGAATCAAAAGATATCATGCCTCATAAAAAACCTTATTTCAAGTTCTCCATTTATATCATTCAATATATTTCCACTTCATTTATCCTCCCATGCACAAAACACTTACCTCGCTTGAATTTTCTCTCATCACTCAAATATCAATTTTTTTTGCAATGTCTTTCTCATACAAACTCATACAAGGGTCACCATAGGCTTGATAAATTCCTATATTTCCACCCAATGTGAGTTAAGGGCATATTTTTATCATGAGGACTTTTCAGGGTTGTTCTGTGGCTTTTCGTTGGTAGGATTTAGATGTGAAAAATTCTGAGGCTGAATGAAGAGGGCTTGAATATTTTTGAAGAAAAATTGCATTAATCTAATTTTTAATTAAATATGGTCTCCTCATTAATCCTCATAGTATAAATTCAGTTCCATCATCATGAAAATTCATGGAAGGTTTTCATCATTCATCAATTTAGAAACAAAATTTCAATCTTCTCAAACATGATTTTCTTGAAAGCTCCAGATATGAACATCTTTCTTCCTCAATTAGAAGCTCCAGAAAAGGCACTGATTCACTTGTCATGAAAGCTCCAGAAAAGGCACAAATTTCAATATAATTATTTTTTTCAGCAGAAAAAACATCTCTTCAAAATTTAATTTTCCACCAAAAGTATCACAGAATGTGGTAGGTCAACACAAGATAGCTTTCCCCACACTTAAGCTCAACTAGATTATGAAATTTCACTTCAAGAGTTGGTTGGATAGGGAAAATTGGCTGGTAATGTGGCTAACCTAATAGTATGTGCATGGAATATAAGGGCTACAAGGATTAAATGTTTAAGATAGACCATTATAAAAAAGGATTCTTTGAAATAGGGGATTTAATACCAAACAAATGCCTCAATCATTTAAACATAAGTACCTCAAAACCTCAAGTTTTGACAGAAATAAATCAAATTCTGTTTAAATCAAGCATGGTTTGGTTCTCTCAAGAAGTGAGGTGAATGTAAAGAATATGAAAATAATGGTTCAGAAGCCTCACAGGAAAGTGATTTCAAATATAAAGACAGTTAGATGTGGCATGAGATTCAAAATTCAGTGTATTTTTCATGAAATTACTAAATATTTAAACTTGAAACAAAGTCATTTCAGCATTAATTTAAGCTTAGTTTCAAGGGGTAAATTGTTTCACTTATTGATATGCATTTCAAAATTGTGATGAGAATCATTTCAGCTCAAAAATTTCAAAAACACACAAAATTTGAAAAACACACAATTTTTTTGGTTTTTTTTAAATAGGAAAACAATTGAAATTACTAAACTAAATGGTTCCCTCCCCCACACTTAAAATATTGCATTGTCCTCAATGTGAACCCATGAGATGATATATGCACATGAAATGCAGAATTTTTAAATAGGACAAATAATATAAAAGTGAAAGGGTTAGGAACGGCCTGATGTGATCAAGTGATGATGGGGTCATGCAGTGTGATAAAATCCACTACATTAGTAGGATGTACCTCAATGTATCTCTTCAAACGTTGTCCATTGACTGTAAATCTCCTTCCAGTGTCCTCTTGTGTGATCTCCACTGCACCATAAGGAAAAACATTAGATACAATATAAGGACCTAACCATCTGGAACACAACTTAACAGACATCATCTTCAGTCGTGAACTGTAGAGAAGGACTTTCTCTCCAACATGAAACTCCATTTGTTGGATCATTCTATCATGAGATAATTTTGATCTTTCCTTGTAGATCCTTGAGTTCTCATATGAAGACAATCTAATATCCTCAAGCTCTTGAATTTGCATCTTCCTTTGGATTCCAGCATGGGCCAAATCCATGTTGCATTTCTTTATAGCCCAATAAGCCCGATGCCCAACTTCCATGGGGAGATGACACGCTTTCCCAAAATCAATCCGAAATGGGGACATTCCATTGAGTGTCTTGAATGTTGTCCTATAAGCCCATAATGCATCATCCAAGCGCTTGCTCCAATCCTTCCTATTTAGTTGCACGGTTTTCTCTAAAATTTGTTTCAACTCACGATTTGAAACATCAGCTTGGACATTTGTTTGGGGGTGGTATAGTGTTGATGTTTTGTGTGTTACCCCATACTTATGAAGAAGGGAAGCAAGATTCCGATTGCAGAAATGTGTCCCTTAGTCACTGATGATAGCCTTTGGTACTCCAAACCTGCAAAAAATCTGTGCCTTCACAAAATCCACAACTACATGAGAATCATCAGTCATGGTGGCCTTGGCCTCCACCCATTTTCTCACATAATCAACAGAAACCAAAATATAAAAGAAACCATATGAACTTGGAAAAGGACCCATAAAACCAATGCCCCATACATCAAAAATTTCACAGAATAATATGGGTTGTTGGGGCATCTAATGTCTCCTAGAAATATTCCCAGTGTGTTGGCAATGAGAGCATGAATTACAAAACACATGGGAATAATGGAATAAACTAGGCCAATATAATCCAGAGTCCAAAACTTTCCTAGCTGTCCGTTGGGGTCCAAAGTGTCCACCACATGCAAGTGTATGACAGAATTGCAAAACAGACTCAAACTCAGGATCAGGAACACACCTCCTAATGACTTGGTCACTACACATGCGCCAGAGGTAAGGATCATCCCACACATAAAACCTAGACTCACTTTTTAATTTTTGGACTTAATGTTTCTTTAAATTTGCAGGGATTTTAGAGGCAACAATGTAGTTAACTAAATCTGCATACCAAGGATGCGTACCTGAGATGGAATAAAGATGCTCATCGGGGAAAGTGTCTCGAAGTGGCACCTGGTCCAAGGTGTCATCCTATAGTGTGTGAGTAAGCCTACTCATGTGGTCCTCCACTAAATTCTCTAACCATTTCTTGTCCTTTATCTCAAGGTAAAACTCTTGAAGAAGGAGCATCCAACGAATAAGTCGTGGCTTTGCATCTGGCTTCTTCAAGAGGTACCTAAGAGCTGCATGGTCAGAAAAAACAACTACTTTAGAGCCCAATAAATATGAATGGAATTTATCTAAAGAAAATATGACTGAAAGAAACTCCTTTTCCGTGGTTGTGTAATTTGATTGGGCTGAATCCAGTGTCCTCGATGCATAGGTGATCACATGTGAACATCCCTCTACCCTCTGAGATAAGACAGTTCCAACCGTGAAGTTGGAGGCGTCACACATAAGCTCAAATGGAAGGTCCCACTGCGGGGACTGTATGATTGGTGGAGTGGTCAGACACTTATTTATCTCATCAAATGATACCCTGCATGAATCATCAAAATTTAAGTCAATATCTTTTTTAAGAAATCGAGATAAGGGTAGATCGATCTTACTAAAATCTCTGATGAAGCGTCGATAAAATCCAGCATGTCTAAGGAATGATCGAACATCACGCACACATGTAGGATATGGGAGGGATGAAATAATGTCTACCTTAGATTTATCAACTTCAATGCCATGTTGTGAGACTATATGACCTAAGACAATTACCTTTTCAACCATGAAATGACATTTTTCAAAATTTAAGACCAGATTCTTCTCAATACAACGATGAAACACATCACCCAAACTAGATAGACATTCATAAAATGAGGAACCATAAACTATAAAATCATCCATAAATACCTCCATGCAGGTCTCAATGAAATCTGAGAAAATACTCACCATGCATCTATGGAAGGTACCTGGGGAATTGCAAAGTCCAAATGGCATCCTTCGGTAAGCAAAGGTACCGAATGTACAGGTGAATGTCGTCTTCTCCTGGTCCTATGCTGCAATGGGAACCTGAAAATAGCCAGAAAATCAATCCAAGAAACAATAGTGTGTCTTCCCAGCTGGTCTGTCAAGCATCTGATCAATAAATGGGAGGGAGAAATGGTCTTTGCGAGGGGAATGATTTAGTTTCCTATAATCAATACACACACGCCAACTGTTTTGTACCCTCATTGTCACTAACTCATCTTTCTCATTCTTAACAACAGTAACACCACTTTTCTTAGGCACAACCTGAATAGGACTTACCCACTGAGAATCTGAAATGGGAAAGATTATACCAGCCTCAAGCAATTTCTCAACTTCTTTTTTAACAACTTTCAGGAGGGTGGGATTGAGTCTCCTTTGTGGCTATCTCACCGGTTTAGCCCCATCCTCCAAGAGAATCCTATGCATGAAAATAGAGGGGATAATACCTGATATGTCAGCCAAGGTCCACCCAATTGCCCTGATGTTCTCTCACAAAAATATTCAAAATATTTTCTTCATGTTGAAAAGGGAGATTGTTAGAAATGATAACAGGTAATATCTCACCACTCAACAAGTATGAGTATTTCAGATTTGGTGGCAATGGCTTGAGTTCTAATAAAGGAGGGTGTAGTATGGATGGAGACATTGAAGGAAATGAAATATGTGCACAAAGAGCATCAGTATCAGAATATAAATCATCAAAATCAGAGAATAAAGCATCAAATCCATCAGCATACTCTATAGCCATATCATAATCAGAGTTCACATGATCAAAATCAGAATATGATTCCATTTCAAAATCAAATCTTAGAGAGTATTGTTCCTTAGAAACAGGTGTAGAAGTACTCTTAGACATCAAACTCGAACCAATACTCATAATCTCCCTAAGCATAGGACAATCCAATTCCATGGTGTTTTTACTTGGTGGTTCAAAATGGGAGATAAAAAATGCAGAATGATCCTCTGAGGGGTACTTCATGGAATCCATAACATTAAATATCACAACTTCATCACCAAATTCCATGGAAAGTGTACCCTCATTGACATTTATGATAGTTTTTGCAGTTTTGAGGAAGGGCCTGCCTAAGATAATGGGGGCATGAGAACTTACCCAATCATCCTCCATTTTGAGAACATAGAAGTCTACTGGAAAGATCATGTCTCTTACCCGGACAAGTACATCCTCAAGGACTCCCGCTGGATATGCCATAGCTCTATTCACCAATTTTACCACTACTCTCATTGGCTTCAACTCACCAACTTGTAAAGAAGAGAATACATAATGAGGCATCCCATTTATTAAAGCTCCTAAATCACAAAGAGCATCAGAGAAGTGCAACTCCCCTATGGTACATGGGATGGTGAATGTCCCGGGATCCTTTCACTTTGTTGGCATTGTTAGAGTTGGTGTAATGAGTGCTGAGACATTCCTTCCAAGGTTGATCCTCTCATTTCCCTTGAGACCTCTTCGATTGGTGCAGAGTTATTTTAAGAATTTGGCATACCTTGGGATCTGTTTAATGGATTCAAGGAGAGGAATGTTGATCTCCACACGCTTGAATGTGTCCAAAACCTCCTTTTGCATTGCTTCTTCAGCCATCTTCTTGGTTTGAACAACCCTGTTGGGAAAAGGAAGGGATTTAGGAGGAACAACATCAATCTTTTTATTACCTTTATCTTTCTCCTTGGATTTCTCATCAGTTGGTTTGGAATGCGACTTCTCCAGAGTTGAGGTGAATCCCAGTGGAATGGTAGGTACAGATGTATCGTTCATTTGCTTCCCACTTCTTAATGTGACGGCACTGACATTCCCCTTTGGATTTAGAGTGGGTTAGGAAGGTAGATTTCTATAATTCTTACTCACAAGTTCATGGAGGGTGGTGGAAATCTGGCTCATTTGAGTCTTCAACTCCCTCAACTCCAAACCTTGACTCTTCAGTTCATTCTATTGATTAAGAACAATTTGCTTCAAAATATCATCAGTGTTAGAATCTACCTTGGGTGGGGGATTCCCTTCACTACTAGAAAAAGAGGCATTTCCAACAGTTCACAAATGTTGGGAAAGTCCCCATAACCATGGGGAATATCTATCCCAACAGTTCTGCAAACCGTGGGGAAGTAAGCCATTGGGAAAAGTTTTCCCAACGGTTTACAAAGAACCGTTGGGATAGGTTAGAAAAATCAACCTATCCCAACGGTTTACATTAACCGTTGGCATATGTTTTCCCAACGGTTTTAAGTAAACCATTGGGAAAACCCAACAAAATCTCTAGCTTTTCCCAACGGTTCACTCAAAACCGTTGGAAAAAAGCCAACTATGCATCTTTTCCCAACGGTTTGAAACCGTTGGGAAAGAGTTTATACCAATAGTTCCATCTGAACCGTTGGTATAAACCTCCCTATAAGACTATGCCAACGGTTTCAAACCGTTGGCATAGCCTATGCTGTGCAAATTGCACAGCAGCCTGCAATTTGCACAGCAGCCTGCAATTTACACAGGGGAGGGGAGGAGAAGGGTATCCATTCACCTGTGATTCTTCAATCCCTCTCCTTTACTTGCAATAACCAACTAACATATACATATATAGAACAAATTCATATACATTTAACAAATAATACATCCTGAAACTATACACATTCAGAATTAAATCAGAATTCATAACGTAATTATAAAGATACATAATTTAGAATTAATTTAGAATTCATTTTAAAATTCATTTAGAATTCATTTAGAATTCATTTTAAAATTAATTTAGAATTCAATTTCAAATTTAGATGACAATTATATGGGAAATTTGGAATTCAATTCATAATTTGATCGGTTTTTCGTATACAGGTGTTTTTACTATATATGATATCCATTTTAAACAAAATACATACACTTGGAGTAGTATTGGTCACACCATGCCTCGTATTGAGGCATGATTAAATAGTGCACGTCACACATGACCCATTGATCATTTTCCTAAAGTATCAATATATTCCTAAAGGGTTTAGTTGGTTTTCCGTATGCTAGTTATTATCACTTAAAATGTGGTTCATTTAAGAAAATGACATTTTTGAGTGATCCCTGCCACACCACAACTCATATTGAGGAGGGGTTGACTCATAAACGTCACAAATAACCCATGTATTTTTTGCCTAAAGTTTCAATAGAATCCGAATGCGTTTGGTCAGTTTTTCGTATGTCAGTTGTTGTTTTCACTTAAAATGCTTTCCATTTCAAATAAAATTGATCCACTTTGAGTTGTGACGGCCACACTGAGGCTCAGATTGAGGTGCGGTTGACTCATACACATCACAAATGACCCATGGATCCTTTTCCTAAAGTATCAACACAATCCGAATGTGTTTGGTCGGTTTTCTGTATGTCAGTTGTTCTTTTCACTTAAAATGAAGTCCATTTTAAACTATAGAGAGACACTTAGAGTGATCCCGGCCACACCATGACTCAGATTGAGGTGGGGTTGACTCTTACACATCACAAATGACCCATGGATCGTTTTCCTAAAGTTTCAATGGAATCCTAATGCGTTTGGTCGGTTTTCAGTATGTCAGTTGTTGTTTTCACTTAAAATGTTTTCCAATTCAAAGAAAAGTGAGTCACTTTGAGTTTTCCCGGCCACACCAAGGCTCGGATTGAGGCGCGGTTGACTCATAAACATAAAAAATGAACCATGGATTGTTTTCCTAAAGTTTCAACAGAATCCAAATGTGTTTTGTGGGGTTTCAGTATGTCATTTGTTGTTTTCACTTAAAATGTTTTCCATTTCAAAGAAAAGTGAATCACTTTGAGTCGTGGCGGCCACACCGAGGATTGGATTGAGGCGCGGTTGACTCATACACGTCAAAAATGACCCATTGATCCTTTTACTTAAGTATCAACAGAATCCGAATGTGTTTGGTCAGTTTTCCGTATGTCAGTTGTTCTTTTCACTTAAAATGAAGTCCATTTTAAACTATAGAGAGACACTTCGAGGGGTTCCGGCCACACCACTCCTCGGATTGAGGTGGGGTTGACTCGTACACATCACATATGACTCATGGATTGTTTTCCTAATGTTTCAATGGAATAAAAATTCATTTGGTCAGTTTTCCGTATGTCAGTTGTTGTTTTCACTAAAAATGATGTCCTTTTGAAACAAAAAGGAGACACTTCGAGTGGTTTCAGCCTCACCGCACCTTGGATTGAGGTGGGGTTGACTCGTACACGTCAAAAATGACCCATGGATCGTTTTACTAAAGTTTCAATAGAATCATAATGCGTTTGGTCAGTTTTCAGTATGTCAGTTGTTGTTTTCACTTAAAATGTTTTCCAATTCAAAGAAAAGTGAGTCACTTTGAGTTGTCCCAGCCACAACAAGGCTCAGATTGAGGTGCGGTTGACTCTTAAACATAAAAAATGAACCATGTATTGTTTTCCTAAAGTTTCAACAGAATGAAAATGCGTTTTGTGGGGTTTCAGTATGTCAGTTGTTGTTTTCACTTAAAATGTTTTCCATTTCAAAGAAAAGTGAGTCACTTTGAGTTGTGGTGGCCACACCGAGGATTGGATTGAGGCGTGGTTAACTCATACACATCAAAAATGACCCATGGATTGTTTTCATAAAGTTTCAACAGATTCAGAATGCATTTGGTTGGTTTTTTGTATGCCAGTTGTTGTTTTCACTTAAAATTAAAGTCATTTTGAACAAAAGAGAGACATTTTGAATGGTACCATCCACACCATGCCTCGGATTAAGACGAGGTTGACTTTTACTCATCACATATGACCCATGGATCGTTTTTCTATAGTATCATCAGAATCCAAATGTGTTTGGTTGGTTTACTGTATGTCTGTTGTTGATTTCACTTAAAATTAAGTCCATTTTTAACAAAACAGAGGTATTTTGAGTGGTGTCGGCCACACTGAGCCTCGTATTGAGGCGGGGTTTACTCGTACATATCAAATTTGACTCATGGATCGTTTTCCTTAAGTTTCAATATAATCAGAATGCGTTTGGTCAGTTTTCCGTATGTCAGTTGTTGATTTCACTTAAAATTAAGTCCATTTTTAACAAAACAGAGGCACTTTGAGTGGTGTCGGCCACACCGGGTCTCTAATTGAGGCGGGGTTGACTCTTACACATCACATACGAGTCATGGATAGTTGTTAAAAAGTATCAACATAATCAGAATCCTTTTGATTGGTTTGACGTATGTACGTAAAATATTGTCCATTTTAAACAAAAGAGGGACATTTTGGGTGGTTCCGGTCACACCGTGCCTCAGATTGAGGTGGTGTTGACTCGTACATGTCACATATGACCCATGAATCGTTTTACTAAAGTTTCAATAGATTCGGAATGCATTTGGTCGGTTCTTCGTATGCGAGTTGTTGTTTTCACTTAAAATTAAAGTCATTTTGAACAAAAGAGAAACATTTTGAATGGTACCGTCCACACCGTGCCTTGGATTAAGGCAGGATTAACTCATACATGTCACATATTACCCGTTTATCTTTTTCATGTAGTATCAATAGAATACAAATGCGTTTGGTTGGTTTACCATATGTCAGTTGTTGATTTCACTTAAAATTAAGTCTATTTTTAACAAAACAGAGGCATTTTGAGTGGTGTCGGCCACAAAGAGATTATTATTGAGGTAGGGTTTACTCATACACGTCACATTTTACTCATGTATTTTTTTCCTTAAGTTTTAATATAATTCAAATGCGTTTGGTTGGTTTGTCGTATGTCAGTTGTTGATTTCACTTAAAATTAAGTCCATTTTTAACAAAACAGAGGCACTTTGAGTAGTGTCGGCCACACCGGGCCTCTAATTGAGGTGGGGTTGACTCATAAACATCATATATGAGTCATGGATCATTGTGAAAAAGTATCAACACAATCAGAATCTGTTTGATCGGTTTGGTGTATGTACGTAAAATATTGTCCATTTTAAACAAAAGAGGGACAGTTTGGGTCGTTCTAGCCACACTGTGCCTTGGATTGGGGCGGGGTTAACTCTTACACGTCACATATGACCCATGGATCATTTTACTAAAGTTTTAACAGATTTAGAACACATTTGGTCAGTTTTCCGTATGCCAGTTGTTGTTTTCACTTAAAATTAAAGTCATTTTGAACAAAAATGTGACATTTTGAATGGTACCGTCCACACTGTGCCTCAGATTAAGGTGGGGTTGAATTGTACACGTCACATATGACCCATGGATCATTTTAGTATAGTATAATCATAATCCAAATGCGTTTGGTCGGTTTACTGTATGTTCGTTGTTGATTTCACTTAAAATTAAGTCCATTTTTAACAAAACAGAGGCATTTTGAGTGGTGTCGGCCACACCGAGCCTCTTATTGTGGAGGATTTGACTCATAAACCTCATATTTGACTCATTTATCGTTTTCCTTAAGTTTAAATAGAATCCGAATGCGTTTGGTCGGTTTGCCGTATGTCAGTTGTTGATTTCACTTAAAATTAAGTCCATTTTTAACAAAATAGAGGCACTTTGAGTTGTATCGGCCACACCGAGCCTCGAATTGAGGCGGGGTTGACTCATAAATGACACATTTGAGTCATGGATCATTTTGAAAACTTATAAACACAATAAAAAGCTGTTTTATTGGATTGGCGTATGTACGTAAAATATTGTCCATTTTAAACAAAATACATACACTTGGAGTGATACCGGCCACACCACGCATCAGATTGAGGTGGAGTTGAATTTTACATGTCACATATGACCCATGGATCGTTTTCCTAAAGTGTAAATAAAATTCGAAGGCGTTTGGTTGGTTTCCCATATGTTAGTTGTTGATTTCACTTAAAAATAAGTCAATTTTGAACAAAAGAGAGGCAGTTTGAGTGATCCTGGCCACACCGTGCCTTTTATTGAGGCGGGGTTGACTTATACACGTCACATTTGACCCATGGATCGTTTCCCTTAAGTTTCAATAGAATATGAATGCGTTTGGTCTGAGGGGAAGGGTCTAGTCAGGTACGCGGAGATGCTCGTCTACCTCTGGTACGAACCTCCCTCGTACCATCGGCCTAAGCACTGAAATAATGGAATAATGAAAAGTGCACATACTTATGTACCTGTAAAATCTACACATAGACAACACATAGCCGCATCATGTCATAAAAAATAACACTAAGGATCAGACAAAATAGAAGGAGTCATGAAGAGTAAGGACAAGTGCACATACAGATCAGAAGCAGCTAAAAAATTGTTTCATACATGCCATGTTTATTTCCTAAAACCAAGTAAAAAAGAAAAATGATGAAACTATAGAACATGGTTTTCCTCCCAAGAAGTGCTAAGTTTTACATCTTCAGCCAGATGGATGGGCACTAGTCAATCGTCTTGGTCCATCAGCTCAGAACTCCTCTTCCTCTTACAAGAACTGGTGGCCGTGTCATCAAGCTCACAGGGATGCTTAGTGGGATTGATCACTTTAGGAGCATAGCGTGCATGAATCTGGTGTAGAATTAATATAATATGGCGCTCTTCATCAGCCAGACGCTGAGTCACCCGTCGTGCGAGGTCAGATGGAGACGGGACATGCACATCGATGATCATGAAAGAGGCAGACAAGCTAGACATTGTTGGTTAAGTTGCATCCACAAATAGATTCATTTTTATATATTAGAACCTTTATAAATGTTTGTACCATTTTTACAAACAATTAATGTGTGAAAATTGTGAAAAATAACTTATCGGATATATAAAAATGGATTTACTCATGGACATGATGCATAATATCTCAAATATTCCTCATTGGATCCCAATTTGAAAATTTAATCCCTTATCAAATGTCTTATATCAATTTATTTTTATTTGGATCCTTAAGGTTGAACGATTTTTGTAAAATCTATCCAAGGGAGGATAGACTAGTGACTTGGAATACAATTGGATGCTATGCGGTGAAAACCACATTATAAGCATTGTTTAGGATATTATTGAGGTGGTTTGAGGATCAAATCTATCTTTTTAGAGAAAATCCAGCATGTCCAAGTTTGGTGGTCAAAGTTTTGAAGTGGGGGGTATTTGGTGGTTGAGGAGGGGAATGAGGGGAATGTCCAAGGTCTAAGAGGAGGGGTGGGGGGCTGTCCAGGGTCTAGGAAGGGGGGTGGGGGGCTGTCCAGGGTCAAGGAGAAGGGGAGAAGGGGTTGTCCATGGTCCAGGAAGGAGGGGGGGCTATCCAGGGTCCATCGAGGAGGGGGGCTATCCAGGGTCCAGGGTGGAGGGTGGGGGGATTCCTAGGGTCTAGGAAGGAGAGAAACTATACAAGGTCCTGGGAGGAGGGTGGAGGGGGGTTGTCCAGGGTCCAGGAGGGGGGCTGTCCAAGTTTCAAGAAAGAGGGGGGCCGGGCTATCCAAATTCCAAGAGGGGGGGACTGTCCAAGGTCTAAGAGGGGGGTGTCCAGGGTCCATGAGGAGTGGGGGCTCTGTTAAAGGGAGGAAATCCCCAAATAATTCATTGAAAATTAACTAAACTTAATCCAAAAAACATCACAATTCCAATCCATCACCCAACCAACATCCAATTCATCCTCAATATCACTAACCTTCACATGCCATAAAAAACACAACCTAGTTTATACCAAATTAAAACAGAAAACAAAAATAATAGATGAAAAACATTAAAACTAAGGTAGTACATATAGATTTAGAGTGTAGAAATACAAAATTGTTTGATTTAAGATGGATCTGTGAGTGGAACGAGTTTCTGAGTCTTTTTATAGAGAGATCCCAGACGTTTAGGTCAAATAAAAAAAGGAAATAAAAAAATAGATGAAGAACATTATAACTGAGGTAGAACTTACATATTTGAAGTGTAGAATAGAAAAATTATTTTATTGAAGAGGATGGATGGAGTTTTGGAGACTGGGTAACGAGAGAGCATCAGGAGACCTTCAATTTAGGGCTGCAGTTGAGCGGAGGGGGACTACAATCGAGCGGAGGTGCTACTGGACACCCGAAATGGATTTAGGGGAAAACTTTCCCAATGGTTTTAAAAAACCATTGGGAATGTAGTCCTATACCAACAGTTTATTTAAACCGTTGGTAAAGTTGGCCATTGGTAAAAGTGTATTAATTGAGGCCTATACCAATGGTTTTACAAACCATTGGTAAATTTCTTCATAAAAGCCTTTATACCAACGGTTTTAAAAAAACCGTTGGTATACATAACCATTCCCAATGGTTTGATAAACCGTTGGGATATAAGCGTTGGTAAAAATGGGGTTTCCAGTAGTGCTTGTTGTTGGATTGTTTATGTTTGAGCTTCAAATCTCCTTTGGGGTTGTTGGAAACCCTGCTGGTAAGGTGGAGGCTGCTGGAAGTTTGGTTGAAAAGGGGGCCTTTGTTGTTGTTCAGATCCATACCTCATGTTTGATTGATCCTTCCACCCTTGGTTGTATGTTGGAGAAAATGAATCAAACTTCTTTTGGGGATATGGTTGTTGTTGCTGCTGAAATGGTCTCCCAGGGAATACTGCTGCACAATCCTCTATCTCTTGTAGTTGTGGGCAACAGTTAGTTGGATGTCTTGTCTCAGTGAAAATGCCACAAGGCCTTGAAGGAGTGGGTTGGGATGTCTTTTGAGCCAAAGAAATCTGTCTCACCATAGTGGTCAATTCTTCCAACTTTGTATCAATCAAATGACTTTCAAGAGAAGAAGGACTTACCTGATGTACTCCCCTGACATGTGGTGTACCTCGATCGCCAAATTGTTGGGAGTTTTGTGCCATATTGTCGATCAATGCACGTGCGACTACTGGTGTCTTGTCCACCAATGCCCCTCCTGTTGCAGCATCCACCATGCTCCTCTCCATGGGTGTGAGTCCTTCGTAGAAGTATTGGATGAGCAGTTGCTCACTGATTTGGTGATGCGGACAGCTTGCGCACAACTTCTTGAATCGCTCCCAGTACTCATACATTGACTCTCCTTGGGCTTTCTTGATCCCCGATATCTCCTTTCGAATGGATGTGGTCCTTGATGCAGGAAAAAATCTTTGCAAGAAAATACGTTTCAAATCATTCCAACATGTTACATCTTCAGGTTGCAAATAATACATCCAATCTTTTGCAGATCCATCAAGTGAGAATGGAAATGCTCTTAATTTAATTTGATCTTCAGAAATATTTCTTGGTTTTAAAGTTAGCAAACCACATTAAATTTCTTAAGGTGTTTGTTGGGATCCTCACCAGATAAGCCATGAAACTTTGGAAGAAGGTGAATTAATCCAAATTTCAATTCAAAGTCTGATTCGAGATTTGGGTATGCAATACAATTTGTTTGATAGTTAATATTAGGTGAAAACAATTCTTTAATGGTTCTATTAAGTTCATTTCCATTATTTTCAGCCATTAGTTCCTATTTTATGTTTGAATTTGAATTGCTTCCAATTTCAATGTTTCCAGAAGAGAGGAATTCACCAACTGGTTGAATATTGAAACTTCCCGTAGACTGAGAATGTCTGATTCGCGCCCTAAGGATACGTTCAATCTCAGGGTCAAGATCTAAGAGATCTTCGGGATTATTTCGTGTCATAAATCAAATAAAAATTAAAATAAATAAGGTGGACCATATTAAAATAAAAATGAGAAGTTTGAGTTGATGGTCCAAAAAAGAAAATAAGAGGATGAAAAAAATGAAAACTTGAGAAAGGGGAAAGATGAAAGAGAGAGGTGAAGAAAATAATAAAATAAAAAATAAAAGAAATACCTATAAATGGTTGAATAAATTACTCACCTCCCTGGAAACAGTGCCAATTTGAAAAGGCGCTGTCGTGGGCACCCTCAAATGATTAATGTGATTTTGGGGTACTTAGGTGCAGCAAAGTGGCTGACCAAAGTCGTCTCTCAAAGGAGGAAGTGAGTTTAACAACTTATTAAAGGTATTATAAAAAAATAAAATAGAATAGAATAAAAACACTACTTTAAAGTATTGGGGTTTTTTATAGTTTATGAATCTATAAGAAGTTTTCTGGAAGAATATTGTATATTTTTTTGTTTTTTGTTTTGAAATGAATTTCGATTAAAATGACACAACAAGAAGATGTGTTTTTAGAAATATATTTTAAAAGGCGTAATCTATCTAAATGAACCTCTTAATTCAACTATTAATAATTATAATTTAAATCAATATCCACATAATTATGATCCCCTAATTTGTTATCCCTGGAACCCTATGAGAGTTAACTTAACCACAAAGATGAAATTAGTTAAACCCTAGGCTAGCTTCAGAACACGCAATCGCAACACCCTGCTTTGATTGTTGTTCTAAGGATAGATTATGGTCAGTGGTTAATTAGAGAACATATCCATTCTGTAAATGAGGATTAATTGTGTTTAGAGATTATATTTTAACTCTACAAATTTATCCCGTGTGGTCTTGTATTACCGATTAAGATCACGCTCTCACAATTTACACAAAATCTCGACCTCACGTGTTTTGTATTAATTATTAAATTTCTTGCTTAGTTTCTTGTAATTTAAAGACACAATTCATGTATCATATTATGTGAATTACAGTATCCAATTTATTCAAAATAAATGAATGAATAAGGATAGATTTCGATCGATTACTAAAAAGAACTACTCTTCCATGGGTGGCGTAATCATCATAGAAGCGTTTTGCATGTGCAAAGGTTTATAATGGGTATAACCCAATAACGCTTCTACTCAAGAATTCCAGCCCAAATAGGAAGATTAATAGAAGAATAAATTTAAACAAAACATAAGAAAAGAGAAGAAATAAAATAATAACAAAGAAGTTTATTACACAAACAAAATCATTACAACATGAAGGAGAAGAAGGCTTCGTCGAAGGGATCCTTGCTTCAAGAGCTACCCCTATTGAAATGGTTGGATAATTGGAGTGGATACACTTATCATCTACCCTAAACTTCCAAATACATTTCCCAACCCCACCAAATGAGAAAAACACCAATTTATAGAGTGGTGGGGAGGCTATGTTCAAAGTGGTTTCAAGTGTGAATGGGGAATCTCGGCCAAATATTTTATGCCAACTTGTATCGACCATTTGACCACAAAAACGCGTGAATTGTCCGGTCTTCTAGAAGGATAATATGTGAGGATATGGGTCCCCTATCTCCTATAAAAATTTGGGCTCAATAAAATTAGAGAAGAAGGAGTTATGACCGACATACAGAAGATTCTCCATTCTGACGTGTCCAGACCACCGTTGACTTTATGGCCCAATTACTCCATCCAAATGAATTATTTTTATCTAGTGTCCTGAATAAAAGTTGTAGACCATGAAGTAAGGAACATAGTTAAAAATTATTAAGTTTAAATAATTCAAATAAAAATATTTATAATTGAAATACTACAGTCATTTTAAAAGGGTAAAACTGGAATTTTCATCAAATATTCAAATGAATGATCTAATCCCAAATACTTTCCAATTAAAAATATTTAACACAATGTGAGGAAATTATATCATTTACTATCAATATAATATTCAATAAAATCATGTTTTATCACATGAGTTTGGATCACTAAGCTCCGCCACCCGTAGAGCAGCAGTTACTACCAGTGCTACCGGTAAAGGATGCACACAGAGTACATCTGGTGTTCTTTTTGGGTGATTTCTGAGTTTCTTTACAGTGTTTTCACTTCTTAGATGAAATTACCTTTGGTATGAGTTTACTAGTCATATTTATCCAAGGAGGGTCTCGAGATGGAGTTTATCTCTCATTTGGGTTCCCTATGGCTGGGATGAGCGGACTGATGCCTTTCAATTAATCATTTTCTTTTGGGGTTTTTGGGGCACCTACTGAGTATATTTATACTCACCCATGTATGGGATTTTCCCACACATGTTTTTTGTTTTATACAGACCACGGACCTTTTGATGGAGGGGACCCATAGCAGGTAGAGCTTAGTGAGCTTGACCAACCGAGTTACTGGAGCTTAGTCGAAGAGTTTTTCGGGTTTTTTATAGTGATCCCCTTCATCTGAGCAGGTTGGATGCTTTTGCAGTTTTCTTTTGGTAGAACCTATATTTTCACTTTTTATACTTCTGTTATACTCTATTTGGGATAGTTTTACGCATGAATTTATTTTCAGTTTTTATTTATCTCTACACTGTTTCATGGAGGTGTATGTTGGATGCGTGCGTACAGGTTGATAGGCTAACACCTCCCATGTGTGTGATAGCCTACTCAGCGCTGGTCGTCAGCCCCTGGCCTATTGGAGGTGGGTTTGGAGAGTCTCAGCTTGATCCCCATTGGGTCGGGTCATGACAATATATATATATATATATATATATATATATATAAGTATATGAATCATTAAATGGAGAATAAAACAAGATGTATGAGTGATAAAGGTGCAGGCGCGCAAGGGAGAGATCTCAAGTTTGAATCCAAGCAGAGGTAGGTGTGAGCGAGGGTGAAGGGGGTGGGGGTTAGCACTGTTAAATGAAAGGGGGGGGGTGTTCCTAGAACTGTTAAAGGGGTGGCTGGGGTGTGCTGGCAGGGATTCATATCACAATTGAAAGGGGAATCGAGCGCTGTTAAAAACTCTTCGAGTTGAATATTTTTTTTTTAATTTTTTTTAACTTTTATCAGTGCTAAAGGAATTAATCTCGCGCACCCACACCCCGATCTGCTATACCATGAGCACCATGGGTTGTTTCCCTTCTCCCTCATGTTAGCCAATCACCCCCCCATGTCGGTCATCCTCATGCCATCCGGTCTTCACTGATCCCAACCGAGTCGTCCATCCGCCGCCACCAGTCGCCTCACCCTGTGCGATGACCCCAAGCCTCCCTGTCATCCGATGTCACTCGAACGAACCCATGACTAGCTCGCGAGTTCTATCATCAGCTATGGCCTTCGGTTGGCCCACTAACTCCGATCATCATCAACATCCACACCGAGCTAGAAATTGTAGGGTGCAAAGGAATTAAACTCCAAATTGAGAATAACAAGACCAAAATAAAGCAATAATTCCTACATCATAGTGAAACATCGAAGTTTCAGGCTTTAGTTCCACACTCAATTGACATCGCTTCCCGATCTGGCTTCGGTCGGTCTCCTCGGTGGAAAATCCATTCTCCCTCCCTTAGATCTGGTGACACTATAAGGGATACCCCTCTCTAGTGTGAATTTGGGGAGATTATTTTTATATGTTTTCTGGTTTTTTTAATAAAAAAGTGTAGGTTGATTTTTTTTAAAAATAATCATGAAAGGAAGCAGCCCCAAAATGACCTTATAGTTTGGTTAAAAGGTGATAGTGTGCCTGCCGCCTCCCCCACCTCACCGCCTTTTGGCTCGAATTGATGACATGGAAAAGGCGGTGGGTGGGGTGCCAACTTTTTCCTAAAAAACGTGAAAGGTAGTACCAGGGATGCCACCTTTTGCCTAATGTAAAGGCTAAAAGTGGCACCCTTGGTGCCACATTTCCCTTAACACCCTATAAAAGGGAACCCACCCCCTTATCCTCACTTCCAATTCCACTCCTCTCTCTACATTCTAGAGATTCTGTCTCTATAAAAAGTCTTTTTCATGTGCAGTAGATCTGGTGGTCCAAAAGAAGTCCCTATTTTTCATGAAGCATCGTTCAGTGGTATTTTTTTATTTAATTTAAAGTTATTTATTTATTTAATTGAATTATTTTTAATTAAATCTAAATATTTCATTTTTTAAGTAGTTTACTTAGTTATAAATATTTTATTTGTTAAGTAGTTTATTTAGTTATATATAGTTTTAAATAATAGTTATTATTAGTAATGATTAAGTATAGAATAACTGATGAATAACTTAGGATTAGATGTTCTAAAATTTTGGTAGCATAAATTTTATGTGGTTATCTAAACAATAAAATCCCTCTTTGGATACAAACAAGTGTATGTGGATCTGACACAAATATACCTAGGAGTAACAACTTTGAAAAGGTGTCCCGGGCCTGACTCGAGGTAACTTGGTACATGAAAACGGGCCTTACTGCATCATGGTTTTACACTCCCTGAGGATATGCTTAAGATGATTCATATTTTCTTTATAAACTACTAAAATAACTAAGCAAAGAATAAATCAAATTAGTATATTTATCAATGATAAAATAAAATTATGATCATATAAAATGAAATGGATAAGAACAAATACATTAAATAATGAATAACTCAGTAATGATTAACTATCGATTAAAGAATGATTCACTAATTAAAAAACTATACTAATAAATATTAGTATCATAGTTTATAAATAATAGTTATTATTGGTAATGATTAAGTATATATTAATTAATGAATAACTTAGGATTAAAAAATGAATAAATGTAATGATTAGCTAATAATCATTAACTAATGAATATCATATGATTAATGATTGAATAAGGAACGATTATAGACTGATTAAATAATGATTAACTAAATAATAACTTAGTAATGATTAAATAGTGATTAAAGAATGATTAACTAGTTAAAAACTATACTAAGAAACATTATTATCATAGTTTAGTATATAAGAAGATATTCTAAAATGTTAGCATCATAAAGATTATATAGTTTAGAAATAATAATAATTATTAGTAAAGGTTAATTATAGTTTAATTAATGAATAACTTAGGATTAAAAAATGAATACACATAATGATTAGCTAATAATACTTATCATTGATAAAATGAAAATTATGATCATATAAAGCGAAATGGATAAGAATAAACACATTAAATAACACATAAATGCTTTACAAAATACAATAAATACCTTGACATTTTTCAATATAACATGGTTTGGATGAGATGAGCCTCACTTCAGACATGAGGTAAAATCTAGCTTATTTTCAATTGGTAGATTAATAACATATTTTAAAGGTATGTACTTAACTTTGGAATTTTGAAAATATTTTGGACTTCTAATGAAATCTAATATAACATATAAGATATGTTATTAATAGTTCGAAAGATTTTCAAAATTTCAAAGTTAAGTACATAACTTTAGAAGATATTATTATGCTACCAATTGAAAATAAGTTGGATTTTACCTCATGTCTGAAGTGAGGATCATCTCATCCAAACCATGTTCTATTGAAAAATTTAAAGGTGTTTCTTGTACATTGTAAAGAATTCATGTGCTATTTAATGTGTTTGTTCTTATCCATTTGTTTTTATATGATCATAATTGTCATTTTATCAATGATAAATAAACTAATTTATTGTTTTCTTCTTTTTTACCCCGGTTTCCAAAACATTATGTGACTTATATTCTAATAAAATTTTATATATTGAAACATTACTATCATATTTTAGGGAATAAAAAGAAGTTCTAAAATTTCATGATAACAAATATTATACGGTCAACCATCATTTTCAATATCAGTTACACTATCATAATCTTGATCAAAAAACATTTTTGACATAGAGAGTCATGTTTTCCTGTGTGTACTGCTATGGGGAGGTTATTCAAACTGATCAAGGAGATTATTAAAGTACACAACCAACAAAAATGGTTAGTAAAATTGGTTGTGTAACCCAAGGTGACCTTTAAGACATAATTCTTGGTTCCTTAAATCTTGGACCCGATCAAGAGATCATGTATATGAGATATAGAAATTTTTAATTCCCAAAAACAGTGTGACATCTAGCTTGTCCATTGGTTTCTGATGTGTAGTGGGTCCAAGAAATAAATTTATTTTGTCTGCGATCAGATGGTACCATGATGGAGTTATATGTTGATGTTTCTACTGTACAACAACAACGCCCAGTTGTATGAAGACATAGATTTATAAGAGTGGTTAAAGATGGTCCACCCCATGAAATTAAGCCTATAACAAATGATGCAGAAGAGAACAATCTAGATGATCTACCTATTATACATGTAAATCCAACTTTCAATAAGGATTTCTGTAATGATGGAATAGATAGTGAAAATAGTGCTGATGAGGTGGGATCAATGGAAGTTGGGGATGAAGTTTCTAGAAATTCATTAGTTATATAACATCCTAAACCCACAATAAATCACCCAATACTATTTGAAACTTGGTTAGAATTAATGAAACATGTGCCTGAATTCGACCGTAATGTTCTCACACCCACAACTGAGTTCCCTAAATTTGTACTAGATAAGTTTAGTGAGCTGGACAAAACCTTATATGTTCAAAGGAATTTTTCAAGTAAATATGCATTAAAAATCAGGCTAAAGAGATTTCACATTGAGAGGCGCTGAATATATATAGTTCAGGAATTAGGACATAATAAATATCTCAAACAGTGTGAGAAGTATGAGGATGATTGTAGATTCCTCTTGAGGGTGATTCCAGACATTTCATTTGAAGGTTTTAGAATCTTGAGGATTGAGGCAACTAATACTTACATTTATCCAAGCTTGACACAAGATCATACCTCATTGGATGCCAAATTTGTGTCATCCATTATCGTTGAGATGATTAGGACATGCCAAGATTATAGCATCCAGCCTTTTTAATACATAACTTTTCATTACATTTTACATACAGAGGATCTTTAAAGTCTAGTGTCTTGGAAATCAGGAACAAAAAAACTTGAATACAACATAAAAACATTCTTCTAAACCACTTGTAGGGATTCATTATAGGTTCATCCTACATAAAACTATTGCATCTCATATCCTGGAGACATACATCAAAGGAAAGGGTGAGCATAAGTCCCAGTAAGGGTAAACAAGGTAATCAATGTACTTGTGATATCAATAAGAACTTGAATACAATATAAAGACATGAGCAATGGAAGTATAGGCATATCATAATGAAAAGAACTTGAATACAACATAAAGACATGAGAAATGGAATTATAGGCATATCATAATGAAAAGAACTTGAAACATAACTTGAATATGCGGCTACAACATTTCATTTAGAAATTCATGAACATATCACCAAGGTCCATCCCCAAGGTGTCATAAAAATTACCAAGGTTATTCACCAAGGTATCGTGAAACTTGTTATCTCTAGAGATTAAATATTTAACCAATGAATTGGATAGCTATCAGGGCACACCCTTAATATATATTTACATTCATGTTATCCACATAGATCATAATCAAACACTTCATAAATAACCCATAGAGAATAAAATAAATGGGTTTCATTTCAAAATCGTGACGTTTTAAAAGCTATTAAAAATAAGATCATTACATCATTTATAACCCACGGAAAGGGAGTGAGGGTTATATGTATGTATATTACAGAATAAAATATATCATATTTATATATTTATGAACACCCATAGAAACGAAATATGTCTGGGTATTCACATAAATAAATAAGGGAATTTCTTGAGAGAAAGAGATAGAAATTTTGAGACGAAATTTCTGCAGCATAACGGCTATATAACACGGTTTTAGAAAACATTGAAAAGAGAGGGGACAAGGGTCCACCACTCATAAATAATTAATAATACAGTATGGGTACTGAATAAGATCATGGTATGGATATTTGAATGACACACCACATTAAAAGGAAACATGAAAGAAAAGAGAAGATGTGATTTCTTTTATGAGAAATTCGGCAGCCTAACGGTGTCACTTAAAAATTCAGAAAAAAAATTGGTGAGAGAAGAAAGGGTCTCACATAATTTGGACATTAAATGGATAGTAATAAGAACATATAATAACATACCCTAAAAAAAGGTATGGTAACTAGAAGACACAACATAAAGAAAGTCATGGCTTAAAAGAAGAGGGTGAAAGAATCCCTTACCTTGAAGAGTAACTTCGAAAGATTGAAGTTCAGGACCTTGGGAGGCTTGAGGGAACCTTGGGAGGACTCCCTGGGAGGTAAAGAGACCAGAACTTCATTGGGGAGGATTTGGAAATGAAATTAATGAGGGAAAGACTTGGTATTTATAGGAGAAGTGAGGGGACAAAGCATTAATTGCCAAGGGACACCTCATCGGTGGTATTGGCAAAACCATGGTCTTGCCCATGGTATTGGACACTTGAAACACCTCATACATTATCTTACTATTCATAAGTCAACCAAAATTATTTCATAATTATTACATCCTTAATGATGTCATTAAACACCCGAAACTCAAAAACTATATTTTCACTATTCACCGAAAATTCAACTTTCTCAGAAAAATCCTAAAATTTCACCTTAATCAAATATCGATGCTCTGATTACAAAAATGAACTCCATTTTATGAAAATAATTTTCTAAATATTTTAATTTAATTTTTAAATAAAAACACTATTCACTGAAAATTCAACTGTTTCAGAAAAATCCCAAAAATTCACCTTAACCAAATATCAATGCTTTGATTTCAAAAATAAACTCCATTTTATGAAAATAATTTTCTAAATATTTTTAATTTAATTTTTAAATAAGAAACACAATTCACCTGAAAAAACTAATACTTAACCAATAATTTCTGAAAGAGTTATTTACCTATTTTATTGAACCACATTACTTAATCAAGGTGCCTAAATTATATTAATACTTTCTTAAGTGAAGTTACTTAATCCATTTGGTCACATTACTAATCATAAGCATAAAATCACTATTCATAATTTACTATTTCAAAAATTAATTTGATCTTATTAGACTCTAAATTTCTTACTGAACATAACTATAGAAGACTATTTTTTGAAAATCATTACACATTATTAATTATTTAAGGTTTACATAAATATTTTTAAAATATCATTTTTCTAAAATTAATCAATAATATGCATAATATATTTATCCAAACATTTGAAAACTCACAAACTTTACCATAATAAGAAATCACAATTTTTATTTAAATCAAAGGATCACACAAGGTAGTTACGGTGTCGTTACATAGCCCTTTATAATACCAGCATAGGACCTAAGAGTAAGGTGTGCTAGGGTGATAGAATCTTGGGGCGACTCGACCAACATTTCCCGAGTAGTGATTTCTATCAGCTTGAACTTCTCGCGAAGGCGATTCCGTTCCAGCTTCACACGATGAAGTTCATCTTGGGTTTCGTCCAGAGCAAAGCCCAAAGGTGCTACCTCCTTCCCGAGTTCCATCAGATGGGCTTTGATCGGCCCGAGACTACTGGATGAGGCCATCAAATCTTATTTCTATATTAATTAACCAAGATCACTTGTATTTATAGACAATAATCACAACATTTAGTTCCCAACGGTCATACTGACCAACGGTCATATAACGGTCGAAACCCAATAGTCCCATTTTAATTATACTCATTTTGTTAAATGAAATAGTTTTATTGAGTATAAAATAATATAACACACAAAGTTTGGAAAAAAAATTATTCAAAATTTTTGGTCGTTACAATCTTCCCCCCTTAAGAAATTGCGTCCGCGCAATTTTAAAATTGAGCTTGGAAATTTCATTGAAAGTCCCATATTGGAAAAAGAGTCAGTAAAACTATTACTTTAAAAGAAAGAAGGGGAAGTCCAAAGGTCAGCCAAGTTAACCCATACTAGGATTCCATGTAGGAAAACATGGACATGGAAGATAAAACAGAGGGTCAAGTTTTGATGGAGAGCGATGTAAAACATGATTAGGAAAAAGTTAACCACAAGAAGATCATAAAATTAATACGTGTTAAACGGTCTTTGATTACCAAGTAGGAAACGTAAACCAAAAACATTTTTGTTTTAACTACATAGAATAAAAACATAAGGAAATATAATTACCTTCAAGTAGAGTTTCATCCCTTAATAAGTTTCCACCAAGACTAATCTTTTCTCCAAACAATGAGCATTCAAAAAGACTTGGTCTCATCAAGAGCACAAGAATCATCTTCTAGAGAATCACATAATTCACAAAAGACTAACTATATTTTTCCCTTGTCTTTAGTCATCAACTAAAACTAAAATGGTTAGTACGAAATCATATAATCCCCAAAAAGGATAATCCTTTATAAAAAGAAATATGACTATTAATCTCCAAAATTCAACAAAAGTACCCAAAGTTCCAGAAAGACCATTCAATACACAACCATCCTTAAAATTCTTCAGAATAATCCAAACTAAGATTGGAACCCAAAACTCAGAAGGATTTAATCACATATTCTTCCCCAATAAATCTTAACATTTATCTCCAAATAACATCGACTACTATTAAAGTCTCATACTAAAGTGTAATTAACCTATTCACATATTCTCTTTGCTAGGTTCATCATTTTCTAGAAATAACCCAAATCACCATATGTCCACAATAAATACATAAATTCTTACAAAAAAAAATCAACCATTCCTCCTCAATTTAAATCCTGTAGTATTTTATTTCCCTTAGGCAAATAGTACTCCAAAAGAGAAAACATCATCCAAAATAACCTTTATCATTTAATCACCAAATCATTTTCCTATACCAATGATATCCATGTGATAAAACATAAGTTTCTAAAATCAACTTATTCTTGATCCATAAAAATAGCAGGTGCATTATTTAGTCCGAAGGGCATAGAAACAAAATCATAATGCTCATATCTTGATTGGAAAGCAGTTTTTGGAATATCATCTTTCTTCACCATCAATTGATGATAACCAGAATGAAGATCAATCTTAAAGAAGAATTGAGTCCCAGTAAGTTGGTCAAATAAGTCATCAATTCTTGGAAGAGAGTATTTGTCCTTCACTGTGATCCCATTCAGTTATTTATAATCAATGCATAGCTGCATCAATCCATCCTTCTTCTTCACAAAGAGAACTAGTGCTCCCCAAGGAGACACACTTGGTCTGATAAACCCATTCTCCAAAAGATCTCGGAGTTGTTTCTTTAATTCCTATAACTCCACATTTTTCATCCTATAGGGGGTATTTGACATGGGATGAGATCCAGGTACAGGTTCAATGGAGAACTCTACCTCTCTTTCTGGGGGAGGTCCGGGTAACTCCTCAGGAAATACATCAATGTATTCCTAGAGTATGGGGACATTTTCTAAAAGAATAAATCCTTTATGAGAAACTTATTTTATTTATGAATCTTTTAACTAAAAAGGATTTTATTTCTTAAAACTTCATGCTTATACAATTAAATTTTTCTATAATTCCTTCAGAATGATTCATAAAAATCTTGTGATTAACCAAACATATCCCCCGGGAGTGTCGTAACCAAGAGTGTAGCAAGGCCCGTTGTTGTGTACTAGTTCCCGTTCGAGTCTAGCTCAAAGTGGTGTTTTCGGGTTTTACCCCTATGTACATCTGTTCTAGATCCACCTCTACCTGCTCGTATCCAGACAGGGATGTATTTCTTTGATAAACCACTTATTCAATACTCACCAAAATACCAGGAAGATTTCCTATATTTAAACTTTTCTATAGGGTTCTTCCTAAAGTTTTCATATCCTAATTTCCATAAATAACTAAACTATCCTTTGATACCAACTATGGAATCCCACCTTTTTAATACATAAATTTTCATTACATTTTACATACAGATTATATTTAAAGTCTAGTGTCTTGTAAGTCAGGAACAACAAAACTTGAATACAACATAAAAACATTCTTCTAAACAACTTGTAGGGCTTCATCATAGGTTCATCCTACGTACAACTACTGCATCTCATATCCTAGAGACATACATCAAAGGAAAGGGTGAGCAGAAGGCCCGATAAGGGTAAAAAGGGGAATCTATGTACTTGTGATATCAATAAGAACTTGAATACAACATAAAGACATGAACAATGGAAGTATAGGCATATCATAATGAAAAGAACTTGAATACAACATAAAGACATGAGAAATGGAAGTATAGGCATATCATAATGAAAAGAACTTGAAACAAAACTTGAATATGTGGCTAAAACATTTCATTTAGACATTCATGAACATATCACAAAGGTCCATCCCCAAGGTGTCATAAAAATTACCAAGGTTATTCACCAAGGTATCGTGAAACTTGTCATCTCTAGAGATTAAATCTTTACCCAATGCATTGGAGAACTATCAGGGAACACCCTTAATATGTCTTTAATTTCATGTGATCCACATATATCATAATCAAACACTTCAAAAATAACCCATAGAGAATAAAAGAAATGGGTTTCATTTCAAAATTGTTACGTTTTAAAAGCTCTTAAAAATAAGATCATTAAATCATTTATAACCCATGGAAAGAGAGTGAGAGTTATATGTATGTACATTATAGAATAAAATATACCATATTTATATATTTATAAACACCCATAGAAACGAAATAGGTCTGGGTATTCACATAAATAAACAAGGGAATTTCTTGAGAGAAAGAGATAGAAATTTTGAGACGAAATTTCTGCAACATAACAGCTATATAACATGGTTTTAGAAAACATTGAAAAGAGATGGGATAAGGGTCTCCCACTCATAAATAATTCACAATACAGTATGGGTACTGAATAAGATCATGGTATGTATATTTGAATGACACACCACATGAAAAGGAAACATGAAAGAAAAGAGAAGATGCAATTTATTTTACGAGAAATTCCGCAGCCTAACGGCGTCACTTAAAAATTCAAAAAAAATATTTATGAGAGAAGAAAGGGTATCTAATAATTTATAAATGAAATGTAAAGTAATAAGAACATATAATAACATACCCTCAACAAAAAGGGATGGAAACTAGAAGACACAACATAAAGGAAGTCACGGCTTAAAAGAAGAGGGTGAAAGAATCCCTTACCTTGAAGAGAAACTTCGAAAGCTTGAAGGTTGGGACCTTGGGAGGCTTGAGGGAACCTTGGTAGGAATACCTAGGAGGTAAAGAGAATATAACTTCTTTGGGGAGGATTTGGAAATTAAAGTAATGAGGTAAAGTCTTGGTATTTATAGGAGAAGTGAGGGGACCAAACATTAATTGCCAAGAGACACCTCATCGGTGGTATTTGCAAAACCATGGGCTTTCCCAGGGTATTTTCCCATGGTATTGGCCACTTGGAACACCTCATACCTTATCTTACTATCCATAAGTCGACCAGAATTATTGCATAATTATTACATCCTTAATGATGTCATTAAACACCCGAAACTCAAAAACTGTATTTTCACTATTCACCGAAAATTCAACTTTCTCAGAAAAATCCCAAAATTTCACCTTAACCAAATATCAATGATCTGATTTCAAAAATGAATTCCATTTTATGAAAATAAATTTCTAAATAATTTTTATTTAATTTTTAAATAAGAACACTATTCACTGAAAATTCAATTGTTTCAGAAAAATCCCAAAAGTTCACCTTAACCAAATATCGATGCGCTGATTTAAAAAATGAACTCCATTTTATGAAAATAATTTTCTAAATATTTTTAATTTAATTTTTAAATAAGAAACACTATTCACCCAAAAAACTAATACTTAACCAATAATTTCTGAAATAGTTATTTACCTATTTTATTGAATCACATTACTTAATCAAGGTGCCTAAATTATATTAATACTTTCTTAAGTGAAGTTACTTAATCTATTTGGTCAAATTACTAATCATAAGCATAAAATGTATATTTATAATTTACTATTCACCAAAAATTAAGTTGATCTTATTAGACTCTAAATTTCTTACTGAACATTACTGAAGAAGACCATTTTTTGAAAATCATTACACATTATTAATTATTTAAGGTTTACATAAATATTTTTTAAATATCCTTTTTCTAAAATTCATCAATAATATGCATACTATATTTATCCAGACATTTGAAAATTCACAAACTTCACCATAAGAAGAAATCAAAATTTTATTTAAATAAAAGGATTACACAAGGTAGTAACGGTCTTGTTACATAGCCCCTTATAACACCAGCATATGACCTAAGAGTAAGGTGTGCTAGGGTGATAGAATCTTGGGGCGGCTCGGCCAACATTGCCCGAGTAGTGATTTATATCAGCTTGAACTTCTTATGAAGGAAATTCCGTTATAGCTTCACACGATGAAGTTCGGATTCGGTTTGATCCAGAGCAAAGCCCAAAGGTGCTAACACCTTTCCGAGTTCTGTCAGATGGGCTTCGATCGGCCCGAGACTACTAGATGAGGCAATTGAATCTTCTTTCTATATTAATTAACCAAGATCACTTGTATTTATAGAAAATAATCACAAAATTTAGTTTCTAATGGTCATACTGACCAACAGTGATATAAAAGTTGAAACCCAACAGTCCCATTTTAATTATACTCATTTTATTAAATGAAATAGTTTTGTTGAGTATAAAATAAAATAACACACAAAGTTAGGAAAAAAAATTTATTCAAAATTTAGGGTCGTTACAATCTTCCCCCCTTAATAAATTGCGTCCTCGCAATTTGAAAACGGGGCTTGGGAATTTCGTTGAAAGTCCCACATCGAAAAAGGAGTTAGTAAAATGATTACTTTAAAAGAAAGAAAGGGAAGTACAAAGGTCACCTGAGTTAACCCATACAAGGATTCCTTGTAGGAAAACATGGATATGGAAGAGAAAAAAGGGTCAAGTTATGATAGAGAGTTATAGAAAACATGATTAGGAAAATATTAACCACAAGAAGATAACAAACTTAAGATGTGTCAAATGGTAATTGATTACCCAGTAGGAAACGTAAACCAATAACATTTTTTTTACATTACTTTTCATAATTTTGAGGAATTAATTTACTACATATAATAAAAACACAAGGAAATATACTTACCTTCAAGTAGAGTTTCATCCCTTAATAAGTTTCCACCAAGACTAATATTTTCTCCAAACAATGAGAATTCAAAAAGACTTGGTCTCAACAAGAGCACAAGAATCATCTTCTAGAGAATCACATAATCCACAAAAGACTAAAAATATTTTTCCCTTGTCTTTAGTCATCAACTAAAACTAAAATGGTTAGTACGAGATCATATAATCCCCCAAAAGGATAATCCTTTATAAAAAGAAATATGACAATTAATCTCCAAAATACAGCAAAAGTACCCAAAGTTCCAGAAAGACCATTCAATACACAACCATACTTAAAATTCTTCAGAATAATCCAAACTAAGATTGGAACCCAAAACTCAGAAGGATTTAATCACATAGTCTTCCCCAATAAATCTTAACATTTATCTCCAAATAACATCAACTACTATTAAATCCTCATACTAAAGTGTAATTAACCTATTCACATATTCTCTTTGCTAGGTTCATCATTTTCCAGAAATAACCCAAATCACCATATGTCCACAATAAATACATAAATTATTACAAAAAAAATTCAACCATTCCACCTCAATTTAAATCCTGTAGTATTTTATTTCCATTAGGCAAATAGTACTACAAATGAGAAAACATCATCCAAAATAACCTTTATCATTTAATCACAAAATCATTTTCCTATACAAAGGATATCCATTTGATAAAACATAATTTTCCAAAATCAACTTATTCTTGATCCATAAAAATAGCAGGTGCATTAGTTAGTCCGAAGGGCATAACAACAAACTCATAATGCCCATATCTTGATTGGAAAGCAGTTTTTGGAATATCATCTTTCTTCACCCTCAATTTATGATAACCAGAATGAAGATCAATCTTAAAGAAGAATTGAGTCCCAGGAAGTTGGTCAAATAAGTCATCAATTCTTGGAAGAGAGTATTTGTTCTTCACTGTGATCCCATTCAGTTCTCTATAATCAATGCATAGCTGCATCGATCCATCCTTCTTCTTCACAAAGAGAACTGGTGCTCCCCAAGAAGACACACTTGGTCGGATAAACCCATTCTCCAAAAGATCTCAGAGTTGTTTCTTTAATTCCTCTATCTCCACATTTTCCAGCCTATAAGGGGTCTTTGACATCAGATGAGATCCATGTACGGGTTCAAGGAAGAACTCTACCTCTCTTTATGAGGGAGGACTGGGAAACTCCTCAGGATATACGTCAACGTATTCCTAGATGATGGGGACATTTTCTAAAAGAATAAATCCTTCATGAGAAACTTATTTCATTTATGAATCTTTTAACTAAAAAGGATTTTATGTCTTAAAACTTCATGCTAAGACAATTACATTTTTCTATAATTCCTTCATAATGATTTATAAAAAGCTTGTGATTTACCAAACATATCCCCTGAGAGTGTCGTAACCAAGAGTGTAGCAAGACCCATTATCATGTACCAGTTCCCGTTTGAGTCTAGATCAAAGAGGTGTTTTCAGGTTTTACCCCTATTTACATCTATGCCAGAGCCACCTCTACCTGCACGTATCCAGATAGGGATGTATTTGCTTGATAAACCACTTAGTCAATACTCACCAAAATACCAGGAAGATTTCCTATATTTAAAATTTTTTATAGGCTTTTTACTAAAGTTTTCATATCCTAATTTCCATAAATAACTAAACTATCCTTTGATACCAACTATAGCATCCCAAATTTTTAATACATAGCTTTTCATTACATTTTACATACAGAGGATCTTTACAGTCTAGTGTCTTGGAAATCAGGAACAACAAAACTTGAATACAACATAAAAACATTCTTATAAACCACCTGTAGGGCTTCCTCATAGGTTCATCCTATGTACAACTACTACATCTCATATCCTGGAGACATACATCAAAGGAAAGGGTGAGCAGAAGTCCCAGTAAGGGTAAACAAGGGAATCAATGTACTTGTGATATCAATAAGAACTTGAATACAACATAAAGACATGAGCAATGGAAGTATAAGCATATGATAATGAAGAGAACTTGAATACAACATAAAGACATGAGCAATGAAAGTATAGTCATATCATAATGAAAAGAACTTGAAACATAACGTGAATATTTGGCTGCAACATTTCATTTAGACATTCATGAACATATCACCAAGGTCCATCCCCAAGGTGTCATAAAAATTACCAAGGTTATTCACCAAGGTATCATGAAACTTTTCATCTTTAGAGATTAAATCTTTACCCAATGCATTGGAGTGATATCAGGGTACACCCTTAATATGTCTTTAATTTCATGTGATCCACATAGATCATAATCAAACACTTAATAAATAACCCATAGAGAATAAAATAAATGGGTTTCATTTCAAAATCGTGATGTTTTAAAAGCTCTTAAGAATAAGATCATTACATCATTTATAACCCATGGAAAGAGAGTGAGGGTTGTATGTATTTACATTACAAAATAAAATATATCATATTTATATATTTATGAACACCCATAGAAACGAAATAGGTCTGGGTATTCACATAAATAAACAAGGGAATTTCTTGAGAGAAAGAGATAGAAATTTTGAGACGAAATTTCTGCAGCACAACGACTATATAACATGGTTTTAGAAAACATTGAAAAGAGTGGGGATAAGGGTCTCCCACTCATAAATAATTCATAATACAGTATGGGTACTGAATAAGATCATGGTATGGGTATTTGAATGACACACCACATGAAAAGGAAACATGAAAGAAAAGAGAAGATGCAATTTTTTTTACGAGAAATTTGGTAGCCTAACGGCGTCACTTAAAAATTCAAAAAACAAATTGATGAGAGAAGAAAGGGTATCTAATAATTTAGAAATGAAATGGACAGTAATAAGAACATATAATAACATGCCCTCAACAAAAATGAATGGAAACTAGAAGACACAACATAAAGGAAGTCACAACTTAAAAGAAAAGGGTGAAAGAATCCCTTACCTTGAAGAGAAACTTCGAAAGCTTGAAGGTTGGGACCTTGGGAGGCTTGAGGGAACCTTGGTAGGACTCCTTGTGAGGTAAAGAGACTATAAATTCATCGGGGAGGATTTGGAAATGAAATGAATGAGGGAAAGTCTTGGTATTTATAGCAGAAGTGAGGAGACAAAACTTTAATTGCCAAGGGACACCTCATCGGTGGTATTTGCAAAACCATGGGCTTTCCCATGGTATTTGCCCATGGTATTGGCAACTTGGAACACTTCATACCTTATCTTACTATTCATAAGTCGACCAGAATTATTGCATAATTATTACATCCTTAATGATGTTATTAAACACCCGAAACTCAAAAACTGTATTTTTACTATTCACTGAAAATTTAACTTTCTCAGAAAAATCCCAAAATTTCACCTTAACCAAATATCGATGATCTGATTTCAAAAATGAACTCCATTTTATTAAAATAATTTTCTAAATATTTTTAATTTAATTTTTAAATAAGAACACTATTCACTGAAAATTCAATTGTTTCAGAAAAATCCCAAAAGTTCACCTTAACCAAATATCGATGATCTGATTTCAAAAATGAACTCCATTTTATGAAAATAATTTTCTAAATATTTTTAATTTAATTTTTAAATAAGAAATACTATTCACCTGAAAAAACTAATACTTAACCAATAATTTCTGAAACAGTTATTTACCTATTTTATTGAATCACATTACTTAATCATGGTGCCTAAATTATATTAATACTTTCCTAAGTGAAGTTACTTAATCCATTTGGTTACATTACTAATCATAAGCATAAAATGACTATTTATAATTTACTATTCACAAAAAATTTAGTTGATCTTATTAGACTCTAAATTTCTTACTAAACATAACTGTAGAAGACCATTTTTTGAAAATCATTACACATTATTAATTATTTAAGGTTTACATAAATATTTTTAAAATATGCTTTTTCTAAATTTCATCAATAATATGCATACTAAATTTATCCAGATATTTGAAAATTCACAAACTTCACCATAAGAAGAAATAAAAATTTTATTTAAATAAAAAGATTACACAAGGTAGTTACGGTCTCGTTACATAGCCCCTTATAACACCAGCATAGGACCTAAGAGTAAGGTGTGCTAGGGTGATAGAATATTGTTGCGGCTCGGCCAACATTGCCCGAGTAGTGATTTCTATCATCTTGAACTTCTTGCGAAGGCGATTCCGTTATAGCTTTACACGATGAAGTTCGACTTGGGTTTGATCGAGAGCAAAGCCCAAAGGTGCTACCACCTTCCTGAGTTCTGTCAGATGGGCTTCGATCAGCCCGAGACTACTGGATGAGGCCATCAAATCTTCTTTCTATATTAATTAAACAAGATCACTTGTATTTATAGAAAATAATCGCAACATTTAGTTTCCAATGGTTATACTGACCAACAGTCATACAAAAGTTGAAACCCAACAGTCCCATTTTAATTATACTCATTTTATTAAATGAAATAGTTTTGTTGAGTATAAAATAAACTAACACACAAAGTTAGGAAACAAAATTTATTCAAAATTTCGGGTCGTTACAATCTTCCCCCCTTAAGAAATTGTGTCCTCGCAATTTTAAAACTGGGCTTGGAAATTTCGTTTAAAGTCCCACATCGGAAAAGGAGTTAGTAAAACGATTACTTTAAAAGAAATAAAGAGAAGTACAAAGGTCACCCGAGTTAACCCATACAAGGATTCCATGTAGGAAAACATGGATATAGAAGAGAAAAAAGGGTCAATTTCTGATGGAGAGTTATAGAAAACATGATTAGGAAAAAATTAACCATAAGAAGACAACAAACTTAAGATGTGTTAAATGGTATTTGATTACCTAGTAGGAAACGTAAACCAACAAAGTTTTTGTTTTACATTCCTTTTCATAATTTTGAGTAATTCATTTACTACATAGAATAAAAACACAAGGAAATATACTTACCTTCAAGTAGAGTTTCATCCCTTAATAATTTTCCACCAAGACTAAAATTTTCTCCAAACAATGAGCATTCAAAAAGACTTGGTCTCATCAAGAGCACAAGAATCATCTTCTATAGAATCACATAATCTACAAAAGACTAACTATATTTTTCCCTTTTCTTTAGTCATAAACTAAAACTAAAATGGTTAGTACGAGATCATATAATCCCCCAAAAGGATAATCCTTTTTAAAAAGAAATATGACAATTAATCTCCAAAATTCAGCAAAAGTACCCAAAGTTCCAGAAAGACCATTCAATACACAACCATCCTTAAAATTCTTCAAAATAATCCAAACTAAGATTGGAACCCAAAACTTAGAAGTATTTAATCACATAGTCTTCCCCAATAAATCTTAACATTTATCTCTAAATAACATCATCTACTATTAAAGTATCATACTAAAGTGTAATTAACCTATTCAGATATTCTCTATGCTAGGTTCATCATTTTCCAGAAATAACCCAAATCACCATATGTCCACAATAAATACATAAATTCTTACAAAAAAAATTCAACCATTCCTCCTCAATTTAAATCCTATAGTATTTTATTTACCTTAGGCAAATAGTACTCCAAAAGAGAAAACATCATCCAAAATAACCTTTATCATTTAATCACCAAATCATTTTCCTATACAAAGGATATCCATTTTATGAAACATAAGTTTCCAAAATCAACTTATTCTTGATCCATAAAAATAGTAGGTGCATTAGTCAGTCCGAAGGGCATAAAAACAAACTCATAATGACCTTATCTTGATTGGAAAGCATTTTTTGGAATATCATCTTTCCTCACCCTCAATTGATGATAACCAGAATGAAGATCAATCTTAAATAATAATTGAGTCCCAGGAAGTTGGTCAAATAAGTCATCAATTCTTGGAAGAGAGTATTTGTTCTTCACTGTGATCCCATTCAGTTCTCTACAACCAATGCATAGCTGCATCGATCCATCCTTCTTCTTCACAAAGAGAACTGGTGCTCCCCAAGAAGACACACTTGGTTGGATAAACCCATTCTCCAAAAGATCTCAGAGTTGTTTCTTTAATTCCTCTAGCTCCACATTTTCCATCCTATAGGGGGTCTTTGACATCAGATGAGATCCATGTACAGGTTCAATGAAGAACTCTACCTTTCTTTCGGGGGGAGGTCCGGGTAACTCCTCAGGATATACATCAACGTATTCCTAGACGATGGAGACATTTTCTAAAAAAATAAATCCTTCGTGAGAAACTTATTTCATTTACAAATATTTTGACTAAAAAGTATTTTATGTCTTAAAACTTCATGCTCGGACAATTACATTTTTCTATAATTCCTTCATAATGATTCATAAAAAGATTGTGATTTACTAACCATATCCCCCAGGAGTGTCATAACCAAGAGTGCAGCAAGGCCCATTATTGTGTACCAGTTCCCGTTTGAGTCTAGATCAAAGTGGTGTTTTCGGGTTTTACCCCTATATACATCTATGCCAGATCCACCTCTACCTGCTCGTATCCAGACATGGATGTATTTGCTTGATAAACCACTTACTCAATACTCACTAAAATACCAGGAAGATTTTCTATATTTAAAATTTTCTACAGGGTTCTTCTTAAAGTTTTCATATCCTAATTTACATAAATAACTAAACTATACTTTGATACCAACTATAGCATCCCACATTTGTAATACATAACTTTTCATTACATTTTACATACAAAGGATCTTTAAAGTCTAGTGTCTTGGAAATCAGGAACAACAAAACTTGAATACAACATAAAAACATTATTCTAAACCACCTTTAGGGCTTCATCATAGGTTCATCCTTTGTACAAATACTGCATCTCATATCCTGGAGACATACATCAAAGTAAAGGGTGAGCAGAAGGCCCAGTAAGGGTAAACAAGGGAATCAATGTACTTGTGATATCAATAAGAACTTGAATACAACATAAAGACATGAGCAATGGAAGTATAGGCATATGATAATGAAAATAACTTGAATACAACATAAAGACATGAGAAATGGAAGTATAGGCATATAATAATGGAAAGAACTTGAAACATAACTTGAAAATGTGGCTAAAAAATTTCATTTAGACATTCATGAACATATCACCAAGGTCCATCCCCAAGGTGTCATAAAAATTACCAAGGTTATTCACCAAGGTATCGTGAAACTTTTCATCTCTAGAGATTAAATCTTTACCCAATGAATTGGAGCGCTATTAGGGTCCACCATTAATATGTCTTTAATTTCATGTGAGCCACATAGATCATAATCAAACACTTAATAAATAACCCATATAGAATAAAATAAATGGGTTTCATTTCAAAATCGTGACGTTTTAAAAGCTCTTAAGAATAATATCATTACATCATTTATAACCCATGGAAAGGGAGTGAGGGTTATATGTATGTACATTACAGAATAAAATATATAATATTTATATATTTATGAACACCCATAGAAACGAAATAGGTCTGGGTATTCACATAAATAAACAAGGGTTTTTCTTGAGAGAAAGAGATAGAAATTTTGAGATGAAATTTCTGCAGCATAACGGCTATATAACATGGTTTTAGAAAACATTGAAAAGAGAGGAAATAAGGGTTGAACACTCATAAATAATTCATAATACAGTATGGGTACTGAATAAGATCATGGTATGGATATTTGAATGACACACCACATGAAAAGGAAAGATGAAAGAAAAGAGAAGATGTAATTTATTTTACGAGAAATTCGGCAGCCTAACGGCGTCACTTAAAAATTAAAAAAACAAATTGATGATAGAAGAAAGGGTATATAATAATTTAGACCTGAAATGGATAGTAATAAGAACATATAAGAACACACCCTCAATAAAAAGGGATGGAAACTATAAGACACAACATAAAGGAAGTCACGACTTAAAAGAAGAGGGTGAAAGAATCCCTTACCTTCAAGAGTAACTTCGAAAGCTTGAAGGTTGAGACCTTGGGAGGCTTGAGGGAACCTTTGTAGGACTCCTTGGGAGGTAAAGAGACTATAACTTCATTGGGGAGGATTTGGAAATGAAATTAATGAGGGAAAGGCTTGGTATTTATAGGAGAAGTGAGGGGACAAAACATTAATTGCCAAGGGACACCTCATCGGTGGTATTTGCAAAACCATGGGATTTCCCATGGTATTTGCCCATGGTATTGGCCACTTGGAACACCTCATACCTTATCTTACTATTCATAAGTCGACCAGAATTATTTCATAATTCTTACATCCTTAATGATGTCATTAAACATCTGAAACTCAAAAACTGTATTTTCACTATTCACTGAAAATTCAACTTTCTCAGAAAAATCCCAAACTTTCACCATAACCAAATATCGATGACCCGATTTCAAAAATTAACTCCATTTTATGAAAACAATTTTCTAAATATTTTTAATTTAATTTTTAAATAAGAACACTATTCATTGAAAATTCATTTGTTACACAAAAATCCCAAAAGTTCTCCTTAACCAAATATCGATGCTCTGATTTCAAAAATGAACTCCATTTTATGAAAATAATTTTTTAAATATTTTTAATTTAATTTTTAAATAAGAAACACTATTCACCTAAAAAACTAATACTTAACCAATAATTTCTGAAAAGTTATTTACCTATTTTATTGAATCACATTACTTAATCAAGGTGCATAAATTATATTAATACTTTCTTAAGTGAAGTTACTTAGTCCATTTGATCACATTACTAATCATAAGCATAAAATGATTATTTATAATGTACTATTCACCAAAAATTAAGTTGATCTTTTTAGACTCCAAATTTCTTACTGAAGATAACTGTAGAAGATCATTTTTTGAAAATCATTACACATTATTAATTATTTAAGGTTTGCATAAATATTTTTAAAATATACTTTTTCTAAAATTCATCAATAATATGCATATTATATTTATCCGGACATTTGAAAATTCACAAACTTCACCATAAGAAGAAATCAGAATTTTATTTAAATAAAAGGATTACACAAGATAGTTACGGTCTCGTTACATAGCCCCTTATAACACCAGCATAGGACCTAAGAGTAAGGTGTGCTAGGGTGATAGAATCTTGGGGAGGCTTAGACAACATTGCCCGAGTAGTGATTTCTATCATCTTGAACTTCTTGTGAAGGTGATTCCGTTATAGCTTCACACGATGAAGTTCGACTTGAGTTTGATCCAAAGCAAAGCCCAAAGGTGATACCACCTTCCCGTGTTCTTTCATATGGGCTTCAATCAACCCGAGACTATTGGATGAGGCCATATACTCTTCTTTCTATATTAATTTACCAAGATCACTTGTATTTATAGAAAATAATCGCAACATTTAGTTTCCAATGGTCATACTGACCAACAGTCATATAAAAGTTGAAACACAACAGTCCCATTTTAATTATACTCATTTTATTAAATGAAATAGTTTTGTTGAGTATAAAATAAAATAACACACAAAGTTAGGAAACAAAATATATTCAAAATTTAGGGTCGTTACAATCTTCTCCCCTTAAGAAATTGCGTCCTCGCAATTTTAAAACTGGGCTTGGAAATTTTGTTGAAAGTCTCACATCGGAAAAGGAGTTAGTAAAACGATTACTTTAAAAGAAAGAAAGGGAAGTACAAAGGTCACCCGAGTTAACCCATACAAGGATTCCATGTAGGAAAACATGGACATGGAAGAGAAAAAAAGGGTCACGTTCTGATGGAGAGTTATATAAAACATGATTAGGAAAAAATTAACCACAAGAAGATAACAAACTTAAGATGTGTTAAATGGTATTTTATTACCCAGTAGGAAATGTATACCAACAAATTTTTTGTTTTACATTCCTTTTCATAATTTTGAGGAATTCATTTACTACATAGAATAAAAACACAAGGAAATATACTTACCTTCAAGTAGAGTTTCATCCATTAATAAGTTTCCACCAAGAATAATCTTTTCTCCAAACAATGAGCATTCAAAAATACTTGGTCTCATCAAGAGAACAACAATCATCTTCTAGAGAATCACATAATCCACAAAAGACTATCTATATTTTTCCCCTGTCTTTAGTCATCAACTAAAACTAAAATGGTTAGTACGAGATCATATAATCCCCCAAAAGGATAATCCTTTATAAAAAGAAATATGACAATTAATCTCCAAAATTCAGAAAAAGTACCTAGAGTTCCAGAAAGACCATTCAATACACAACCATCCTTAAAATTCTTCAGAATAATCCAAACTAATATTGGAACCCAAAACTCAGAAGGATTTAATCACATAGTCTTCCCCAATAAATCTTAACATTTATCTCTAAATAACATCGACTACTATTAAAGTCTCATACTAAAGTGTAATTAACCTATTCAGATATTCTCTATGCTAGGTTCATCATTTTCCAGAAATAACCCAAATCACCATATGTCCACAATAAATACATAAATTCTTATAAAAACAATTCAACCATTCCTCCTCAATTTAAATCCCGTAGTATTTTATTTCCCTTAGGAAAATAGTACTCTAAAAGAGAAAACATCATCCACAATAACCTTTATCAATTAATCACCAAATCATTTTCCTATATAAAGGATATCCATTTGGTAAAACATAAGTTCCCAAAATCAAATTATTCTTGATCCATAAAAATAGCAGGTTCATTATTCAGTCCGAAGGGAATAACAACAAACTCATAATGCCCATATCTTGATTGGAAAGTAGTTTTTGGAATATCATCTTTCTTCAACCTCAATTGATGATAACCAGAATGAAGATCAATCTTAAAGAAGAATTGAGTCCCAGGAAGTTGGTCAAACAAGTCATAAATTCTTGGAAGATAGTATTTGTTCTTCACTGTGATCCCATTCAGTTCTCTAGAATCAATGCATAGCTGCATCGATCCATCCTTATTCTTCACAAAGAGAACTGGTGCTCCCCAAGAAGACACACTTGTTCGGATAAACCCATTCTCCAAAAGATCTTAGAGTTGTTTCTTTAATTCCTCTAGCTCCACATTTTCCATACTATAGGGGGTCTTTGACATCAGATGAGATCCATCTATGGGTTCAACGAAGAACTCTACCTCTCTTTCTGGGGGAGGTCCGAGTAACTCCTCAGGATATACATCAACTTATTCCTAGACGATGGGGACATTTTCTAAAAGAATAAATCCTTCATGAGAAACTTATTTCATTTATAAATCTTTTAACTAAAAAGGATTTTATGTCTTAAAACTTCATGCTTAGACAATTACATTTTTCAATAATTCCTTCATAATGATTCATAAAAAGATTGCGATTTACCAAACATATCCCCCGAGAGTGTCGTAACCAAGAGTTCAGCAAGGCCCATTATCATGTACCAGTTCTCGTTTGAGTCTAGATCAAAGCAGTGTTTTCGGGTTTTACCCCTATGTACATCTATGCCAGAGCCACCTCTACCTGCTCGTATCCAGACAAAGATGTATTTTCTTGATAAACCACTTACTCAATAATCACCAAAATCCAGGAGGATTTCCTATATTTAAAATTTTCTAAAGGGTTCTTCCTAAAGTTTTCATATCCTAATTTCAATAAATAACTAAACTATCCTTTGATACCAACTATAGCATCCCACCTTTTTAATACATAACTTTTCATTACATTTTACATACAGAGGATCTTTAAAGTCTAGTGTCTTGGAAATCCGGAACAACAAAACTTGAATACAACATAAAAACATTCTTATAAACCACCTGCAGGGCTTCATCATAGGTTCATCCTATGTACAACAACTACATCTCATATCTAGGAGACAAACATCAAAGTAAAGGGTGATCAGAAGGCCCATTAAGGGTAAACAAGGGAATCAATGTACTTGTGATATCAATAAGAACTTGAATACAACATAAAGACATGAGCAATGGAAGTATAGGCATATCATAATGAAAAGAATTTGAATACAACATAAAGACATGAGAAATGGAAGTATAGGCATATCATAATGAAAAGAACTTGAAAAATAACTTGAATATGTGGATACAACATTTTATTTAGAAATTCATGAACATATCAACAAGGTCCATCCCCATGGCGTCAAAAAAATTACCAAGGTTATTCACCAAGGTATCGTGAAACTTGTCATCTCTAGAGATTAAATCTTTACCCAATGCATTGGAGCGCTATCAGGGTCCACCCTTAATATGTCTTTACTTTCATGGGAGCCATATAGATCATAATCAAACACTTAATAAATATCCCATAGAGAATAAAATAAATGGGTTTCATTTCAAAATCGTGAAGTTTTAAAAGCTCTTAAGAATAAGATCATTACATCATTTATAACCCACGGAAAGGGAGTGAGGGTTGTATATATGTACATTACAGAATAAAATATATCATATTTATATATTTATGAACACCCATAGAAACGAAATATGTCTGGGTATTCACATAAATAAACAAGGGTTTTTCTTGAGAGAAAGAGATAGAAATTTTGAGATGAAATTTCTGCAGCATAACGGCTATATAACATGGTTTTAGAAAACATTGAAAAGAGAGGGGATAAGGGTCGCCCACTCATAAATAATTCATAATACAATATGGTTACTGAATAAGATCAGGGTATGGATATTTTAATGACACAGCACCTGAAAAGGAAACATGAAAGAAAAGAGAATATGCAATTTCTTTTACGAGAAATTCAGCAGCCTAACGACGTCACTTAAAAATTCAAAAAACAAATTGATGAGAGAAGAAAGGGTCTCTAATAATTTATACATGAAATGGACAGTAATAATAACATATAAGAACATACCCTCAACAAAAAGGGATGGAAACTAGAAGACACAACATAAAGGAAGCCACGGCTTAAAAGAAGAGGGTGAAAGAATCCCTTACCTTGAAGAGTAACTTCGAAAGCTTGAAGGTTGGGACCTTAGGAGGCTTGAGTGAACCTTGGTAGGACTCCTTGGGAGGTAAAGAGAATAGAACTTAGTTGGGGAGGATTTGTAAATGAAATGAATGAGGGAAAGGCTTGGTATTTATAGGAGAAGTGAGGGGACAAAACATTAATTGCCAAGGGACACCTTATCAGTGGTGTTTGCAAAACCATGGGCTTTCCCAGGGTATTTGCCCATGGTATTGGCCAATTGGAACACCTCATACCTTATATTACTATTCATAAGTCGACCAGAATTATTGCATAATTATTTTATCCTTATTGATGTCATTAAATATCCGAAACTCAAAAAGTGTATTTTCACTATTCACCGAAAATTCAACTTTCTCAGAAAAATCCCAAAATTTCACCTTAACCAAATATCGATGATCTGATTTCAAAAATGAACTCCATTTTATGAAAATAATTTTCTAAATAATTTTTAAATAAGAACACTATTCACTGAAAATTCAATTGTTTCACAAAAATCCCAAAAGTTCACCTTAACTAAATATCGATGCTCTGATTTCAAAAATAAACTCCATTTTATGAAAATAATTTTCTAAATATTTTTAATTTAATTTTTAAATAAGAAACACTATTCACCCAAAAAAACTAATACTTAACCAATAATTTCTGAAACAGTTATTTACCTATTTTATTAAATCACATTACTTAATCATGGTGCATAAATTATATTAATACTTTATTAAGTGAAGTTACTTAATCCATTTGGTCACATTACTAATCATAAGCATAAAATGACTATTTATAATGTACTATTCACCAAAAATTAAGTTGATCGTATTAGACTCTAAATTTCTTACTGAAGATAACTGTAGAAGACCATTTTTTTAAAATCATTACACATTATTAATTATTTAAGGTTTGCATAAATATTTTTAAAATATCCTTTTTCTAAAATTCATCAATAATATGCATACTATATTTATCCAGACATTTGAAAATTCACAAACTTCACCATAAGAAGAAATCAAAATTTTATTTAAATAAAAGGATTACACAAGGTAGTTACGGTATCGTTACATAGCCCCTTATAACACCAGCATAGGACCTAAGAGTAAGGTGTGCTAGGGTGATAGAATCTTGGGGCGGCTCGACCAACATTGACCAAGTAGTGATTTCTATCAGCTTGAACTTTTTGCGAAGGCGATTCCGCTATAGCTTCACACGATGAAGTTCGGCTTAGGTTTGATCCAGAGCAAAGCCCAAAGGTGCTACCACCTTCCCGAGTTCTGTCAGATGGGATTCGATCGGCCCGAGACTGTTGGATGAGGCCATTGAATCTTCTTTCTATATTAATAAACCAAGATCACTTGTATTTATAGAAAATAATCGCAACATTTAGTTTCCGATGGTCATACTGACCAACGGTCATATAAAAGTTGAAACCCAATAGTCCCATTTTAATTATACTCATTTTATTAAATGAAATAGTTTTGTTGAGTATAAAATAAAATAACACACAAATTTAGGAAACAAAATATATTCAAAATTTCAGGTTGTTACAATCTTCCCCCCTTAAGAAATTGCGTCCTTGCAATTTTAAAACTGGGCATGGAAATTTCCTTGAAAGTCCCACATCGGAAAAGGATTTAGTAAAATGATTACTTTAAAAGAAAGAAAGGGAAGTACAAAGGTCACCCGAGTTAACCCATACAAGGATTCCATGTAGGAAAACATGGATATGGAAGAGAAAAAAAGGGTCACATTCTGATGGAGAGTTATAGAAAACATGATTAGGAAAAAATTAACCACAAGAAGATAACAAACTTAAGATGTGTTAAATGGTATTTGATTACCCACTAGGAAAGGTAAACCAACAAATTTTTTGTTTTACATTCCTTTTCATAATTTTGAGGAATTCATTTACTACATAGAATAAAAACACAAGGAAATTTACTTACCTTCAAGTAGAGTTTCATTCATTAATAAGTTTCCACCAAGACTAATCTTTTCTCCAAACAATGAGCATTCAAAAAGACTTGGTCTCATCAAGAGCACAACAATCATCTTCTAGAGAATAACATAATCCACAAAAGACTAACTATATTTTTCCCTTGTCTTTAGTCATCAACTAAAACTAAAATGGTTAGTACGAGATCATATAATCCCCCAAAAGGATAATCCTTTATAAAAAGAAATATGACAATTAATCTCCAAAATTCAGCAAAAGTACCCAGAGTTCCAGAAAGACCATTCAATACACAACCATCCTTAAAACTCTTCAGAATAATCCAAACTAATATTGGAACCCAAAACTCAGAAGTATTTAATCACATAGTCTTCCACAATAAATATTAACATTTATCTCCAAATAACATCGAATACTATTAAAGTCTCATACTAAAGTGTAATTAACCTATTCACATATTCTCTATGCTAGGTTCATCATTTTCCAGAAATAACCCAAATCACCATATGTCCACAATAAATACATAAATTCTTACAAAAAAAATTCAACCATTCATCCTCAATTTAAATCCTGTAGTATTTTATTTCCCTTAGGCAAATAGTACTCCAAAAGAGAAAACATCATCCAAAATAATCTTTATCAATTAATCACCAAATCATTTTTCTATACAAAGGATATCCATTTGATAAAATATAAGTTTCCAAAATCAAATTATACTTGTTCCATAAAAATAGCAGGTGCATTAGTCAGTCCGAAGGGCGTAAAAACAAACTCATATTGCCCATATCTTGATTGGAAAGCAGTTTTTGGAATATCATATTTCTTCACCCTCAATTGATGATAACCAGAATGAAAATCAATCTTAAAGAAGAATTGAGTCCCAGGAAGTTGGTCAAACAAGTCATCAATTCTTGGAAGAGGGTATTTGTTCTTCACTATCATCCCATTCAGTTCTCTATAATCAATGCATAGCTGCATCGATACATCCTTCTTCTTCACAAAGAGAACTGGTGCTCCCCAAGAAGACACACTTGGTCGGATAAACCCATTCTCTAATAGATCTCAGAGTTGTTTCTTTAATTCCTATAGCTCCACATTTTCCATCCTATAGGGGTTCTTTGACATCAGATGAGATCCATATATGGGTTCAACGAAGAACTCTACCTCTCTTTCTGGGGGAGGTCCGGGTAACTCCTCAGGATATATGTCAACGTATTCCTCGACGATGGGGACATTTTCTAAAAGAATAAATCCTTCGTGAGAAACTTATTTCATTTACGAATCTTTTAACTAAAAAGGATTTTATGTCTTAAAACTTCATGCTTAGACAATTACATTTTTCAATAATTCCTTCATAATGATTCATAAAAATCTTGTGATTTACCAAACATATCCCCCGGGAGTGTCGTAACCAAGAGTTCAGCAAGGCCCATTATCATGTACCAGTTCCCGTTTGAGTCTAGATTAAATCAGTGTTTTTGGGTTTTACCCCTATATACATCTATTACAGAACCACCTCTACCTGCTCATATCCAGACAGAGATGTATTTTCTTGATAAACCACTTACTCAATACTCACCAAAATCCAGGAAGATTTCCTATATTTAAAATTTTCTATAGGGTTCTTCCAACAGTTTTCATATCCTAAGTTCCATAAATAACTAAACAATCCTTTGATACCAACTATAGTATCCCACCTTTTTAATACATAACTTTTCATTACATTTTACATACATAGGATCTTTAAAGTCTAGTGTCTTGGAAATCCAGAACAACAAAACTTGAATACAACATAAAAACATTCTTCTAAACCACCTGTAGGGATTCATCATAGGTTCATCTTATGTACAACTACTGCATCTCATATCCTGGAGACATACATCAAAGGAAAGGGTGATTAGAAGGCCTAGTAAGGGTAAACAAGGGAATCAATGTACTTGTGATATCAATAAGAACTTGAATACAACATAAAGTCTTGAGCAATGGAAGTATAGGCATATCATAATGAAAAGAACTTGAATACAACATAAAGACATGAGCAATGGAAGTATAGGCATATCATAATGAAAATAACTTGAAAAATAACTTGAATATGTGCCTACAACATTTCATTTAGACATTCATGAACATATCACCAAGGTCCATCCCCAAGGCGTCAAAAAAATTACCAAGGTTATTCACCAAGGTATCATGAAACTTGTCATCTCTAGAGATTAAATCTTTACCCAATGCATTGGAGCGCTATCAGGGTCCACCCTTAATATGTCTTTAATTTCATGGGAGCCACATAGATCATAATCAAACACTTAATAAATAACCCATAGAGAATAAAATAAATGGGTTTCATTTCAAAATCATGACGTTTTAAAAGCTCTTAAGAATAAGATCATTACATCATTTATAACCCATGGAAAGGGAGTGAGGGTTATATGTATGTACATTCCAGAATAAAATATATCATATTTATATATTTATGAACACCCATAGAAACTAAATAGGTCTGGGTATTCACATAAATAAACAAGGGTTTTTCTTGAGAGAAAGAGATAGAAATTTTGAGATGAAATTTCTGCAGCATAACGGCTATATAACATGGTTTTAGAAAACATTGAAAAGAGAGGCGATAAGGGTCTCCCACTCATAAATAATTCATAATACAATATGGGTACTGAATAAGATCATGGTATGGATATTTTAATGACACACCACATGAAAAGGAAACAAGAAAGAAAAGAGAAGATGCAATTTCTTTTATGAGAAATTGGGCAGCCTAACGGCGTCACTTAAAAATTCAAAAAAAAAATTTATGAGAGAATAAAGGGTATATAATAATTTAGACATGAAATGGACAGTAATAAGAACATATAAGAACATAACCTCAACAAAAAGGGATGGAAACTATAAGACACAACATAAAGGAAGTCACAGCTTAAAAGAAGAGGGTGAAAGAATCCCTTACCTTGAAGAGTAACTTCGAAAGCTTGAAGGTTGGGACATTGTGAGGCTTGAGGGAACCTTGGTAGGACTCCTTGGGAGGTAAAAAGACTTGAAATTCGTTGGGGAGGATTTGGAAATGAAATGAATGAGGTAAATTCTTGGTATTTGTAGGAGAAGTGAGGGGACAAAACATTAATTGCCAAGGGACACCTCATCGGTGGGGTTTGCAAAACCATGGGCTTTCCCATGGTATTTGCCCATGGTATTGGCCACTTGGAACACCTATTACCTTATCTTACTATTCATAAGTATACCAGAATTATTTCATAATTATTACATCCTTAATGATGTCATTAAACACCTAAAACTCAAAAACTGTATTTTCACTATTCACTGAAAATTCAACTTTCTCAGAAAAATCCCAAAATTTCACCTTAACCAAATATCGATGATCTGATTTCAAAAATGAACTCAATTTTATGAAAATAATTTTCTAAATATTTTTTATTTTATTTTTAAATAAGAACACTATTCACTGAAAATTCAATTGTTTGAGAAAAATCCCAAAAGTTCACCTTAACCAAATATCGATGCTCTGATTTCAAAAATGAGCTCTATTTTATGAAAATAATTTTCTAAATATTTTTAATTTAATTTTTAAATAAGAAACACTATTCACCCGAAAAAACTAATACTTAACCAATAATTTCTGAAACAGTTATTTACCTATTTTATTGAATCACATTACTTAATCAAGGTGCCTAAATTATATTAATAATTTCTTAAGTGAAGTTACTTAATCCATTTGGTCACATTACTAATCATAAGCATAAAATGACTATTTATAAGTTACTATTCACCAAAAATTAAGTTGATCTTATTAGACTCTAAATTTCTTACTGAACATAACTGTAGAAGACCATTTTTTGAAAATCATTACACATTATTAATTATTTAAGGTTTACATAAATATTTTTAAAATATTATTTTTCTAAAATTCATCAATAATATGCATACTATATTTATCCAGACATTTGAAAATTCACAAACTTCACCATAACAAGAAATCAAACTTTTATTTAAATAAAAGGATTACACAAGGTAGTTATGGTCGCGTTACATAGCCCCTTATAACACCAGCATAGGACCTAAGAGTAAGGTGTGCTAGGGTGATAGAATCTTGGGGCGCCTCGGACAAAATTGCCTGAGTAGTGATTTCTATCAGCTTGATCTTTTTGTGAAGGCGATTCCGTTATAGCTTCACACGATGAAGTTCGGCTTGGGTTTGATCCAGAGCAAAACCCAAAGGTGCTACCACCTTCCCGAGTTCTGTGAGATGGGCTTCGATCACCCCAAGACTACTGGATGAGGCCATCGAATCTTCTTTCTATATTAATTAACCAATATCACTTGTATTTATAGAAAATAATCACAACATTTAGTTTCCAATGGTCATACTGACCAACGGTCATATAAAAGTTGAAACCCAACAGTCCCATTTTAATTATACTCATTTTATTAAATGAAATAGTTTTGTTGAGTATAAAATAAAATAACACACAAAGTTAGTAAACAAAATTTATTCAAAATTTCGGGTCGTTACAATCTTCCCCCCTTAAGAAATTGTGTCCTCGCAATTTTAAAACTGGGCTTGGAAATTTCGTTGAAATTCCCACATTGGAAAAGGAGTTAGTAAAACGATTACTTTAAAAGAAAGAAAGGGAAGTACAAAGGTCACCCGAGTTAACCCATACAAGGATTCCGTGTAGGAAAACATGGATATGGAAGAGAAAAAAAGGGTCAAGTTCTGATGGAGAGTTATAGAAAACATGATTAGGAAAAAATTAACCACAAGAAGATAACAAACTTAAGATGTGTTAAATGGTATTTGATTACCCAGTAGGAAACGTAAACCAACAACGTTTTTGTTTTACATTCCTTTTCATAATTTTGAGGAATTCATTTACTACATAGAATAAAAACACAAGGAAATATACTTACCTTCAAGTAGAGTTTCATCCCTTTATAATTTTCCACCAAGACTAATCTTTTATCCAAACAATGAGCATTCAAAAAGACTTGGTCTCATCCAGAGCACAAGAATCATCTTCTAGAGAATCACATAATCCACAAAAGACTAACTATATTTTTCCCTTGTCTTTATTCATCAAATAAAACTAAAATGGTTAGTACGAGATCATATAATCTCCCAAAAGGATACTCCTTTATAAAAATAAATATGACAATTAATCTCCAAAATTCAGCAAAAGTACCCAAAGTTCCAGAAAGACCATTCAATACACAACCATCCTTAAAATTCTTCAGAATAATCCAAACTAATATTGGAACCCAAAACTTAGAAGGATTTAATCACATAGTATTACCCAATAAATCTTAACATTTATCTCCAAATAACATCGACTACTATTAAAGTCTCATACTAAAGTGTAATTAACCTATTCACATATTCACTATGCTAGGTTCATCATTTTCTAGAAATAACCCAAATCTCCATATGTCCACAATAAATACATAAATTCTTACAAAAAAAAATTCAACCATTCCTTCTCACTTTAAATCCTGTAGTATTTTATTTCCCTTAGGCAAATAGTACTCTAAAAGAGAAAACATCATCCAAAATAACCTTTATCATTTAATCACCAAATCATTTTCCTATACAAAGGATATCCATTTGATAAAACATAAGTTTCCAAAATCAACTTATTCTTGATACATAAAAATAGCAGGTGCATTAGTCAGTCCGAAGGGCATAACAACAAAATCATAATTCCCATATCTTGATTGGAAAGTAGTTTTTGGAATATCATCTTTCTTCACCCTCAATTAATGAAAACTGGAATGAAGATCAATCTTAAAGAAGAATTGAGTCCCAGGAAGTTGGTCAAATAAGTCATCAATTCTTGGAAGAGAGTATTTGTTCTTCACTGTGATCCCATTCAGTTCTCTATAATTAATGCATAGCTACATCGATCCATCCTTCTTCTTCTCAAAGAGAACTGGTGCTCCCCAAGAATACACACTTGGTCAGATAAACCCATTCTCCAAAAGATCTCAGAGTTGTTTCTTTAATTCCTCTAGCTCCACATTTTCCATCCTATAGGGGGTCTTTGACATCAGATGAGATCCATGTACGAGTCCAATGAAGAACTATACCTCTCTTTCTGGGGGAGGTCTGGGTAACTCCTCAGGATATATGTCAACGTATTCCTAGACGATGGTGACATTTTCTAAAATAATAAATCCTTCGTGAGAATCCTATTTCATTTATGAATCTTTTAACTAAAAATGATTTTATGTCTTAAAACTTCATGCTTAGACAATTACATTTTTCTATAATTCCTTCATAATGAGTCATAAAAAGCTTGTGATTTACCAAACATATCCCCCAGGAGTGTCGTAACCAAGAGTGCAGCAAGGACCATTATCGTGTACCAGTTCCCGTTTGAGTCTAGATCAAAGCGGTGTTCTCAGGTTTTAATCCTTTGTACATCTATTCTAGATCCACCTCTACCTGCTCGTATCTAGACAGGGATGTATTTTTTTGATAAACCACTTACTCAATACTCACCAAACTACCAGGAAGATTTCCTATATTTAAAATTTTCTATAGGGTTCTTCCTAAAGTTTTCATATCCTAATTTCCATAAATAACTAAATTATCCATTGATACCAACTATAGCATCCCACCTTTTTAATACATAACTTTTCATTACATTTTACATACATAGGATCTTTAAATTCTAGTGTCTTGGAAATCAAGAATAACAAAACTTGAATACAACCTAAAAACATTCTTCTGAACCACCTGTAGGTCTTCATCATAGGTTCATCCTATGTACAACTACTACATCTCATATCCTAGAGACATACATCAAAGGAAAGGGTGAGCAGAAGGCCCATTAAGGGTAAACAAGGGAATCAATGTACTTGTGATATCAATAAGAACTTGAATACAACATAAAGACATGAGCAATGGAAGTATAGGCATATCATAATGAAAAGAACTTGAATACAACATAAAGACATGAGCAATGGAAGTATAGGCATATCATAATGAAAAGAACTTGAAACATAACCTGAATATGTGGATACAACATTTAATTTAGACATTGATGAACATATCACCAAGGTCCATCCCCAAGGTGTCATAAAAATTACCAAGGTTATTCACCAAGGTATCGTGAAACTTGTTATCTCTAGAGATTAAGTATTTACCCAATGCATTAGAGCGCTATCAGGGTCCACCCTTAACATGTATTTACTTTCATGTGATCCACATAGATCATAATAAAAAACTTAATAAATAACTGTCGGCGCCAAAATATTTCACGAAAGGAAGGGACGAAAAAGAAGCCCCGCACGCTGCCTCGTGAAGCACCGATGCGAAGCACCCCTGAGCATCGCAGTCCCACGAAGCACCAGAGGCGGTCCCTCACCTCGAACGGCCTGACGTTCGCGAGCCCGGCGCGAAGCACCGGAGGCGGTACCTCTCTGTGAATGGCCTAACGTTCACGAGCCCACCGCGAAGCACCGGAGGCGGTACCTCTCCGCGAACGGCCTCACTTTCGCAAGCCCACCGCAAAGCGCCGGAGGCGGTACCTCTCCACGAACGGCCTGACATTCGCGAGCATGCTGTGAAGCACCGGAGGCAGCGCGTGAGTTCTGCTTCGTGGCGCCCCTTGCCTATAAATACTGGTCTCCCCCTGAGTCTAGGAGGATGGACAATCCGACCTTTCGGCTTCTCCACTCCCGAATCACGAAGCACCCTTTGCCCCGGGAATCATGAGCTCCGCGAGGTACTTATACTTCGCGTGACACCTTCGCTTTGTCTCGTTTTGAGCCCCTCTTCCGAGAGGGATGCCCTTCTTGAAGCTCAAGGGAATTCGCGATGGAGGGGGATTCCCAAGGGAACCTGGGTAGCCGCAGAGCATTTATGCTTCATGAAACACCCATCCTGTACTAGTGATCCCCATGCTAAGGCAGGATCACTACATATCGCGAAGCACACTACCTCGCAGCACCTTGCTTCGTGAGGCACCTCTGCTTTGCAAATACTATTCCACTTCGCGAGGCACCCCCCATCCACACCTCTGCCCCATGCTAAGGCCAAGGCACTCCACTTCGCGAAGCACACTCCTATGCTTGGCAATTCATCTTCCCGTGCGACCATCCAGGTTTGCACGATGTGATTTCAAAGTCCCAAGGACAACATCACCTGTAGCATTGCTTTGCCTAATGCTTCTTCACATAGGCACGCTAACGGCTATTGCTTCTTCGCATAGCCACGCTAACGTGGACCCTTTGATGGTTCGCTCCGCGACCCCCTTTTTCCACAGCCTTACTGGTACCTTCCCTCCCCCAAGGAGCAGAGGGTGTCGGTTTTGTAAGTCTTAGGGGTGCGGAGTAAACCCACCTCATCCGAGCTACAGGACGTTAAACTGCCAAGCACCTCGTCCTCAACCCATGACGTTAAACTGTGATCCGGCCCCATGCTTCGCACGTAGGGTCCCCCCAGCTCAGACATTTTTTATGCCGCCCGTATCCATAAAGACGGGGTCACCCCCTCCACAAGGGATGATATCCTCCTTATTAGAGTAGCTTATGTCCATGGGAGAAGGGAAACCACCTTGGTGTAAGACCCTAGCCCCTCTTGCAGAAGGTAGCACCCATGAACCTCCGTACTTCCCCACTGCCAAGGTCAGTGGAGGGCACAATAGGGAATGAGGCACCTCCCATCATTGGTCCCAAATCCCTCTCTCTCTGCGCTTTGCGGCACTTCGGGCCTCCATCTTGGAGTAAGTCCTAGTACCATGGGCCGCCTAACGCGTAAGACCCTCTTCGCTTCTCACGGATGCACCCTTCGCGACGTGATCGTCAGGTCCTTGCTGCCTCTTGTTTCTCACACCGAGCATGACTCACGTGGGATTAGAGTAAGCATAGACCATGCCAATACCCTCGTCCGGCATGACGTTAAACTATATACCCCCGTCCAGCACGATGTTAAACTGTATGCCCTTGTCCCGCATGACATTAAACTGCACACCCATTTGAACTACGAGGTCTTTGATCCATGTCAAGGCATGGTATGTAGGAAGCCTCCCCGAGGTTCAAGCCCATCTCTCATGGGACCAAGGTCCCCACTTGCGTCGGTTCGCTGACACACCATTTGAACTACGAGGTCTTTGATCCATGTCAAGGCATGGTACATAGGAAGCCTCCCTGAGGTTCAAGCCTATCCGTCATTTCTTCACGTCAGGTTCCATCCTCGTCCCGCACGACGTTAAACTGCATTCCGGTCCAGCGGAAAGTCATTGCGACCAACCTAAACTACATGGTATTTGACCCATGTCAAGGAATGGTACGTAGGAAGCCTCCACGAGGTCCAATCCCACCACCACTAGGACCCCCCTGTTCCTCCTCATTCACGTCGGTCTTCCAGCGTCCAACCTGAACTACGTGGTCTTTGATCCATGTCAAGGCATGGTACGTAGGAAGCCTCCCAGAGGTTTAAGCCCACCACCTGTTGGTCACCCCGACCTTCTTCGTGTCAGTTCACCAGCACCCAGATAGTCTAGTGTGTAAGCCCCACACCATCTGGACCAAGATCCTTGCTCACCTCGGTTCACCGACACACCATTATGAACTACATGGTCTTTGATCCATGTCAAGGCATGGTACGTAGGAAGCCCCCATAAGGTTCAATCCCATCACATAGTCATCCCGACCTCACTCACGTCGGTTCACCCCCGTCCCGCATGACGTTAAACTATATTCCACACCTCATTTGAACTACGTGGTCTTTGATCCATGTCAAGGCATGGTACATAAAAAGCCTTCACGAGGTTCAAGCCCACCACCAGTGAACCCCCAGGTTCACCTTTACGTCGGTTCGCTGACGATGCCCATCGGACCAAGGTCCACCATCATGTCAGTTCACTGATGATGCCCATTGGACCAAGGTCCACCTTTACGTCGGTTCACTGGCGACACCCATCGGACCAAGGTCCACATTCACATCTGTCCTCCGGCGCACCAACCCAAACTACGAGGTCTTTGATCCATGTCAAGGAATGGTACATAGGAAACCTCACGAGGTTCAAGCCTAACATCCATAGGGCCAAGTTCGACCTTCACGTCGGCTCACTGACACCATCCCGAACTACGTGGGCTTTGATTCCCTACCATGGGGATACGCAGGAGGTCTCTTCGAGACTCAAGCCCAACTTTACTGTCGCCCTTGCAATGGTCCCGTTTCATTCCCCCTCCACTTCATTCAAATCTCCATCACCCATCTTGATTCTCACCCGAGCTGCCATATCCCGGCAAGATCATACCATTCCGCTCCTCTTCGCAGCCACCCATGGGCTGGTCCCGATATCGACACCCCTTCAAGGGAAACTCCTCAATCCGATCCATTCTAGCTAATGCTTTGATCGGGCTGATCCGTCTCTGCTACCCGTTAAACCCACGTCATACCCTGTGTTAAACACAGGAAGCTGAGGAAAACCTCAGATATATGTCTATGACATATAATTCCCCGTGCTCAATGTGGGATTCCTCGGGCTTCCACACCCTCGAGAAGCCCCATGACAATGGACAAAAGACAGACATGCCAGTTCCCCAACATACAGACACGCTACTGATGCCTCGACGTGACTACTCCGCCGACTAAAGGTTTCTGCCCTGACCGGACCCTTTGGAATGTCCTGACAGAAGCAGTGTAATTAACCGACGTCCATGGAAACATGGAACTGGGAAGAGTTTCACGAAAAACGTATTAAATCTATGAGGGAGACCCAGACTAGGTGATGAGTTATGAGGAGGAATCAATAGAAGGAATAACTGACATCCCATCATCCCAGTTTCGATCAAGGAGCAGACGTCCCTGAATATGGAGTGTATGCCACCCGCCTTTGGAAAGCGGGAATGCGGGGCTACAATGCAGCGCGTCCTCCTCTGCAGACGGATGCGCGCGTGCCCCGACGAAAGCATCAGAAACAGAAATGGTGAACCCGACGTGAAATTATTCTCCTCAATGTGGAGATTAGTAGCATTCGAGACACCAATAGATTGATGTGTCACCGGATCCAGATATCTGGCGCCGGGTCCCGCCAAGCAAATGGCGGGCCTGGCATGAAACTCATTGGAAGTTGGGACGGTAGAACGTGGGGCATTCCGTTATGCAACATGTTGGCATGGATCCCTCTTACCGACATGGATAAGGTAATGACGCTGGGGCACTGGTTGTCGATCCTCTTCCTCGAGGCACTGATGAGTTGATCTCTCAGTTTCCCAGAAACGAGGTTGCTGTTGTGGGGATACGATCACCGCCCGCTCGCCTACGCAGGGGTAGGGGAAACGCAGGCACAACCGCCCCATGTGGCTCCATTGCCACCACGGAGGCCTCTACATCCGCGAATACGGGGCGCCCACGTCCCCTTTCCCCTTCAGAGATCATACAGCGAAGGGTGATCAGCAGCCTTGTACACAGGTATGAGGAGGAAGGGGTCATCCCAACTCAGGATATGGACTGCCTGGACCTAGAGGCATCCAGGACTCTCCGTCAATGCTATCCTAACAGGCCGCGTAGGGAGCCCCTTCTCCCCACCCCAACGTTCAATCATTTCGGGAGCCTGTCCCCGGAACGCCTCGACGAATCCTCGCCTTATGCTGATGAGACGGGTGATGTCCGACTCGGCCCGCTCAGAGTCCCAATCCAAGGGTTCCAGGAAAGGGCTCCCATTCGGCCGCGTCAGCGCCGCCGTCCGACTTCATAGGAAGAGCAGGTAGGCTATGCCCCTGCACCACCTGCGCCAGCTCGTCTGACCCGACGTCAGCGCCGGGCCCGGGCTGAGGAAGCTTGCCAAGATACGTCGACATCAACAACTACTGTGGACCAAGCCACCGCAGACGTACATCATGGAGTTCCTGCATACACTGAGCAGGGGCACTCCTTTACCTGACCGGGATCGAGGCCTCAGCCGCCCCACTGGCAGGCTGGGTTGACTCTCGGGGTCGCAGGCCCGAGCGATGATTTCCATGAACCAATCCGTGGTAACGTCACTCCATACGGAGGTCCTCTCCGTACCACCATTCCACAGAGCGTGGTCTTTCCCCGCTCCGAAGCTCGTCATGGAGGTATGCCTCATGCTACCCCCATCCCAAAGGAATACCCGCCCCGCGGCAGTGACGCTCGGCGCAGAAACCTCTCCCACGCCCACTATACAGGGTATGGAGTCCCTCCTCCTGCCCCCGACCGCCGATATGAAGGCACTGTCCATCCGGTACTTCTACAATGTGGGGGTCCTCCCTACGTCCTCTTTGTAACTGACAAAGGTCCTCCTCACCCCGGCAACTTGAGGAGTGAAGGTTATCCTCTCTCCGCCTGCACCGTCCATGGAGGTCCTCCCCATATACCCTTCGACATTTTCCCTGGTGCCCCTCGCACCCCGGTCACCTTGAGCGGGGGCCCTCTCCGCCACGGAGCCAGCGCCACCCCAAGACTACATATTGAGAATCAACCTTGTCCCGAAGAGCCACCTTGGGGTAGAAGAGCGGGTCGTTGTAACCATAGAAAGAATCCTGGGGGGGAGCAGGTGGAGATCAAACCGGTTCATTTCTCAGATTCTGAAGTGGAATGCGACTCAGCGATGAAACCTTCTCCCCGCTCCTCCGCATCAAGGACTGGGGTAGGAACCAGGCGCGTCAGCCTCATTCTCCCGGAATGTGAGGTCCATTGGATTCCCACCTCTCTCCGTAGGTATATCCAGGAGGAAGAAATCGTGGAAATTCCGCAGGTCCCGACTGTGCAATCACCACCATTGTCACCAGAAGCACCCTCTACCTCTACCAGAGATCACAGAGAGCTATTTTGGGGACCAACAGTGGTAGAGAAACAACATGACCTATCACCATCAACCGCAACTCCTGCGCCTGAAGCTGTGGAGATAAGCCCATCATATCATGATATCGTGGTCAGGTCACCTCACTCTTCAGAGGATGGCCCGGGATTCAGCGGCCAGTCAGCTCATTCGCCATATTCTCCACCGCCAAGTTTACTATCCCAGCGGTCCACCTCAGTACCGCTACCGGTTCCTCAGCCGCCCCCGTTTGACGAGTGGGGCAATAAAAGGCCAGACCCCGAGTCCGAACCCAGGAGCTTCTGGAGCATTCTCGCAGCGGATCACTTCCCGGAGAAGTTCTGGCCGACGGCGGTGCCAAACTTTCATGCACCAGAGTCCCTTACCCCAGAAGAAGTGGGGTGCTTTTGCCGAACCCTATGGGTGACACACTTCCACCTTCGTTACGAGCGGGTGATGTACCCCAGAAGTCGATAGCACTTTGAAGAAATCAGCGAGCAATGCCGCCTGATCTATTTGACCGCACTCCCTGTGTCCTAGCACCCTGAGTCACCAGGCCATCAGAGCACCCTTCAATGAAAATGTGTTCAGAGTTTCAAAGTACTCCGCAGATTAATCAGGGAAGATACCCCCCATGTGCAAGTCTGTGGCTGGGGACACTATGCCGCTCTCCTCTTCATCCCTATCCGACGGCAGCCCGATTCGTTATGCGACATTGAGGACATGCCCTCAAGAGGGTTCGTGGTCCACATGGATGATGTAGTGGACAAGGAAGACGAGATTGAATTTCTCAATGGAGACTTACCCCCCGAGGGCGTACCACCACTACTAGACCCATCAGGGAGGGTTACCCGTCAGCAGAGGAACCTTCTAGGCCTCCCTGTACCCACTGAGTTGCTGGTACTCAGTCGAAATGACGGTAAGGGTAAAGAGCACGTCGGAACTATCAAGCATTCTGAACCGTCCGCCTCTGTACAGAAGACGGATGAAGATCCCGAGAAGGCCGCGTTACACTAGCAGCTTGCTGAGCAGAAGAGGATGGTTGACGAACTCTTGGCCGAGCGCGCTGCAGAGCGGCGACCTGACTATGGTAATCCCAAGCCAGGGAAGTAGGGGCAGGAACAATTCCCCCCAGTGAGATGCCTCCGGGCAACCCTGATCATGCTACTTCTGCAAACAGGGCAGAAACCGGAACATACGGCAAGAGGGTGCGATACGTCTTGTCAAACCCTCCTGAACGACGGGGCAATCTGAAGAATCTAGTCCGGGTTCCCCCAGTCGCCCCACAGGCCATTCCTCCAGTCCCTCCACGATCCGTCGAAGCCATCTACCGTGTCGAAGAACCCGACAACGCACTTATGATTAGGGATCCCCATCAAGATAGGGACCCCCACCCGGATGATCTTATAGCGGCACTCATAGCCCGCCTCGAAGCGTTGGAAACGCGGAAGGTGGCAGTCCCACCGGATGGCAAGCCGTATCCCACGCGGGTGGATGATATGCCCACACCCTCGGGTTTTGGAAACCCCACTTTCTCTCCCTTCAATGGGACAGGGGACCCGCCGCAGCACTTGGCCCATTTTTCTTCCAGGTGTGGCCCCATGCTGGGGACTCCGGCCCAACAAGAAGCCGCCAAGATCCGATGTTTCGTGCAGACATTGGAAGGTCCCTCATTCATCTGGTACAAGCAACTCCCTATCGGATCAGTGACCGGTTGGGAGGATCTCCACCGGTAGTTCCTATACCAGTTCAGCTCCACCACGCAGAAGACCAGCATTGCAGACCTCTTCAAGTGCAAGAAAAGGCCTGATGAGCGAGTCGTAGATTTCATCGCCCGGTGGAAGGGACTTACATACTCCCTCGATATGCCACTGACTCAGGAGAAATTACTGACAATGTGTGTAGGGAACGTTAAAATGGAGCTGTTACCTTCCCTGATTACCTTGAACTACCCTGGAGGGCTCTGAGATTTCTCAGATAAGGCTCAGCGCCTTGAGGAGGCTCTACAATAGGCTATTCAGGCACGTTCGTTGCCCCCTATGATCCCAGCCAGGAGAACTGCCAGAGCCGAACCTACCGCGGTGGCCCAAATATAAGCCCCAAGGCAGCTGGAATTACTGCCAGCGGCACCAGCCCTGCAACCCCACAAAGGTCCTCCACATCAAGCGCAGGCTCCTGCCCAGCAGTGACCGCCTCAGAACCAACAAGTTCCCCCGTGCAATGCGCCACCCCCACCTAGGCGAGACAATCAGGAGCTGCCTCCTCGGCAGGCCCCTCCAGCCCCTCATCAGGGCCAGGCCCCCAGGGCTCCCTATCTATAAAAAAGGCACCATCCTTATTCATTCAACGAGAATCAGTTCTCTGGTTACTTCCTAAGTGCTCTAGAGCAAGGGATTGTGCGCCTACCCGAGTGCAGAAGGCCGGCGGAGGCGAATCTTACCGATCACCCCAACTACTGTCCTTATCATCAGATTCTGGGGAACACCCTCAAGAAATACTATGTGTTTAAAGACTGGATTCAAGACCAGGTCAACAACAACATAGTCAGGTTGGGCCCGACACCAACACAAGTAGCAGGTGTCTTTGTAGGGTCAGAGATTGGTAGCGACAGCAAAGGCGAGTGGCAGCAGGTTCCCAACCATGGGTCCCATAAATACGATGACTGGACGGCTCGAAAAACCGTCTCCCGCACCTATGGTATCATTCGGGCACGCCTGAAGCAGCTGGAACCTTCAGAAGAAGTATCCAGTACCTCTGCATCACCTTCACAGTCGACCTATTCCCAAAAGGGCAAGCAGCGACGACGCAAGAAGAAACAACGTGCTCCACCGGTGCCGTCGTCATCCCGCACTCTTGGCGACTTTATGCCCCCTGAAATGGGGATTCCTCCTAGAATCCACCTGGTGGTGTATGACTCGTTGAGTGACAGCAAGGGGTACGCTTCGGTTAGCACCGTGGAAATGGTAAAGCCCTATATGACCCCCGACGAAGGGGAACGCCAGGCGATCCTCCCCAACGTCCCCAGCCGACGTCAACGTCAGTGGAACCGCAACCAAGATGGTCATCGAGGCACATCAGCAGGCACTTTCAGTCAGGCTATGCACGTGACTGAAACCAGACAATAGGCTCAACACAAATCTCAGCATGCACAGACCCATCTGACACCCTCAGCTCCACCTCCAACGCCGTTTGTGCTACTAGATCAGGCAGGACTGCCTCGTCCATACCACAGTCAGTCTTTCCCAGCTACGGGCCAATCTCCGCTATCCGATCCTGGTCCGACAACTACTCTCCAGGCTTCATCTAGTAGGAAACGGGATGTTCCCAGCACTAGAAAACCGCCGGTTCAACCGGCAGGACCCTCTATGCCCCCAACTGTAGAACGACCTCCTGTAAGCAGAGGCTCACGTTTGGCATGAAAGTATGATGTCCTGAAGCACCTGGACGACATTATGACAAGGATTTCTATCCTTGAGGCCCTTCGCCTATCATCTGAAATGCGTGAGGCACTTTCCGAGGCCCTAAGGAGCCCCCTCTAGTTTGAGACGGAGGTGGCGGCCGCAGAAGCCTTCCATGCCGAGGCAATTGAGAACGCCGAATGTCAGGTGGTTATCTTGTTCTCCGGTGAAGATGAGGACCCTCCTATACAGGGGCATATTCACCCACTGTACATCACTGGCCACTTCAATGGTGTGGAAGTCCGCCGCTGCCTCGTTGACACGGGTTCCGAAATCAACCTAATCCCGACTCGGACACTGCGAAAGATGGGGCTGTCTGAAGATGATTTAACTCCCTCTAACCTCAGAATCCAGGGATACGACAAGACTGAGCAAACCCCAGTCGGCAAGATCTGCCCGAAGACTCAGTTCGGTGGCTTAATTTCCAGCACCGAGTTGATGGTTGTCTCTCAGGACACCGCCTACAATGCATTGATGGGTAGGACATGGCTCCATCTTCATGCAACAGTCCCTTCGTCGTATCACTAGTGCCTCAAATACTCCCTCAATGGTCGAGTAGGCGTTCTCTAAGGAGATGCGTCTCCTTTTGCCTCTTGTGAGGCCCGCTATCTAGATGCTGATTATTACAAGAGTAAGGATAAGAAAATCCTAGTAAGTGAGGATGAACCCGCCTCAGTCACAAGTGATCCCTGGGCAAGCATGGATGACTCCTACATCCTCCCAATCCACCGATTGGAGGCCATGACCCCCGACATGGGGCAATGTTTTTTTATTTCAAGTATGAAAGGAAGGCATGTTCCCAAGTCCAAGCGAAGGCAGAAAATCACCTCGTACTCCTACACCAACCAGGATCAGGTGATCCCGGAGCCTCCTACCCCTGTGCGGTACCAGAATGTCAAGATTATGACAATGGAGGTACGCCATACATGTCTCTTCTTCCGGGATGGAATCAACCAACTCAGGCCGACACGTCACCACTGCTTTGATGTCATCAAACGTGGCCCCTTAGGCCGAAGGCTAGATGAGATAGGGTCGACTGCCTTCATTTCTATGGTCTCAATAGAGAGTGAGTCTCCTGATATGATGACCAATGCTGCCCAAGGCGGCACCAGCTGCCCCTCAGGTTTTGATAGCCCAGAAGTATCTCCCGTTGCGGGAAATCCCCCCACGAGTGGAGAGGAAGACCTGGAGGATTCTCCCTCCACCTTTGAGGAAGGTGTCTCTACCACGGTTGATGAACTGGTACAGGTGAACCTTGGTAGTGAGGTAGATCCGAGACCCACATTGATCTGTGCAGACATGTCCCTCGAGGAGCGACAGTGGTACATTGACTTTCTCAAACAACATCGTGACGTGTTTTACTGGAGTTACGGTGAGATGCCAGGACTAGATCCTCAAGTAGCCGTTCACCGTCTGGGACTCCCGGCAAACCATCGTGGGTTTAAGCAGCCTCCCAGGAAGATGCACCCTTCTCATGGTGCTATGGTTGAGGCCAAAGTTGACAAGCTTATCAAATCCAACTTCGTTAAGGAATTCCAGTACCCCAAGTGGCTTGCCAACATTGTGCCAGTCAGGAAGAAGAATGGGCAGATCAGAGTCTGCATCGACTTTCGCGACCTTAATCGCCACTTCCCAAAGGATGAATTCCCCCTCCCGGTGACTGAGTTATTGATTGATGCCACGGCCGGGTTCCAAGCTCTCTATTTCATGGATGAGTATTCCGGGTACAACTAGATCTGGATGGACCCCGAGGACGAGGAGTCCACTGCCTTCAGGGCTCCCTAAGGTACCTTTTGCTACCAGGTTATGCCCTTCGGCTTGAAAAATGTAGGCGCCACTTATCAGAGGGCCATGCATCACATATTCAAGCCGATTCTCGGGATGCTGGTGGAATGCTACGTAGATGACCTAGTGGTAAAATCATGCTAGCACCAGGACCATCTCAAAGACCTTGAGAAAGTGTTCGGTTTCCTCCATTCACGTCACCTGAAGATGAACCCATTGAAGTGTGCCTTCGAGGCCACCTTTGGGAAGTTTCTTGGATCTGTTGTTAGATACCGAGGCATTGAAATCGACCCATAGAAGACCAAGGCCATCAGCCAAATGCCTCCCCCGAGCAATATTCGGGAACTTCTAGGTCTCCAAGGCCACTTAGCCTATATACGCCAATTCATTGCGAATCTGGACAGCAAGTGTAAGCCCTTTTCCCGGCTCATGAAGAAAGGCACCGCTTACGAATGGGATGAAGAGTTTCGGTCCGCCTTCAAGGAAATCAAGCAGTATCTGCTACAACCTCTAGTTTTTATGACACCTGTTTCCGGAAAGCCGCTGGTCCTTTATGTGACTGCCATAGAACGGTCCCTCAGCACACTTCTCACCCAGAAGAATAACAAGGGTATTGAGAACAATCTTTACTATCTCAGCCGCATGCTTCTCGATACAGAGGTCAGATACTCCCCTATCGAAAAGAGATGCCTTGCGCTCGTCTTTGTCGTACAGAAGTTGTGACATTACCTGCAGCACCATGAGGTACAATTGTTCTCTCAGGTAGACCCACTGAAGTACATCCTGAACTGCCCCATGTTGACTGGCCGACTAGCGCGGTGGGAAGTGATCCTCCAGCAGTTTGACATCAGGTTCGTGCCGCAGAAGGCCATTAAGGGACAGGCATTGGCAGACTTTTTAGCCGCCCACCCAACCTCCGTGGATCAGTCCTCAGACCTGGATTTTCCTGATGAGGTGATCCTCTCAGTCGATCATGCCGTCCCATGTTGGAAAATGTACTTCGACGGCACCTCCCGAAGTCCCACCAGTAGGAGGCTCAACGATCCTAAGATCAACAGAGTGGGCTTGGGTATTGTCTTCATTACCCCAGCACAAGCCGTCCTTCCATACTCGTTCCTATTGTCAGAAGGATGTACTAACAATGAGGCAGAGTATCATGCTCTCATCACCGACCTCGAGTTGGCCCTCGAGATCGATGTGCCCCATCTACATGTGAAAGGATATTCCGAGCTGGTAATCAAACAGGTCAATGGCGACTATGTCTTCAGGAAGCCGGATCTTGTACCGTTTCTGGAGTGCACCCTCCATCTAATGGCCCAATTCTCCCCTCAACCAGAGATTACCCATGTCCCACAGTCATAGAACGGTCAAGCAGACGCCTTGGCTGGCTTAGCTACGTCGCTCGCAGAACCTGAGCAAGATGATTTGATTATACATGTGGCACACCAGAGAGTCATCACACCCGTCACCCAAGAAGACAATGATGACACACAGGTAAGTCATCTCACTGCCAGACTCGCTATGTCAGGGGTATCGGGTTTGTCAGAAACAGCGGCCGAGGACGCTCCCGACTGGAGGGCACCTTTTGTCGAGTATGTCCAAAATGGTCACCTCCCGGACGACCGGGCTGAGTGCGAGCGAATCCGACGCCGCGTGCTGCAATTTACCCTCTAGAGCAGCCCCAGTCTTGAACAGATCCTTTATAAGCGGAGCTTCGATGGTGTCCTCCTCCATTACATTCAAGGAGTAGAGATTCCTCAAGTTATGCAAGAGGTCCATGCTGGTTCCTGTAGTGCCCATCAAGCTGGGCCGAAGCTGTCCCATCAAATCTGGAGGTTGGGGTACTTATAGCCCTCTATGATCCACGATTGTATCGGGTATACCAAGAGATGCCATGCGTGCCAAGTTCACGCCAACTTCCTACATCAGCCGCCAGAGCCCCTCCACCCCACCGAGTACTCTTGTCCATTTGCGGTATGGGGACTTGATGTAGTGGGACCATATCCACCGGCAACAACTCACCAGTGTAGGTTCATCCAGACTGCTACATATTTCTTTTCTAAGTGGGCAGAGGCAGTTCCACTCAAAGAGGTCAAGGCCCGTTCCATCGTCAACTTTGTGAGCTCCAATATTAATCACCAGTTTGGGGTCCCTCACGCCATCCTCACCGAAAACGGCACCAACTTCCGAGCGGCTGAGCTAAAGAAAATATACGCCAAGTATGACATCCGTTCGAACCATACCTCCCGCTATCACGCGCAGGAAAACAGACAGATCGTGGAGTTCAAAAAAACCCTCTCTAACATTCTGCAGAAGATGGTTGGTCAGAACAAGAAAAGTTAGCCAGACAAGCTCCCCAACTCCCTCTGGGCTTATCGGACGATGACTCGCAACTCTACCCAGGTGACCCCATATTCCCTGGTGTACCGGGATAAGGCCATCCTACCCATTGAGATCCAGCTTCCATCATTACACACTGCAGTCTATGACCAGCAGGCGCCAAATGAGGTGGCTGAAATCCGTCTAACTGAATTAGAAGCACTGGACGAGAACCGGATTCATGCCCTGCACAATCTGGAAAGGCATCAGAATAAGATAGCGAGGGCCTTCAACAAGAAGTCTCGCCTCCGTTCTTTTCTACAGGGCAACCTAGTGCTGGCCCTTCGAGCACCAATGATCCCCGGTAGGAAACCGCCCAAGCTAGAACCCGAATGGGAATGGCCTTATATCATCCATAAGGTTTACCCCAACGGGGCGTACTCCTTGGTGACCACGGATGGTGAGCGCATAACTCCTCACACCAATGCCAGGTTCCTCAAGTAGTACTTCACCTGATCCTATATGGTCCAACACGACCTTAAACTGTATGGTCCAACACGACCTTAAACTGTATGGTCTAACACGACCTTAAACTGTATGGTCCTGCACAACCTTAAACTGCACCGCCGTCCTGTAAGACGATAAACTGCAAAATGGTCCAAGCTCTATGACCTTAAACTAAGATATCCCCTTGTCCTTACTGCAAGACGTTAAACTGCAAGCCAGTTAGGCCTTCCTGACCGAGGCTCAGCCTCAGGCCCCTTGGCCTCCTCGGGCCCCTGGCCCCCGTCCTTACTGCAAGACGTTAAACTGCAAGCTAGTCAGGCCTCCCTGACCAATGCGCAGGCTCGGGCCCCTTGGCCTTCATCGACTCAGAATTTCTTATGGGATTGTACGGTGTGCTGTGGGATTACATCCCCATTCACATCGGGTTACTCACCGTACTGTACATATACCCAGTTGAGACACATTTCTCATCCAGAACAACGTTAAACTGCGCTTCAAGAACTACGTGTGGCTTGATTCCCATATTAATGGGATACGTAGGAACGCTCGGACGCCTCGTCTTGAGCCCAGCCCAAATCTCTTCTCTCCCACTATCCCCCCTGGGAATAGTTTCCTTGGAGGGTCCTTGCATAGCGAGGAGTAGGCTTTCTTAGCCCTGCTCATACAGCCTCGCTCATACAAGGATTGTAAGGGTTGCACCATGTGCCCACTCCTATTCTTCTATCCTCCCACGTCCTCACCACATGATGTTAAACTGTATGGACTTCAAGAACTATGTATGGCTTGATTCCCATCCTAATGGAATATGTAGGAACGCCCGGACATTTCGTCAGTTGGCCCAGCCCAAAAGCCAAAATCTTCCCCTCGGGTCAAGACATATGGAAGGGTGCACACTTTTTCCCCAACTCACATCGAGCAAGCCTCGACCCGGCTGCACGTCCCCCCTGGAGATGTTCACCTCTTTCGTGGATGGATACAACTATGATTCACCTACTCCTTGACTGGGATTCCATCATTTTTCACACCCGGAGGGACCCCCAAGAACGGCCTGGATACTACGCCCAAGGGCTCTCCTACCGATATGGGCCAACACCCCCGAGGGTTTCTAAGAAACAAGATGATACAAGTCCCACGTTGCAAATTTTGTCAATGGTCGATGCTCATTTGTTGCTCCCATATTAGGTCACCATAGTAACGCTGTGTTTCGAACATGGTCAACAGTGTCCTGGATCCTCGGGTCCACCCCAAGATGGCCCAAACATTGAGTGCAGTAACTCATTCTGCCCCATCTTGAAGCGACAAAATTCCCTTCGGGTGGTGCCAGTGGTCGGGCCCATGGACCCGATTCTCTTATAAGGAATGTACGGCGTGGTGTAGGATTACGTCCTCTTTCACGTCAGGTTACTTGCCATGCCGTACACATCCCCGGACAAGATACAATTATCTCTTTCCCCATCCTTGCTGTAAGACGTTAAATTTAAAGTTAGTCAGGCTGTCCTGGCCGAGGCCCAGCCTCATGCCTCCCTCACCGAGCTTTTCGGGCCCTAGCCCAAGCTCTTACGTGGAGTGTATGGTGTGGTGAAGGATTATGTCCTCATTAATGTCGGTCCTTTAATGACCATGCCATGTACCTCTCCCTCCCGAGCTATTCCGTCGACCCTTTTCAGTGGTTCACCAATGTGCCTAAGGGTACTCTGGTTTATTACCTGGAATGCCAAACTTTACTCGGACACGTCCGAACCCGCTTTCCAAGCTTTTTGTATCCTTGCATCAGGGCTTCCATCATCTTTCAAACCCCGAGGGACCCCAAAGAACGACCTGGATACTACACCCAAGGGCTCTCCTACCGTTACAGGCCAACGCCCCTGAGGGTTTCAAACAACAAATCGATAAAATTCCGTGTTGCGAATATGGTCAGCAGTCGATGATCGTTTGTTGTTCCCACCTCAGGCTAACACGATATGGAGACTGTTTTTTTCGCCATGTTTAACAGTTTTCCTCTATCGCCACGCCAACCCCATTAATCCCAAAATGTTGGTTACACGATTCACATCCTTCTCCAGTCTCATCATGTCCAAGTAGAGTCTCGGAACTCTTGGTACTATTCCTCCATGCACGCTTGCGCGTTGGGGGAACAAGCCGTGTCAAAGGTGTCCTTCAGGGATCTCTGCCGACTCCCCTTTGATGGATGCCCCAAGTATTACAATAAGGATTCCCCCTCTTGTTTCCCACACCGAGTTTAACTCACGTCGTCTTAGGTATCGGGTTGACATCTGCGCTTACTCGGGAATTTGTCACCATTCATGGTCCAAGATCTAAGACCATAAACTAAGATCCATCTAGAACTACGTTCATCTTTATTCCCATCCTCATGGGATACGTAGGACCACCCGGAAGCCTTGTCTTTGGGTCCAACCCATTTAGGGAGCTAGTCTCTCCCCCCTTCTTTTCACCTCTTACCTCTATATAGGCCCCTCGGCATGAGGTCTCCCTCTCGGAGTGGCGTACAGTGTGATGTGGGATCATGTCTCCATCAATTGTGTTTCATGACACTGTGCACATTCCCCGCCTAGCATCGCCTCTGCTACGTCTGTGCTGCATGACGTTAAAATGCATGCTTGGTCCTGTCACACGACCCTAAACTGTGACATTATCGTCCTGGCCGCACGACAAAAAACGACACTGCATTGTGATGACCTCGTTGTAGAGGACATCACGTTGGGTATTGGTCACGTGCCATGCCATTTTTCAACGCCTATCACAACTTGATTATTATGGAGACACCAGGGATTTCTACCCTAGGCCTATCGCTTCACAAAAAAAAACCACTCACCTTAAAGGACAAACAAGATTTATCAAATTCCGCTTCTTTTAGTGAAAGGGCCACACCCGCACTCCCCTTTTTCCCTGGCACTGGTACCCTACCGTGCCACCTTTCAGAGCTATGTATGGCTTGATTCTCATCCTTATGAGATACGTAGGAGCGCCCGGGAACTTCCCCGCAGGCCCAGCCTAACCTTCGTGTTCAGTCCCTCGACTCGAGCATTTCCCCAGAGAACACATGGTAAGTAGGGCTTAGGTCCTCATTCACATTGGGTTTTGTAACCGCCTTGCCATGTGTCCCCTACTCCCCTTACCCATTCATGGTCCGAGTTATAAGACCATAAACTAAGACTCCCTCAAGAACTATGTGCAGTTTGATCCCCATCCTCATGGGGTACGTAGGAACGCCTTTGAATTTTTCTTTGGGCCCAGCTCAACTCTCATCTCCGGTCACTCGACCTAAAACAATCTGAGAATCACATGGTAGTCGGAACCCCGGTTCTCATCCACATCGGGTTTTCTTAAAAACCCATCACGTGCCTCCTGTGCTTCCTCCTACCCATGGTCCAAATTTTACGACCCTAAACTAAGATCTACCTATGGGAAAAAACTCTGCTCCCTCTATCTAATACGTCTCGTTGTCGTATTCAGATGTGTTTTGACAAAGAGCTTGAAGTGTGGATGTTTCATGGGGACATTCCCCTCATCCCATGACCAAGCTTCGTGAGCTTGCTATTTGGATCCTCATCCTCTTCCACATCCAAAAGGACCCTTGGACGACATGGATACTAGACCTAAGGGCCCTCCATGGATGATGGACCTAAGGGCCCTCCAATCGTTTCGGGCCAACGTCCCTAATGATCTTTGACAACATTTACGACATGGTCCCGTGTTTCGAACATGGTCAATGGTCAACCCTCATTTTTTGTCCCCATTCTAGGATAACGCAATATGGATGCTGTGTTTCCTCCACGGTTAACAGTTATCCTCTATCGTCATACTGCCGTCATTGTGATACAAATCTTGAGCGTCATGATTCACGCATTTCCACTTCCTCATTTTCAAGTGGAATTCCAACATATTCAGCTCTATCTCTTCACACATCTAGGTGCGCTACATGGTCGTGTTAGTGTTTTTGGGCCAGTATTCACCGAGCATCCCTTCGCCCTAACCTTCCCCCCTTCTGTGTCGGGAAAGTCCCACCACTACTTCTTGTTTCCCACACCGAGCATGACTCACGTGGGATTAATAGTTTTGGAGGGATGTGTACCAACACGGCTAGGCTGCTCATCATCATGCATGACGTTAAACTACATTTTCAGAACTATGTATGGCTTGATTCCCATCCTCATGGGGTATTTAGGAACGCCCGACCACTTTTCTTCGGGCCCAGCTTAATCCTCACTCTCGGTCCCCTGACCTGGAGAGTTTCCTTCGGGGGTACATGGTGTGATTTGGACTCCAAGTCCTCATTCACGTCGGTTTCATAACTACCACGCCATATGCTCCCTGGGCTCTCCTCTTTCACTCCACGTCCTATCGTATGACGTTAAACTACAGGAGTCTGTATGTCCTCAACGCATGACACTAAACTGCGGTTCCACCCTGAACAAGTTCAGGCTACCCCATGTTCATCATGGGATGCACCAGAGCCTCTTCCTGAGAGGATTTCACCAGCCAGTGTTGGTCTATGACCACACTGTGCATCCAGAACTACGTGTGGCTTGATTCCCGTCATTATGGGATATGTAGGGACACCCTGGTATTTTTCCTAGGGTCCAACCCATAGGAATCATTAATCATATCCTTCCCATTTTCGCCCCCCTGGCCGGACCCCTCGCTAGAGAGACCCTGTCCCAAAGAAGGAAGGATCCATAACCAAACCGACGCGCCCATCTGGCGTGTTCCCGCCATGGAGATGTAATTATATGAGTGTTGGATTCTGTTCGGAAAAACCATCACTCCATATTCCACGCTTTGCATGCCCCTTATTTGGTCCCTCGTCCCCTTTCATGTCTGAAGGGACCCCCTAATGGCCTGGTCTCATGCCGCATCGGCTCACCTACCATCCTAGGACAACGTTCCAGAAGAATGGTCATGTTTGGAGGGACCCCCTAATAGTATGGATGCTCGACCAAGGGTCCGCCAACTGTCCTGGGTCAACGTCCTGAAAGATTGACCGACAAAATTTGTGACATGGTCCCGTGTTTCGAACATGGTCAACGGTCGACCCTCATTTTTTGTCCCCATTTCAGTCTAACGCAGTAAGGATACCGCTTCTCCTCTATGATTAACAACTATCTTTTATTGTCACGCCATCCCCACAGTGCTCTGAATCAAGGGCATCGTAATTCATGCTTCTCGTTTCCGTTTGTTCGGACCGATTTCAGTGCCCCTGGCGTTGCACCGTTCGTGCATGAGGGCACGCTGAAGAAACGACAATTCAGCTACTTTGAAAAATTCTTTCTCTGGCCAAGCCTCTCCCATCTTTCAGAAATCCGGACTGGTAATACAAATCCCGGATGCCCAGAGCTTGGTCTCCAATCCCTTGTTAGGTGGGATGAGAAGGCAACTATCTCCTATTTCTCACATCAGGCTTGACCCACGTGAGCTTGGGGAATTATCGTCGAACATCCCACAAACATTGTAGGGATGTAACGAACCGATTCAAACAGTGGAAATCGTGCATGCTACGACATTCAAAACAAATAAGGAAGAAATTGAAGTGTGAAAGTACCAATAAAAGGTTTTTAGTTTGTTACAACACCCGGGGGTCGACCCCCTCCATGGACGGGTTGACCCCGTCAAAAGATCGTTGCAGCTCCGCCACCCTTCGGCTTGTGGCATCCAAGACTTGCTGTCACTGACTGAAATCCCACTCCTCCTCAGCAGCGACAGGGCACAGTTTGTCAGCCTTGGCTCTGGCCCTTTCTACGCCAGCTTGAATGGCAACCATCTTTCCAGAAGCCTGCCTCATATGCTCTTCTGCCTCTACCAACTGGGTCTTCAACCATGAGATCAGCTTAGATTGTGCATTAAGAGAGGCTGAGTGCTCATCTGCCTAGGTCTGTAGCTGTTGGACCTTGCTTTTAGCCTCCTGGAGCTTCTTGATGTTTGTCACCTTCCTCCGCTGCCAGCCCACGCTGAGCCCACGATCATGCTCCCGGATCTTCTCAGCCATAAGATCTCGGACGAGCGCATGAGGACGTTGGGAATCCACTACCCCAACACATAGTTCGCACAGCCACAAGTGAATTCTATCCATTTAGTCCAGCCATAATGCTTGGGAGGTGTCCTTGATGAAGTGCATGATTAGCTTCCATGACCGGCGGCGGACTATGCTGCTTTCTTCCTCGTCGGAGGCCGTTTCGTCCCAGTCTGCGTGATTAGCAGGCTCATACGCAGGATACGCCCGCAGGAAGTCCTCGGCAGGATCTGCATCTAGCGTTGAATCTGGTGCGACATCTGGCGCCGAAGCAGGCGCGACAGGACTGGGACCGGCCGGTCGATCCTCTTCATCGGAGTCCACCTCAATGACCTCGGGCATGACCCTGCTGGTGGTCCCGCCAGTGATGATGTGTGTTGTAGCTTAGGGAGATGGGGGGACTATCGCCACCATCACCGACATGCCCCTAGGAGGGATGCCACCAGACATCCCGACTAGCCTTACCGCAGAAGCCCACGCCATTCGGAGAACTGTATGACAGAGAGGGACATAAACGTTAGTTGGCATAGTCTACATAAGATGACAAGGAAACCGGTAGAGGAAACTTACAGAGATTGACCTCCTGGTGTTTCTCTTGAGCTGATACTGATGGGACCCCGAGGCGGGGCCCTCTGAATACTGTTGGAAGGTCTGTAGATTCTAGAGGAGCCACCTTGGGTGCTCTGGTCCCACCAAACGTGGAACTAGACGCAACCATAGGCACGAGTTCTGAAGGTCCTGCATCATCACCCACCGAGGGGCGAGAATGAGGCATGAGTACAAGTTCATCCTGCATGGCTCAAACATCGGTGAGAAGTCCATAATGGCCCAAGAACGGACCATAAGGAAAGAAGTTCAGAATTCTACCTCGAGAGCCTCTGTGAAATCATCAGAATCTGAGCCTTGATCTCCGACCTCGCCCTCCTCCAACAGGCTCCCTCCTCCAGCCTCATCCTCCCAAGAGGAGTCCTCTGATTCTTCCAGCAGGGGGAAGTGCTCCCTCAGATCGGCGGCTGACAACTGTGGGAGGACCGTTTGATCTAGCAGTACCCTCACCCGGTCTGTCATTGGGCGAGGGACAACACTGGAGTGAACGTAATCCTCCAGCTCATCCAAGTATTGATTTGCCTCCACCGAAGATGCCATGAAACCAGCCCGGACTGGGCCTATGCCCAGTAACTCCATCCCGAGGCGATTCAAGTGCGCCCATATCTCAGGTGGAATGAGGAATTTCCGGTTGACATCCCAAATGTCTCAGGCCTCCAGTAATACGGCATCCTCTACCATGTCGATATGACGCAACCGCTTCCCCGGAGCCTGAGTGGATATCCTACGAAATCCCCTCGGTGGCCGCCCCTCTGGATGACCCTGCTCTTACGGAATCACCGGATCTGCCATTACTGCCACACCCTCGGCCAGTGCGGGTCTCGACGCCACGGCAGCCCCACCACCACGAGAGGCCCTAGCTGCCCTCCGACCCCGACCTTGGGATAGAGGAGGCCCACTGTCACCAACCCGAATAATTGGCTACTTCAGAATCTCCCTTGGGTAAGCATCCTACCAACTAATGGCATACTCCCTCACCAATCCGAAAGCGGCGGTGGATAGAGGCAATGCAATTCACATCTTCCCATCTTCCCATGTGAACATGAGCCACATCTTCCTCATCACACACGGGTGCTCCTCGTGACGCACCTCCTAGTAGACCTGCGGGGTCAGCTGCTGGAGGCACCGGAACTGCCTCACAAACCGATGCAGGGTGTACGGTTTGCAGAGCAGCTCACGATCCACTCATGACACCAAAACTCCGCCTCGAAAGGCCAGGAGGTAAGCCCGGTGCTCTTCCGTTCCCCTCCCGTCGTCAGTGAGTATCCCCATCGGCAATGGGATGGGTTGGAAATTAAACTCATTTTCCCTCCACACCCGGTTTAGCACCATCGGCACAGTTAGTTTGAATGGGAAGCTCCCGGACGCATTCAGGATGGAGGGGTGGAAGTTTGATCCCAGTGGTGAGATAGGGTTTGGATACTCATAGATCCCCCTGATGTGCGCCGCAATCCACCCATACAGGAGGTGGAAGGGCCCGCATATCCTTTGCGGCTTCTTGCCCTCGCTAATGTGCCATTGCATTCTGTACAGCTTGGTGAGCATTGGAATCCCCATATTGACCTGCTTCCCCATGGCCAACATGGACGCCATGATAAATGAGTTGGGCCGCACCCCCATGCTGGTATCCCTCACCGGTAGGATCCAACCACATATGAGAGCCGCAATGAACGCCGCCAGCCTGACTATCAGTTGTTGTTCAGTGCTGACACTGAAACCCCAAGTCTTCTATTGGTTGTCCTCCAATACCCGCCAATACAAGTGCTCCTTACCCCGTTGGGCTTCCCTCGGACAAGCTCGAGGCCTCGGAGGGAACTATCGATTTTCTAGGAAATTCAGGAAGCGCTTGAACCACTTCTTTAATTGGACATCCCTCACTGCCTCCTTGTCCTTTCCAGGGACGAGTGCCATCAGCGCCGATGCCAGTCGCGACATTTGATCTGTATCATCCCACGCGCTCATGATGGGGAGGAACTCATCATACATGACCCCCAAGATCGGAACCCCTGAAATCTGGTGGACATCCCACATGCTGATGCCCACCTCCCCGTGGTGAAAGTGAAAGGTATTGGTCCTAGATGACCATCTGCTCAGCAATTCCGGCATCAGTTGTTTCGGTTGGTAAATGTGGAATTGGGAGGCCCATGCCGCCTCATATAAACCCACTCTCCTCAGCTCGGCCCCAAACTCCTCGCATGAGGCGCCTACCCAGTAGGCCCAGGCCCAGTCATCAGTAGAGTTTCCGCCCTAGCATAGGTCCCACTCATTAGACCACCCCTTCTTCGAATCCTGCAAAGCTGCCTTCAGCATGGTACGGTGGAGAGGAGGGGACGTCTCCGGTTGCAGTGGATTCCCATCAATATTTTTCACATGGTTGTAGAGACAGTCGATGGGGACAGGTGTGAATTCCTCCCGTACATGACCATCGACCGCCCTGAACCATTGGTGCTGACATGGCGTGCTCCTAAACCAGCAAGCTGGTTCACCCCTACTCGCATCAGGGATGAAGACGTCATCCCTCAACCTGAAGCCGTACAATGGAAGCTTCTTGCACTGCGGATAATTCTTCTGTCCCTTCGATAGCAGCTCTGTCAAAGAAATGTAGTCCGAGTGGCTTCGAACCATATCCCCAAGGCCCAGACAGTTGGCCATCTCATACCGATGGGCGACATCTGCAAGCACCCCCAATACAGCTTCTTGATGGGACATTTCGGTTCCGACACTCAGAAAAGATTTTTTTTTAGAAAGGATCACGAAGCTGGATCATGAAGCTGGCTCGTGAAGATCTCTCACGAAGATCGGTTGCGAAACCAAGCCGTAGAGTCTGACCTAGGCCGGAAAACAGGAGTTCTCTTGGCGCGGTCATGGAGTCGGAGACCCGCGGTTCGCCGCGAAGCTCGATTCGCGGAGAGAAGGCGTGGAGTACGTGGAGCTTTGCAAAATCGAGAGCGCAAAAAGACCAGAAAAGCGCGTGGAGACAAAAGTGGTCGGCCCCTATTTATAGGCGGTGACCCCGAAGCTTCGTGGCGCGCCCTGCCCATGCGGAGCATCGTGGCGCGTCCGGATCCCATAGCCGCGGTCAGCACCACGGGCCCCCTTCGCGAAGTCGCATCGCAAACCACCGACAATTTTGGCGATTTTCCTTCAGTCTTCGACCCTTCATCCCTCCGTGGCTCCAACTCTGAGGGGGGGCATTTGTTGGCGCCAAAATATTGCACGAAAGGAAGGGACGAAAAAGAAGCCCCGCACGCTGCCTCGTGAAGCACCGACGCGAAGCACCCCCGAGCATCGCGGTCCTGCAAAGCACCGGAGGCGGTCCCTCTCCGCGAACGACCTGACGTTCGTGAGCCCATTGCGAAGCACCGGAGGCGGTACCTCTCCGCGAATGGCCTGACGTTTGCGAGCCCGCCGCGAAGCACCGGAGGCGGTACCTCTCCACGAACGGCCTGACATTCACGAGCGCGCCACGAAGCACCGGAGGCTGTGTGTGAGTTCTGCTTTGGGGCGCCCCTTGCCTATAAATACTGGGCTCCCCCTGAGTCCAGGAGGATGGACAATCCGACCTTTCGGCTTCTCCACTCCCGAATCGTGAAGCACCCTTTGCCCCGGGAATCATGAGCTCCGCGAGGTACTTATACTTCGCGTGACGCCTTCGCTTTGTCTCGTTTTGAGCCCCTCTTCCGAGAGGGATGACCTTCACGAAGCTCAAGGGAATTCGCGAAGGAGGGGGATTCCCAAGGGAACCCGGGCAGCCGCAGAGCATTTATGCTTCGCGAAACACCCATCCTATACTAGTGATCCTCATGCTAAGGCAGGATCACTACATATCGCGAAGCACAATGCCTCGCAGCACCTTGCTTCGCGAGACACCTCTGCTTCGCGAGGCAGTGCTCCACGAATACTATTCCACTTTGCGAAGCACCCCCCATCCACACCTATGCCCCATGCTAAGGCCAAGGCACTCCACTTCGCGAAGCACACTCCTCTGCTTGGAAATTCCTCTTCCCGTGCGACCCTCCAGGTTTGCACGATGTGATTTAAAAGACCCACGTACAACATCACCCATAGCGTTGCTTCGCCTAATGCTTCTTTGCATAGGCACGCTAACGGCTATTGCTTCTTCGCATAGCCACGCTAACGTGGACCCCTCGATAGTTCGCTCCGCGACCCCCTTTTGCCATGGCCTTACTGGTACCTTCCCTCCCCCAAGGAGCAGAGGGTACCAGTCATGTAAGTACTAGGGGTGCGGAGTAAACCCACCTCGTCTGAGCTACAGGATGTTAAACTGCCAAACACCTCGTCCTCAACACATGACGTTAAACTGTTATCCGGCCCTGTGCTTCGCATGTAGGGTCCCCCCATCTCAGACATTTTTTACACCACCCGTCTCCATAGAGACGGGGTCACCCCCTCCATAAGGGATGATATCCTCCTTCTCGGAGTAGCGTATGTCCATTGGAGAAGGGAAAACACCTTGGTGTAATCCCCTAGACCCTATTGCGGAAGGTAGCACCCATGCACCTCCGTACTTCCCCACTGCCAAGGTCAGTGGAGGGCGCGATAGGGAATGAGGCACCTCCCATCATTGGTCCCAAATCCCTCTCTCGCTACGCTTTGCCACACTTCAGGCCTCCATCCTGGAGTAAGTCCCAGCACCATGGTCTGCCTAACGCGTAAGCCCCTCTTCGCTTCTCATGGACGCACCCTTCGCGACGTGATCGTTAGGTACTTGCTGCCTCTTGTTTCTCACACCGAGCATGACTCACGTGGGCTTAGAGTAAGCATCGACCATGGCAATACCCTCATCCAGCATGACGTTAAATTGCATACCCTTGTCCAGCACGATGTTAAACTGTATTCCCTTGTCCCGCATGACATTAAACTGCACAACCATTTGAACTAAGAGGTCTTTGATCCATGTCAAGGCATGGTACGTAGGAAGCCTCCCTGAGGTTCAAGCCCATATCTCATTGGACCAAGGTCCCCACTCGCGTCGGTTCGCCGACACACCATTTGAACTATGAGGTCTTTGATCCATGTCAAGGCATGGTACGTAGGAAGCCTCCCTGAGGTTCAATCCCATTCGTCATTTCTTCACGTCAGGTTCCATCCTCGTCCCGCATGACGTTAAACTGTATTCCGGTCTAGCGGCAAGTCATTGTGACCAACCTGAACTACATGGTCTTTGACCCATGTCAAGGCATGGTACGTAGGAAGCCTCCACGAGGTCCAAGCCCACCACCACTAGGACCCCCCTGGTCCTCCTCATTCACGTCAGCCTTCCAGCGTCCAACATGAACTACGTGGTCTTTGATCCATGTCAAGTCATGGTACGTAGGAAGCCTTCTAGAGGTTCAAGCCCACCACCTGTTGGTCACCCCGAGCTTCTTCACGTCAGTTCACCAGCACCCGGACAGTCTAGTGTTAAGTCCCACACCATCTGGACCAAGATCCTTGCTCACATCGGTTCGACAACACCCCATTATGAACTATGTGGTCTTTGATCCATGTCAAGGCATGGTACATAGGAAGCCCCCATAAGGTTCAAGCCCATCACACAGTCGTCCTGACCTCACTCACGTCGGTTAACCCCCGTCCCACATGACGTTAAACTGTATTCCACACCTCATTTGAACTACGTGGTCTTTGATCCATGTCAAGGCATGGTACGTAGGAATCCTTCAAGATGTTCAATCCCACCACCAGTGGACCCCCGGGTTCACCTTCACGTCGGTTCGCTGACGATGCCCATCAGACCAAGGTCCACCTTCACGTCGGTTCACTGACGATGCCCATCGGACCAAGTTCCACCTTTACATTGGTTTGCTGGCGACACCCATTGGACCAAGGTCCACATTCACGTCGGTCCTCCGGCACACCAACCCGAACTAAGAGGACTTTGATCCATGTCAAGGCATGGTACGTAGGAAACCTCACGAGGTTCAAGCCTAACATCCATCGGGCCAAGGTCGACCTTCATGTCGGCTCACCGACACCATCCCGAACTATGCAGACTTTGATTCCCTGCCACGGAGATACATAGGAGGTCTCTTAGAGACTCAAGCCCAACTTTACTGTCGCCCTTGAGATGGTCCCATTTCATTCCCCCTCCACTTCATTCAACTCTCCATCACCCATCTTGATTGTCACCCAGGCTTCCATATCTCGTCAAGATCATACCATTCTTCTCCTCTTCAAAGCCGCCCATAGGCTGGTCCCGGTATCGGAACCCCTTCAAGGGAAACTCCTCAATCTGATCCATTATAGCTAATGCTCTAATCGGGCTGATCCGTCTCCGCAGGACGTTAAACCTATGGCATACCCTGTGTTAAACACAGGAAGCTGAGGAAAACCTCAGATATATGTCTATGGCATATAATTCCCCGCACTCGATGTGGGATGAATTGGGATTCCATGCCCTCGAGAAGCCCCATGACAAGGGACAAAAGACAGACACGCCAGTTCCCCAGCATACAGAAACGCAACTGATGCCTCGACGTGACTACTCCCCTGATTGAAGGTTGCTGCCCTGACTGGACCCTTTGGAATGTCCTGACAGAAGCAGTGTAATTAACCGGCGTCCATGGAAACATGGAACTGGGAAGAGTTTCATGAACAACGTATTAAATCTATGAGGGAGACCTGGACTAGGTGACGAGTTCTGAGGAGGAATCCACAGAAGGAAGAACCGACATCCCATCATCCCGGTTTCGATCAAGGAGCAGACGTCCTTGAATAAGGAGCGGATGCCACCCGCCTTTGGGAAGTAGGAATGCGGGGCTACAATGCATCACGTCCTCCTCCGTAGACGGATGCACGTGCGCCCCGGCGAAAGCGTCAGAAACAATAACCCATAGATAATAAAATAAATGGGTTTCATTTCAAAATCGTGACGTTTTAAATGCTCTTAAAAATAAGATCATTACATCATTTATAACCCATGGAAAGAGAGTGAGGGTTATATGTATGTACATTCCAGAATAAAATATATCATATTTATATATTTATGAATACCCATAGAAACAAAATAGGTCTGGGTATTCACATAAATAAACAAGGGAATTTCTTGAGAGAAAGAGATAGAAAATTTGAGACGAAATTTCTGCAGCATAACGGCTATATAACATGGTTTTAGAAAACATTGAAAAGATAGGGGATAAGGGTCTACCACTTATAAATAATTCATAATAAAGTATGGGTATTGAATAAGATCATGGTATGAATATTTGAATGACACACCACATGAAAAGGAAACATGAAAGAAAAGAGAAGATGCAATTTCTTTTACGAGAAATTCGGCAGCCTAACGGCGTCACTTAAAAATTCAAAAAAAAATTGATGAGAGAAGAAAGGGTCTCTAATAATTTAGACATTAAATGGAAAGTAATAAGAACATATAAGAAAATACCCTCAACAAAAAGGGATGGAAACTAGAAGACACAACATAAAGGAAGTCACGACTTAAAAGAAGAGGGTGAAAGAATCCCTTACCTTGAAGAGTAACTTCGAAAGCTTGAAGGTTGGGACCTTGGGAGGCTTGAGGGAACCTTGGTAGGAATCATTGGGAGGTAAAGATACTAGAACTTCATTGGGGAGGATTTGTAAATGAAATGAATGAGGGAAAGTCTTGGTATTTATAGGAGAAGTGAGGGGACAAAACATTAATTGCCAAGGGACACCTCATCGATGGTATTTGAAAAACCATGGGCTTTCCCATGGTATTTGCCCATGGTATTGGCCACTTGGAACACCTCATACCATATCTTACTATTCATAAGTCGACCAGAATTATTCCATAATTATTACATCCTTAATGATGTCATTAAACACCCGAAACTCAAAAACTGTATTTTCACTATTCACCGAAAATTCAACTTTCTCAGAAAAATCCCAAAATTTCACCTTAACCAAATATCGATGATATGATTTCAAAAATGAACTCCATTTTATGAAAATAATTTTCTAAATATTTTTACTTTAATTTTTAAATAAGAACACTATTCACTGAAAATTCAACTGTTTCAGAAAAATCCCAAAAGTTCACCTTAACCAAATATCGATGATCTGATTTCAAAAATGAACTCCATTTTATGAAAATAATTTTATAAATATTTTTAATTTAATTTTTAAATAAGAAACACTATTCACTCAAAAATACTAATACTTAACCAATAATTCCTGAAACAGTTATTTAACTATTTTATTAAATCACATTACTTAATCAAGGTGCCTAAATTATATTAATACTTTCTTAAGTGAAGTTAATTAATCCATTTGGTCACATTACTAATCATAAGCATAAAATGACTATTCATAATTTACTATTCAGCAAAAATTAATTTGATCTTATTAGACTCTAAATTTCTTAGTGAACATAACTATAGAAGACCATTTTTTGAAAATCATTACACATTATTAATTATTTAAGGTTTACATAAATATTTTTTAAATATCCTTTTTCTAAAATTCATCAATAATATGCATACTATATTTATCTAGACATTTAAAAATTCACAAACTTCACCATAAGAATAAATCACAATTTTTATTTAAATCAAAGGATTACAAAAGGCAGTTACGGTCTCGTTACATAGCCCCTTATAACACCAGCATAAGACCTAAGAGTAAGGTGTGCTAGGGTGACAGAATCTTGGGGCGGATCGACCAACATTTCCTGAGTAGTGATTTTTATTAGCTTGAACTTCTCGCAAAGACGATTCCATTCCAGCTTCACATGATGAAGTTCGGCTTGGGTTTGGTCCAAAGCAAAGCCCAAAGGTGCTACCTCCTTCCTGAGTTCCGTCAGATGGGATTTGATCGGCCCGATACTACTAGATGAGGCCATCAAATCTTCTTTCTATATTAATTAACCAAGATCACTTGTATTTATAGACAATAATCGCAATATTTAGTTTCCAACCGTCATACTGACCAACGGTCATATAACAGTCAAAACCTAACCGTCCCATTTTAATTATACTCATTTTATTAAATGAAATAGTTTTGTTGAGTATAAAATAAAATAATACAAAAAGTTAGGAAACAAAATTTATTCAAAATTTCGGGTCGTTGCAAAGATGTTCCTATATCCCTTGTTCAAGAGAGGACACAACAAACATTCTATTATAATATTTCCTATAATAAGGCATGGATGATGAAACATAAGGCAATTGTGTAGGTCTATGGTGATTGGGATGACTTGTATCTGGTGTTGCCATAATTGCTAGCCATACTGAGGCAAAATAACCAAGTTTTCTTCCATCTTGATACAAATGAACATGTTTCTCTAGATAACTGACTTGATCTATCTCATGTTCAATTTCATCGGTTGTTCTAGGCATTCCTCCCCCGTATCTCCACATTTCGTTTCAGCAAATAGTTCATTCAGATTGATGGAACGTTTCTATACGTAAAATAAAAGGGCGTATTTTTGATTTTGGAAAACCAAGATGGAAAACTTTCACCTCTCCCACTTGCCTTTTTCATTGTGGAGAAGGAAAACTATGAATCATGGAGTTGGTTTTTGACATGTATCAACAACCATTTCACCCTCATTTAGGGTGTCTGTTTGATATTTTATCAGCATCAGAAAATCATTGAGGAAATAAATGTGGTCCTTGATACATGGAGACCCCCAAATGCACATCATCAATACTGCATTAGACACATTGCTAGAAATTTGAGGAAAACATTCCACAACGAACCTATGAAGAAGGCGATCATGAGGATAGGTATGCAATGTATTTGTTATTTGTTACTATTTCAATGTAAAGATAAAATCAATTTATGTGAAATATGATCACTTCTGTGTAGCATATGAATCAGATCAATGGTGGTTTAAAGAAAATTTTGAACAAATCCACCAGGATAATCAAGAAGTGTATGATTATATGATTCATATTCCAAAATAAAAATGGATATTGACATATAACAGGGGGATGAGGTATGTACACATGACCACAAACATTATGGAGTGCATAAATGGAGTATTTAAGGGGATTCTCAAGTTAATTATAATTTCCCTAGTTCAAGAGCCATTATATCTTTGCATGAAGTACTTCGTTGATAGACAAAAACTAGCCTCATATGGAATTCAACAGGGGATAAGGTACAAAAGTCACTTTCCATGAGAGATTGAAAAGAAAATCAAAGAAGATTTTGGTTATTATGTCATCCTTTTCCACCAAGAATACTCTCAATTTTAAGTTCAAGAGTGTTCATAACCCATCACAAATAGCATTAGTGAAAAAATAGAGGTATATTGGAAGCGGGGAAATGCCAATGTGAAAACTTATAGACCTTATAGTTTCTATACGCACATGCCATCACAACATGTGCATCTATGAAAATATCATATGAAGCATATGTTGATCTAGTGTACCAGATGGACACCATTTCTAACTGTTATGCTGCACCATGGATGCCTATTGGGGAGTTTTGATATTTCCCAATGCCTGAAGGCCAGCCAATAGTGATACCTAACATCAATAGGTTGCGTAAATGCGGGAGATAAAAGTCCAATAAGATTCGGAATTATATGGACTGGACTCAAGAATAAGGGAAAAGTTTGAGATACACCACATGTCATCAAGAAGGTCATAATTAGAAACAATGCCCTAACATTGTTGGATTGAGTTCACACTCTCATCCATAATGATGTATTGTCTCTTATGTGATCTTCTAATATAGTTAATTATATGGTGTTATTATACGATTCTTCATTTTGTATAATTGTCTGACTTCAAAAAATACTTTTACTATCAAATCACAATAATACTTTCATACTAACATTAAAAGGAATATGAAAAGTGCATTTGAGGTGACATTAATGCATATTCAATCTATCCATGGATAAACCATAAATCATACATGTGAGAAAATAATAATGAAACATACCATCATGTGGAAAATCATACATAAATTACAAAGAACACCATTTTCTAATAAAATTTTACATAACAAAGACAAAATGTTTATATATATAAATAAATAAAACAATATTTTACAAAACACCCTTTTCTGGGTAAAAAAATATCTTAAAAACACATTAGTAATATCCTTTGAGAAACATAAAGACATTCTCTTTTATTTTGGTAAAAAATAACTTAATAAAATAATGTGAATAAACATGGCATGTCTTACATTCTATAAGTCATAAAATTCTACTGACCATAACATTATATTTATATTTTATACTTACTACTCATTTCATTTGTTTATATACAGATGGAGGATACCATACTACTCACTGAGCAGGATTGGCATATTTCCCAGGTCATGTTAGATGATGGTGAGGTTTGACCAATCAGGGTGCGTCAAGTGCACCATTTTCATCACATGGATCCTCCATATGCCATTAGACCATACTTGTGTCATTTTGGCTTCTACGACATTGACGTATCCAATTTCACATTTTTTGACCATCACCTGCTTGTTTCCCTCATAGAGAGGTGGATACCAGAGACACACACAATCCACCTGCCTGAGGGAGAGATGAACATAACCCTTGAGGATGTGGTAGTGCTTCTCGGTCTTCCTATATAAGGGGAATCTGTTATTGGACCCACCCGTGCATCTTGTCCTGACCTTGCTCAATAATTGTTAGGTGTTAACATTTTAGCCGATCATAGATCTATAGATGGTGGGTCAATATCTATGCCCTGGATATAGGATCAGATTCCATATTTACCCGATGACATTGAAAACCAAACTATCGTGCGTTATGCCCATGCATATATATTACGGCTCATTGGAGGGACCCTGTGTACTGATCACTCGGGGGTGCACATGCACATGATGTATTTAGCCATACTGGAGAACTTTGATCTGGTCAAGATGTATGGTTAGGGATCGACCTTCTTGGAATATACATATAGATCATTATGCATGGTATCACATAGAGACTGCACAGATCTTGGGGGATGCTTCATCCTTCTTCAAATGTGGGAATGTGAGCACATCCCCTCATTCCTCCCTTTGCTTGCTTGTCTGCCGCTCCCTGTGGAGATGTTGCATGATGCTCTATATGGAAATTGGGATGATTTATCATCTATATTGGTTTATGATGCTAGTATAAGTTATTGAATTTAATTTCTCATTATTAATCACTTTCGATGTTTTATTTTATAGGTAGTCAGAGACATAATTTTGTCACGGTTCTGAAACACCATTTGGGTGTATACTACCTCAAGTTGGACAATCTCTTACCCAAACAGGTATGTATATACAATCTATCACTATCTAAAAAATTTAATAATAACATCAATTTTGGTTTTTAGTAAGGAGATTTTTTAACAAAGGTCACATGTCATTTCAGATTATATGGATGCAATACTGGGATATAATGGACTAGTTGCTAGCATACTACACTGCTAGACTTCATGATGCTATGACTACAGTGCCTCTCATTCACTTCCATATTATTGAGTAGCAGCTACCTAATAGAGTTATGTGATGGTTTTTCTATGCTCAGTCGATTCCATTTCTGCTGATATAGACAAAGGAGCTTCATGGCATGAAGATGACATAGAGGAAAGATGAGGATTGGAGTTGAGTATATACCGACTATCTCAACCTCTAGGGAAGATGTGTAGAGATTCGTATTCAGGGTGTACCTACAATGAGATTCTATATTTTAGAGCAGGTTAAGTATGAGCCATGGTATAGACTGAAGTCTACAATTTATCTTACCCGACACAACAAAGAGCTTCATAAGATGGTAAGTCAATAAATTTTCATTAGTTTGACTGTTGAACTATTTTCTAATTCATTTTGAATCTCTTTACAACATACTCACTCAGAGCATCTTATTCGCATGAGTGACATAGGGGAGGATAGGGTCCTTAGCCAGGTAGTGGTCAATGCTACAGTGTTGGAGATGAGGTCATCTTATCATGGGGTTCATGAGAGCATCTTCGAGAGTCAACCCTAGAGAGAGTAGGTTTCTACCTCGAAGGAACATCCTCCAGCAGCAGCTGGTGCAGAGGATCCATGAAGATGATGTAGACCACATCATCCTGCATGTGATCTCTCACTTGTTCCACAGGCAGAGGTCGACCCTCTAGCGGTCCATCCTCATATGATTGTGTATGTGCATCAGGAGGCATGAGATTATTATTTCCTAATAGGATATCTATAGTTCTCTCTATCTTGTGGTCCAGATCCATCACAGGCTTAGTTCCCTACTACGATGATGGAAGATCCTTATACTACCCTAGTGGGAGAAGGATTGGGAGCATAATACGAAATTAATTTGGCACCTCCTCCCACTGACACATAGATGGAGAATGTGGCGGTCTATGTTTCAGCACCTAAGGATCAACCCTCTCCAGGTCATCAGACACCACCCTAGCATGGAGCTTGGCGATCTCGATATGGGCATACCCTTTACAGACCACCATGTGGGACAAAATCTCCTCCCCATGGATATTTATTATACTTCTTCATGTATATGTTTTATATCTATTTAAATGAATATATTTTTATTACTATCAGCCATTTTTACATGTTTATCCAGTGTTTTAGTTTTCATTAATATTTTAGTCACAATTTATATTTTATAAGCTTTCAAAATATGGAAAATCATGAATAAATTACAAAGCACATAATTTTCTAATAAACTTTTACACAAAGAAGACAAAATTTATATATATATAAATATATAAGACCATATCTTACAAAATAAAATTTTCTAGGTAAAAAACATCTTAAAAACACTTTAGTAATATGATTTGAAAATCATGAAGACATGCTCCATCTCTTTTATGTTGATTGTACTACTCTGAGCATTAGTCATCCCATGGATGGCTACTTCTTAGAGTATTTCAAGAAACATAGCTGCATGTTCATAAGATATGGTGGATGTGTGTCAATTCGATGGACGGTGTGACCACTATGACTTAATGTGTCCATTATCAGTTTAAAATTGATAGTCAAAAAATTCCACTCACTAAAAACAAATAAAAAACACTCAGTATTTATTGATAATTTATGACATCGATTCATAAGTCCTTTGTGACATGCAAGAATTGGTCTCACATCAAACCGATACACAATGTGATCAGTATATGTCAAAGTGCATGTTTCCAGTTTAAAATGAAATTTTAGTAAAAAAAACAAGTGATGTACTCAAAACTGGGAAAACACATTTAGTTTGTTTTGATACTTTATGAAAACGATCCATAAGTCATTTGATATGCATAGGAATAAAACATACCTCAATATTGTCACGACCCGCCCTCGGGGTCCGTGCCGTGACTACCCCAAGCCCGCCTTCCATAGGCCAGGGGCTGGCGACTAGCACCAAGGCGTAAATCCCAGTAAAAAGGGAAGGCATTGCCTTTGAAATGTAACCAACTCCACAGAGTAAGCAAGCGGAAAGTAAACACTAAACAAGCAGAGTACAACTGAAAGTGCGGAAAAGTAAATGGGCCAGAATACAAACCCAAACTGAAAGTAAAGTACAACTCGAAAAGGGAAAAACAGCAACTGTAAAGTAAAAGCCGCTACTCCGAGCTGTCCACCGGAAATCCCACCTGAAGGGTGGGTACAGATAGCTCCTCTGCTCCACGGGTCCCGCCGTCCGCTCCGTGCACGTTCCGCCCAGTGGTCCACCTCCGGGTACCGTCCCACTCTACAAGCCTCAGCTAAGTCAACGCTGTCCGTCGTCTGCAACCAACACAACGTAGTGCGGGCGAAGCCCGTGCAGGGGTGAGTATAAGCTACTCAGTAGGGACCCCGAGACCCCTGAAGGTCTCTCAAATCCACAAAGGATAAACCACAAAGAAAAGTACAATCACGAAGTAACAACCGACACTGCTTAGGTATATGCCCATACATATACCTAAGTCATCAATTCAGATACGCTCCAACCTCCGAGCCCAAGTACAACTCAGTCCACGCAGGAAAGTATACGTAATCCACAAAGGGAAGCAAAATATAATCCACACAGGATTGCACAACACAATCCACACAGGAAAACAACAGGATTCAGCTCACACAGGTATACTTCTTCAAGGACGATAAAGATGATCACTGATCCATCTAAGTCGTCGGACCCACGAAGGATCGATAGGTAACTAACCCCCGCAGAAGACCCACACAGGATCGGGCTCACACAGAACCTGTAGGCGCTGGCTCACACAGAACCGCTGAGCGCAAGGACCCACACAGGATCGGGCTCACACAGAACCTGTAGCACTGATCCACGTAGGATCGCTGAGTGCTGTAGTCGTCGTCGTCGAATCCACACAGGATCTCTGTACTGTCGTCGTCCAATCCACACAGGATCTCTGTACTGTCGTCGTCAAATCCACACAGGATCTCTGTACTATCGTCGTCCATTCCACACAGGATCTCTGTACTGTCGTCGTCAAATCCACACAGGATCTCTGTACTATCGTCGTCCAATCCACACAGGATCTCTGTACTGTCGTCGTCAAATCCACACAGGATCTCTGTACTGTCGTCGTCGCAGTCACAGTAGCAGTCGTAGCAGTAGAACAGTCGCAGCCAGCACTAGGGTTCCCGCACACAGCAAGCTCGTACGGAGGATCCGCTCCACGAGCCGAGAGGCTGATACATCAACTGTCACGAAGACCGAAGTTGATGTATCCAAAAGTTCCGTATCGTCAACAGGAACTCAACGCAACAGACGGCGCGTCGATCGGACGCCCGGTCTGAGAGTTATAGGCATTTTCGTCTCCGGGGCCCGGTTGGTTTTTAAGGCAAAACCAACCCGACCGTACTCCACCTGCGTCCGAACCTTGGGCGGAGTATGCCAAAAGATCCGTCTCACTAAGAGGAACACTACGCGACTGACGGCACGTCAATCGGACGTCCGTAGCTCAAGATATGAGCGTTTCCGCTCCGAAGGCCCGGTTGGTTTCGTGAACGAACCAACCCGGCCGAACTCAAAGTAAACCGAAACCTTGAGTGCGATATACCGAAACGACCGTCTCGATCCAAGGATCGCGTTGCCGCAGACGGTTCGTCATTCGGAGGTCCGAGGCTCAAGTTATGAGCCAAAAACCGAAACTGGTCCGAAACGGGGGGTCCGGGTCCGGGCCGACCCGGCCCGACCCCCCCCCCCCCCCCCCGGCGGCGGCGGCGCGGCGGCGCGGCGGCGGCGGGCCGCGGTGGCGGCGGCGGCGGCGGCGGGCCGCGGTGGCGGCGCTTGGCGCCGCACGTGGGTCACGCGGGGGGCAATCAAGCCCCCCCCTGTTTGTGAAGGCGGCACGGCTTTGAGCCGTGCCTTTGCAAAAAAAAACGGCCCCCGCAAGTGGGGGCCGGCTGGACGAACCGGGGGGGCTGTTGCCCCCCCTCCTTAAATGAACCGCCCCCCTCATTAAGAGGGGGGTTTTATGAACCAGCCGGGGGATTTATTCCCCCGGTTTTATGACATCCGGCCGGCCCGCTGGCCGGCCGGTTTTTACCAACGGGACCGGAAATTCCGGTCCCGCCCTCGTCTTCCGACGCCGGCGGCCCGGCCGCCGGTCTTTCCTTCCGCCGCGGCCCGGAACCGGCCGCGGTCTCCTCGTCCCGCCGCGGCCCGGAACCGGCCGCGGTCTTCTCGTCCCGCCGCGGCCCGGAACCGGCCGCGGTCTTCTCGTCCCGCCGCGGCCCGGAACCGGCCGCGGCGTTCGTCATCCGGCGCGGTGCGTCGGCACCGCGCCCCTTCGCCGTGCTTTGATTCTTTTCAACGCGGCGCGACGGCGTCGCGTTCTTGAAGATTTTTCCTCGTCGTGGCGCGACGGCGCCGCGTAAATTAAACGCACGGTAAACCGCGTGGTGCGACGGCACCACGCCACTTTGCTTCCATCGCAAGAATTAAACAAGAACATTGGAGGGGGGTTCGGCCGTGTTCGTGCGGTCCGGCCCCCCTCGCGTTAAATAATAATAACGCTACTTAAAGAAAATCATGTCACACGTTAATCTTGCTAAAAGCACGATCAAGAATAAAAAGAGGAATCCAAAAGAAATTCGACAACCCCTACCTCGGGTTTAAGATTCAAAGGTTCGGCTACGCTCCGCGGAAGACGGCGTCGCGGAGGTCGGGTGTCGCGGAAGCCGTTCGTCAAATCCGATGACGAAGGGATGCGTTCGAAGAGTCACGTCGTTGGCGAAACTTGTACGCCGACGAAGATGGTCCGAGGAGGAAGCGGCGTTCCCTCTCGTTGACACCGAGGACGAAGAAGAGAGGCGTCGTTCTTCGTTCTTCGTCAGAGTTTGAGCGTTCTTCGTTCTTCGTTCTTCGTCAGAGTTGAAGATGAAGAGGAATGCTCTCAAAAGCTCTCAAGGGAACAAACGATCAACCAAAAATAAAATAAGACTACATCTTATTTTATTCTCACTTTGCCAACCTTTCAAAATTCAAAAGTTGAATTCAATTCATTAATTAAGTCTAGAGTTGACAAAATTAAATGAAAAGATAAATTGGCAAGAGTTAAAGAAGGGGAGAGTTACATAAATAAGAGGAAGGGTTTTGAGAGGTTAAGGAATTTGAAAAGAAAAAGGGGTTCGTGTGGGCCCCACCACACTTAATCCTCCCAAGGGAGGTTAAGTGGGTGTGGGTCCCACTTCTAACCTCCTTTGGTAGGTTTTTAAAATAAGTTAAAATAAAATTTGTTTTGCACAAATTTTATTTAACTTAACTGAAAAACCCCAAAACGTAACTTTCAACCCGCAACAAACGCAACTCCCGAAAAGGTCTCAAAAAGAGAATATCGGCGCTGCGAGTTCATCGGTGCCCTCGGATTTCAATTCCGAGCACCGGATCAAAAGTTAGGAATTCCCGCTCGTTCGTTCACTGAACGTACCCGAGCCCAAACTTCGGAAATTAATTCCGGGCACTCCGGGCCTCGGAATCAGGTGCCGTCTGAAACCGCGCTCTTGTAAAATTCCAAAGAAAATTAAGAAAAAATTTCCCTTGAATTTTACGGGTCTTTACATTACTCCCACCTCAGGGCTTTACGTCCCCGTAAAGATACAACAAAAACTAGGGAAACAAATGAGGGTACTGAGCACGCATCTGAGTCTCCCGCTCCCATGTGCTTTCCTGGAGGTTCCCGTGCTGCCATCTGATGCGCACAAGAGGAATCGATCGCCCATGTAGGACCCGCTCCTGGATGACATGGACCTCCTCTGACGTGGCCCGGACCATCTCCGGTCCCACCAGAGCTGCAAGATTTCTCTTTTGCCGAAAAGAGAAATCTGGTCTCATCCCCTGGATGAACCACATTCTTTGCCTAAAACAGTCAATCCTAACATGGATGATACTAATCCATACTAAGGATGACGTCGTAAGGCCTCGACGCTACTACTAAGAGATTCAACCGTTACTCTCGCCTCCAAGGGTTGAGTCACACTGTCGGCATCAGTGTGTGGTAACTGGGTCTCCTCCAGTAGATGTCTCACAAGTGAGGGTCAAGTCAACAGCCAAAACTGGAACCTCTTAGTAACATTACGATAGAGGACAGGAACGAAAACATCACAAGGTATGCGTCTTTTATTATTGCAGCTCGTAATACAAGACGCTACACAAAAGCAACAAGGAACCAGAAGTACAAAGGATGTATCCACTAGTTCTGCTCCTGTCCATCGGCTCCCAGGGCTCCATGATCGAAGGCCTCGGCTGCCTGAAGCTGAGCTCTCCCCTGCGGTCGGGGTGGACCTCCTGGTGGTGGTGGTGGTAGAGCCTCAAAGCGTCGGCCACCACCAGCTGCTCGTCCAGCTCCTCTGCCTCGTCCGCCTCCTCCCTGCGGACCGCCACGGTCGAACCTCTGCCTCTGCCTAGGTGGTTCCTCAACCGTCTGCTGCTCCTCCGCATGGCGGGTCGGGCAGTCACGAGCCATGTGGCCTCGCCCGCCGCATGCATAGCACTGTCTTCCACTCGAAAGACTGGCTCCGCGTTGTGTGCCCTGCACTGCTGAGCCAGTGCCCTGAGGTCTGGTCTGTCTGGACCCCTGAGTCATTCGTCGGCTGCCAGCTGCAGATGTCTCTGCCACGTTCCGCCCTGCGGTGGGTCGCTGTGCTGGTGTAGACTCAGCAAGGAAGCTCTCGATCAGAAGAGCCCGCTCCAGTACTCCTGTCTGAGTCGGTATGCTGAGGGAGATCAGCGATGCCCTGATCTCGTGTCTCAAACCCTGCTCGAAGGTCCGGGCCCGGAAGAATGGGTCCCGTACCATGTCGGTCGAGTAGCGCGAGAGATCGGTAAATCTCGCCGAGTACTGAGCGACCGTCATGCTGCCCTGCCGCAGCTGTAGAAGCTCCTGGATACGCACCGCACGAAGGGTGGCTGGGACGAACTCCGAGCGGAAGATGCTCTCAAAGTCCGTCCAAAGAAGAGATGCCTCATCGTGCACCTGGAGCATCAAGCTCCACCATCGTCCTGCTGCTGCGTGTAGTAGGCTCGCAGCGAGGATCACCATGAGGTCTGCCGGTGTCCTCACTAGCCTAAACACTCGAACCACTGCCTCCAGCCAGTCCTCTGCTGCCTGGGGATCCGTCTCCCCGCGAAACCTGGGCGGTCGCTGGCGCTGAAACTCATGCAGTGCGCTGAGGCGACGTGCATCGTCAGCGGCTGCTGCTGGAAGCATCGGGGGATCGGCGGGTAAAGCTACTGCCGGTGCCACTGCTGACAAAGGGCCCTGCACCGAAGCCTCGTCGCTCGGTGGGCTGTCGTCTCGCTCGACTCTCGGAACCCTAGCTGGCTGCCGTCGTGGGGCCATCCTGAAAAGGAAACAGGTGCGCCACGGTTAGAACAGTATACCTGGTGAGCTGGCACAAGTAATCACAAGGAAAACTTGAGACTTTCATAAAGCAGATCAGTATACCCGGTGAGCTGACACAAGTAATCACAAAGAAAACTTGAAACACACACGCAATCAATGTTTTCGTGCATTAAGTCGGAAATCAGAAGTCAGGGTCCTGGTGTACGGATACGTCGGCCGCCGCACCAACACTGGACTCCCTGGACTGATAACCACACTCAATACGCTAAACATTATTGCTTCACATAGAAAAGATCAGAGTTCGTGGTAGAACCGAACTCCTCTGATACCAATTTTTCACGACCCGCCCTCGGGGTCCGTGCCGTGACTACCCCAAGCCCGCCTTCCATAGGCCAGGGGCTGGCGACTAGCACCAAGGCGTAAATCCCAGTAAAAAGGGAAGGCATTGCCTTTGAAAAGTAACCAACTCCACAGAGTAAGCAAGCGGAAAGTAAACACTAAACAAGCAGAGTACAACTGAAAGTGCGGAAAAGTAAATGGGCCAGAATACAAACCCAAACTGAAAGTAAAGTACAACTCGAAAAGGGAAAAACAGCAACTGTAAAGTAAAAGCCGCTACTCCGAGCTGTCCACCGGAAATCCCACCTGAAGGGTGGGTACAGATAGCTCCTCTGCTCCACGGGTCCCGTCGTCCGCTCCGTGCACGTTTCGCCCAGTGGTCCACCTCCGGGTACCGTCCCGCTCTACAAGCCTCAGCTAAGTCAACGCTGTCCGTCGTCTGCAACCAACACAACGTAGTGCGGGCGAAGCCCGTGCAGGGGTGAGTATAAGCTACTCAGTAGGGACCCCGAGACCCCTGAAGGTCTCTCAAATCCACAAAGGATAAACCACAAAGAAAAGTACAATCACGAAGTAACAACCGACACTGCTTAGGTATATGCCCATACATATACCTAAGTCATCAATTCAGATACGCTCCAACCTCCGAGCCCAAGTACAACTCAGTCCACGCAGGAAAGTATACGTAATCCACAAAGGGAAGCAAAATATAATCCACACAGGATTGCACAACACAATCCACACAGGAAAACAACAGGATTCAGCTCACACAGGTATACTTCTTCAAGGACGATAAAGATGATCACTGATCCATCTAAGTCGTCGGACCCACGAAGGATCGATAGGTAACTAACCCCCGCAGAAGACCCACACAGGATCGGGCTCACACAGAACCTGTAGGCGCTGGCTCACACAGAACCGCTGAGCGCAAGGACCCACACAGGATCGGGCTCACACAGAACCTGTAGCACTGATCCACGTAGGATCGCTGAGTGCTGTAGTCGTCGTCGTCGAATCCACACAGGATCTCTGTACTGTCGTCGTCCAATCCACACAGGATCTCTGTACTGTCGTCGTCAAATCCACACAGGATCTCTGTACTATCGTCGTCCAATCCACACAGGATCTCTGTACTGTCGTCGTCAAATCCACACAGGATCTCTGTACTATCGTCGTCCAATCCACACAGGATCTCTGTACTGTCGTCGTCAAATCCACACAGGATCTCTGTACTGTCGTCGTCGCAGTCACAGTAGCAGTCGTAGCAGTAGAACAGTCGCAGCCAGCACTAGGGTTCCCGCACACAGCAAGCTCGTACGGAGGATCCGCTCCACGAGCCGAGAGGCTGATACATAAACTGTCACGAAGACCGAAGTTGATGTATCCAAAAGTTCCGTATCGTCAACAGGAACTCAACGCAACAGACGGCGCGTCGATCGGACGCCCGGTCTGAGAGTTATAGGCATTTTCGTCTCCGGGGCCCGGTTGGTTTTTAAGGCAAAACCAACCCGCCCGTACTCCACCTGCGTCCGAACCTCGGGCGGAGTATGCCAAAAGATCCATCTCACTAAGAGGAATACTACGCGACTGACGACACGTCAATCGGACGTCCGTAGCTCAAGATATGAGCGTTTCCGCTCCGAAGGCCCGGTTGGTTTCGTGAACGAACCAACCCGGCCGAACTCAAAGTAAACCGAAACCTTGAGTGCGATATACCGAAACGACCGTCTCGATCCAAGGATCGCGTTGCCGCAGACGGTTCGTCATTCGGAGGTCCGAGGCTCAAGTTATGAGCCAAAAACCGAAACTGGTCCGAAACGGGGGGGTCCGGGTCCGGGCCGACCCGGCCCGACCCCCCCCCCCCCCCCCCGGGGGCGGCGCGGCGGCGGCGGCGCGGCGGCGGCGGGCCGCGGTGGCGGCGGCGGCGGCGGCGGGCCGCGGTGGCGGCGCTTGGCGCCGCACGTGGGTCACGCGGGGGGCAATCAAGCCCCCCCCTGTTTGTGAAGGCGGCACGGCTTTGAGCCGTGCCTTTGCAAAAAAAAACGGCCCCCGCAAGTGGGGGCCGGCTGGACGAACCGGGGGGGCTGTTGCCCCCCCTCCTTAAATGAACCGCCCCCCTCATTAAGAGGGGGGTTTGATGAACCAGCCGGGGGATTTATTCCCCCGGTTTTATGACATCCGGCCGGCCCGCTGGCCGGCCGGTTTTTACCAACGGGACCGGAAATTCCGGTCCCGCCCTCGTCTTCCGACGCCGGCGGCCCGGCCGCCGGTCTTTCCTTCCGCCGCGGCCCGGAACCGGCCGCGGTCTCCTCGTCCCGCCGCGGCCCGGAACCGGCCGCGGTCTTCTCGTCCCGCCGCGGCCCGCAACCGGCCGCGGCGTTCGTCATCCGGCGCGGTGCGTCGGCACCGCGCCCCTTCGCCGTGCTTCGATTCTTTTCAACGCGGCGCGACGGCGTCACGTTCTTGAAGATTTTTCCTCGTCGTGGCGCGACGGCGCCGCGTAAATTAAACGCACGGTAAACCGCGTGGTGCGACGGCACCACGCCACTTTGCTTCCATCGCAAGAATTAAACAAGAACATTGGAGGGGGGTTCGGCCGTGTTCGTGCGGTCCGGCCCCCCTCGCGTTAAATAATAATAACGCAACTTAAAGAAAATCATGTCACACGTTAATCTTGCTAAAAGCACGATCAAGAATAAAAAGAGGAATCCAAAAGAAATTCGACAACCCCTACCTCGGGTTTAAGATTCAAAGGTTCGGCTACGCTCCGCGGAAGACGGCGTCGCGGAGGTCGGGTGTCGCGGAAGCCGTTCGTCAAATCCGATGACGAAGGGATGCGTTCGAAGAGTCACGTCGTTGGCGAAACTTGTACGCCGACGAAGATGGTCCGAGGAGGAAGCGGCGTTCCCTCTCGTTGACACCGAGGACGAAGAAGAGAGGCGTCGTTCTTCGTTCTTCGTCAGAGTTTGAGCGTTCTTCGTTCTTCGTTCTTCGTCAGAGTTGAAGATGAAGAGGAATGCTCTCAAAAGCTCTCAAGGGAACAAACGATCAACCAAAAATAAAATAAGACTACATCTTATTTTATTCTCACTTTGCCAACCTTTCAAAATTCAAAAGTTGAATTCAATTCATTAATTAAGTCTAGAGTTGACAAAATTAAATGAAAAGATAAATTGGCAAGAGTTAAAGAAGGGGAGAGTTACATAAATAAGAGGAAGGGTTTTGAGAGGTTAAGGAATTTGAAAAGAAAAAGGGGTTCGTGTGGGCCCCACCACACTTAATCCTCCCAAGGGAGGTTAAGTGGGTGTGGGTCCCACTTCTAACCTCCTTTGGTAGGTTTTTAAAATAAGTTAAAATAAAATTTGTTTTGCACAAATTTTATTTAACTTAACTGAAAAACCCCAAAACGTAACTTTCAACCCGCAACAAACGCAACTCCCGAAAAGGTCTCAAAAAGCGAATATCGGCGCTGCGAGTTCATCGGTGCCCTCGGATTTCAATTCTGAGCACCGGATCAAAAGTTAGGAATTCCCGCTCGTTCGTTCACTGAACGTACCCGAGCCCAAACTTCGGAAATTAATTCCGGGCACTCCGGGCCTCGGAATCAGGTGCCGTCTGAAACCGCGCTCTTGTAAAATTCCAAAGAAAATTAAGAAAAAATTTCCCTTGAATTTTACGGGTCTTTACAAATATGACCCATAGTGTGACCAATTTGACTCCAAGTTAATATTTTTATTTAAAAATGTCATCAGTTTTAATAAAAAGGACAACTGACCTACACAAAACCAAGAAAATAGATTCATATTGTTGTGATACTTTAGAAAAGTGATCCATAAGTTATTTGAGATGTGTAGGAATCAACTGTACCTCAATCCGACACATGATGTGACCGGTATGACTCCAAGTGCGTCTTTTTATTTAAAAATGACATCAATTTTAATAAAAAGGACAACTGACCTACTCAAAACTGAGTAAACACATTCAGATTGTTTTCATACTTTAGGGAAACAATCAATATTTACATCAACTCGATGATCAACTAGAACCCATACTTAGTTCTTAAAAATGTCTCAAATTTGAGCAACACAAAATATATTGCTTAAAAACATAACATTTTCACTTTCAAATGTTAATGACATAATTACAAACAACATAAAACAAACATAATATATATATATATATATCATAATATAAAAATGTATATATTTGTAATATAATAAAATATATAATTAAATTATTATTTTTTATTTTAGTAGAAAGGAGGCATTCCCCCTTCCTCCTTTCAAGTATATTTAAAAAAAATAAACCTACACTTTTTTTTCTAGAAAATATATAAAAAACTCATCAGGGGAAGAGGGAGGGGAGATATAAAATATAATTAAATTAAATTAAAAGACCCATAAAAGGGTTTTATTAAATGGGTTTTTAATTTTTTTTATAAAAGGGATAGGGTTCCCGGTATTTTTAAAAATGGGACCCGAGATGCGTGAACCGCATTCATGCATCTTCCCGCATCAAGAAGTGTGAACGAGGTTCACGCTTCCTGAATGAATTGTATGAAGGAAGCATGAACCCTATTCATGCTTGCTCCAGAATCTTTAAATAAAAAAACAACAATATCAATAAATATAAATACAAATTAATTTAAAAATCATCAATATGTATAAAATATCAATAAATATCAATAAATATAAACAAATAATAATACATATTAATTAAAAAATCATCAATATGTATAAAATATCAATAAATATATATAAATAATAATACATATTAATTAAAAAAAATCATAAATATGTATAAGATATCAATAAATATAAATAAATAATAATAAATATTAATTAAATAATAAAAAATATTAATAATAGTGTTCATGGACATTTTAATCATCTGGTCTGATTCTTGGTGCACTACTTGATCACCAATAGTGTTTATTCATTAATTTTTACATCAAAGTCATACATCCAAATTTCTTTCCAACTGAATATGTCAATATGTTAATATATCCACTTTACATTACCAAACATCCATTATACTTACTCTCCCATGTATTAACAGGTAGTAAAAAGTTCAAGGGAAAAGGGTATCAGTTTATACTTAAGAAGTGTGTCATCCATTATTTCACTCTAAATCTACATGAGCCATACTCAGTCTAGAAAACAATAGGATTTGATTTGGGAAACAATGTTTTCCTCTACTAAATGATCATGATACCACATGAAATGAGAACTCATGTACTTATCATCAAGGGTAATCCAATTTTATTTCAGGATGAAGATATTAAATGAGATATGAAACTTTTATTAGAAAAATAAACCTAAAACTCATGCACTCATTTTAACAAATAGATTAAAAGTAGTTGAGTGATCAATGAAAAGCCTACCACCGATCAGCCTCAAAATATATGCACGTGCAAATCACAGCACGATGATCTCGTCAGGATCCTCCACTAGATGTGCAAAGTGATAGTCTAACCATGGCATGCATAATCTACCACTAATGATAGACCTACCATCATTGTGTACCTCTATGCCTAGAAATTTATGAATAAAATCAAACCAATTTTCTCCAACTCATCCTATCATAGCTACACCATCGAGGGGGAGGACCAACATAATTGACACATCCTGCAGGGTAATAGTCATCTCCCCCTCTCTAAAATGGAACATATGTGACTATAGCCTCTATCTCTCTATAAGAATAGTAATGAGATGATCATTAATAAAGGTTAAGTCACACATATCTACACTATAGAATCTAGCCCAACGAAGATGAGGGATAATAGCAAGAGGTGGTGCAGTATGATGGAAATGATGAGATCCGCGTACACTCAAAGGAGGCACTACATTCCCCTCTAAAACTAGCCGTGATACATGAGTAGCCTGGGATGTGAGCAATGAAGGACCTACCATCTACAGAAATGATATCATCACCACTTTTTTATAGTGAATTCAATAAAAATTGTAAACTTTTTTAAAAAAAACTACAATAAAAAAATAAGGTAGAAAATATATGTGGGAGGTGTTGTTGGTTTAAGTTATAAATTTCTTGTTTTATTGATCTCAAATGAAGTTTACTTTATTATAATTTTTTTATATAAATAAGCAGTGATGAGAAACCCTCATTATACTTGTGGAACCATTATATATTCATTTTCGACTGATCAACAGGCAATGGGATAGAATGAAAGTCACCAACATGCATCCAATATGCACTATAATATTTAACTGAAGTGCTCATGTGATACACCGGGTCAACATAGGGATCCCATGATATATTCACTGAAGAACAAGCTACAATAACAGGTTCACATGGATATCTCAATGACTAAAAGTTACCGCAATCATAGTACCTGTTATCCAATATCACCACAAGAACTCGACCACTGGTGCATGTAGCCCGATCGTAGCACTGTATTACCTAAAAGCTCATCTTTTCCCTATCAAAGGTCAGAACACTCCATATTGAATCCTAATTTAGTATCTGATCAATGTCACTTTGGAAATGCTGAGTAAAACACATTCCATTTTCCATCCTCTGATAGGCCTTTTGGGACTGGTCAACAAAGTAGTGCACACATCTATAAAATGTATCTTTCACTAACCCTATGATCAGGAGTTTTCACACACCCTCGAGGACCCTATTTATACACTACACTATATTAGTGGTCATATAACCATATCTCTTGCCACCATCATATTCTAATGACCATTTTCTTTTAAAATTTGAATCATATATTCATACACATCTTCATTATCCCTTAAAATCTCTTAAATTATTTGATTAAACCTTTCTTTTTGGGGATCATATACTGAAACCATAAAATAATAATGTATTAAAAAGGATATTAAATTTTCTTTTAAAAAATTAAGTTTAGAAAAACATACCCAACTTGAGGATCGCCTTCTTTATTTCTTCATCTCTAAAATTCTTATGCACATTACTTGAAATATGTCAAATGAAATATAGATGATAAGAATTATTCTCAGTTCATGAAACCCCACCACTATTTATGACCTCTATAATCACTCTATGATGATCAGATATCAAACACACACCCTGGTTTTGTGTGACATGAATGTGTACACATGCCAAAAACTAGCTCCAACATTCAAAATTTTACTTTTCAACAATAGAGAATACAAGTTATAGAGGATCACGATTACCATCCTGTGTAGAAGCAATGAGTATAACACCTTTATACTTTTCATAAAGAAAAGTTCCATCGATCTGAATGAATTGTTTACAATAGGGAAAAGAAGTGATGCATGGCCTGAATGCCCAAAAAATTCTATTGAACTTCACCTTTTATCGATCAACTCGGTGATTGGGGGACACATACTCAACAGTTTACAAATGATAAACAATATAATTATTGAGAGACAATAATTCCATAAGTTGAGGTAAAATTTCATAAGATTCATCCCAATCACCATACACTTTTATAATTGCCTTCTATTTCGAATTCCAAGATTTGTTATAGGATTTCTTATAGTTAAACAAATTTTGAATTCTTTCATGAACAAGGAAAATGGGAATGTCCTAACATGTTCATATCATCTCAAAAATAATAGGTGATATAAACTATACATCAAGTGAAGAGTGATCTAGCAACAATCTTGGATGCACAAAAGTGTGTGGGCCTTCTAATTTGGTTATCTTCCAACATGAAATTTTTTTTATCATATATTTCCCTTAATTAGAATTTAAATTCTAGCCCATATTTTCACAATGAATGATATATTTTGTCTTCTTTTACTCATCAACCACAAATGTGAAATTTCACTCTATGTGGTATCGTTTTATCACATTTTTCATGGAAAGTTTACTTTCAAATTCCTGCCCAACATAGATGGAATTATCATTTAATGAAGATCCATTCCCTATAATTATAGGGAATTCAGAAGAATGTGTAATGACAACCCAATCAAAAAAAATTTCACGCAACATTCCTTCAACTAAGGAAATCAATATTAAAGGATGATTACCACTAACTGGTCGATGTCGTGGATACCTGTTTCTCATAGGAACCTCATAAGGTTCATTCCCATGTCACCCTATCGTGGATGTTTATCTCTCAAAGAAACCTTAGAAGGTTAATTCCCTACATCACACTCACCCACATCATCTCTTGATGCCTCATCAAACTCTTCTTCCTCATATAAAATTTCATTCACTATATCAATATTACACAAAGGGATGTAATCTACATTTCCTTCCAAATTCTAATCATCTTCTTCATAATTTGGTTCCATTATAGGATTCATATGAGGAGAAGGCAATGAATAAGACTATTTTTAAGGAACGACTTCTAGAAAGCGCACAAAACATGGTTCTATAGTAATCGGTTGCACTAAATAAATATCCCAAATCACTACATACAATTCTATCAGACCATTAGTACATCATTTCCTGAATAATATAGATGCATCTATACAATCCTCATCATCGACCAGAGGGTACTCGGTGTGCTATAATCACTCAAGATATTGAATATTTCGATATGTTATTGAAATAATTGATTGATCATCCATCAGTTTTAACCAACTATGAATCTTATTGTGAACTTCATCCAATTCCAGAAAACCATGAATATTTTCCACTCTTACAGGTGGAAAACTATAACTAAAACCCTGCTCAGTATAAATTACCTCACCATTGTGATATATTTGTGCAAACATGATTACTTATAAAAAAATAATTAATAAAATATTATACACTACATTAAAATTTTAAATTCTATAAATTGGTTTTGATTGAATAATTGACTTGATATTTAAACTTTTTCTATGTATTGGTTTATCACTATTGAGGTATAGTGATGGTGATATTATTACAAAAGAAAATTTAATATAACATTATATATTTTTATACCACTTATAAAAATTTTCATAAATTTTAATTACTTGTGAATAAATAACCATGACTTGATCTTGAGACTTACTATAGAATAAGTTTATCATTATCTGATAAAATAACCAAAACCTATGGGTGGACTCCTAGAGTCTCTATTATCAAATATTTTAGCAACCACATGTCTCCTTTCAAACAAAAATTCCTCTTTTCGAATGTCTATTCTCGAACGCCTCTTCGAGGATGCCTCTTGTCGATCACCTTTTAATTAAAAATTTACTCACATGCATGTGAGGGGGTTTAGGAGTATGAAATACATAACATTTTTTAAGCAGACACGTAGGTCCTTACATACTTAGTGAGAGATGACTCACATTTCATCAATGCAGAAATGAAAATGTAATTATTACAAATTATATAACCACATACAGAAAAAAAGACTTGAAATTTCCATTATGCACTGGTCAGTCATCTCAAGATCAGTCATCACACAATACTCCTAAAATGTTTTTTGATATACTTATTATGTTTTAAATATTATATAACTTTACCTATTACTAGATGAAATATATATTAAATATCTACACTTGTTTTCAAAAAATTTAACTTTTCAATTTGTATGTATATATATATAATAATAACATTTAATAAATTTAATTAAAACTAATATAATTTAAACTTACATAACGACTGTTACAATACTAAACACTTATGCTATTTTCAATTTTATAAAATTGAATATATATATATAAATAATGTTTTTTTTCATTCTACGTCTTTCCAAAATATAAGTAAATATATTTTATACTTAATTACTTGAAAGAATACTTATTTATACTTAATATTATTTAAATTTATTAATTAAAATTATTATTAGCAGTAAATAAAATCAAAATAATTTACTCTTACATAAAAAAATTAAAATAATAAAAACTTATGTTATTTTCAATTTAATAAAATTACATATATATAATTTTTTTTTCATTTTTCTATTTTAAAAAATTTAATTAATTATATTTCACACTTTATTACTTAAAATAATAATTATTTACACTTATTATAATTTAAAATTATTATTTATAGAAAACTGTTTTTATACCATTAACAAAAATAATTATATATATATTTTTTAATAAATTTAAATATGATAATTAATATAAATAATATATTTTTAATAAATTATATATCTAGTGTATATAATATTACAATTTAAATCAATATTAATTTAAAAATAACATATTTTATATACATATGAATATGTTAAAATCGCTATTTAAATTAAAAATATATACATTTCTAAAAACAATTTTATTTACCTAAATATAAATTATACTTTAGACATACCATATTTAAATTTCCTAAACATTCAATATGAATTCATACAACAAACAATAACTCATTAAAAAATTAAATCATACAAAATATGATAATTTACACATTCATGTATTCATTAATACATATTAAATAAATAAACCATACACACAAACACTAATTTCTACACATCAAAAATTAATTAAATAAAACATACAAATAAAATAAATAAACACTATTAAACCATATGATATCATTAATTTATCATAATCAACACATTTGTGCTAAAAAATGATATATTGTTTTTAATATATTTTTATCAAGATCTCACCGTGACCACCTTTACATGCCGACTTAGCCCGAGGGTAAACATAACCACCCAGAATCAATTAAACCATATGATTTTTTTCGAAGATTGTTTCTAGGGTAAATTTATTATTTTACCCTTTTTAAAGGAATTGTATTTGAAATCACAAAATGAACCAGGTCTTCCATATGGTAAAATTGAGGTCACTACATCTTCCCCACCTTCAAGATATTTTATCCTAAAAAAGAAAACAACTCAAATCACTCTTCAAGAATCCTATGAACCAAACTCACATGGTGTGATAACATTCCTTCCTATGATCACCTCTAGCCTATGAAGTTCTATACATTAAAAAGGAAACAGAAGGAAACCCCACTCAGGAACACATCCCTTCTCCATCACTCAGATTAGGAACATATCATATGAGACATACGTTCCTCCAAAAATGTCATTTAACTTCAACCCATTGCTGGGAAAACCTCTAACATAGGTTCAACTCGTACTTCACAAATTTTATCAAGATTTTACACCCAAGTAATTTTCCTCCAAACATGGGATTCTCTATAATTCCATCACAAAGCATTACCATGAACCATTAATATATATTAGATATTATTCATCTGACAAGGAATTACCCATGGTAATATCAAGATCCTCACCTTTAAAAAGGTAAAACTTGATGATTTTTCACACCAAGATAATCTAACCACATCATAATTCATCATTGGGTGCCTCAATAATAGTTCCACACCACACTATAAGGGTCTTTCATGCTCTCATTATGCATCAACAACTAATAATCCTTCACATCAATGTTTGATAGCTTGTCTTTTCCTTAACACATAGCTATAAACAATGCCAATAACATCATGCAACATTATGAACATGGCATTTTCCTCTAACCAAAGAAAAACCAAATCATAACTCAACCTATGATTCAACTCCAAAAAAACCCCAAAAGCAATCCACTACTAAAAGCTTAACACTTAGCTCCCCGAGCTTGACTGGGGCACCTATTAGGAAAGAACCCCCCTGCTTTTTCAACTACATGTATTTTCCTCTAAAATAATCACAAAACATTAAGCTACACTCACTAACCAGTGAAAGAACTGGTTTCTTCTTCCCGAGGGTTGGCCCTGCTCATTTTTTGGGTCTTACTTCCCAATTTAAAAATGGATCAAGACCTATATGATCTATTGAAAAACACCACACAAAGATAGCCATCCACCTGAACTCAGGTTGTAGGTGATCACCCATCACCAATGATATTAATACTAGGCCCTACTATGGCATAGATAATTCCCAAGAACACCTATACACCAATGATGTTGAACACTAATATAAGAAATGAGGGAAGATTACTATCCACATTCAGTCTACAGTCATACCACGTAGATCAAAATACTCCACTGGGATCTCTGTCTCTCCATCCAAAAATAAAACACTGAGAGAGTATCATACACTGGTGTTAACAAGCATGGTAACCAAATAAAAAAGGCCACATATTACATATCATGCCATATCAAGCACTTACTGATTAAAGACACATATCACTCACACCAGGAGACAATCATCATGATGATTATAATCCATCATATGACCACTTCCCATGATACAAGGTCTCTACAAAAGGATTTCTTTCATGTATGAGTATAAACATATCATCCAACCAAGGCTCTTTATCCCAACACCAACTCATCACACTCATCGTACTCTACCTGATAGAGTATGATAAGTTACAAAAATCCATATTAATGGATCATTATATAGATTCACTTTCATCTAGTAGTTAATAACCAACATTGTACATTGGAAAATCTTCTTTTAAATTCTGAACTATAATGAGGGACCCACACCTTGCTGAGTGGCCATGAACCAGACAAGGGAGTAACTGACTGTATTGTCATGAAACATCAAATTGATTAGATTTTTGAGATAATTTTATAGCATAGGTAAAACCCTAGGTTATCTCTCAAGGATATTTGAAGGATTTAGAGTGTGAATATTTAATAAAAAGTACTAAAAAGTGGGAGTAGTTTTGAAAATAGTTTTAAGTAGGAAACTTAATTAAAGAGTTTAATGGTTGACAAATGGAAGTTGGTTATGGGGGAAATAGAAGGAGTTGATCATTACAAGTTCAATACATAAATTTTCAAGTTCATTATTCCTTTAAGTTTATTTGGGTTTGGAGTATGTATTTGGTTGAGGTTAACTAGAATCTCAATTACCCTCAAAGCATTTATATTGATGTGTGTAGAACCAAAACTTGAAATAAAAATCATATAACCAAGGTTAAAACCTTACTCATGGAATAATATCTTTCAAAGAAAATTTATGTCTCAATAATGTTGGAAAGAAAACAATTCTTATGTTTTCTAATTATAAAACCATAATCCACTCACTCAAAATCTCACCCTGATCGGTTAGAAATAAAGATATTTCCATTCACTTGTATAAAAAATAATTTGAATCCAAGATAGTAAAATATAAAACTAAATGAAATGTTTTAGAACCCAAATTACACCAAACTAGTAGCTAATATGTGTGTTGTAACTCCCTTTATAGGTGTGTAGATTCCTCACAACAATCACCAACTGTTTAGCTATCCATCGAGAGGAGGAGAATACTCTAGTGAAACTCTACATTTGTGATTGAACTACCTATGAGGATAAGGGCCTCCATAACTTCTAGTATGAAGAGATAAATCCTTTATAACTCCAAAATTATAGGACATTTCCCCTAATCAAACTTGAAAATGGAGAACCCAAGGTTTCCTTTTATATAAAAAGTGGAAGGTGGTTTTGGGCACCCAAATTTTGATATAACACTCATGGATTGGTTTTGGACTAGCAAACAACCATATCTCAAATTTAAAAAAATTTAAGAGTTGTTTTTAGATATCTTGAATGCATCCCTATAAAAATTAGTTTCCATTTTATGTATATATTTGGAGATAATATCAAAATATTGAGTTTTACCCTTGACTTTGAGAAGATTTGATTTTCTGGATAGATCTGTTCTGTTAGGCCACCATATGGATGAATTGGGTTTGGGTATCTTCTATAGAGTTGTATAACACAATTTTTTTGATTCATACACTAAATTTAAGACCAATTGGATGAATTAATTCATTTTAATTTGTTATATAATGGACACATATTCTTGGGATTCCATGCATTTGGGCCCATTTTGCTCCCACCTCATCTTGGACCCTCTAAATCACCTTCATATACAATTTAATAATAAAAAAAGTGAAATTTACCTTTTTAATAGTGATAAAAATTAACTAATTAAATCAAATGTGAAGTGAAATTTGTTATTAAATTCATAATTTTCAATACAAAAAACAATTTAACACAATGGAGTAAAGGTGGAATAAAATAGTGAATCATGGTGCGATCACAACCCCACACCTGAGCATTTTCACTCCTGATCAAAGTTATATTTCAGAAAATGATGCATTAATATATTACCTAGATCACAAAAATTTAACATTCATAGTAAATTCATTTCATGATATAATTGTGAGTAAAGTAAGAAACACATGAAGGATTTAATATCAATAGTCTTGGAAATGTGTGTCTTATAAACTATATTAGAACAAAAGTCAAGGAGATATATGATACTAGTATTAACAAGGAATTCTTAAGTCAATAATGTCACTAAATATATACATGTGTGTGTGATAACCATTTCATGATATCCTTTTCACTTTCTATTCAATAAATATAGGTTAGTCTAAATTTTTTCTTCTCACCCAATTCTTTCCACAAAACATGCCATACAACCTTTGCAATCAAATTTCAAGACCCACTTATTTAAGAATTCTTGAAAATAAAACCTTAATATCTCTACCTAGATATCCCTATATTTTTTAAATTTCATCATTCCCATAGTTATTTATTTTTTATTTTTTTGGTTTTGTTTGGTTTTTTCTTTTGAGAGAGCACAATAGCTAGATACTAGGTACACACACGTAGGTCAATCTGATATAATAATGAAATATATCAGATAAGGAATGAACATATGTAAAAATAATTTTTGAAATCTGAGAAACATTAACCTAACTTATATATACCTTCAATTAAGTAAGAAATATTCACACTTCATGGTTGGGTGTAATGATGCATGAATATTTTAAATGACATAATTAACCCATAAAAAACTAAAATATAAGGTAAAAATATCTCAAAGGTTTTTTAAATATAAAACCATTTATATCATTGAAAAATAACCAATTTTACTTTAAATCATCCCTCGATGTTAATTCTATGCTCAAAATCACAGACCATTAGTGAAATAATTTTTCTTTAAATGTTAAAATAACTTGAAATGGGGAAATTCCACATGAATTTTCAATAAATTCCATGTTTAGATGATAATTTAATAGTAATATACAATAAAAAAGTGGTATAAAATTAAATATGAAGAGAGAGATAAAAACATAAAAATACCATGCAATGATCAAAAAAGAGATAAAAAAATAAAGATGACACAAGGTCCTAATAAACTAAAAATGTATCCACCCCACACCTAGAATTTATAGTTTCATCACAGTAATTAAAGATATTGTGTGAAGGAAATACTTGAGGTTTATTTACTTATTTATTACTATTATATAGAAAAATAATAAAACAAACCAAAAATAAGAAAATGGATAACCTTTATTTTTGAGGTTTCTTATTTATTTATTTTTTAAGATATAAGAAAATAAAAAAAGATAAAATTAATACTAAGAAAAACAATATGTATGGTGTGTAGTCTATATATACATGACATGTAGTCTATATATACATGACATGTACTTATTTGAACAAAATTGTGAGGAATAAACCTTTCCCTGATGCTTGCGGCGGGGTTCGAACCATTGAACAATCAAATCCCACAAAACATCACAACCATAGGGGAAAATTTTGATCCTTTGACATTTTATTATATTTTTAGTATTTTATTTATGTAGTAAGATCTCAAACTACATGAAATACTAGAGTATAGATGATGTGTGGTTTTAATTTAATAAAAAGATGAAGTTTTGGAGACTAGAAAGACCTAAACCTAGGCTTTTTAGACCCTGAATAAAGACTATTCCCATCACCCCAACCCTATATTCAGTTTTAAATGTATTCTTATATTATTTTAAATTTTATGAAAATACTACATGCACATGTATAATATAAACATACACAACGTATGGTTTTAATTGTGAAGAACCAGAGTATTGTATGCTTTCTGTTTGTACTGGTTTAAAAAATATATGCAATAATATTTGGATTTTAACACTATATTATGAAAGTTGACAAAACATGTATCAAAAATCAGTAGTGTTAATCTATTTCACTAGTCTGTCGTGTTAAGCAGTATAATGATTTTAAACTATTGGGATTCTGGAATCAGTGAGCAAGTGCGAGATTTGATTATTATAGAGTCTCAAAGAGGATGATCAGTTTGTGTTTCAGTAAAAACTTGGAGTCTATGTAATATTTCTTAGTGTATTGGCATTATGTTTTTAAACTTTTGAAAACTAGTATAAACAAATTTTCTAAGAGACACAATTTTAGGATAAGGATATTGAACCTTCCCAACTCACTGTAATCAATTGAAAGATTATTTGTAATGGTTTATGATTTCCTGGTCAATTACTTTTCCAGTTTTAGTGGTTGGAGGTTTTTGTGGGAGGTTCCAAGAGTTTTTGGTGGAGGTTGGAGCTATAATAGAGCTGCTATAGGAAGTTTATGTCATGTATTGTTTACACAACATATAAAGGTGATTCACAGCTTGTGTAGCTGGCTGGTTCCTGACTTGTACATGACTAGGGGGTGTGAGATGGATTACACATTGTGTAAGTTTAATTCATAACAAGTATTAATTAATGAATGAGGTAATGTGTTTTTTGGTGAAAGCTTGAATTTTCCGAAAACCAGCACACCATGTAATGTTTACACGATGTGAAACTAGCATGATTCTAGGTTTTAAGTCCTTTACTCATACGATTCATTTAATTTGGTCATTGACTCTCCCTCTCTTATTCTGGATGATCCCTAGGTACCTTGGGAGGATCTTCTACCCCCCTTCATCCCACATTGATTCTTTGGATCCGGTGGATGATCATTGGAAATTGGTGGTAATCCCTTCCTTATTCTTGGTTAGTTTCCTCTTGTTTTTCTCTCAAATATATACTGAGGTGGCATTATTTTGGTTTGGGGAGTGAGTTGAGATGCATTTTAATAATCATTTGGTGTAGTGTAGGTCGATCTGCGATCTCATGGTGTGGTTGTGGTTTGTGGTTATTTCTTCTTCGCCTTGTGGTGTATAGTGAGTTAGAAAATCTTATGTTGGGACCAAGTTGGATGGAGAAGGATGTAAGAAGAGTTTTCTGTTATAGAGTGTTGTCTTTTGTTGTCAAAGAAGATAAATCAATTCACTTTGTAAAGGACTTGAAAACCAGACGATGCTTTACTGATTTGTATTTCCCAAATATCATAAATTTGGATAACTTGTGATTCAAGCCTTATGAAATAAAGGGGGAGAAAAGATACTGCCATTCATATTCATTTTTTATTGGAAAGAATGATATTGATGGAAGATCAAAAAGTTTCATTACTTTCCATTGAAAATCGGACGATGCTAAAGCTATTCGATCAAAGGATACATATCACGATAGAGGAGTTCATGATGAAAGTAGAAGAATGGTTATGGAATGCAGTGAAGAGAATCATGACAAAGTAATGGACAATCTAAATTTGGAACAAAAGAACGTTTTAAGGTGGTGCCTTTTTCTAGTGTTTTCCAAAATTTTGGGTCTGAAAATTGGGAGATGAAGAAATGTGTTTTTGGAAAAGGATGTTGCACGCAATATTGAAGAAGATTTGGAATGTTTCACGCAAGGAATGATTTTAGGTCAAAACATCTAAAATTGGAAAAGGCATGAAGTGCGTGAAAGATTCAAGAAGTGCATGAAAGATGATGTTGGAGTGAAAGAGACTTACGCACCCAATGTGACATCAAATGGGGTTTTGCATGAGGCACCAGGATCTTGCACGATGCATCAGGATTTTTGTGCGCAGGGGTTGACGATGCCTATAAATAAGAGGTGACCCCCTCTCATTTGTGTGTCTCGACACTTAGAGAAATCCCGAGCTCTAAAGCATGAAAGAATTTTATGTAAAGGGAGTTGCACGAAATAAATAGAGTTTCACATAAGAAGGAGAAGTTGTGTGCAAGAAGAGAGTGGCACACAATATTGAAGTTGTGCGCAAGATGTGTTTTGTGACAAAAGTCAAATCTTGCATGTGTGGTATAAAATTTGTGCACAAGACACCTAAAAGAGTGCGCAAAGTATTTGGGTTTTTCACATGTTTTCAGTTGTGCATAAGTTAGTTCTTATCATCTTCTAGGTAGGAAAGTGAATATTTGTACTTTAGAGAATACACTTGTTCAATTGTAAAGAAGCACTGAAATATTGTAATTCCCTATTTGTGCTAAGAAGGTGCACACACACTTGAAGATTTTTTTCCAAGTGAAACACGAGTGTAAGGGTATATCTTACTTGTTGTATTATATATAAAAGGATTGTTTTCTAATGGATTGTGTGGTATTGGATTGTTTCCATACCATACCAAGGATGTAGCTACTCTTGTTGAGTAGTGAACCTTATAAATCTTATGTTCCTATGGTTGTGTGTATTCATTGGGGAAATAACTCTTTAATAGGAGGTGAAGGTTGTTTCAAAAAGGGGAAACATAAAAGAAAAAGATATGACTGATTCACCCCTCCCCCTCTCAGTGATACTTGGATCCTGACTGGGTGACTTCAGCTTATTTGAGGTAGGTAATCCCTTGTTTTTCTATATTGTGTATCATGAAGGATGGGTTTACTCTTGTTCATCTATGGGTTATAGTTGTATTGAATTAATAAAAGATAAATAATAGGCTAATTTAAATTGAATGGGAGAAAGGGGAATAATTCACATGTTTTTACAACTTTGATATTATTGTGATATTATGATTGTATAGCTTTGATGCCTCACTAAAAATTGTTGTTGTTGGGGGATTTATTTACATAGGATGATATGTGTTATGAATGATATGTTTTTTTGTGATTGTTGTGATATCACCCTAAAATGGAAATTGGATAACCACTTATATTTGGGTAATAAATTGGTTTCCCTTGGATTTATGGCTTGTGTGATAACCCCCATAAAATAAAGTGAAATGTGATAAAAGTGCCTTTTTAAATCTATAAAATGGAATTTGATGTGCTTTGATGTGCGATCATTCTTGTGGGGTAGCAATGTGTGGTTGAGATGTGATGTGGGGTTGATGGGTGAGATGTGGCTATGATTTTGGGGTGGCTAGGTGGTGGGTATTTAGTCGTACTTTTGAGGCGGCAAGGTGGTGGATGTTTAGACATGATTTTGGGGTGGTGAGTTTGTGGTTGTTTGTCTATGATTTTGGGGAGGTGAGGTTGTGGTTGTTTGGACATGTTTTGGGGGCAGTGAGGTGGTGGTTTTTTGGCTATGCTTTTGGGGAATCAGGGCGATGGTATGATGGGGATGTTGATATTCTTATGACATGTGGTTGTGTCATGCTAGATGCTCGGGTAGTGATGGAATAAATAATTATTCGATAATGATTAAAATGGATAGCGTTTGGTTTGGATAATGGGTTGGAAATGATTAATGAATAAATAAATGATGGTCTATGTGGTTAAATGTAGTTGTTGCTTAATAATGAAAAAATGGGCTAGATAATGAAATCAATTGGTTGGAAATGAAAAATGGGGCTTGTGGCTTGTTATGTGGTGTTATGAATTTAGTGGTGGTAGTGAAATTGGTGGTTTTATGAGTTGGTTAGTGTTTGTATATAGACCCATAGGTTGGGCTTGTGTGTGGACATATGTATATACTTGTATCCTTGTGATTTCTATACACACTCCATCCATGCCTAGAACTTTGTGCCAACACCCATATATTCACATGGGTGTGTTTTTATCAATATCCCAGTGATGAGGATGGATGGATGGCTACCCGATCTTCCTAGTTCTCTCGTCCAGGTGAGTATATATCCACTTACTATGATGTCTGGAGGTTTGTTAGTGCGCTAGGAGATAGAACAGGTGTTTTTGAGTGATATGTGATATGATTGTGCTATGGGGCAGTGGACTAGGTGTTTTCAAGTGAGATGTGATATGTCTATGCTATGGGGAGACTTATGGTGGGGGTCATGCATTGTAGGAGGAGGGAACAAGGTTTATTTTTTTCATGTTCATGATACCCTACTACTTTGGTTATGGTTGTGATGCGATGACCCATGTGTTTTTGGGTGAGATGTGGCATGACTATGTTGTGGGTCAGGGGACCAAGTGTTTTTGGGTAATATGTTATGTGATCGTGATTTTAGGGTAGTGGTATATGTTATTTGGAAGATATGATAATTCCAAGACATATGATGTTGGGGTGTGAGAGCTGAAAATCAGTGGGAAAGTGGTGTGGGGTGCCCTTTATTGATATGCTTCTTATTATGTTACTATACTTGGATTGAGTTATTTAGTGATAATTCCTTGGTGAGGCTGGGATGGATAATTGACCTGTTTAGAAGCTTTTAGTTTTGTTGTTTTCTCATGGGTGCATTAGTATGCTTCATTCACATGTACACGAGAGACTTTGGTTTTCCTACTGAGTATACTTGTATGCTCATCCTATGTATATAAACTGATTTTCATGTTTTTAGATGGATTATGTGGATCGTGCTTGACATTACTAGCTCATACCTTTGGACAACTACTATTTTGCTGCTTTAGCTTTTCTTTTGGGTGTTTAGTTTGTATACTCTTACCTGTATCAGTTTTATTTATACATGCATGTGGGATGGTTTTGGTTTTTTTATATTATTTCATGGATTTTCTTGTGGATGATTCATCTTATTTCCTGATATTATATTATTATAGAGGGTAATACCTCCCATTTCATGAGATTTTTATACCCTCAGTGCTAGTTTCGAACTCGGGGCCTACTCAAGGTGGGAATCAGGGGTCATTATAACTCTCCTCTCATTATGGTATCTTTGGAAAGAGGGTGTCATGACATAGTGGTATCAAAGGTGATGGTTTTGAGATAGGATGGATTTTGGAGTTAGGAATTGTGATGGTTTCTTGGGTTGGTATGGAAATACTGGTAGTTGACCTTAGTGTGTGACATAGGCCAGAGAGATCAACCAAGACATAAGATTTTAGCCCCCCCATGATCTAGTGTACATACTCTGAGCTTATTAAATGACCAAGTGAGGTGGACCTGTTTGTTGGGTATAGACCTAGGTGTGGTACATGCATCATGATAAATTGTATTCTTGTTTGAGTTGGGTTGTTTTGGGACGGTTAAAATGAATAAAGCGAATTAAAATTAATTTAAATAAAATTATACACTATATAGGCTTAGAAAATATCTGTTTCCTCTTTCATCTATGGATCCTATTGGTCGTTTTCATGTGGCTTAGGTAGTTGTGGTTTATTAGGATGATCTAGTTGATTGCAATAGGGTTGATCTAGTTGAGGAGGATGGTCAGTGGTAGAGGACGTTGTGCACATTCTAGTGTAAGGATTTGGGGAAGTATGTGGGTATTGTTTCAGATGTGGTGATAGAGAGCTAGCTGGAGGATCTCAAGTTCACTTTTAGTTTGATATAGGCCCCAATGGTATAATGGGACCCTTTAGTCAGATGTGGGGAGTTGTGCATTAGTGGTGGATGTAGTATATACAAGAGCAGAAGGTGGAAAATGTTTCATTGGTTTAATTTTAGAAAGAGTTTCAAAAAAAGTTCCTTTCATCAACCATGAAGACAGTGAAGAGGCATAGGTTTCTTTCTCTTCTGTGGGGGAGTATGTTAGTGCGAGAGTTAGGAATCAATTTCAAGGAACTTTTGAACTTTTTCCTAGATATTTTTCTACATGATTAGTCTTTTGAGATACATCATTAGTAGGTTCTCCATTCTTTAATATAGTATGCAGTTAATCCTTTTATGTTGCCAATGTATCTAGAGGTTCAGAATAAGGAAAAGGTGATCGATTGGATGAAATCACGAGGAGGTTTACCATGAAAGGGGAACCAATAATGTTCCTTTAGGAGTAGAGTTGTCAGTGGTAGGTCTCATACACTCAGACCTTTGAGGTTTTGACCAATGGATATTTTAACTCAGTAGATTCCATTTTGGCCTCTTGGGGCTAGTGGTTTTCATGATTTTCCTGGGGACATTATGCCTATGTGTTTTTATTGTAGGGTTCATTGACATTTCCAGAATCAGTTCCCATTGTTTATTTGAGTTTAGTTTGGTAGAGGTGGATAGGTTTAGCACCATCCCCAATAGCAGTTTCTAGTGAGACCATTTTTGTAGTTGGGGCAGTGGGCTTATACTTTTTCAAGGGAGGATGGGGTGGGTAGAGGCTGACCTCAGGATGTTCCTCATGTTTAGGTACCTTGACCTGAGTATGTTCATAGAGGTGGTTATCAACAGAGAGGTATAGGATCTGAGCATGGTTAGTTTCATGCACTGGAGGTAGTAGTGCTAGAGGGGCCAAAGATCATCAGAAGTATGATCAATTTGTTTAGTACCCTTATTTTCACCTTTTTTGATTTAGGATCTTTCCAATCCTTTGTTGCACCCACTCTAGTATATGATTTGGGACTAGATGTAGAGAGTCTTCACATTCCCCTGGTGTTGACTGCACCATTCGGATGCTAGACTAATTTGTTTGATGTGTTTTGGTGGTGTTGACTATTTATGGGTCCACATCAATCTCATGGGGATATTTTATTACTACATATGCAGTCATATGATGTCATCCTCAACATAGAATAGTTTTATTCTATGCGTTCTTTTATCAACTGCTTCCAGATGAGATTCGTTTTCTCAGATGTGGTTGGCCAACATGTGTTTTTCACTGGTGAGAAGGGTTTTTAGGTGGGTAGTCAGTGTGTGGATCCCATTTCTTCTATTATGGATGAGCTGTTGGTGAAATCAGTGGATTCTAGGATAGTGGATATCCCTAGGGTCGTGGAGGAGTTCTTGGATGTTTTACCAAATGAGGTTGTGATGCTACCCCCTTGATGTGATGTTGAGTTCAAGATAGACCTATACCCTGGTGCTTCTTTTATTTTGATGGATCCTTATTAGATAACACCTTCTGAATTGCAGGAGTTAAGGATTCAAATATATTATCTAATGAAAAAGGGTTTTATTCATCCTAGCGTGTCACCATTTGGTGCTTTAGTGTTATTCTCCAAGAAAGTGAATGGTAGTTTAAGGTTTTTTATAGACTACTAGAGGTTGAATCAAGTGACAATAAAAAATCATTACCCTCTTTCGAGGATATACAATCTCTTTGATTGGTTTAGAGGAGAGAGTTGGTTTTCTAAGATCAATCTTCAGTTTGGATGTCACCAGTTTAGAGTTATGGAGGGTGATATCTCGAATACTACCTTCATATGCTAGTATGGGTACTTCGAGTTCGTAGTAATACCATTCAGTGTTATGAATGCACTAACCATGTCACGAGGGTCACGAGATTTGCGTTTCATGAGTTCCTATACTAATTTGTTGTCATGTTCATCGATTATGTCTTAGTCTACTTGAGGTTATAGCAGGAGCATATCGAGCATCTCATAGTTTTTTTATAGGTCCTTCGACACCACTATATTTATGGGAAGTTGTCCAATTGTGAGTTAAGGACACAAGAGGTACATTTTCTTAGACATGTGGTGTCACATCAGGGTGTGTCGGTAGACCCATTGAAGGTGAAAGCATTTTTTTCTTGGGAAACACCCAAGAACATAGTAGAGGTTCACATTTTTCTCAGTATTATAGGCTATTATCAAAGTTTTTTGCCCAATTTATCTCGAGTTGAAGCCCCATTGATAACATTGAATACGAAGAACAAGGATTTTGTGTGGACTAGTCAGTTTCAGGTAGGACTCAGTTATCATAAGGGGAAGTTGGTTAGTGGTCCAGTGCTTCAATTGCCCGAGGAGGGTGAGAAGTTTGAGGTGTTTGGTGCTTCTTCCCGTATGGGATTAGGATGCGTGTTGATTTAGAAGAGGGAAGTGATCACTTATGGGTCTAGGATATTACATTCCCATGAGAATAACTATGCCACCAATGATCTGGATCTAGTAGCGGTTGTGTTTGCACTGAAGTTGTGGTAGTATTGCCTCATTGGGGAACACTTTGTGGTCTTCAAAGGTCACAAGATTTTGAGATATATTTTTTTAGTGTGATATAAATTTGTGGAAGTGGAGGTGTATAGAGTTTCTTTAGGATTATGATTTTGAGATCTACTATACCTCAGAAAAAGGGAATGTTGTCACTAATGATTTGAGAAGTAATTCATGGAAGGATGTTGTTTAGGAGTCTGGGGATACTTGGAGAGCCATGGATGAGAAGTTAGGCTTTCACTTAGATGCAAAGGTGGATGATGGTAGGGTCTATTTGATTCAGATAACGGTGTAGTTTTCTTTGATGCGGTGGGTGGAGGAGTATCGGTGGGGAGACTTAGAGGAAGAGGTGATTCACAATTGTGTTATCCATGGTGATGCTTCGAAGGGATGGTTAGAGGATAGTCAGAACCGGATTTTGTTTTGTGGGAGGTTGTTTTTTATGAAGGTTATGTAAGAGGGATACCTTCATGTGTTTCATAACTCACCTTTGGTTGTACACTTGGGAGTATCCAAGATGTAACATGGACCAATGATGTTGTTTTGGTGGCCTGGAATGAAACAAGCAGTGGCAGAGTTTGTGGTGAAGTGTTTGGTTTTTCAATAGGTAAAAGATTAACATCATGTTCCTGGTGGTTTTTTTCATCCTCTAGATGTTCCTAAGTGGAAATATGATGAAATATAAATGGATTTAATTATAGGTTTACCATGATATCAGGTAGGTTGTGGTTCTATCTGGGTTATCATGCATTAATTGACCAAATAAGCCCAATTCTTAGCAATAAAATAGCTGGGTACAGTGGATGATTTGGATAAGAGCTATATGGATGATGTGGTATAGTTGTATGGAGTTCTGAGGTCGATTATCTCATATTAGGATGCATGTTTTAACTCATGATTCTGGAGGGGATTACAACATGCTTTTGGAACTTGGTTATTCCTCAACACTGATTTCCACCCTCAGATGGAGGGAAAAAAAGTGAAGACTATCCAGAAACTAGAGGATATTTTTCGAGTGATCATTTTGGACTTTGGTGGATCTTGGGTATTACACTTTCCCTTGGTTGAGTTTTCTTATAATAATAGTTATAAATCTTCCAATGGAATATACCCATTTGAGGTGTTGTATGGGAAGACATTTCATTCTTTGTGGTGCTGGCTAGAGGTTGGGGAGGTAGTAGTTCTTGATCCCAATGTGGTGCAGAGCATGATATATAAGGTTTTTCTTGTTTGTGAGAGGATGAAAGCTGTGCAATATTGGTATAAGTCTTATGTCGATCATAGGAGGAGGCCCTTGGAGTTCGACGTTGGGGACCATGTGTTCTTTAAGGTTTCCCCTCGACATGGGAAACAAAAATTTAGTAGGGGTAGTAATCTTTATCTAAAGTTTGTTGGGACCTGTGAGGTGTTGGGGATAGTTAGAGAGGTGGCATATCAGTTGGCATTTCCACCATGGCTAGATAGGATCCATGATGTCTTCAACATCTCTCAGCTTTATCAGTATCTTCATGATGACTCCCATGTCATTGACCGAGGAGAGTTGGATATCAAGGATGATGCAATGTTTTTGGAGCATCCAATAAGGATCCAAGATCTCCAAGATATGGTTTTTTATGTACAGACCATTCCCTTATTTTGTGTGTTGTGGAGGCATCATGTCCTAAAGGATACTACTTGGGCGTGAGAGACACAGATGCATACCTAGTACCTGGAGCTATTTTTGAGTTTTTATTTTCTATTTTTTGCTTTTTATGTGATGTTTAGACCTTTATTTTTTATGAGATGTGATGTCTTAACTTTTCATGATGTGTGTTATGTGATGTTTGATGTGTAATAAAGTTCCAAAATATAGAAATGGGAGGACCTAATTCGTAATCAAGATGCATTATACTATGATGTGATTAAACCTGTAGGGGCGAGTTAGTGCTACCCAGAGTGGATAATATTTTGACTTGGTGGATGAAATTATTTAATTATTATGTTTGGGGTAGTTCAATTTGTTGGTTAGGATGGTTGTTGGTTTGGTCTATATTAATTTTGACATGGCTGTATAGTAGTGTGGTTGTGTGAGGGGAGCTAGTTTATGGATGTGTGATGATGAGGCAGTGTGAGATGTTTTGTGGTCATTTGGTTGAGCATGTTTTTCTAGTGGTAGTGTTTGAGGTATAATAAGATCCTTGAGATATATCTTGTGGGGTGGCTATTTGGACCCATTTCTTTCTGGGTGTGGTTTTGGATTCTTAAGGATGAGAATCATTTGAGAGTTATTTTATGTAATGGTATGTGCCTTCTTGGTCTATTAATTTTCTATTTTTTGTGATTGGAGGTGTTTAGGGGATGTTTTGGGATTTTTTGATGGAGGTTGGAGCTGCAACAGATCTTTTGTAGGAAGTTCACATAATTTATAGTTTACATGATGTGTAAAGGTGATTCATGGATTGTATAGGTGGCTGGTTCATAACTTGTACATGGCTAAGGGGGGAACCTGTGAGATGGATTACACATTGTGTACATGAAATTCATGATTTGTATTAATTAATGTCCGAGGTTACATGTTTTTCAGTGAAATCTAGAATTTTCATAAAACCTGAGGTTTACATGTTGTGTAATGTTTACACAATGTGAAACTAGTAGAATTATAGGTTTTAAGTCATTTTCTATACCAATTATTTTCATTCCACCATGGACTATCCCTCTTTCATTCTGGATGATTCCTAGGTACTTTGGGATGATCTTCTAGCCCCTCCCCCCTACTTCAATTCATTGGATCTGGTGGATTCCCATTGGTGATCAGTGGAAATACCTTGATTATTCTTGGTTAGTTTCCTCTTGTTCTTCTCTCATAGATCCACTATAGTGGTGTGATTTTGGTTTGGGGTGTGATTTGGAACGTTTTTTAATGATCCTTTGGTACAATTTAGGTTTATCCATGATCTCGTGGTGTAATTATGGTTTTTGGTCACTTCTTCTTCGTCCTGCGATGTGCAGTGAGTAGGTAAAGCTTCTTTGAGGTAGAAAATGACTCATTTCTATTTATTGTGTATCATGTGAGAGGGGTTTACTCTTTTTTATATATGGTTTATGGTTTTTATGGCTTAATCAAATATAAATAATTTTATAATTTAAATTGAATGGGGGAAAAGTGGAATGATTCACAAGGTTTTACAACATTGATATTATTAAGATATTGTGATTTTACGAGCTTGATACCTAGATAAAAATTGTGGTTATTGGGGGATTTATTCATGTTGGATGATATGTGTTGTGAATTCTCTATCTATTGTGATTATTGTGATATCAACCTAAAATAGAAATTGGATAACCACTTATATCTAGTTAATAAATTAGTTTCCCCTTGATTTATGGATTATGTGATAACACCCCTAAAATAAAGTGAAATGTGATAAAAGCCTGTTTGTTAAAACCTTAAAATGGTATTTGATGTGTTTTAATGTGTTCCTATTATTGTGTGCTAGTGATGTGTGGTTGTGATGCGATGTGGGGTTGATGGGTGAGATGTGGCCGTGATTTTGGGGCGGTGATGTGGTGGTTGCTCAACCATGATTTTTTTTGTGGGGGGGGGGGGGTGGTGGTTGTTTGGACGTTCTTTTGGGGGTAGTGAGGTGGTGGGTTTTTGGATGTTATTTTGGGGTGGCATTATGGAAGTTTCTTGGCTGTGCTTTTGGGGTGGTGAGGTGATGGTACAATGGAGATGGTGCGCTGCTTGTGATGTGTGGTTGCGTTTTTCTAGATGTCCACATAGTGATAGAATAAATAATTATTCAATAATGATTAAAATGGATAGGTCTTGGTTTGGTTAATGGGATGGAAATAACCATTGAATAAATTAATGATGGGTTGTGTGGTTAAATGTTATTGATACTTAATAATGAAATGAATGGGCTAGATAATGAAATTGGTTGGTTGGAAATGAAAAACTGGTCTTTTAAATTATTATGTGGTGTTTTAAATTTAGTGGTGGTGGTGAAAGTGGTGGTTTTGTGAGTTGGTTAGTGTTTGGATATGGACCCATAGGCCGGTCTTGTGTGTGTATATATGTATATACTTATATATTTCTTGTGATTTCTGTATAAACCCCACCCACATTGAGCATTATGTACCGACACCCATATATTCACATGGAGGCTATTTTTCCCAACATCTTGGTGACAAGGATGAATGGATGACTACCTGCTCTTCCCTGATCTATCTTCGAAGAAAGTAGATATTCACATATTGTGATGACCAAATGTTTGTTAGTGCACTAGGTGATGGATCAGGTGTTTTTAGGTAAGATATGATTTGACCGTGATGTGGGGTGGTGGCCCAAGTGTTTTTGGGAAATATGTGATATGTTTGTGTTGTGGAGAAACTTATGGTGGGGTTGTTCATGGTAGGAGGGCACAAGGTTGATTTCCTTTTTTTTCATGATACCCTACTAGTCTAGTTATAGTTGTGATGTGATGACCCATGTATTTTTGGGAGAGATGTGATGTGACCATGCTATGGGTTAGTGGCCTAGGTGTTTTTGGGCATGATTTTATGTGACCATGATTGTGGGGGTATTGGTATATGTTATTTGGAATAGATAAGAGTGTCAGGACGTATGAAGTTTGGGTGTGAGAGCATAAAATCAATGGGGAAATGGTGCATGGTACTTTTTATTGATATGCTTCTTATTATGTTACTATACTTTTCTTATGTTATTTGGTGAGCATGGCTTGGTGAGGTTGGGATGGATAATTGAGATTTTTAGGTGTTGTTGGTCCTACTATTTACTCACGAGTGCATTAGTATACTTATTTCACATGTGCATGAGAGAATTTAGTTTTCCTACTCAGTATACTTATATGCTCACCCTATGTTTATAAACCAATTTTTAGGTTTCTAGGAGAATTACATGGACCGTTCTGGACATTACTAGCTCGGACCTTTGAATAGCTACTGCGTCATTACTTTATCTTTGCTTTTGGGTATTTACTTTGGAGACTCTATTTTTTATCGGTTTTATTTATACATGCATATGGGATGGTTTTGGTTTCTTTTTATATTATGTCATGGATTTTGTTATGGATGATTCATCTTATCACCCTATATTATATTATTATAGAGGTCAATGCCTCCCATTTCACGAGATTTTTATACCCTCGATGCTAGTCACCAACCCGGGGATTACTAGAGGTGGGACTTGGGGGTCATTATATCTCTCTCCTCATTGTGGTATATTTGGCAGGTTTGGGTCATGATAGAGTGGTATCAAAGGTGATGATTGAGAGATATGATGTAGTTTGAAGTTAGGAATTGTGAGGATTACATGATTTGGTATGAAAATATTTTCAATTGACCTTGGTGCATGACACAGGCCAGGGAGACCGGCTAGGATATGAGATTTTAGGGCCCCCATGATCCAGTGTATGGACTCTGAGCTTACTGAATGACCAAGTTAGGTAGACCTATTTGTAGGGTAGATACCTAGGTTAAGTACACGAATCTTGATAACTTATTTTCTTATTTGAATTGGGTTGTTTTGGGAAGGTTAAAATTAATAAAGTGAATTAAAATGAATCTAAATAAAATTCCATACTGCCTGAGCTTAGAAAATATTTGTTTCCTCTTTCACATATGGATCTTATTTTTTATCCACATGTAACTCAAACAGTTGAGGTTTGACAGGATAATCTAGTTGATCACCATTGGGTTGATCCATTTGAGGAGGACGATCAGTGAAAGATGGAATTGCGCGCTTTCAAGCATCATGATTTGGGGAAGTATAGGGGAATTTTTTTCATATGTGGAGACATAGAGATGACTGGAGGAGGTTGAGGTCACTTTCAGTTTGATCTGGACCTAGTGGGATACTAGGTCCCTTTAGAAGTCAATCAGATGTGGGGAGATACAATTTAGTGGTGGATGATATATCTGGGAGAGTAGAAGGAGGCATATGTTTCATGGGTATACTTTTAGAAAGATTTTTAGTCTGAGTTCCTTTCATCAACCATGAATGTAGTGAAGATTCAAGAGCTTCTTTCCCTTCATAAGGGGAGTATGTTAGTGTAGGAGTTAGGAATCAAGTTCAAATAACTTCTGTGCTTTCCCCCATATATTTTTCCCTATGAGGAGTCTCATGTGAGACATTTTAAGGAGGTAATCCATCCTTCTATCTAGTATATAGTTACTCATTTTAAGTTGAAAATATATTTGTAGGTTCAGAAGAAAGAATATGCGATCTAGAGGATGCACTCATGAGGAGGTTTACCGTGATAGGGGAACCAAAAGGGTTCATCAAGGAGAAGAGTTGTTAGTGGAAGGTCTTAGGCACTAGGACCTTTAAGGTTTTTACTAGTAGGGATTTAACCTCAATATCTTCCCTTATGGTCTTATGTGGCTAGTGGTTTTCATGATTTTCCTAGGGACATAAAGCCAATGTGTTTTGATTATGGGATTCGTGGAAATTTCCATAACCAGTGCCCAGTGGTTCTTCGAGATCTTTTTGGGGGAGGTGGAAAGGTTCAGCACTAACCTCAATAGTAGTTTCTAGTGAGACCATTTCACCACCAGGGTGCTGATTCAAAAGTTTTACTTATGACTTTTCCATTCCTTTTGTTTTGGAAATCATAAACTCTTTCTTAAATATTTGATTAATAAAATTTTATGTCCAAAGTGTTTTTAGAATGTTTTTATAGAAAAAATATACTTTAAAAATACTTATAAATATTTATAAATTATTCATGAATATAGACTAACTTTCTTCATTATGATTATCGTAATGAGTATGAAGTTGATAAAATTCAGATTCATCTTTATCAAATCAGGTTTAATACTTTATGTCATGTATTCATACTAAAAAAGTATTTATAACTGGACTAATGTTGGAATCTATAAACATAAAATTCACACTCATAGAGATTATCATAATGACATCCATAAGAAAGTACATCATACTAAACATGTTTAAATTATGAATATGGAAAACTAATTACTAATGTAAGGAAAACCTTTTTACACTATAATGGTGTAATTCAATGCGACATTAGATAATCAGTTAAAAAAGAACTATTGAAGTGTCATGTGTCTAATTCATTGAAAAAAACATAGATAAATATGACCATTGGGAAGGAAATATAATCATTGGGGATTTTTCTATAAATACCTGGTCATTCAAAGAGTTTAAATAATATAGATTACAATTTACAAAGTGCTGATTAATTTCATTGTGTGATAACTCTAAAGATTACAAAGTGTGGAAATCTTGTTCTTAGTCCCTTTTAATTGTTTTATAGTTTTTTATTCTTAAGGTAACCTTGTTAGGTTGTCCCTTATAATAATTATTTTACATTTTAATCATGTGTTCGATCTGTGATTACGATTGAGGGATTGCGATGATAGCAAGACAGAGCCAATCCATTAGATCAAGGGCTACTGGGGATAGACAGACAAAATAGACCCAATCTTCATATCAATGGATTTCCTTGATAAGTAAAGACATACTTTCTTGTTATTATAAAACAAGATACTCCTTTAATCAAGGTTTGTGGTTACCTTACTCTTAATGTTAAAAGAGATTTATTCATTTTAATAGTTGTAAGTCATTCTTACTTTATTATATCTATTGCATTTCTTTTTTCTTACAAGTCTTAAATTCCATTGTGATTATTGATAATTGTTTTATTATAATGTATTTGAATATGATAATCATTAATATTTTAATCAGATCTTTTGTGAATATGATCTGTTTAATTTTTTGTAATTGAATTTTATGTGATTACGATTATTTTACTATGATATAATCGTATCAATTTTGATTACGGTCTAATCATATTATTTATGATTATAAGTATTTTAATCTAATATATCGAAGTCATACTGATTACGATACTTAAGTAATTGTACTGTGGTCCAAGTATGAATCCAATATTTTTACTTAAATAGGTCTGTGAATTGGTTTCATTTAAACTCTTTTAAACTAAAGATTTTTAAATCTACAATTCACCCCCTCTTGTAATTGTTCCATAAAGAACATATTCTTATGATCCTAATATCAATATATATCATATTGATATCCAAAAATTGGTATCAAATTAGGTTTCCACTGCTCACATACTTGCTATGTTTTTACTATCTTTACTTTTGAAATTATGTTATGTTTTGTTATAAACTTTTCATTTATAAAACTTTTGTACACTAACGTTTTTGTGGAAAATAAATTTTTTCTATTAAGATAGAAGGACTTAATTTTATATCCATAGATAATATCAATCCAAATAGACCAACAATTTCTGGTGGTGTTGACTATGAATATTGGAGAGATATAATGAATACTTTTATTATCAATACATGAGTTGATAATTTTTTCATGTTTATTAGAGATTAAAAAAATACCTAATAATAAAGTTACAACTTTCAACCATAAATAAAAGAAAGAGTATCAAATGAATTACAAAGTCAAAAACAATTTTTTATGTTCTATAAATAGAAGTATATATAGATATAATTCATCTTGTGAATCATTAAATAGTATTTGGAAAAATTTAGAAGTTTCACATTTTGGTACTTCAAAGGTTATTGAAATCAGGAGAGATATGTTGAGAGATGACTATCAAGCTTTTAATTTTTTACCTAGAGAATCTTTTTCTAAGATGCATCAAAGGTTTATGAATATTATTAATATTTTACAATCTCTTGGAGAAAAAGGATCAAATAATTAATTTATTATAGAGAAGATAATAGATATCATTCCTAATGAATGGTAGTCTAAGAGGACAACTGTTGATGATACAAGAAGGCTGAAAAATCTTACTCTTGATGATATTATTAGAAACCTCATATAGTATTAGGGTAGATTGAAAAAATATTCCAAAAAAGAGAAAATGAAAAATGGTGGTATTGCCTTTGCTACAACATCTACCTTACCCCCTGAAGTTAAGACTACTGAGAAAGTAGTGAAATTTTCCAGAAAGAAAAAATTTGTTATAGAATTAGACTCAAGCTCATTAGAATATTCTGAAAATTAATTATTAAATAATTTTTAAGGATGAACAAGATAGTTGGTAAGAAATATTTCCAATACCATTATAAGAAAGGTAACAAGGATAAGAATGATAATAAATATGAATTTACTTGTTATGAATATAAGAGATCTAGACGTATCAGACTAGATTTTCCAAAGCTAAAAAAGAAAGATAAGAAAAAAATAAATTCTGATAGGAATTAGAAAAAGGTTTATAAGTCTAAAGTAAAAAAGTACTTATGGATAATGATTCTTGGAGTGTTAGTGGAGGATACTGTAATGACCCAAACTTTCATTAATGGAAATTACTATTGATCTAATTAAATTCCTTATTATGGTTATATAAAATGTGAACTTCATTGGTTTTATGTTTCTGTATTTTAAAATACTGTTATGAATTGTGACAGTTGCTAATATAGTCATTGAATAGTGATCACATGATTAGTATAAATATAGGGCTTTAACAAATCCAATTTACTCAGAAAAAGGAAGTGATGACCTCATCTAGTAGACTTTACCCATACGAATAACATTTTTCGGAGCTTGGAAAGGAGTTGGAATCATTGGACTTCACTCTCGAACAAGCCCAATCTGATCTTGAACACATTAAGCTTGAGCGGAACCGACTACGGGAGAAGTGGAAGTTAATAGAGATTACCACCCGAGCAATGTTATCCAAGCCACCCCAAGAGTCTGTCACCATCACACACCTTACCCTTCGGTCTTATGCGGGTGTTATAAGGGGTTATGTAAAAATACCCTAGAACTATGAATATGTACATTATTTTTTTATAAATAATGTGCATTCATTTTATTATTGTTACTTTGTGAATAGTTTTTAAAGCACAAATAGTATTTTTAGTTAATATTCAACTAAGAAATATATTTTGATGAATTAATGGATTTTTTAATTAAATAATATTTTAATAAAATATTATTATTATTATTAAATTAATTTTTATTAAATATAAATGATCATATAATTTTATGAATGCAATTGTAATTTTTATCAAGGCTTGAAAGCAGTTTTTGTCAAAACCCATGAATTTTCGATAAATGTCGGTTTTTATTTTAAAAGTAAAAATTTAAATATTTAGAAAATTATTTAGATAAAATGAATATTATTTTTGGAATCAGTAAATCGAAATTATCCAATAGTGAATTTTTCATAATTTTCTAAGACAGTCAATTGTTTTGGTAAAAATTAAATACCTTTTAAATATATAATGTGTTTTATGACATCATAATGACCCAATAGTGATTTAATAAAATACTATAAACATCATGTTCGTAAAATATATGTTTTACCATTAAAGTAATGTGATTTTGGGTTTGTTTGATTTATTTTACAAAGCTTTAGCGGACCCTTCAAGGCTTATAAAACATTTTGTCTTTTTAAATTGTTTTCTATGAGAGTGTGACTCACCTCCACATAAGCTACCCTATTATTTTAAGAAGTTCGGACATTGAAATTATAAAATATTTTTTTCCACTCCCTTTTGGCAAAAATCATGTGCAAAAAACATTGGATGGTTTGTGGTTTTGATTAGTTTAATGTGAGGTGTCCCAAACCTAAATAATAAATAATTCCCTCTCCTTTCCTATATAAACCCACCCAAGCTTCCACTTTATCTTCAATAAAAGCATTTAGAGTTCGACCAACCCCTACCCTCTCCTATCTATAATCCTCCCTAGGTACCCCAAGCTCCCAAGAAGCCTCTCTCAAGCCTCTCCCAAGCCTTTGGGATCACACTTCCAAGTAAGGGATTTATTCCTTTCTCATTTTTGTCCAATTTTCTTTAAGTTGTTATGCCATTTTGTTTTCAATTAAAAATGTTGGGGTATGATTTAAAACCTACCCCATACTACCCTATTTATTTTTGAGTGATTATAGATCCCTTTTTCTCTCATTAAATGCCTCCCATGTACACCTGTTACCATGCCTAAATTCCGTAAGGAATTTCTCTCTCATCATTTACATTCAAGTAATTATTTTGTATCATGAATCTAAATTTCATTACAATTGTTGGGATATATATATATATATATATATATATATATATATATATATATGACCCCCTTACTATACATTTCATGTAAATATGATGAGACACCCCTTTCTCTCTCATCAACTATTTTTATGAATTCTTATGTCACGCAGTTATGCTGCCAAAATTGCACCATGATTTTCCAAGCCAAAGTCAGTGTGTAGTGAATACCATTCCCATTTCTCTATCAAGGGTATTCAAATTTATGTACATTTACTTATTTTTTAAATATCTTCATGTATGAATTCCACACTCATTTATCATGGAATAAATTATTATGTTTAATGAATCCATGTTTTATGATCCATGTGACACACTTATGCATGAAATGAAATGATTAAGAAGGGTGTGCCCTGATAGTGCTCCAATGCATTGGGTAAAGTATAGTATCATGATACATCACGTGAAATGAGTGTTGACTCATGATAATACAAGTGAAACTAGGGTTTACTTGTGCTTCATGTGCAATGAGGGTTTACTCATTCTTCACGTGCAATGAGCATTGGCTCATGCTAATTCCATGTTAAGTGTTGTTGCCACATTTCCATGATATGATTATCATGCTTTATCATGACTTTATGTTCATGTTTCTCTTGTAATCCATTGATACTACTATTTTCTAACATGTACTATATTCCTCATGTTATTACATATTTATTCCCTTATTGGGATTTAAAACTCACCCTTTTCTTATGCATGTCCTCAGGTTATCCTATGCAATGCTAAGTACGAGGGAATGTAGTGGCTATGTAAAGGAAGTTTTCAAGAAGATGTTGCGTTTAATGCTTTATGTTGTTATGTAATGATCTTGAGCCCCAAATACACTAGACCTCTCGATCTTCCATGTTTTATCAAGTGAAGAGTTTATGTAATAAATCAGGTTTAAGTGTGTATTAAAGAGCAGGGTTGTTATAATTGGAATCAGAGGATAGGTTTAGTTATTTTTGGGATTAGGATTAGAAAACCCTGGTGAATACTTAGAGACAAAAATAAGTATAATAAAACATACCTAAGTATTGGTGAGTATTGATTAAGTGGTTTATCGAGAAAATACATCCCTGTCTGGATACGAGCAGGTAGAGGCGGCTTTGGCACAGATGTATCCTAGGGGTAAAACCCGAAAACACCGCTTTAATCTAGACTAGAATAGGAACTAGTGCACAAAAATGAGTCTTGCTGCACTCTTGGTTGCAACACTCCTGGGGGATATGTTTTAGTAAATTCACAAGCTTAGTATGAACCCTTATTAAAGGAATTAAAAAAAATGCCCCTAAGAATATATGTTAGAAAGCAGATCATGAATATCATAGATTGAAGCCTATGGATTCATAAGTTAAGGAAATAAAAGTTATTTATAAGTCATCAGTTTTGTCCTTGGATTACCCTTTATGTGTTACCCCTAAATTTCTTTTTATTCCAGCCAATGGTCGGTAATAGGAGGACTCAGGCTGACAACCGATGTGAAGATCAATGTGATGACTGTGCTAATGAGATGCCCAATCTAATGGGAGAAGTAATCGAGAACTTTGTCACACTTCTCTCTCAGTTAACTAAATAATTGAATAGAAACATGGGTCAAGAGGAACATTTAATCCCCCCCCAAGAAAGAACAAGTCACTATCGAGAGCTTCATGAGACAAAGGCCTCTTACTTTTAATGGATCATCTGATCCCTCAATTGACGAACAATGGATCAACTCCATTGAAAAGATTTTCTCCATCCTTCAATGTTCTGGACAAGAGAAAGTTCTCCTAGCTACTTATCTTATAGAGGGTGAAGCTGATCAATGGTGGATGTTGATCAAAAATATGAATATTGAGGAGGATATTGAGGCATTGGAATGGAAGGATTTCCAAAATATGTTTTTCGATAAATATTTTCCATGCACCCTCCGACTTAAGATGGAAAGGGACTTCCTTTCCCTCAAGAAAAAAGATGACGAATCTGTCGGAGCGTAGGAGGAAAAATTCACAAGGCTTGCACGATACGCCTCCAGCTTTGTCGTTACCCCTGAATTCAAGGTTGACCACTTCTTTAGTGGGCCAAAAACTATCCTGTGGAAAGCACTGGCAATCTGTGACTTCGACAGCTATGAGGAAATTGTTCGATGTGCCCTCAAGGTCAAAATGGATATCAGAGAATCTCAGGAGTATCATGGGGATAAAAAGTGTAAGGTGGAATTAAATTCTAGTGGTTCGATGGATAAATCCAATGGTGTTAAGAAAATATAGCACCCCACTTGCCAAAGGTGTGGAAAGAAGTAGCCCGAAAATTGCCTAAAGGGGATGAGGAAATGCTTTAGGTGTGGAAGGGAAGGGAACCTAGCTGTTAACTACCGACAAGAAAAACCCGCGACTGCAACAGAGGAAAGGAATGATCCATTAAAACTTCAATGCATTGTTCATTGCTGCAACTGCAAAGAACTAGGGCATCTTGAAAATCAATTCCCTAAGCCAAGGGTTTTTGGAGGCAACCAACAACCTCCAAGGTAGAAAGGGGGAGCTTTTACCATAATTACTGCCAAAGTGAACCCTGAAAACGAAGTGGTGATAGGTACACTAGTTATTCATTCAAGAATAGAGAATGTACTTTTTGATTCAGGTTCTACGCATTCTTTTATATCCCAAAAGTTTAGTAGAACAATCCCAACACCACCACAAATCATTGAAGTAAAGATTTCGGTGAGTAAAACAAATGGGGAAATCATTGCATCCCATGAATATAAATCCTCCCCTATCGTAACATGTGGATTGAATTTTCTGGAGAACCTCGTCATACTCCCTCTGGTATAATTTGATGCAATTCTTGGCATGAATTGGCTTTCCTTATATAGATCCAACATAAATTACCATAAGAGGAAATCACTCTCCATGTGGAGAATCGACCCTCGATTCTATACAAGTGCAAGGAGGAAGATGAATATTCTTTATCTCCATCATCTATAGTGTGGATATTACTACCCTTTGAGCATGCATATCTAGCTTAGAGGATTGAGTCCAAGGAAGATACCATTCTTGAAGACATGCCTATTCTGAGGGAATTCACTGAAGTGTTTTCTGAGGAATTGCCTGGTCTTCCTCCTAGAAGAGATGTTGAATTCTCAATTGACCTTATACCTAGGGAGTTTTCAATATCAAAGAATCCATATAGAATGGATGTTATGGAGCTTTAGGAGTTGAAGAAACAACTATAGGAGAATATGGATAAAGAGTTTATACGCCCAAGTGCTTCACCATGGGGTGCACCAGTCCTCTTCGTCAAGAAGAAGGATGGGTCAATGTGCCTTTGCATCAATTATTATGAGATTATAAAAATCACGATAAATAAAAACTATCCTCTCCCATGAATTGATGAATTTCTTGATCAGTTTCATGGAGTACAATACTTTTCCAAGGTAGATTTTCGGTAAAGATATTATCAAGTAAGGGTGAAGAAGGAAGATATTCCCAAGACTGATTTTTCGTACATGATACAGGCACTATGAATTCATAGTAATGCCTTTAGAACTCACTAATGCTCCAAAAATATTCATGGAATTGATGAATAGAGTCTTTATGGATTACCTCGACAAATTTGTGGTAGTATTTATAGATTATATTATGATATACTCCAAAACCAAGGAGGATCATGAGGAGCATCTAAAAAGTAAAATAGAGACCTTGCGGAAGAAGAATCTCTATGAAAAGGTACATAAAGTGTGAGTTATGGTTGAAGGATGTATTATTCTTAGGACATATAATCACAAGCAATGGGATATCTATGGATCCCTCCAAAACAGATGCAATTAAGGGATGGTCAAGGCCAACATCGGTAACAAATTTCTGTAGCTTCTTGGGGTTAACTGGATATTATCGACGATTTGTGAGAAATTTCTCATGATTGTCCAACCCTCTTACCAAGATAAATTGGAAGGGAGTAAAGTTTTCTTGGTGTGATGAGTGTGAAGAAATCTTCAAGGTGTTGAAAAGGAGGCTTATCACTACACCCGTGCTCACTTTACCCACAAGTGAGAACTTGTTGTGGTATTATGTGATGCTTTGAAGAAGGGACTAGGCTGTGTGTTGATGCAAAATGACAAAGTCATTTCTTATGCTTCAAGGAAATTGAAAGTTCATGAGTATAATTATCCAAAACATGATCTAGAGTTAGTTGTGGTGATATTCTCTTTAAAAATTTGGCGGCATTATCTCTTTAGGGAGAAGTGTGAAATATATACGAATCATAAAATCCTCAATTATATATTCATACAGAAAGAGTTGAACATGCGCCAATGAAGATGGTTAGATCTGATCAAAGACTATGACTACTCAATCCATTACCACCTTGGGAAAACAAACAAGGTGGCGGATGCTCTAAGTAGAAAGGACCCAACAATTCTATTATTGATGAGAGTTGAGAAGGATCCAATCTTTTTAGACTTGATGAAGATGGATATAGGAATTATAAATAAGGGAACATTATCAAACCTTTCACAAATGATTGCTCAACAGTCTCTTTTGGAAAGGTTAAAGGATGCTAAAAAGGATGATGTGGGAATTCAGAAGAAAGTGGAAGCTATCAGAAGAGGGAAATCCTTAGAGTTAAATGTTAATCAAGAAGGAATTGTGAGATTTGGGAAAATACTATGTGTTCCATTAAGTCCAGAGATGAAGAAGGAACTTTTGGATGATGCACATAGTTCAAATTTATCTATTCACCCAGAAAACACAAAGATGTATCGAGATATCCAAGAGCATTATTGGTGGGATAATATGAAGAAGGATATCGTTGAGTATACATAAAAGTTCCTGGTGTGTCAGCAAGTGAAGGCAGAGAGGCAGAAGTCTAAGTGAATGATGCAACCATTTCCCATACCAGCATAGAAATAAGAGAACATCACCATGGACTTTATCACTGGACTTCCGAATACATCCAGTGGAAACAATGCAATATGGGTTATTATGGATCGTCTTACAAAGTCTTCACAATTCATTTCAATTCGGTAGAATTTCTCATTGGATCAGCTGGGATAGATATATATCAGGGAAGTGGTAAGGCTGCATAGAGTACCACTATCTATTGTATCCGATCGAGACCCAAGATTCACATCTAGGTTTTGGAAGAGTCTTCAACTTGCTCTAGATACTGAGCTGAACTTTAGTAAAACTTATCACCCTCAAATTGATGGCCAATCCGAGAGGACTATCCAAACACTTGAGGACATGTTGAGATTGTGCCCAATGGACATCAAAGGAGGATGATATCAACATCTTCCTCTGGTTGAATTATCCTATAATAACAGTTTCCACTCAAGCATCTGAATGACACCTTATGAAGCCCTATATGGGAAGAGGTGCAGAACACCAACATGTTGGGATGAAGTCGGTGAGTGTAAGCTAATAGGACCAAAAATGGTCGAAGAAATGGTAGAGAAGGTGGAAACCATTCAGAATCATATCATGGAAGCCCAAAGTGGAAAAAAGAGTTATGTAGACAACCATCGATGAGACCTTCAGTTTAAAGTTGGAGACATGGTATTTCTATGCATATCTCTATGGAAGAAGGTCATGAGGTTTGGAAAGAAAGGGAAGTTAAGTCCTAGGTATATCGGCCCCTTCGAGATTCTTGATCATGTCGGGGTTATGGCCTATCGACTAGCACTTCCACCTACCATGGACAAATTACATGATGTATTTCATGTATACCTCTTAAGGAAGTACATACCAGACCCTTCAAATGTACTCTCTTCAGAGGTAGTACAAAAAAAGGATGATCTTTCTTATGAGAAGCAACCATCGAAGATCTTAGATCGTAGAGAAAAAGTTCTACGAAATAAGACAATGCTCCGCGTTAAGGTGTTGTGGTGAAACCACAAGTTTGAAGAAGCAACATGGGAATTAGAGGAAGTGATAAAGCAAAGTTACCCACATTTGTTTTAGAGTGGGAAAATAAAATTTCGAGGGAGAAATTTCTTAATGGGGGAAGATTGTAACAACCAAAACTTTAATTAATGGAAATTCCTCTTGATCTAATTAAATGTCTTATTATGATTATATAAAATATGAACTTCATTGGTTTTATGTTTCTAGATTTTAAAATACTGTTACGAATTATGACCATTGCTAATATATCCGTTGAAAAATGATCACATGATTAGTATAAATATAGGGCTTTAACAAATCCAATTTACTGAGACAAAGGAAGTGATGACCTCATCCAGTAGACTTTCCCCATACGAAACCCATTTGTCAGATCTTGGAAAGGATGTGGCGTCATTGGGTGTTTCTCTTAACCAATCCCAAGCCGAGATTGAACACGTTAAGCTTGAGCGGAACTGACTATGAGAGAAGTGGAAGTTATAGAGATTACCACCGGAGCAATGTTATCTAAGCCACCCCAAGAATCTGTCACCATCGCACACCTTACCTTTCGGTCCTATGAGGGTGTTATAAGGGGTTATGTAAAAAGACCCTATCACTATGACTATGTACATTATTTTTGTATAAAGAATGTGCATTCATTTTATTATTGTTACTTTGTAAATAGATTTTAAAGCACAAATAGTATTTTTAGTTAATATTCAACTAAGAAATCTATTTTGATGAATCAATGGATTTTTGAATTAAATAATATTTTAATAAAATGTTATTATTATTATTAAATTAATTTTTATTAAATATAAATGATCATATAATTTTATGAATGAAATTGTAATTTTTATTAAGGTTTGAAAGCGGTTTTTGTCAAAACCCATGAATTTTCGATAAATGTCAATTTTTATTTTAAGAGTAAAAATTCACATATTTAGAAAAATATTTAGATAAAATGAATATTATTTTTGGAATCAGAACATCAAAATTATCCAATGTTGAAGTTTTCATAATTTTATGAGACAGTCAATTGTTTTGGTAAAAATTAAATACTGTTTAAATATATAATGTATTTTATGACATCATAATGACCCAATAGTGATTTAATAAAATACTATAAACATTATTTTTAGCCAATATATGTATTAAAATTAAAATAATGTGATTTTGGGTTTTTTTGATTTATTTTACAAAGCTTTAGTGGACCCTTCAAGGCTTATAAAATATTTTGTCTTTTTAAATTGTTTTCCATGAGAGTGTGACTCACCTCCACATAAGCTGCCCTATTATTTTAAGAAGTTCAGTTAATAGACTTATAAAATATTTTTTTCCACTCCCCTTTGGAAAAAGTATGGGCAAAAACCATTTTATGGTTTTTGGTTTGGATTAGTTTAATGTAAGGTGTCCCAAACCTAAATAATAAAGAATTCCCTCTCCTTTCCTATATAAACCCACCCAAGCTCCCACTTTCTCTTCAATAAAAGCCTTTGGAGTTTGACCAAACCTGCCCTCCTCTAACTATAATCATCCCAAGGTACCTCAAGCTCCAAATAATCCTCTCTCAATCCTCTCCCAAGCCTTTGGGATCACACTTCCAAGTAAGGGATTTCTTCCTTTCTCATTTTTCTCCAATTTTCTTTAAGTTGTTATACCATTTTGTTTTCAATTACAAATGTTGGGGTATGATTTATAACCTCCCCCATACTACCCTATTTATTTTTTATTGATGAGAGACCCCTTTATCTCTCATTAAATGCCTCCCATGTACACCCGTTACCATGCCGAAATTCTGTAAGGAATTTATCTCTCATCATTTACATTCAAGTAATTCTTTTGTATCATGAATCTAAATTTCATTAAAAATTTTGGGACACACACACACACACACACACATATATATATATATGAACCCCTTACTGTCCATTTCATGTAAATATGACGAGACACCCCTTTCTCTCTCATCAACTATTTTTATGAATTCTTATGTCACACCGTTATGCTGCCAAAATTGCACCATGATTTTCCAAGCCAAAGTCATTATGTAGTGAATACCATGCCCATTTCTCTATAAAGGGTATTCTCATTTATGCACATTTACTTATTGTTTAAATAGGTTCATGTATGAATTCCAAACTCCTTTATCATGGAATAAATGATTATGTTTAATGAATCCATGTTTTATGATCCATGTGACACACTTATGCATTAAATGAAATGATTAAGAAGGGTGCGCCCTGATAGCACTCCAATGAATTTGGTAAAGTATAGTATCATGATACGTCACGTGCAATTAGTGTTGACTCATGCTAATTCAAGTGAAACGAGGGTTTACTCGTGCTTCATGTGCAATGAGGGTTTACTCATGCTCCATGTGCAATGAGCATTGGCTCATGATAATTCCATGTTAAGTGTTGTTGCCACATTTCCATGTTATGATTATCATGATTTATCATGCCTTTATGTTCATGTTTCTCATGTACTCCATTGATATTCCTATTTTCTAACATGTACTGTATTCCTCATGTTATTCCATATTTATTTCCTTACTGGGCTTTAAATCTCACCCTTTTCTTATGCATGTCCTCAGGTTATCCTATGCAATGCTAAGTACGAGGGAATGTAGTGGCTATGTAAAGGAAGTTTTCAATAAGATGTTGTGTTTCATGTTTTAAGTTGTTATGTAATGATCCTGAGCCCCAAATACACTAGACCTCTTGATCTTCCATGTTGTATCAAGTTAATAGTTTATGTAATAAATTAGGTTTAAGTGTGTAATAAAGAGCAGGGTTGTTATAATTGGTATCAGAGGATAGGTTTAGTTATTTTTGGGATTAGGATTAAAAAACCCTGGTGAATAATTAGAGACAAGAATAAGTATAATAAAAACATCCCTAAGTATTGGTGAGTATTGATTAACTGATTTATCAAGAAAATACATCCCTGTTTGGATACGAGCAGGTAGAGGCGGCTCTTGCACAGATGTATCCTAGGGGAAAAACCCAAAAACACCGCTTTAAGCTAGACTCGAATAGGAACTAGTGCATGAAAATGAGCCTTGCTGTACTCTTGGTTGGAACACTCCTGGGGGATATGCTTTAGTAAATTCACAAGCTTAGTATGAACCCTAATTAAGGGAATTAAAAAAATTCCCCTAAGAATATATGTTAGAAAGTAGATCATGAATATCATAGATTGAAGCCTATGGATTCATAAGTTAAGGAAATAAAAGTTATTTATAAGTCATTAGTTTTTTCCTTAGATTACCCTTTATGTGTTACCACTAACTTTCTTTTTATTCCATCCAATGGTCAGTAATAGGAGGACTCGGTCTAACAACCAATGTGAAGATCAATGTGATGACTGTGCTAATGAGATTCCCTATCTGATGGGAGTAGGAATCGCGAAATTTGTCACACTTCCCTCTTAGTTAACTCAATAATTGAATAGAAACATGGGTCAAGAGGAAATTTCAACCCCCCCCCCCCCAAGAAAGAACAAGTCACTATCTAGAGCTTCATGAGACAAAGGGCTCCTACTTTTAATGGATCATCTGATCCCTCAATCGCCGAACAATGGATCAACTCCATTGAAAATATTTTCTCCATCCTTCAATGTTCTGAACTAGAGAAAGTTCTCCTAGCTGATAATCTTATAGAGGGTTAAGCTGATCAATGGTGGACGTTGATAAAAAATATGAATATTGAGGAGGATATCGAGGTGTTGGAATGGAATGATTTCCAAAAGATATTTTTCGATAAATATTTTCCGCGCACCCTCCGACTTAAGATGAAAAGGGACTTCCTTTCCCTCAAGAAGAAAGATGAAGAATCTATCGGAGCGTACAAGGAAAAATTCACAAGGCTTGCATGACATGCCTCCGGGTTTGTCGTTACCCCTGAATTCAAGGTTGATCGCTTCTTTGGTGGGCTGAAACCTTGCCTGAGGAAAGCACTGGCAATCCGTGACTTCGACGGCTATGGGGAAATTTTCTAATGTGCCCTCAAGGTCGAAATAGAGATCAGAAAATCTTAGGGGTATCATGGGGATAAAAAGTGTAAGGTGGACTTAAATTATAGAGGTTCGATGGATAAATCCAACTATGATAAGAAAATATAGCACCCCACTTTCCAAAGGTGTGGAAAGAATCACACCGAAAATTGCCTAAAGGGGATGAGGAAATGCTTTAGGTGTGGAAGAGAAGGGCACCTAGCTGTTAACTGCCGACAAGAAAAACCCGCGACTACAACAGAGGAAAGGAACGCTCTTTTCGAACTTCAATGCGTTGTTCATTACTATAACTTCAAATAACTAGGGCATCTTGCAAATTAGTTCCCTAATCCAAGGGTTTTTGGAGGCAACCAACAACCTCCAAGGTAGCAAGGGAGATCTTTTACAATCACTACATCCAAAGTGAATCCCGACAACGAAGTGATGACAAGTACACTAGTTATTCATTCAAGAATAGCGAACATACTTTTTGATTTAGGTTCTACACATTCTTTTATATCCCAAAAGTTTAGTAGAATAATCCCAGCACCACCACAAATCATTGAAGTAAAGATGTCAGTGAGTATAACAAATGGGGAAATCATTACATCCCATGAATATAACTCCTCCCCTGTCATAACCTGTGGATTGAATTTTTTGGAGAACCTCTTCATACTCCCTCTGGTGGAATTTGATGCAATTCTTGGCATGGATTGGCTTTCCTTATATTGATCCAACATAAATTTCCATAATAGGGAAATCACTCTCCATGCGGAGAATCGACCCCCGATTCTATACAAGTGCAAGGAGGAAGATAAATATTTTTTAGCTTCATCATCTCTAGCATGGATATTACTACCCTATGAGCACTCATATCTAGCTTAGAGGATTGAGTCCAAGGAAGAAACCATTCTTGAATACATGCCTATTATGGGGGAATTCGCTGAAGTGTTTCCCGAGGAATTGCCTAGTCTTCCTCCTATAAGAGATGTTGAATTCTCAATTGTCCTTATACCTGGGGAGTTTCCAATATCAAAGAATCCATATAGAATGGCTATTGTGGATATTAAGGAGCTGAAGAAATAACTACTAAAGAATCTGGATAAAGAGTTTATACGCCCAAGTGCTTCACCATGGGGTGCACCGGTCCTCTTCTTCAAGAAGAAGGATGGGTCAATGCACCTTTGCATCAATTATCATGAGCTTAGAAAAATCACGATAAAGAAAAAGTATCCTATCCCATGAATTGATGAATTGTTCGATTAGTTGTGTGGAGCACAATACTTTTCCAAGGTAGATTTTTGGTCAAGATATTATCAAGTAAGGGTGAAGATGGAAGATATTCCCAAGACTGCTTTTCGGACATGATACGGGCACTATGAATTCATAGTAATGCCTTTTGAACTCACTAATGATCCAGCAATCTTTATGGAATTTATGAATAGAGTCTTTAGGGATTACCTCAAAAAAATTGGTAGTCTTTATAGATGATATTATGATATACTAAAAAACCAAGGAGGATCATGAGGATCATATAAGAAGAGTACTAGAGACCTTGCGGAAGAAGAATCTCTATGAAAAGGTACATAAAGTGTGAGTTCTGGTTGAAGGAGGTATCATTATTGGGCCATATCATCACAAGCAATGAGATATCTATGGATCCCTCCAAAATAGATGCAATTGAGGGATGGTCGAGGCCAACATCGGTAACGAATTTCCGTAGCTTCTTGGGGTTAACTGGATATTATCGACGATTTGTGAGAAATTTCTCACCATTGTCCAACCCTCCTACCAAGATAACTCGGAAGGGTGTAAATTTTTCATGGAGTGATGAGTGTGAAGAAAGGTTCAAGGAGTTGAAAATAAGGCTTATCACTATGCCAGTTCTCACTTTACCCACAAGAGGATAACTTTTTGTGGTATTCAGTGATGCTTTGAAGAAGGGCCTAGGCTGTGTGTTGATGCAAAATGACAAAGTCATTTCTTATTCTTCAAGGAAATTGAAAGTTCATGAGCAAAATTATCCAACACATGATCTAGAGTTGGTTATGGTGATATTCTCTTTAAAAATTTAGCGGCATTATCTCTTTTTGGAGAAGGGTGAAATATATACAAATCATAAAAGCCTCAAGTATATATTCACACAGAAAGAGTTGAATATGCGCTAATGAAGATGGTTAGATCTGATCAAAGACTATGACTACTCAATCCATTACCACCTTGGGAAAACGAACAAGGTGGCAGATTTTCTAAGTATAAAGGACCCAAAAATTCTATTATTGATAAGAGTTGAGAAGGATCTAATCTTCTTAGACTTGATGAAGATGGACATAGGAATCATAAAGAAGGGAACATCATCAATCCTTTCACAAATGATTGATCAACCATCTCTTTTCGAAAGGTTAAAGGATGATCAAAAGGATTATGTGGGAATTCAAAAGAAATTGGAAGCTATTAGAAGAATAAAATCCTCATAGTTCAATGTTAATAAAGAATGAATTGTGAGATTTGGGAAAAGACTATGTGTTCCATCAAGTCCAAAGCTGAAGAAGGAACTTTTGGATGATGCACATAGTTCAAATTTATATATTCACCCAGGAAACACAAAGATGTATCGAGATCTCCGAGAGCATTACTGGTGGGATAATACGAAGAAGGATATCGCTAAGTATACATCAAAGTGCCTGGTGTGTCATAAAGAGAAGTCAGGGAGGTAGAAGTCTAAGAGGATGATGCAACCATTGCCTATACCAGCATAGAAATGGTAGAACATCACCATGGACTTTATCACTGGACCTCTGAAGACATCCAAAGGAAACAATGAAATATGGGTTGTTATGGATCATCTTAAAAAGTCTGCACACTTCATTTCAATTCGAGAGGATTTCTCATTGGATCAGCTGGCAAAGATATATATCAGGGAAGTGGTAAGACTGCATAGAGTACCACTATCTATTGTGTCCGATCGAGATCCAAGATTCACATCTATGTTTTGGAAGAGTCTTCAACATGCTCCGGATACTGAGATGAACTTTAGTAAATCTTATCACCCTCAAATTGATGGCCAATCCGAGCAGACTATCAAAACACTTGAGGACATGTTGAGATCATGATCAATGGACTTCAAAGTAGGATGAGATCAACATCTTCCTCTGGTTGAATTATCCTATAATAATAGTTTCCACTCGAGCATCCGAATGACACCTTATGAAGACCTATATGGGAAGAGGTGCAGAACACCAGCATGTTGGGATGAACTCGGTGAGTATAAGCTGCTAGGACCAAAAATGGTCAAAGAAATGGTGGAGAAGGTGAAAACCATTCAGTAGCATATCAAGGCATCCCAGATTCGACAAAATAGCTATGTAGACAACCGTCGATGAGAACTTTAATTTAAAGTTGGATACATGGTATTTATATGAATATCCCTATGGAAGAAGGTCATAAGGTTTGGAAAGAATGGGAAGTTAAGTCCTAGGTACATCAGCCCCTTCGATATTCTTGATCGTGTTGGGGTTGTGGCCTATCAACTAGCACTTCCACCTACCATGGACAAAGTACATTATGTCTTTCATGTATCTCTCTTAAATAAGTACATACCAGACCCTTCACATGTACTCTCTTTAGAGGTAGTACAGAAAGAGGATGATCTTTCTTATGAGAAGAAACCAGTGAAGATCTTAGATCGTAGAGAAAAAGTTCTACGAAATAAGACAATGCCCCACATCAAGGTATTGTGGTGAAACCACAAGTTTGAAGAAGCGATGTGGGAATCAGAGGAAGTGATGAAGTAGAGTTACCCACATTTTTTTTAGAGTGGGAAAAATGAAATTTCGAGGGAGAAATTTCTTAAGGAGGGAAGATTGTAACAACCAAAACTTTCATTAATGGAAATTACTCTTGATCTAATTAAATGTCTTATTATGATTATATAAAATTTGAACTTAATTGGTTTTATGTTTCTGGATTTTAAAATACCGTTATGAATTGTGACCATTGCTAATATAGTCATTGAACAGTGATCACATGGTTAGTATAAATATAGGGCTTTAACAAATCCAATTTACTCAGAAAAAGGAAGAGATGTCCTCATCCAGTATACTTTCCCCATATGAAACCCATTTGTCGGAGCTCATAAAGGAGGTGGAATCATTGGGCGTCTCTCTTGACCAAGCCCAAGCGGAGCTTGAACATGTTAAGCTTGAGCAGAACCGACTATGGGAGAAGTGGAAGTTAATAGAGATTACCACTGGAGAAATGTTATCTGAGCCACCCCGAGAGTCTGTCACCATCGCACACCTTAACCTTTGGTCTTATGTGAGTGTTATAAGGGGTTATGTAAAAAGACCCTATCACTATGACTATGTACATTATTTTTGTATAAAGAATGTGCATTCATTTTATTATTGTTACTTTGTAAATAGTTTTTAAAGCACAAATAGTATTTATCATGAAATAAATGATGATGTTTAATGAATCCATGTTTTATGATCCATGTGGCACACTTATGAATGAAATGAAATGATTAAGAAGGGTGCACCCTGATAGTGCTCCGATGCATTGGGTAAAGTATAGTATCATGATACGTCACCTGCAATGAGTGTTGACTCATGATAATTCAATTGCAATGAGGGTTTACTCGTGATTCATGTGCAATGAGGGTTTATTCATGCTCCATGTGCAATGAGCATTTGCTCATGCTAATTCCATGTTAAGTGTTATTGTCACATTTCCATGTTATGATTATCATGCTTTATTATGCCTTTATGTTCATGTTTCTCTTGTGCTCCATTTATATGCCTATTTTCTAACATGTATGGTATTCCTCATGTTATTCCATGTTTATTCCCTTATTGGACTTTAAATATCACCCTTTTCTTATGCATGTCCCCACGTTATCCTATGCAATGCTATGTACGAGGGAATGTAGTGGCTATGTAAAGGAAGTTTTCAGTAAGATGTTGCGTTTCATGTTTTAAGTTGTTATGTAATGATCTTAATCCCCAAAGACACTAGACCTCTCAATCTTCCATATTGAATCAAGTGAAGAGTGTATGTAATAAATCAGGTTTAAGTGTGTAATAAAGAGCAGAGTTGTTATAGTTGGTATCAGAGGATAGGTTTAGTTATTTTTGGGTTTAGGATTAGAAAACACTAGTGAATACTTAGAGACACGAATAAGTATAATAAAAAAATCTATAAGTATTAGTGAGTATTGAGTAATTGGTTTATCAAGAAAATACATCCCTGTCTGGATAAGAGTAGGTAGAGGCGGCTCTGGCACATATGTATCCTAGGGGTAAAACCTGAAAACACCACTTTGAGATATACTTGAACGGGAACTGGTGCACAACAACGGGCCTTGATACACTCTTGGTTACAACACTCCCAGGGGATATGCTTTGGTAAATTCAAAATCATAGTATGATCCCTTATTAAGGGAATTAAAAAAGTGCCCCTAAGAATATATGTTAGAAAGGAGATCATGAATAACATAGATTGAAGCCTAGGGATTCATAAGTTAAGGAAATAAAAGTTATTTATAAGTCATCTGTTTTGTCCTTGTATTACCCTTTATGTGTTACCCCTAAATTTCTTTTTATTCCAGCCAATGGCTGGTAATAGGAGGACTCAGGCTAACAACCGATGTGAAGATCAATGTGATGACTGTGCTAATGAGATGCCCAATCCGATGGGAGCAGGAATCAAGAACTTTGTTACACTTCTCTCTCAGTTAACTAAAGAATTGAATATAAACATGGTTCAAGAGGAACGTTCAACCCCCCCCCCCTCAAGAAAGAACAAATTACTATCAAGATCTTCATGAGACAAAGGCCTCCTACTTTTAATGGATCATCTGATCCATCAATCGCTGAACAATGGATCAACTCCATTGAAAATATTTTCTCCATCCTTCAATGTTCTGAACAAGAGAAAGTTCTCCTAGCTGCTTATCTTATAGAGGGTGAAGCTGATCAATGGTGGACGTTGATCAAAAATATGAAGATTGAGGAGGAGATCAAGGCGTTGGAATGGAAGGATTTCCAGAATATTTTTTTCGATAAATATTTTCTGCGCACCCTTCGACTTAAGATGGAAAGGGACTTACTTTCCCTCAAGAAAAAGGATGACGAATCTATCAGAGCGTATGAGGAAAACTTCACAAGGATTGCACGATATTTCTCCGTCTTTGTTGTTACCCTGAAATTCAAGGTTGACCGCTTCTTTGGTGGGCTTAATCCTAGCCTGTGGAAAGCGCTAAAAATACGTGACTTCGACAGCTATGAGGAAATGGTACGATGTTCCCTCAAGGTCGAAATAGAGATCGGATAATCTCAGGGGGTATCATGGGGATAAAAAGAATAAGGTGGACTTCAATTCTAGCAGTCCAATGGATAAATCCAATGCTTCTAAGAAAATCTAGAACCCTACTTGCCAAAGGTGTGGAAAGAAGCAACTCGGAAATTTCCTAAATGGGACGAGGAAATGCTTTAGGTGTGGAAGAGAAGGGCACCTTACTGTTAACTACCGACAAGAAAAACCCACGACTGAAACAGAGGAAAAGAACGCTCCGTTCGAACCTCAACACATTGTTCATTACTGCAACTGTAAAGAAATAGGTCATCTTGCAAATCAGTGCCCTAAGCCAAGGGTTTTCGGAGGCAACCAACAACCTCCAAGGCAACAAGGGAGAGATTTTGCCACCACTACTGCCGAAGTGAACCCTGACAATGAATTGGTGATAGGTACGCTAGTTATTCATTCAAGAATAAAGAACTTACTTTTTGATTTAGGTTCTATGCATTCTTCTATATCCCAAAAGTTTAGTAGAACAATACTAGCACCACCTCAAATCATTGAAGTAAAGATGTCAGTGAGTACGGAAAATGGGGAAATCATTGCATCCCATGAATATAACTCCTTCCCTATCATAATATGTGGATTGAATTTCCTGGAGAACCTCTTAATACTCCCTTTGGTGGAATTTGATGCAATTCTTGGCATAGATTGACTTTCCTTATATATATCCAACATAAATTTCCGTAAGAGGGAAATCACTCTCCATGTGGAGAATCGACCCACGATTCTATACAGGTGCAAGGAGGAAGATGAATCTTCTTTAGCTCCATCATATCAAGTGTGGATATTACTTCCCTATGAGAACGCGTATCTGGCTCAGAGGATTGAGTCCAAGGAAGAAACCATCCTTGAAGACATGCCTATTGTGATGAAATTATCTGAAGTGTTTCCCGAGAAATTTCATGGTCTTCCTCCTAGAAGAGATGTTGAATTCCCAATTAACCTTACACCTAGGGAGTTTTCAATATCAAAGACTCCGTATAGAATGGTTGTTGTGGAGCTTGAGGAGCTGAAGAAACAACTATAGGAGAATCTGGATAAAGGGTTTATACGCCCAAGTGCTTCACCATGGGGTGCACCAGTCCTCTTTGTCAAGAAGAAGTATGGGTCAATGTGCCTTTGTATCGATTATCATGATCTTAGAAAAATCACAATAAAGAACAAGTATCATCTCCCACAAATTTATGACTTGTTCGATCAGTTACGTGGAGCACAATAATTTTCCAAGGTAGATTTGCAGTCAGGATATTATCAAGTAAGGGTGAAGAAGGAATATATTCCCAAGACTGCTTTTCTTACAAAATATGGGTACTATGAATTCATAGTAATGCCTTTCGGACTCACTAATGCTCCAAAAATCTTCATGGAATTGATGAATAGAGTCTTTAGGGATTACCTTGATAAATTTTTGGCAGTATATATAGATGATATTCTGATATACTCCAAAACCAAGGAGGATAATGAGGAGCATCTAAGAAGTGTACTAGAGACCTTGTGAAAAGAGAAGCTATATGAAAAGGTACAACAAGTGCGAGTTCTGGTTGAAGGAGGTCTCATTCTTGGGCCATATCATCATAAGAAATGGTATATCTATGGATCCCTCTAAAATAGATACAATTGAGGGATGGATGAGGCAAACATCGGTAATGGATATCTATAGATTCTTAGAGTTAGCTAGATATTATCGACTATTTGTGATAAATTTATCACGATTGTCCAACACTCTTACCAAGATAAATCATAAGGGAGTAAAGTTTTCTTAGAGTGATGACTGTGAAGAAAGCTTCAAGGAGTTGAAAATGAGGCTTATCACTATGCCCGTGCTCACTTTACCCATAAGTGGAAAACTTTTTGTGGTATTCAGTGATGCTTCGAATAAGGTCCTAGGTTGTGTATTGATGCAAAATGACAAAGTCATTGCCTATGCTTCAAGACAATTGAAAGTTCATGAGCATAATTATCCAACACATGATCTGGAGTTGGCTGTGGTGATCTTTGCTTTAAAAATTTGGTGGCATTATCTCTTTGGGGAGAAGTGTGAAATATATACGGACCACAAAATCCTCAAGTATATATTCACATAGAAAGAGTTGAACATGCACCAATGAAAATGGTTAGAGATGATCAAATATTAGGACTACTCAATCCATTACCACCTTGGGAAAGCGAATAAGGTGGAAGATGATCTAAGTAGAAAGGACCCTATAATTATATCATTGATGAGAGTTGAGAAGGATCAAATCTTCTTAGACTTGATAAATATGTACATGGGAATCATAAAGAAGGGAACATCATAAATGCTTTCACAAATGATTGCTCAATCGTCTCTTTTGGAAAGGTTAAAGGATTCTCAAAAGGATGATGTGAGAATTCAGAAGAAAGTGGAAGCTATCAGAAGAGGAAAATCATCGGAGTTCAATGTTAATGAAGAAGGAATTGTGAGATTTGGGAAAATACTATGTGTTCCATCAAGTCCAGAGCTGAAGAAGGAACTTTTAGATGTTTCACATAGTTCGAATTTCTCTATTCACCTAGGAAACACAAAGATGTATCGAGATCTCCAAGAGAATAATTGGTGGGATAATATGAATAAGGATATCGCTGAGTATACATAAAAGTGCCTGGTGTGTCAGCAAGTGAAGGCAAAGAGGCATAAGTCTAAGGGGATTATGTAACCATTGCCTATACCAGCATGGAAATGGGAGAACATCACCATGAACTTTATCACCAGACTTCCAAAGACATCCAAAGGAAACAATGCAATATGGGTTGTTTTGGATCGTCTTACAAAGTCTGCACACGTCATTGCAATTCGGGAGGATTTCTCATTGGATCAACTGGCACATATATATATCAGGGAAGTGGTAAGGCTACATAGAGTACCACTATCTATTGTATTTGATCGAGATCCAAGATTCACATCTAAGTTTTGGAAGTGTCTTCAACATGATCTGGATATTGAGCTGAACTTCAGAACAACTTATCACCCTCAAACTGATGGTCAATTTGAGCAGACTATCCATACACTTGAGAACATGTTGAGAGCATACTCAATGGACTTCAAAGGAGGATGGGATCAACATATTCCTTTGGTTAAATTCTATTATAATAACAGTTTCCACTCGAGCATCCGAATGACACCTTATGAATCCCTATATGGGAAGAGGTGCAGAACACCAGCATGTTGGGATGAAGTCAGTGAGCGTAAGCCGCTAGGACCAGAAATGATCGAAGAAATGGTGGAGAAGGTGAAAACCAATCAGCAGTATGTCAAGGAAGCCTAGAGTCAACAAAATATTTATGTAGACAACCATCGACGAGACCTTGAGTTTAAAGTAAGATACATGGTATTTCTATGCATGTCCCCGTGGAATAAGGTTATGAGGTTTGGAAATAAAGGGAAGTTAAGTCCTAGGTACATCGACCCCTTCGAGATTCCTGATCGTGTCAGGGTTGTGGCCTATCAACTAGCACTTCCACCTACCATGGCCAAAGTACATGATGTCTTTCATGTATCCCTCTTAAGGAAGTACATATGAGACCCTTCACATGTACTCTCTTCATAGGTAGTACAAAAAGAGGATGATCTTTCTTACGAGGAGAAACCAGTGAAGATCTTAGATCATAGAGAAAAAGTTCTACAAAATAAGACAATGCCCCACGTCAAGGTGTTGTGGTGAAACCACAAGTTTGAATAAGAGATGTGAGAATCATAGAAAGTGATTAATCATAGTTACCCACATTTGTTTTAGAGTGGTAAAATGAAATTTAAAGGGAGAAATTTCTTAAGGGGGGAAGATTGTAACAAACCAAACTTTCATTAATGGAAATTCCTCTTGATATAATTAAATGTCTTTTTATGGTTATATAAAATTTAAACATCATTGATTTTATGTTTCTAGATTTTAAAATACAGTTATGAATTGTGATCGTTTCTAATATAGTCATTGAACAGTGATCACATGATTAGTATAAATATAGGGCTTTAAAAAATCCAATTTACCCAGACAAAGGAAGCGATGACCTCATCTAGTAGACTTGCCCCATAAGAAGCCCATTTTTCAGAGCTTCGAAAGGAGGTGGCATCATTGGGCGTCACTCTTGACCAAGCCCAAGCTGAGCTTGAACACGTTAAGCTTGATCAGAACCGACAACGAGAGAAGTGGAAGTTAATAGAGATTACCACCCGAGCAATGTTATCCGAGCCACCCCAAGAGTCTGTCACCATCGAACACCTTACACTTTGGTCTTATGTGGGTGTTATAATGGGTTATGTAACAATACCATATCACTATGACTATGTACATTATTTTTTTATAAAGAATGTGCATTCATTTTATTATTGTTACTTTGTAAATAGTTTTTAAAGCACAAATAGTATTTTTAGTTAATATTAAACTAAGAAATCTATTTTGATGAATTAATGGATTTTTGAATTAAATAATATTTTCATAAAATATTATTATTATTATTATTAAATTAATTTTTATTAAATATAAATGATCATATAATATTATGAATGCAATTGTAATTTTTATTAAGGTTTGAAAGCAATTTTTGTCAAAACCCATGAATTTTCGATAAATGTCGGTTTTTATTTTAAAAGTAAAAATTAAAATATTTATAAAATTATTTTAATAAAATGAATATTATTTTTGGAATCAGGATGTCAAAATTATCCAATGGTGAATTTTTCATAATTTTATGAGACAATCAAATTTTTGGGTAGAAATTAAATATCGTTTAAATATATAATGTGTTTTATGACATCATAATGACCAAATAGTGATTTAATAAAATACTATAAACATTATTTTCGGCCAATATATGTTTTAACATTAAAATAATGTGATTTTTTGTTTTTTTATTTATTTTACAAAGCTTTAGTGGACCCTTCAATACTTATAAAACATTTTGTCTTTTTAAATTGTTTTCCATGAGAGTGTGACTCACCTCCACATAAGAAACCCTATTATTTTAATAAGTTAGGACATTAGATTTATAAACTATTGTTTTACACTCCCCTTTGGAAAAAATCATGGTCAAAAACCATGGGATGGTTTGTGGTTTTGATTAGTTTAATGTGAGGTGTCCCAAACCTAAATAATAAAGAATTGCCTCTCCTTTCCTATATAAACTCAACCAAGATCCCACTTCCTCTTCACTAAAAGCCTTTGGAGTTAGACCAACCCCTTACCTCCTCTCTCTAGAATCCTTCCAAGGTGCCCCAAGCTCCCATTAATCCTCTCTCAAGTCTCTCCCAAGCCTTTGGGATCACACTTCCAAGTAATGGATTTCTTCCTTTCTCATTTTTTTCCAATTTTCTTTAAATTGTTATGCCCTTTTTTTCAATTAAAGATGTTGGGGTATGATTTAGAACCTCCCCTATACTTTCATATTTATGTTTGAGTGATGGTAGACCCCTTTCTCTCTCATTAAACACCTCCCATGTACACCCGTTACCATACCGAAATTCCATAAGGAATTTCTCTCTCCTCATTTACATTCAAGTAATTCTTTTGTATCATGAATCTAAATTCCATTACAATTTTTGGGAAATGTATCTATATAGACCCAGTACTATCCATTTCATGTAAATATTATGAGACACCCCTTTATCTCTCATCAACCATTTTTATGAATTCTTATGTCACGTCGTTATGCTGCCAAAATTGCACCACGATTTTCCAAGCCAAAGTCATTGTGTAGTAAATACCATGCCCAGTTCTCTATCAAGGGTATTAACCTTTATGCACATTTACTTATTGTTTAAAGAGGTTCATGTATGAATTCCACACTCCTTTATCATGTAATAAATGATGATGTTTAATGAATCCATGTTTTATGATTCATGTGGCACAATTATGAATGAAATGAAATGTTTAAGAAGGGTGCACCCTGATAGCACTCCAATGCATTGGGTAAAGTATAGTACCATGATATGTCACGTGCAATGAGTTTTGAATCATGATAATTCAAATGAAATGAGGGTTTACTCGTGCTTCATGTGCAATGAGGGTTTACTCATGCTTCATGTGCAATGAGCATTGGCTCATGCTAATTCCATGTTAAGTGTTGTTGCCACATTTCCATGTTATGATTATCATGATTTATCATGACTTTATGTTCATGTTTATCTTGTACTCCATTGATATTCCTATTGTCTAACATGTATTTTATTCGTCATGTTATTCCATGTTTATTCCCTTATTGGTCTTTAAAGCTCACCCTTTTCTTATGCATGTCCTCAGGTTATCCTATGCAATGCTAAGTATGAGGGAATGTAATGGACATGTAAAGAAATTTTTCAATAAGATGTTGGGTTTCATGTTTTAAGTTGTTATGTAATTATCCTGATCCCCAAATACACTAGACCAATCGATCTTCCATGTTGTATCAAGTGAAGAGTTTATGTAATAAATCTTGTTTAAGTGTGTAATAAAGAGCAGTGTCGTTATAGATACTCTTTAGATAATTCTTCTGATAATAATAGTTCTGGATATAATAATATTGGTATTATTTCTAGAATTCCTAAAGAAATTTTTATCTTATGGATAAGGTACACACTACTGAGAACCTTATAAACTTATCTTTAAATGATAATTATCCTGATGAAAAAGATTATATATCTTTAGATGAATAATATTCCTTAGTAGAAGATAATATTCTTACTTCTTATGATGAAGTATCTAGTTTTTCTAAACTTATTGAAAATGAAAATGTCAAAGTTGTTAAAAAACTTGATAAAGATAATTATAGGATAAGTGTTTTAACAAAAAAAAGTATCATATCTTTCTAAATATATTGATAAGATTTTTTTTGAAATTGAATCTATTTCTAAAGATTTTGAATAAGTAATTTATGAAAAAGATAGTTTACAAACCAATTTTGATAAACTAAATTCTAAAACTATTACTAAAGAGGATAAGAATTTAGCTGTAAAACTAAAGTTTGAAATTTCTTCTCTTAAGAAACTATAATAAAACTTTACCACTGATAAATAAAATTTTGATAATATTTATAAACAACTTCTTTCTCATGGAACTGGTTCTGACTGTGATATCAAAGTTAATGCTTGAGTGTATGAAGTTATTAAATATTAAAAATAAGTCAAAGTTGAAGAAAATGAAAATTATTTCTATTAGTGATGATACTATGAAGAGAATGATATTTGGTTTTGATTCAGAATAAAAAACGTTTGTTGATATTTTTGGTGCTACTGCTCCGGAAGAAAAAAATTCTAAGAAACATGAAAAAAGTGTTCATAAAAAGAAGAATAAATTTTATTAGGGTGATTAGGGTAAGAAAAGGAAAGAAGATACATCTTATCCTCAAAAAGTTAAGAAACAAAAGATAGTAATGAATTAATTAAGAGATGAATGGATTAGAAAGAAATTATAAAGGAAGGAAGGTGATCCTCAATTCGGATTAGATCCAGCAGAGGCTTTGTCCTTAAAAATTCATGGTGTTGATGTTTTGGAAGAAGAAGCGAATAAAAAGAAACAAAATAAGAAACTTAAAGGTGAAAGATTAGTAGAATCCTTGATTAAAGGAGTAGATACATCCTTAGAAAACATTGTTTTACATCCCTCATAGACCAATCAAATAAATCTAAATTCTAGATTAGTCTTTTAAGAAACTGTTGTGGTTAATGCTAAATTTTCCTTTATTGCAGACAATGGAAAGGGTAAAGTAGTTGAAGAATCTAAACCTCCTAAAATTCAAGAAAAACCATCTGAATCAGAACCACTTGTCACGGCCTATTTAAGATTATAAGAACAACTTCATGAAAAGTTTATTAAATCAATGGAGTAAGGAACTGTAGGAATTGATGAATTAGGTAAAGCTGGAGAAGGAATATAAGGAGAAAGTGAATACGAAAAAGAGTATGTTGAAGAATAAGTTTTTGATGATAAAAATAAATAATTTGATGAAGAGGATAAAGATAAAGAGGAAGAAAATGATAATAAGGAAGGTGAATATGATGAGGATCAAGATGATGAGGATAAAAATGAGGAAGATGAAAACAATGAAAAAGATGAATATGTCCAATCTGATAAGTTTTATTTAATGACATCCCAAGCATCATCATTAAATTTACCCTCCAAAATTGATCAAAAATTTAAAACTCTTGAGAAGAAAAAATACCCATCAGAGAAAGAAGTCAAATCATTATCTAAGAAGGATGAAAAAGATCCGAATTCAAAAATATAAGGTAATAGAGATCACTCCGATAAAAGAAATTTTGTTGAAATTTATGATGGAAAGGAAGTTGGTGAAAGAGTTGAAAAATTAATACCAAAGAAGTATGACAAATGGAAAATAAAAATTGTGGAAACCAAAACCATTCATTCTCAACTGACTAACATTAAGGTATCTAATTCAGTGAATATGATTACAATTCAGGTAGTTGATTATATAATACAATATTTACATAGAATAGAAGAAATTATCCCATAATTTACCAAATTAGAATCCAAGGTTGATTTGATTCATGAAAATAAAATTCAAAAATTGGAGTCAATTAAAGTTTTATCAGATAGAGTGATTCGAAATGAGGCTGATCTCAAATTCCTTCAAGAAATTTCTCAAGATCATAAGAAAGCATGCAATAAAGTGGTGAAATTGTCTCACAATGTCGATGCCAATGTAAAGATAGATGAATAATATATTGAAGATTTGAAGAAAATTATGAATGAATCCACAAAATCATTTAACGAGTTATCCAAAGTTATATCTAATAGGGTGAAATTTTTGGAGAAGTTCAAGAATACAACTAATATTTGGACTCAGGAATTTAAAGAATTAAATGGGAAGATGAAATATATGCAGTCAAAGTTTTCAAGACTCAAAAATTAAAAAAGATGAAATCATCGATATGAAGAAACAAAATGAAGAATTATAAAAAATACTTCGGTTTCAGGAAGATAAAATTCAATCCCAAGATAAAGTTATAGAAAAGTTTGAGTAAGAAAGGAAATAGTTCAAAAATATGAAGATCATTCTCATATATTTAATGAAGAAATATTAACATATTTTTCCCTTTTAACTCTTACCATATTTTTATTTTGTAAAAAAAAAATCAATGAATAACTTCTTTATCTCATTTCAAATTGTTTAGATGTTTTCCAATTCTGATTAGTTGAATGTTATTTCATCTTTTTATTGATGATCAAGTACTTCATTATTTTGTTTCATATATTTTTTTCTCTATCCATTTTTATGAAACCTAAGACTTTTTCCCATTCTTTTTGAAAATAAAAAAGGGGGATAAATAATTGTATTTGGGGAGAAATGTTTCCTATTCTTATACAAATAGGGAGTAATTCCATTAAAAAGGAGAATACAATCCTTAGGGGGAGATTTTATCCTCAGGAGGAGTTAAGAATTATTCTTTAATTTTGAATATGAAGTACTTAAAATATAATGGACTGTAAGTTTTTCAAAGTTATTTTGTATTTAATCTTTTTGTTTTGTGCTTTACAAAAAGGGGGAGATTATTGAGTCAAAAGTTTTAATTATGACTTTTCCATTTCTTTTATTTTGGAAATCACAAACACTTTATTAAATATTTTATTACTAATTTTTTATGTCCAAATTATTTTCACAATGTTTTTGTAGAAAATATATACTTTTACCATACTTAGAAATAGTTATAAAGTATTCATGAATATAAAATAACTTTATTCATTATGATTATTGAAAAGAGTATGAAGCCAATATACTTTGGATTCATCTTTATCAGATCATATTTAAGACTTTTGTCTTGTATTTGTACTGAAAAAGTATTTATAATCATACTGATGTCGGAACTGATAAAAATTGAATTCACACTCATGGAGATTATCGTAATGGAATCTATAAGAAAGTCCATCAGACTAACCATGTTTAAAATCTGAATACGGAAAATTGATTTCTAATGTAAAAGAAAACCTTTTTAACTGTAATGGTATAATTTAATAAAACATCAGACAATCAACTAAAAAATATCCATTGAAGTGACAGGTGTCCAAGTCATTGTGAAAAACTTAGAGAAATATGACCATTGGGAAGGAAATATGACCATTGGGGATTCACCTATAAATACCCAGTCATTTGAAGAGTTTGAAGAAGATAGATTATAGTTTCCAAAGTGACGATTGATTTCACTATGTGAGAGATACAAAGATTACAAAGCATTAACAACTTGTTCTTAGTCTTTTGTAATTGTTTTAGAGTTTTTTCTTCTAAAGGGAACCTTGTTAGGTTGTCCCTTTAAGAGTTCTTTTGTGATGTAATTGTGCATATGATTTGTGATTATGATTTTGGGGTTGTGGGGATAACAAGATAGAGCTGATCCATCAGATCAAGGGCTACTGGGGATAGGTAGATAGAACAAAACGATATTCATATCAAGGGATTTTCTTACTGACAAAATATAGACTTTATTATAATTATAAAAAAAGGACACCTTTAGACAAGGTTTCTGGCTACCTTACTCTTAAGATTAAAAGAGATTTATTCATTTTAATAGATGTAATTCATTCTTACACTATTATATCTATTTAATTAATTATTTCTTACAAGTATTAAATTGAACTATTCTTATTTGTAATTGTCTTATCATAATGTATCTGAATACGATAAACGTTAATTTTTTAATCAGATATTTTGTGAATATTATCTATTTAATTTGTTGTAATTGAATCTTATGTTATTACAATTAATTTACTCTGATATAATCATATCCATTCTGATTATGATATAATCATATTCTTTATTATTATAATTATTTTACTCTGATATGTTGAAATCATCCTGATTATGATACTTAAGTAATCAGACTTAGGGCTAAGTCAGAATCCTATCTTTTTTACTTAAATAGGCTTGTGAATTGGTTTAGTTTAAACTATTTTAAACTAAAGATGTTTAAATCTACAATTTACCCACCCTCTTATAATTTTTCCATCAAGAACATATTCTTTCGATCCTAATATCAATATATCTCATATTGATATCCCACATAGGTGCAGTAGGATTATGCTCCATAGAGGGGAGATGGAGTAGGTATAGGTTGAACTCAAGACATTCCTGGTGTTTAGGGACCTCGACCTAATCATGGTCATGGAGGTGGTCATCAGTAGAGAGGTAGAGGGGCTAGGTATGGTTAGTTTCACACACTGGAGGTAGTTATGATAGAGGGGAATAGAGATCATCAGAGGTGCAATTAGTTTTTTTAGTACCCATGTCTATAACTTGTATGATTAATGGGGTTTTCACTACTATTTTTCACCCATTCTATTCCATGCTCTGATACTATACATAAAGAGGATTCCCTTTCCCTTGGTGTTGACTATGCTAGTCAGAGGCCATACCAACTTTTTTGATGTGTGTTGGGGGTGTAGACTGGTGATGGGGACACATCAGTCTCATGAGGATCTTTTCTTACCACAGATGAAGCCATATTATGTCATCCTTAGCATCAAATGATTGTATTTAATGAATTTTATATTCAACTACTTCCAGAAGAGAGTCATTTTCTCAGATGTGGATGGCCAGCGTGTGGTTTTCACTAGAAATCGGGGATGTCAGGTGGGAAGTTGGTGTGTGGAGACCATTCTTTCTTTGATAGTTGAGTTTTTGGTGGAATCAGTAGAAACTGGGATAATTTATGTCCCTAGGGTTATGTATGAGTTTCTATATGTTTTTCCAAAGGATGTGGTGATGCTACCCCCGAGGTGTGAAGTTGAGTTCAGGATGGAATTGCAGCCTGGTGCTTCTCTAATTTCGATGGATCCTTATTAGATGAAACCTTATGAGTTGTGGGAGTTGAGTATTCAGATATATAATATGATGTCGAAGGGTTTTATGTGGCTCAATGTATCACTATGGGGTGCTCGGGTTTTATGTGGATCAATGTATCACTATGGGGTGCTCAAGTGTTTTTCACCAAGAAAGAAGATGGTATTTTGAGGTTATGTATAAACTACCAGTGGTTAAATCGGGTGATAGTCAAAAATTGTTACCCTCTTCCGAGGATAGATGATCTCTTTGACCAGTTGAAAGGGATGAGTTGGTTTTCTAATATTGATCTATGGTCTGGATATCAATAGTTGATGGTGAAGGAGGGAGATATCCTAAAGACTTCCTTCAATGTAGGTATAAGCACTTAGAGTTTGTTTTCATGCCATTTTATGTTATGTACGCACCAACTGTGTTCATAAGTCTTATGAACTTCATGTTTCATGAGTTCTTAGACCGGTTCATCATCATATTAATCAATGATATCTTTTTCTACTCTAGGCTAGAGGAGGATCATGCCAATTATCTCAGAATTATTTTACAGGTCCTTCGACACCACCAACTTTATAGGAAGTTTTCCAAGTGTGAGTTCTGGACATGAGAGGTGGATTTCCTTAGACATGTGGTGTCTCAGTAGGTAGTGTTAGTAGACCTATTGAAGGTCAAATTAGTTGTTTCCTGGGTATCACCAAAGAGCGCGGCATATTTTTACCATTTTCTTAGTCTTGTAGGCTATTATTGGATATTTGTGACAGATTTATATCAAGTTGCATTCCCATTGACAATGTTGACCAGGAAGGACCTGAATTTTGTGTGGACTGATCAGTGCCAGAAAACATTAAGTTTATTAAAGGGGAAGTTGGTTTGTTCTCCAGTGCTTTGGTTTCCTAAGGAGGGTGTGATGTTTGAGGTGTTTTGTAATGATTCTCATATAGGCTTGGGATTCAGGTTGATGCAACAGAGGGAAATGATCTCTTATGGGTATATAAAGTTACATTCCCATGAGCGTAACTATGCCAAACATGATCTGGAGCTCACATCGGTTATGTTTGTGCTGAAGTAGTGGGGGGAATTACCTTATTGGGGAGAACTTTGTGGTTTTCATGGATCACAAGAGTTTGAGGTATATCTTTTCTCAGCATGATTAGAATTTGCGATGGTGGAGGTGGATGGAGTTTTTTCAGGATAATGATTTTGATATCTCCTATACCTCAGGAAAAGGAAATTTTGTGGATAATTATTTGAGTAGGAAGTCATGGAAGGATGTTGTTTAGGATTATAGGGATGCCTGAATATCCACGGAGGAGTTGGAATCCTTGCACTTATATGCATGGGTGGATGATAGTTGGGGCTGTTTTTTTATACGATGATACAATCTTATTTGATGTGGTAGGCATAGGAGTCTCAGTGGGGAGACTTAGAGGTAGAGGTGATGTGTGATCTTTTTTCCCATGGAGATGCTCCAAAGGGATGGTTAGAGGATGGTCAGAACCAAATGTTTTTTCATGGGAGGTTGTATATTCCAGTGGTGATGTGTGAGGGAGTCCTTAGTGAGTTTTATAACTCAACTTTGGCGGTACACCCAAGAGTATCAATGATGTATTGTGGCTTGAGGATATAATTTTGGTGGCCCAAGATGAAATGAGTAGTGGAAGATTTTATAGCAAAGTGTTTAGTTTTTCAGTAGGTAAATGTCGAGCATCATGTTTCTAGAGGTTTGTTGTATCCTTTAGATGTTCCTTAGTGGAAATGGGATGACATATCGATGTATTTATTTATAAGGTTACCCTGATCTTAGGGAGTTTGTGATGTTATCTGGGTGATCATGGACCGATTGATGAAATCGGAACACTTCTTAGCGATCAAGGAGTTAGAAAAAATGGATTCTTTAGCTAAGAGGTATGTGGATGAGGTGGTGTAGCTTCATAAAGTTATGAGGTGAATTATCTTGGATTGGGATGACATTTTACCTCATGAGTATGGGTTGATTGCAGCATGATTTAGGTAATCGGTTATGCCTCTATGCTACTTTCCACCCTTAGACTAATGGGAAGATATAATAGACTATCCAGACACTAGAGGATATTTTTCAGGTGTGCATCTTGGACTTTGGTGGATCTTGAGTATGAAACTTTCCATTGGTTGTTTTTTCTTATAACAATATCTATAACTATTCCACTGGAATGTCCCCATTTGAGGATTTTTATGGGAAGCCGTGTCATTCTCCATTACGTTGGACAGAGATTGGGGAGGCAATAGTTCTTGGTCCTTATGTGGTGTAGAGAATGATTGATATGGTTTAGATTGTTCATGAGAGGATGAAGTAGTGCTAGACTGAAATAAGTCTTATGTCAATCATAGGAGGAGTCCCTTGGAGTTCAACATTAGAGACCACATGTTCTTGAAGGTTTCCCCTCTATGTGGGCAGTGAAGGTTTGGCATGGGGAGTAAGATTTCTATTAGGTTTTTTGGTCCCTTTTATGTGTTGGGGAGAGTTTTTGAGGTTACATATTGGTTGGTATTTTCATCATGACAAGAGAGTATCCACAGTGTCTTCCATGTCTCTCAGCTTCATCGATATCTTCATGATGACTTCCATGTCATTGACTAGGGATAGTTGGATATCATGGATGATGCGACATTCGTGGAGCAGCTAGTAGATATCTAGGATCACCAAGAGAAGGCTCTTCATGAATGGAACATTCCCTTGGTTCATGTGTTGTGGAGGCATGGTGTCCTGGAGAATAGTAGTTGGGAGCGATGGAAATAGATGTATGCCCAGTACTCAGATCTATTTTTAGTTTTTCTTTTCTCTATTTTTCTTGTGATGTGATATTTATACCATGATGTTTTATGAGATGTATTTCTTTCCCTTATTTTGATGTGAAATAAAGTTTTTACATATGGAAAGGGAATTACATGATTCCTAATTGAGATTCATTATACTATGATGCGATTAAACCTATGTGGGAAAGTCAGTGCCACCCAGAGTGGATAGTTTCTTGACATGGAGGATGGAATTACCTAATTCGTATATTTGGGTTAGTGTGGTTTTTTGGTTGAAAAAATTATTGGTTTGGGCTATGTGAAGTTTGAGATGGTTATGTTTTACAATAGTTATGTGAGAGGAGGTGGTTTGTGGGTGTGTAGTGATGAGGTTGTGTGAGATGTTTTGTGTCTATTTGGTTGGGTGTGTTTGGCTAGTGGTAGTGTTTGAGGTATGAAAATATCCTCGAGAGGTATCTTGTGGGGTGGTTGTTCAGACCCCTTTTTTTTTCTGGGTGTGGTTTTGGATTCTCGAGGGAAAGAATTTTTTAAGAGTTATCTAATGTAATAGTCTCATAGTTTTTTTCATTGAAATTTTTGGTGGTTAGAGGTGTTTAGGGGACGTTTTGGGAGTTTTCAATGGAGGTTGGAGCCATAGTAGAGTTGCTGCAAGAAGTTCACCTCATGTATTGTTTACAAAATGTGTATAGGTGGTTCATGGCTTGTGTAGCAACTGATTCATGGCTTGTATGAAAATTATGGGGGAACCCATGAGACTTATTACACATCGTGTAAGTTTAATTCATGATATGTATTAATTAAATTCCAAGGAAACAAATTTTTCATTGAAATATTGAATTTTTAGAAAACCTAAGCTTTACATATCGTGTAATGTTTACACAACATAAAACTGAAAAAAATTCTAGGTTTAATTATTTTCATTCATCCATGCCCTCTTCCTCTCTTATTTTGGATGATCCCTAGGCACCTTGGGAGAATATTCTAGCCCCCTTCCCCTCACTTTGATTCATTGAATCCGATGGATGCCCGTTGGTGATCGATGGTAAGATCTTCCTTCTTCTTGGTTATTTGCCTCTAGTTCTTATCTCAGAGATCCATTATAGTGGTGAAGTTTTGTTTTGTAGTGTGATTTGGGATATTTCTTAATTATCCTTTGGTGTGGTGTAGGTTGATTCATGATCTTGTGGTGTAGTTTTGGTTTGTGGGTGTTTCTTCTTCATCCCACAGTGTGCAACAAGTTGGAAAAGCTTCTTTGAGGTAGGGAATTAATCGTTTCTCTTTATTGCGTCTCATGCAGGAGGGTTTTAATCTTGTTCATATATTGGTTATGGTTTTTCTAGATTAATAAAAGATAAATAATTATCTAATTGAAATTCAAGGGGGAAAAGTGGGAATGATTCACATGTTTTTACAGATTTCATATTATTGTGATATTGTGATTGTACGGGTTTGATACCCCACTGAAAATCATGGATGTTTTGGGATTTGTTTGAACTAGATGATATATGTTGTAACTATTTTTTCTGTTTCTACTGTTTTGTTATCAATCTAAAATGGAAATTGGCTAACCACTTATATTTGGTTAATAAATTTTTTGCCCCTAAATTTATGGATTGTGTGATAAACCCCCCAAAAATAAATTGAAATGTGATAAAATCCCCTTTGTTAAATATGTAACATGGACTTTGATGTGTTGTTATGTGTGGTCATTCTTACGGGAGGAAAATGTGTGGTTATGATTCGATGTGGGGTTGATGGGTGATATATGGTTATGCTTTTGGGGTGGTGAGGTGGTGGTGGTTTGGCCGTGATTTTGGAGCGGCGATGTGGTGGTGGTTTGGTTGCAATTTTTGGGTGGTGAGGTGATGGTTCAATGGGGATGATAAGCTACATGTAATGTGTGGTTGTGTTGTGTTAGATTCCCAAGTAGAGATGGAATAAATAATTTTTTGATAATTATTGAAATAGATGGGGTTTAGTTTGGTTAATGGGATGGAAATGATTACTGAATAAATAAATGATGGGTTTTGTGGTTAAATGTTGTTGGTGATTAATAATGAAAAAATGGGCTAGGTAATGAAATTGGTTGGTTGGAAATGCGAAATGGGGTTTGTGTCTTATCGTGTGGTGTTATGCATTTAGTGGTGGAAACAAAAGTGGTGTTGTTGTGAGTTTATTAGTATTTAGATATGGACCCATAGGTTGGGATTATGTGTGGATATATGTATATAATTTTATATTTCTTGTGATTTCTATATGCTCCTCGCCCGCATCGAGCACTATTTGCCGACACCCATATATTTACACAGGGGTGTTTTTACCAACATCCAGGTGATGAGGATGGATGGATGGCTACTGGATCTTCCATGCTCTCTCTTCCAGGCATGTATACATGCATATCTCCTGATGGACAGAGGTCAGTTAGTGTATTAGGTGATGGACTAGGTGTTTTCGGGTGTGATGTCATATGACTGTGTTGCGGGGCGGTGACCTAGGTGTTTTTGGGTGAGATATGATATGTCCATGATATGGATTGAATTATAGTTGGGTTCATGCATGGTAGGAGGAGGGAATGAGGTTTATTTTCTTTATGTTCATGATACCCTACTACTCTAGTTATCGTTGTGATGTGATGGACTAGGTGTTTTTAGGTAAGATGTGATGTGGCTGTGTTGTGGGGCAGTGGCCCAAGTGTTTTTGGGTGATATGTTAAGTGAACATGCTTGTGGGGTGGTGGTATATGTTATTCATAAGAGATGGGAGCACCATGATGTATGATTTTGGGGTATAAGAGTGGAAAATCAATGGAAAAGTGTTCGGCATACCCTTTATCAATATGATTCTTATTATGTTACTACACTTGGCTTGACACTACTAGAAAATAGGGCTATATCCACGATTTTATAGGTCCATGGCTATAGCATAGTTTATAGCCACAATTCTATTAAAATTGTGGCTATATCATTATTTATAACCACAGTTAAAAAAATATGTGGCTATTTTTTATTTTTTTACCACCTATCAGGCTCCTCATCCACACTATCCGTGAAGCTCTCCTCCTCTCCTCCCCTGATCCGCGACTCCTCAAACCCTTGACCTGTACCTACTCTTCGCGCACTCCTCCTCAACGTCCCCTGCTACACTTTCTAGCCAACAGTGTTTTATGGTGGCCTCCCCACCCTCACGCTCGACTTTCCCCTCCCACCCTTGACCCTCTCCCCTAGTGAACACTCCTCCTCCCTCATCGTTCATCCTCCTCCACTTTCTCCCTCACTGTTCCTCCTCCTCCAATTTCTCCACTCACGATTCCTCCTCCCCCTTTGGTTCTAAAATAGCCAACACACTTTCCCACCAAATTGGCTCTAACATGGATCTAACGCCTCCCTGTAGACACTTATCTAGTGCTACCAGCCCACCTCCTTGTTGACTCGACTCCGACGCCTCCCTACAGACGCTACTATGGTGCTACCATCCCACCTCCCCTAGACACAAACTCCCCATATCCTTGTCGACATATCTCTAAAACCCCCACGCCTCACCACAAACCTCCTCTCATGTAGCTCTCTACTGTTCGATGCCACTCTAACACGTCCACACCACCTTCTGCGGTCCTCCTCTGATGCGGATACCCCACCACCACGAGACCCTTGTCCTCCGAAATGGCCACCCCACCACCCTAATTTCTCACTTGAACCCAGCCCTACCCTTGTAATACCCTCATGTGATTTCTCACTAACCCCATTTGAAGACACTAGGTAAATCCTCCATTCAGTTTTTGGTTGGTATGTTATGCTTCATGATTATTTAGTAATGTTTTTGACTTGATTTAGATGATCGATTATTAATTATATTGAAAAACTCCCACTTTGTTGTGAGTATCTTATTAGTAATGATACCTAGATACATTAAAAATCTCTAACTTTAGTGTGGGTAGTTTTTTGGTAATTAGAAGGTAAGGTGTGGGGGGTATTCAGTCCACTATTGAGTTGGTTATACCCATTATTGGTTGTTTCTCAATGCATGATGGACCCCTTGGTTTTTATATTGAGTAAACTTGTGTGGGTTTTTGAAACATTGAAATTATGATTGAAATATTTATAATAGTCATATTTTATGTAATGTTTGTTTATTATTAATAATGTTGTCCAATTACCATTTTTATATAAATTTTTCAATTAATTAATTTTATGGTTTATTTTTGTTTATTTTATAATAGGGAAGTGGGATGGATCTTGGGCTCCACACTATAGTGTCCATCCCAAGATCCATCCCACTTCCCTATCAGTTATAAGGCTATTATTTACTAATAAGGGAACATTTAAACAAGAAAAGACACAATTTAATCTATAAACTCATGTGGAAAACACAATAATTAAATTGTACATCATATGTAACATTCATTGATTATGTAACACTTATAGTGTGGGTGTTGTTTCTCAAGAAAAAGTTTGAGGTATTCATAATCTTCTTCAGATGGAGATCCATGATGGGAAATGAGATTGGTTGCAAGATTAAGAACATGAGGTCTGATATTGGTGGGGAGTATATAATCTTATAATTTTAAAGGATCTATTTATGGAAAGAAATGTAGTTTAAAAAGAATGTACTATGAACTATGAAACATAATAAAGTATCAGAGAGTATTAACTATCCATTTGTTAAAAAATAATGGATTTTGAGAATTTATATGGGATTACCCATGGTACTTTGGGATAAAGTGGTAATTTCACAACATACACAATAAATTAGAGTCTTTATTCCCTGTTAGGGTAAGAACTAACAAAATCCTATTAGTCCAAAAGGATGTTTCAATTCACCCATCTCAAAGTATTCTATGCACTAACCTATATCCATGTTGATTCAAAGGAATGGAAAAATATTGATTCTAAGTCATGAGTATGTTACTTTGTGGGATATAGAAATGAAGATATTGGTTTTCAACTATGGGACAAACCCCTTTAAAAGGTGGTAAGAAGTCAAAATATGATCATAAATAAAGAGATCATATTAAAGTATCAAATATTATATGGGGTTTTATATGATATAAAAGTATAATCAAATATTGTAGTTCAAATGAATGGATATCCAGACATTTCAGATATTCTAGAGAGTCATGGAACCATGATAGTACCAAAAACACTAAACTTTACAGAGGATTTTCCTAAAGGTGTCCATGTTTTGATAAAATTTATAAGGCTTGAAGTACCAAAAAGATAAATGACTATTGAATCTTGATAAAAGGATCTATAAGATAAAACATTGTAAGTTTCAATAATGGAAGGAGGATGAAAATAGGGACAACTGCATAGATCCACCAAAGAGAGTTTCCAAGTGTATAGGTATGGTTGTTATATGACCTAATTTATTTTAATGGATGATGATAGAGTGGTCAACTTGGGAAAAATTCATTAAAAAATGGGTTTATTAGTTTAAGTAATAAGTGTATGATAGTTAGAGGTACAAGTCAATTCTAGTTATAAAGGGGTTTCAAAAATCAAAAGGTTTGGATTCCTTAGATGTCTTTTCACCAGTAGTTAAACATATGACTATTCATAAGGTATTGAGGATCATTTCCCCATCGAATTTACATTTGGAGAAGTTATATGTGAAGAAAATATTCCTCCATAGGGACTTATATGAGGATATATACATAGATAATGTGGTTGGAATTAAGGATAATAAAAACTAAGATCTTATGTGCATGCTCAAATGAAGCCTTTATGGGTTAAAGTAGGTTATATGTAATTGTAATCATAAGTTTAAATACTATATGATTATGCGGAAGTTCATCCAAATAACTGATAACCATTTCTATTATCAGAAGGTGTTTGATGAAGGGAGTTTAATCATCCTACTTCAATATATTAATGAAATATTGATTATAAGTTTAGTAAATGAATAAATAAATTAAATGATGGATAAATTGTCTAGGATCTTAGAGATAAAGGATCTTGGTATAGTGAAAAGGATTTTGGGTATGAGGATTGTGAGAGAATTATGTGTTGGTACTTTATCCTATAGCTAGTTGTATTATGTTCATTGGGAGGTGGATCACTTCAATATAGGAGAGGATAAAATTGATAACCAGGCCCCTGGTTAGAAACTTCAATATATTAAAGGAGAAGTAACAGAAAATGAGAGATGAGGTAGAGTAAATGATAAATATTCCATTGAATCAGAAATCATAAGAATGATGTACACCATGGTTTGTACTCATCCTGAAATTATTCAAGAAATGAGAGTTGTCAGTAAGTACTTGTTAAATCTTGGAAGAAAAAATTGAGAAGATGTGAAGTGGATCATCCAATAGTTAAAAGGTTCTGAAATAATGACAGTTTACTTCATAATAGATGAGTTGTTACATGGGTTTGCAGACTTTGAAAATGATGGGGATGGAGACAATTAGAAAATAATGACCAGCTATGTGTTTAATTTTATAGGAATGATAATTATATGGGTATCAAAACATTAATTAGTATTTTCACTCTCAACAATAGAATTAGATTATTACACGTTGATGGATGTTGGTAAGGATCTAATCTATCTATAGGTGGTGGATGTTCTCAAAAGGAAGAAATATGATTAAATTATATTCATTAATTCACAAAGAGGGATTAATTTAGCAAAAAAAATACAGTGTTTCATCCTAGTAAAAATCATATTCATATAAATTATCAAATAATTCACAAGTTTTTAGAGGAAAACTATTGGATATATGGAATATATAAGAGACTCAATGTTTAGTTGACATGCTAACAAAGGTCATAATCCATGATGTGCTAAGGCGATTTTATGCCTTAATTAGGTTAGGATAATCTGAAGGCATATTGGGAAACCATACTAGCTATAATGGAATATTCAAGAGTGGAAGTAAGTCCATGTAATATTATAGAGGACTTGGTGGGGAAGCTTGGAGAATAATTCTAAATTGGGAGATTGTAAGGCTTGGCTATGAAAACCATTTTCTAAAAAAATAAATTAGTCAATAATATGGAGGAACTTTAGGCATCCAATGTCCAATGTTTTGGATGGTGATGGTGGATTGGCAGTGAACAAGGTCTAAAATTCCCAAAATTTTAGAAATTGAAAGTCATTCCTACTTATAGGAAGAATGATTCCATCAAATGATTATCTATATGACAATGGTTGGATAATATAGTTAGACAATATGATTAGATGGTATACCTAAAAGTTTCTAATGGTTTTTACCTTTAATCACCTCTCATGAAGTTAATTCCATTTTTTAGAAAATAAAAAAATTAGTAATTATCTTATTATTAAATAAAATTTTTTGAAAATGAAGTTACTTATTCACCCTAATGTTCCTACAATGCATCCTTTTTTCTTAGTGAATTTAATGGGGGAATATTTATATATAAAGGACCTTAGAAAACATGATTCATATAAGATTAAATATTTCCCTTTTATCTAAAACATTTTTTCATAAAAATGATCCTTTTATTCTATTATTTTCATAAGATTTTCCTTTATAAGTCCTTTAAAACTTCAACTTATTTTTTACAAATTTTTCCCTTTTCATCCCACATGATTATTACACCTTCTTTTCACAAATGAATTTCTATTATGGTTTCCATATAAGGTTCAAACTTTCATAAAAATATTTTCCTCCAAGAAATATTTTCCTTTTTGAAAATATTTTTCTTCATGAAATGTTTTTCTTTTTGAAAAAATTTCATTTGAAAAAAATTTCATTTGAAAATTTTATTCCTTTGATACAAAATATTATTTTACTTTGATTTTTTTCAGAGAACCTCTCTGTGGACTCCAAACTTTCACATTCATCACAAAACCAAGTCCAAACACTTCTAGAAAATATCTATCCATAGATGTATCATGATTTACCCTTCCTAAAATATTTTCAACTTGAATTTTTAACAAACACAATCTAAATAATCTGAAAACAAACATGATGGGTTTCAGATAAAATAGTTATCATAACTTTTTGAATTGAAAGTTATGATGTAACGTGATTAGTTAGATTTGACTTATTATGTTATGATTATTTGAAAGGAGTGATTCCTAATATTTTCTTCTTTTTTTAAATTTTTTTAATATTTAATGATATCTTATGTGTTATTTTTTTTGAAATTATGGAACCTATAAAACTAGTTGATTAGCCTCATGAGAAGGATATTAAGACTAAGTGTTCTGGTGAGGGAAATATGGAATGATAATATTATCATGTTCCTCTGATGGGTGAGTATTATATTGAAGTGGAGAAAAATATCGCTAAGAGTCTTCTTAAACTGATTCAAAATATAGAAGGGAGACCACCTTAGAAATTAGTAATGATTCTTGATATATTTTTACATTTTCAAGTTAGTATTGTGTTGTTTTTAGAAGAGATGCTAGGTCTCACAGAGCTTAAGAATGGATGGAGGGTATGAATATAATCTTTTATCTGATTGATTCTAAAGAAGAGAAGAGAGATAAGATTTACATCTTTATACTATATGGACCATCTCAACACTATTGGGATATCTTAGTCCAATTAAAGAGGACTGAGGGGGTGTCATGGGAAACATATACATTTTCAAAATTACAGTGCTTATAGTGATACTTATGATTATAGATACACTATAATACATATAAATTTTCAAAATTACAGTGCTTATCATCGAAGGATTTATCATAAAAATTTTTGGAAAACATCTTGGGTAAGTGATTTCATATTTATACATTTGATATCTTCTCAAAGTAGACTTGTTTCATTCTTTAACTATTATGTGATTCAATCTTGATTTGGATTTTAAACATACATAATTGAATTACAAAATCATTTATCACTCCTTTGACCACATTGATTACAATTGCAACAGATGGTCTTCACATTTTGAAAATGCAAAAGGCTAGACATCTCATAACATCATCCTATATATAAAAATCATTGAAAAAGGTATGATTCTCCTCTATTTATTCTTTTTTTAGTATGAAAGGTATAAATTATTGTCAATATTTTTCCTGACTTGCAGTAATCAAAGTGGTTTTCCATAAGATCATTAAGTTTCTACAGCAAAATGCAACTGGCTAGACTTCTCATAACACCATCTTGAATATAACAATTATTAAAAAAGGTATGATTCTACTCTCTTATTATTTAGTATAAAAGGTATGAATTATTCATGAATCATTGATTTTTCTATCACTATTTGATATTAAGAGTCTATAATAGGTTTTTCTTTGGTTCTCCTCAACTCTCTTCTCTATTTATAAAATATTTAGTAGAATGTGTTGGGGGAGTGTGTAGGGTGGGGGGAGGGGTATGTCCAGTGAGGGGGGGGGTTGTCCAGGGGTGTGGAGGGGGGATTTACAGGGGTGGGGGTATAGAGTGAGGCTTTGCTGAGGGGATGGGGTATAGAGTGAAACATATATATTTAAACAAAAAAAATTAACTGAAATACATTAAGTGGAACCAAATATAACAATTTTTAGTGAAACCGAACCATACCAAATTGAAAACTATATCAACTTGAACATAACAAACACAATACCAAATCGTTATTGTTCATGTACCATGAGATTTTCCTGAAACAAAAATAGCTACATCTGAAGTTAACTTCAACTATTAAGACTAATACTATAATTGATTTGTTATTTTTTAATTTCATAATATATTATCTGTTTACATTATCAGATATCATAACTACATTTATAAAATCTTTATTAATTTAAAATCTTGTTAATGAAATCCCGAGCATGGTGCTTAGCCACTAAGGACACTGAGTTGGTGATGATGTAGGCTAGAATCTACGGGCTAAGGCTATGAAAGCTCTGAAAGCTACTAATGGGGATATAGTCACTGCTATCATGGAGCTTACCAACTAAGGTATATGGCACTTTTTCTTTCAATTCAGTTTCATGTGATGTGTTTGGAATACTTTGAGTTGGATGTTTCTCTCATTAATTTTCCTTTTCTAATTTTTTTTCTTCGTCTATTTTGTTAAGAGTTTCTATTTAAGATATGTTGTACTGGGTATGTATTTTCTATGATAAATATTATACATGGTCTATTACCTAGAATTTTATTAATATTCCCTAGTTACCACCCATGAAATAGTTAGGGACTTGTTTGGATAGGTATTAGAAAAACAAAAAAATGGTCAACCTTCATAACATAGAAGTGGTTTTACCTATCTCTAATGTATCTAGAAAATAATGATGTTTTATAAACTATGTTATGTTTCTCTTAATGCTTGTTTACCATTTTAGAAACCATAATGTGATGTACATATATTACATATGCTTAAGGAGTGGGGGGGGGGCTGTGCAAGGGGGAGGTGGAGGAATTGAGTTCTTTATGGAATCCAGTGGGGGGATGTGAAGGGGGGAGGTGAGGTTTGTAGGGGGCTGTCCAGGGGCAGGTGGGGGGTGAAGAGTGGGTAGGGAGGGGGGGTCATCCAGGAATGAGGAGGTGTAGAGTGGGGGGGATAGGGTGTGGAGGGGGGGGGGGGTCTATTCCATTATTGTGTTTGTGTTTCCCCTCTTCCATGTAGATTCTCTTAATGAACACTCATTGAAGTACAACCTTATATTTCTCTTATGTATGTATTAGATTTGTTCAAATCCAATCATGTATTGGTCTCAGTTTTATTAATTTATACTAGATAACAGATATGTATTTTCTGCATGAATATATACTACACAACTGATCCTCAGCTGCATGACATGTTGTTCATACCCCATGACTGAATTAGTTCTTTAAATTTCATTGTTTTATTATTTGTTTTTATTTATTTTATGTTTTAAATGAATATAATTCATGGTATAATGACGTGTTGGACAGATTATCAAAATTAATTTGTGAAAATGATGGATCCAGATGAGTTCTATGGGATATCCTCTTAGATAGACTCCTCGTCATTGAATCCATCAACAGTGAAGCATCACATGATTGGACAATGTTGTCATGAGTCCTCAGCCTATAGGAATAAGGATAGTGAAGATGAAACAATGAGGACAGTGAAGCACCACATGACTAAGATATCCTCTCAACCAACATGCATGATTCCTTATAAAAGATAATCACTAGGCCAGACTCCTTGGTTCAGTTTGGGTTAGGTTAGGTTTTCTTAGTTATATTTTATTTGGTTCATTTTTTTGGTTTATGTCAATTTTAACAGGTTTATTTTGTTCAATTTGGGGCTATTCAGTTCAATTAAATTAATTTTAGATTCAATTAGGTATGTTTCAATTTTGTATTTCTCAATTATTCTTTATTGAAGTCAATTTTGATTGGTTTGAGTCAGTTTGGTTACATTATTTTTAGTTTGGTTCAGTTTCATCTTTTTCAAAACAATTTGGTTTGGTTCTACTCTACTCAATTTGGATTGATGATGTTTGATTGTTTTTACTTTTTTAAGGTTTTCTTATTAATTTTATTTTTTGAGGATTCTTTATGTTTTAGGGATTTTTAGGATTTTTTATGGTTTTATGGTTTTAGGGGATTTTAGAGATTTTGAGGGCAGGTTGGTGGGGGGGTATAAGGTGGGGGGCCTATCTAGGGGGTGGGGGTGCTGTAGGAGGGGCTATGTAGTGGGGTGGGGGGCTGTCCGGAGCGAAGTGGAGGGGGGGGGGATTTGCAGGGGAAGGGCTGCAGGGGGGATGTGTAGTGGGGTGGGGGTCTGTCCAGGGGGTGGGGGGGGGGGGGGGTCTATCCCGGAAGGAGGTTGGGGGGTGGGGGTCTGTCTAGGAAGGAGGGGGGGGTATGTCAAGGGAGCGGGGGTGTGGGGTCTGTCCAGGGAATGGGTGGGGGTTGTCCAGGGGGAGGGGGGGGATTTATAGGGGGAAGGGGGGTTGTATGGGGAGTGGTGGTGGTAGTGGTGGGGGGTGGGGGGTGTCCAAGGAAAGGGAGGGGGCTGCAGGGGTGGTCCAGGGGGACGAAGGGGGTTGTAGGTGGAGTGGTGGGGGGGGGGGGGGGTTGTCCAAGGAAAGGGAGGGGGCTGTCCAAGGAAAGGGATGGAGGGGGGTTGTCTAAATAATGTGCATTCATTTTATTATTGTTACTTTGTAAATAGTTTTTAATGCACAAATAGTATTTTTAGTTAATTTTAAACTAAGAAATCTATTTTGATGAATTAATGGATTTTTGAATTAAATAATATTTTCATAAAATATTATTATTATTATTAAATTAATTTTTATTAAATATAAATGATCATATAATATTATGAATGCAATTGTAATTTTTATTAAGGTTTGAAAGCAATTTTTGTCAAAACCCATGAATTTTCGATAAATGTCGGTTTTTATTTTAAAAGTAAAAATTAAAATATTTATAAAATTATTTTAATAAAATGAATATTATTTTTGGAATCATGATGTCAAAATTATCCAATGGTGAATTTTTCATAATTTTATGAGACAATCAAATTTTTGGGTAGAAATTAAATATCGTTTAAATATATAATGTGTTTTATGACATCATAATGACCAAATAGTGATTTAATAAAATACTATAAACATTATTTTCGGCCAATATATGTTTTAACATTAAAATAATGTGATTTTTTGTTTTTTTATTTATTTTACAAAGCTTTAGTGGACCCTTCAATACTTATAAAACATTTTGTCTTTTTAAATTGTTTTCCATGAGAGTGTGACTCACCTCCACATAAGAAACCCTATTATTTTAAGAAGTTAGGACATTATATTTATAAACTATTGTTTTACACTCCCCTTTGGCAAAAATCATGGTCAAAAACCATGGGACGGTTTGTGGTTTTGATTAGTTTAATGTGAGGTGTCCCAAACCTAAATAATAAAGAATTCCCTCTATTTTCCTATATAAACTCAACCAAGATCCCACTTCCTCTTCACTAAAAGCCTTTGGAGTTAGACCAACCCCTTACCTCCTCTCTCTATAATACTTACAAGGTGCCCCAAGCTCCCATGAATCCTCTCTCAAGTCTCTCCCAAGCCTTTGGGATCACACTTCCAAGTAATGGATTTCTTCCTTTCTCATTTTTTTCCAATTTTCTTTAAGTTGTTATGCCCTTTTTTTCAATTAAAGATGTTGGGGTATGATTTAGAACCTCCCCTATACTTTCATATTTATGTTTGAGTGATGGGAGACCCCTTTCTCTCTCATTAAACACCTCCTATGTACACCCGTTACCATACCGAAATTCCATAAGGAATTTCTCTCTCCTCATTTACATTCAAGTAATTCTTTTGTATCATGAATCTAAATTCCATTACAATTGTTGGGAAATGTATCTATATAGACCCCGTACTATCCATTTCATGTAAATATTATGAGACACCCCTTTATCTCTCATCAACCATTTTTATGAATTCTTATGTCACGTCGTTATGCTGCCAAAATTGCACCACGATTTTCCAAGCCAAATTCATTGTGTAGTAAATACCATGCCCATTTCTCTATCAAGGTTATTAACCTTTATGCACATTTACTTATTGTTTAAAGAGGTTCATGTATGAATTCCACACTCCTTTATAATGGAATAAATGATGATGTTTAATGAATCCATGTTTTATGATTCATGTGGCACAATTATGAATGAAATGAAATGTTTAAGAAGGGTGCACCCTGATAGCACTCCAATGCATTGGGTAAAGTATAGTACCATGATACGTCATGTGAAATGAGTTTTGAATCATGATAATTCAAATTAAATGAGGGTTTACTCGTGCTTCATGTTCAATGAGGGTTTACACATGCTTCATGTGCAATGAGCATTGGCTCATGCTAATTCCATGTTAAGTGTTGTTGCCACATTTCCATGTTATGATTATCATGATTTATCATGACTTTATGTTCATGTTTCTCTTGTACTCTATTGATATTATTATTGTCTAACATGTATTTTATTCGTCATGTTATTCCATGTTTATTCCCTTATTGGTCTTTAAAGCTCACCCTTTTCTTATGCATGTCCTCAGGTTATCCTATGCAATGCTAAGTACGAGGGAATGTAATGGCCATGTAAAGAAAGTTTTCAATAAGATGTTGGGTTTCATGTTTTAAGTTGTTATGTAATTATCCTGATCCTCAAATACACTAGAACTATCGATCTTCCATGTTGTATCAAGTGAAGAGTTTATGTAATAAATCATGTTTAAGTGTGTAATAAAGAGCAGGGTCTTTATAGATACTCTTTAGATAATTCTTCTGATAATAATAGTTCTGGATATAATAACATTGGTATTATTTCTAGAATTCCTAAAGAAAATTTTTATCTTATGGATAAGGTACACACTACTGAGAACCTTATAAACTTATCTTTAAATGAAAATTATCCTGATGAAAAATATTATATATCTTTAGATGAATAATCTTCCTTAGTAGAAGATAATAATCTTACTTCTTATGATGAAGTATCTAGTTTTTCTAAACTTATTGAAAATAAAAATGTCAAAGTTGTTAAAAAACTTGATAAAGATAATTATAGGATAAGTGTTTTAACAAAAAAAGTATCATATCTTTCTAAATATATTGATAAGATTTTTTTGAAATTGAATCTATTTCTAAAGATTTTGAAAAAGTAATTTATGAAAAAGATAGTTTACAAACCAATTTTGATAAAATAAATTCTAAAACTATTACTAAAGAGGATAAGAATTTAGTTGTAAAACTAAAGTTTGAAATTTCTTCTTTTAGGAAACTATAATAAAACTTTACCACTGATAAATAAAATTTTGATAATATTTATAAACAACTTCTTTCTCATGGAACTAGTTCTGACTGTGATATCAAAGTTAATGCTTGAGTGTATGAAGTTATTAAATATTAAAAATAAGTCAAAGTTGAAGAAAATGAAAATTATTTCTATTAGTGATGATACTATGAATAGAATGATATTTGGTTTTGATTCAGAATAAAAAACGTTTGTTGATATTTCTGGTGCTACTGCTCCGGAAGAAAAAAATTCTAAGAAACATGAAAAAAGTGTTCATAAAAAGAAGAATAAATTTTAGTAGGGTGATTAGGGTAAGAAAAGGAAAGAAGATACATCTTATCCTCAAAAAGTTAAGAAACAAAAGATAGTAATGGATTAATTAAGAGATGAATGGATTAGAAAGAAAGTATAAAGGAAGGAAGGTGATCCTCAATTCGGATTAGATCTAGCAGAGGCTTTGTCCTTAAAAATTCATGGTGTTGATGTTTTGGAAGAAGAAGCGAATAAAAAGAAACAAAATAAGAAACTTAAAGGTGAAAGATTAGTAGAATCCTTGATTAAAGGAGTAGATACATCCTTAGAAAACATTGTTTTACATCCCTCCTAGACCAATCAAATAAATCTAAATTCTAGATTAGTCTATTAAGAAACTGTTGTGGTTAATGCTAAATTTTACTTTATTGTAGACAATGGAAAGGGTAAAGTAGTTGAAGAATCTAAACCTCCTAAAATTCAAGAAAACCCATCTGAATCAGAACCACCTGTCAAGGCCTATTTAAGATTAGAAGAACAACTTCATGAAAAGTTTATTAAATCAATGGAGTAAGGCACTGTAGGAATTGATGAATTAGGTAAAGATGGAGAAGGAATATAAGGAGAAAGTGAATACGAAGAAGAGTATGTTGAAGAATATGTTTTTTATGATAAAAATAAATAATTTGATGAAGAGGATAAAGATAAAGAGGAAGAAAATGATAATAAGGAAGGTGAATATGATGAGGATCAAGATGATGAGGATAAAAATGAGGAAGATGGAAACAATGAAAAAGATGAATATGTCCAATCTGATAAGTTTTATTTAATGACATCCCAAGCATCATCATCTAATTTACCCTCCAAAATTGATCAAAAATTTAAAACTCTTGAGAAGAAAAAATACCCATCAGAGAAAGAAGTCAAATCATTATCTAAGAAGGATGAAAAAGATCCGAATTCAAAAATATAAGGTAATAGAGATCACTCCGATAAAAGAAATTTTGTTGAAATTTATGATGGAAAGGAAGTTGGTGAAAGAGTTGGAAAATTAATACCAAATAAATATGACAAATGGAAAATAAAAATTGTGGAAACCAAAACCATTCATTCTCAACTGACTAACATTAAGGTATCTAATTCAGTGAATATGATTACAATTCAAGTAGTTGATTATATAATTCAATATTTACATAGAATAGAAGAAATTATCCCATAATATACCAAATTAGAATCCAAGGTTGATTTGATTCATGAAAATAAAATTCAAAAATTGGAGTCAATTAAAGTTTTATCAGATAGAGTGATTCGAAATGAGGCTGATCTCAAATTCCTTCAAGAAATTTCTCAAGATCATAAGAAAGCAAGCAATAAAGTGGTGAAATTGTCTCACAATGTCGATGCCAATGTAAAGATACATGAATAATATATTGAAGATTTGAAGAAAATTATGAATGAATCCACAAAATCATTTAACGAGTTATGCAAAGTTATATCTAATAGGGTGAAATTTGTGGAGAAGTTCAAGAATACAACTAATATTTGGACTCAGGAATTTAAAGAATTAAATGGGAAGATGAAATATATGCAGTCAAAGTTTTCAAGACTCAAAAATTAAAAAAGATGAAATCATCGATATGAAGAAACAAAATGAAGAATTATAAAAAATACTTCGGTTTCAGGAAGATAAAATTCAATCCCAAGATAGAGTTATAGAAAAGTTTGAGTAAGAAAGGAAATAGTTCAAAAATATGAAGATCATTCTCATATATTTAATGAAGAAATATTAACATATTTGTCCCTTTTAACTCTTACCATATTTGTATTTTGTAAAAAAAAATTCAATGAATAACTTCTTTATCTCATTTAAAAATGTTTAGATGTTTTCCAATTCTGATTAGTTGAATGTTATTTCATCTTTTTATTGATGATCAAGTACTTCATTATTTTGTTTCGTATATTTGTTTCTCTATCCATTTTTATGAAACCTAATACTTTTTCCCATTCTTTTTGAAAATAAAAAAGGGGGATAAATAATTGTATTTGGGGAGAAATGTTTCATATTCTTATACAAATAGGGAGTAATTCCATTAAGAAGGAGAATAAAATCCTTAGGGGGAGATTTTATCCTCAGGAGGAGTTAAGAATTATTCTTTAATTTTGAATATGAAGTACTTAAAAGATAATGGACTGTAAGTTTTTCAAAGTTATTTTGTATTTAATCTTTTTGTTTTGTGCTTTACAAAAAGGGGGAGATTATTGAGTCAAAAGTTTTAATTATGACTTTTCCATTCCTTTTATTTTGGAAATCACAAACACTTTATTAAATATTTTATTACTAATTTTTTATGTCCAAATTATTTTCACAATGTTTTTGTAGAAAACATATACTTTTACCATACTTAGAAATAGTTATAAAGTATTGATGAATATAAACTAACTTTATTCATTATGATTATTGAAAAGAGTATGAAGCCAATATACTTTGGATTCATCTTTATCAGATCATATTTAAGACTTTTGTCTTGTATTTGTACTGAAAAAGTATTTATAATCATACTGATGTCGGAACTGATAAAAATTGAATTCCCACTCATGGAGATTATCGTAATGGAATCTATAAGAAAGTCCATCAGACTAACCATGTTTAAAATCTGAATACGAAAAATTGATTTCTAATGTAAAAGAAAACCTTTTTAACTGTAATGGCATAATTTGATAAAACATCAGACAATCAATTAAAAAATATCCATTGAAGTGACAGGTGTCCAAGTCATTGTGAAAAACTTAGAGAAATATGACCGTTGGGAAGGAAATATGACCATTGGGGATTCACCTATAAATACCCAGTCATTCGAAGAGTTTGAAGAAGATAGATTATAGTTTCCAAAGTGATGATTGATTTCACTATGTGAGAGATATGAAGATTACAAAGCCTGAACAACTTGTTCTTAGTCTTTTGTAATTTTTTTAGAGTTTTTTCTTCTAAAGGGAACCTTGTTAGGTTGTCCCTTTAAGAGTTCTTTTGTGATGTAATTGTGCATATGATTTGTGATTATGATTTTGGGGTTGTGGGGATAACAAGACAGAGCTGATCCATCAGATCAAGTGCTACTGGGGATAGGTAGATAGAACAAAGATGATATTCATATCAAGGGATTTTCTTACTGACAAAATATAGACTTTATTATAATTATAAAAAAAGGACACCTTTAGACAAGGTTACTGGCTATCTTACTCTTAAGATTAAAAGAGATTTATTCATTTTAATAGATGTAAGTCATTCTTACACTATTATATCTATTTCATTAATTATTTCTTACAAGTATTAAATTAAACTATTCTTATTTGTAATTGTCTTATCATAACGTATCTGAATACGATAAACGTTAATTTTTTAATCAGATATTTTGTGAATATTATCTATTTACTTTGTTGTAATTGAATCTTATGTTATTACAATTAATTTACTCTGATATAATCATATCCATTCTGATTATGATATAATCATATTCTTTATTATTATAATTATTTTACTCTGATATATTGAAATCATCCTGATTATGATACTTAAGTAATCAGACTTAGGGCTAAGTCAGAATCCTATCTTTTTTACTTAAAGAGGCTTGTGAATTGGTTTAGTTTAAACTATTTTAAACTAAAGATGTTTAAATCTACAATTTACCCACCCTCTTATAATTTTTCCATCAAGAACATATTCTTTCGATCCTAATATCAATATATCTCATATTGATATCCCACATAGGTGCAGTAGGATTATGCTCCATAGAGGGGAGATGGAGTAGGTATAGGTTGAACTCAAGACATTCCTGGTGTTTAGGGACCTCGACCTAATCATGGTCATGGAGGTGGTCATCAGTAGAGAGGTAGAGGGGCTAGGTATGGTTAGTTTCACACACTGGAGGTAGTTATGATAGAGGGGGATAGAGATCATCAGAGGTGCAATTAGTTTTTTTAGTACCCATGTCTATAACTTGTATGATTAATGGGTTTTTCACTACTATTTTTCACCCATTCTATTCCATGCTCTGATACTAGACATAAAGAGGATTCCCTTTCCCTTGGTGTTGACTATGCTAGTCAGAGGCCATACCAACTTTTTTGATGTGTGTTGTGGGTGTAGACTGGTGATGGGGACACATCAGTCTCATGGGGATCTTTTCTTACCACAGATGAAGCCATATTATGTCATCCTTAGCATCAAATGATTGTATTTAATGAATTTTATATTCAACTACTTCCAGAAGAGAGTCATTTTCTCAGATGTGGATGGCCAGCGTGTGGTTTTCACTAGAAATCGGGGATGTCAGGTGGGAAGTTGGTGTGTGGAGACCATTCTTTCTTTGATAGTTGAGTTTTTGGTGGAATCAGTAGACACTGGGATAATTGATGTCCCTAGGGTTATGTATGAGTTTCTATATGTTTTTCCAAAGTATGTGGTGATGCTACCCCCTAGGTGTGAAGTTGAGTTCAGGATAGAATTGCAGCCTAGTGCTTCTCTAATTTCGATGGATCCTTAGTAGATGAAACCTTATGAGTTGTGGGAGTTGAGGATTCAGATATATAATATGATGTAGAAGGGTTTTATGTGGCTCAATGTATCACTATGTGGTGCTCGGGTTTTATGTGGCTCAATGTATCACTATGGGGTGCTCAAGTGTTTTTAACCAAGAAAGAAGATGGTATTTTGAGGTTATGTATAAACTACCAGTGGTTAAATCGGGTGATAGTCAAAAATTGTTACCCTCTTCCAAGGATAGATGATCTCTTTGACCAGTCGAAAGGGATGAGTTGGTTTTCTAAGATTGATCTATGGTCTGGATATCAATAGTTGATGGTGAAGGAGGGAGATATCCTAAAGACTTCCTTCAATGTAGGTATAATCACTTAGAGTTTGTTTTCATGCCATTTTAAGTTATGTACGCACCAACTGTGTTCATAAGTCTTATGAACTTCATGTTTCATGAGTTCTTGGACCGGTTCATCATTATATTAATCAATGATATCTTTTTCTACTCTAGGATAGAGTAGGATCATGCCAATTATCTCAGAATTATTTTACAGGTCCTTCGACACCACCAACTTTATAGGAAGTTTTCCAAGTGTGAGTTCTGGACATGAGAGGTGGATTTCCTTGGACATGTGGTGTCTCAGTAGGTAGTGTTAGTAGACCTATTGAAGGTCAAATTAGTTGTTTCCTGGGTATCACCAAAGAGCGCGGCATATTTTTACCATTTTCTTAGTCTTGTAGGCTATTATTGGATATTTGTGACAGATTTATATCAAGTTTCATTCCCATTGACAATGTTGACCAGGAAGGACCAGAATTTTGTGTGGACTGATCAGTGCCAGAAAACATTCAGTTTATTAAAGGGGAAGTTGGTTTGTTCTCCAGTGCTTTGGTTTCCTAAGGAGGGTGTGATGTTTGAGGTGTTTTGTAATGATTCTCATATAGGCTTGGGATTCGGGTTGATGCAACAGAGGGAAATGATCTCTTATGGGTATATAAAGTTACATTCCCATGAGCGTAACTATTCCAACCATGATCTGGAGCTCACATCGGTTATGTTTGTGCTGAAGTAGTGGGGGGGATTACCTTATTGGGGAGAACTTTGTGGTTTTCATGGATCACAAGAGTTTGAGGTATATCTTTTCTCAGCATGATTAGAATTTGCGATGGTGGAGGTGGATGGAGTTTTTTCAGGATAATGATTTTGATATCTCCTATACCTCAGGAAAAGGAAATTTTGTGGATAATTATTTGAGTAGGAAGTCATGGAAGGATGTTGTTTAGGAGTATAGGGATGCCTGAATATCCATGGAGGAGTTGGAATCCTTGCACTTATATGCATGGGTGGATGATAGTTGGGGCTATTTTTTTATACGATGATACAATCTTATTTGATGTGGTAGGCATAGGAGTCTCAGTGGGGAGACTTAGAGGTAGAGGTGATGTGTGATCTTTTTTCCCATGGAGATGCTCCAAAGGGATGGTTAGAGGATGGTCAGAACCAAATGTTTTTTCATGGGAGGTTGTATATTCCAGTGGTGATGTGTGAGGGAGTCCTTAGTGAGTTTTATAACTCAACTTTGGCGGTACACCCAAGAGTATCAATGATGTATTGTGGCTTGAGGATATAATTTTGGTGGCCCAAGATGAAATGAGTAGTGGCAGATTTTATAGCAAAGTGTTTAGTTTTTCAGTAGGTAAATGTCGAGCATCATGTTTCTAGAGGTTTTTTGTATCCTTTAGATGTTCCTTAGTGGAAATGGGATGACATATCGACGTATTTATTCATAAGGTTACCCTGATCTTAGGGAGTTTGTGATGTTATCTGGGTGATCATGGACCGATTGATGAAATCGGAACACTTCTTAGCGATCAAGGAGTTAGAAAAAATGGATTCTTTAGCTAAGAGGTATGTGGATGAGGTGGTGTAGCTTCATAAAGTTATGAGGTGAATTATCTTTGATTGGGATGACATTTTACCTCATGATTATGGGTTGATTGCAGCATGATTTAGGTAATCGGTTATGCCTCTATGCTACTTTCCACCCTTAGACTAATGGGAAGATATAATAGACCATCCAGACACTAGAGGATATTTTTCAGGTGTGCATCTTGGACTTTGGTGGATCTTGAGTATGAAACTTTCCCTTGGTTGTTTTTTCTTATAACAATAGCTATAACTATTCCATTGGAATGTCCCCATTTGAGGATTTTTATGGGAAGCCGTGTCATTCTCCATTACATTGGACAGAGATTGGGGAGGCAATAGTTCTTGGTCCTTATGTGGTGTAGAGAATGATTGATATGGTTTAGATTGTTCATGAGAGGATGAAGTAGTGCTATACTGAAATAAGTCTTATGTCAATCATAGGAGGAGGCCCTTGGAGTTCAACATTAGAGACCACATGTTCTTGAAGGTTTCCCCTCTATGTGGGCAGTAAAGGTTTGGCATGGGGAGTAAGATTTCTCTTAGGTTTTTTGGGCCCTTTTATGTGTTGGGGAGAGTTTTTGAGGTTACATATTGGTTGGTATTTTCATCATGACAAGAGAGTATCCACAGTGTCTTCCATGTCTCTCAGCTTCATCGATATCTTCATGATGACTTCCATGTCATTGACTAGGGAGAGTTGGATATCATGGATGATGCGACATTCGTGGAGCAGCTAGTAGATATCTAGGATCACCAAGAGAAGGCTCTTCATGAATGGAACATTCCCTTGGTTCATGTGTTGTGGAGGCATGGTGTCCTGGAGAATAGTAGTTGGGAGCGATGGAAATAGATGTATGCCCAGTACTCAGATCTATTTTGAGTTTTTCTTTTCTCTATTTTTATTGTGATGTGATATTTATACCATGATGTTTTATGAGATGTATTTCTTTCCATTATTTTGATGTGAAATAAAGTTTTTACATATGGAAAGGGAATTACATGATTCCTAATTGAGATGCATTATACTATGATGCGATTAAACCTATGTGGGAAAGTCAGTGCCACCCAGAGTGGATAGTTTCTTGACATGGAGGATGGAATTACCTAATTCGTATATTTTGGTTAGTGTGGTTTGTTGGTTGAAAAAATTATTGGTTTGGGCTATGTGAAGTTTGAGATGGTTATGTTTTAGAATAGTTATGTGAGAAGAGGTGGTTTGTGGCTGTGTAGTGATGAGGTTGTGTGAGATGTTTTGTGTTCATTTGGTTGGGTGTGTTTGGCTAGTGGTAGTGTTTGAGGTATGAAAATATCCTCGAGAGGTATCTTGTGGGGTGGTTGTTCAGGCCCCTTTTTTTCTGGGTGTGGTTTTGGATTCTCGAGGGAAATAATTTTTTAAGAGTTATCTATTGTAATAGTCTCCTAGTTTTTTTCTTTGAAATTTTTGGTGGTTAGAGGTGTTTAGGGGACGTTTTGGGAGTTTTCAATGGAGGTTGGATCCACAGTAGAGTTGCTGCTAGAAGTTCACCTCATGTATTGTTTACACAATGTGTATAGGTGATTCATGGCTTGTGTAGCAACTGATTCATGGCTTGTATGAAAATTATGGGGGAACCCATGAGACTTATTACACATCGTGTAAGTTTAATTCATGATATGTATTAATTAAAGTCCAAGGAAACAAATTTTTCATTGAAATATTGAATTTTTAGAAAACCTAAGCTTTACACATCGTGTAATGTTTACACAACATAAAACTGAAAAAATTATAGGTTTAATTATTTTCATTCATCCATGCCCTCTTCCTCTCTTATTTTGGATGATCCCTAGGCACCTTGGGAGAATATTCTAGCCCCCTTCCCCTCACTTTGATTCATTGAATCCGATGGATGCCCGTTGGTGATCGATGGTAAGATCTTCCTTCTTCTTGGTTAGTTGCCTCTAGTTCTTATCTCAGAGATCCATTATAGTGGTGAAGTTTTGTTTTGTAGTGTGATTTGGGATATTTCTTAATGATCCTTTGGTGTGGTGTAGGTTGATTCATGATCTCGTGGTGTAGTTTTGGTTTGTGGGTGTTTCTTCTTCATCCCACAGTGTGCAACAAGTTGGAAAAGCTTCTTTGAGGTAGGGAATTAATCGTTTCTCTTTATTGCGTCTCATGCAGGAGGGGTTTACTCTTGTTCATCTATTGGTTATGGTTTTTCTAGACTAATAAAAGATAAATAATTATCTAATTGAAATTAAAGGGGGAAAAGGGGGAATGATTCACATGTTTTTACAGATTTCATATTATTGTGATATTGTGATTGTACGGGTTTGATACCCCACTGAAAATCATGGATGTTTTGGGATTTGTTTGAACTAGATGATATATGTTGTAACTATTTTTTCTGTTGCTACTGTTTTGTTATCAATCTAAAATGGAAATTGGCTAACCACTTATATTTGGTTAATAAATTTTTTGCCCCTAAATTTATGGATTGTGTGATAAACCCCCCAAAAATAAAGTGAAATGTGATAAAATCCCCTTTGTTAAATATGTAACATGGACTTTGATGTGTTGTTATGTGTGGTCATTCTTACGGGAGGAAAATGTGTGGTTATGATTCGATGTGGGGTTGATGGGTGATATATGGTTATGCTTTTGGGGTGGTGAGGTGGTGGTGGTTTGGCCGTGATTTTGGAGCGGCGATGTGGTGGTGGTTTGGTCGCAATTTTTGGGTGGTTAGGTGATGGTACAATGGGGATGATAAGCTACATGTAATGTGTGGTTGTGTTATGTTAGATTCCCAAGTAGAGATGGAATAAATAATTTTTTGATAATTATTAAAATAGATGGGGTTTAGTTTGGTTAATGGGATGAAAATGATTACTGAATAAATAAATTATGGGTTGTGTGGTTAAATGTTGTCGGTGATTAATAATGAAAAAATGGGCTAGGTAATGAAATTGGTTGGTTGGAAATGTGAAATGGGGTTTGTGTCTTATCGTGTGGTGTTATGCATTTAGTGGTGGCAACAAAAGTGGTGTTGTTGTGAGTTTATTAGTATTTAGATATGGACCCATAGGTTGGGGTTATGTGTGGCTATATGTATATAATTTTATATTTCTTGTGATTTCTATATGCTCCTCGCCCGCATCGAGCACTATTTGCTGACACCCATATATTTACACAAGGGTGTTTTTACCAACATCTTGGTGATGAGGATGGATGGATGGCTACTGGATCTTCCATGCTCTCTCTTCCAGACATGTATACACGCATAGCTCCTGATGGACAGAGGTCAGTTAGTGTATTAGGTGATGGACTAGGTGTTTTCGGGTGTGATGTGATATGACTGTGTTGCGGGGCGGTGACCTAGGTGTTTTTGGGTGAGATATGATATGTCCATGATATGGATTGAATTATAGTTGGGTTCATGCATGGTAGGAGGAGGGAATGAGGTTTATTTTCTTTATGTTCATGATACCCTACTACTCTAGTTATCGTTGTGATGTGATGGACTAGGTGTTTTTAGGTAAGATGTGATGTGGCTGTGTTGTGGGGCAGTGGCCCAAGTGTTTTTGGGTGATATGTTAAGTGAACATGCTTGTGTGGTGGTGGTATATGTTATTCATAAGAGATGGGAGCACCATGATGTATGATTTTGGGGTATAAGAGTGGAAAATCAATGGAAAAGTGTTCGGCATACCCTTTATCGATATGATTCTTATTATGTTACTACACTTGGCTTGACACTACTAGAAAATAGGGCTATATCCACTATTTTATAGGTCCATGGCTATAGCATAGTTTATAGCCACAATTCTATTAAAATTGTGGCTATATCATTATTTATAACCACAGTTAAAAAAATATGTGGCTATTTTTTATTTTTTTACCACCTATCAGGCTCCTCATCCACACTATCCGTGAAGCTCTCCTCCTCTCCTCCCCTGATCCGTGACTCCTCAAACCCTTGACCTGTACCTACTCTTCGCGCACTCCTCCTCAACGTCCCCTGCTACACTTTCTAGCCAACAGTGTTTTATGGTGGCCTCCCCACCCTCACGCTCGACTTTCCCCTCCCACCCTTGACCCTCTCCCCTAGTGAACACTCCTCCTCCCTCATCGTTCATCCTCCTCTACTTTCTCCCTCACTGTTCCTCCTCCTCCAATTTCTCCACTCACGATTCCTCCTCCCCCTTCGGTTCTAAAATATCCAACACACTTTCCCACCAAATTGGCTCTAACATGGATCTAACGCCTCCTTGTAGACACTTATCTAGTGCTACCAGCCCACCTCCTTGTTGACTCGGCTCCGACGCCTCCCTACAGACGCTACTATGGTGCTACCATCCCACCTACCCTAGACACAACCTCCCCATATCCTTGTCGACATAGCTCTAACACCCCCACGCCTCACCACAAACCTCCTCTGATGTAGCTCTCTACTGTTCGATGCCACTCTAACACGTCCACACCACCTTCTGCGGTCCTCCTCTGATGCGGATACCCCACCACCACGAGACCCTTGTCCTCCGAAATGGCCACCCCACCAACCTGATTTCTCACTTGAACCCAGCCCTACCCTTGTAATACCCTCATGTGATTTATCACTAACCCCATTCGAAGACACTAGGTAAATCCTCCATTCAGTTTTTGGTTGGTATGTTATGCTTCATGATTATTCAGTAATGTTTTTGACTTGATTTAGATGATCGATTATTAATTATATTGAAAAACTCCCACTTTGTTGTGAGTATCTTATTAGTAATGATACCTAGATACATTAAAAATCTCTAACTTTAGTGTGGGTAGTTTTTTGGTAATTAGAAGGTAAGGTGTGGGGGGTATTCAGTCCACTATTGAGTTGGTTATACCCATTATTGGTTGTTTCTCAATGCATGATGGACCCCTTGGTTTTTATATTGAGTAAACTTGTGTGGGTTTTTGAAACATTGAAATTATGATTGAAATATTTATAACAGTCATATTTTATGTAATGTTTGTTTATTATTAATAATGTTGTGAAATTACCATTTTTATATAAATTTTTCAATTAATTAATTTTATGGTTTATTTTTGTTTATTTTATAATAGGGAAGTGGGGTGGATCTTGGGCTCCACACTATAGTGTCCATCCCAAGATCCATCCCACTTCCCTATCACTTATAAGGCTATTATTTACTAATAAGGGAACATTTAAACATGAAAAGACACAATTTAATCTATAAACTCATGTGGAAAACACAATAATTAAATTGTACATCATATGTAACATTCATTGATTATGTAACACTTATAGTGTGGGTGTTATTTCTCAAGAAAAAGTTTGAGGTATTCAGAATCTTCTTCAGATGGAGATCCATGATGGGAAATGAGATTGGTTGCAAGATTAAGAACATGAGGTCTGATATTGGTGGGGAGTATATAATCTTATAATTTCAAAGGATCTATTTATGGAAAGAAATGTAGTTTAAAAAGAATGTACTATGAACTATGAAACATAATAAAGTATCAGAGAGGATTAACTATCCATTTGTTAAAAAATAATGGATTTTGAGAATTTATATGGGATTCCCCATGGTACTTTGGGATAAAGTGGTAATTTCAAAACATACACAATAAATTAGAGTCCTTATTCCCTGTTAGGGTAAGAACTAACAAAATCCTATTAGTCCAAAAGGATGGTTCAATTAAACCATCTCAAAGTATTCTATGCACTAACCTATATCCATGTTGATTCAAAGGAATGGAAAAATATTGATTCTAAGTCATGAGTATGTTACTTTGTGGGATATAGAAATGAAGATATTGGTTTTCAACTATGGGACAAACCCCTTTAAAAGGTGGTAAGAAGTCAAAATATGATCATAAATAAAGATATCATATTAAAGGTTCAAACATTATATGGGGTTTTATATGATATAAAAGTATAATCAAATATTGTAGTTCAAATGAATGGATATCCAGACATGTCAGATATTCTAGAGAGTCATGGAACCATGATAGTACCAAAAACACTAAACTTTACAGAGGATTTTCCTAAAGGTGTCCATGTTTTGATAAAATTTATAAGGCTTGAAGTACCAAAAAGATCAATGACTATTGAATCTTGATAAAAGGATCTATAAGATAAAACATTGTAAGTTTCAATAATGGAAGGAGGATGAAAATAGGGACAACTGCATAGATCCACCAAAGAGAGTTTCCAAGTGTATAGGTATGGTTGTGATATAACCTAATTTATTTTAATGGATGATGATAGAGTGGTCAACTTGGGAAAAATTCATTAAAAAATGGGTTTATTAGTTTAAGTAATAAGTGTATGATAGTTAGAGGTACAAGTCAATTCTAGTTGTAAAGGGGTTTCAAAAATCAAAAGGTTTGGATTCCTTAGATGTCTTTTCACCAGTAGTTAAACATATGACTATTCATAAGGTATTGAGGATCATTTCCCCATCGAATTTACATTTGGAGAAGTTATATGTGAAGAAAATATTCCTCCATAGGGACTTATATAAGTATATATACATAGATAATGTGGTTGGAATTAAGGATAATAAAAACTAAGATCTTATGTGCATGCTCAAATGAAGCCTTTATGGGTTAAGGTAGGTTATATGTAATTGTAATCATAAGTTTAAATACTATATGATTATGCGGAAGTTCATCCAAAGAAGTGATAACCATTTCTATTATCAGAAGGTGTTTGATGAAGGGAGTTTAATCATCCTACTTCAATATATTAATGAAATATTGATTATAAGTTTAGTAAATGAATAAATAAATTAAATGATGGATAAATTGTCTAGGATCTTAGAGATAAAGGATCTTGGTATAGTGAAAAGGATTTTGGGTATGAGGATTGTGAGAGAATTATGTGCTGGTACTTTATCCTATAGCTAGTTGTATTATGTTCAGTGGGAGGTGGATCACTTCAATATAGGAGAGGATAAAATTGATAACCAGGCCCCTGGTTAGAAACTTCAATATATGAAAGGAGAAGTAACAGAAAATGAGAGATGAGGTAGAGTAAATGATAAATATTCCATTGAATCAGAAATCATAAGAATGATGTACACCATGGTTTGTACTCATCCTGAAATTATTCAAGAAATGAGAGTTGTCAGTAAGTACTTGTTAAATCTTGGAAGAAAAAATTGAGAAGATGTGAATTGGATCATCCAATAGTTAAAAGGTTCTGAAATAATGACAGTTTACTTCATAATAGATGAGTTGTTACATGGGTTTGCAGACTTTGAAAATGATGGGGATGGAGACAATTAGAAAATAATGACCATCTATGTGTTTAATTTTATAGGAATGATAATTATATGGGTATCAAAACATTAATTAGTATTTTCACTCTCAACAATAGAATTAGATTATTACACATTGATGGATGTTGGTAAGGATCTAATCTATCTATAGGTGGTGGATGTTCTCAAAAGGAGGAAATATGATTAAATTATATTCCTTGATTCACAAAGAGGGATTAATTTAGCAAAAAAAATACAGTGTTTCATCCTAGTAAAAATCATATTCATATAAATTATCAAATAATTCACAAGTTTTTAGAGGAAAACTATTGGATATATGGAATATAGAAGAGACTCAATGTTTAGTTGACATGCTAACAAAGGTCATAATCCATGATGTGCTGAGGCGATTTTATGCCTTAATTAGGTTAGGATAATCTGAAGGCATATTGGGAAACCATACTAGCTATAATGGAATATTCAAGAGTGGAAGTAAGTCCATGTAATATTATAGAGGACTTGGTGGGGAAGCTTGGAGAATAATTCTAAATTGGGAGATTGTAAGGCTTGGCTATGAAAACCATTTTCTAAAAAAATAAATTAGTCAATAATATTGAGGAACTTTAGGCATCCAATGTCAAATGTTTTGGATGGTGATGGTGTATTGGCAGTGAACAGGGTCTAAAATTCCCAGAATTTTAGAAATTGAAAGTCATTCCTACTTATAGGAAGAATGATTCCATCAAATGATTATCTATATGAAAATGGTTGGATAATGTAGTTAGACAATATGATTAGATGGTATAACTAAAAGTTTCTAATGGTTTTTACCTTTAATCACCTCTCATGAAGTTAATTCCATTTTTTAGAAAATAAAAAAATTAGTAATTATCTTATTATTAAATAAATTTTTTTGAAAATGAAGTTACTTATTCACCCTAATGTTCCTACAATGCATCCTTTTTTCTTAGTGAATTTGTTGGGGGAATATTTATATATAAAGGACCTTAGAAAACATGATTCATATAAGATTAAATATTTCCCTTTTATCTAAAACATTTTTTCATAAAAATGATCCTTTTATTCCATTATTTTCATAAGATTTTCCTTTATAATCCATTTAAAACTTCAACTTATTTTTTACAAATTTTTTCCTTTTCATCCCACATGATTATTACACCTTCTTTTCACAAATGAATTTCTATTCTGGTTTCCATATAAGGTTCAAACTTTCATAAAAATATTTTCCTCCAAGAAATATTTTCCTTTTTTAAAATATTTTTCTTCATGAAATGTTTTTCTTTTTGAAAAAATTTCATTTGAAAAATATTTCATTTGAAAAATTTATTCCTTTGATACAAAATATTATTTTACTTTGATTTTTTCAGAGAACCTCTCTGTGGACTCCAAACTTTCACATTCATCACAAAACCAAGTCCAAACACTTCTAGAAAATATCTATCCATAGATGTATCATGATTTACCCTTCCTAAAATATTTTCAACTTGAATTTTTAACGAACACAATCTAAATAATCTGAAAACAAACATGATGGGTTTCAGATAAAATAGTTATCATAATTTTTTGAATTGAAAGTTATGATGTAACGTGATTAGTTAGATTTGACTTATTATGTTATGATTATTTGAAAGGAGTGATTCCTAATATTTTCTTCTTTTTTTAAATTTTTTTAATATTTAATGATATCTTATGTGTTATTTTTTTTGAAATTATGGAACCTATAAAACTAGTTGATTAGCCTCATGATAAGGATATTAAGACTAAGTGTTCTGGTGAGGGAAATATGGAATGATAATATGATCATGTTCCTCTGATGGGTGAGTATTATATTGAAGTGGAGAAAAATATCGCTAAGAGTCTTCTTAAACTGATTCAAAATATAGAAGGGAGACCACCTTAGAAATTAGTAATGATTCTTGATATATTTTTACATTTTCAAGTTAGTATTGTGTTGTTTTTAGAAGAGATGCTAGGTCTCACAGAGCTTAAGAATGGATGGAGGGGATGAATATAATCTTTTATCTAATTGATTCTAAAGAAGAGAAGAGAGATAAGATTTACATCTTTATACTATATGGACCATCTCAACACTATTGGGATATCTTAGTCCAATTAAAGAGGACTGAGGGGGTGTCATGGGAAACATATACATTTTCAAAATTACAGTGCTTATAGTGCTACTTATGATTATAGATACACTATAATACATATAAATTTTCAAAATTACAGTGCTTATCATCGAAGGATTTATCATAAAAAAATTTGGAAAACATCTTGGGTAAGTGATTTCATATTTATAAATTTGATATCTTCTCAAAGTAGACTTGCTTCATTCTTTAACTATTATGTGATTCAATCTTGATTTGGATTTTAAACATACATAATTGAATTACAAAATCATTTATCACTCCTTTGACCACATTGATTACAATTGCAACAGATGGTCTTCACATTTTGAAAATGCAAAAGGCTAGACATCTCATAACATCATCCTATATATAAAAATCATTGAAAAAGGTATGATTCTCCTCTATTTATTCTTTTTTTAGTATGAAAGGTATAAATTATTGTCAATATTTTTCCTGACTTGCAGTAATCAAAGTGGTTTTCCATAAGATCATTAAGTTTCTACAGCAAAATGCAACTGGCTAGACTTCTCATAACATCATCTTGAATATAACAATTATTAAAAAAGGTATGATTCTCCTCTCTTATTATTTAGTATAAAAGGTATGAATTATTCATGAATCATTGATTTTTCTATCACTATTTGATATTAAGAGTCTATAATAGGTTTTTCTTTGGTTCTCCTCAACTCTCTTCTCTATTTATAAAATATTTAGTAGAATGTGTCGGGGGAGTGTGTAGGGTGGGGGGTCTGTCATGGGGGCTGTTAGGGGGGGTTTATCTAGGGAGGGGTGTGTAGGGTGGGGGGAGGGGTATGTCCAGTGAGGGGGGGGGGGTTGTCCAGGGGTGTGGAGGGGGGATTTACAGGGGTGGGGGTATAGAGTGAGGCTTTGCTGAGGGGATGGGGTATAGAGTGAAACATATATATTTAAACAAAAAACATTAACTGAAATACATTGAGTGGAACCAAATATAACAATTTTTAGTGAAACCGAACCATACCAAATTGAAAACTATATCAACTTGAACATAACAAACACAATACAAAATCGTTATTGTTCATGTACCATGAGATTTTCCTGAAACAAAAATAGCTACATCTGAAGTTAACTTCAACTATTAAGACTAATACTATAATTGATTTGTTATTTTTTAATTTCATAATATATTATCTGTTTACATTATCAGATATCATAACTACATTTATAATATCTTTATTAATTTAAAATCTTGTTAATGAAATCCCGATCATGGTGCTTAGCCACTAAGGACACTGAGTTGGTGATGATGTAGGCTAGAATCTACGGGCTAAGGCTATGAAAGCTATGAAAGCTACTAATGGGGATATAGTCACTGCTATCATGGAGCTTACCAACTAAGGTCTATGGCACTTTTTCTTTCAATTCAGTTTCATGTGATGTGTTTGGAATACTTTGAGTTGGATGTTTCTCTCATTCATTTTCCTTTTCTAATTTTTTGTCTTCATCTATTTTGTTAAGAGTTTCTATTTAATATATGTTGTACTGGGTATGTATTTTCTATGATAAATACTATACATGGTCTATTACCTAGAATTTTATTAATATTCCCTAGTTACCACCCATGAAATAGTTAGGGACTTGTTTGGATAGGTATTAGAAAAACAAGAAAATGGTCAACCTTCATAACATAGAAGTGGTTTCACCTATCTCTAATGTATCTATAAAATAATGATGTTTTATAAACTATGTTATGTTTCTCTTAATGCTTGTTTACCATTTTAGAAACCATAATGTGATGTACATATATTACATATGCTTAAGGAGTGGGGGGGGTTGTGCAAGGGGGAGGTGGAGGAATTGAGTTCTTTATGGAATCCAGTGGGGGGATGTGAAGGGGGGAGGTGAGGTTTGTAGGGGGCTATCCAGGGGCAGGTGGGGGGTGAAGAGTGGGTAGGGAGGGGGGGTCATCCAGGAATGAGGAGGTGTAGAGTGGGGGGGATAGGGTGTGGAGGGGGGGGGGGGGGGTCTATTCAATTATTGTATTTGTGTTTCCCCTCTTCCATGTATATTCTCTTATTGAACACTCATTGAAGTACAACCTTATATTTCTCTTATGTATGTATTATATTTGTTCAAATCCAATCATGTATTGGTCTCAGTTTTATTAATTTATACTAGATAACAGATATGTATTTTCTGCATGAATATATACTACAAAACTGATCCTCAGCTTCATGACATGTTGTTCATACCCCATGACTGAAGTAGTTCTTTAAATTTCATTGTTTTATTATTTGTTTTTATTTATTTTATGTTTTCAATGAATATAATTCATGGTATAATGACGTGTTGGACAGATTATAAAAATTAATTTTTGAAAATGATGGATCCAGATGAGTTCTATGGGATATCCTCTTAGATAGACTCCTCGTCATTGAATCCATCAACAGTGAAGCATCACATGACTGGACAATGTAGTCATGAGTCCTCAGCCTACAGGAATAAGGATAGTGAAGATGAAACAATGAGGACAGTGAAGCACCACATGACTGGGATATCCTCTCAACCAACATGCATGATTCCTTATAAAAGATAATCACTAGGCCAGACTCCTTGGTTCAGTTTGGGTTAGGTTAGGTTTTCTTAGTTATTTTTTATTTGGTTCATTTTTTTTGGTTTATGTCAATTTTAACAGGTTTATTTTGTTCAATTTGGGGCTATTCAGTTCAATTAAATTAATTTTAGATTCAATTAGGTATGTTTCAATTTTGTATTTCTGAATTATTCTTTATTGAAGTCAATTTTGATTGGTTTGATTCAATTTGGTTACATTATTTTTAGTTTGGTTCAGTTTCATCTTTTTCAAAACAATTTGGTTTGGTTCTACTCTACTCAATTTGGATTGATAATGTTTGATTTAGTTCTAGTCATATTAGAATATTTTTGGTTAGTGTAGTTCATTTAACTGATTTTTTTTTAATAATAGCCATATTAGCATGTTTTTGGTTTGTGAAATTCAATTGACTGGTGTGCAGGGCAGGTTGGTGGGGGGGTATAAGGTGGGGGGCCTATCTAGGGGGTGGGGGTGCTGTAGGAGGGGCTATGTAGTGGGGTGGGGGGCTTTTCGGGGGGAAGTGGAGGGGGGGGGGGATTTGCAGGGGAAGGGGCTGCAAGGGGGCTATGTAGTGGGGTGGGGGGTCTGTCTGGGGGTGGTGGGGGGGGGGGGGGTGGGGGGGGGGTCTATCCCGGAAGGAGGTTGGGGGTGGGGGTCTGTCTAGGAAGTAGGGGGGGTATGTCAAGGGAGCGGGGGTGTGGGGTCTGTTCAGGGAATGGGTGGGGGTTGTCCAGGGGGAGGGGGGGATTTATAGGGGGAAGGGGGGTTGTATGGGGAGTGGTGGTGGCAGTGGTGGTGGGTGGGGGGTGTCCAAGGAAAGGGAGGGGGCTGCAGGGGGGGTCCAGGGGGGCGGAGGGGGTTGTAGGTGGAGTGGTGGGGGGGGGGGTTGTCCAAGGAAAGGGAGGGGGCTGTCCAAGGAAAGGGATGGAGGGGGGTTGTCTATGGAAAGGGAGGGGAATACAGGGGGAGTGGTGGTGGTGTGTGTGTGTGTGGGGGGGGGGGGTTGTCCAGGGAAAGGTAGGGGAAGCTGTAGGGGGAGTGGTGGTGGTGGTGGTGGGGGGGGGGGGGGTTGTCTAGGGGGAGGGAGGGGGGATGCAAGAGGAGTCATGGGGGGGGGGGGCTGTCCAGGGGGTGGGAGGGGGGATGTGTAGGGTGGGGGGGTGTCTAGGGGGAGGGAGGGGGTTGCAGGTGGTGGGGTGGGGTGTCTAGGGGGTGGTGCTATCTAGGGGGTGGGAGGGGGCTGCAGGGGTGAGGGGGTTGTCCATGGAAAGGTAGGGGGGTTGTTGGGGGGGGTGGGGGTGCAGGGGGAGTGGTGGTGGTGTTGTGTGTGTGTGGGGGGGGGGTTGTATAGGGAAAGGGAGGGAAGGGAGGGGGTGGTCCAGGTGGAGGGAGGAGGCTGCATGTGGAGTGGTGGTGGGGGTGTCTAGGGGGAGGGGGAGGGGATTTCTAGGGTGGGGGTGTCTGGGGGGGGGGTTACCCCAAGGGGAGTGGGGGTATGGAGGGGTGATTAGTAGGGGAGAGGTGGGATGTGTGTGTGGGGTGGGGTTGTGTGTGGGGGGGGTATGTATAGGGTTAGGGTGTGTCTAAGGGGACTACCCCAGGGGGAGTGGAAGGGGGGTGTCCAGTGGGGGGGGGGACTGTAAGAGGAGTGGGGGAGGGTGGTACTGTAAGAGGAGTAGGGGGGCTGTGTAGGTGAGAGGGTGGGAGATATTTATTTATAGACTTATAGACCCTATATCCATGGTTAGAAAATTTGGTAATAGAGTTTGACCATCCTGTGGTATAGCCACGGTTCTAAATTGTGGCTATAGTAATATTACCTCAGTTGGAACCATGGATGTATACCTATATCCATGGTTCGAATTGTGGCTATAAACCTATATCCATGGTTCCAAACTGTGGCTATAGTTCTGGGACTATAACCATACCAAACTTATCCACGGTTCCTCAAACTGTGGCTATAGCCCGAATTTCTAGTAGTGTGCGTTATTTGGTGAGCATGACTTAGTGAGGTTGGGATGGATAGTTGACTAGTTTTGGTACTGTTGGTTTTTTTGTTTTCCCACTGGTGCATTAGTATACCTCTTTCACTTGTGCATGATAGACTTTTTTTTTTCCACTGAGTATACTTGTATGATCACCCTATATATATAAACCAATTTTTAGGTTTCCAGGAGGATTACATGGACTGTGTCGGGAATTACTAGCTCAGACCTTTAGACAGTTGTTGTGTCGCTGCTTTAGCTTTTCTTTTGGGTATTTACTTTAGAGACTCTTATCTGTATCCTTTTTATTTATACATTCATGTGGGATTATTTTTGGTTTCTTTTTATATTATTTCATGGAGTTTCTTTTGGATGATTCATCTTATCTCCCAATATTATATTATTATAGGGGTTAATGACTCCCATTTCATGAGATTTTTATATACTTGATTCTAGTTTCCAACCTGAGGCCTACTAGAGGTGGGAATCGGGGGTCATTATCTCTCTCACCTTATTGTAATATCTTTGGAGGGAGGGGGTCATGACATTATTAGTGGAGAATCCATGTCTTAGGCTTAACCTAAACACAATAAGGAAATAGTCACCCAACTTGGGGGGGAGTGAACCTTGTAAAAATTCTGTGTGTTGTGCTTAATTTAATTTCTATATTTCTTGTGGTGTGATTGTGTTTGAATAAGAAATATCCATTCATACTAACAGGTTTATTGGTTTTAATTTAAAAGGGGTAAAAGTGAAAGAAAAGAAATTGATAAAAATCGTGTGCATTGATTCACCTCCCTCTTAGTGTACTTGCATAATCCAATGGGAACTTCAATTGGTATCAGAGGGAAGGTTCCACCACTATTTGGATCTACCTTATTATCATAGTTGTTTGTATCAGAATTATTTGAAGTGTGGATTTTAATTTTAATAAGTATTAGAGTTTCCATATATGGAAAATTATTTCCTATCTTTTTCAGTTTCAATAGGGAGGTTTCTGCAAAAACCTTTAAGATCAGATAGAAGAAAGAGTCAAGAAATATGAAAAAGAGTTTTAAGAAGAAAGTGGGTTCACCACAAACTAAATTTATTCAGAGTGGTGTACAATCCATTGTATCTATTAAATCAGTTGATAATGACCCTTTTGATGATTTTTGTTTAATTAGTGATAAAGAATAGTTTATTAAATCATTCAGTGTTTTTTATTTAGAATTAAAAGATTATCTGAAGAAAGTTCCTATAGAGGTTTTTGTCTATATTTTTTCATTTATTAAGGGAATATATAATGAAAAGTCATAGCTTGAAGGGGAAGAAGAGGATATGGAGAAATCCTTGGATAATAAATTTCAAAGATAAAAACTTCTCACACAACTTGTTAAAGAAAAATAAGAATCTTTTATTTTAAAATGAACATCTCTCCTATATTGAAGAAGCGTTGCAAAGAAATGAGTGTGAGAAAGTACTGACTGAAAAGTTTCTTACTGAGATGATCCATAAACTTGAGGGATCTCATAAATTTATCATGAGTGTTAAAGATTCTCAGTTGGAAATCAAAGAAAAGGATGAGACATTCATCTTGGATGAAGAATAAAAATAACAGTTTGAATCACATTACAAATAAGATTCACTTTGTTTGAAGATTAATTACAAAGGACTATTTGTGAGAAGGATGTCATTGAGATTTTTTTTACTGAAGTGGTCCATGAATTCAAGAAACTATATAGAACCTCTATGAATGTTAAAGAATCCCATATAGAGGTTAAGGAAAATAGAATTAAATAGTTTTATAATTATTTACTAGAGTAAAATAAAATTCATGAAGATTATATTCAGAAATTGAAGAGTTAATTGAAAGATATACTGAAAATTATTGAGGATGAGAAAAATTTCCTCAATATGAAGTATCTTGAACTGGAAGTCAAATTGAAAAATCTGAAGGAGATGTGGTTAAATACTTCCCATAAATAATGTAAAGATATGGTAAAATCACTAGAAGACCAGAATAACTCTATAAATCTGAAATATCTTGAGTTATAGATAAATTTTAGAAATATGGAGAACACCCAAGTCGAATCTTCACAAGCTACTGAGATCAGAAAGGATTCCAAAAATAATTCTGCAAAAATTCTTACTTCTGATAAGACTCAATCCAGTGAAAATAATATCTTGAGATTATATAAAGATAAATATATTGTAATCTCATTGAAACTAGTAACCCTTATTCCAAAAGTTTTTGTTTTTACTGATGTTGTTTCATCTATAAGTATAGGTTTCAAAAAGAATTCTGTTAAAAAATGGGTGAAGAAGACTGATGATAAACCCACCATATCATCAAAGGTGGATGTGAAGTAGAATATGAATTCTTGTTTACTTAAAAAATATAAAATAAAGAACCATATTATCCAAAAAAATAATGATTTCAAAACCATACATATTTTACCAAAAAAAAAAGAAATCAAGATTTGTTGGCTATTGTTGGTGTTGTTGGAAATTTGGGCATCAAGACATTTACTGATGGTATAATTTATCAATGCATGATAATTACATAAATCTAGTATTAATGGGGAGTAGATATTCTATGAATGAAAATTCCATAAAACTAAATCATAATTCATAGATGAAGAATAATCTATCTATCAAGAAAAAAATTGGGTGTCTTAAAGATTTATTTGATTATTTAAATAGAAGTTGTCATAGTTATGATTAAAAATGTCATATACCGTCCATGTACTATGTATATGTTTATGAGAAGAAAAGACCACAAAAAATGCATAGGAAAAAAATAAAAGTAGAAAAGTATTCATTGAGGTATAAGCAGAAGAAGGGAGTCAAGAAAACTATAAATAAGGATACACCCAAGAAGAATAATAAAATGGATATCACACCAAAGAAAAGGTGCTTATACTATATAATAAGAGTTTGTATCATGGACATTTTCAAATAGTCCATAAACACTAGTATTAGTGGAGCAAGCTGAACCAGAAAAGAATCAATCTTTGGAGGTATTGATTTAGTGCATGATATCTAAGATTAAAAACTCAAATTTCATGAGAAGTTGTCTAAAAAGTACATCCCTATGGAAAATTGAGATCTGTGTGGAAGGTGTAGAATGTCTGGGCATATTTCTGAAAAATGCATGATATGGTTTCCTGGAAAAAAAGAACTACTAAAGAACAAAGGGAAATCACCAATGACTTTTTATGCTAAAAATGATACTATGAATAAAGAGTCTACACACAAGAATAATAATAATAATGTAAAAAAATAATGCTTATTCATATGGTTAGAGTAGTTGGAACTGGATAAGAAGTTAGAGTAGGAACCGAAGAATGAAAGTAAAATGTTTACGCACATGAGCCTCAGCCCAGTTGGGGAGGACTCCTTAAGTGCATCCAGAAGACCTGGGATCAAATCCAGGCAGAGGTTAATTTCTGGGGGTACTGTAGCAGTACTGTAGCAGGAACTATGCAGAACTGTAGTAGGTACTATAGAGGAACTATATCAGGCACTTTTTGACACTGTAGTAGCCAGGAATAGTCCCCCGTTTGGGCCTTTGGGCCACCGATTGGGTCCCCAAGTCATTTAAGGCCTTTGGGCCACCTAGGCCTTTAGGACAGTAAGGCCTTCGGGCCATCTCAAGGCCTTCGGGACACCTTAAGTGCAGATGAAAACCAGACAACCTACAAGAAACAAGCTTTAGAAGGAGGAGGAGCAAAGAGATTTCATCATAGCAGAAGCTAAACGGATTGCAAGAATGAGAGGGTATGACACCTTCCATCGGGACAAGCCTGTGCATGCATGGGAAAACCTATCCAAATAGCCATGCGAAGGTGTAGATCTGATTTCATGATGAAGATGGTGGGGAGGAGCAGTTCCAAGTAGTTAGTCTGGGTTGTATGTAATGTTTGAAGCCTACGGGCAATGAATTCCTCTAAGACCTATGAGTAATGTAATACTTTCACCTACATGCCTTTTAAAGGTTCCACCTCACCCCTTGAAAGGTGGATTATCAAAATCAATAAAAAATGAAGGCCTTCGGTCCATTGGAGGAAAGTACACTATTTACTAATGTGAAGAAGCCTATTCCCTATATGATGAAAGCTGAAGTGATCAAGAAATTCATGCTTCCCTTAAATGATAAAATTTTGGAAGTAAAATAATGAGAAAACATGAATAGTTTTCATATATCTGGAGTTGAATTGAAATGAGTTTTTGGGTTGAGAAATAAATCTCAGTCTTGTTTCTCTAACTAAAAACCATTGAAGAACCACCTTATTCCCATGAACATTTTATGTTTAATTTTTTTGTGTAAAGAATTTAAGGTGAGGAATGTATTCAAGGGGATACATAAAGAAATTAATTTGATAAAAAATCATACAACATCTAGAAATATATCAACCATGGATCACTTTATTTCAATTATTTACATTTTGTCCCTTGATGAAATTTTATTTGATTTCAAAATTGTGCTTGGAGTTCATTCTTGAAGAAGGGAAACCATGATGAATAAAATGGATGAAGTTCATCCCTTAAGGGGGAGTGAATCTAAACAACCACTAGATTTGAAAATCTCAATTATTATCACATGAATAATTGAAGTCCTGGTAAGATCTATAACTAATGATTTAAAATTCTTAAATTTTGGAAATTGAATCATATCATTTAAGGGAAGATTAGTTGAAATTTTTTCAAACAACCCCTAAAAGAAAGTTTTAGTGTTGGAATCACACACTGAAGATTAATTTAAAACTATTTTTTTCATATTGATTACTATTATTTTCTACACCAAGTTATCCCACGTAGACTTAGAGATAATTAATTGACGACTCATTACTTTTAGAAAAGTGATGTTATCCTTCTCTCAAGTAGATCAATTTGAATTTCTATTCTGTTTAATATCCTATGAAATGAAGAGATTGAAGAGGAGAAGATATTGTTTCTAAAATTTGGATAATGGAGATGATAATTCCTTCCCATAATTATATATTTGGTTTTATTATTAATAAGGGGGAGAAGAAAACATTGAATTTGGAAATGAAATGGGTATTGACAATAAATCCAAAGGGGAAAATTGAATAAACCAAATGGATTAAAGTGGTAATTATGTTTTATTTTTTTTCAATGTGTTTTTATGATAAAAATTCAATGTGATATCGATTGAAGTATGGATTTTCTACCATTCAATTATTCTTGAGAATTATTCATAAGTTGACAAGGTTTGTCTTGACTTGAAGAGTTGTTTCTTTAAATAAAGAAACATTTCAATGTGATGATTTTTGGACTATTCTTAATTTCAAAAACACGTGTCATTGATGATTTGAATTGAAACATTTTTTACAACAATGAAGAAGGAGTGAAGGTTATTTGATGTTGAAGTTCTATAAAATTTATAATTGAATTCCAAAATGAAAATAAGAGGAGGATTATGAAGACCATGAAAAGATAATATTTTGCAAGATGGACAATTGAGAATTTGATCTAGAAGGGATTGAGTTCGATTTATATGTTGGTAATTACTTAGTTTTTACTAAGTACATTTTTTGGCACTTTATTAAAAATTAGTCAAACCAACCAAGTTGAGGAGCTAACTCAATACCACATGTGTGGGAGGTGGCCTTAACTACAAAGGATAACTAGATTATAGAGTTGGGTGGTGGTAGATGTAGAGGATGGAAATGGAGGAGGCCTGCATATATAGGCATGTGGGAGCACACATAATGCCTATAGTATGTTCATGGTGATGCACAAGGGGTTAGGTGGGTGTGGCCCACCCGATGGTTGTGTGTGAAAGTGTATTCAAGTGTCGACCTTGATGCCAACTTGAGAATTCAATGAAGTGGTGAATATTGTTAAGTGTTTCCAGAATGAGAACATTTCCTATGAGGGATAAAATGATGTGGGTTACTGTAGACCTGTTAAGAAGGTTAAATAACACCGATTATATGATCTATTTTATCCAAGCTATTTGATCAAGCCAGTTATGTTGTCTTCTATATTTAGCTATCCAAGGGATCTGCATGCATCAAAATTTACATGCTGCAACCTCCAAAAAATAGTTGAATTGAGTTTTATGATTTCCTTAAGATCGATGCATGCATGAAAATTCATTTTCATGCATGATAACCCACTATTAGGATGACACAATGAAGAACAAATGTGTCGCATGAACACTGATGCACATTAATTTTTTTTTAATTTGATGAAGGATCATGCCACATCACACTATGATCATGCTAAAATCATGGGATCATGTTGTAAAAGTGGGTGCCCTAAACCCAACTGAAACAGTACTTTTGGATTACCATATCATGTATATAGTGAGTTACGCATGATGTACACTTAACATAATAGTGTTTATATTTTTGTGTCCACTATTTACATGGAAACTTCAATAGATTATTTGTCATATAAAAAAGTTACAGTAGTTCCCATGCTATAATGAGAATCTCTAGATACTATGAAATTGATATTAAATATATGTCCTATGGTCTAGATACATCATACTGACTGGACACAGTTGATGTATGACTATCAGGTGGGGATCATAAGAATTGAGACTTCTTCTCATAAACTTTGTACATGGTGATCTCTAATAGGTGAGATCATGAGGACATACCCACCAATAGGAACACCACATATATCAGGTGACATTGGTTGTTCCTATTTATGAAATTATGTATTGGTCTCATGACTTGAGATCATTATCAATGTGTAACATTTGATCATTACTTTGATACAAGGATAAAACCATGACATTGAAGTCTTGGTGAGGTAGCTTGTGTTGGGCATGTCTCTGGTTGTATGACATTGGTTGAATGTAATAAATGGTATAATTTGTCACTTTTGAGTTGAGGAAGTGATATAATGGGCCTAGTTGATCAAGATGGTAGTACCTTCATAAATCCTTATCTAAGTTAGTCAAAGGTAATTCTGTCCAGTTAACAACTAAAAATTCCTTACAATCCTTCACGCAGATGAATTTTTGATTTAATTAACAACTAAAAATTCTAAAACTAAATAAAAATTTAAAAACAATTAATTTAAATTAAATAAAACTATCTAAGTGAACTAAATTAATCTATTTAAGAAACTGGTGGAGATGAAAGTGTTAGAGTTGTGACGTTCTTCCAAGTGCATGCATTGCCAATTATTTAATTCCCACATATGAATATTTATTTATTCAATTATCACCGATTCCAAATTTAATCAAAATACCATGAGGTCTTGTTCTTTGACGTTAAACAGTATTCTAATTTTCTTATATGTGCTGAAGAATAATTTGCATGTCATTGTAGCACTAAATCACTTGGTGAAATACCACAACCCGTTTCTCACAAAGTCAATGTATCTATCTGCACCAGGTTAGCTCACATGAGATCACTTATTAGATATCACTCATGAAAGTTTGAAGGAAAATACACACAAAATATTAATTTTTTAATTAATATATTTATTTATTCAGAATTCGCTCGTGTGCAATTTACGATTCTCTCACACGCGCGATCTCCTTACGAACAAATAAATTCTCCAATGATCTCTCATATGTAATTACTTATTATGTATCACATGAATATGCACCAAAGCATGTGTGAAAGACTCCAAATGACAGTTAATTCAAACACAGATATAATCAATTAAATAAACATCCAATTAAAAATAATAATTCAAAATGAAATCAAACATGGATAAAAAATAATGGCATGCAATAACCATCATGTCTATCACAACTTCGATGCCAATAATATTAGCCCGACATGACGACAACACAGAAGAGGGTTCAGATGTGGATAATGTGTGATGTGATGAGAGATAAAGGATGTTTCTGCACTGCTGATGGTGGAAGCGAGGGAGGAATTGTAAGGAGGATGCCCCTGCGCTGGTGGCTGCTGGTTGGGATACGCAGTGATGAAGGAGGTGGTTTGCGCATCTGGTCTTGCAGTGGAGGAGGGAGAGGGTGGTCGTCCTGGTAACAGTGAAGAGGGAGGACCCTACGGCTTGCTGGTGTGCCTTCGTGATCCACTGAAGAGAGGAGCTGGTTTCGATTGGTGTGTGGAGGCCCTGGAGGAGAAGCAGGAGGGAAGACTTCGACAGTGCCTGTTGCGCGTGATGAGGGCCGACGTTCCAGCTTCGTGCAACGTGGAGTATTAGAGGGAGGCGGCTACCTCCGCTTGCTACTAGGGTTGCCCCACATCCCTTGGAGAGGATTATGATAAAGGCCCATTCCCCTTACTGATGTGCGTCTGGTGTTAATGGAGGCCGCTTGGATGAAAAAAAGGTAGACAAAAAATTCAAATTAGAAATTCAGAATACCTAATTATCTAAATGTTATATCTTAAATAATAATAATAAGAAGAAGAAGAAAATAATAATAGAATTAGAATTATAAATAAATATTAAAATAATTAAATATAAAAAAATAATTAAAAGATAATGTAATATAGGTTTATATGTATATATATATATATATATAGAAATAATTAGAAATACTAAAATATAGATAAAGTTAGATAGAAATAATATTACTATTATTAAATATTAATATAATTTAATAAAAATAATAAACTAATAATTAAAAATACTACTTTAATTAAAATTATAAATATATAAAAGAATAAAATATAATACTAATATAGACAATTAAAATATATAATAATTTATATTAAAAAACAAATAATAAAACCAATTTTAGTGAAACTAATAATAATAATAATAATAATAATATAGTGTTAAATATAATATATAAAATTAATATAACTAATAAAAATACTAAAATACTAATATTAGTATATAAATTAACTAAAAATTATCAAAATATCTATACTACTACAAAACTACAAAAATAACCTAAAAACACTAAAAGCGGTTAGAAAAAATAATTAAAACTAAATTATAAAATTATAAAAAAAATCATCCATGTGCATCAAATCCCTCACACTTAAACTTTTTCACTCCTATAAAAACAGTCAGAAAGAATACACAATTGGACTTGTGGATAAATCAAAGCATCAAAATTATAAGTTAAAAATTTTCAATCTCTTTTTACCCACAAAATATCAGGCTTCATTTAAAATTTAAATTTTCAAAATACTTTCCCTTCCTCAAGAATTCCTTCCAAAACAAGTACCTATAATCATGCATCATGTGACCTACCTCACCATCACTCTCATCGTTCAAAGAAATTTGATCAAATCCATGCTCAATTCTTACTCACATACATGATTACCATAGGCTTGCCATGAATTTCACATCTCCATTGGTGGAAATCAAAAGAATGCACCAATATCTAGAGCTTCACATTAGGTTCAAATGTCACTGAGGTTGTGGGAAGGTGGTTCCCAATTGTTTTTGAGAATTTGTTGGAAAAGGAGGGTTAAATCTTAAAATAAATGCATGATAAGTGTCAATCTAAATGTCTACCTCAAAATCTCTCTCCCCCACACTTAAAATGTTGATTGACCCTAAGAATATGATAATCAAGATGTATCTTTTTTTTTCTTCTTCTTCTTTTAGGGACACAACTCACTCAAACATAATGGATAGGTAAACATGTGGGGATCAGCTCCCAAACCCCATGAAATATAAATAAGAAAAAATATTAATAAAGGTATACAAGTAGCACGTACATTGTAGCATCTTAGTGAAAGTACGTCATATAAAAAACTCTCTAACTCATGGAGTAATGGATCATCTTTTTTATAGGTATCCCAAGGGGTACCACGAAATGACCAAAAAAGAACTCATTCTTGGAACCAAAAATAATTTACATTCCCATATCAAAATACATGTAATGAATGTAACTACTACGAAATATAAAACATATGATCATGTTGTGATAATGTCAATCCATGTGCACCAGATGCCTCACTGTCCCTCAAAAAACTCTCTCTATGAATAAATCTCTCCCCACACTTATATTTAAAATCATAATGAAAAATTCATGAAATGGGAAGGGAAGGGTATCAAATGTGGGATTATCCTAAAAGGATTCTTCATGGATTCTAAGGGACACACAATAGAGAAAATGTATGGGTGGCTCAGTGGGTTAAAGGGGATAATGAAATCAAACAGATGCCTTAGTCATTTTAGTAAAAATTTCAAAATTCCTATAACTTTGATGGAAAATCATGACAAGTTATAGAAGATATAACATGATCAAAATTCCCTCAAGAAAAATAGAAATGAGAGATGATGTAAAAATGGTCCAGAATCCTCATGGATATGGAAATAAAATATTGGACAACACAGATGAGCATTTTTGCAAATAGGTGTCTCAAAAGTATACAAGTTTCCAAAAAAAATAATTTTAGAAGAATGAAATAATATCTTCAATCATCTAAGTCATGATATCAAGGATCAAAGAATTAAAAATAGGAATCATTTGCTCAAACTAACGAAGGATACAAGTGGTATTCCCCCAACCATGTTACTATAGAAATGCCATCGTTTTCATGTAGGTTCAACAATGAAAGGAATGTTAGTTTTTTTTTCATTTTTCAGTTTTTTTTCATTTTTTTGAGTTAGTTATTTTACATGGTGTTTTTGTAAGAATAAAATACAATAGAAAATAAAATACTTCCCTATGTAAGTGATGATAGATACAGAAAGGATGTATGTATCCGATGGTGCTCTAAAAATAATGTACATGTAAAATCTACCCAGGGACAACACATACCCACATCATATCAAAAAGATAACACCATAATCAAAAGAATGTGGATGATAGAAATATTTTTGATGAATTCAAATCCACTATGGTTCTAGGAGAAAAATAGATTGTGGTAAATACATTCCATTTTATTTCTTAAAAACTAAATGTAAAGAAACTAAATGTAGTGAAAGAAAAATAAAATAATGATGGGTTGCTTCCCATTGAGTGCTAATTTTACTTTGTCTTCTTACAGATGTTGATGAAATTACACCAGAACCGAACATAAATTTATACCATGAATCTTCCTCTTTTTCAGTGAAGTGCAGAATCCATTCATTGAAAATGAAATTATCCAGGAAGCTACACAATATCTCAACGAAAACTTGTCAGAAAATGGATGGGTGGAATGAAATGAAAACATCCCATCTCATAAGGTAATTAATATACCCTGTCTGAAGAAAGACTCACCAAATTAATTAAGTTTGTGTAAAGGGAATCATCATAAAGATCACATACATTTCATTTTTGAATTTTCACAAGAGAAGAAATGACCTTAACAGAATCTTCCAGTGGTCAAATTATATCCATCATATTCTTGAATGCAGTATCTTGGTCGATGATGTATCCCAATTTATTTTCACCACCAAGAACTAGCACATGAAAATATATTGGTTTCCAGGTCAATTCATGCTCTACAATTTTATTGATTGTACCAAACACTATAAAATATTTATATTTTTACAACAGGGACATATCTGTAGGTAAAAGTACATTTTATGTTGGTAAAACATTTTACCAAAAAATATGCCCCAATCACTAAACTTTCGGTAAAAACTATGTTGCTAAATGTTATTGCGATAGATAAAATAGTTATATTACAATTATAATAATACCAAAAAATAATATATGTATTGGTCAAAGTGTTTAGCAACAAATTCATATGGAAAATATTTCTGTTGGTAAAAAATTCATATGAAAAATATTTCTATTGACAAATATTTCTGTTGGCATTCTCTCTCTCAAACCTCTATCTGTGCCCAACTGTTGGCGGTGAGGTGGTACATGCTTGGGGGGTTGAGGGGCAGGTCGCAAGGTCACGTCCCCAAGCCTACATGTTTACTGCATTTTCTTTCCTTGTGTTGTGTTCTGTGGTGGTATATGTAATCAACATTATATTTAATATCAATTTATAAATTAAATTTAAATAAAAAATATTAATTTTTATTAATAATAAAATTTCATATTATATTTATTAATTTATCATATATAATACACCTATTTTAATTATTAAATTGAAATAATTTTTACACATTAAAACTTTAAAAAAGATTAATTATATTAATAATGAAATCTAATTCAAAATGAATCAATACATGGTTGAAGTTTCTCAATAGCTAAAAAGATCATAAAAAACACAAAAACCCATAACCCATCCTTGGCCCCACCCAACCACATGGATATTGACTACAATCCTCCAACATCCAAATATTTTCCACCATGGTAAAATAATATTTACTCTCGATGGATTGATGTTGAAGATATTACATCACCCCACAAGTAGGCCATTGGAAGAAACAAATCAAGTCAATAGCGCCAGTACCAGTGAGGAACCTCAAGTCACTGTTATGATACACCCTTTAGCTCCAAGATCGACACCACTACACAACCCAAGATCATACCAATAAATTAGTGCAAAATATCTACATGAGTTGATAACAAAATAGAAATAAATGAAAGTAAATGAAAGTATAAGAACATGAACTGCATAGAATGAGAAAATTTCACCATACTAACCTCTAATTTTAGGAACATTCTACTAAAAAAGAATCAGAAATGATCACTGAGTAGCACTAGTAATAAAAACTCCTATAATGGACCTGATTGGAGATCTATTCTCTACCAAATGTTAACCAACCACAAAATCCACACACAACCAAAGACCATAACAAAAAATCAGTGAAAAATATATGCATAAAATTGAAACCAAAATAGAAATAAATAGAATTATAAAAAAATGATATGCATTGAATGGAAATTTTTTACCCTACTAACCTCTAATTTTATCAACAATACGCTAAAAAAGAACTTGAAATTCCACTGAGTAGCACCAGTAATGAAATCTCCTATAATGGACCTGACTTGGAACTTTATGCTCTACCCGATGTGAACTAGCCATATAATCCACACACACCAATGATCATACCCAAAAATTAGTGCAATATATATATATATTTTTTGAAACCAAAATAAAAATAAATGAATGTATAAAAAAAATATATGCATAGAATGAGCATTTTTTACCCTACTAACCTCAATTTTAGTAACAATTCACTAAAAAGGAACCTGAAATGCCCACTGAGTATCACTAGTAATGAAACCACCTAAAATGATAACTTGTAAAAGCTATTGTGAAGAATGTATTGGGGAAAGAGGAGTCTAGAAATGTTTATTGGATATAGGGTAAGCAAGCTAGAATTTCTGGTATTGCAGGTGATGAGTTAGCTGGTGATATATTTTCTGGTAAAAGACTTGTATTTTAAGTGTTATAGGGATCCATTTTTTTATCAAAGGAAGTGTTGGGAATAGGTGTCACGACCTGTCCTCGGGGCCCGTGTCGTGACTACCCCAAGCCTGCCTTCCATAGGCCAAGGGCTGGCGACTAGCACCAAAGGCGTAAATCCCGATAACTGGGAAAACATTGCCTTTATAAAAGTAAACAAACACCACAGAGTACAAGCAGAAGTAAAACACTAAGTACAAAAGAAAGTGCTGAAAAGTAAAAAGGGCCAGAATACAAACCCAACTGAAAAGTATAGCTACAACTGAAAAGAAATACAACAGAAAAGACAAACAGCTGGAAGAATAGAATCAGCTCCTGGGTCCTCCACCTCGGATCCTACATGAAGGGTAGGTACAGATAGCGCAACTCCTAGATCGTCCACCACGGATCCTACCTGAAGGGTAGGTACAGATAGCGCAGCTCCTGGATCATCCACCACGGATCCTACCTGAAGGGTAGGTACAGATAGACTCCATAACGCTCTCGCCCGTCAACCTCCTCTGAGTATCGTCACATCGTGAAGTCCACCTCCGGATACTGACTCGTCAGAGATCCACCTCTGAGTACCGTCCAGTCCTCGAGCACTCGGCCTCTGTCAGCGCTGCCCATCATCTGCAACCAACACAACGAGGTGCGGGCATAGCCCATGTAGGGGTGAGTATAACGATACTCAGTAGGGACCCCGAGACCCTCAAGGTCTCACTAAATCCAACAAGGATAACCACAAAGAAAGATCTCAATAGAAAACCTCTACTTAGGTATATGCCCATACATATACATAAGTTATCAAGTAACTCATCTCAATCATGAGGAAACACTAAGATTATGAAATCAACAGATAACCACTACCCAGGTATATGCCCATACATATACCTAAGTTATCAAGTGACCCATCTCAATCATGAGGTAAACAAAAAGGTCATAGACTCAGCTCAAACCAGGATTTTCATTTATCGAAACTGTAACTGCTGAAGAGCCCCGTCTCTGTCGAGTACAATGATCATGTCATGACTCCGAGGTACTGCTCACTAACCTAAGACTTCTGAGGTACTCCTCCTGTCGAGTACTGCGATTCAGCCACCCAAACACAGTAGTGCTTCCCGTCGGGGTATGCCACCCAAACACAGTAGTGCACACCCCCTAATAGCCTGCAGAGGTACTCTCCGGACGAGTACCGCGGGTCTGCACTGTCACACAGGTAGTGCTTCATCCGCCATGGGTCTGCACCCAACAAAGTAGTGCTCTGTCCACTGGGCTAGTCGACTCACTCCAAGTTGAGTCGGTCAAGCAGTCGTCAGGTCTCAGCCGGCTACACGGTCTCCGTACTCCGAACGCTCGTCTCCGGGAGGGTCCGCTCCACGAGTTACAGGTCGATACTCCAAGTATCTCAAAGTCCCACGAAGAAGTACCTCAAAGGACCGCCTCGTCATAGGGGTCTCAACGCAACAGACGACGCATCAATCAGACACCTGGTCTGTGAGTTATTAACCTTTTCATCCAAGGGGTCCGGTTGGTTTCGTGTGCGAACCAACCCGACCGTATCTCAACTATACCCCGAACTCTCATATGGTATATTCATAGGGACCGTTTCTTAACGAGATCACCAACGCCGCTGATGGTTCGTCAAACGGACGTCCGGTCTGAAAGTTATCAGCTTTTCTGTTCCAGGGGCCCGGTTGGATTTCGGGTACAATCCAACCCGGCCACTATCCAACTGCATCCAAACCCCGGTAAAAGTATGCCAAAAGTTCTGTCTCCTCAAGAGAAATCCAACAAAGTCGACGGCACGTCAATCGGACGTCCGGATCTCAAGATATAAGTGTTTCCGTTCCGAGGGCCCGGTTGGTTTCGTGTACGAACCAACCCGGACGAACCCAAAGTACTCCAAAAACTTGAGTGTAATATACCAAAACGACCGTCTCGATCCTAGGATCGCATCTCAACTGACGGTGCGTCGATTGGAGGTCCGTAGCCCAAGTTATGAGCGTTTGAATGAAAACTGCCCAAAAATAGGGGGTTCGAGCCCGGCCCGAGACCCCCTGGGTCGGCCCGAACCAGGTCGACTCGACCCGAGTCCGGGTCCGGCCCACTAGGGTGCGGCCTGGCCCAGCAGGCCAGCCGCGACTTGGCGCTGGCCGAGCGGAACACAAGGGATGCGACCCCTTGTTGTAACCGGCGGCGCCAGCTGGCGCCGCCCTGCCTCCTGGATCCCGTGAGGCCGTGGGGTCCAGCTCCTCGCCGCTGCGGCTGTGCGGCGGAGGGTTTTCCTCCGGCGGCACACTGGGGCGCCACCACCTCCAGGCGGCCGGATGACTCCGGCCGCCACCTCCATTCGTCGGCGCCGCCGCGTCTCCCCCTTCCGTGCGTCGCTGTATCTTCATTCAAAGCCCGAAAATTAAAATGATCGCATATTCGCGATCCTCGGGTCGAGAGATTCACGTCCATATGCCGCGCTCAATAGAATATTGCGTTTCCAGCGTCAATAAATATTTGGCCGCCTCCTTCCGCTAGCCATTGCGGCTTCGTTCCAAGCCCGAAAAATTAAACGATCGCATATTTGTGATCCTTGCGTCAAGGGATTCGCATCCATATATTGCGCTCAACAAAACTCCGTGTTTCCAACTTCTAACATTCTCTAGCTGTATTCGTTCATCCAAAGAACATTCAACCTCAAGGTTCTCTCTAGCACCCTAACGTGAGTAGGAATGCATAGAGGAAAAAGTGATGGCTCGAATTGTATTCATCGAGTACCCAGAATGTTCGGTACGCCTCGATGAATTCTCAGATACCGACACGTCATCCTGCCGAAGCTGTATAAGCTCTAGAAAACTCTCAGACACCTCCTCAAGCCAGTCCTCAGCCTCCTGTGAATCAGGTTCGCCTCGGAACTTGAGGGTATCTGATGTTAGAACACGTGTAAGGTAGTAAGCTTACATGTGTCACCTACTGGTACCGCCGGTTGTAACTGCTGACCAACAGGTAGTGATGTATAGCTGACACACTACCCGAAGGCACTATCTCAGGCATCGGTCCACGTACTGAAGCCTCATCACTATGCGGACCATCCTCATGGTCATTCACTGGAAAACACTAGTGGCCAAGTCCACCATCCACTCTCCTGATGTCTCAGTTAGGCGGAAAACTCTAGCAATCGCCTCCAGCCAGTGCTATGCTGTCTGGGAATCTGCCTCGCCTCGTATCCTCGGAGGCCGCTGCTATTGGTACTCGTGCAACGCGCTCTGCCAGCGTGCACAGTTCGCTAGTTTAGCTGGTGGCATCTACTGCCCAACAGGTGATGGTGCTGCTGGTACACCACCCGAGGGTGCCAACATAGTAAAAAGGGCCCCGCACCGGAGCCTCGTCGCTCGGTGGGCCGTCATCGTGTACTATCTCAGAACTCCAACTAACTGTCTGCGTGGAGAAATCCTGAACAGATGCGACATGATCAACGTTTTATACCTGGTGAGCTGACCTGGTTTGAGCTGACTTTAAAACTTTTTGAATCACACACGCAATCAGTGTTTTAATGCACAAAGTCGGAAATCAGTAGTCAGGGTCCTGGTGTACGGATACGTCAGTCGCCGCACCAACACTGGACTCCCTGAACTGAAGACCACACTCGGTACCCTTAACACTATTGCTTCATAGAAAAGAAAATATCAGAGTTATAAGTCCTGTGGTAGAACCGACTCCTATGATACCAATTGTCAATAAATATTTGGCATTGAAGAACGCACAAAGAACACATAAAGAATAAAAAGAAAAAGAAGCATGGTTTATGTGCAGGACGATGATCATGTTCATTTGGTCATCATCGTCGTGAATTTAGGATATGAAGAATCAATAAAACGAATTCAATCATATATAAAAACCCCTACCTCGAAAAGACGCCGCACGTCGTCGAACCGCGGAAAGAGGAAAGCATCGTGGTGGTTGGGCATCGCGGAAGAACGGTGCTCCTCGTGGCGTCACCTCACATTCTTGCCTCGGTTGAAGGAGATTCCCTTCGCCGAGTGGAAGATTGCGTTCTTCGTGGAAAGTAAGCTTTTCATTCTAATCCTCCAAAGCTTCTCCACAGATTAATTGCCCAATAATAAAATGAAAGGCTTCCTCTTAATTTAATAATGCCAAGCAATTCAAAACTAAGAGGAGCCAATTCATTAATTGAAATCAAGTTGGAAAAACTTATGGGAGAGAGAGAAGAAGGTGAGGAGTTCACATAATTAAAGGGGAGTTTACAAATTAATTTAAGGGGTGATAAAGGGGGGTTTATGGAGTTGAGGGGGAGGTGAGGAGTTAACAAATTAATTAAAAAGGGGGTTTAAGGGGGGGGGGGTTTAAGAGTGGTTATGGGGAGATGAAAGGTTGGGGATCGTGTGGGCCCCACCTTCTAAATATCCATACAAGGGTAGTTAGGTGGTTATGGTCCCACCCTTAACTCCCCTTTGTAGAATTTAACCACCTCAGATATAAATAAAATTGTACACACCAATTTTATTTATTTTAAACTAATTCCCCAAAAATTAATTCTCAACCCGCTTAAAACGCAACTGCGGTAAAGGTCCCCTTAAGCAATAACTGGTGCTGCAAGTTCATCGGTGCCCTCAGATTTCAATTCCGAGTACCGGTTCAAAAGATAGGAAAACCCACACGTACGTTTACTGAACGTACCCGAAAAAAAGTTCGGAAAATTATTATCAGTCACCCTCGACCCGCGCTGGTCAAGGTCAGGCTCTGCCTAAGTGAAACATGCCCCAACGAATCCAACGGTACTCTCGTATTTTCTATCTGAGTTACCGTTTAAAAGATACGAATTTTACAATAAAATAATCGTCATTTAATTATTTTATTTGCGGCCAAAAACTAATTTTTTTTGGTGGCCCGCGCCGGCCAAAGTTAGTATCAACTTAAATAAACCATGCCCTCACGAGTTCAGCGGTTGTCTCAGATTTTTAATCCGAGCTACCGTTTGTGAGTTATAAGCATTTGAAAAATAAAATAATTTATTTAATTATTTTATTTACGGTTATGCCATTTGTGGAATTTCTCACAGGAGGCCCGCGCTGACTAAACTTAAGTCGTGCCTAGGGTAAACCCGCCATCCTAAGCGCAACGGTGCCCTTAGATTTCTGATCCGAGTAACCGTTTAAGAGTTATTACACTTTTTCAGTAAAACTGCTTACGTGCGTTAATTTAAGCTTAATAAGACTTCAGAAAATTATTCCGGGCACACCGGGCCTCGGAATCAGGTTCCGTCAGAAACTGCGTACTCGTAAAATTCCAAAGAAATTAAGAGGAAAAAAAATCCTTGAAATTTACGGGTCTTTACAATAGGGTCTAAAATGGAAACTATAGTGATAGATTAAGTTCAAATGTTATTAGAAATTCAAGAATTATAAAGTTTGGGAGAGTGGATATAGATTCATAGGAGTTTGGGGGTCTACAAAAGAAATCTTTATATCAAAATAGCTAGAACTATGAGGGAAGTTCTTATATGGTGCTCACAAGTTCACACTTGAAAAAGTGGTCTAATAAGGGGGATCTTCATCAGCTTCTACTTGTAATGGAGTGCATTGGAATATAATAAGTTATAGAGAAAAAAATAGGTAGGGAACTAATGTGGTCTATTATAGTTCTAGTTTAGGAAGCTCAAACCCTCTTTGGGAATTCACCTAGGACATCAAGAACTATTGATCTAAAACAACCCCTTCATGTAGAGTAGGGCTCAGTTGATGGGCCTTGGTAAATCTATAAGTGCTATTAGAACCTCTGAGGAAGGTTGTACTTGCTGGACACATAGCTGGACATGATCTTCTTTTTGACAAGCATGGAAGTAGTGAATTGGTCGGGTAGATATGGAATGTTAAGGATGGATCACCTCTATGGGGGAGGGTTCATCTGATGCAGTATATACTATTTAAACCTTTACATTCATAGGGTAATAGTCATTAGGTAGTATAAGGGAATGATTTATTCACTAGACAGAAGCAAGCTACTCTGTTTCAGACTGAATTTCTTAATGCCCAACTAGTTGATGTGGATTTTAGTGCTATTACTCAATAGGAACAAATTTATTCCTCTAAAGTATAGAAGGATGTTGTTTTTGAAATATATATGAGCAATATTAAAGGTAACTAGGGTGATATAGGGTATGAAAATCCACCACTAGAGATGAGATCATACAAGAAGATCCTTGAAAATGGGAAGAAGAAAGTTGATAATAATTTAACTTCTCAACCAAATAGGTCATGAAAGGATTACACTCAATTTCCAAGAACTATTTGTGTCAACTAGATCAAAGAATATTGATCCTAAATGGGAAAATGACCATGATTATTATTTTTATTTTAGGATTGGCCATGCATTTCCCCTTATCCCTATGCACCCTTTCCTTTTTTTCAATAAATTGGAACATGATAGGCTTTTACTACTCACACTTCAGGATATTTATTATTATGTTACATGGTATAGGAAATTCATAATAGTATCAATAGATGAAGATGAGGCCATGAAGCAAAAACACAAAAAAATAACATGCCTTAGAAAAAACATACAGTAATAATATCCTTATACACATTAGAGGAACATTTTATTTATATCGAAAAAGCTAATAGAAATAATATGTCATCATTAGAAGTAATTTATAGAAATAAAACAATGTTCTTTTCCATATTAAGGTGGTAAATGTAAGATTTTCTTCTTCGATATATAAATGAAATAACAATTGACAATTTTTATTGTTTTGTATAAATGGTGAAATAATAGTGGCATTAATGGGTTAACTATGCTTTCTTAATAGTTTTTTAATCTCCCATTGTTAAATATATTTATCAAATACATGTACTTTCCTTATAGAACTTCAAAAAAACCATTATAATCTGGACATAATTGATAAAAAAATCCCAATAATCACTTAAATGTAAGCATGCAATTCTATTGTTGGGGTATGCAATCATTTTTGATACTCATATATTTTAGATACTTACAGTAAATTATTGTACACCATAACAGAGATCCATATACATCATATCCAGGAAGAACAACACCAAAAGAAGGCCCCTGTGAATCGATGATCGAAGAAACTGCACATACCCCGTGCTTCATAGAATAATAATTGACCAATAAGAATTAGTATGATCGGTCAAAGATGGTGAAAAACATCACAAATTTTTATATCTTTAGACAAACGAAACAAAACTGTAATTTCAATCTTATATCTATAGATGAAACAATCCAGGAATCCCTGAATCTTCCACTCTCACTCACCACTAGTGCAGGAAATAATCACCGCACCAGATAAACTCCTTGAAACTTAATGATTCAAGACTGATGACAAATCAAACAACTGAACACCACCCAGATACACAATGCGCAAGATTGACACTAGAAAACCAACCTTCATCAAAGCTACTTGAGATTAAATCCCCAAAACAAAATCACTTATGTTTTCCCATCAAGGAAGGAACAACGATGAAAAAATACATCTGAGCTAACCATACCAACAATAAAGGGGATAGAGAACAGATCCCTATGATCAATTTTGAGAAGAATAGTCGATTCCTGATATCGGTCTACTGGAATAAGACATTGAAAACCCTTGTGATCCTAGATTTCCCTGACCCTATAACCCCAAATCACAAGTCATGAAGAATGAATGAAAGATCTAGATAAAACTAGATGGATAAACCCAACCATGATCCTAGATCTAGAGACATGATGACTAAAAGATCGAACACCAACATCTACTAGCAACATGATGAAGCACACCAACAGATGAAACACTCACACACATAAAGGAGGCTCAATTTCATTAAAAATACGATATAACATATAATATTATAAAATTTTATAAAATATAATATATAAAAAATAAAAATAGAAAATAAAATAAAATATAATAATATCATAAAATGCAATATTATAAAAATTTATAAAATAAATAAGTATAATAAGATATAATAATTAATTTCATATATCATAAATATAATATTTTTTTAAAAAATATTTCTTATTGATTCAAACTCTTATCACTTACCTCTATTTATTTTAATTAACATTGTAGGTCTTTCCTTATTTAGGTTTTGATCGCTATAAATTAAAATCATTTATCAATAATTATATATATATATATAATGAAACATTATTAAATTATTAATATTTAATTCAAAATATAAACACATATTTTATTGAAAAATGATATGGTGATAATATATAATTAATAAATATATATTAAATAATTTATAATATTTTTTATGTTATTGGATGATTTGTTGTAACATATATTTTTAGTGGTAAAATATTTTTCGATAATAATAACTAATAAAAACAAATTCACCTGTCTGTGAAATAATTGCTAGTATTGATATAATAAAGTTACACATTTAATTATTGGTAAAAGATATATTGGTATTAATCAATTAATATTAATATATATATATATATGTTGGTAAAAAAAATTGTTAGTACCTATAAACAATATAAAAAAACACAATATCTGTTGGAATTACTCATTTTTACCAATAGTTATATTATCTGACACAAAATTTCTGTTGGTACAAGTCACTTTTTTTGTAGTGAAGGTCAAGAGTGTTGCTAGCATCTATGGGTATTTCAAGTGAAGGTTTTTTAACCTCGATGCATGGATCAAGTGGGGCAGGCTCAATTGGAGTAGATGACTCCATTGTGTCAAGAATGACATATTTTTCAAATTTTTCTTTTATACCACCCTCATCATATTTCTCCATTGTCACATGTTTCACCACGAACTCAGGATCCACCAGGAAATTACATTCTTTCATTTTTTCCAAAAAATTATGAGTGTTCTCTACCACAATTACTGATTAATTTTCTAACCTTAGCAATGTTTCAGATGTCTCTATTTTGGAAAAAGTTTCAGACTCACAAAGATTTTCAGAAAGAGGTGATTCAAAGTCATTTGAAGTGACATCCTCTTATGTGTGGAAATTCATGTTGCCTTGGATCAATTTTGACTCAATTTCAGTAAAGAAGGGTCCCAATTCAATGTCCCCTTCATCCTCAAAAGGTGTAATTTGATATACATCAAAGGAATTCGTTCTCACTTTGGGATAGTAGGGTTGTGAACTCATAGAATACGAACATGAAATCACATTGTTTGATGAACCATTATGTTCAACAGGGTGGAAGACTAAGCTCTCATATTCTTGAAATGTCATTATATTGGAAGAATTAAATGATAATGGAGAGGATTCATGAATGGTATGATAAGAAGGTGGATCAATCAAAGTAGTCTCATTATCAAAATTAAGAACTGGATGTTGTTCAAATGGAACCTCTACTACACTTTCTTCAATAGAATTGTTCTAAATTAGATCATTAAGTGTTAGTGAGGTGACTAGCTGGACAAGATGAGTCATTTGATTTTCTAGATTCTTCATTTGATTTTATAGATATTTCATTTGATTTTCTAAATCTTTCACTGAAGAAAGAAACTTTTCATTATGTTCTTCTTGAAGCTCAAACATCCTATTTGTCTCAGTGATAATAGAATGCAACATGTTCTCAATTATTGAATAATTTGTTTCACATGAATTATCAAGTTCTAAAATTTCAGGAATTCTTTGAATTTGAAAATGAACAAATGGTTTAAAAGGACTTGTAAAACAACATGGTGCAACATTCTCATATGGATTATAACACGGACTTGAATAAATATCATTAAAATAAACCGTATTACCGAGAGTGATCATGTGTGGTGAATCACTATACATCATATTTTGAGTTGTGGCTGTGTAGGGTAGGTTTTTATTGTAGTTGTATGGTACATACCATGCCATTCAGAAATTATGAGTGTCTTTAATTTTCTTGAAATGTCAAAAAAATACCCAGAGTAGTAAACTGATTTTTGTGTTTGTTTTGTTTTGTGATTTTTATCCTGAATCTATCTTTTTGGGGACTTCCTAATTATACTATTCTCCCCAAAAATGGCACCATAAATTTGGAACATGAGTCGAACTGCGTCTAATTTAAAAATTTATTAACCTATTAACTACTGTAGAAGTGGTGAGCAGGGTCGAACTACAGAGAGAATGTGCGTAGACACTAGGAATATCCTCTTGTAGGAATGTTCAGGTAGATCATTTTTTGATGTGATTAACAACTAAAAATTCTAAAACTAAATAATAATTTAAAAAAAATTATTTAAATTAACTGAAACTATCTAATTAAATTAAATTAATCCATGGATGAAACTAGTAGAGATAGAAGTGTCAAAGTTGTGACGTCCGTTCAGATGCATGTACTATGGGAAAAACGAATATTTGCAACAGACTATTTGCAATGGGACCCAATTCCTGCCACAAAAGGTTTGGCGTGGGTTGCGTGCCAAACCACGGGAAGGGTATTTGCGATAGGTTTTTGTACCTGTCACGACCCGTCCTCGGGGCCCGTGCCGTGACTGCCCCAAGCCCGCCTTCCATAGGCCAGGGGCTGGCGACTCGCACCAAGGCGTAATTCCCGGTAAAAAGGGAAGGCATTTCCTTTGTAAAGTAAACAAACACCACAGAGCATGCAAGCAGAAGCAAACACTAAGTAAAAACTGGGTACAACAGTAAGTGCGGAAAAGTAAGTGGGCCAGAATACAAACCCAAACTGAAAGTAAAGTACAACTGAAAAAGTAAAGCCGCAGCGTCGAGCCGTCCACTGGAAGTCCCACCTGAAGGGTGGGTACAGATAGCCTCCACAGCTCCTCAGATCCAGCCGTCCGCTCCGAGTACACTCCGACCAGTGGTACACCTCCAGGTACCGACCTGCTCCTCATGCCTCAACTACGATCAGCGCTGTCCGTCGTCTGTAACCAACACAATGTAGTGCGGGCATAGCCCGTGCATGGGTGAGTATAACCTACTTAGTAGGGACCCCGAGACCCCTGAAGTTATCCCAGAATCCACAAAGGATAATCCAAAAAGAAAATATACAATCACAAAGTAACATCCAACACTACTTAGGTATATGACCATACATATACCTAAGTAATCAATTCTCATTTGGCTCTAACATCCAAGCCCAAGTACAACCCAGTCCACACAGAAAAACACAACCAAAACCACACAGGAAAGCATAACGTAATCCACACTGGATATCAATTCAATCTTATTGAAGATAAGGATTGAAAATAAAGATTCAGCTCACACAGGTATACTACTTCATGATGTCAAAACCACGGCTGCTGGAGAACTCCTCCTCTATCGAGTACAGTGGGCCTGCCGCTACAACCAAGCGCTTCCCTCCATGGGTCTGTCGCTACAACCAAGCGCTCCCCCTCATAGGCTCCAGAGGTACTCCTTCTGTTGAGTACCGCGGGTCTTCCACTACAACCAAGCGCTCCTCCGCCGTGGGTCTGCCGTTACAACCAAGCGCTCCCCCTCATAGTCTCCAGAGGTACTCCTTCTTTTGAGTACCGCGGGTCTGCCGCTACTACCAAGCGCTCCTCCACCGTGGGTCTGCCGCTACAACCAAGCGCTCCCCCTCATAGCCTCAAGAGGTACTCATTCTGTTGAGTACCGTGGGTCTGCCGCTACTACCAAGCGCTCCTCCTCCATGGGTCTGCCGCTACAACCAAGCGCTCCCCACTGGGATATCCAAAATATATTGAGTCGATAGATCAACAGTCGTCAAGTCTCAGCCAGCTACTAGGTCTCTACACTCGGCTAGCTCGTCACCGGGAGGGTCCGCTCCATGAGCTACCATTAGATACTCCAAGTGTCACTAAGTTCCACTAATAAGTATCTAAAATGACCGCCTCGTATTAGGGGTCTCAACGCAACAGACGGCACGTCAGTCGGACGCCTGGTCTGTGAGTTACTAGCCTTTTCGTACCAGGGGCCCGGTTGGTTTCGTGAGCGAACCAACCTGGCCGTATCTCGACTGTACCCCGAACTCTCATAGGGTATTCTCATAGGGACCATTTCTCAATGTGATCACCAATGCCGCTGACGGTTCATCAAACAGACATCTGGTCTGAAAGCTATCAGCTTTTCCGTTCGAGGGGCCCAGTTGGATTTCGGGTTCAATCAAACCCGGCCACTATCCAACTGCATCCAAAACTCAGGAGAATCAGGCCAAAAGTTTCTTCTCATAAAGAGGAATCCAACAAAGTCGACGGCACGTCAATCGGACGTCCGGAGCTCAAGTTATAAGCGTTTCCGCTCCGAGGGCCCAGTTTGTTTCGTGTACGAACCAACCCGGCCGAACCCAAAGTACTCCGAAACCTTGAGTGTAGTATACCGAAACGACCGCCTCGATCCAAGGATTGTAGATCCATTGACGGTACATCGATCATAATTCCACATCCCAAGTTATGGGCAAAAGACCGTAACAGTCCGGTATTAGGGGGTTCGGGCCCGGTACCCCTAGGTCGGCCCGAACCGGGTCGACCCGACCTGGGTCTGGGTCCAGCCCACTTGGGCGTGGCCCGGCCCGGCTGGCGTGGCCCGGCCCGGCCTGGGCGCGGCCCGGCCTGGCGGTCCGGCCGGGCAGCTCGGCCCGGTGCGCTGGCGCTGGCCAACCGGCTGCAGAAAAGGGGCGCTGTCCCCCTTGAACGAAACTGCGGCCCCGCGTGGGGCCGCCCCTTGCCACTGGATGCAGCCGAGCGCCGCATCCCGCCTCCCTCGGTCCTGCGCGGTCGCGGAACCAGCGGCCTGCCGCTGTGGTTTCAGCCGCGGCGGCCCATCCCGGCGGCGCGCCGAGTGCCGCTGTCTCCTGGCGGCCGATCGGTACCGGCCGCCGCCTCCGGCCGCCGGTGCCACCGTGCCGGCGAGGCGTGCCGGCGGAGTGTTCCGCGGACCACCGGACGAGCTCCGGTGGTCAGTTTTGCCTGCCGTCTTCGCCAATGGCCCTCCCGGGACCGGTTCTTCACTGCGAAGACCTCAAAACGCTCGTGCAGCCTGCTTCATTGTCGCCCGCTAATCCGCATACCAAGAACGAAGAAACGGTGGGTTCGGACTTGTTCGTTGGTCCGCTCCCACCGCGTTAGCGGTTTAAAAAGGCTTCCGACAATTTTTAAACACAAGCCGATGATAAAAAAAAATCACATAGATTTAATTGAACCAAAACCCCTACCTCAAGCGTCGTTGAGCGAGGGTTCGTCGCGGAATTGCACATCGCGGAAGAAGGAATGTCACGAAAGATGCGTCGCGGAAGAAGGGTCGTCACGTCACGGAGAAAGGATTCGTCGCGTCGCATCGTCGATCTCCGAGGATCCGGCGTTCTTCGCGTTCTTCACGTTCTTCGTCGAGGAAGATGAAGATCTTCAATCCTCCCCTCTTTCTCCCAAACCCTCGCAACGCCACACCACTAATAAAATAAGAGTCGTCTTATTTTATTGACACACAAGTCAACGATTGAATTTCAAAAAGAATTTAAATGATCAATTAATTGAATTAATTGAGGAGTTTAAACCGCCCAATTAATGAGGCGTTTATTAACCAGAATAAACGCAAGGGTTGACTTCATTAATAGGGGGGTGCAGGTGCGTTACTTAATTAAAGGAGGGGTTTTAGGAAGAAAAGAAATGGTGGAGCTCGTGTGTGCCCCACCTCACAAATATCCTACCAAGTGGGTAGGATATTGTGGGTCCCACATCATCCACTAACTTAGGTTAAGCAAAATAAAATAAAAATCGGTGCACCACTTTTATTTTATACCTTAACTTAACCCCAAAAATTAAAAACCACACCCGAGCAAACGTAACTCCGGAAAAGGTATTTCTAAGCAATTATCGGCGCTTCGATTCCATCGGTGCCCTCGGAATTCGATTCTGAGCACCGGTTCAAAAGTTAGAAAAACCCGCTCGTTCGTTCACTGAACGTACCCGAGCTAAACTTCAGAAAATGATTCTGGGCACACCGGGCCTCAGAATCAGGTGCCGTCAGAAACTGCGTTCTTGTAAAATTCCAAAGAAAATTAAGAAAAAAAAATTCCCTTGATTTTTACGAGTATTTACAGTACCCTTCACAAATACCCGACGACTTTTTTTAGTATTTGCGACGGGGTTTATCTCCCATCGCAAATAGTTTGTCGGTAGATGGGTATTTATGACGAGACCCATCATAAATACCTTTTTAACCACCACCCCTAATTAATATAGGGATTTGTATTTGCGACAGGCCTCCCATCGCAAATACTCTAACCTATATATACCACCATCTGATTTTTCCTATTCCACTCCTTTCTCTACCCCTCTCTCCCTTTCTACTTACATTTCCCCCCTCAAAATTCTTCAAAGTTTAAGATTCTACATCGGATCAATTTTCAAGTCTTACATCCTATGAAAGATTCATTTTTAAGGTATTTATCTTTATATTTTATTTTTTATTTAATTCATTTTATTTTATATTAGTTATAATTATTGTTAATTAGCTGAAATTAAATTATACTAGAATTAGATCATTTTATTTTGCATTATTTATTATTACAAATAATTACATGTGATTAGTATTAATTAATATTTATTATATTAATTATTATTAATTAGTACTCATTAGTATTAATTAGAAAAATTATTAATAATTAGTCATAATTAGCGATAATTAGTAAAAATTAGCGATAATTATTAATAATTTGTGATAATTAGTAATACTTTGTGATAATTAGTGGTAAATATTAGAAATTAGTAATAATTAGTAATTGTCACGAACCAACCTGGGTCGATCCTGAACCAACCCGGGTCGACCCTGAACTGGTCACTCGAGCCGGTCCGCGACATGTCCCGAGGGGCCTTCCTGATCCCCACGTGTTTCCGACTAGTATCAGGCATCAAAACATAATCATTGGGAACGATTTGGCCCAAAAAGATAAATAAATAACCAAGAAAAAATAGAATAATAAAACTAAACTCGAGCAACGAAAAAAGAAATAAACAGAACCACTCAACATACCTCCATGTTACCTTTTAGGTCACCTCCCAACCAAAGGCCGACCTTGCTCCAATAATGAGCAACTTGGCCAAGAAAACCTGAGCAAAGGAAACCTGCAACTAAAATGATAAAATAGGCATGAGAATTAAAAATGCTCTATAAGGTTTCCAAGATAAACTGCAAAATCTGAGAATCTCACTTCCCAAAATAATCCAATGACACAAGTTTGAAATACAATTATAAAAGTAAGGTTTTCACATTTTAAAATAAGTAACACGCTTTTCCCATTCAGAAATCCAACAGACGCTACATGCTATTTCAATAAAACCATTTTTCATTTTATAAACAAAACCTGAAACAAAGGATACCAAAGTTGGGTAAAAATAATACAGGTAAATAAGGAAAGATGGAAATAAACTAGTACAATAGAAAGTAAACAAGAAATGTAAATAAATGGGTAACCATGGGTGATCCTAAACATCCCTAGAAGACCCCTGGACGTACTCGATTTCGAAACCAGCTTCCAGTGTATGGTGAATCTCCTAATTCTATAACCAATTCACCGCCCTAAAACTGACCAATCCAGTGGCAAAGACCGCCTGGCCTAACAATAAATCCAGGGGGTACCAATCCCTCTAATCAGGGTTGATCAACAACCGTCACTCGATCATCTAAAAGACATTCACGAACTCATGGTGGTTATAATAATACTGTGTAAGTAGGAGGCTCTCGTACACGTGACATATCTCACCGCACTTGCCTACCCCAAACACGAACACTGCATACGATAACCCATAAGGGATATCCCCCCTATAGAGGTGCCCCAAAAAATATATACATCATATCATAAAAGGTGCCAAACAAGCCGCCATACCATTTAACATTTAAACCATTTCATAAAATGTTCAAAGTTTCCAACCGGGCATACACTTTTGCCAAAACACAATCTCCTTTAAAAGTTAGTACAAACATTAATCTTGGGTTAAAAGTGTCAAACACGAACTCAACATGTCTAAAGGTATTACTCAAAAAATCACACAAACACCACTTTTTTCCTTTACAAGTCCAAACGGTCATATGCTCAAAGATTTCATTTCAAATCATTTCAGAAACCACACAAAGAACCCAAAGTCATTTAGAAATCAAGAATCATTTTCACAAGATTACCAATCTCTTTTCAAATAAAAACCAAATGCACACCAAAAAACTTTGCACACATGATTCGCATGTCAAACATCATTTAATAAATCATTCACTCATTTAGTAAAACATTTCAAGAGGACAAAAAAAAGTCTCACATCGTGATCTCACCAAGTTCACATGAAAATTCCATTTTAAAATAAAATGCATACCCAAATGCTAAAAAAAACTACTTTCGTACCTTTCAAAAACTAACTCGAACCACTTGAACAACCAAAAGAACCATTTTCATAATTAAAGAAAACACTTTCACCATTAAATAAACTACTATGAAAAATAAACAAACAATTTTAAGAAGCAACCTATGGTCTAAAACACAAAAACTTACTCAAATCTTCTTTTGCGACTAAATACACATCGACGACACACCAAAACATAGTTTGGAGTCCTTGCATAGTTAAATACACTAATTGCATAGTTTAGAAAAACACTAGTTGAGGACACACTATGAGTTTTCATAAAATAATGCACTTCATATCACACAACATGCTACAAGGATAAATCACGCATATTAACCTTCCTTGAAAACTATGTTCACACTAGATAAATTTACTGAAGAACATGTTAATTTAATTAGATAGGAAAAATCATTTATAAATAATGTTTATATGCAAAACTACCTACACATAATGAGATAATTCTTTCAAAATCTATTTAAACAATTTTTAACTAATAAAAACACCACAATGAATTATCTAAAATACTTATATAGGTATGAATAGTAATTAAAAATTAATTTGAAACACAAAAGTTCCATAGATCATGCGGGAAAGAAGAAATTTGGAAAATGACTACCTTAAACCAAGCGCAGACGTGATAAAACCCTCAATGGGGAAGAAAGGATGCCCCGTGAACCCAACCCGCACCTAAAACAATGAGAAAAATGTATGAAAAACAATGTGTGCCATTAGGGTGTGGTCAGGTTGAATGAAAACCCTTAAAACCAAGGAAAAAAATAATACTGGAGGAGATGTCGGCCACGACAGATTCACCAGAGGGAAACCTCGACCAACCGAATTGGAAGAGGGAGACTGCTGGGGTTCGGTTGCGCTGCTGGCCGAAGAAAAAGGGAGGGGGGTTTGCTGTTGCAGTGAGGTCGGTGCAAGGAGGAGGTGAGGTTGAAGCTCTGACAGGGAGGTGAAGCGGTGGCTGGACGGAGAGGTTTGGTGCGCTGGGTGAAGGGTGGCGGACGACTGGAGTGGGAGCGGGTGATGCCAGTGGGGGCGAAGCAGGGTGGCGGCTGGGAGGCTGAAGGCGGAGGGCCGGTGTGCGGAGGGCTGGACAGTTGGAATGGGAGAGAAAAGGCGGAGGGTCGAGGCGCGAACGGGAGGCTGAAGGAGGGCCCGGGCATGGTCGGCTACAAGGTGAAGGTGGCGGGGACCCGCAGGGGGCGAGAGGCGGAGCGGCAGGAGGCAAGGGCCGGAGGCATGTCGAGGGCAAGGGATGAGATGGCTGGGGAGAGCCCGGAGGGTCAGGATCCTGGAGGTCGAGGCACTGCTACTGGGACCCGATGCGCCAAACAGAAGAAACGAGGGGGGTGAGGTATGGGCGTAGGAGAAAAATAATGGGGAAGGGGGGCGCCGTGGGTAGACCTAGGGTTTTTTTTTCATTTAATAATAATAATAATGATGATGATGATGATGATGATGATGATGATGATGATGATGATGATAATAATAATAATAATAATAATAATACAATAATAATAATACAATAACAATAAAAAAAATAACCATAAAAGTTATAATAATAAAAATGATAATAATAAAAATAATAAAAATAAAAATAATAACAATAATAACACCTTATTTATAATAATATTATTAATTAAGTAATAATAATATTATTATTACAATTTAAACATTTAACTCACTTTATTCACATAAAACTTTATTTATTTTAATTGTGAGATAATTGTGTGGGCACCCGGGCTGACCACGCGGCTACCGCCCACTGTGTAGTGACCGCACACGAGTCCAAAACCCACTAAAATTATTAAGCGAAAAAAATTTAATCCATGACTCAGCTCGGACCTTGGAGCGAGAATCCAGAGCCAAGAAATAATAAAATAATAACATAAAAATTAATTTAAAAAAAGTCGAGGTGTGACAATTCTCCCCACCACAGACACTTTCTGCTCCCAGAAAGTCACCCAGCCGAACGATAGACAGAACTTGGATCCATATTCGATTGAAACCGAAAGAAACCACAATACAAGATAGTTGGAGAACATGAGAGGGTTATCTCCACCAAAAGAACTCAACTAGTGCTGAAATTTGACACCCAAACATATCACCCCGAGAAAGAAGCCGACGCGGAAACTCCCAACCTATCCAAACTAACATCTATAACATGAGCGAACAACACCTCCACTGAAACTTGGAACTCTCGACCCATACCAAAAACCCCCAACACTAGAGAAAAACCTCCGAGAAGAATTTTACCCGAGTAGTGAACCCGATCATAACCACAAACATTGATTCTTCCACAGGTACTTACATCTCCAAATGAACACAACTAAACCAAGATCAACCCATACAAGGGTCAAACACACTTTTAAGAAAAACGAACGACTTAGAAAACCACATCCACACAACTAGGACTGCTTGGATTATAATAGAACGAGTCCATCATAATTTCAGGACAAAACAAAGAACTTACAACAATGTAAAAACTTTAATAATGGAAAAAAAGAACGAAAAGACTTTAAATGCTCTACTGCCAACACGAAACACAAAACCCGGACTAAGGCTTCACACCCCTGGAAACTCTTGACTGTGCGCGAGCTTCACCCCATGAACTATGGTTGGGGCTATGATGGTTGAAGCATCTTCTGTCTCACAGTCAGGCACTGGAATCCTTCGGTCACAACATCTTCTTCAGGCGAAACTTCCTATATAACTTCTCTAGATGAACCAGACACCCGCAATGATGACATGTCTTCGGAGGGATGTGACATGACGACTTCACGTACCCGAACTGACCACACTGGTGGCACACCAATGAACAGTCTGACAAACTGGAAGCCAGAACCACTGCAGAGGACTCTTTAGAAACAGGTCCCTCTGGAACACCCTACTCACCAGATGGGGAACTTTCATGAGCAGCTAGATACGCTAGATTTATGACCATCTACGCTCCATAGACCAACTCAAATAAGAACGCCCCATCCACCAACTTCTTGAAATGATGGTCCTTAGAAGCGAGGACCCACTCCTTAATCTCTGGACGAATACCCATGATGAAGATAGAAGTCTTCATCAAATCTTGTGACGCTACCTCTGGAGAAAAGGACAGAAGTTCCTTGAAATGGTAAACATATGCTTTCACCGTCTATTAACCTTGTTGAATACGCATGAGCTCTTTCCTTTTCTTCTTCTTCACTTATTTAGGTATAAACCATCAGATGAAGACATATTTAAAGACATCCCACATCATCCCACCTTGCATTGATGGTGGGGTGAACAACTCCCATTTGTCTAGAGCTAGACCTTCAAACATACCCAAAACAACATGCACTCTGATAGCTTCGGGAGTTCCCAATACCCTGAAGACGCGCTTGAACTCTTCAATTCACTCTTCTGCCTCGAACGGACCCCGATCACCGTGAAGGATAGACAATGTACGAGAAGGACTAAAAGATGGGCATGACTTATCAGAAACCTTAGGGACCTTTCTGGGTGGCATTTTTTGAGCAACATATAAAACATAAATCCAAAACCAATATCAAACCGAATCAACATCATTGAAAGCGCTTTCATAAAAAAAACTCAAAAAACAAAATCAAACAAATAAAAACAAAACTCAAAATTCTCCTTTTCATTTTAGATTTCAAAACCACCTTCTTTCAAGGCCACTTTCCAAATACCAAACCCAATTTTCAAACCAAATTCAATTTCCCAAATCATTTATCTTTTTTAAAATCACTTTATAAAAACAAGGTCAAGCCTTTAACTCCAAGTACACACCCCAGTAATCCGATGAACCATTGCACATGTCTTCATCCTCTTTCATCCATACGCACCAACATGCATTTAACATGCATTCCCTCAAATGTGCGAACGTTCATAAAGAGTACCCGAGGTTGCACCCAAACCATTTCTCTACCAGTTTCCAAGAAAAAACCAAACTTCTAGACCAAGAGATTTCAGTTTTAAAACCCATTTCACTAATTTAAAGCCATTTAAAAGAAATCATTCTCATTTCAAAACCCCTTTTTCATTTTCAAAAGCACACTTACAACAACTAGAACCAAGAGGACATTCAACTTGCATCAAACTACCGGAGCGAGGAACTAGAAGTCATGCTTAACCCGGTGACATGGTAGTGGTCCATGACCTAAGTAAGTGTCAACAACTAGGAGGAACTTAAACCGTGTACTCGGTCTACACATGGGTCACTACTCCATGTGAAACCACAATGTAACATTGTCTTGCCTCCATTGTCAACCCTCAATCTAAAACAAACCAGAATGAGGCAATGACTCAATTCTTGGACTACCCCTGGAGACTCGAGGTTCAGAACGAGTGACGGTTCATGACGGCCTTCCTGTACCTACCTCCCGAGTCCCGATAGTCCTAATCTCTATCTAACAGACACCCCAAATAACAAAGGCCTCATCTGATACCAATTTTTCACGAACCAACCCGGGTTGACCCTGAACCGGTCACCCGAGCCGGTCTGCGACATGTCCCGAGGGGCGTTCCCAATCCCCATGGGCTAACAACTAGTGTCGGGCATCAAAACCAAATTGATGGGAACAATTTGGACCAAAAAGATAAATAAATAACCAATAATAAATAGAATAATAAAACTGAACTCGAGCAATAGAAAAATAAATAAATAGAACAGCTCAACATACCTCTATGTGACCTTCTAGGTCACCTCCCAACCAAAGACTGACCTTGCTCCAATAATGAGAAACTCGGCCAAGAAAACCTACAACTGAAATGATAAAATAGGCATGAGCATTAAAAATGCTCAGTAGGTTTGCCAAGATAAACAACAGAATCTGAGAATCTCACTTCCCAAAACAATCCAATGACACAAGTTTGAAATACAATTATAAAAGTAGGGTTTTCACATTTTAAAATAAGCAACATGATTTTCCCATTCAGAAATCCAACAGACATTACATGATATTTCACTAAAACCATTTTTCCTTTTATAAAAAAAACCCGAAACAAAAGATACCAAAGTTGGGCTAAAATAATACAGGTAAATAAGGCAAGCTGGAAATAAACTAGTACGGCAGAAAGTAAAAAAACAATGTAAATAAATGGGTAACCATAGGCGATCCTAAACATCCCTAGAAGACCCCTGGATGTACTCGGTTTCGAAACCACCTGCTAGCGTATGGTGAAGCTCCTAAGTCTATAACCAATTGGCCACCCTAAAACTAGCCAATCCAGTGGTAAAGCCCGTTTGTCCTAACAACAAATCCAGGGGGTACTAACCCGTCTAATCGGGGTTGATCAGCAACCATCACTCGATCATCTAAAAGACGCCCATGAACCCATGATGGTTATAATAATACTGTGTAAGTAAGAAGCCCTCGCACGTGTGACACATCTCACCGCACTTGCCTACCCTATACACGGACACTCCATACGATAACCCATAAGGGATATCCCTCCTTTAGAGGTGCCCCAAAAATATATATACATCATATCATCGAAGGCGCCAACCAGGCCACCATACCATTTAACATTTAAACCATTTCATAAAATATTCAAAGTTTCCAACCGAGCATACACTTTCACCAAAACACAATCTACTTTAAAAGTTAGTACAAACATTAGTCTTGGGTTAAAAGTGCCAAACATGCCTTTAACTCAACATGTCTAAAAGTATTACCCAAAACATCACACAAACACCACTTTTTTCCTTTACAAATCCAAACGGGCGTATGCTCAAAGATTTCATTTCAAATCATTTTAAAAACCACACAAAGAACCCAAAGTCATTTAGAAAGCAACAATTATTTTCACAAGATTACCAGTCACTTTTTAAATAAAACCCAAACGCACATTAAAACACTTTGCACACATGATTCGCATGTTAAACATCATTTAATAAATCATTCACTCATTTAGTAAAACATTTCAAGAGGACCAAACAAAGGCTTACATCGCGATCTCACCAAGTTCACATGCGAATTCCATTTTAAAATAAAATGCATACCCAAACGCTTAAAAAAATTACTTTCGCACTTTTCAAAAACTAACTCGCACCACTTGAACAACCAAAAGAACCATTTTCACAATTAAAGAAAACACTTTCACCATTAAATAAACTACTATGAAAAATCATCAAATAAATTTAAGAAGCAACCCATGGCCTAAAACACAAAAACTTACTCAAATCTTCTTTTGGGACTAAATACACATTGACGCCACACCAAAACACAGTTTGCAGTCATTAAACAGTTAAATACACTAATTGCACAGTTCAAAAAAACAATAGTAGAGGACACGCTATGGGTTTTCATAAAAGAATGCACTTCATATCACAAAACATGCTACAAGGATAAATCACGCATACTGAACTTCCTTGAAAACTAAGTTTGCACCAGATAAATTAACTAAAGAACGTGTTAAGTTAATTTGATAGGAAAAATCATTTATCAATAATGTTTATATTCAAAACTACTTACACATAATGAGATAATTCTTTCAAAATCTATTTTTAACAATTTTTAACTAATAAAAACACCACGATGAATTATCTACAATACTTATATAGGTGCGAATGGTAATTAAAAATTAATTTGAAACACATAAGTGCCATAGATCGTGCGGGAAAGGAGAAATTTAGAAAACGGCTACCTCAAACCAAGCGCGGATGTGACGAAACCCTCAACACAGGGAGAAAATGATGTCCTGTGGACCCAACGCACACCTAAAACAACGAGAACAACGCGCGAAAAGCAATGCGTGCCATTAGGGTGTGGCCAGGTTGAATGAAAACCCTTAAAACCAAGAAAAACAATAATACCAGAGGAGATGTCGACCAAGGAAGATTCGCTGGAGGGAAACCGCAGCCATCTGAAGTGGAAGAGGGAGGCCGCTGGGGTTCGGTTGAGTCGTTGGTTGACGCAAAAGGAAGCGAGGGGGGGGGGGGGGTCTGCTGTTGCAGTGAGGCCGGCACAAGGAGTAGGCGAGGTCGGAGCTCCGACGGGGAGGTGAAGCGGTGGCGGGCCGGAGAGGCCTGGTGCGCTGGGTGAAGGGCGACGGGCGACGGGCGGCTGGAGTGGGAGAGGGCGAGGTTGGTGGGGGCAAAGTAGGGTGGCGGCCGGGAGGCCGGAGGCGGAGGGTTGGAGTGCGGAGGTCGGGACTGCTGGAGTGGGAGAGCGAAGGCGGAGGGCCTGGGCGCGGAGGCCGAAGGAGGGCCTGAGCGCGGTTGACTGCAAGGTGAAGGCGGCAAGGACACGTAGGGGGTGAGAGGCGAAGCGGCAGGAGGCGAGGGCCAGAGGCGTGTTGAGGGCGAGGGATGAGACTGCTAGGGCGAGCGTGGAGGGTCGGGATCCTGGAGGGCGAGGCGCTACTGCTGGGACTCGATGTGCCGAACAGAAGAAACGAGGGGGTGCGAGGTATGCGTGCCGGAGAAAAAGAATGGGGAAGGTTGGGGGGGGGGGGTTAGGCCTAGGTTTTTTTTTCATTTTATAATAAAAATAAAAATAACAACAATAATAATAATGATGATGATGATAATAATAATAATAATAATAATAATAATAATAATAATAATAATAATAATAATAATAATAATAATAATAATAATAATAATAATAATAATAATAATAATAATAATAATACAATAATAATAATACAACAATAATAAAAATAATAACCATAAAAGTTATGATAATAAAAATGATAATAATAAAAATAATAAAAATAAAAATAATAACAATAATAACACCTTATTAATAATAATAATATTAATTACGTAATAATAATATTATTATTACAATTTAAACATTTAACTCACTTTATTCACATAAAACTTTATTTATTTTAATCATTAGACAATTGCGTGGGTACCCGGGCTAACCACGCGGCTACCGCCTACTGTGCAGTGACCGCGCACGAGTCCGAAACCCACTAAAATTATTGAGTGACAAAAATTTTAAGCCGAGACCTAGCCCGGACCTTGGCGTGAGAACCCGGAGCCAAAAAACAATAAAATAATAAAATAAAATTTAATTTTAAAAAAGTCAGGGTGTGATAGTAATAATTAGAGTGAATAAGTAATAATTAGCGGGAATTAGTAATAAATTGTAATAATTAGTAATAATTAGTAAAAAATTGTAATAATTAGTCATAATTAGTAATAAATATGAATAATTTTTTAATAATTAGTGATAATTATGAATAATTAGTAATAATAAGTAATAATTAGTTAATATTAGTAATAAATAGTAATAATTAGCAATAATTAGCAATAATTAGGAATAATTTGGAATAATTAGGAATAAATAAGAATAAATAAGAATAAATAGGAATAAATAGGAATTAATAGGAATAAATAGGAACAAATAGGAATAAATAGGAACAAATAGGAACAAATAGGAATAAATAGGAATAAATAGTAATAATTATTAATAATTAGTAATAATTAGTAATAAATAGTAATAAATAGTAATAATTAGTAATAATTTGTAATAGTTAGTGATAATTAATAATAATTAGTAACAATTAGTTAATAATTAGAAATAATTAGCAATAAATAGTAATAAATAGTAATAAATTGTAATAAATAGTAATAAATAGTAATAAATAGTAATAAATAGAAATAAATAGTAATAAACAACAATAAATAGTAATAATTAGTAATAATTAGTAATAAATAGTAATAATGAGTAATAAATAGTAATAAATAGTAATAATTAGTATGAAATAATAATAAATAGTAATAAATAGTAATAAATAGTAATAAATAGTAATAACTAGTAATAATTAGTAATAACTAGTAATAATTAGTAATTATTAGTAATAAATAGTAATAAATAGTAATAAATACTAATAATAGTAATAATTAGTAATAATTAGTAATAATTAGTAAAAATTAGTAACGATTACGAATAATTAATAATAAATAGTAATAAATAACAATAAATATGAATTAATAGAAATAATTAGTAATAAATAGTAATAATTAGTAATAAATACAAATAATTAATAATAATTAACAATAAATACAAATAATTAGTAATAAATATAAATAATTAGTAATAAATACGAATAATTAGTAATAATTAGTAATAATTAGTAATAAATACGAATAATTAGTAATAAATACGAATAAATACAAATAATTAATAATAATTAGTAATAATTAGAAATAATTAGTAATAATTAGTAATAAATTGTAATAATTAGCAATAAATTGTAATAATTAGTAATAATTAATAATAATTAGAAATAAATAGTAATAATTAGTAATAATTAGTAATAAATAGTAATAAATAGTAACAAATTTTAATATAGTAATAATTAGTAATAATTAGTAATAATTAGTAATAATTAGTAATAATTAGTAATAAATTGTAATAATTAGTAATAATTAGTAATAATTAATAATAATTAGCAATAAATTCTAATAATTAGTAATAAATTGTAATAATTAGTAATAATTAGTAATAATTTGTAATAATTAGTAATAGTTAGTAATAATTAGTAATAATTAGTAACAATTAGTAATAATTAATAATAAATTATAATAAATTGTAATAATTAGTAATAATTATGAATAATTATTATATTAATTATTATTAATTATGATTCATTTGTATTATTTAGAAAGATTACTAATAATTATTAATAATTAGTCATAATTAGCAAAAATTAGTAATAATCAGTGACAATTACTATCAATTAATGATAAATTTCATTAATTAGCAATAATTAGAAATAATTTGCAATAATTAGCAATAATTAGCAATAATTAGAAATAATTAGAAATAATTTGCAATAATTATCAATAATTAGTAATAAATCGACACAATTTCCAGTGAAATAATAATTACTAATAAATTGGCACAATTTCTAGTGGATTGGAGTCATCTATTTTTTCTGAAGGCTAATTTACTTGCAACTTTCTCCCACTAAAATCACTATGAAAAATCTGCTCCCAGGTACGGATATCCATTTTCTTATGCACGAGAATGGAGAGCAGCGCAGTGAGGCCTCCTTGCTCTTCATTATCGTGCATATGAAAATGGATATGCGTACGTTGGAGAAGATTTTTTATACTGACTTTAGCTGTAGAAAGTTGCAAGGAGATGAGTTGTCAGGCAAAAGAGGCTCTTTTTCCCGACGCTTCATCTCCTTGCAACTTTCTCCCATTGAAATCACTATAAAAAATCTACTTCGACGTACAAATATCCATTTTCGTATGCACGTGAATGGGGAGCAGCACGACGAGGCCTCCCTCCTCTCCATTATCGTGCATACAAAAATGGATATTCATACGTCAGAGCAAATTTTTCATAGTGATTTCAGTCGAAGAAATTTGTAAGGAGATGAGCCTTCGGAAAAAAGAGCTGCCGCTAAGCCGTTAGAAATTGTGACACCCGTAATTAGTATAAATTAGTTGTAATTACTAATAGTTTGTGGTAATTAGTATAAATTATTATAAATTTCTAGAAAAATGAATCTAATTTTCTTCTCTTTTTTGGATAGTGTTTTCCTTAAGTAAAATTATTAAAAAAACGAATTATTTTATATTTTTTAGAGAAATATGGAACAAGGAAGTCGAAAATAGTCATTATTAGATGATCACACTTGGATAAATTAGTATAGGAATCCAAATGGTTCTAGTTTAAATCCTGTATATATTGAGGGTGTTGAAGCTTTCTTATCATTTGCATCATCAAAACCAGAATTTGTTTTAGAAGGGACAATGTAACAACCCATATATTTTAATTAATTAATTAATGAGTTTTAATTTTTAAATAAATAATGGTATAAAATATTTTTATAAAACAATGATATTTCACTTAATTAAAATGAGATTTGTTTACTTTTATTTATATTATTTTTCATCATGTCACTTTTTAAATAAATATTGAAATAATATAAATTAATTATACTTTTATGAAATTTAGTATCTTGACAAGATATTTTCTCATATATATTTTAATAAATAAAGATAATCAAAGTTAATATTAAACGTAACATATTTTTTTTAAAAGAAACATAATATTATTTTCATTATAGTATATATTTATGAATTAGTTTTATAATTGTAAATTATTGTTAGAATGTTATTATCACGACTCGACCCTAACAGTCTTGAGCCGCAACTACCCCAGGCCCGCCTCCATAGGCTAGGGGCTAGCGACAAGCGCTGAAGGCGTAATGATCTCGGGGAGGCCTTCACCTAAGTACCTGTACATGCACACCCCACTCGATGAAAAAGTGCAGAGTAAAATAAAAACCAAAGGAAAAACAACTATAACCCAACCACAATCATGCATCAAATTCTAAATAGAACAAGTAAAGTACTAAAAAGTACTGACAAGATAACTGAACAGAAAAAGGGCAAAATACGCGCCCAACCCGAAAGGTGCCACAACCCGACAACAGGTAAACAAAAGTAAACAACTGGTAATTCTCACACCTGAAAGTCCTACTATGACCACTGAATGCAGTCCAAGCTCCTGTGTCCTCTACGCTCCTCCGTAGTCTCGACGACCTGTCCATCATCTGCAAGGGCACACCAAGTGTGGGAAAATCCCAAGAAGGGGTGAGTATAAAGATACTCAGTAGGATTCCCCGAAAGCTCGAGAGAGCAACAAAGGAGGTACCAAAACGGTGAGTAGTAGACAGAACAAGGAACAATGAAAGAGTACAGTAAATAGAGTGTATCTTAACCCAACAACAGAAAGGAAGTAGACTCGTCCAACCAAGAGGAGCTAGACACGGAAAGCACGTGGCATACCCCGCGTGTCTTCGCCCCTCCTAGAAGGAGAGTAAATGAACCCAAGGAGTGGGAACAAAAGTAGGCTATATATATATATACTCAACAAGAAACCCGGACAAGTGTGTAAGGGGATCTCTATCTCCAAGATTAGCCCAAGAAATGTCGCCAACAGTTCTAAGGATATCCATCACTAATGCCCCAAAAATCCCGCAATAGAAGCTATCTCATCACTAAACCGTACAACCAAGGTTCCGCTCCGGTAATCACGGAGAAAAGTCACTTACTAGCCTCATAGAAAGAGATGAGTCTGAAAGGAGTCATCGAGTAACCCACTGCCCAACCCAGCTGGAGGGTAAATCCTAAGAGGTCATCGGGTAACCGACTACCCAGCCCCACTGGAGGGTAAACCCTAAAATCAATGGGTAATCCACTGCCCAGCCCCGCTAGAGGGTAAAACCTAAGGTCAATGGGTAACCCACTGACCAGCCTCACTGGAGGGTAAACCCTAATACGCCGGTGGGTAACCCACTGCCCATCCCCATTGGAGGGTAAACCCGGAACTAGTCTGATAACTCCACACTGCCCATGCCATCACTAGGTGCCACTAATCATCGCTACCATGCATTGGTTCGAAGTGCATCAAAGGAACCTCCGACAAACACCCTTTCATGTTTCTGCATTTAATGAGATCTCGAAAGAGGATCCACATGGCCAAACTGATTACATCATTGCAATCCTTGCAAAAAAAACAAGCGAGATAGACTATTTACTCGTTTGAAATGGACTCCTGACGAAAAAGTTATTCAACACTACTTTATGCCCATACAACGTCTTGTGGGGCCCACAACTCGGTCCTGAAAGAGGTCGGGCGAACTGCGCTATCGTGATGCTCTCGGAAAAACATGCCAAAACGACTACTCATTCACCCCGAACAAATGTCTGATGAAAAAGTCACAAAACGCTACTCACAACTTAAAAGACGGACCATGGGGCCCACACATCAAATCCGGCTTCAACACCTGAAGACACCCTAGACTACATCATCTCGACGCTAGGGTTACAACGCCACTGACGGTGCCTAAAACGGACTCCGGATGTGCTCGCGCCATCCGAAAGAAGAATCCTAGCGAGGCACTAAACAATACTTAGCAGGCGTGTTGTGCCACTGAGCCCCCATCTCGCGAATTAAAAATCCCCATGACCATCTCAAAATATCTGTCTCGATACGAGGATCACGTCTCCGTAGACGGAACGCGAATCCGATGTTTGGTTTGCAATTTAGGGGCGTTTAAACGCCTATGGACGGAGACGGGGTGGGCCGAATCGATTCGGCCGGTCCACCCCCTTCAGACCGGCGGCCCGTGGCTCGGCCACCCAGACCGTATGGTCCACCGCGGCCCGCGGTTCACCGCGCGGGCCACACGGCTTTACCTGAACCGACACGAGTCGGTCCGGCTCCCTTCCCATGAGACTCGCAAAGCGCTGGTATCGGCCGGCTCCTGGGGTCGCGACGACCCCGATCTCGGCGCCGCACGCCGACTGGCAAAGCCAGCCAGTGCGGCTTCTCATGGCCTAGACCGCCGTCTCGCTCGCCCACCACTGCTTTGAAGCCCACCACGCCGCCGCATGGGAGCCCACCGCGCCACCGATTGAGAGCCACGCTATGCCGCCGCCTGGTAGCCCGCCGCGCCACCGCTTGGGAGCCCGTCGCACCACCTTTTGGGAGCCGCGCCGCTGTCGTCGCCTGCCAGACCACTGTGCCGAGCTGCTGGAAAACCAAAGTTTGGTTGGAAAACTTCTCGGGGCTCCCCCGGACGCCCCGAGACTCGGATTTTTGATCTGAAAAGAGAGTTGGAAAGCTCGGATCGATCCCTACACATCTATGGAATTAACTTGACAAATAACTAACAATTCGACACTAATATTTGAGTTCTAAGTAGATGCATACTTTAAAAACAAAACACACGAACCTACTTCGTTGGTCGTAGCCCGTCGCTTCACGAACAGTACGCCAGAGCCGCCACCGCCTTGCCAGAGAGGTGGGGGGGGGGGGCTTGAAGGAGGTTTCTCCTTTGTTGGGAGAGCTTTCCCCAGAGAAGTAATGAATGGGGAAGAAGGGGGAGGGGTTGGAGGTGTTTAAGTAAGGAATTAATCAAAATTTAATTAATTTTTAAACACCCACCAGTAGGCCCGTACCCAAACTTTTGACGGGGTCAGGGTTAAGCCACCCTTAGGGTAAAATAAATGTTCTGAGCACAACTAAGGTCTCATAATTTTAATCCGATCCTCCATTCAGAAGTTATAAAGTTCACGCTCGAGGCCGCTAAATTACGAAAATGCCCCTGGTGGCGTTTTCCACAGAAGGACCGCGCCCGTGAAAGTTACACCCCTCCTAGGGTAAAAGACATGTTCCGGACTCAAATTTGCCCTCGGTTTTCCCATCCGAGAAACCGTTTAGGAGTTATTATAATTATTTGGCGTGTCTAGTGTGAACACACTTAAAATTTAATTCCGGACACACTGAGGCTCAGAATCACATGCTGTCTGAACGCCCTGCTCTGGAATAACATCAAGAAAATTTGAAAGTATTACAGGCTCAAAACCTGGGTTCTTACGTCATTACATCCTTCATGTTTTTTGTCTCTGAAAAACAAAAATACAAAACAACTCGGGATACTGAGCCCGCATCTGGCTCTACTGTTCCCAGGTGCTCTCCTACACCCTCCTGTGTTGCCACAACAATTGAACCAAAGGAATGGTCCATTTACGTAGGGTTCGCTCCTGCCAGTCCTCAATCGCCACTGGGTTCTCTACAAAGGTGGATCCATCCTCAATGTCCATCTCTCTCCAGTAGATGACGTGCGTTGGGCCGTGCACGTATTTCCTCAGCTGCAACACGTGGAAGACGTCATGCACCCTCTCTTACTGTGGGGGTAGAGCAATATGGGTGGCAACCTTGCCAACCCTGCACAAGATCTCAAAGGTCCCAATGAACCTCAGGGACAACTTGCCTCCCCAGCCAAACCTCTATGTTCCACGCCACGAGGAGACCCTAAAAAAGACATGGTCTCCCTGCTCGAACTCCAAAGGCCTGCGACAATGGTATGTGTAGGACATCTGTTTGCTCTGATCCATCCTCATCCACTCAAGAATAACCTTCACCTTCTCCGTTGTCACTCGAACCAACTTTGGGCCCTCGAGGGAGGTATCCCCAACCTCCGTCCAGCACAACAGTGACCCACAGGGTCTCCCGTAGAGGGCCTCAAAAGGTGCCATGCCGATAGTAGAGTGGTAACTGTTGTTATACGCAAACTCTACCAAGGGCAGGTGATCCTCCCAGCTTAGGCCAAATTCTAACATGAACACCCTAAACATATCCTCCAAAACCTGGATAGTGCGCTCTGTCTGCCCGTCGGTCTGGGGGTCAAAAGATGTACTCATTCGTGGCTGATTCCTGAATGCCTCCTGCAGGCCTTGCCACAATTGCGACATAAACCACATGTCACGGTCGGAGACGATCGTTGAGGGTACTCCATGAAGGCGGACGATCTCTCAAACGTACAACTGCCCAAGACTCTCCACCGAGCTCTACTCCTTGATGGCAAGGAAGTGCACTGACTTCGTGAGTCAGTCCACTATCACCCAAATGGAATCGTGACCCTTCGCTGTGCACGAAAGTCCATAGATATTCCATCCCACTTCCACTCTGGGATATCAAGGGGCTGTAACAACTCTGCCGGAACTTGATGCTCTGCCTTAACCTACTGATAGGTAAGACACCGAGAAATGAACTCAGCTACGCTTCACTTCATGCCATACCACCAAAACTGCTGATGAAGGTCTCTGTACATTTTCCCCACACCAGGATGTACAACCAAGGGAGAAGTGTGGAACTCTCGCATCACATCCTCCTGCATCTCCATTGGTACTACACCTCGACCCTGGAATAGGATATCATGATTCCCTCATTCAGAATACCCATCGGGTGCGTCTCTCGTGGATATCTGATCACGAAGTACCTCGCTGTTGACATCCCCCAGCTATGACTCTCTCACACACTCAAGGAGCAAAGGAGTCAACACCATCGACTGCAGGAAAGTCGTACCCTCCTGATCCACCAAGGTCAGTTCTAGGGAAGCCATCTACATTGAACCTTCCCGCACTAGACAAGCCTGAGACTTCATGCTAAGAGCATCTGCTACTATGTTGCCCTTCCCTGGTGTGTAGACTATCTCAAAATCATAGTCCTATAAAAACTCCAGCCAGCGCCTCTGCCTCAGATTCAGATCCCTCTGAGTGAAGATGTACTTGAGGCTCTGGTGGTCTGAGTAGACCACAAAACGCTCACCCAGAAGGTAGTGTCTCCATAACCTCAAGGAGAAGACCACCACTGCCAACTCCAAATCATGAGTCGCATAATTCTGATCATGGGGCCTCAACTGCCTTGACCCATATGCAATCACTACCCACTACTGCATCGGCCCACACCCGAGCCCAGATCCTGAAGCATCGCAGTACACCACGAACTCAATGCCCTCCTCTGGCAGCCTCAACACTGGAGCACTAGTCAACCTCTGTCTCAACTCCTCAAAGGCCTTCTAGAACTGAGCACTCCAGGTGAAAGATCGTCCCTTCCACGTCAATGCGGTCAAAGGGTCATCAATACTGGATAAATATTCCACGAACCTCCTATAGTACCCTGACAAACAAAGGAATCTCCGCACCTCTGACACATTCTTGGTTGGCTCCCAAGAAAGCACTACCTCTATCTTTGCGGGATCTACGACCAAGACTTGTTCCAAAATGACATGCCCTAGAAAGTGGACCTCATGAATCCAGAACTGACACTTCGAGATATTCCCATACATCTGGTGCTCCCGGAGTAAGTATAGGACCATCCTCAAATGCTCCACGTTCTCCTCCTCCATCACAGAGTAGATGAGTATGTCGTCAATAAATAAAACCACAAACCGATCCAAGTACAACTGGAAGATCTAGTTCATCAAAGCTATGAAAATGGTGGGGGAATTATTCATGCCAAAGGGCATCACCAGAAACTTGTAATGCCCATAACGACAATGGAAATCCAACTTAGGGATATCATCCTCACGAACCCGCAACTAGTGGTAGCCGGATCGAAGATCAATCTTGGAGAACCACTTCGCACCCCTAAAATGCTCGAAGATATCATCAATCCTCGGAAAAGGGTACTTGTTCTTTATCGTGTCCTGATTCAGGTGACGATAATCCACACAAAGCCGTAGGCTCCCATCTGCCTTTTTCACAAACAAAACCGGAGCTGCCTAGGGGGAAACACTAGGCTTGATGAATCCCTTCTCAAAAAGGTCTTCCAGCTAAATTCATAGCTCCTGAAGCTCTATGGGTTCCATCCGATATGCTACACATGATATCGAGGTGGTCCCTAGCTGCAAGTCAATGCAAAACTCCATCTCTCACCCTGGAGGTAGTCTTGGTACATCCTCGGGAAATACATCCATGTAGTCCTCTACAATGGTAGGGATCCAAGTGCCTATAGTGTCTGCTGATTCAAGATCCATGCTCTCCAACTGGTGAGAAAAATGTCATGGTCTCCTACTCAGAGTACCCTTCTACTCTGCCACGAGGTCTCGTTCACCAAGGATGGTGAACCTCATCCCATCAGAGTGGGTGCATATGACTAGTCTGTGCCGACAATAAATCTGGGCGTGAACCATGGAAAGACGATCCATGCCCAAGATGATGTCATAAGGTTCCATCGTGATGACGAGTAGGTCCCACGTTAAACTCTCTCCTCCGAATGACAGTTCACACTGTCTGCAGATAAAGGTCATCAATGAGGCACTTCCCGTAGGAACCTTGAGGCTAAGCACAGGTGTCAGTGCCTCTAATGGAATCTCCAACTCCCGTACCAAAAGCAACAATATAAAAGAGTGGCTGGCGCCTCTGTCTACTAGTAAGGAAGCAAGCATAGAGTAAACACAAAGCGTACCTTGGACCATCTCATGTGCTGAGGGGTCACGAACACCTATAGCCTGAAGCTGCCCGCAGCTCTTACCACCATCTCCCTAAGCCTGGAATGGGATGACCGGTGGTGGAGGTTGAAGGACCTAGAAACGCCGTCCCCCACCCCTAGGCCCTGCCACTCTACTTGCGCCGCCTCCCTGAGGACCAACCTATTCTCGCCTGGGGGATCCCTGGTCACGACGCTACCTCTGCCGCTGCGGTGCGCCCACTGCCTGCCACGACTGTTCGGTACGCCTGGTTGGGAAGTCCCGTGCTAGGTGACCCCATCCATCACAAGAATAGCATCGACTCTCTCCTAACTGCCCTAGTGCTCTATGGTGCCACTGCGGTGTACGACCCTGCCCCTGATTCTGCTCACGGAAGGGTCTCCTCGACTGAGGCTCTGCTCTCTACCGCCTGCCTGCTATCGAAGACTATGATCTGAAGTGGCCACTGCTAGGACCTATCAGCTGGCATCCCTCAGACAAGAAACTCTCTGTCATGAGCTCCCACTCTAGCACTCCGATATAAGTAGGGATTCATAGGGCACTACACTAGCACATATCTCCCTATAAAGACCCTACTAAAACTTCCGTGTCTGGAAGTAACTATCGCAGACCATATCCTACGAGTAGCATGTCAGATCGGTAAACCGGGATGAGTACTGCGCCACAGTCATCCCCCCCTGCTTCAGATCCAGAAGATCCTGAATCCGAATGGAGCGTAAACAAGAGGGGGAGTACTCCTCCCAGAAGAGCTGCTGGAAGCTATCCCACGTGAGAGACGACTCATCGTGGGTCTGTGTAACCAACCCCCACCAACGCCCAGCCGTCCTGAGGAAAATGATGGCATCTAGGGCTACCATATGGTCCACTGGTGTCCGTTCCAGTCTAAAAAGTCGATCCACGAACTCTAGCCAGTCTTCTGCTACCTGGGGATCCGGGTCCCCGCGGAACTTCTGCGGCCACTGAAGCTGGAAGTCTCGAAGCACACTCAGCCTGCACTCAACCTCAGCCTGTGCTTCCGGTACTAACTGTCTCTCTCCAGGTGGAGGGGCTACTGCTGAAGCACTGGGTGGAAGGGGATCATGTGAGGGTCCCTGAACTGATGCCTCGTCGCTCTCCAGGTCGTCGTCATGAACTGAAGAGGGTAACCTGGCTGGCTGCTATTGTGGGGGCGTCTTGAAAATTATCAAGGACTACCGCGACCAGATTAGCATATATATATATATATAACAGTAATCACAAAGGGGAGATGACTCAACAAGGACATTCAAATAATAAATCCTACAGGACGCATGTTCCAAAGTTCCCTACAACAAATGTCTCAGCGTGCCAAGTCGATAAGAGGGTTATCAGGGTCTTGGTGAATGGATACGTCGGCCACTTGTACTATAACTGGACTCCCTAGCCTGAGAGCTTCTCTCGAGACACATTGACACTATTGCCCTAAATCCCAACCATTTACTTTTTAGGGATGTCCGAACAATTCCCCAAGGAATGAACCACCTCTGATACTACTTTTTCACCACCCGACCCTACCGGTCTTGAGCCGCAACTACCCCAGGCACGCCTCCATAGGCCAGGGGATGGAGACAAGTGCCGAAGGCGTAACGATCTTGGGGAGGCCTTCGCCTAAGTACCTATACACACACACCACACTCAATGCAGAAGTGTAGAGTAAAAAAGAAAACCAAAGTACAAACAACTATAACCCAACCACAATCATGCATCAACTTCTAAATAGAACAAGTAAAGTGCTGAAAAGTACTGACAAGATAACTAAATAGAAAAAGGGAAAAACACGCGCCCAGCCCGAAAGGTGCCACAACCCGACAAAAGGTAAACGAAAGCAAACAAATGGTGTGTCTCACACCTAAAAGTCCTACTACGACCATTGAACGCAACCCAAGCTCCTGTGTATTCTACAATCCTCTGTAGTCTCAATCGACCTATCTGTCATCTGCAAGGGCACAACAAGTGCGGACAAAGCCCAAGCAGGGGTGAGTATAAAGATACTCAGTAGGGTGCCCCGAAATCTCAAGGGAGAAACAAAGGAGGTACCAAAAATGTGAGCAGTAGATAGAACAAGTAATAGTGAAAGAGTATAGTAAATAGAGTGCATCTCAGCCCAACAAAAGAAAGGATATAGACTCATCCAACCAAGAGGATCTAGACACAGAAAGCATGTGGCATACCCCGCGTGTCTTCACCCCTCCTAGAAGAAGAGTAACTGAACACAAGGAGTGGGAACAAAAGTAGGGTGTATATATATATGCTCAACAAGAAACCCGAACGAGTGTGTAAGGGGATCTCTATCTCCAAGCTCAGCCCATGAAAAGTCGCCAATAGTTCTAAGGATATCCATCACTAATGCCCCAATAATCCCGCATTAGAAGCCGTCTCATCGCTAAACTGTACAACCAAGGTCTCGCTTCAGTAATCACAGAGAAAAGTCACTGACTAGCCTCATAGAAAGGGCTGAGTCTGAAAGGAGTCGTCAGGTAACCCACTGCCTAGGCCAGATGGAGGGTAAATCCTAAGAGGTCATCAGGTAACCCACTGCCCAGCCCCACTAGAGGTTAAACCCTAAAGTCAATGGGTAACCCACTGCCCAACCCCACTGGAGGGTAAACCCGGAACTGGTTTGATAACTCCGCACTGCCCGTGCCATCACCGGGTGCCACTAATCATCGCTATCATGCGTTGGTTCGGAGCACTTCAAAGGAACCTCCGACCAATGCCCTTTTATGTTTACACATTTAATGAGATCTCTAAAAAGGCTCTGCACACCCAAATCGATTACACCGTTGCAATCCTTGCGAAAAAACACGCGAGATAGACTATTTACTCGCTTGAAACGGTCTCTCGAAGAAAAAGTTATTCAACACCGCTTTATGCCCATACGACATCTCATGGGCCCCACACCTCGGTCCTGAAAGAGGTCGGGTGAACTGCGCCATCGTGATGCTCTCGGAAAAATACGCCAAAACGACTACTGATTCGCCCCGAACGGACGTCTGATGAAAAAGTCACAAAACGCTGCTCACAGCTTAAAAGAAGGCCCGTGGGGCCAATGTCTCAAATCCGGATTCAACGCCTAAAGCCACCCTAGAATACATCATCTCGATGCCAGGGTTACAATGCAGCTGATGGCGCCTAAAACGGAGTCCGTATGTGTTCATACCATCTGAAAGAAGAATCCCGGCGAGGCGCTAAACAATACTTAGCAAGCGTGTCGCGCTATCGAGCCCCCATCTCGGGAATTGAAAATCCCCGAGACCAACTCAAAATCTCCGTCTCTAGCCTAGGATTACGTCTTCGTAGACGGTACATGAATCCAACCTTCAGTTTGCAATTTAGGGGCGTTTAAACGCCTATGGACGGAGACGGGGTGGGCCAGACTGGTTCGACCGGTCCCCCCCTTCAGACCGGCAGCCCGCGACTCGGCCGCCCGGACCGCCCGGTCCACTACAGACCATAGTTCACCACGTGGGCCATGCATCTTTACCCAAACTGGCATGAGCCGGTCCGGCTCCATTTCCATGAGACCCGCAAAGCGCGGGTCTCGGCAGGCTCCCGGGGTCGCGACGACCCTGGTCTCGCGCACCGCACGCCGACCAGCAAAGCCGGTCAGCGCTGCCTCCTAAGGCCCGGACCACCAGGCCGCCATCTCACTCGCCCACCGCCACCTAAGATCCTTCCGCGCCGCCGCTTGGGAGCCGCACCGCCATTGTCTCCTGTCGGACCACCGCGCAGAGCCACCGGAAAACCAAAGTTTGCCAGAAAACTTTCTGGGGGTCCCCCGGATGCCCCGAGACTCAGAATTTTGATATGAAAAGAGCGTTGAAAATATTGGATCGAGCCCTATGAATATATGTAATTCTCTTGAAAAATAAACAAAAATTAGACACTAATATTTGATTTCAAAGTAGATGTGTAATTTAAAAACGAAACACACAAACCTACTTCGTTGGGTGTAGCCCGTCGCTTCACGAACGGTCCGTTGGAGCCGCCACCGCTTTGCTGAAGAGGAGGGGGGGGGGGATCTTGAAAGATGTAGCTCCCTTGTTGGGAGATCTTTCTCCAGAGAAGGACTGAAAGGGGAAGAAGGGGGAGGGGGTGGAGGTGTTTAAGTAGGGAATTAATCAAAATTTAATTAATTTTTAAACACCCACTAGTAGGCCCATGCCCGAACTTTCGACGGGGTAGGGGTTAAGCCGCCCCTAGGGTAAAATCCATGTTTTGAGCGCAACGAAGGTCTTAGAATTTTAATCCAAGCCTTCGTTTAGAAGTTATAAAGTTCACGCTGGAGGCTACTAAATTACGAAAATGCCCCTGGTGGCGTTTTCCATAGAAGGCCCGCACCCGCGAATGTTACACCCCTCCTAGGGTAAACTGCATGATCTGGACTCAATGGGGCCCTCAGTTTTCCCATCCGAGAAACCATTTAGGAATTATTCTATTTATTTGGCATGTCTAGTGTGAACTCACTTAAAATTTAGTTCCGACCACACCGGGGCTCGGAATCACACGCCGTCTGAACGCCCTGCTCTGGAATAACATCAAGAAAATTTCAAAGAATTAAAGGCTCAAAACCTAGGTTCCTACAGTTATATAGTAAATCTTTATAAAAGAAATTAAATTAGAATTATGTATTTGAGATACATAAGTAAATCTAATGTTTTAAATGAACAGATGAACTTATTTAAGACCAATTTATTTGGAAGTTATTATATAAACATATATATTACAATTTATGATTCATAATGTTAATGTTTATATAAATACTCATATTACTTTAAAAAAAATAAATCATTTTGAAATTAAAATAATTAATAATGTTATCATATAAAATCAAAGATATGTTTTAAATATAAAAATTTATAAGTTTTTTGTTTTGAAACCATGTTAATTATGGCTTAAATAAACAATTAAAATAAAAACATGAAATAAAAAAGATTGAATATTGATTTATATATATAAATAAATAGTATATATATTAAGATAATTTTTTATTTAGATAAATAAAAACGATAAACATTTTTAAAGAAATGAATTAAAAAAAGCAAACAAAATGCAAACAAAAATGGTAAAACATGGGAAAGGGTTTCAAGTCAAGTGGTGGAGGAGGCCGAGGTTGGGTGAGTTCGTTGAAGAGAGGATAAGTCGAGCGCAAAGATGTTGGGTTTATTTGATGTTCATCTAGGAGACGTCATACCGATGTGAGGGAGTCCTCTATTGGGTCATCACGCAATAATGTTCATCGGGAATCGATGACCAGTGCTGTGGAGTCGAAGCCGAACATGAGTCCGATTCTGGGATCGCATTCAGGTGAGGGTTTCAAAATAGTGTTCGAAGTGAGATTAAGGTTCTCTACATCCTATATACACCGCATTGATGTTTTCGAATGGGATTTAGGGAAATCGACCCCCGATTTGTCTAAAACCGCAAGTAGTATTTGTATATTCAATTTTTGGTTTATCTGAATCTTGTTTCAGATTCATTTAGGGTGTCATGAATACTGTTTTTTATTTTTTATTTTGGATTTATGTATTCAAAAATCGTATCTGAACCATATGAAGTGCATCGATTCATTTTTTTGGCTATTATTTCTTCAATCTGCCTCACATCATCTGAATAGGTATTTTTCATTTAATATTTGGTGTTCGGAATGGATCAGATTTAGTGTATCGATTTCATTTTTGTACAATTATTCCACTTGCATCATTATTGGTTGTTTTAGAGTTATCACATACCTGTATTCCATCGTTTTCATTATATTAAAATACAAGTGTGTTGTCCTTATTTATCAGTTGCAATAATTATATTTTTGTCAACTTTTGTGCGGCAGTGGTTGATTACTTCACAAAGATATATTCAAACTATTCTTGTTTGATTTCATTTAGTACCTATCAAATTAATTCAAAACTATATTTTAACTGAACCTTTCAACATCCGATTTAAATGCATTTGTTTGTTTCAATATTTAGATGACTTAGGTTCATTGAATACTTTTCATTCAATGTCTACAGTTTGAGTTTTAGTTTTTGACAGAATATGAGATATGATGCATATATCCAATCCATGAATTAATGTTTATCATAAAGTTGTAAATAAAATACTTATATGTTAAATAGTAACACCATGACTATAAATAGGGATTTGGCTAAAAGTAATGAGCAATGCTATCTCTTCAATGTCTCCCTTATGGTACTTCGTGTTTAAGAGGCTAACTTGTTAGGTAGTATCCTTTCCTTCCCTTCCTGTGCGTGTAAGAGAGATTTAGTAGCAACAATATGAGGAGTTAGAAGATTTGGTCTACAAATAGCATGTAAGGTATTTACTTACAATTTCTTTACAATTACATTATTATTTTAGTAAGTTTTTATTTATTTATTTAAATTATGTTTAATTTATTAAAACTATGTTTGATGTAAGGGATAAATATTTGTTTTAAAACATTTATTTATTTAAGTTCTTATTTTATTAAGGGAATATGTATTTTCAAATACTTTCTATGAAATTACATGTTATTGTTTTTTTAGGGAATTCTGTTTATTGATTTCAAATTTATAAGTTCTATTTTTGCATAAAGGAAAATATTTGTTTTCAAATATTTAGTTTTGTTAATGAATTTTATGTTCAAAGTTGATTTTGATGGAATTTGTATTCATTAGAATTTATTTAATTTCTAGTAAGGGAATGATACTTTTAATTATTGTTTCTTTAATTCCATATAAAGATATTCATTTATATATTTTTAAATTTATCATTTGTAATTTTATTTTCATGGATAATCCGTATCTTCAAATATTATTATCATGTTATATATATATATGTATGTATACTTACATTATGTTCAAGTATATAATTGTTTTAAATAAATTATTAACCAAGTATTAATTCACATATGAATTTATAAATTAAGAATGTCATAATTTTATCATGTGTATAACATATAAAAGTCAAGATTATAACCATACATCAATGATTTTCTTACCATGACATTTATACATTAATATATATATATATACACTTAAAGTTATGTTCTTTAAAACATAAGTTCATATAAAAGGATGGTTGTATTTAGTAAAGAAATGATGCTTTGATGATTTTTATGCGCAACACAGAATTATCTATTATTATTGATTAATTTTAAGAAGATAGAATTATATGTTTGATATTGTTATTAGTTTATAAATTCATGCATAAAATAAATTTAATAAATATGTCTTTGAAATTTGAAGTGTGTGGATGTTGATTTAACTTCCATGTGATTACGAAAAGTCATGTATTATGAGATCTGATCATACAAAGTCGAATATATATTTTTTAGTAAATATTAGTTTTTATTTGTTCCAAGCATAATTATAAATATATTTTTGAAACTAAAACACCTGTGAAAATTATATGTATATAAGGAAAGCTAATACAAAAATGTTTTATAAAAACCGGTACTCAAACTTTGTAAATACGATAGGGTATTGGATAGTGAATCCATCCCTCAAGTGGGTAGGCCCAAGATAGCCTTCAAAGTTACGAGTGGCCTTTGTTGTTTTGTTTTAAGGGCTTTCTTAATATTTTTAATTGAATCACTGGATTATTTTAAAAGAATTTTATAAATATAATTAATTTTTAAAGCATTATAGTATTTTATAATGGTTGTTTTACAAATGTATTTCTAAATTAAAATTTTCAAATGTTTTATCAAAGAGATATTTTTAATGGGATTTATGAAAGGTTTTCAAAACTCATTACCGGGAAATTGAATGCTCACCCTTTGTTTTTAAATGTTTTTCATAGGTATCATAGACATTCTAACTCATACGTCCTTATTTTAAAGTCAGCGTGCGCGGAAGCGTAGTGGACATTTGTTTATGTTTGTTCAACTATGATAAATGTAAGGTTTTTGTCTAATCCTCTAGAACCTAGACCGGTAAAAGGTCCTCATTTGTTTAAAGTATTGTGTAATTGTTTATGTAATTTTATAAGAAAAAAAATTACACAACATTTTTAAGAACCGAGTCCAGAAGAGTGGGCTCAGGGTGTTATATTTGGTATCAGAGGAACGGTCTAGTCAACTTTGGATATTAGACATTGTCTCTTGAAGGAAATATATGCTTTAGAATTTTCTTTAGTTAGTTAAGTCCACTTAGTGTTTCTTTAATTTTGAAGATGGAAATTCAGAATTTTCATAAGTACAACGAAAGAATTGAGAGGGCGCAATTCATTTAAGGGGGGGGGGGAGAATGTAACAACCAAGATATTTTAATTAATTAATTAATTAATGAATTTAAATTTTTAAATAAATAATGGTATAAAATATTTTTATAAAACAATGAGATTTCATTTAATTAAAATGAGATTTTTTACTTTTATTTATTTTATTTTTCATCATGTCACTTTTTAAATAAATATTGAAATAATATAAATTAATTATACTTTTTATGAAATTTAGTATATTGACAAGATATTTTCTGATATATTATTTTAATAAATAAAGATAATCAAAGTTAATATTAAATGTAATATATTTTGTTTAAAAGAAACATAATATTATTTTCATTATAGTATATATTTATGAATTAGTTTTATAATTGTAAATTATTTTTAGAATATTATCTACTAAATATACTAAACCTACAATTTTCTGTCTGCAACATGCCTCACGTACCGGCCTCCATGCTTCCATTCTCTTTTAATTACACGTACTCCTTCGATACACCACGAATCCATCCAGCATCTATGACTCCGCCGCACATCATTGTTCCTCACCTAAGAAAACCCTATCTTCGAGGACTCTGCCACGTAGCTTCGACTATGCCTCCGCGCTGCATCCTTCCACAGGATGAGAAAACCACAATTAGTCGTTCGCTCCATCTTCCTACTGACTGTTCTGTGGATTTCTCCTCCCGTTCGTCCTCTCGACCCAGGGTTCTCGCATCACGTAGTCACCGTATACTCGCTTCCCTCTAGTATCCCTCCCTGAGCTCCCTCTCTGAATCCCATCTCCCACTCCCCTCAACGAATACCCTCTCAAGTTGTGACTTCGACTCTGCATGATCCACCAGGCACTGTGCCCTCAACGAATCGCTTCAGCATCCACTGATTTCATACAACATCAACCGATTCCTTCGAGATTGATTCAAGTCGGTAATTTTGTCACCTTATTTGGAGGTAACTGTGCATTTACCGAAATCCTCATTTACTGGAATAAGCTTATTCCATGGGTCTCTTCTGTTTTCGATTCATGTTCATGTTGTGTCTGACGCTGTCGAATAACAGTACCCACTGCACGGATTTGTCGTATGCCATATTATCTTTGAGTTTCAGTTCTTCCATCTGTTTATCTTTGGTAGAAAGAGGTAACTCGAGCCTATCTACTTGAATACCAAAACAAAATATGGGTTCGATGTTCATGATATCATATATATTTTTCTGTTCATAATTTAAACATCTATAATTAAAAAATTGCAATTATACCTTTACGCATTTTGCAGCTCTCTTTTACGCCGCATAATATATTCAAACAGGTGACTGCTAATCTATTTATTTGCAGTAAACAATTTTCACAGTATTATTTTCCCATGGTTCATGTAATTATCATTACTAAAACTGCACTCTTGTGCACACATATGCAATTACATAATTTTAATTACCTCAAATAATTCGTCACATCCCGACCATACCAGTCTTGAGCCACAACTACCCCAAGCCTGCGTCCATAGGCCAGGGGCTGGCGACAAGCGCCGAAGACGTAACTATCTCAGGGAGGAATTTGCCTAAGTACCTGTACACACACACACAGCCCACTCAAAGTAGAAGTGCAGAGTAAAAAAGGAAACCAAAGGACAAACAACTATAACCCAACCACAGTCATGCATCAACCTCTAAATAGGAAAAGTAAAGTGCTGAAAAGTACTAACAGATACTGAACAGAAAAAGGGAAAAAACACGCGCCCAACCAGAAAGGTGTCACAACCCGACAACAGGTAAACGAAAGTAAACAGATGGTGAGTCTCTCACCTGAAAGACCTACTATGACCATAGAACGCAACCCAAGCTCCTGTGTCCTCTACGCTCCTCTGTAGTCTCGATCGACCTGTCTGTCGTCTGCAAGGGCACACCAAGTGCGGGCAAAGCCCAAGAAGGGGTGAGTATAAAGATACAAAGTAGGATACCCCGAAAGCTTGAGGGAGCAACAAAGAAGGTACTAAACGGTAAATGACAGACAACACAAATTAAGAGTAAGATAAAGAGAATGCAGCTCAACCCAACAAAATAAAGGAAGTAGACTTGTCCTGACCATGAGGAGCTAGACACAGAAAGCACGTGGCATACCCCACGTGTCTTTTCCCCTCCTCGAAGGAGAGTAACTAGACCTAAGGAGCGGTAAAAAAAGAAGGGTGTATATATATATATATGTGCTTAACAAGAAACCCGAATGAGTGTGTAAGAGGATCTCCATCTCTAAGCTCATCCCGGGATAAGTCACCGACAGTTCAAAGGGTAGCCATCACTAATGCCCATTAATCTCGCACGTCAAATCCGCCACATCTCTAAGTCGTACCACCAAAAGTCCCGCTCCAGTAATCACGAAGAAAAGCCACTGACTAGACTCTTCGAGAGGGGCGAAGTCTGAAAGAAGTCATCAGGTAACCCACTGTCTAGCCCAACTGGAGGGTAAACCATAAAAGGTCGTTGGGTGACCCACTGCCCAACCCTGCTGGAGGGTAAAACCTAAAAGGTCCTCGGGTAACCCAATGCCTATCCCTGCTAGAGGGTAAAACCTAAAGTCAATGGGTAACCCACTATCCAGACCTACTGGAGGGTAAACCCTAAGTTCAACGGTTAACCCACTGCCCAGGCCTACTGGAGGGTAAATCTGAAACTGGTCTGATAACTCCATGCTGCCCGCGCCATCACTGGGTGTCGCTAACATCGCGACCGTGCGTTGGGTTAGAGTGTGTCAAAGGAACCTCCGACAAACGCCCTTTAATGTTTCCACATTTAATGAGATCTCGAAAGAGGCTCTGCTCTCCCGAACATATTACACCATTGTAAACCTCTCGAAAAAACACGCGAGATAGACTACTTACTCGCTGAAAAAGAACTCCCGATGAAAAAGTTATTCCACACCGCTATATGCCCATACGACATCTCGTGGGGCCCACACCTCAGTCCTGAAAGAGGTCGGGCAAACTGTGCCATCGCGATGCTCTCAGAAAAATATGCCAAAATGGGTACTCATTCACCTTGAACGGACATCTGACGAAAAAGTCGCAAACGGTGCTCACAACTTAAAAAGACGGCCCGTGGGGACCACACCTCAACTCCAACCTCAATGCCTGAAACCACCCTAGACCACTTCGTCTCAACTCCAGGATCACAACGCCACTGACGACACCTTAAACAAACTCTAGATGTGTTCACGCCTTCTGAAGGAAGAATCCTGGCGTAGTACTTAACGAGCGTGACGCGCCACCAAGCCCCCCCGTATCGGGAATTAAAAATTCCTAAGGCCATCTCAAAATCTTCGTCTCGATGCCAGGATTGAACTGCCATAGACAACACGCAAAACGAACACCCGTAGTGAAAGTTACGGGTGTCCTAAGTCGAGGGGACGAACCCCTTGGGCTGGACCGGCCTGGTCCATCCGATCCACCTGGCCCGGGCCGGCCCGCGCCGGCTGGCCCGGCTCGCAGCACTGGCCCGTGGCTCAGCTGCGAGGCTCAGACGTGGACCCATGGTCCACACCGCCGATCGGTCCTCATGGTCAGTCGCTGGTCCGTGCAGAGACCTGCCAAAGGCGGGTCTCGGTATCCATGGGGTCGCGCGCCGCGAACCCCCGTTGCGCCTGCACCGGTGAGCTCGCCCGTCGCCGCTGGGATCCCCACACCGCCTGGGTCCACCACGCCACCTGGGTCCAATGCCACACCTCCATCTCAGAAACTGCCGCCGCCTCTGGGAGCCCGCCAGACCGTCGTGCCGACTGCCAGACCGCCCCTGGAACCGCCGGAAAAAGGAGAAAACGGCTGGAAAGCTTCCCGGGGTCACCCCGGACACTCCGAGACTCAATAATTCAATCCTAAAAGGGAATAAGAAAGCTCTGATCAAGCCCTACACATCTATGGTATTCTATCGACGATTGGACAACAATTTTATGAAATAAATTCAATTTATAGACAATGCGAAAAACAAAAACAAAAAACGAAACCTTGTACCTCGTTGGGCGTAGCCCGAAGCTTCACGAATGGTCCGCCAGAGCCGCCGCCCGCCTTGGAGAGGGAGAGAAAATCTTGAAGGAGGTTATCCCTTTTTAGGAAGAACTTGTGCCAAGGAGAAAACTAAGGGGGAGAAGAGGGTGGGGGTGGTGTGTTTAAATATAAAACACTTAAACCCCCCGCCCGTAGGCCCGGTATCTGAACTTTCAGTGGGGTCGGGGTTTAGCCGCCCCAAGGGTAAAATCCACGTTCTGAGCACAATGGAGGTCTATGAATTTTAATCCGAGCCTCTGTTCAGTAGTTACAAAGTGCACGCTCGGGGCCGCAAAATTACGAAAACGCCCCCGGTGGATTTTTCGACAGAAGGATCGTGCCCGCAAAAGTCACTCCCCTCCTAGGGTAAACGGTATGATCTGGACTTAATGGTGCTCTCAGTTTTCACATCCGAGCAACCGTTTAGGAGTTATTCTGTTTATTTGGAATGTCCAGTGTGAACGCACTTAAAATATAATTTCGGTCGCACTGGGGCTTAGAATCACACGCCTTCTGAACACCCTGCTCTGGAATAACATTAAGAAAATTTCAAAGTCTTACAGGCTCAAAATCCGGGTTCTTACATCATTCCCCCCTCAGAGTTTTTCATCCCTGAAAAACAAACCTACAAAAACAACTCGGGATAATGAGCCCACATCTGGCTCTCTCGTTCCTAGGTGCTCTCATGCACTCTCTCGTGCTGCCACAACACACGGACCAAAGGAATGGTCTACCCACACAGTGTCCACTCCTGCCGGTCCTCAATCTCCATCGGGTTCTCCGCAAAGGTGGATCCATCCTCGATGTCTGGCTCTCCCTAGACGATAACGTGTGTGGGGTCATGCACGTATTTCCTCAGCTACGACACATGGAAGATGTCATGCACCCTCTCCAGCTGTGGGGGTAGAGCAAGATGTTAGGCCACTTCACCGACCCTGCACACAATCTCAAAGGGTCCGATGAACCTCAGGGACAGCTTGCCTCCCCAGCTGAACCTCTGAGTACCACACCGCGGGGAGACCCTAAAAAAGACATGGTCCCCCTTCTCAAACTCCAAAGGCCTGCGACGACGATCTACGTAGGACTTCTGTCTGCTCTGAGCCATCCTCATCCACTCACGAATGACCTGCACCTTCTCTATCGTCACCTACACCAACTCTGGGCCAATGAGGGAGGTCTCCCCAACCTCCGTTCAGCACAATGGTGACCTGCAGGGTCTCCCGTAGAGGGCCTCAAAAGGTACCATGCCGATAGTAGAGTGGTAACTGTTGTTGTATGCGAACTCCAATAAGGGTAGGTGATCCTCCCAGATCGGGCCAAAGTATATCATGCACACCCTGAGCATATCCTCCAATAACTAGATAGTGTGATCAGTCTGCCTATCTGTTTGGGGGTGAAAAGCTGTACTAATCTGCAGTTGGGTCTAGAATGCCTCCTGCAGGCCTCTCCACAATCGCGACGTAAACCACGCGTCACGGTCAGAGATGATCATCGAGGGTACTCCATGAAGTCAGACGATCTCTCGAATGTACAACCGCCCTGGACTCTCCACCGAGCTCTACTCCCTAATGGCAAGGAAGTGCACCGAATTCGTGAGTCATTCCACTATCACCCAAATAGAATCGTGGCCCTTCACTGTGCGTGGGAGCCTTGTGATGAAGTCCATAGATATGCCATCCCACTTACAATATGGGATATCAAGGGGCTGCAACAACCCTACTAGGACCTGATGCTCTGCCTTCAACTACTGACATGTAAGACACCGAGAAACGAACTCAGCTACGCTCCGCTTCATGCCAGACCAACAAAAATGCTGTTGAAGGTCTTTGTACATATTCCCCACACCGGGATGTACAACCATGGGAGAAGTGTGGAAATCCCGTATCACCTCCTCCTGCATCTCCACTAGTACTATAGCTTACCCCTGGAGTAGGATCTCGTGATTCCCTCCTTCAGAATACCCATCGAGTGCGTCGCCCGTGGATATTTGATCACACAATACCTCGCTATCGACATCCCCTGGCTACGACTCTCTCACACGCTCAAGGAGCGATGAAGTCAACACCATCGACTGCAGAAAAACTGTATCCTCCTATTCCACCAAGGTCAGTCGAAGGGAAGCCAACTGCTCTGAAGCTTCCCGCACTAGATGATCTTGGGAATTCCTGCTAAGGGCATCTGCTACTATGTTGCCCTTCCCTGGAGTGTAGAATATCTCGAAATCATATTTCTGTAGAAACTCTAGCCAGCGTCTCTGCCTCAGATTCAGATCCCTCTGAGTGAAGATGTACTTGAGGCTCAAGTTGTCTGAGTAGACCACGAAATGCTCACCCAGAAGGTAGTGTCTCCATAGCCTCAAGGCGAAGACCACCGATGTTAGTTCCAAATCATGAGTCGCATAATTCTGCTCATGGGGCCTCAATTTCCTCGACCCATATGCATTCACTGCCAGCTGCTGCATCAGCATGCACCCGAGCCCATCTCCTGAAGCGTCGTAGTACACTACGAACTCAACGCCCTCCTCTGGCAGCCTCAACACTAGAGCACTAGTCATCCTCTGTCTCAAATCCTCGAAGGCCTCCTGGCACTGATCAGTCCAGGTGAACAGTTGTACCTTCCACGTCAATGCGGTTAAAGGGGCAGAAATCTTGGATAAATCTTCTACTAACCTCCTGTAGTACCCTGCCAAACCAAAGAAGCTCTGCACCTCTGACGCATTCTTGGGTGGCTCCCAAGAAAGCACTGCCTCTATCTTTGTGAGATCTATGACCAATAACTGCTCATTAATGAAATTCCCCAGAAAGTGAACCTTAATAATCCAAATATGACCCTTCAAGAGCTTCCCATATAGCTGGTGCTCTTGGAGTAAGTCTAAGAAAATCCTCAAATGCTCTGCGTGCTCCTCCTCTGTCGCAGAGTAGATGAGTATGTCGCCAATAAAGACAACCACAAACTGGTCTAAGTACGACTAGAAGATCTGGTTTATCAAAGCCATGAAAATGGTGGGGGAATTATTCACGCCAAAGGGCATCACCAGAAACTCGTAATGCCCATAACGACAATGGAAAGACAACTTCGGGATGTCAGCCTCACAAACCCGCAACTGGTGGTAGCCGGATCAAAGATCAATCTTGCAGAACCAATTATCACCCCTCAACTGGTCGAAGAGGTCGTCGATCCTTGGCCAAGGGTAATTGTTCTTAATTTTGGCCTGATTTAGGTGACGATAATCCACACAAATCCGCAGACTACCATATACCTTTTTCACAAATAAAACCAGAGCTGCCCAGGGGGACACACTGGGCCTGATGAATCCCTTCTCATGAAGGTCGTCCAGCTAATTCATAGTTCCCAAAGCTCTGTGGCTGTCATCCGATAATCCGCACATGATATCGAGGTAGTCCCTAGCTGCAAGTCAATGCAAAACTCCATCTATCACCTCATAGGTAGTCCCAGAACATCCTCGAGAAAGACATACATGTAGTCCTCTACAACGGTAGAGATCTAGGTGCATGTAGAATCTACTACTTTGAGATCCATGCTCACCAACTGGTGTGAAAAAGGTTGGTGTCTCCTACTCAGAGTACCCATTTGCTCTGCCACGAGGTCACGTTCACCAAGGATGGTGAACCTCGTCCCATTAGAAAACACGCCTCTGACTCGTCTGTGACGTCAGTCAATTTGGGAGTGAACCATGGAAAGCTAATCCATTCCCAGGATGACGTCGTAAGGTTCCATCGTGATGATGATCAGGTCCCACATGAAACTCCCTCCTCCGAACAACAGTTGTCACTGTCTGCAGATAAAGGTCACTAACAAGGCACTTCCTGTAGAAACCTCGAGGCTAAGTGCAGGTGTCGGCGCCTCTACTGGAAGCTCCAACTCTCGTACCAACAACAGTGATATAAAGGAGTGGCTGGCGCCTATATCTAATAGTACCGAATCAAGCATAGAGTAAACACAAAGCATACCTCGGACCATCTCGTGTGCTGGGGGGTCACGAACACCCATGGCCTGAAGCTGCCCGCGACCCCTACCGCCAGCTCCCAGAGCGTGGCGTGGCCCACCCGGTGGTGGCGGTGGAAGGACCTTGAAATGCCATCCTGGACCTCCAGGTCCTACCGCTCTGCCTGCGCCGCCTCCCTGTGGACCACCCTGTCCTCACCTGAGGGATCCCTGGTCAGAACACTGCCTCTGCCACTGCAGTGCACCCCCTACCTGCCATGGCTGCTCGGTACGCCTGGTCAGGCAGTCCTGTGCTAGGTGGCCCCATCTGTCATAGGCATAGTACCGACTCTCTCCTTCCTGCCCTGGTGCTCCATGGAACCACTGCGGTGTATGAACCTATGCCTGTGTCTACTCGCGGAAGGGCATCCTAAACCGAGGCTCTTCTCTCTGCCACCTACCAATCACAGAGGACTCTCCTCTGAAGCGACCACTACTAGGCCCTGTCAACTGGAATCCCTCATCCAATAATCTCTCTATCACGAGCACCTACTCTAGCACCCTGATATAAGTAGGGATGCACAAGGGAACTACACTTGCACAGATCTCTCTGTGAAGACCCTGCTCAAACTTCCGTGCCTGAAAGTAACTTTCATGGATCATATCCTGCGAGTAGCGTGTCAGATCGGTAAACCGGGCCGAGTACTGCGCCACAGTCATACCCCCTGATTCAGCTCGATAAGCTCCTGAATCCGAACAGAGCGTAAACAAGAGGGGGAGTACTCCACCCGAAAGAGATACTGGAAGCTATCCCATGTGAGAGTCGACTCGTCATGGGTCTGCATAACCAACCCCCACCAACGCCCGACCGTCCTGAGGAAAAGGTTGGCAGCTAGGGATACCATCTGGTCTGTTGGTGTCCATACCAGCCTGAAAAGTAGGTCCACAGACTCTAGCCAGTCTTCTGCTGCCTGGGGATCCAGGTCTCTACGGAACTTCTACGGTATCTGACGTTGAAAGTCTTGGAGCGCACTCAGCCTGCGCTCAACCTCGGTCTGTGCTGCCGGTACTAACTGCCACTCTCCAGGTGGAGGGGCCACTACTGAAGCATTGATCATAAGGGGATCACGTGAGGGTCCCTGAACTGACGCCTCGTCGCTCACCGGGTCATCGTCACTAACTGAAGAGGATAACCTGGATGGCTGTTGTCATGGGGGCATCCTGAAAATTATCAAGGATTACCGCTATCAGATGAGCATATATATATATAATAGTAGTCATAAAGGGGAGCTAACTCAATAATGACAGTAAAAGACTCAATACTACTGGATGCATGTTCCAAAGTTCCCTGCCACAAGTGTCTCAGTGTGCTGAGTTGACAAGTGGGTTATTAGGGTCCTGGTGAATGGATACGTCGGCCACCACACCATCACCGGACTCCCTAGCCTGAGAGCCGCTCTCGAGACACGTCCACACTATTGCTCTAAATCCCAACCAATTCATTTTTAGGGACATCCGAACAACACCCCAAGGAATGAACCACCTCTGATACTACTTTGTCATGTCCCAACCCTACTGGTCTCAAGCCACAACTACCCCAAGCCCACCTCCATTGGCCAGGGGCTGGTGACAAGCGCTAAAGGTGTAACTATCTTGGGGAGGCCTTTGACTAAGTACCTGTACACACACACAAAACCCACTCAATGCAGAAGTGAAGAGTAAAAAGGAAACCAAAGGAAAAACAACTATTACCCAACTACAGTCATGCATCAACCTCTAAATAGGAAAAGTAAAGTGCTGAAAAGTACTGACAGATACTGAACAGAAAAAGGGGAAAAACACGCGCCCAACCAGAAAGGTGCCACAACCCGACAACAGGTAAACGAAAGTAAACAGCTGGTGAGTCTCTCACCTGAAAGACCTACTATGACCACCGAACGCAACCCAAGATTCTGTGTCCTCTATGCTCCTTTGTAGCCTCGATTGACCTGTCCGTCGTCTTCAAGGGCACACCAAGTGTGGGAAAATCCCAAGAATGGGTGAGTATAAAGATACTCAGTAGGATGCCCCGAAAGCTCGAGGGATCAACAAAGAAGGTACTAAACGGTAAACAAAAGATATCACAAAGTAAGAGTATGATAGAGAGAATACAGCTCAACCCATCAAAATAAAAGAAGTAGACTCGTGCAGACCAGGAGGAGTTAGACATGGAAAGCATGTGGCAAACCCCGCGTGTCTTTGCCCCTCCTAGAAGGAGAGTAACTGGACCCAAGGAGTGGTAACAAAAGTAGGGTGTATATATATATATATATGATCAATAAGAAACCGAAAAAGTGTGTAAGGGGATCTCCATCTCCAAGATCAGCCCAGGACAAGTTGCCGACAGTTCGAAGGGTAGCCATCACTGATGCCCAACAGTCCCGCACATCAAAGCTGCCTCATTGCTAAGCCGTACCACCAAAAGTCTCACTCCAGTAATCACAGAGAAAAGACACTGACTAGCCTCGTCGAAAGGGGATGAGTATGAAAGAAGTTGTTGGGAAACCCACTGATCATCCCAACTGAAGGGTAAACTCTAAAAGGTATTCGGGTGACCCACTGCCTAGCCCTGATGGAGGGTAAACCCTAAAAGGTCATCGGGTAACCCACTGCCCAGCCCCACTGGAGGGTAAAACCTAAAGTCAATGGGTAACCCACTGCCCAGCCCTGCTGGAGGGTAAACCCTAAAGTCAATGGGTAACCCACTGCCCAACCCTGCTAGAGGGTAAACCTAGAACTGGTCCGATAACTCCGCGCTACCCACGCAATCACTGAGTGTCGCTAACATCGCAACCGTGCGTTGGGTCGGAGTGCGTCAAAGGAACCTCCGACTAACTCCCTTTCATGTTTCCACATTTAATGAGATCTTGAAAAATTCTCTACTCGCCTGAATAGATTACACTGTTGTAAACCTCATGAAAAAACACGTGAGATAGACTACTTACTCGCTGGAAACGAAATCCCGTTGAAAAAGTTATTCCACACTACTATATACCCATACAGTGTCTCGTGGGGCCCAAACCTCAGTCCTGAAAGAGGTCAGGTGAACTGCGCCATCACGATGCTCTCATAAAAACACGCCAAAACGACTACTCATTCACCTTGAAAGGACATCTGACGAAAAAGTCGCAAACGCTGCTCACAGCTTAAAAAGACGACCCGTGGGGCCCACACCTCAACTCCGGACTCAACGCATGAAACCACCCTAGACCACTTTTTCTTGACACCAGGGTCACAATGCCATTGATGGCGCCTTAAACGGACTCCGAATGTGTTCGCGCCGTCCGAAGGAAGAATCCCGACGTGGTACTTAACGAGCGTGACGCGCCACCGAGCCCCGCCCCCGTATCGTGAATTAAAAATTTCCGAGACCATCTCAAAATCTTTGTCACAATGCTAGGATTTCACTACCATAGATTTCACGCAAAACAAACACTCGTAGTGAAAGTTACGGGTGTCTAAAGTCGAGGGGACGAACCCCTTCGGCTGGACCGGCCTGGTCCAGCCGGTCCACCCGGCCTGGGCCAGCCCACGCCGGTTGGCCCGACTCGCAGCACCAGCCCATGACTCAGCCGTGTGGCAAGGCCGTGGACCCATGGTCCACACTACCGACCGGCCCTCATGGCCGATAGCTGGTCCGCACGGAGACCCGCCAAAGGTGGGTCTCGGTCTCCACGAGGTCGCGTGCCATGACCCCCCGTCGCGCTCGCATCGACGAGCTCGCCCGCCGCCGCTGGGAGCCCCACGCCGCTTGGGTCCACCGCGACACCTGGTTCTACCACTGCGCCACCTAGGTCCGCCACTGCGCCGCCGTCCTGGAAACCGCTGCCGCTGCTGGGAGCCCGCCGGACCGCCGTGCTGACCGCCAGACCGCCCCTGGAACCGCCAAAAAAGGAGAAAATGGCCGAAAAGTTTCCCAGGGTCACCCCGGACACCCCAGGGCTCAAAAATTCAATCCGAAAAGGGATTCGGAAAGCTTGGATCAAGTTATACATATCTATGGTCTTCGATCGATGATTGGAAAAAAATTAGATGTAAGAAATTTAATTTCTGGACGATACGGAAAACAAAAACGAAAAACAAAAACGAAAAACAAAACCTCCTACCTCGTTGGGCGTATCCCGAAGCTTCACGAATGGTCCGCTGGAGCCACCGCCCACCTTGGAGAGTGAGAGGTAAGCTTGAAGGAGGTTCTCTCTTATTGGGAAGAAATTTTTCCAAGGATAAAACTAAGGGGGAGAAGAGGGTGGGGGTGGTGTGTTTAAATAGAAAACACTTAAACCCCCCGCCCGTATCCCCCGTATCCGAACTTTCCGCGGGGTCGGGGTTAAGCCACCCCTAGGGTAAAATACAAGTTTTGAGCGCAAAATTGGTCTTAGAATTTTATTCTAAGCCTCCGTTTAGAAGTTAAAAAGTGCACGCCCAGGGCCGCCAAATAACGAAAACACCCCTGGTGGCGTTTTCCACAGAAGGGACATGCCCACAAAAGTCACACCCCTCCTAGGGTAAAAGGAACGCTCCAGAATCAACAGTGCCCTCAGTTTTTCCATCCAAGCAATAATTTAGGAGTTATTCTGTTTATTTGGTGTGTCCAGTGTGAACGCACTTAAAATTTAATTCCGGCCGCACAAGAGCTCGGAATCACACGCCGTCTGAACGCCCTACTCTGGAATAACATTAAAAAAAATTTCAAAGTATTACAAGCTCAAAACCCAGGTTCTTACATAATTGTAATTACCTTTTTACGCATCTTTTTTATTGCCGAACCTATGTAAATTACATCAAGTACAATTACTTATCTGACCCGCTTCTCTATTTGTAGTGCAACTGCTAAGAAAACATCATTCAATTACATAGACACATATTATACAACCTCTAAGCATATAAGGAAATTCATATTTCTTTGACACCACATAATATCTTCTAAAAGGTTTCTTTTAATCTATTGAATTGCATTAATCAATTTTCACTTTATTATTTTGTCACGGTTAATATAATTCTCATTACTAACACTTTACTTCCGTCCAATTAAACATTTACACAACTTTCTTTTTTCCTATAGAATATGCATTATGTTATCAGTACATTAAACTATCCATATTTTTCTTTGTAAACCTTGAAAATCATATATAAGGAACAAAATCGCAAACCCGATTTCCCCGTTAAGCTATGGAGAAAAAATGTTACAGTAGAGGGAGGATAACTATGGAAAATAAAACTTTTGTGAGTTCTCTATTCTGTTTCGTTTAAAAAATTCAACTTACTACCATTTTTTCACATTAGTAGTATTCATCATTACTTTGAATTTAACATTGCTGAAATCTACTGTAAAGTTGTCAATGTATTCTACTATTTTTTCAGGTACTAGGTCACCATAACCACTATCAACTGTTGGCATCACACATGCAGTCACAAAAATTCAATTGTGATCTATATCTATGAACGGTTTTTTGTGACTTAATTTTGTAGAATAAAACACTACACTAAATAATTGGTTTCTATAATAACGTAAATTAGACGTATTTAACTTCTATTTTGACCACAATGACTATGAAATTTTTTCTTCCACCAAATACAAACATGTATCTCCCTACAAACTCTGCAGAGTTAAGATTACAGTAGAGCTAACTTATGAAAAAAAAACATAAATATGGTAAGTTCTCTGTTTTCTTCTCTATCTCATGTCCTAATTCATATCATTGTTTTACTATATGTATTAATTAAAACTGACACAATAATAGTGTCAACATCAGCTGAAATTTGTTTAATTATGTCTAGATAAATGTCAGGTACTACATCAACTGAACCATTGTCACCTGATGGCGTCACACATGCAGTTGCAAGAATTCCATTATCATCTTTGTCTATCAGTGGTTAGTTCTTATTATACTGCACAGAATAAAACATTACACTACCAACTACTTTTCATTCTAAAACAAATGACTAATAACCACCTTAATCATTGATGACAGTGCCTGAAATATCTACTCCTCGACCATATACAAACATGCATGGCCCATCAAGCTCAAGAGATGCAAGGTTACAGTGGATGGAACTTCTAAAGGAATGACATAAAGTTTGCAAGTCATCTATTATTTTTGCATCAAATTGTCTAACTAATGAATAGAACACAATACAAAGCTTGTCATTACAGTGATATTTTTGTTTATAATTGTGATACTAAATGTTGTTGTCTCATTAGTACATCTCATTACAACTGCCAACATAACATTGCCAACATATACTGTAGATTCTTCAGTGACATCTACCAATATGAATAAAAATTCATTAAATGGACCAATATCAACTGATGGCATCACACACGGACTCACACGAATGCCATTGTCGTCTCTCTGTGTTAATGGTTAATTCTGTTATCTTTAACATAATAGTACACAACACTTGAAACTGCTGTCCAGACTAACACAACTGATGGATATGTAACTTCATATTTGATAAAAGTCCCTGAACATGATGCTCCTCAATAAAATACAAACATGTCTGGCCCATCATCCACTAGACATGCAAGGTTACTAGGGAGACAACTAATAAAGGAATGACAAGTAGTTTGTAAGTACTACTTTTATGTTCACCATAGAATGTCATACTTATTATGACTTTTTCAATATTTAATTTCATTATGTATTACATGTTAACAGCGTCTACAACAAGTGGAAATGATTCAGTTATATCTTTTGATGAGTCTGCTACTCAAATAACGGAACCGGTATCAAACTATGACATCACACATCGGGTCACAGGTAAGAATTTATCATCTTTTTATGTCAATAATCACTTCTATTTCAATTTCAAAATAAATAACAATACTGCAGATTTAATTATTTCAGTGGCCACAAAATCAACGCCAACTCTTACTACAATATCTTTAGTGACATGTACCAATCAGTCTACTACTACAATTACTACAACGCTACCAACAATTTGCGGTAGAGATGGAGTCACACGTGTAACATCATCTTCTTTATGTATAGATGGTTAATAGTTTTTAAATTTACCAGTATCAATTATTACTATTCACAGGGCAATTAATAATTACATAAAATAATGATATTAAACTTCTTAATGGAACACAGTGCCGAAACCATCTACTTGTCCATCAACACTGTGTTCAAGAACAAACAAATGAAAACAAAGACCACATGACATGACACTATCTTCACTACAATTCTGTAAGTAGATTGTCAATGATTTTTTGATGAAAAAATATTGGTTGTTTAAACTCGGCATTCACTGTATAATTGTTCGCTCAATTTTTTCATAGCTTTAATGATTGATGAAGATATGCCGATAGATGATTCCCCTATCTCCTCAACTCATTAAGGCCCACAATTGTCTCTAGAAGTTGATATCCCTGTTAGTTAATTTTTTATTTCTAATGGTATCTTGAACATATAGATTCCGTGTTACTGATTCTTTTCATGAAAACAAAAATATAGGTATGTCAATTAACAATATTCTCTATAATTAGAAACCAAATTATGGTTAATTTTTTCTATACATGTGAACCTAACACTTCCTATTATAGAAAACTCAATAGAGCAGCATAATGCTGAGATCACAGGTTAGTGTGATTACTAAACCTGCATTGCTATTCTATAATCAACCATCATCTTCTCAGAATATCACTATGTTTTTTTACTAATTTGTTCTATATTATAATGTTTGTCAATCAGGTTATTCGGACATTGGTGACCCTTCTAAAGTCTGTCAATATTGCCACTCTTTTATGTGGTTTGATGAGAGAAATAAGAACTACAACAATAGAAAAAACCTGTGTTTCTCACTATGCTTCTTGATGGGAAAAATATCTTTGGACATACTACCGTCATATCCTGCGTACCTAAGGATGTTGGTATTCAATTGAACTACAACTGAGTCCCGATCTTTCCAAGACCACATTCATGTTTACAACTCAATGTTTTCATTCACGTTCATGGGTGGAAAGGTAGATAGGTCATTCAACAATGGTCAAGGTCCATGTATATTTAGACTACATGGAAAAAACTACCATCACATTGGTAGTTTATGTCCACCTGATGGAAAACAGCCACACTTTTCACAACTATACGTGTATGATACTACACATGAATGTCAGAACAGGGTCCGTGGAATTGGGTATCAGCCTATTTCAACATTACGTACTAAATTTTCAAACCATTCATCATTTAATATTAGCTAATAGTGTGATTTATATAGCTTTGATGACAGTAATCAACATTCTATTATTGACAACAGTATTGTACTTAAACTACAACATATGCTACATGAGCACAATGCTTTGGCATGAGAATTCATAAGTGAAAGGGATGTTCTTAATCATCGTGAGGTACCAACATTAAATCTAAGACTACTTAAAAGAAGACAAACAAGTGACACCAAATATAACCTACCAAACACTTCTAAAATTTCTATGCTGATTGTCGCTGATGTTGAAGATCTCAACCAAGAACGTGATATCATCATTCAAAGGAAAAGCAGTGATTTACAAAGAGTAGATTAGCTTCACCCATTATATCTTCCATTGAAATACCCCTTGATTTTTAAAGGATGTTAGGATGGATATGCTGACAATGTATTTCATCGAGCTACTCCTTTCACAACAAGTACTACACTCAGGAAGGTAATAATGAGAGAGTAATTCTCCTTTCACTTTTAATTTCATCAAAACAATGGCTCAACCTTATTACATTGTAGAATATTGTTGCATCAGCTTATTGTTGATGCTTATACAATGATTGAGTCTCAAAGACTATCTTTCATTCGATTCAATCAAAAAAGGTTGAGGGCTGAATTATACAATGGGTTGAAAGATGCATTTATAAGAGGTGACCGTGAAGGGTTATCATGTGGCAAGCGTATCATTTTACCTTCATCATTTATCAGTGGAACCAGGTATATGATTCAAAATTATTAGGATGAAATGTCTATTTTTAATTGGGCAAGGTATCCAGATCTATTTCTAACATTAACATGTAACCCAATGTGGCATAAAATTACTCGATTTGTTAGAAATAACAATCTTTGTCCAATTGACTGCCCTTAGATATTATCTAAAATTTTCAAAATTAAGGTTGATCATCTTATGAAAGATTTAAGAGAGGGATGTTTATTTGGAAAATCACGAACAGGTAACGATCTATATACTTAATATTTATAGTTTTTAATTCATTTCTTACACTATATCATCTTCTATTAAAGTTCTATAACACTATTTTTCCCATGTAGTTGTTCGAACCGTGTAGTTTCAAAAACATGGCTTACCTCATGTCCAAATACTATTATTTATCTTCCATGAAAATAAAGTTAAAACTCCTGTAGATGTTAACAAAAAATAGTTTGCACTGAAATTCTAAATCACTGTGCATACCCAATGCTGCATGAAGCTGTTACAAAATTCATGATGCACAGCCCTTGCGGTGATGCCAACCGTTCCTCCCCTTGTATGAGAAATAGAAAATGTACAAAATTTTATCCAAAAATTTTTGGCACACACACTATAGTTAACGAGGATGGTTATGTGGTATATCGTAGAAGAGATGATGGACGTACGGTTGTTAGAAATGGTGTGCCTTTGGATAACCGATTTGTGGTACCATACAGTCCTATTTTTCTTTTAAAGTATCAAGATCATATGAATATTGAGGTTTGCAATCAATAATCTTCTATAAAGTACCTCTTCAAATATATTAGCAAAGGGAATGATCGTGTTACAACAACGCTCTATGAGAGAAACAACAGTTACTATCCAGACAAAAAAGTGGATGAGATAAAGATGTACTATGACTGCTGGTATATAACTCCTTCTAAGTCTTCATGAAGAATATTTTCTTTTGATATCCACTATAGATATCCACTAGTTGAGCGGTTAAGTTTCCATTTAACAGGACAAAATACAGTTACTTATAACGATAGTGATAATATTGAAGATGTCCCCAGTCATGGAAATATTACTGAATCAATGTTCACCGAATGGTTTAAAGAAAATAAAACTCACTCATAATGTAGATGTCTTAGTTATGCAAAGTTTACAACTATATTTGTCTTCCACTGCAATGAAAAAAAATGGACTCCTTGAAAATAGGGATTCAGTATTGGTAGACTATACTATGTCCCTCCAACAACTGGAGATTTATTTTACTTGCGGTTACTTCTAAAAAAAATAAAAGGAGAAACTTCATATGATGATATGAGAATAGTGAATGGTATTACTCATGGAACATTTAGAGAGGCCTGTTATGCTTTAGGACTAATGGCAGATGACACTAAATTTATTGAAGCTCTAAGGGAGGTGTCAGCCTAGGGAATGGGACATTGTTTCCGAAGGTTGTTTGCAAGCATGTTATTTTCAAATAACATATCTTGCCCAGACAATGTATGAAATCAAACCTGTGACTTTCTTGATGAAGATATTCTGTATGGCCAAAGACAAAGGCTAGAAATTCTGGGTAATTCTGTATGTTTCTCATAATATTGAAGATATCTCAGTTCATTCTACATTGTCTATGATATCTTTTAATTATTATACATTATTATAATGATTTAATATAGTTTATTTTACAATTATTTGAAACTATATGCATCATTTTTGTAGATTTGACATTGATAGATCATCAAAGGCATATGTATGCTCTCCTTGAAATTAAGTAGATTTTACAGAGCAATGGTACTTCTCTTCAGTTTTATCCTCCTATGCCAGTTCCAGATTCTACAATTGACAGTTATCCAAATCATTTAGTTACAGAAGAACTACATTACAATAGGGAGTTACTTCAAAATTAACATAGAACTAAACAGAATATGATTACCAATGAACAAAAACATGTGATAGATGTCATTATGTATTCATTGTCTTCCAATTCCATAGGTTTCTTATTCTTACATGGATATAGAGGCACATGTAAAACCTTCACTTAGAATATTCTAACAGATTTGCTGAGGTCAGAGGGCTCTATTATTCTAGCTATTTCTTCAAGTGGAATAACATCATTACTACTTCTGGGGGGACGAACTGCACATTCTAAATTTCATATTACAATATCTATTACTGAGCAGTCAGTTTTCAATATTCAGCAAGGTATTGATCTTGCAAAACTTCTACACTTCACCACAACAAATTCCGGTCCTAGCGGCGGTTTTTTTCCGGTTTAGCGGCAGTTTAAACCGCCGCTATATTGTGTGGCGGCGGTTTACAAAAACCGCCGCTAAGTTTGGCGTCGGCAATCTATTAGCGGCGGTTTTTTCGATTCCGCGGCGGTTTTAGAAATGTGTCGTAGGTCCGTCATTTAGTGGCGGTTTCTCTTCATTTAGCGGCGGTTATATGGGTATCTTATTTGCGGCGGTTTTAACCGCCGCGAAATTCAGGCGTTTGATGCGCCTATTCTGCGGCGGTGAATACCGCCGCTAAATATCAACATAATATATTTAGCGGTGGTTTTAACCGCCGCTAAATGATTTCCGGTTATTTAGCGGCGGTTAAAACCGCCGCTAAATGCTCACAGGTATGGCATTAGCGGCGGTTAAAACCGCCGCTAAATGTTGAACTTGAAAAAAAAAATATGTTGGATCTTCTCCACCACTGCCCTAAATTTTCCAAAACCACAGCCACATCTCACCCATCAGCCCCACATAATATCACATCCACACATATTTGTAATGTACAACAGCTTACAACATTATTACATCATTACCATTTCATATTCCATCACTAAAAGAATACTACCACAAACCCCTACACACAAAAACCAACATCCTCATAATAGTGACCATAACATCTCTTACCATAATAAAAACCAACATTAAAAATGGACACAGGTCACACATTAGTGGTAGCGGTCACACCGTGCCTCGGATTGAGGCGGAGTTGACTCGTACATGTCACCAACATCCTCATAACAGTGACCATAACATCTCGTATGTCAGTTGTTGATTTCACTTAAAATTAAGTCAATTTTTAACAAAACAGTGAAACTGTGAGTGGTGTTGGCCACACCGGGCCTCAGATTGATGCGGTGTTGAATCGTACACGTCACACATGAGTCATTGATTGTTGTGAAAAAGTATCAATGCAATCAGAAGCCGTTAGATCGGTTTGGCGTATGTACGTAAAATATTGTCCATTTTAAACTAAATACATACACTTGGAGTGATACCGGTCACACCACTTCTCTGATTGAGGCGGGGTTGAATCTTACATGTCACATTTGACCCATGGATAGTTGTCCTTAAGTTTCAATAGAATCCCAATGTGTTTGGTCGGTTTGTCGTATGTCAGTTGTTGATTTCACTTAAAATTAAGTCCATTTTTAACAAAACAGTGACACTGTGAGTGGTGTCGGCCACACCGGGCCTCGGATTGATGCGGTGTTGAATCTTACACATCACACATGAGTCATTGATCATTGTGAAAAAGTATCAATGCAATCAGAAGCCGTTAGATCAGTTTGGCGTATGTACGTAAAATATTGTCCATTTTAAACTAAATACATACACTTGGAGTGATACCGGTCACACCGCGTCTCGGATTGAGGCGGGGTTGAGTCGTACACGTCACATATAACCCATGAATCGTTGTCCTAAAGTGTCAACACAATACGAAGGCGTTTGGTCGGTTTCCCGTATGTCAGTTGTTGATTTCTCACTTAAAAATAAGTCCATTTTGAACAAAACAGAGGCACTTGGAGTTGTGTCAGTCACAACAGGCCTCAGATTGAGGCGGGGTTGACTCGTACACGTCACATTTGAAGGTGAGTATGCATACACGATAGTTTACCTTCTTAGAGAAGGGTTTCTGGAAGAGTATAAAATACATTAAGCAATGAAGATCATTAGAGTGTTGGAGCAAATGTGGTTGCTACAAACAATGTGGAAATCGGCTTGTGCAAAGAGACCTAAGTTACAACTTGCAGGTATTGTACTCTATTTTTTTCTGGAAGGTTTCAGTTTAAATGCATTTTGGAATGATCATTGCTAGCCATTGTCTTTTAGGTTTTTTTGACAGCCGAGGGGAAAGGGTGGGGTCTGAAGACATTGTATGATATGTCGAAGGGTGACCGCTACCACCCAAAGAGTCACTCTCTTGTTTAAAATGGACACCACTTTAATTGGAAACAAAAACTGACCTACGTAAATCTGACCAGACGCATCCAGATTGCCTTCATCCTTTAGGAGAAGGATCCACAGGTCCTTGGTGACGTGTACGAGTCAACCCCGCCTCAATCCGAGGCACGGTGTGACCGCTACCACCCAAAGAGTCGCTCTCTTGTTTAAAATGGACACCACTTTAATTGGAAACAAAAACTGTCCTACGTAAATCTGACCAGACGCATCCAGATTGCCTTCATCCTTTAGGAGAAGGATCCACGGGTCCTTGGTGACGTGTACGAGTCAACCCCGCCTCAATCCGAGGCACGGTGTGACTGCTACCACCCAAAGAGTCGCTCTCTTGTTTAAAATGGACACCACTTTAATTGGAAACAACAACTGACCTACGTAAATCTGACCATATGCATCCGGATTGCCTTCATCCTTTAGGAGAAGGATCCACGGGTCCTTAGTGACGTGTACGAGTAACATGCAAGAATGATGTACCACATTTCTTTGGCCTTTGGACAAAAAAACCAGTAAAATCTCCAAAATACCTTCATATCATGCATTAACCAGTAAAATCTCCAAAATACCTTCATATCACGCAGTTCTGAAAAGAGTCACTATTTAAAAGAAAGTCACAAATTTAGATACATCTCGAGATGGTCAGTTTAAAAACATTTTGAGGGACACTACTAAAGACATTCTCAGATATGCACACATCCCCCACTTTTAGATCGTTGTCTACTACAATGATCTTCCAAATAAGATATGCATTAGAACGCTCATGATACATAGAGCAATTCACTGGCCACCTTCGAGAATGATCTGAAGCACAAACCATGACAGCATTATGTTTTTAACTTCAGCACCTCAATTGAGAATGTGACACCTTTCAGGACTTGGCGCCATTGTATGTCGTTTCGTCCACTGAATGGGTCTATCCTTTTATTTAATTTTTTTAACTTCAGTCAAATATTCTAGAATGATGTCGTGGCAGATCCTTCACCATTTTGTTTTGCTGAACATCTCATTACATTGTTAAAAAAAAGCAGGGTGTCTTGCATGGGCAATACGTTCCTATATTAAAGATGATGCACTCCCATTTATTCGAACCCACAAAACCACCCCACGACGCGGCGGTCATAGGCAGGTGCCTGGGTTCCTCCCCGCATGAGAAAACAGGGACTCATATTTTACTGGAAGGCGGGGAGGAACCCAGGCACCTGCCGATGACCGTCGCGCCGTGGGGTGGTTTTGTGGGTTCAAATAAATGGGAGTGCATCATCTTCAATACAGGAACGTATTGCCCATGCAAGACACCCTGCTTTTTTTAACAATGTAATGAGATGTTCAGCAAAACAAAATGGTGAAGGATCTGCCGCGACATCTTTCTAGAATATTTGACTGAAGTTAAAAAAATTAAATAAAAGGATAGACCCATTCAGTGGACGAAACGAAATACAATGGCGCCAAGTCCTGAAAGGTGTCACATTCTCAATTGAGGTGCTGAAGTTAAAAACATAATGCTGTCATGGTTTGTGCTTCAGATCATTCTCGAAGGTGGCCAGTGAATTGCTCTATGTATCATGAGCGTTCTAATGCATATCTTATTTGGAAGATCATTGTAGTAGACAACGATCTAAAAGTGGGGGATGTGTGCATATCTGAGAATGTCTTTAGTAGTATCCCTAAAAATGTTTTTAAACTGACCATCTCGAGATGTATCTAAATTTGTGACTTTCTTTTAAATAGTGACTCTTTTCAGAACTGCGTGATATGAAGGTATTTTGGAGATTTTACTGGTTAATGCATGATATGAAGGTATTTTGGAGATTTTACTGGTTTTTTTGTCCAAAGGCCAAAGAAATGTGGTCCATCATTCTTTCATGTTACTCGTACACGTCACCAAGGACCCGTGGATCCTTCTCCTAAAGGATGAAGGCAATCCGGATGCGTCTGGTTGGAATCTATGTGTCCCTTCAGCGACAATGAGTTTGTGTCACCATTATAATTTTGGTAACTAGGTGAGGTGGTGCTAAGAATTTTGGGCCATGAGTTGTGGAGAGGATTGGAACAAAGGTGTTCCGATTGGCTCTCCACAGGGTAGTGTAGTGCCTTATCGATATCCTCTTGTGCGGTGGTATAGTAACATTACCTAAACCTTTAATTTTCATTTTATGTTGATAATAAATAGTTGAGAGATGAACTTTAGTCATTTTTATTAAAAATACACACTATAAACCTATCAATTATCCTTGAGAGATGAACTAGGGTATTAACTAGACCATAAACCAACTTTAAAGATATAATCAATTTGACGTGTCATGACAATGTGGTCAGTTCCTATTGGCAAAACCAAGGGGATCGACACTAAAATGTAGATTAGGAAACCCTAAGAGTGGGAGAATCCACAATGGGAGATTTCGGAACCATCCTCACAATAAAATACACAAATCAATCACCATTTTCCATGATTAAAATTTCATTTATTCACTTAAAATAGGGAGTTAAATTACCTATATGTTGCTGTCGGTGCTTCCCATCATTAAATATCTTAATCACTATTCGATGATAGAAAGTTGACTCAATTTATTTACTTTATTCTATTTTTAGATTAATTATTTGGGAAATACACCTCACCCTATTCATTTGAATGGTCATGGAATAAAATCCCAACCATGAAAACTATAAAAAATACCCCATTAAATCATCATATAATCATTCTATAATCACTGATTAATCATAACACCACTTGTTCACACCAGGCTTCCCCACACTACTGAAATTCTATCACATCAATGTCTGTACTTGTACCCACCAAAATGAAGTGTGAGCTGATCACTAGATGAATTTACCCCCACCCTCTTACATGTTTCTCCATAATTTCTAGATCTCCCACAATATCTCACCCTAGTGGATTTTTATAGACCACTTTACATGGTCAAGATGAAATTTCCCTTGATTTCAACCCCAGATGAACACTCTTACCACATTGATATTTTATTATTATCCCATTATATTATGATATACATATGAATTAAGATCCAAATCAACCAACCTTATCACCTATTTACAAAATCACCACCTTAAATCATTAGTACGAGTGTATCCATTTCCTAGAATTCTTTCCTTACACCCCATCTGTGAATCACCTTGAAAAGGTTTCCTTTTCCCAAAACCCCATTAATATTGAATGTATTTATATTTTTTACTCATATCTTAGTGTATAATTTAGTTATCAAGACTTCCATGCATTCCAACTATGCTTCTAAAAACTTACAATCATCCTAATTTCCTTATGAGTAAAATAATTATGCTAACATGAAATCCCTATCTCAAATGAATGATAAGTATCTTATCAAAGGTCACTTTTTCCTAGATTAACTAACCTTTATAAGGATTATTATTGATAACTATCCAATTATTATTTCACCTGGATGAATCATTTTTCCACATTATCCAAATCATCCCAAGACTAGGCTGAATATGATTTTACCTTGCAACCCCAAATCAATATCCCTATTTTTCAACATCTGAGAATAAATACATATTGAATCAAACCCAAGTCAAGTACCAAATCCCTTAAAAATCCTGTAAAAATAAAAAACACAAATCATCCTAGACATATCATAAGTCCTCACCCCTATCATAGAACTAACCTTCAGTGATAATAACACCCTCACCATAGGTTTCACCAGATGGTCGGGTCTATGGGTACGATTCATGGATCATAAACTTGGTCATTATATCTAGTAAAACCTATAATACAACTTGAAATACATTTAACTTTTATATAAAAATCACAATCAGTCACCCCCATCAATATAAAATAATACCACAAGGATAGTCACACTTATATACATCGCATATCTAGTATATTATGAAGTAAAACTCTTAGATCTTGGCCAACTAAGATATCAATGATCAACCTCTTAATTCATCATCAAGTGATCATTGGTGATGTTTAATCCAACTAACATAACCCTAATCTATAATTTACCCTAGTCTATTAATTAACTTTACACCAATTAATCATTTAATTCCAAATTAATTACTAACCAATAACTTTTAATTAATCCAAGACTATTCTCATTTTCATTTAAAAACACTATCGTATCATCATAAAAATAATGCATCAACATTGTATCCACACAAATAATTTTCTCATTATGAAATTTTATATGGTACATGAATAATCACGAGTATGTCAAGCAGTAGACATAGAGAAAACTCACTTTGGGGCCGAAGTCGAAGCGAGAAAGGTCGTCGGGAGAAGGGGGTCATGGGTTTCCGGTTGCAGGCACCGCCGGAGGAGGTCACGGGGTCGCCGGAGGAGGTCGCGGGGTCGCTGGAGGAGGTCGCGGGGTCGCCGGAGGAGGTCGCGGGGTCACCGGAGGAGGTCGCGGGATCGCCGGGGGGTCGCGGGGGGCTGCGGGCGAGGGTTGCAGGGAAGGGTCACGGGGGGCTGCGGGCGAGGGTTGCAGGGAAAGGGGTCGGGGTAGGGAAGGGTCGGGGTAGGGAAGGGTCGGGGTTTTTTAAAAAAAACAAAGGTTTAGCGGCGGTTTATTAAAAACCGCCGCGAAACGTATTTCGGAAAACGTTTAGCGGCGGTTTTGTGAACCGCCACCACAAAACCGCCGCTAAACACTGTTTATTTTGTAGTGCTTGACAAAACTTATTATTTGGGATGAGGCGTCTATGATTCATAAGCACTACTTTGAAGCTCTTGACCGTACTCTAAGAGATATAATGAAAGTAAGAAATGTTAATGATTCGAATTTTCCTTTTGGTGGTTTAACAGTTGTATTGGGGGGAGATTTTAGGCAAATACTACCAGTAATACATGGTGGTAACAAAAGTGACATTTTCTTTGCAAGTATTAAGTCTTCATATCTCCAAAAACACTGTCAGGTCTTAACTCTAAAAAGAAACATGAGATTTCATTCGACTGCATCCACAAATAATTCAGAGGCTGTCCATGAGTTTGAAAGATGGACCTTGGAAATTGGAGAAGGTAGAGTTGGAGATCCAAATGATGGTGAAGCAGACATTCAAATTCCTTCTAAGTATTTTCTTAACAACTCTGAAAATTATATGACTGCAATTATTGACCATACATATCCTAATTTCACTGACAATTATGGTGATGTCTCCTATCTGAAAGACTGTGCAATTTTAGCTCCAACCCATGATGTTGTTCAACAAGTAAACGATTACATGTTGTCTCTCACTGACTCAGATAAGAGAGATTACTTCAGCTCAGATTCTGTTTGCAATGCCAGTTTTGATACTGATAGGGCAGAAAACATATACACCTCTGAAATGTTGAATGGAATCAATGTCTCTGGGTTGGATGCCCACAAAATTACACTACAGATTGGTGTTCCCATTATGTTACTCAGAAATGTTGATCAATCTGTTGGTTTATGTAATGACACTCTTATGATTGTTAAACATTTAGGTGATCATGTGATCAGAGAAAAAAATTTGAGTGGCTGTAATTTGGGGTATTCGGCTTTCATTCCAAGACTAACTATGACACACTCTGATGATAGATGACCTTTCAAATTACAGAGAATGCAATATCCTTAAACAGTTTCATATGCAATGACTATTAATAAAAGTCAAGGCCAATCATTGTCTTCTGTTGGGTTATATCTTCGCAAGCCTGTGTTCTCTCATGGTCGATTATATGTTACAGTTTCTAGGGTTACATCACCAAATGGTTTGAAAATATTAATATAGGATAACACTAACACGTCTACCAGGTTCACACATAATATTGTGTATAAAGAAATATTTGATAACCTTTCTTAGGTATCATTTAAAATAAACTATTTATATTTTACTATGGATTGCCTATGCATGATGTGTTCTTCGATGAATTCTTTACGTTCTTACTATGTTTATATTTTCAATATTAAATGTAACAATACAGAGAATAAAAATGTCACAATCAATAACCCTATTGAATGAGATTGCACCAAAGGACGATGAGATACTACGGATTGAAGTTTGTTTGCTGAACATGTGGTGAAATTCGTCACCCAAATCTTCCAATGATGTCTTTGCGGTTGATCTAATACTATGAGACAAAGAAGTAAGTTTACGTTACATGAACAACTTTTGATTTATTTCCATATTGTTCTGTTATGTTCTGTACGTCTTTCAATATTTAAACATGTTGTATCTATCTATCCTCTGTCATTAGTCTTCTTAACATACTAACATAATTTTCAATATACATTATTTAGGGATCTAAGATTCAGTGTAAAATAAGTAACTGTCAGCTTATCTTGAAGTACAAACATTATTTTCATGAAGGAATGTGCTATATGATACAAAACATCCAAATAGCTTCAAACCAAGGAAATTACTTTGGAAGTAGACATCCCTGAAGAATCATGTTTACATCCACAACATTTATTCGACCATGTGATGCAAACATACCATTTTTTAGTTTCGACTTTACTTCATATGATGCGATTATTCAAAGGAGGATTCCAGAGGAACATTTAATAGGTATATTTCATTAACAACTGTTTTTGACTATTCTGTGTAGTTGACTTCAATAAATTTATAATTACAATAAATTATTTATCTTCCAAATTTTTTTAAAACTAAGTTCATTTCAGTTATCTATTTTATAGAAATTATTGGAAGTCTACATTATACACATCCAGTGCAATCTATGGGACATTCCAACCTACGGATGCAGATTCTTCTAGAGGATGATAGGTCATTAATTTTCTGCTCTTACTATATTACAATGCAGCAAAAAAAATTTATGCCTTACTATTAATTTATTTCCCTATAGAGGAATGAAACTTACCTGTAGTTTATAGGGATAATTTTTGAATGAAATGACAAGTTATTTGGAAAATAACAAAGAGTAATCATCCATTATTATATTACAACTTGTACGTGTGAAGCGACTAAGCAGTATGGTTTCTAACTACATTGTTCATTTTTATCTATTAGTAAATCTTTGTTTTTTTGAAGAGGTTTATTTGAAAGGTTAATTAGTTTAAATCATTTCAATTGTTTCAAACTTCTTAAAACGACTGTTATTGTGACTACTACTATTAATGCTACAAAAATTCTGTATAACCTAGATATTCCAGAAGTAAACAGCTTCAGAAGCAGGTGACCTTTTAACTAATCTAGATTCAGTAATTTTACATTTTCTCCTTTTTACATCTAAAATCTAATACCGAATGGTTGTTAATATTTTTTTAAAGTCTTTTATTGTATATTTTCCAGGTTTGGGTTGGCAGTTGAATCACAGTTCAATACTCCACCACTGATAACTGGAAACCCTTCTATAGATGTACCATATTGGAACAACAAGAAAACTATTTCAGATGTCAAAAACTGTACAGAGGTAACAATAAGAGATATGAATGTTGAAAATTTAATAATCAATATTTTGAATTGTTCAATTATGTCCTCACCCAATCAGTATATTATTTCGTACTCAATATTTTATAGCCTACATGATGCATACTTGCTGTAAAAATACAAAAAATTCAAAGCACCTACAGTTAGTTTTATGAGTTATGCATTTCTTGTATGAAGAAAGTACACCTTTCAGATGACAGAATTTGGTGCCAAAATTGTAAAGTATCTGCTCAAAGCACTACTTTCAGGTTACTTTCATTTAAATTATAAAATTTCTTATTATCAATTCCTTACTTGAAAACTAATAAATTAAAATACTTATTGGTACTAACAATGTGGTCATCATTTAATATTCAACAGATTTAGAATGAAACTAAAGGTTACTGATAATACAAACTCCTTTTCAATAGTTTTGTTTGACAAACAAGTCACACAATTCATACACAAGACATCTTCATGTCAATAAATTTTAAAATTATTATTCCTAACATTGAATATTGTTTCATAATTTGATAATCAGGATGATGAAGAATATTGATTTCCTCCTGAACTGAACATTTTCAAATCAAAGACAGTGCTCTTATCAATTGAAATATCAAATTTCAATATTCAAAATCGTCATCGTTCAATAGAATAAAACACATATAAGGTAATTTTCGTTAGTGAAAATGAAAACTACATTAGGAAATTCAATTACAACTTTGCATACAATCATGTAATAGCTAATATCTATTCCAAAATTCATTTATTTTTAAACCTTCAAAGAATTAATCCTATTGTAATTTTTATGAAATATGATCAGATATTTGACTTTAAAGGAGTAAGTAGTGAGATTGAACTGAATCAGGTACAATCTTTTCAATTATCTTAATTCTTTTTCCCTGTCAGTAAATAAAAACGTACTGGACTATTTTTCTTAATGTTCCATTATAGGATCATCAGACTGTTGAATCTTTTCAACCTAGTACAAAGCCTCAATCAGGATTTGTAACATAATCTTCAATTATTTCAAAAGTTCATGTAAATATATGTTACCTTACATAAAATATGTTTATTAATTTTCTTTATCATTATAAAGGTTTTCAATCGAGCAGTGGGCCATTGTATTTGGTTTCGGTTAATATTTTATTTCACTTATAGAGAAATCTGTTGACTGACTGCGATGATGAGGATGAAGTCAAGCAGAATGTGTTAGTGATTTGTGACTCCACACCATCATGAATTGATGAAACTGAAGTTCATATTCACATAAAGGATAAATTAAAGACAAAAATAGACAAAGTTGACTGAAGGTTTTTCTTACGGTACATATGCATTTTGGAAACACTATTTCAGCTATCTCTTAATTTCAAATGTCCTGTTAAAAAATATTTATCCACTGCTATGTCTGCTTATAATGTAGTTTACTAATGCACTAATGATATTTTAATTTCATAAATTCAGTAATGTTGATGGAAAAATTATTATTTTTCCATGAAAACATATTTATGCATGTCAAAATCATATGTTCTCTTTGAATAACCTTATCTTGAATGGTTATTAATGATGTCAATATTCCATGTGAAAATCAACCCTATAAAATGCACCAAAAATTCTTTTGCATCTATATTTCAAACAAAGTGTTCATGTGTTATCAAGTCCTTATCCAATAATTCATTATTTCTGGAGGTTGATTATAATTTTTTAATTCTGGATGTTATTCATGCAGGATTATTTTCATGGTCAAAGGTTTTCTTCTAATTTTGGATGGTTTTCATGGCGGATGTTTTTTTAGAATTGGTTTTTCATGCTAGACGTCTTCATTGCTGGATGTTTTGTTGTACTTTAGGATTTCCATTTTTATGGATGGACTTAAGGCTGGACCTTACTAATTTGATTTCAATGTTTTTCTTCTATTCTTGAATAAATGTATACTATTTAGTATTACCCAAAATAGTCATACTGTTTTTGTTACAGAATTATTTTAAACGATTTAGAGATCTTATAACATACCTAAATTTTTCTACTCCTCATCAGTAAGCCTTATCGTGGTCTTCCTCCTCCTCCTCTGCCTCCGCATCAGTCAGCCTTAATAAAGTGTATCATGAAGAGCCCGATTGTGTTGATTCATCCTCAGTTGGGTATGGAGTGTGTGTCGCTACAGATACTGCATGAAATCTGGAGATTGAATTGTGTGAGACATCTGGAATATGTGTAATCTCTACAATCTATTAAGTCTGTCCCCTCACATATTTCTAATATCAGTTTATTATTTTTCCTAATAGATTTCACACATAGAATACATTATACTTTGATTGCACACACATTCTGGATAAAATTTAGAATCTATAATTTGATTACTGTTGTCATTTTATTCTCATACACAATACCTCTCATCTATTTATTTTTCCCCATCTACTTTCAACCTTCATCTAGAATGTTATCTCTTCACTCCTGAAAAAAATCACCCCCTCCATGGCCATGTACATATGGTTCCAAGACAATAGCAGAGCCCAGATGATCCAGATCAAAGAACCAGTGGGACACATAGTATAATCCACTAGATTTCAACCAATTCAGCCTAAAATGCTTATAACAGTTCAAGGAGATGATTAAACAGACCCACTATTGCCTTCTAGGTGCGTATGTAAGGTATCCGACCTCTTATATCAAAAATTGGTTTCTTTCACATTTATTCATTTTTTGGTTATGTTATGATTGTTTGTTCTTCTTCATGTTTATTCATTTTATTATATAGAAACAAGGGATTCATGTAATTGAAGTTGATGAAGTGAAATACATATCAATGTGGGTCCATTTATTTTATCAAAAGGCCAGGTATGTTTTCTAATCTGCTTTAAATACTTATTTTAATTTGAATTTAAGTGTAATGAACTGCATGACTTTACTGAATAAACTATGTTCTAGAATGAAATATGTTATGAATAACATAAATTTTGACAACTCCCAAGAAAGGGTAAAAAAACACACCTTAAGGGAACTATACTGGTATGTTTTATGTTATAATTTGTTTTGTATTACATTGAGTTGTCAATCTGTAATTTTTAACTAATATTTCTGTATCCTAATTACTGTAATGAACTTCTATAATAGGTTGCATTACCTTAACTTCCCATCATCCAGTGATATTAAGGATAATGGTCTAGAATCCTCAAAACAACAAATTTTACAAGTCTTCATAGTCCCAATCATGATTTTCCTATGTTATTCATTCCATTTCTATATTCTTATTGCAATTGTTATGAACATAAATGAGTTTGAATTTGCAGGTACCTGTTGCCCAAAAATTTGGAAGACATATTGAAGAAAGTTAGCAGAATTGAGTTTAAATTTTCAAGTATTAGTGGACCATTTTGTTCTATTTATTTTTTATCTTATTCTCTTTTAGAATCTATTTATGCTTTAGTTTATTGTTTTTAATTTATTATTTACTTATAGGAATAATATTTCACGAATTTATGTGACTTTTTACATGTTACTGTATCTTTTCTCTTTTCTTTTTTCACATTATCATTTACATCGTATATTATTTAAACTTTATTTATGATATAATTAGTAGTATAACAGCCTTTAGAGTTGGTGTAGGTTTCGAAGCAACTGTCATTACTTTAATGATGCAACTCCTTTTTCCATTCCTCTTTATTTATTTCTATTTCCAATGAGTTTTTAAATAAATATTATCTTATTTTCTTTATTAAAGTGTTATGAAATCCCATAAACCCTTTTCTATTTACCCATTATAGGTATGAACACGAGGTGAAATAGGCGGAGTGATGTTCAGAGGTCGGGTCACGAAGGAACTGGACATTGAAATCGGAGGCAGATCCATCATGTTCCTTAGACTTGCAGAGCTCTCCGTCAGCTGCTATGAGGTGCTCGCAGAGGGCTCTCTCTAATGCGTTGTAGTCACAGAGTTATCTGTCAGTCGCTACATAGCGACCATAGAGCTCCGTCTCAAGTGCATCATAGTTGTAGAGTGCTTCTCCATCTTCTCAACAGAAACCACAAAGCTCTCTCTCTAGTGATTTGTAGTCATGGATTGCTCCTGCTACTCCGTGACGACCAAATGGGAGAATCTTTCCACTAATTCACGCCAATCGTAGAGTCACATGGGCTTTGAGAGGCTTCTCTGTAAGGTTTAATTGTGAGATAGGCTTCCATGGAATTTTCCAGGGGTTTGTTTCCCCAAGGGACAAATTTTGACGCCAAAAAATCATTATATGAAATCCACATATAAGATTTATGTTTGGTCTCTTCCAACATCCTTATAATAAAATTAATTTTAGTATGCTACTATGTTAAGAAATACCTAGGACGCTTTCAATGTTTCAACACTTTTAAGATCATTTTAAAGGCTTTTAAATCTAATACAATATATTTTAGTTTCATTTTGACTACATATCATTTTAGATTGATGTTTAGTTTATGTATAATATGTTTTGCAATCTAATCATTTCTTCCATGGTTTTTTGTTTTTAACTTTATGTTCTCAATTACATCATCATTGATCACAATTATCAAAATTTTAAATGTCAATTTCAATGTTCTTTTCATTCATTGAATTCATATCTCAAAACTGAAAATCATTTTTTATTTCTTATTGATTCTTCTATATTTTTTCAAATGTATTTATCCAAAATGTAATCTACTATCATAATGATATTTCTATATTTTGTCTAATTGTATTCTAATAAAACGTATCATTAATTTTTGATTTCAAAATAATGAATATTTATGTTTATTATCAACATTGAAATGTTGTATTATCTTCTTAAAGAAAGAATTGAACCATATCAATGTGTGAACGCATAATCTATGAATTGTGTTATATCACCGTGTGAATGAACGAGCGAGTACTAGTATAAATTTTTTTTATAAATTAAATTAAATTAGAATGATGTAATTGAGATAAATAAGTAAATCTAATGTTTTAAACAAACAGATGAACTTATTTGAGACCAATTTATTTGGAATTTATTATATAAAAATATATATTATAATTTATGATTCATAATGTTAATGTTTATATAAATACTCATATTACTTTAAAAACAATAAATAATTTTTAAATTAAAATAATTAATAATGTTATCATATAAAATCACATATATGTTTTAAATATAAAAATTTATAAGATTTTTGTTTTGAAACCATGTTAATTACGGCTTAAATAAACAATTACAATAATAACATGAAATTAAAAAGAATTAATATTGATCTTTATATATATATATATAATGAAATAGTATATATATTAAGATAATTGTTTTATTTAGATAAATAAAAATGATAAACGATTTTAAAGAAATGAATTAAAAAAAACAAATGAAATGTTAAAAAAATGGTAAAACACGAGATAGGGTTTTGAGTCAAGTGGTGGAGGAGGCCGAGGTCTGGTGAGTTCATTGAAGAGAGGAGAATTCGAACACAGCGCCATCGATTTCATTCAATGTCCATCCAGGAGACGTCGCGCCGATGTGAGGGAGTCCTCCATTGGGTCATCATACAGCAGTGTTCATTGGGAATCAATGACCGAAGTTGTGGAGTCGAAGCTGAACAGGAGTTCGGTTCTGGAATCTCATTTTTAGGTGAGGGTTTCAAAATAGTTTTCTTAGTGAGAATAAGATTTTCTACATCCTATATGCACTGCGTTGATGTTTTTAAACAGTATTTGGGGAAATAAACCCCTAATTTGTCTGAAACCATAGGTAGGATTTGCATATTCAATTTTGGTTTATCCGAATCTCGTTTCAGATTCGTTTAGGGTGTCATAAATACTGTTTTGTGTTGTTTATTTTGGATTGATGTATTCAAAAATATTATCCGAACCATATGTAGTGTATCGATTCATTTTTTTGGATATTATTTATTCAATCTGCCTCACATAATCCGAATAGGTATTTTTCATTTAATATTTGGTGTCCGGAATGGATCAGATTCAGTGTATCAATTTCATTTTTGTCCAATTCTTCCACTTGCATCATTATTGGTTGTTTTAGAGTTATCACATACCTGTATTCCATCATTTTCATTATATTAAAATACAAGTTTATTTTCCTTATTTATGAGTTGCAATAATTATATTTTTGTCAACTTTTGTGCGGCTGTGGTTGATTGATTCACAATGATCTATTCCAACTATTCTTGTTTTATTTCATTTAGTACCTATCAAATGAATACAAAACTATATTTGAACCGAACCTTTCAACATCCGATTTAAATGAATTTGTTTGTTTCAATATTTAGATGACTTAGGTTCATTGAATACTTTTCATTCAATGGATACTGTTTCAGTTTTAGTTTTTGATAGAATATGAGATACACTGCATATATCCAATCCATGAATTAATGTTTATCAGCAAGTTGTAAATAAAATACTTATATATTAAATAGTAACACTATGACTATAAATAGGTATTTGGCTAGAAGTAATGAGCAATTCTATCTCTACAATGTCTCCCTTCTGGTATTTTGTGTTTTAGATGCTAACTTGTTAAGCAGTAGCCTTTCTTTCCCTTCCTATGTGTGTAAGAGAGAGTTAGTAGCAAAAATACGAGGAGTTATAAGATTTGGTCTACAAATAGCATGTAATGGATTTACTTATAATTTCTTTGCAATTCCATTATTATTTTAGTAAGTTTTTATTTATTTATTTAAATTATGTTTAATTTATTAAAACTATGTTTTATGTAAGGGATAAATATTTGTTTCAAAACATTTATTTATTTAAGATCTTATTTTAGTAAGGGAATATGTATTTTCAAAAACTTTCTATGTAATTACATGTTATTGTTTTTGGTAGGGAATTTTTTTTATTGATTTAAAATTGGTAAGTTATATTTTTGTATAAAGGAAAATATTTGGTTTTCAAATATTTAGTTTTATTAATGAATTTTATGTTCAAAATTTATTTTGATTTCATTTTTGTTCATTATAATTTATTTAATTTATAGTAAGGGAATGGTAATTTTAATTATTTTTTCTTTAATTCCATATAAATATATTCATTTATTTATTTTTAAATTTATCATTTTCAATTTTATTTGCATGGGTAATCCATCTCTTTAAATATTATTATCATGTTATATATATATGTATATATATATGTATACTTACATGATGTTCAAGTATATAATTGTTTTAAATAAATTATTAACGAAGTATTAATTCACATATGAATTTATAAATTAAGAATTTCATAATTTTATCATGTACATAACATATAAAAGTCAAGATTATAACCATACATCAATGATTTTATTATCATGACATTTATACATTAATATATATATATATATATATATACTTGAAGTTATGTTCTTTAAAACACAAGTTAAAATAAAAGGATGATTGTATTTAGTAAAGAAATTATGCTTTGATGATTTTTGTGTGCAACACAGAATTATCTATTATTATTGATAAATTTTAAGAAGATATAATTATACATTCACTATTGTTATTAGTTTATACCTTCATGCATAAAAGAAATTTAATAAATATGTCTTTTAAATTTAAAGTGCGTGGATGTTGATTTAACTTCCATGTGATTATGCAAAGTCACGTATCATGATATCTGATCATACAAAGTCGAATATATAATTTTTAGTAATGATTTGTATTTATTTGTTCCAATCATAATTATAAATTTATTTTCAAAACTAAAACACGAGTGAATATTATATGTATATAAGGAAAGATAATACAATTTTTGTTATAAAAACCTATACTCAAACTTTGTAAATACGATAGGATATTGGATAGTGAATCCATCCCTCAAGTGGGTAGGCCCAAGATATCCTTCAAAGTTACGAGTGACCTTAGTTGTTTTATTTTAAGGGATTTCTTAATATTTTCAACTGAATCATTAGATTATTTTAAAAGTGTTTTCGAAATATAATTAATTTTCAAATCATTATAGTATTTTGTAATTATTGTTTTACAAATGTATTTCTAAATTAAAATTTTCAAATGTTTTATCAAAGAGATATTTTTAATGAGATTTATGAAAGGTTTTCAAAACTCCTTACTAGGAAATTGAATGCTCACCCTTTGTTTTTAAAGTTTTTTCACAGGTATAATAGACGTTTTGACTTCGACGTCCTTGTTTTGAAGTTTGAACGTGCGGAAGCATAGTGGACAATTGTTTATTTTTGTTTAACTCTGATAAATTTAAGTTTTTTGTCTAACCCTCTAGAACCTAGAGCGGTAAAAGGTCCTCGTTTTTTTAAAGAGTTGTGTAATTGTTTTTGTAATTTTATAATAAAAAAATTACACAACATTTTTAAGCACCGAGTCCGGAAGAGAGGGCTCGGGGCATTATAATTGGTATCAGAGGAACGGTCTATAAAACTTTGGAGATTCGACGTTGTCTCTTGAGGAAAAAAAATCTATACTTTAGAAATTTCTTTAGTTTGTTAAGTCCACTTAGTGTTTCTTTAATTTTGAAGATGGAAATTCATAATTTTCTTAAGTCCAACAAAATAATTGTGAGGGAACAATTTGTTTAAGGGGGGGGGGGAGAATGTAACAACCCAGATATTTTAATTAATTAATTAATGAATTTTAATTTATTAATTAATTAATTTTAATTTTTAAATAAATAATGGTATAAAATATTTTTATAAAACATTGAGATTTCATTTAATTAAAATGAGATTTGTTTACTTTTATTTATATTATTTTTCATCATGTCACTTTTTAAATAAATATTGAAATAATATAAATTAATTATACTTTTATGAAATTTAGTATCTTGACAAGATATTTTCTCATATATATTTTAATAAATAAAGATAATCAAAGTTAATATTAAACGTACCATATTTTGTTTAAAAGAAACATAATATTATTTTCATTATATTATATATTTATGAATTTGTTTTATAATTTAAATTATTTTTAGAATGTTATATAACAAATTTTTATAAAATAAATTAAATTAGAATGATGTATTTGTGATACGTAAGTAAATATAATGTTTTAAACAAACAAATGAACTTATTTAAGACCAATTTATTTAGAAGTTATTATATAAACATATATATTATAATATATGATTCGTAATATTAATTTTATATAAATATTCATATTACTTTAAAAACAATAAATCATTTTGAAACTAAAATAATTAATAATCTTATCATATAAAATCGCATATATGTTTTAAATATAAAAATTTATAAGATTTTTGTTTTGAAACCATGTTAATCATGGATTAAATAAACAATTACAATAAAAACATGAAATTAAAAAGAATGAATATTGATCTTTATATATATATATAATGAAATAGTATATATATTAAGATGATTTGTTTTATTTAGATAAATCAAAATGATAAACGGTTTTAAATAAATGAATTAAAAAAACAGATGAAATGTTAACAAAAATGGTAAAAAAAGAGATAGGGTTTCGAGTTAATTTGATGTTTATATAGAAGACGTCGCACCGATGTGAGGGAGTCCTCCATCGGGTCATCATACAAAATTGTTCATTAGGAATCGATGACCGGTGTTGTGGATTCAAAGACGAATAGGAGTTCGGTTCTGGAATCGTGATCAGGTGAGGTTTTCAAAATAGTGTTTGAAGTGAGATTAAGATTTTCTACATCCTATCAGCACTGCGTTGATGTTTTTGAACGTGATTTGGGGAAATCTACCCCTGATTTTTCTGAAACCGTAGGTAGGATTTGTATATTCAATTTTGGTTTATCCGAATCTCGTTTCAGATTCATTTAGGGTGTCATGAATACTATTTTTTATTGTTTATTTTGGATTTATGTATTCAAAAATCTTATCCGAACCATATTTAGTGTATCTATTTATTTGTTTGGCTATTATTTCTTCAATCTGACTCACATCATTCGAATAGGTATTTTTCATTCAATATTTGGTGTCCAAAATGGATCAGATTCAGTGCATCAGTTTCATTTTTTTCCAATTATTCCACTTGAATCATTATTGGTTGTTTTAGAGTTATCACATACTTGTATTCCATCATTTTTAGTATATTAAAAGACAAGTTTTTTGTCCTTATTTAACAGTTTCAATAATTATATTTTTTTCAACTTTTGTGTGGCTGTGGTTGATTGATTCACAATGACCTATTCCAACTATTCTTGTTTGATTTAATTTAGTACCTATCAAATGAATACAAAACTATATTTGAACCGAACCTTTCAACATATGATTTAAATACGTTTTTTTTCAATATTTAGATGACTTAGGTTCATTGAATACTTTTCATTCAATGGTTACTATTTGAGTTTTAGTTTTTGATAGAATATGAGATACACTGCATATATCCAATCCATGAATTAATGTTTATCAGCAAGTTGTAAATAAAATACTTATATATTAAATGGTAACACTATGACTATAAATAGGGCTTTGGTTTGAAGTAATGAGCAATTCTATCTCTGCAATGTATCCCTTCTGGTACTTCGTGTTTAAGAGGCTTACTTGTTAGGCAGTAACCTTTCCTTCCCTTCCTGTGTGTGTAAGAGAGATTTAGTAGCAACAATATGAGGAGTTAAAAGATTTGGTCTACAAATATCATATAAGGGATTTACTTATAATTTCTTTAAAATTCCATTATTATTTTAGCAAGTTTTTATTTATTTATTTAAATTATGTTTAATTTATTAAAACTATGTTTGATATAAAGGATAAATATTTGTTTCAAAACATTTATTTATTTAAGATCTTATTTTAGTAAGGGAATATGTATTTTCAAAAACTTTATATGCAATTACATGTTATTGTTTTTGTTAGGGAATTTTTTTATTGATTTCAAATTTATATGTTCTATTTTTGCGTAAAGGAAAATATTTTGGTTTCAAATATTTAGATTTATTAATGAATTTTATGTTAAAATTTGATTTAATGGCATTTGTTTTTATTAGAATTTATTTAATTTCTAGTAAGGGAATGGTACTTTTAATTATTGTTTCTTTAATTCCATATAAAGATATTCATTTTTTTAATTTATCATTTTCAATTTTATTTTCATGGGTAATTCGTCTCTTCAAATATCATTATCATGTTATATATATATATATATTTATACTTACATGATGTTCAAGTATATAATTGTTTCAAATAAATCATTAACCAAGTATTAATTCACATATGAATTTATAAATTAAGAATGTCATAATTTTATCATGTTCATAACATATAAAATTCAAGATTATAACCATACATCAATGATTTTCTTATCATGACATTTATACATTAATATATATATATACTTAAAGTTATGTTTTTTAAAACATAAGTGCATATAAAAGGATGATTGTATTTATTAAATAGATTATGCTTTGATGATTTTTGTGCGCAACACATAATTATCTATTGTTATTGATTAATTTTAAGAAGATAGAATTATATGTTCTCTATTGTTATTAGTTTATACCTTTATGAATAAAATAAATTTAATAAATATGTATTTGTAATTTCAAGTGTGTGGATGTTGATTTAACTTCCATGTGATTATGCAAAGTCATGTATCATGAGATCAGATCATACAAAGTCGAATATATAATTTTTAGTAAAGATTAGTATTTATTTGTTCCAAGAAAAATTATAAATATATTTTTGAAACTAAAACACTAGTGAAAATTATATGTATATAAGGCAAGCTAATAATTTTTTTTTTATAAAAACCGGTACTCGAACTTTGTAAATACGATAGGGTATTGGATAGTGAATCCATCCCTCAAGTGGGTAGGCCCAAGATAGCCTTAAAAGTTACGAGTGGTCTTAGTTGTTTGGTTTTAAGGGATTTCGTAATATTTTCAACCAAATCACTGGATTATTTTAAAAGTTTTTTTGAAATATAATTAATTTTCAAAGTGTTATAGTATTTTGTAACGGTTTTTTTACAAATGTATTTCTAAATTAAAATTTTCAAATGTTTTATCAAAGAGATATTTTTAATGGGATTTATGAAAGGTTTTCAAAACTCCTTATCGGACAATTGAATGCTCACCCTTTGTTTTTAAATGTTTTCTCACAGGTATCATAGACGTTCTAACTCATATGTCCTTATTTTGAAGTTACCATGTGCTGAAGCTTAGTGGAAAGTTGTTTATTTTTGTTCAACTTTGATAAATGTAAGGTTTTTTTCTAATCCTCCAGAACCAAGACCAGTAAAAGGTCCTCATTTTTTTAAAGTGTTGTGTAATTGTTTATGCAATTTTATAAGAAAAAAATTACACAACATTTTTAAGCACCGATCCCGGAAGAGTGGGATTGGGGAATTATAGATAATTAAGTGTCCTTGTAAAAAATGTGCCCTAAGAACGTTTGGAACATTTGACAATGTTGGGGTTCATCTATTGCATTGGTTTTTAACCAGATTATTTGTTTTGGTACCAACAAGGTGAACATAGTTCCAGAGAAGATACTAAAAATTTGGTTTTGGATCCATCATAATTTTAAAATTTGGTACATGATATGGTAGGTCTGTCTTTTCAACAAACTAAAACTCTGGATGATATTGATTTAACTCCTGAGTTGGAACCATCACAATTTTATGAGTTGTTGAGGTCTGCTGGGGACACCTTATATCCTGGTTGCAAGATAAGAAAATTTTAAGTGGTTGTAAAATTTATGGTCATTAAATCAGATAATGGAATTTCAAATAGTTGTTTTTATCAGATATTATCTTTGGTTAAAACACGGTTACCTGAAGAAAATGTGTTTCCTATAAATTTCTATGTGAGCAAGAGGTTGGTTCGTAATTTGGGTCTTGGTTATCAGAAGATTCATGCATTTTAAATGATTTCATCTTATATTATGGTGAAAATGAGTCATTATATAGTTGTACCACATGTGGACAATCAAGGTATAAAGAGGCTAAACTAGGGAAGTATGGATTGATTCCTATAAAACATTTGAGTTATTTCCCACTTACACCCAGATTGCATCATTTATTTATGTCTCAAAACATAGAGACATTAATATCATGGAACAAAACTAATATTTCAACCGGTAAAATATTAAATCATCCCTCTTATGGTGATTCGTGGAAACGTTTTTTCCAAGTGAATCCATATTTTTCTTTAGAATATAGAAACGTTCAATCAAGTATTTTTACTGACGGTTTCTATTCATTTGGTTCTTACGGTAGTTAGTATTCATGTTGGTCTGTCTTTATAAATCGATAAAATTTACCTCCTTGAATATTGATGAAGGATCCATATATCTTTTTGACCTTATTAAATCCAGGAAATCCCAGAAAAAATATTGATTTTTATTTTAAAACATTTATTTATGAGTTAAATTCATTTTGGAGTAATGGTGTCAATACATATAATGTTATTGTGAGACAAAATTTCCTACAGAAAGCTGCATGATGTAGACAATTAGTGAATTCCTAGTATATGATATGTTTTCTAGATAGAGTACACATGGTCCAAAATCATGTTCATACTCTATGAGAGACAACGAAGAATTTATGCTCATCAATGGAAAAAAACCTTGTTTTTTTTACTGTCATCACAAATTACTTCCAACTGATCATCCTTTTCGGTGGAAAAAATATCATTTTAGAAAAGAAACAATTGAAAGAGATGGAAATATAAAAATTCTCTTAGGTAAATAGTTAAAATCAATTATTTTTCATTAACTCTCATCACATTTGGACCAACAATAAATCAATAGATAATTGATGGCTTTGGGAAAGAACAAAATTGGATAAAATAGAGCATTTTTTGGGATATTCCATATTATTCTAATTTATTGGTCCATCACATGTTGGATTTCATGCATATTGAGAAGATATGTTTTGATAATTTATTTCATACATTTTTGGATACATTAGGTAAGACCAAAGATAATGTAAATGCACGATTAGATCTTTCCCAAATTTTTAGGCGATCAAAACTTGAACTGTTTGAAAATATCAGATCATAGAAGTTAATGAATCCAAAAAATATTATACAATGTCCAAAAAAATTGATTATTATTTTGTTAGTGGATTGAAAATTTGAGACTTCCAGATGTCTATGCTTCCAATTTGGGTATATGTGTTAGAAATGGTCGTATTACCAGATTAAAAATTCATGACTGTCATGTTATAATGAAAATAATTCTATCAATTATATTAAGATTTTTTTTTAATTCTATTATTTGAGATGTGATAACAGACATATAATATTTTTTCTGAGATAGTTTTTCTATGAAAATAGACTACGATGCACTAAGAAGACTCCAAGAAGATGTAGTATTAATTTTATGTAAACTGGAAAAAATCTTCCCACCATCTTTCTTTGATTCAATGGAAAATTTTATATTACATTTTACATATAAAGAAAAATGTGGAGGTATGGTAGAGTTTTTTATGGATGTACCCATTCAAGAGATGCATGTATAAATTAAAGAAAAAGGTACGTAATAAAGCATCAGTTGGAGGGTCAATTACAGAAGCTTATTTACAGGAGGAAATTTATTTTTTATACTCTCATTATTTTCAATATGATAATCCCTCAAAACAAACATTAATGGGATGTAATGAAGGAAATGTTGATTATGAAATGAGAAATCAATTATTAGTTTTTAATCTGCCTAAATTTGGCTTCGGTGGATTTCATGAATGATGGATTTAAGATGATGAACATCACAAAAATTATACAAATGTTTTTCTCAACTGTAAAGAAATGAGACCATTTATACCATGACTGATCCTATAAATTATTCTATAATCTTTGTTATAGTAAATTAATCTTATTTTATTTTTAGGTTATATGATAATCATATCAGGAAAAAAATTCCACAAATTACAGTATCTTATCTTGAAGAACGTCGGCAAACTAATTTTTCCTACAAGTTTAAAAAACTGGTAACATAGATTATTTATGGTTTAACATCTAAAATCAATTTATTACTTGTTATATTGATAGTTGTTTTACAAATTTTTAGTTATCTCAACATGCTGATAAAATTGATAATTGATTGTGTGTATTGTTTAACCCACCATCCAAAATGGTTAAATATTATAATTAATATGTATTGAATGGTTTTTGATTTCATACACATGCATATGTGTAATAAAGAAACAATGAATATTGGTGTTTTCTTAAGAGGATATCATCATAGATAAACTGAAGTTAAATTTTACGGAATTCTGGAAGAAATTATTGAACTGTGTTATCTGTGACATAATTATATAAAGATATTTAAATGTCAATGGTTAGATATTGAGAGAGGCTTGCATGTTCATCCGAGCTATGGAATCATTGATATTAAATATAAAAGTATTATTACTATAAATGAACCATTTTTATTGGCTTATCAGGAACATAAAATTTATTATGTAAATTACTGTGCTACTTCAAGAGAGTTGGGTGATTGGTGGAGCATAATAAAAATGAATCTTGGGGAAATTAGTTTACTCAAAGTAAATGTGGTTTTTCTGAAGTGCAAGGAATTTAATTTTTTCAAGAGACTACTCTAAATCCATCTTTTTCATGAAGAGACACAAATATCGACGATGAAACCTCGTAGTTAAGGGTCGATGGTGATACTGATGTTAATGATGTTACAAATGAATTTGAAATGACAAGAGATGATGAAACTGAAACTCATATGGAAATTGATGATGCTAAGGAGGAATATGAAGACATTGACATCGTTAGATATGAAGATGAAGATGAAAATTAATATTGACATGGTTAAATGCTGGTTATAATCATATATAATATATACCTATATATAATAGTTGTTTTTAACTATTTTATAAAAATAGTTATTTCGTGTTTCAAATGGAAAAGGAACTGTTTCATCAGTTGTAAGAGGATGATCTACCTTTAGACAAGAAAGATGTTGGATCATCTGACCCTCATACTGGTGGCGATTCTGGGAGGACTTAGAGGGGGTGTGGTCCTACCCGATTGATGATTCTTGACCCTATCCCGGAGCAATGTCCACATCTTGGTTTCGATTAAAACATACAGAGGTATGTTTACCAATGTATTTTAATTAGTTTTCATTAATTTATTTATATAGTAATTGTTTGATTAATTGTTCTTTTTTTCACAATTTTCACATATAGCTATTGAACAGGGGAGCACTATATTGCACAATTATTTTTCTAAAGCATGGGTCACATGGGATCAGATTCCCATTGATGTTTAGAACCGCATGTTTGACCATTTATTGGTATGTAAATAAATAATATTTATTTTGAATTTTATTTAATTAATAACTTGATATTATAATTTATTTTTAGAGTTTATGGTATCCCATTGATGAGAGCATGCATGACGCTATCTGTAAGGCATGGGAGGGGTTTATGCGTGAGAATTTCCATTAGTTTTTTCACAATTTGAGGAGGAAATCAATTAAGAAAGGAGTGATAGAGTTTGATAAGTCTTATCATGCCCACTAACCTGATTACATTTCATCTTAGGTTTAGGATGGATTATGTTCACACTGGATGAGTGGTCATTTTCAGAGGAGATCATCGGTAGGTCGAAAAAACCGGGGGAGACAGGAGGTGACACATCGATGTAGTAGTCATATATTCAATATGCATAGGGAACATATGAAAAGTAATTTTTTTTAAATAAATTATATAATTTTAAATGAAAACTTTTTATTTTATATTCATATAGGCAGTTAAATAGTCCGATATTATGAAGTTCAACATTTATAGGAGGATGTACAACGATCCAGTCACTGGAGAGATTACAGGTGATCGTCAACATCAGATTGTGGTCTGTGTAATTTATTTTTGAATTTTAAAATTAATTGTAAATAATATTTTAACTATTTTAATTTTAAATTGTAATTTAAGGAGTTATATGAGTCCACGATGTCTCAAATATAGACTAAGAGTCAGGATGAGACGAAGGGTCAAACCAGTGCCCACCAATTTGATGAGGCATCATGGATGCAAGCGACCCAGTATGTATTTGAGAAAGACCAAGTTGTTGGTATCAGCTCTCGATTGATGCATGGGAGTTTTTATGGGACCACTGTGATGTCGGTGTCCCACTCAAGAGGAGTTCATGGAGAGTCATTGCCATTCGCTGCACATTATCAGGAGCAACTACGAGCTCAGAGTGAGCTTATAGAGAGTATGTATAGGGAGAAGGAAGAGCTCCGTCAATAGTAGAAACAGTAGCATGAGGATATGCATCGATGACAGTAGAAACAAAATGAGTAGACGATGGAGTACATGTGTCATCTGACTCATGGTTTAGGTATGGATTTCCCTCCACCATCTCCTCCAACTCTTCCAAAAGACCCCCCAGTGATGTCAGCTCCTCTAGAAGACCCCTTAGTGTTGTCAACTCCTTGAGAAGACCCCCAGTGATATATTTACATTTTATAATAAAACATTTGAATGTCATTTTGTTTTTTAATATTATATATTTACATCTCTACATAGTGTGTTTTTTTATATTGTTGCAAATATTGCATTTTTTTAATTTTTTAGTTTTATTACTTTATTATTTATTTAATTTTTTATTATTATTTTAGTTATTTTATTATTTATCTATTATTTTATTAAAATTATTATTTAATATTATTTTATTATTATTATTATTTTTTTATTTTGTTTATATTTTTATGAATATTGTGGTTTTTATTATTTTATTATTATCATTATTTTTATTAATATTAATATTATTAATATTATTTTTTTATTATTATTATCATCATTATTATTATTTATATTATTAGTATTATCAGTATTATTAATAATATTATTAAATTTTTATTATTAAAATTTTATCATTTAATTATTATTATTATTATTATGATTTTATTGATATTTTTGTTATTATTATTATTATTATTATCATATTATTATTATTATTTAATATTATTTTATTATTAGTAATATTATTTTATTAAATTGTATTAATATTTTATTTTTTATTTTTTAAAGTTTTTTACGACGAGCCCGTCGCTAATAATTTTTTTAAATACCATGGGTTAGCAATTTATGAAAGGTGAAGTTTCCATCCCAAATATGGTTTTTTGAAAAGGTTCGTCACAAAAAACCATATTTGCAATGTGATTTTCTACAACGGGAGCCCGTCACAAATGACCCGTCGCAAATAACTAAATTCTTGGTAGTGATGCTATTCTAATTATTTAATTCCAACAACTGAATATTTATTATTCAATTATCACTGATTCTAAATTTAATCAAAATACTATCAGGTCTCGTTCACTAATGTTAGAAAATATTCTAATTTTCACATAAATCATATGTCATTTCATTTTTGGCCTGTCAAATAATATGTGTGTCATTGTAGCACTAAATCACTTGAAAAAAATACCCCAACCTGTTTCTAAAAAAGTTAAAGTATATATCTACATTGTTTTTTCTCACATGTGATCTCTTATTAGGTATAAATCATGCAAGTTTGAAGGATAACACACAAAAAATATTAATTTTTCAATTAATGTATTTATTTATTCAGAATTCACTTGTGTGCAATTTACGATTCTCTCATGCGTGCAACCGACTTATGAACAAATAAATTCTCCGATGATCTCCCACTTGTGATTACTTATTAGGTACCACACAAATGGGCAGCAAATCATGTTTGCAAACTCCAAATGATAGTTAATTAAAACACATATAAAATTAATTAAATAAGTATCCAATTCAAAAATAATAATTCAAAAGGCAATCAAACATGGTTAAAAAATAATGGAATGCAATCAGCATCAAGTTTATCCCAACTATGAAACCAAGAATATTAGTCCGACATGATAACAACACATCACATGAAGTAATAAATAGAAGATATCACTGTGTTCATGTCGTCACTGTTTTCACTGCAAGCCACAATCAATTACCGCAACATGAAAATCATCACTCTTCTAATCACTACAATACCAAACTGAACCATCACATGAAATGAAAATATCCAAAAGCAAAGTGAATCCACTACGTGCGTCAATGTCATATGAAAACGATTCTCTTCTCCGATTGTAGTAGGAAGTGTTGCTCGTTGGTTGTGTGACATCCCAGTTCAGCTTATAAGAGGGGTCCGACATGACTAATGTGTGTTGCGATGAGAGATAGAGGCAACATGGGGTGTTGATGCACTGTTGATGGTGGAAGTGAGTGAGGAATTTCAAGGAGGAGGCCTGTGCTCTGGTGGATGCTGGGCAGGATACACAATGATGAAGGAGGTGTGTCATGAACCAAGTCAAGTCGTCTTCCAAACCGATGACCGACTTGGTCCGTGGCGAGGCCTGAAGGGCGTTCCCGATCCCCACAGGCTAGCACAAGTGAATGGGTATCAACAAAAGCAAGTGGGAACAATTTACCCAAATATGAAAATATAAAAACAATTGACAATAACTAATAAACAAAATCTGAGAATTTCAAACCAAACAAGCCTTAACAAGGTTTCATAATTGAGTTACATAGTTTAAACCAAAACCCAAAAACTACCATAAAGTAAGGTGACAAAAAACAAGCTAAAAAACCACCACATGTAAAGAGGACACCACCCTCAATCCATCTCCACAACACCACACTAAGAAATATAGTTAGAAACCCAAACCACCATCTCTATAAGATTTACCCTTACCTGTATCTAACATTACCAAATATACTTACACCCAAAGGTGTAATTAGGGTGTGAGATAATTCCCATAAATATTCCACCCAAGAAAAGATTCCATGTACTAAACATTATATGGAAAATAAAATTTCAAGATTAATATTGAAAGGAGAAGCTAGAATAATTTAAAGTATTTTTTTTAATGAAAACAATTTTTTAAAGGAATGAAATTTTAAATAAAAACATATTTAACTTTGAATTATCCCTAAGATTCCCCACCATATGCCGACGGTGAGTGCTACATAGTCAAGATCACTAACATGGGAGAGGCCCTATAGGTACTAGCTAGCAATGGGACCCTAGAACCTCACGTCTTGGTGAAAAGTGGTATAGGAACCACAACCAACTACGTTCTTCTACATGATCCACTAGGGGGGAATCACATCCCAAGGCCTAGTGGTCTCTAACCATATCACATGTTTTGTAAATGTTGTCGTTGTCAATCCTTCTATGTAAAATCAGGTCGAAGCCACTTCTGAATCACTAGCACATTTGTCCTAGTCTTCCCTCCTAGCTACCTGAGATTCCCTTTGTGCTCAAACAAGTTTTAGGTTCAAATATTATGTCGAATTCACAAAAGAAATCTAAACAAACACTACATATACCAAAGTCACCATTTACACACCCAAATCACAATTTAAAATCATACACACTCTAACACATTTCTAAAATGTGATTCTCACTGCACAAACAGTTTAATAAAGCCTTTACACAATTTATAAAACACTTTCTCACAATTAATATAATTTAATAAACCATTTAAATTTTTTATAAAATAATCCCATGGAGTATCACATGGTTTTACACTCAAAGACCCACTTAAAATCCCATTTTTAAATTAAATGCACACCAACACCATACCAAAACAAAATACACATCCCTTGCACAATTTTATAAACTAACTGCATAATTTATAAAACACTATTCAATGAAACAATATGGATTTTCAACAAAAACACACCTCATTTCATATAAACATGCCACTTTAAAAATCAAATGTAGAATAAACTCTCTTAAAAACTAATTTCACAGCACATAAATTAATCAAGGAGCGTACTAAATTAATTAATCAAGAAAAATAATTCACCTAATAATACTTATACACGGAACCACCAACATTGATATCAAAATCCCCAAATTTTGGCATGAAACTTAACTCGCACGCTAATCACACAATGAAAAAACTGAAACAAACCCTAATTTAAGAATTAGAACCAACAAGGTCAAGATCAAACCCTAAAAAAATGAAACCCTACCTGAAACCCTAAGGTAAGATGGAAAAACTCATATGGGGTAGAACGCACCTATGGTGGAGGGAGAGGAGAAGGGGTAAGGGTTATGGGAGGCTAGATGCATGATAAGAGGGTTTCCAGAGGGGAGCCATGCACTAGAGAGGCCAACACAAGGGCTGTGCAAAGGGAGTAGGGCAGCGCAAGGTCACCAGAGGGGGTGCAGGGCACCAGTGTGAGGGTCGTCGGAGGAAGAAATGGGGCATCATCCATGAGGTAAGGGTTGTGGCGGCCAAGGAGAGGGTAAGAAGTGCTAGGTAAATTCACACCAGGGGTCTCCATGAAAAGGTGAAGCACGACATAAGAGAGAAAGGAGAGGGAGAGGGAAAGAAGAGAAAAAAATAGAAAATAAAAGAGAAGAAAAAAAATAAAAGGGAAAAATAAAACCTAAGAAAAATAAAATATTAATGAAATAACAATAATAATTAATGAAAAAAATAACAGTAATAATTATAATAATAATAATATCTTAATAAAATATTAACAATAAGAATAATCTTAAATATAATTATAATAATAACATAATTAAAATATTAACAGTAGTAATAATGACAATAATATTCTTAAATAATAATAACATCATTATTATTAAAACAATTACTAATTAATTTTATTTTTCTTATTTTACTTTGCTTTCATTTTATTACTCATATTATTAATTAATTATTAATATTTTTTTTGAAAACCGGGCAGGCTACACGGTGACCTGGGTAAAGTTGCACGACTTCGACCATGTCCTGCCCATGCGGTAGATGCTGTCAATCCCAAAACCTTCATTTATCAGCAAAAATGAAAAATTTTAATTAGGCTCAGCCTACACCTCGATAAAATATTTCAAATCCAGATAAAATAACAAAATAAAATTGTTTCAAAAGATAGGGTGTGGTAATTATCCTCACTATGAAAACTTTCTGCCCTTGAAAAGTCAACTCATAGCTTGATCGGAGAACAAAAATAGATACTCTTTCTTGACCCACAAATTCCTCTCCTATGTATCAATCACATCATTCCCATGATGCCAAAGGATATGGACCAACGAAATTGACTTCCCACAAAGCACCTTCTCTTAGGAATCCACTATTTGTACCGGCCGTTCAAACACTAATAAATCAAGCTCTATCTCAAACTCTTACCAATTAAATACAAGAGACGAATCCAAATTATACTTATTTAATTGAGAAACATGAAATACATCATGAATCGATGTAAACCATGACGATAAAGCTAACTTTTATGCCACCTTTCCAATCTGCTCAGTGATCTCAAAAGTTCTAACATACCTCGATGTCATCTTTCCCCGATTTCCCAAATGACGGTGGCCCAAATGAGGGGACACTTTGAAGAACACCCGATCACCCATGGAAAACTCAAGGTCTTGATACCGCTGATCAGCATAAGATTTGTGGCGACTCTGGGCTATCAATAACCACTGCCTGATCAACTTGACCTTCTAAGACATCTACTGTACAAGGCTCAGTCCCAAAAGTGTGGTCTCACCTACCTCAACTCAACATAAGGGAGACCGACATGGCCAACCATAGAGCACCTAAAAATAAGACATTCGAATAGAGGATTGGTAACTTTTATTATAAGCGAACTCGACCAATCCCAAATGGATGTCCCACGATCCTTTGAAATCTAACACACATGCACAAAGCATTTCCTCTAGAATATGATTTTCCCGCTCCATCTGACCATCCATTTGAGGTTGGTATGCCATGATCAATTTGATCTACGACCCCAATGCCCTTTGAAGGCCTTACCAGAACTAAGAGGTAAATTGGGGATCTCTATCAGAATTAACCGCTAATGGAACACCATGAAGTCTGACCACCTCTTAAATATACAATCATCCTAGCTCATCCACTTTAGCTATATCTCTAATCAGAATAAATTAGGATGATTTGGTAAAATAGTCAATCACCACCCAAATAGAATTCCTTCCCTGAGGTATACGAGGCAATCCAATAATTAAATCCATGGAAAACTCATCCCACTTCTAGGTAAGAATGGGTAACGACTGAAGAAAACTACAAGGCCTTTGATGCTATACCTTTACATGCTGACAAGTATAATGCCTTGATACGAAATTATCTATGTCCCACCTCAATCCTGACCACTAAAACTGCCAATTAAAATCATAATACATCTTGGTAGCACTAAGATGGATTGACCACTGAGACTAGTGGCTATCCGACATCACCACATTCCGTAAAGACAACGACACCACTACATGGCCCATAAATCACAAGATTCCATTGGGAGATGAATACCAATTAGAAAAAGTCTCCCCACCAAGAAGAAACTGCATATACACTACATGATTATCTTCCATGAGAAAAAACTTGAGGCCCATATCTAAAGCATTACAATAAACCACGTAGCCCTTCCCAGACTCTGTAAAGATCAACATAGGTGTGGTAGTCAACCACCACTTCAACTTCTTAAAATATTCCTAACAATCTGAGCTCTACAAAAAATTCACCCTTTTCCAGGTGAGTGCTATCATAGTGGAGGCAAGCCATGAGAAATCCCAAACAAAACACTTGTAATAACCTACCAGGTCCAAAAAACTCTTGATCTCGAACACATTATTAGGCTGTTCCCATGAAATAAATTCACTGATCTTATCAAGATCCACTGAAACCCACTTCTCCAAAATTACATGGCCCAAAAACTTCACTTCTCTAATCCAGAAGCTTCACTTTGAAATCTTCACATAAAGGCAATTATCCTACAGAGTGCCCAACATGATCTGCAAATGATGCTCATGCTCTTCCTCAAATCCATAGTAAACTAGGATTTTGTCCACGAATACCACAACAAAGGAGTTGAGATACTGGTGGAATACCATATTAATGAGCACCACAAAAACCAAAAGATCATTTTTAAATCCAAAAAGTCATGACCAAATACTCAAAGTGGCCTTACCTGCTTCAGAAATCCATCTTTAGGATGTACTCCCCTCTTACCCTGACTTGGTGGTAACCCGAATGCAAGTCTATCTTGGAAAAATATTTTCCCCCTTTAGATGGTTGAAAAAATTCTCAATCCAGGACAAAGGTTATTTATTCTTAATGGTTACCTTATTTAACTTTTGATATTCTATGCACAACCGGAGAGATCCATTGCCCTTGTTCATGAACAAGACTAGGGAATCCCAAGGAGAGATGCTTGGGAAAATGAACCCTTTGGATTCTAAATCATTAATTTGTATTTTTAATTCCCTCAATTCAGTAGGGTCCATGCGATACGAGGGAAGAGATATAGGCTATATTCCCGGTGCTCAATCAATCGAGAACTCCACATCCTTCTCTAGTGGTATGCTCGAAAAATCATCTAGAAATACCCATGGGAACTCATCCACTACACGAGGTAATCCAAACTTAGGAGCACCACCACCACCCTCTAGCATGAGAAACAATAACTTAAAGTCAAGACTTCTCAACTCTGGGAGTGGAGGTCTCAAACGACCCGAATGAGGATCCCATTCCCCTAGAAATACCCAAGGACTCCCATCAGGTTCCATGAAACTCACCCATTGCCTATAACAATCGATATATTCTTAAAAGTTCACTATCCAATCTATGAAATAGATTACATAAAAAAGGTCCATAACCAAGACCATAAAATCCCACTCTATCTCAAACCCTAACATAGAGAGTGCACATGATGAGAACCTCCAAACTTGATCCTTCTTCGTACCCAATGGTGTTACTAGACTGATTGTAAAATACATCAGCTTGGTTGGTAGGTTTAGAATATTTAGAAGATGAACATAGATAAAAGAAACAGATGCACCAGTATCAAATAAGACAACTAATATAGAATATTAAATTAGGATGGTACCTCAAACTGTCGAAGGTCATGCAGATGATCCATCTAGTGCCTGATCCACAATATGAAGTTGCCTGATCCCTTCCTGAGAATAACTGATTTCCTGCGGCTTTTCCCTGATCTGGCTCTACCTAGAAGAAAATATGGTCCTTCCACCATGACCACCAAACCAAGATCCCACCATCCTGGTCGGCTCCGACTAAACTAACACTCTCCTAGAGACCACAGATCCTACCCCACTCTGATATGGGTGAGCTGCCTTGCAAAAACAATGCAGATTTCCCATAATACCACATTAGTGATAGGGCCTAGGAAGATATGTACATGCAGGTTAGGAATTTCCTTCCTTTACACACTGATGTCACAAAATAGACCCTGCACCCGAAGCCATCAAAGAATATTTCCTGGAAGGATGGTCTGAGCTTCCACCACCCTTATTCCCTTGCTCATCACACTTCATCTTCTTCTTGGATGAACTACCATTTTCCAACACTGACATATCCTCAAAGGAACTAGAACCTTACTTTTAGTCAATATCCACCATACAAGCTCAGTTAACCACTTCAACATAAGTCTTCATCTTGAAAAGGAATACAAGAGAATATATATCCTGTCTCAAACCCTTTTCAAACCTATGAACCTCAATATTTTCTTTAGAGACTATTTCAGGTTCATATAGGACTAGCTTGACAAAGTGGTTAGCATACTCCATCACCAAATGGTCCCCTTTAACAATATCCATAAACTACCAGGATCTCACATAATCCAAGGCCTTAAGGCAGTACTGGTCATTGATGACCACCTTGAAGTCATTCCAACTCCTCTACTCATGCTTCCCAGCCTGAATCACTGATTCCCACCACCTTTGACTGGGACCCTCTAGCAAGAACGAGGCACATTTCACTCTAACTTCTTCAAAAGTAACAAGAAACTCAAACATGAACTCGATATTCTCAAGCCACTCCTCCACTTCCTGAGGCTCTGTGCTACCTCAGGAAGAAGGGGGTTTGTTCTTGAGAAAATCCAAGGATTTTTCCTTTTTTTAGGACTAGATCCATCCTCTCTAACTATAGAAGGAGAAGGAGTAGGAAAAAATCCTTGTCCTAGAGCCTAAAAAGCCCATACCATAGCTTCCACTAACCCCTAATCAAGCGGTGAGGGATAAATCTCTTCAAATTCTTCCCACGGTTGCAGGGGAACTCTTCAGGGAGACATGCAGCTACAAGAAGAAACAATCACATAAGAACATCATTAATACATCAAGTCTGAAAACAATTTTATCAATAATAATAAACATCAATAAACCAAACATGCCGAAGCAACACAATGATCAAACCACCTCACCCCCACCCCAGTTTCCATGTATAGTCTACAACCTACACATACCACTTGTAGAAGAATCCAAACCAACATATTAACATCCCATGGTGACTAGAGGTCATTTATGAGGTGTGCTGGCCAAGCACCCTACTCACAACCAGAAATCTAAGACCCAAAAGTTCTAGCTCATGTCTAACTAGACTCATCCAAAAAATGACCAAAAGAGATTAACCTCCCTTTGATACCAATTTTTCACAAACCAAGTTGAGTTTTCTTCCGAACTGACGGCCAACCTGATCTGTGGAAAGGCCCGAAGGGCGTTGCCAATCACCACGGGCTGGCACAAGTTCCCAGGTATCAACAAAATAAAGTGGGAACAGTTTACTTCAATATGAAAATATAAAAACAATTGACAATAACTAATAAACCAAATATAAAAATTTAAAACCAAACGATACTTAACAAGGTTTCAAAACTGATTTACATAGTTTAAACCAGAACCCAAAACCTACCAAAAAGTAAGGTGGCTGAATATTAGATCAAAAACCACCACATGGAAAGAGGGAACCACCCTCAAGCCATCTCCACAACACCACACCAAGAAAGAAACCTAGAAACCTGAACTGCCATCTCTATAGGATTTACCCTTAACTGTATTAAATATTACCAACTCTACTTACACCCAGAGGTGTAATTAGGGTGTGAGATAATGCCCAGCATGATGCCACCCAAGAAAATATTCCATGTACTAAACATTATATAGAAAATAAACTTTCAAGATTTATATTGAAAGGAGAATCTAGAACAATTTAAAGGAAAACAATTTTAATGAAAACAATTTTTTTAAAGGAATTCAATTTTAAATAAAAACACATCTAACTTTGAATTAACCCTCAGATTCCCCACCGTATATCGATGGTGAGTGAAACATAGTCAAGATCACTAGCATGGGAAAGGCCCTGTGGGTACTAGCTAGCAATGAGACCCTAGAACCTCACATCTCAGTGAAAAGTGGTAAATAAACCACAACCAACTACATTCTCATGCACAAGCCACTAGGGGAGAATCACATCCTAAGGCCTAGTGGTCTCCTACCATATCACATGTTTTCTAAATGTTGTAATCGTTAATCCTGCTAAGTAAAACTAGGCCGAAGCCACTTCCGAATCACTAGCACACTAGTCCTAGTCTCCCAGCTACTCGGGCTCCCCTTTGTGTTGAAAAAAGTTTCAGGTTCAAATATTATTCCACATTTACACAAGAAATCCAAATAAACACTACATATACCAAATTAACCATTTACACACCCAAATCATATTTCAAAATCATACGCACTCCAAAACATTCCTAAATTGTGATTCTCACTGCACAAATAGTTTAATTAAACCTTTACATAATTTATAAAACACTTTAACACCATTTATATAATTTAATAAACCATTTAAAAATTTTATAAAACAAGTCCAAGGGGTATCACGTGGTTTTACACACAAAGACCCACTTAAAATACCCTTTTTTAATTAAACACACACCAACACCATACCAAAAACAATACGCAACCCTTTTATAATTTCATAAACTAACTACACAATTTATAAAACACTATTCAATGATATAATATGGGTTTTCAACAAAAACGCACCACATTTCATATAAACATGCCACTTTAAAAATCAAACTCACAATAAACTCTCTTAAAAACTAATTTCACATCACATAAATTAATCAAGAAGCATACTAAATTAATTAAGAAAGAAAAATAATTCACCCAATAATTCTTATACACGGAACCACCTACCTTGATGTCAAAATCCCCAAATTTTGGTGCAAAACTTCAATCACACGCTAATCAGAGCATGAAAAAACCGAAACAAACAATAATTCAATAATTAGAACCAACAAGGTCAAGATCGAACCCTAAAAAAATGAAACCCTACCTGAAACCCTAAGGGAAGAGGGAAAAACTCACCTGAGGTGGAACACACCTACGACAGAGGGAGAGGAGGAGCGGAAAGGCATTCAAGAGGTTGTCCGCGTGATGAGAGGGTTGATGGAGGAGATCCGCACACTAGAGAGGTCAGTTCAAGGGCTGTGCGAAGGGAGCAGGGCAACATAAGGTCACTGGAGGGGGTGTGTGGGTTGTCAGTTTGAGGGTCACCGGAGGGAGCAAGGGGGCGCCGACCAAGAGGTAAGGGGATGGAGGCCAAGGAGAGGGGAATCAACACTAGGGAAGCATGCACCAGGGGTCTCAACGCATAGGTGAGGCACCGAGCAGGCCGCACCATGTCCTGGGTGAAGTTGCACAGCTTCGACCGTGTCATGCCTGTGTACCGGATACCGTCAAGGCCAAATCCTTCATTTATAAGAAAAAACATAAAATTTAAATTGGGCTTAGCTCGTACCATGAAAAAATATTTCATAGGTAGATAAAATAATAAAATAAAATTATTTTGAAAGATAGGGTGTGACAAGGTGGGATGTGCGTCTGGTCTGGCAGCAGAGGAGGGAGAGTGTGATCAACCTAGTAGCAGTGAATGGGGAAGACCATGTAGCTTGCAAGTGCACCTTGGTGATGCATTGAAGATAGGAGGTGGTTCCAACTAGTGCATGGAGGCATTGGAGGAGAAGCAAGAGGGTGGATGTCGACGGTGCTTGCTGCTTGTGATGAGGGTCGATGTTCAGGCTTGGTCCGGGGCGGAGGATGAGAGGGAGGTGGCTGTCTCCACACACTACTAGGGTTTCCCCATGCCCCCTAGAGAGGATGGCAATGAAGGCCCACACCCCTTACTGCTACGTGCCTGGTGTTAATGAAGGCTGTCTAGATGCAAAAAGGCGAACAAAAAATTTAAATTCCAAATTCAAATTAAAAATTTGAAATACTTAATTATCTAAATTTTATATGTTAAATAATAATAATAATAATAAGAAAATAATAATATAATTATAATTATAAATAAATATTAAATTAATTAAATATAAACAAAAAAAATTAAAAGATAATATAATATAGGTGTGTATATATATAATTAGAAATACTAAAATATAGATACAATTATATAGAAATAATATTAATACTATTAAATATTAATATAATTTAATAAAAATAATAAAATAATAAATGAAAATACTAATTTTATTAAAATTAAAAAAATATAAAAGAATAAAATATAATACTAATATAGAACATTAAAATATATACTAATTAATATTAAAAAACTAATAATAAAACTAATGATAACAAAATAATAATAATAATATAGTGTTAAATATATTATATAAAATTAATATAACAAATAAAAATACTAAAATACTAATATTAGTATATAAATTAACTAAAAATTATCAAAATATCTAAAATACCACAAAACTAAAAAAAAATTTAAAAATGCTAAAAATGGTTAGAAAAAAATTAAAACTAAATTGGAAAATTATATAAAAATGCATGAAAAATCCATGTGCATCAATATATTTATTATATATTATACGTATGTGACAAAAATATAAATGATATTATAACGTAGTTAGTTCATCATAATGTGTCATTTACATCATATTTAGTGCACATTTAATTTCTGAGGGTCGGGAAACCCTTTTCGGGTATTTGAGCCTCCCATTATATAAGTATAAGAGAGTCTCATTCCATGAATATTCATTCCAACAGATTGAGAGCCACTATCTCCTCTCACTTCCTAGAGATATAAAATCATTATCTAAGCATTTGATTCAAGAATGCCTTCTTGGATCAAAGGGACAATATATAGGTGATCATCACAATGTTGAAGGAATCATCGAAGCTCCACGCTAGAATTTAGAATTTGACGATCGGCGTACAATTTGATTCTTGAAGCATGTTTGGATGATCTAGAGGGATTTGGCCTCAAATCCATTGAGAAATGATCACTGGCATCAAGTTTTAGTCGAACACGTCACTGATTCGAATAAGGTAAATGTTTGTTTAATTTTTGAGCGTATTAAATTCACACGAGATCCTTAGACCTCTACTGGGGTTTGGATCACTGTATACGATATAGTTTCATTGATCTAGTGATGAAAATTTTAAATCTCCTACCCATCTGCTTCTTATGCATGCCCTAGTACCAGTGGATCAATTCTATGAGATCATTTGAAGCTTATGAACGTACTACCAAGGATGAAACAAAGAAGTAGTGGCATAAAAAGATCATCAAGCCATCACATTAAAATCATCAATCACGTGATATGATCACATATCTCTATGACTTCACATGAAAATGAACATATGTAAGAAGATCCCACCTCGAATGGCCTTAGTCACATAAAAGGTTTGCCTAATAGGTTTCCACATGATAACCAATCTATCACATACTAGGAGGAAGAGTAAGGGAGGCAGTGTGTAAGTGAATTTGAGTTGGTGCAACAGACTTTTGTCCATGATTTTCAGAGCACCAGGTCAGTGGAAGTTCTCTATGAATACCCCGACCATCACCATTTCTTATTGTAGTTTTTAAATTTTAGAGAGATATATTTTAGAACTGAAACATATTCTTGATAAGTTATATATTCTTGAAGAGGGTTTCATGTCACATGATGTTTGATCTGCTCTTCATGTTTTCACTTCAAGAGAAAAAAATTCATCATGGTTCAAGAGGAGACAATGAGGAGATACACAAACATTTTTGAGTACTATGTACATGAAGAAAAAATATTTACATGCCCAGACTTATGTGAAGGAAAAAATTTTGTGTACTCTATGTTTCATGAGAAAATGTAACAACCAATAATAATGTTTTTCATAAAGAAGCAGTGACATCCATTTTGCGAAGAATTAGAGTATTTCATGATTTATGTTTTCATTGGTTTAAAAAATAGATGAATTAATATGTGGATGTGACAATTATATGATGAAAGCTGAAAAAAGTGTATCTATAAGAATTAGTGTAAATCAGTTTCATTAGTTAGTCATGCAAAGCAGTATAATGATTTTCAACTATCTATATTTTGGAATCAGTGAGCAAGTGAAATTTTTTCTTATTACAGAGGCTTGAAGAGGAAGATTAGTTTTTACTATAGTATAATCTTATAGTCTATATTATATTTATAACCACTCTGATTTTTCCTTGTGTTACTTTAGAATATTATATTAATTAATTTTGGATCTTGGCACTGAGATGATGATAGATTCTGAGGCCTGATGAGCCTGGAATAAATTTTTGAAATATATTAAATATCACGCATGTTTAGTTTTTCTAAAAAAGTGTAATAACACTTAAATAGAGGCTCAAATCAAAAATATGAGGCCACCGTTGAATTCAGAGTGTGAGTTTTACCCCAAGAATGACTTAAAATTGGATCACATCGGATGCTCGAGTTGAGCATAATTGTAGGTAGATTGTTAAATAAATAAAATAAATAAATTATTTTATTTAATTTATTTACCACAACCTAGCATGTTATATAAATAAACTACTATGAAAAAATCCTAGGGTTAGCTGCATAACCTTGTAGATTTATGAGAGAGAATTAGAGGATCATTCTGGAGTGAACAACGACCAGATCATGGATCATCGATCAGTGTGCAACAGAATTTGATGATCTCACCAACGCTAATGATGCAGATTATTTATTCATCAATGATTGACCCATATCAAGGTAGGATATTTTTTATGTGTATTTATCCCAATTTGATTATTTTTATGATGAACATGAAATAATCAACTAACAGATTGATTCACAGATCGAGCATATTGCAGGTACATGTTAGATTATTAGGGACTAGGGGATTTCTATTGTTGATTATATTATATCTCTTTGTTCATCATTTTAATGACAATGAATCGAAACCAACATGAAAATTGGATGATGTCTATTACCCATATTTGTGTTTTGTGCATTCCCCCCGTTCTTCATTTGTTTATCACCAACATTCATTTTGGACAGTGGTTCAACAAATACTCTGTAATCAATCGTTGAACACCCGTTCCTTGGAATAATGGATTGGTACCACAGACTAGGGTTCATATTTATAATGGGATCAAGCTACAATAATGGATTAGGAGTCTGTGACCCTGGTTTGGGCATGTGGCACTGATGAGGCATGATGATAAGTAGATTCTAAACACCAGGTACCTTCTAAATATTTCCAGTGATGAGGAAGGAGGTTTAGTCAACCCCAAATCTATAAATAATAGTTCATTCCATGGAAGAATTGAAGGAATTTGAGGTATAAAGTAAGATTCATGAAGAATCCTACGGGTTCTATAAAAAACCCGACTACACTAACTGTAGTCGTACAAACACATGATGTCTAGTCCCATATGTGTAAAACTAGAGTTTTGGAATATAAATAAGTATCACACGTCGTATGAACCTTGTCGAACAGCTTAGCATGTATAGGGTGTACACACCCAGGAGGTTGGGTGGCATCACACGTCATGTGGGACATTCCAAATGTCATGTACACCCTAGAAGGTAGATTGATGTGTATAGGGAGAACATGCCAAAGAGATCATGTGGCCCCACACACCATGTGTGGCAAGCCACATTCAATGTACTCAAACATAGAAATGGGCACAGGCTGCGTTACATGGGTAGAATTCAGTGCCAAAGGGACATGACGTGTACTCACAATACACACTATGCATGTTCTCTAAGAATACTTGTAGCCCTTTTCCTCATCATCTTGGAAAAGTTTTGTTAGGGTATGTTCCCTTGATCCTTTACTCGAGGATTGTTATGGAATCACATCCTATGCATATGATGGTGATCCCATCTAAGCAAATTCAATCTCTGATAGAGTTGTTGGAATCCCTCCATGAGGCCCAGAGTGAGATCCTCTATCATCATAATTTTCACTAGGTGGGGTTCTTGAAATTTTTATGACCAATACTATGAAGGAATATATCCCCTACTTAGCAGGTTAATCCATATTAGGTTGTTGGTATACCCCATGGCCCTGGGTGTGATTCCCATCTATGTATCAATATCTTCAAACTTTCATAATATACTTCTTTTGGTGAGACCCGATGAGCACGACATCTTGGATTGACTCCATTAGTGCTATTTGACTGGTGGAGTGTGTTTTCCCAAAAAAGTATTATAAGGAACCTTTGTACAGGAATCCTAGTCTAGAAATATAGTTATGATATTACTTTTGACTGTGTGTTTACTATGAGTACATCTAGATGTTGTTGTTATATATGCTGTTGACATAACCATATGATGATTTGAATTTGATTATTGATTATATATGTATAGTAATTTTGGGGGTGTCCTACTGGGTATTGTTATACTCACCCCTACATGGGCTTTGGACACACATTTCATGTCTTATACAGATGGATGACATTTTGATAGAGTCCTAGAGGGATTAAAACTAGATGGATCTTAGTGAGATAAATAGACCAAGGTGTGTTCTGGTGATTGAATTGATAAAAATCCTTTCCAAATTCATAGTTTGGAACTATTTTCAGTTTCTTTTATTGGGATTTCATTTGGACCTTTCTTTCTAGTACTTTGTTTTCATACTCTGATGGTGGGATTTTAGATGTTTGCATGCATGGTTATCAATTGTTTTACATTTAAGAATTGTTTGGTCTTGTAGATGTGTGTGTGTGTGTGTGTATAGATACATTAGTATAAGGCCTCCCATGTGTGTGATATACCAACTCAGCACTGGTCTTCAACCCCTAGACTATTGGCAGTGGTCTTGGGGTAGTCACAACATGAGACCTGTTGCAATGAGTCTTGATAGATTGGTATTAGATAAGTCAGTTCTACCTTACGACTCGAGTCTATGAGATTGGTTTGGGATTTACGGAAACAATTTTAAGTGTTTCGAGTTCATCTCTTAGGCCAGGGACTCCAATGTTCATGTGGATCCTAATGTTTCCATACACTAGGGATCTTAAAATCTTCTTATTAACTCGGTGCATGTTGACACTGGTTGTAGGGAAAACATTGTTACATCATATAGGAATGGGTTGTGGTTTCCATTTCCTTATTGAGTCAGCTCTCTAGATATAATCATTGACTATGGTACATCTTTTCTATTTCAAGATGCGTCCAGAATTTTTCTAGGTAGAATTTAGTAGTAGGATCATGAGGATGATACCCTCAATGAAGAGGCTTTGATACAGGGACCTTTTTAGGAGGTGTTACCTCCAGGTGGTTAACCAGCCTTACCACCACCTATCAAGAAGTAGTTGGTATCAAAAATAACAACAGAAGAGGTGTGGAAGATGAGAACAATTCATAAGTTTCAGCAATAGAAATCCCTCAGGTTTAGAGGTTATCTCAACCCCCAAGTAGTTGAGGACTAGCTTGAGGTGGTGACATGAGACTTTTATTTTTTCAGGACACTTGAATAACCTTTGTGATAAATTTTTTTAACAAAGTTTTTGTATTTTTTTACAAATAAACTTTTGTTATAAGAGTGTTTTTGTTTTCCAAGAATCCGATCCAGTCCATCGAAATGAGATTTTGTAAGAAATTAAAAAATTAATGAAATAATCGGATCCATCTACATCATGTTCATATCATAATATCAAAAATAATTGGAGGTAAAAATTGTTGTTTGCTAGAAGTTTACCTTTTTTGTAATCTAAGAAAGAAAGAAGTTGCTGAGTTAGAAAGACAAAAGTTGTTGGGCGAAGAAGCCATATTGTAGATGAAGAGTTTTGAAAGAAGATTGTGAATTCAAGAGTTATAAAGGTTTCATACTTTCTAAAACAAATTATATTATGATTTTATGATCAAGAATTTCTCACAAATTATGAATACTTTCATGATAAAATATTTTGAAGAAATGGTGGATTGGTTTGAAGAAATTATAAATTTTAGAGTGAATAATTCTATCATAATGAAAAATTATATCATAATGATAATTTCATCATAATGGGGATTCCATCATTATGAAGAAATCAATCAAAGGATAAATGTTTCAAAATATTGGACTTAGAAGTCAGAATGTTTGAAGTTGATGAGGTTTGAATAATTTCAATGTTGAAGTATGGAGATTCCATCGTAATGGGATTTACATCGTAATTAGATTTCCATCTGAATGATAATTTCAATCATAATAAGATTTCCATCATAATCATAATTCAGATTCACTAATAAGTATATAGAATTTCGATTCACTGAGAAGGATATAGAATTCATATTCACTGAGAAGGAAACAGAATTAGGATTCACTGAGAAAGAAACAGAAATCATATTCACTGAGAAAGGAACAAAAATCATTTTTAGTTGATTACAAAGAAGAATAAAAAAGAAACTTACTAAAGTTTTATGAAGAGTTTAATAGGTAAAACAAGAAAATTATTTTTTTCATAAATCTCAGAGAAATCTAAGGAGGTTTGAAGAAGTTAAAGTTGAAGTTTAAATACAAGATATTTTTATAGATTTTGAAATTTGAGGAAGCGGGGAAATTTTTCAAGTTTCGCATTTTTTTTACTGCACTACCACAAAAACAGTTTTTCCCAGCGCTAACCTTTATCAGCGCTAACGAAAAAGCACTCATAAAGGGGGGGTGCCTTTATCAGCACTAAAAAAAGCATTGATAAAAGCACCCCTTTATCAACGATTTTTTTAGCGCTGATAAAGGGTCGACTTCAAAAAAAAAATAATTAAAAATAATATACTAATATATAAATATATAAATATATTTATATTGATATAAATATAATATATAATTTTTAAATATATTTTAGATAAGTATAAATATACATTTACACTTAATATACTTAATATATAAGATATTTAGTGAAAATGGATTATAAACAAATTAAAAAATATTTTTAATTAATAATTTTCTAATTATTATGGAGTAATAGTCATTTAATAATAATTTGAAGACTAAAAAAATAAAAAAAAATTAAAAATTGATCCAAAGTATGTTGAAAACACAACTCGAACTTCAAACGGCCATAACTTTTGATCCGAGTGTCCGTTTGAGCTCTACCACATATCAAATCGAAGCTTGCGATGAGCTCTACATCATTGTGACCGAGAGTGACCTTAGTCAAGGTTTTTTCGAGGCCAAAAGAGGCCCAGAAGGCCTCCAACACTAAGTTTTTAGTCAGGGTATCCCGATTTTTTAACATTTTGTGGATTTTCAGCCTCGTTTAAGGGGGTATTATTGGATTTTTTTGGTGGGGACTGAATTTATTCCAAGTTATTACATTCATATTGATATTATGTCTTTGAAATTTCATCGTTTTTTATAATGAACTGCTATTTATAATCAAATATATAACAATATATACATATTTTTTATATATTCACACCTAAAAATTTAATTATAAATATAAATAATAATATATATTTACATATAAAATATATTAGCTTTATTTAAATAATAACAAATATCCATTTTATTTAAAATACAAATATATGAATATTTATATACCTATATATTAATCTTACTATATATATATATTAATCTAACTATATATATATATATTAATATAACTATATATATATATATTAATATTAGTATAAATATATATATTAAAATCACTATAAATATATATATTAATATCGCTATAAATATATATATTAATATAACTATATATATATATATATTAATATAACTATATATATATATTACTATACAAATAAATATAACTATATATATATATAGAGATATATATTAATATAAATATATATATATATATATTAATATAACTATATATATATATTAATATAAATATATATTACTATACGAATAAATATAACTATATATATATATATAAATAGAGATATATATTAATATAACTATATATATATATTAATATAACTATATATATATATTAATATAAATATATATTACCATACGAATAAATATAACTATATATATATATATCATGAAATGGAAAACAAATCAAAATAGAGGAGTGGTAAGGGCTTAGGCGCACAAGGGGGAGGTCTCGAGTTCAAATCCTGGTGGAGGCAAGGGCGCGCGCGCATGAGGGAATATGGGAGAAAGCGCTGATAAAGGGTGGATGGGGTGTGTGGGGAACTATAGGGTGGTGGAAAAGAGCTGTAAAAGGGGGGGCTCAAGCGCTATAAAATCCCCCTCGATTGGTAGTATTTTTTTTAATTTTTTTACCTTTTATCAACACTAAAATGAAAGCGCTGATAAAGGAATCGCTAATAAAGGGGTCTTTTATCAGAACTAAAACAAAGCTCTAATAAAGGACCCTTTTATCAGTGCTTTGTTTTAGCGCTGATAAAAGAAACCATTTATCAGTGCTTTTTTTAGCGCTGACAAAAGGGGTCTTTATCAGCGCCTTTTGGAGCGCTGATAAAGGGGACCCCCCTTTTATCTTCGCCAACTTTAACAATGCTTTTCTAGCGCTGTTAAAGGCCATTTTTAGCGCTGATAAAAGGCATATTTGTAGTAGTGCTGAGTCTCCTATAAATACTTCCTTAGATCATTCATTCATCAGAGAACTTTCATGGAAGCAGAAAAGGCATAAAATTGAAGAAATCAAGTGAAAGTCATTATCATCCATAGATCTCGTGAGAAGGACCAGAAAACTGAATTTTTGTTTTTTGGACTAAGTAACCTCATATTGAGAAGATTGTATTCAGCCAATCGTATTGAGTCAATTAGACTGGTGAAGATCATATTGAGAATTTGAGCAGATTTTGAGTTCTGTAGATTAAGAATGAGTTTATCATATTGAGTCCATTGTATTGAGAGAATCAGATCTAGACTTATCATATTGAGAGAATAAAATCTATATTAATCATATTTAGAGAATTATATCCAAACTCATTGGATTGAGAAAATTATATCCAACCAAATTGGACTAAGTATTCAGACTGAGAAATTGTAGAGAAATATTAACAAAGTATTTCTTTTTTTTGGATCAATATTTTTATAATAAATCCTTATAATCTAACAAGAGTCAGTATAATATTACCTATTGGGAGATAGAATGTATCTAACGGGTGCTGGAACAAGTTGTATTCACTTCTTCATAATAGTGAATTTCCATAGACCTATGGGAGTTGCTATGGAAAGGATGCAGATTCTTACACTGAGGCTGAACTTTGTAAATCTTGTGTGCTTTATTTTCTTTCCTACTTTTTCATGCATGATTATTTACTAAAATTTGATAAGGAAATAAATCTCAATAGGTTTTAGGGGTTATGTTTTGAAAATTATTTAAACTTATAAAATGTGAAAAAATGATTCAACCTCCCCTTCTTAGTTTTTATTTGATCATTTAGAACTTCAATTAGTATCAGAGGAAGGCTCCCTTGTTGAATCATTATCATGGATAATATCAATTATGTAAATATTAGAGTAATTCCTACATTTAATGGAAACAATTATTATGAATGAAAAAATAGGATGATTCATTATCTCTTATCTCTTGGCCTGAAATTTTTTGATACTGCTACTATTGGGTTTCCACCTATTGAGAAAGATTCCCCAATGACCTTTGCTGATAAGATAAATATAGAAGTTGATGGAAATTCTAGAAATTCTATTCTCATGTCCTTATCTGAAAATTTTTATTAGAATGTGATGGGTCTAAAAACATCAAAAAGTATGTGGTAAAAGATGTAAAATGTTTTTAAAGGGAATAAAAAAGTTAAGGAAGAAAATTTACAAATCTGACATAATAAGTATGAAGACATAAAAATAGGAGATTAATAAACAATTTATGAATAATTTAACAGAGTAAATTATTATTTTTCAATATAAAAGGATTTAGAGATGTTCTGTAAGGTTCAACAATTTTGAAGAAACTTGTGAGAAACTTTTCAGATAGGTTTGATTCTAAAATTTATTCTTTAGAAGATAAGGATGATTTATCTCTTGATGAATTGCATAAATTTCTTATTGATTATGAAATTGGGAAAGTTACAATGTTGAAAAATAAGATGAAATATGAAATGGATTTTGAAGTTATGAGAAATTTGAAAATTTAAGATGTTGAATATATTGATCCTTATGACTCTGAAGATAAAGAGGATAATGATTTGAATGAAAAAATCATGTCTCTTATATTCAATAACTATTGAAGATGGATAGGAAAGTACGAAGTTAAAATTCCTCTCAAATGTTTTGAGTGTGGTGGAATCAGAAACTTTGTGATGAATTTCCCCAAGAAGAAAGTTGGAGAATAACGAGATGATTCCAATGGAAAACCTCAATGGAAGAAGTGGAAAAAAATGATAAATAAGAAAAGTATTAAAACAAATACCAGAAGAAGTTTACTAAAAACAAAAGAAGTATGTTTAGTAATAAAGTTGAATCAGACTCAACTGACAACAATTCTTATGAAGATGAAAGTTTAGGAAAATTCTGAACATTCATTAAAAAATTTGAGAAAATAAAATATTCCTCATAGAGTGAAGAAGATAGTGAAAAATATTATAGAGAGTATCATCTCAGAACAAAACTTGTTGTATATCTTGATCAAAACAAAAATCTCAAGAAATAAATTAGAGTAATGAATAAATATTGTGAAGAAGTTTCTGATGGAAGAAAACATGTCAGCAAATAAGAGGATGAATACATTAAAGATATTTTAAGTTACAAAATTAGAATTGATAAACATGGAAAGATGATTGAAGATATTAGTAAGAAGATAGAAGATAATGAATAAGAGGTTAAAAATTTTCAATCAAAACTTCTTGAGTCAAAAAGTATATTTATGAAGATGAATGAAAAATTAAAAAAGCTTCAGAAGTAAAAGATGAGACTTTTAAAGATGCTGAGAAGGATCAATATGAGAATCAGGTGAAATATTATCTTAACAAAAATATTGTTTCATCTGATTATTTTAACATTTCAGGTTCTATAAAACGTATTTGGAAATATTGGGTGGAGAAATGATGTGATAAACCTATAAAATCTACAAAATTATGAAACTCACTCAAAAGAAAAGATAGTCCACATCTTGAGTATGTTAAAGCTGAAAGAAGTTATCAACCTCAACATGGTATCTACAAAGAAACATCTTTATTAAATAGAAAAAAATATTTGATGGTTGTTGTGGAATATATAGGAACCCAGAATATAATTGTTGGCATAACTTATCTCTACCTGGAAGAAGATTTGAGCAAAGTTTAAGAAATAGTGGAAGTATAATGAGTAACTTTCATAACTTACAGAAAGTTGAAAAAGTGAATTCTCAAGATGTTAGAAACTTCACTACAAAAAATCAATTTGAATGTTTGGAAGAAGTTTGTGGAAGATGTGATCAGGCTGTTCATCATGCTGAAATATGTGTGACACTCCTTCCAAAACAAGTTTCTTATGATAGAAAAGAAAAGAAATATGAATAAAAGAATGTTGAGGAAAGAGATTTTTTTGTTGAGACATATTTAAAATCAAGTAAAAGGAACAAGACACGAATACTTGACTAAAAATTATTTTTTTATTAGAATAAACCACCATTTTATTACGTAGGATAAGTTACCTTTGGTAATGATAGTTCCTTAAAAACCAGAGGAATCAGAACGACTGAAATTGAAGTTGAAAAGTTGAAATCTAGGGAAGTTTTATTTTTTGATGGGATAAAACATAAGTTACTTAGTGTATGTTAAATTTATGATGATAAAAAAGAAGTTATTTTTATAAAATATTTTTGTATCATAAAAAGTGTGAAAGATGGAAAAGTTATTATAGAAGGAGAAAAAACCAGTGAAAATATGTTTCAAATAAGAAAATTGAACAACTCCTGTAACTTGAGTGCTGAAGATGAAAACAAATTGTGGCACCAAAGACTTATCCATATTGGACAGAAAAGTATGAACAAAATTTCTAAAGTTGATGTCATTCTAAATTTTCCATAATTTAAAAGAGGAGATGTATATGTTTTTATTACTTTCCAAAAAGGAAAGATGACTAAAAAAACTCATAAGAGAATTGATATTCAATCTACAGGACCTCTTAAACTTATTCATTATGATTTATGTAGGCCGATGTGGCATCAATCAAAAAAATAAGATTTATACTTTATCACTTTTATTGATGATTTTACTTGGATGACAAACATCATGTTTATGAAACAGAAGTCATAGGCTATTGAAATATTCAAATTCTTTAGAAAAGATGTTGATAAATAAATGGGGTTTTCTATAAAAAGGTTGAGAAAAGATAATGATACTGAATTCAAAATTAATAATTTTGAAACTTATCTAAGAAATAATTGTATCAAACATCATCATAATGATCACTATTATCCATAAAAAATGGAGTAGCAAAAATATAGAATATAATCTTGGTGGAAATGGGAATAAGTATATTATAAGAATACAAACCTTCAAAATTCTATTGGAGAAAAGTTGTTAGTACTATTGTACATGTTAAAAATAGACGATTTTTGAGACCTAAGACCAACATGAATCCTTATGAAATGCGGTATAACAAAAAAATTTCATTGAAATACTTCAATGTTTTTGGAGGTCCATGTTTTCTCAAAATAAAAAAATCTAGATTTGGGAATGTTTAATGAAAAAACCGAGGAAGGAAATTTTATGGGTTATTCATCAAATGGAAGAAGTTACAAATTTTGGAACAAATTTTTAAAAAAGTTGGTGGATTCATATGATGTGAAGGTAATTAAAAACCAAACTTTCTTAAAAAAATTTGTTGAGAATGCCGAGGAGGATAAACTGAAGAATTCTAACAATAGTAAAAGTAATTCAAAACATCCTTATCAATATTCAAAAGAATAATGTGATGAGAAAATTTTAATTGGGAAAGAAACTTAGAAATTTCCTACTTTAAAAAAACATATTGAATCTGAAAAAATTATTGGGAATAAGAAGGATCCAGTTCAGACAAGAAGAAAGTTGAGATTTGATAATTAGACTTAACTTATCTCAAAAGTTTAATCTGAATCAGTTTAAAAATATATTTAACACAAAGAATGGGTGGATAATATGAATGAAGAGTAAGATTATATTGAGAAGAATGAAACATGGGAACTTGTTTGATGGAGATAAGTGTATTTAATGCATACATTTTAGAGTGTTTTAATGTATTTATTTTGTATTTAAATGAATAATCTTTCCAATTTTGGAGTGATTTGACTTGTTTTGTGACTTTTGGTAGGAAACAACTGATTTATGAAAAAGGAATGTAAAGGGGTGAATTTTGGAGCAAAAATTTGGATTTTTGATGATGGAAAAAATAAGAAAACTGGATCATAATGATTTCACATCATGTAATTGAATTAAACACCATGACTTTTTCAAAAGAAATTAGCCATGTAGGACAAGTCGTGATTTCATTACACATTTTGAAAGACCATTACATGTCATACATTACACGACATGGAATTTTTTGGGATTGGTTTTTGGAATAGATTTTTATGAAATTCATGATGCCTGAAATTTAAGGGATTACACGATATGACACCCCTTTACACGTCGTGTAAGTGTTGAAATGATGAAAAATAAAGACATCACAACTGGGGATGTTGATGAAATTTACTATAAATAGAGCCCCCTAACTGCTGCTTTGAGGCATTCTGGGACCAGAGAAGCTGGAGTGATACCTAGGGATGACTTCCAGATGATGGAGTGATGACACAAAGCCTAGATTCTCCACCATTCTTCACTGCCTTTCTTCTTCAGGTACCCATGCTACTCATTATCATCATTCCTAGAATTATAGATTAGTTCTATTTGTTCTAGGTGATATGATTGTATGGTATGTGCTGCTTAGGGATTATTTCTAATTTCTATTCTTATTTTAGATGGTTAAAACTCATTTTATATATTCCAATTAATCCTAATTACCAAATTTCATGACCATTTCTTGTGTTATGAGGAATATTATTTTAATTAAATTAATTAATTAATCTATTTTGTGTATGAACATTACAAAAATTAGGTTAGTTATGTTTAAATATGGTTTTGAGTCACCTATTTATGTGATTGAACCAAGTAGATGACCATTCCAAAGGTGAAATCACATTATTAGGGAAGGACAACAAGACCAAGAATCCTAACTAACCCAATTCCAATACCAAAACCAAATAAACCCATATCAATTAAATCCCTAGCACAAAAAACCAAAATTACTGAACCTGGTATGTATCTCTCTTGATATTAAACCCAATCTTTACTGATATATTTCTTTCTTTCCAAAATAATCAAAAAATTTAAATTTTAGTTTCATTAATTAATTTAGAACATACGATCCATACCTATGGGTTCAATACTCAGACTTACCATGTACTACATTTTTAGTTAGTTATATTGACTTTTTATAAATTGCTAACTTTGTTTATCCCCATAGGAATTAATGATGCCCTGTGGGTTGTCACATGACTATCAAATAAAAATGTTATCATAACCAAGTGGGTTTATAGAAAAAAGTTAAATGAACATGGAGAAGTTTCAATAAACAAATAAAGAATTGTTTGTAAAGGCTATGCACATGTGGAAGGTGTGGATTTTGAAGAAAATTTTTCCCCAGTTACAAGATTATAAACTATTTGAATGTTTCTTTTAGTGGTTTCACATCATAATTAAAAAGTTTATTAGATGGATGTAAATTCATATTTCTTAAATATAGAGATTGAGGAAGAAGTTTACATTGAAAAAACTTGTGGGTTTCTACTTGATAAAGATAAAAACAAAGTTTGTAAATTGAAGAAACCTTTGTATGGGATGAAACAAGCTCTACATACTTGGTATTCTAAACTTGAAAATTGTTTTAGAATGTTGAACTTTTCTAAAGTAAAAGTTTAAAGAAACTTACATGTGAAAGATGTTGACTTTGAAAATCTAATTGTAATTATTTATGTTAATGATATAATTTTTGATAGAGATAGATAATATGTTTTTAAAACATTTTATAAAGAAATGAAAAATAATTTTGAAATGCCAATGTTGGGAAAATTAACTTTATTCCTTGGCTTACAAGTTCAAAAAAAAAAAGAAAAATACATTTTCTTATCTCAAGTAAAGTATGCCAAATAATTTTTAAATATGTTTGTCATGGAAGAATAATTTTTTTTTCTACTCTTACTTCAGTGAGAACAAAGTTGAGTAAAGATGAATATAGAATTAGTGTGAATCAGAAAGACTTTAAAAGTTGACAGGAAGTCTTCTTTATCATATATCCTCAAGTCTTGATATTTTTTATACTGTGACTTTATGTTCCAGGTATCAAAGTAATCTAAAAGAATCAAATATGTTTGAAGAAAATAGGATTATGAGATATGTTAAAGGAACAAATTCACATGGTTTGTTATACAAAATAAATAGTGATATAATGTTTCATGGTTATAATGATGTTGATTGGGATGGAGATTATAATGATATAAAATCAACCTCAGGAGGAACATTTTCTTGGGTGAATTTTGTGTGAGTTGGCATAATAATAAATAGAGTTCAGTAACTTTGAGCACATATGAATCTGAATATATTGAATTTACCGAGGATTATACTCAAATTCCCTAGATGAAAGTTCATTTGGAAGATTTAAAAGTAAAATTTTCTAAACCATCAAAGATAATTTGTGATAATCAGAGTAAAATTGATATTTCTAAGAATCCTGTCCAATATTAGAGATCAAAACAAATTGATATAAAGTTTCACTTTATAAAAGAGAAAGTTTTTTCTAGAAATTTGTTGTTGGAATACATTTCATCAAAGTATCAGATTTTTTATATCTTTATAAATGAAATACTGAAATAAAGGTTTGTGGAATTGAGGCTGTAACTTTATGTTCAGCCTACTCACATGACTTTCTAAACCTCATAAGGAAGGACCCCACCATGATTTGGATTATGTTGACAATGGGGGAGATAAATTAATAACTTTTAATTTGTAATAAGTTTTTAATTAACTTTATTTTATGAATCTGAATCTGTGGTTATCATAGAATGGGGGATAGAAAAATAAAAGTGAGAGAAAAAGAAAAGTGAGAGAAAAATAAGTGAGAGAAAAAGAAAAGTGAGAGAGGAAAAGATAAAAGTGAGGTGGAGTTTATCTTTACATGGACACACAATTTTCTTGTTATCGAGGGATGTAATTCCTTCAAAAACATTACTTTATATAGTAGTGTGGCATAAATACACTCTATTTCGAGAAAGGTTATGTTTTGATAAAATTCAAAAAAAAACTTGAGTTTCTTACAAAAGTTGAGTTGTGAATTTTTTTTGAGAGTTGGAAAAGTTGTTAACAAGGGTTTTCAACAAATACAAAGGGGGATATTGAAGAACCTTTGTGATAAATTTTTTAATTTTTTTTATTTGTTGACAACTAACCTTTTTCTATAATAATGTTTTTGTTTTTTTAAGAATCAGATCTAGTCCATCGAAATGAGATTTTGTAATAAATTTGAAATTTGATGAAAGAATCAGATCTATCTGCATCGTATTCAGATCATCAGATCTAAAATAATTATAGGTATAAATTATTTTTTTCTAGAAGTTTACCTTTGTCGTAATCTGAGAAATAAATAATTTTCTGAGTTATACAGACAAAAGTTGACGAGTGAAGAAGCCGCATTGTTACTGAAGAGTTTTGAAAGAAGATTATGAAGTAAAAAGATTGAAATTTTTCATACTTTCTAAAATAAATTAGATGATGCTTTTCGGATAAATTTTTTATCACAAATAATAAAGACTTTTATGATAAAATATTTTTAAGAAATAGTGGAGAAGTTTGAAGAAATGATAAATTTCAGAGTGAATAATTCCATTATAATGAGAAATTCCATCATAATGATAATTTCATCGTATTGGGGATTCCACCACTATGAATAAATCCATCAAAGTCAAAATGTTTCAAAAGATCAAATATAGAAGTCATAATGTTTGAAGCTAATGAAGTTTGAAGAATTTCAAAGTTTAAGTATGGAGATTCCATCATAATGGGATTTCCATCATAATGAGATTTCCATCTGAATTGTAATTTCCATCATAATGGGAATTCCATCAAAATCAGAATTTAGATTCACTGAGGAGGATATAGAATTCAGACTCACTGAGAAGGATAAAAAAATTGGATTCACTGAGAAGGATACATAATTCAGATTCACTGAGAAAGAAACAGAAATTGGATTCATGAAGAAAGAAACAAAAATCATATTGATCTGATTATGAAGAAGAATAAAAAAGAAAATTCTAGAAGTTTTATAAAGATTTGAATAGGTAAAAATTGAAAATTAATTATTTCATAAATCTCAAATAAATATAAAGAGGTTTTAAGAAGTTAAAGTTTAACTTTAAATGTGATATATTTTCAGAGATTTTAAAATTTTAGGAAGCATGGAAAGTTTTCAAGTTTCCCATTTTTGTTTTTTAAGTCACCTATAAATACATCCTCAAATCATTCATTCATCATAGAACTTTCATGAAAGTGAAAAGGCATATGATAAAACAAATTTTTATTGAATATTTTATTGATAATAAATGATAAAATTTCCTCACATTGTGTTAAATATGTCTATTTATAAAATATTTGGGATTAGATCCTTCATTTGAAAATTTGATAGAAATTCCAATTTTACCTTTTATAGTGCACTGCAGTATTTCAAAGATAAATATTTTAATATTTATTTTTGAACTTGAAATTTTTTAATTTTATTCCTGACATAATGGGATACAACTTTTTTTCAGGACATTGGAGCTAAAATGTACATTTGGTTGGACTAAATGGACCATGAGGTCAAATATAGACTGGACCTGCCAAATTGGATATTGGTTCTATATTAGGGCCATAACTTCTTCATCCAAGCTTGGATTGGGCCCAAATTTTGAGAGGAGCTCAAAAACCAAATTATGAACAAATAATTATTCTGTAAGAACATATGGTTCACGCGTTTTGGAGGTAAAATTGGCGGTGTAATTTGGCTTAAATTATTTGGCCGAGATTACCCATTCACATTTGAAACCTCTTTAAACCTAGCCTCTCCTATACTCTATAAATTAGTTTTTTTCTCATTTTTAGGGGTTGGTAAGTGAAATAGGATATTTTTATTAGATGATAAGTGGTTTTAAACTATTTCAATTCACAATTGGATGAGGAAAGCTACCAATATAGGATCTCCTCCAAAATGATCTTCTTTTCCTCTTCTTTGTTGTAATGTTGTTGTGCTTTCAATAAAATCTTAGTTTCTCTTCCACTTCTTATGTTATTTTAAATTTTCTTCTTCTCTTAATCTTAATATTTGGGATGTAATTCAAAAGTATAAACAATATTGGGTTATGACCTTTCTAAAACCTTTTCACTTTCATAACGTTTCTACGATGACTACACTGCCCATAGAAGAGTTGTTTTTTTAGAAATCGATCGACCTCTATCCTTATTCATTAATTTATTTTAAATATATTATATAATTTAATTAAAATAATATTATAAATTAATTGATTTTTTAATTTAATTTAAACTAATCAAGCAATTGAAAAATTAACACAAAAACACGCGAGGATGATATTTTGTGTAAATTGTGAGAGTGCTAACTTAATCGATAATACAAAAACATACATGATCAATTTGTAGTGTTAAAATATAATCCCTAAACTCAATTAATTATAATTTATTGAGAGAAAATATACCTTAATTTACCAATGAACATAAGCTAACCTTAGAACATCAATCAAAGTAGGGTACTACGATTGCATGTTCTGAAGTTAACCTATGGTTAAATTCACTTCATCTTTGTGGTAAAGTTAATTCTCGTAGGGTTAGGGATTTAAAAAATTAAGAGATCATAATCAATTTAATGTTAATTTAAATGATAATGATAAATAATTTAGTGAATATGTATAGTTAGATCGATTATGACTTTTAAAATATTTTCTAAAAAAAACATCTTCTTGCTGGCTCTTTTTAATTGAACTTCATTTCAAAAAAATTCAATCTTCTTCCAGAAAACTTATCTTAAATTTATAAAAAATAAAAACCCCCATACTTTTAATTACTTTTCTTATTTCCTTTTATTTTATTTTCAAAATAACTTTAATATGTTGTTAAATTTACTTCCTCCTTTGAGATACGACCTTGGTCAGCCACTCTACTGCACCTAAGTACCCAAAAACCACTAAAAATTTAAGGGTGCCCACGACAGCGCCTTTCAGTGGAACACTGAATAAATCAAGTAAAATTCATTTCCATCCAAATATCTCGTGAGGAGGATTAGACAATTGAATGTTTTTTTACCGAATTAAGAAACATCATATTGAGAAGATCATATTCACTCAATCAGATTGAGTCAATTGGGCTGAAGAAGATTGTATTGAGAATTTAAGAAGAGTTTGAGTTCTATAGATTGAGAATGAGTTTATCGTATTGAGTATATCATATTGAGAGAATCAGATCCAAACTTATCATATTGCGAGAATCAGATTGAGATTCATCATATTGATAGAATCAGATCTAGACTCATTGAATTAAGAAAATCGGATCTAGACAAATCAAACTGAGAAATTATGGATCATTTTCAACACAATATTTATTCTTTTGTTTAGAAATATTGTTTTATAAGTAATCATTGTAAACTAATAGGAGTCAGTATAATATTTCCTATTAGGATATAGAAGATTTCTAACAGGAGTTGGAACAAGTTGTATTCAATTATTCATAATAGTGGATTTCCATAGTCCTACGAGAGTGGATATGGAAAGGATGTAGGTTCTCAAACTGAGGATGAACCTTGTAAATATTTTGTGCTTTACTTGATTTCCTATTTTTTCATGCACAAGTATTTACTAAAAGTTGATAAGGAAATAAATCATAACAAGCTATAGGGGTTATGTTTTGAAAAGTATTGAAACTTATAAAAAGTGAACAACTAATTAAACCCCCATCACCAGTTGTTATTCAATCATTTGGAACTTCAACACTTGCTGAACAGATTTCGGTCTTGGAAGTGAGCCTTATTTATGGATTTATAGAATGATAGTGGGGCTTAGTGACCTAGTTGTATGATGAGGAAACTATTTCATGGTCAGAGTTCAAAATCCTTTTCAGAGAGAAGTATTCTCCATCTATGTTGAGGGATATGCACATCCAAGAGCTTCTACAGCTTTAGTAGGGAAACATGATTGTGGTTAATTATTTTTCAAGGTTCATTAACTTCTCTCGATACTCAATGGATATGGTGCATGATCAGTTCTTTTAGACTCAGAAATTTGAGTGAGGACTATGCAGAGACATCTGAGCCAGCATGATACCTCTATGAATCCCTACCTATGATGGGGTGTGGGAGGATTCTTTGGTGGTTGATAGTTTCCTAGCTGAGTAGATGCAGATAGTTGGTGTTGGCAGTGGGCACACAAAAGCAGAGGCTTTAGTGGTTGGGATCCAGTGATAGACACAAGGACTAGCATGTGTGAGGCATTTCAAGAGGCATTCCTAGGATATATGGTTAGTGGTTTAAGTCTCATATGATAGATCTAATCATACAATAGAGAGGCAATGCTACTCTTGTGATGTTTGGGGATATCTTGCATGATATTTCCCAACCCGACATGTGGATGATAGAGATATAGTGGATAATCCACCTAGGTAGAGATTGCAGCATGGGCATGAAGACCCATAGGGTGGCAGATGTGGAAGAGGGGCTGTGAGAGTAGCTAGTGGTGGTATATGTTTTGACTTGTTACCACCCCCACCCCATGGTGGTACCTGATAGGCTTAGGGTGCTGGTTGTCATGGATGAGGGAAACTATAGGCTGTTAAGGATTATGACCTAGAGGCTTTAGGGGTGACATGAGGTATTATATGTGTCTTATCCACTTTATATAAAATATTGATAGATACATGCGTGGGCCACTCATTACATACCACTACTTTTTTTAGAGACTTAAATATTCTGTTTGATCCCTTGGCTTGACCCTTGTGCTTAGACACACCCACTGGAGGCGACTTAATGATTACACACATCTACTAATGGTGTGACCTGAATCTTAGAGGTGAGAGTTTTTTCTAGGATTTATTTTTAGTGGGGATGAGGCCTTTTGTTTTCATCTTAGATATAAACTAGTTATCTACAGTTCATATCCAGATAGACTGTTTCGGGAAGAGGATATGGTGTGTCCTCAGTGATGGGATGAAGTTTTCCTTTATGGATGAAAAGGAGTCCCAGACAGACCAGGATGGTCTCATGTGTATGAAGGTGTATCTGATTACCCACCATTTGGATAACATGTCTCTTGGTGCGGTGGATACTATGAGATTTCAGTTTCCTAAAATAGTGGCGAAGTACAGGACATCTTTCCCGAGGATGTGCCAATATTACCTCCCTACCAAGAGATATATTTATATATTGATATACACCCCAGGATGAACTTGATATCTATGACAATATATCAGATAGATCCCGCATAGCTTCATGAGCTAAGGGTGCATTTGGAGGACTTGTAGAGGAGGACTTTATTAGGCCTAGTGTTTCACCCTGGGTAGCCCCAGCATTGTTTGACAAGAAGTCATATGGGAGCATGAGGATATTTGTGGATTACCTTAACCTAAACTAGGTGACCGTAAAGAACAAGTATCCACTTACTAGGATCAATGACCTCTTCAATCAGTTGATAGGGGAATGATGGTTCTCGAAGATTGACCTCAGATTAAGCTATCACCAACCACGAGTATGGGATAAGTATATAAAGAAGATGAATTTTTGATGTTGTTATGGTCACTATGAGTACTTAGTGATTCCATTTGGTATAAATAATTCCCAGTCATTGTTCATGGGACTCATGAATCATATCTTTCATCATTTCTTAGACCAATTTGTGGAATTTTTCATTGAAAATATCATAGTGTACTCGGCGTTTGAGGAGAAGCATGAAAGACACTTGAGGATGGTCCTAGACATAGTATGAGAGCACTATATTTACATAAATATCTTTAATTTCCAGTCTTAGATTTAGGAGTTCCACTTTCTTTAACATGTTATCTTAGCATATGGTGTAGCAGTGGACCTAACAAAGGTCAAGGTAGTGTTAACTTGAGAACCACCCAAATGCGTGATATAGGCACATAGTTTCCTTGGGTTGGAAGGATACTATTAGAGATTCATACTAGATTTATCTTGTATATAGGCTCCCTTGAAATATTTTACCTACAAGGGGTATCCTTTTGTGTGGATAGATAGATGAAAACAAGATTTCCAAGAGTTGAGGCATAGATTGATGAGCGCCCCCATCTTGAGATTTCCAGAGGAGGGTGTCGAGTACATAGTTTTTTGTGATGAATTAGGGAATAGGATTTATTGTGTTATAATGAAGAGGTAGGCTATTATTACCAATGGTTTACATTATTTGAGACCACATGAGCAAAATTACATAACCCATGATCTTAATCTAACAGTGATAGTTTTCATACCGAAGATGTGGCGACACTACTTTATGGGTGAACGATTTATCATCTATTTTTACCATAAGAGTCTCTAGTATATATTCTCTCATAAGGATATTAACTTAAGACAGAGTCAATGGCTAAATTTCTTCAAGTATTATGACTTTGATGGTAGCAGATTCCATCAGTAGGAGATATTATTCGTAGTTACTGAGTGAGGATTCAAAGTAGTTGGACTTGTTACATTTGTCCTTTGTAGATACATATGGAGTATATTTTATTCAGTATATGGTTAATACCCCACCTCATTTATAGATATATAGGGATACACAACTTGGGGATACCGACGATGATGCTCTATGTACTCAGATATCCACTATACATGCTCTTGATGGATTTTATGGAGATGGGGAGCATGTAGTTCTTTTTAGAGGATGGATGATGGTACTAGTAACATTATAGGAGGAGGTTATAAGGGAGTTTCATACATCTCCATTAATGGTACATCTGGACATGGTAAAGTTGCACCAAGATCTACAATGCTAGTTTTGGTGTCTAGGGATGAAAAAAGGAGTTGCAGAGTTTGTCTATTAATGCCTCACTTGTCCACAAGTGAAGGATGAGGACTTAGTTCCAATAGGTTTATCTCAACCCCTTTAGTTTCTAGAGTGTAAGTGGGATGATATATCTATGTAATTTGTGATGGGGTTTCCATGTATATCTAGATGTCATGATGCCATTTGGGTGATCTTAGATCTACTCACCAAGTTGTCCTGCTTCCTAATTATTCAAGAGCAGAGTTTAGTAAAGAGCTTGGGATGCTTGTATGTACAGGAGATAGTATGGCTCCATAGAGTTCCCTTGATGATAATTTCTAACCATGATTCTCAATTTATATCTCATTTATGGAAGTGATTACAGGAGGCCTTTTGTATTTAGTTTCATTTTAGCATGGGATTTCACCCCAGACTAATGACTAGAAGGAGAAAACCATTCAGGTATTGGAGGACATGCCATGGGATTTCATGTTAGAATTTAACCATAGTTGGGAGGATCACCTACCCTTGGTGGAGTTTGCGTACAACAAAAACTACCATTCCACCATTGGCATGACACTGTTCGAGGCCTTTTATAGGAAACTCTATAGGTCACCACTATGTTGGACTGACCTCAGAGATTCAGCACTTATGGTCCTGTAGATGGTGTGAGGCATGACAGAGAATATTTAGACCATCCAAGAGTGTATGAGGATTGTAAAAAGGTGTTATAAGTCCTGTGTGTACTAATTATATACTCCTTTGGTGTTTTAGGAGGGAGACCATGTGTTCATGAGGGTCTCACTTCAATGTGGGTTGTAGAGATTTGGATGGGTGGTAACCTATATCCGAGATTCATTATCCCTTTCCAGATACTACATAGAGTTGGAGAGGTGGAGAAAAACTTATCTATACCACCACATTCATACCATGTACATTAATTCTTTCATGTTTCATAGGTAAGGAGGTATGTGCATGACCCATCAGATTTTATTGACTGGGGTGAGCTATACATAGAGGAAGAGGTTACGTTTTCTAATTACTTGGTGGAGATCAATAATTGGTAGGAAAATATCCTTTGTCGGTTATTGATTCCCCTAGTGTGTGTCCATTGGAAGCATGAGAATATTCTGGAGAGAACCTGAGATAGAGTGACCCAGATATGTGCTTAGTACCCACATCTCTTTGTGTAGTATTTTGTTTTTCTTTTCAAGATGTAAATCCACAAGGTGGGGAGAATGGAACAACTATTATTTTTCCACATTATACTTTAGAATATTATATATATTAATTTAGGATCTAGACACTAAGAAATGTGAGATTATGAGGCCCGATGAGCCTAGAATTAATTTTTGAAATATAAAAAATATATTAAATATCATGCATGCACAATTTTCTTGAAAAGTGGAAGAACTCTTAAATTAATTCTCAAATTATAAATCTACTATCTCCATTGAATTCAGAGTGTGGGTTTTACCCTAGGCATGACTTAACCTTGGATTATGTTAGATGTTCTGGTTGAGTACAGTGGTGGGAATATTGTAAAATAAATAAATAAAATTATTTATTTTATTTTATTTATTCACCATGAACTAGCATGGCCTATAAGTACGCTGCTATGAAAAAATCACAGGGTTATCCATATAACCTTGGATATTTGTGATAGGGAATTATAGGATCATTCTTGGGTGAATGAAAACAAGATCATGGATCTTCGATCAGTGTTCAACGAAATTTGAGGATCTCTCCAATAACAATAACACAGATTAATTCTTTATTAGTGATCGATCTATTTAAAGTTAGGTTATTTTTTTATGTGGATTTATCCTCATTTGATTATTCCCACAATAAATGTGAATCAATCAACTAATGGATTGATTCACGAATTGAGTATATTATGGGTATGCTTTAGATTATTAGGGACTAGGGGATTTCTATTTTTGATTATATTATATTTCTTTATTCATCATTCTAATAGAATCAAACCAAGTACAAGATGAACATTGGTTGAGGTTCATTTTTTATGTTTGTTTTTTGTGCATTTATCCCCTTGTTCATTATTTATTTATCACTGGTGTTTGTTTTAGATGGTGGTTCAACAAATACCTGGTCATCAATTGTTGTACACTTTTTTCTTATCATAAATAATTAGTTCCATAAATATGAGTTTATATTGATGACGTGATTGAGCTATGATGATGGATAAAGAGTCTATGATTGTGGTTTTGGAATTCAACATTGACGAGGCATGACATAGAGTAGTTTTCGAGCACCAAATATGGCTAAAATCTGACCAAAGATGGTGAAGAAGGTTTGGTCAAACCTAGATCTACAACGAATAATGCTTTCCATGGTGGAATTAAAGGGATTAGAGGTACAGAGTAAGACACGTGACAAATCCTGCAGGTTCTGTGAAAAACCCAACTACACGACATATAGTCCTATGAACACATGATGTGTAGTACCATATGTGTAACACTAGGGTTTTTTTGTAGAGATAAGTATCATATTCCATGTGACTCATGTCACACACCATGTGACCCTTACTGACTAGCTTGGTGTGTACATGGTGTACACACCCAGAAGGTCGGGTGGAGTTACATGCCATGTGGGAAATTCCACACACCATGTACACCCTAGGAGGTAGCTCAATGTGTATATGAAGTACATGCCCAAGAGACCATGTAACCCCACATGCCATGTTTGGTGGGCTATATTCCATGTACTCAGACACTAACACGGTCATAGGATGTGTTACATGGGTAGGACCGGGTGCCAAAGGGAAACTCTATGTACTCATAGTACACACCGTGTTCCTACTCAAAGAAGTCTTGAAGATCTTGTCCTATTAATCTTGGATAAGTTTCATTAGTGTATGTTCCCTTGATCCTTTCCCTGAGGTTTGTTATAGAATTGCATCCCATGCATAGAATGGTGATCCACTCTATGGAACTTCAGTCTTAGATAGAGTTGCTGGAATCCCTTTGGGAGGCCCATAGTGAGACCCCTTATCATCATCATTTAACCTAGTTGGGGTTCTCAAAATCATAATAACCAAAAATACATGGGAATCTATCCCATACTTAGCGGGTTAATCCTCATTGGGTTGTTGGTATACCACATAGACCTAGGTGTGATCCCTATCTATGTATCGATCTCTTTAGACTTCTAGAGAATACTTCTTGTGACAATAACCTATGAGAATGACATATTATATGTATTCCATTAGTGCTATCTGACTCATAGTTTGTTCTCCTAGATGAGTATTATATGGAACCTTCAGGTAGGAATCTTAGGCTGGAAATATGGTTGTGATCTTACTTGAGACTATGTGTCTACTATGAGTACATCTAGATTTTCTTGTTATATATGCTATTGAAATATCCCTATAATGATATGACCATGATTCTTGATGCTATATTCTTAGTTATTTTAAAGGTGTCCTACTAGGTATTGTTATACTCACCACTGCATGGGCTTTAAACACACATGTCATGTCTTATACAGATAACCAACCTTTTGACAAAGTCTTAGAGGGACCAGGACTAGGTATAACTTAGTGATCTAGATAGACTGTGGTGTGTTACAATGATTGAATTAATAGGAATCCTATCCTACTTTATAGGTTGGACTTGTTTTTAGTTTCTTTTTGTGGGATTATATTTGGCCCTTGATTTCCAATACTTTGTTTTCATACTCTAATGGTGTGATTTTAGATATATGCATGCATGGTTATCAGTTGTTTTAAATTTCAACATTGTTTGGTCTTGGAGATGTGTGCATGTGTACAATTACATTAGGATAAAGCCTTCCATGTGTGTTACATTCCTACTGATACTGGTTTCTATCCCCTATCCTATTGAAGGTGAACTTGGGGTAGTTACAACATAGACCCCATTGGGCTAGGTCGTGATAATCTTTCTCTGCATATTTGAATTGTGTTTGTAAACTAGTGAAAACTGTTATAATTTTTTTGGGAGAAATTTATTTGGGATGTGTATATTTAACCCATGTAACCCACTATAATTTATTGAAAGATTATGAGTGGAGAATATGTGTCTCATACTTAACCCAAACATATCAAGGAAACAGTCACCTAATTTGGAGGTGAACCTTGTAAAAATATTGTGTGTTTTCTTCATTTAATTTCTATATTTCATGTGGTGTGGTTGTGTTTGAACATGAAATATATATTTATCCCATCAGTTGTAGAGGTTAAAATTTAAAAGGGGTAAAAGTGAAATAAAATGAATCGATAAAACTTGTGTTTATTGATTGAAACCCCCCTCTCAGTGCACCTATACAATCCATTGGGCACTTCAAACCCAAGCCACATAGACCTCTGAAAATGGAGGGACCATTACCTATATCAAAAAGGATTATTGAATCCTCTATATTATGGGGGATCTATAACTCATTGGGACCGAGGGAGTACCAACCCCATGCCTGAGAAGAAAATCCATGTGCCTATGAATGATATTCTACACCCTCATACCCATGGGGAGTATTAGCTCACAAGGATAAAAGAACCACATATATTATCACATAAAACATAACTATCACAGATGGAGGACCCAAACCCCATCCATTATGGGAAGACCAACCCCACTATAGCATGGGGGACCCATACCTTTTCAGAATCGAGGGAGTACCAAACCCCATGCCTAAATAGAGGACCCATGCCTCACTGATAGTAGTTTGTGCCTTAATATCCATGAGAGAGTACCAAACCCCACAATCTCATATGTTAGACCTACACATCTCTAGAAGAAACCTCAATCAAGGGAGTATCAACCCTAACTATAGGGTGATAATCCTCTAATCATAATGTGTGAACCCTTTTATAAACTATATGAAGCTAAATTATCTAAGCACTAAACCATTTTGAATATCAAGAGGTAATTACCAGACAATCTCTAATATATTTGAGTAATCCCATGACCCCCCATCTTCCATATAAGGACCACCTCGAACCTGTAAAAATTTAATTTCCATGAGTGAAATCAACATCCTCATAGCATGATGAAATCTCAAGAAACAAGATATCATTATGTGAAAACAACAATGAACAAGCCACTATATGATGCATGGACCCAGCCAATTGTACCCTGTAACCAATTCCCTAAGAAAACATGTTAGTCAATAGATTATCAGAGTACTTTAATAGGAATTCATCATTTACCACACCCTTTTTGGGTTTTTTAGTCTTTCAACCACACATAATCAACTTCAAGCATTTTTCATTCCATGTTTTTCGAACCAAACTCACAAGACACCTATCTTTAAACTTTTTCCCTATGTAAAATCTACTCTAATACCACTTTAACATGACCCAACCCATCAAGGCCCTACTTAGGATGGTGATGAGCTGGGGATTCCACCCTAATCATGCCTTCAATAGGCCAGGGTCTAGTTACTAGTATTAAGAAGGCATATCTTACAATAAAAGGCTTTATCCTATAGAATCCTCTACAAATATACATCACCATCCATAAAAATATCTATAACTACATAGGAATAAATGTATACCTAAAAAGAAAATATGCATGAATGCACCTGATAAACATATTAGGGAATACAATATAAATGATAGATTAAAAAAGAAAAAAATACAAGGCCCAAAACCCTAAAATTTCACATAAACCTTGAGAGACTGGGAAACAAGGGAGTCACCAAGCCATGCCAACTCCAACCTGAGCACTGATAGCCATGAATCCCACCAGATCTAATAATATTTATCTCCACTATCACCACCAAATCCACACCCATTATTATCACCATTAACCTATGTATCGTCTATACAAACACAACAAGTGTGGGAACAAAGCCCATGTAGGGGTGAGTATAAAAATATATAGTTAGATTACCTAAAAATAAAAAGGGTGATGGAGCTGTTGGTCATCACACAACCAAGGGTAAGACTAAAAAACTACCCAACTCAATCGAGGGGAAAGAATTATCTAGGTAAGAATCTTAGACTCCACTTCCCAATACGACCCCAACACCAGCACATGAAAAAAAACCTAGGGTTGAACCCAAATGTCAACTCTTTCCATGTAATGGGGAATCCCTAATTAAATATCATGCCATAGGGGAAAAAACCTCCTTTCCTATACACCTCAGGGAAAAAAACCTCCCTACCCATCCATAAAAGATACTCCACATACCTTAGGGATAAGCCTCTTTATTTTATCATAATATGGAAGATCGAACCACATCAACATGCATGAGGGAACCCCAATAAAAATCATTATATTGAACCTTGAGGACCTAGTCAAGAAGATCCCATATAAAGGGGGTTCACTAACAATGAGTCACTCCTCATACACATGTGTCATCTCTCACTCATCATGCATGGATAATGAACAAAATCACTGGTGAAATCATAGTTCCTAGAATGCCTCATGCCACAAGTCCCATCTGAACACCTTGTGCTTGAAGTAAAACACTAATACCGGTCATAGCGAGGAACTCATACCCTCAAGAGTGATATGAAATACAAGGGAAAACTGACCCCAAAAATGGGTGACCCACACCCAGTTTCATCCTACAAGAGGGTAAACACCCTTCCACAATAGTGATTGGACCTAAGGAAGTATTGCAGCCAAAGTAAACCCAATAGAAAGTGATCATTCAACCACAAGGTGGGTACTTGTCTATATAAACCCACTCCATGAGGGGTATATTGAAGGATAATATGGATATCCCACAAACTATAGTCTCCAAACACCTATATCAAACCTCCATAATACCATTGACCAAAATAATGCCACTGGGGGTCCTGTGCCTCATCAGGGGTTTTCAATAAGTTGAAAGGGGATTACCAATCCAGAATAAAAAAGACAATTCTATAACAGGATCATCATAATCATAAAGTCACTACTCACCATTAAAATAAAATAACCAAGCCTCAACCATGCATATGAACTGGATTAGGGAATAAAAAACCAACTTCTATACCAATATTATCTATCAACATTGGAATTGGCAGTCACATTAAGGGGTTTCCAAGAATGTTTTGTTGGAACCACTCTAAAAAACAACCATTTGCAATGATATATGGTCACAAATGCAATATTAAAGGGTATGTATTCTAGAATTACTATACTCCAATACAAACTAAATGCACCTACTCTAGTTTAGGGGTGCATGGTAAGGAGAAAATCTCTTCAAGTCCAGTACCCACCTATAAGTCCTTTTCATAGAGGGAATTAAAAAGACTAACATAAAATCTAACATCGGACAATTAGTTCTAAATTAATAATACTCACATCTCACCACTTAAATGACCTCAAATGTCCAAACATACCACACCATCATGATCTATGTAGAAAAATACTCAAGAAATTATATTCATTTATTAAAAGCGCACAAAGGATATAAACCATGCATTTTATCATGTCAAGAATACGAGGAGTTACATGGAGAAACCCTAAGATTGTGCCACAAGTTGGATTTAGGTACCCAATATTGGTCTTAAATTTACTATATAAACACATGAGTCATGGTTCTATAGATGTAACATCGATCTAATATTTTGGTAAAAATTTACACCCGAAAAAAGTTTTAATAACAATGATAATGATAATGATAATAATAATGATAATAATAATAATAATAATAATAATAAAAATTATTGTTATTATTATATAATATATATACAACGAGGGATATCCCCATACCTTTAATTCACTAGGGGAAGAGATAAGGGGAGGGGGATATATAAAATTTAGTTAAATTAAATTAAAACACTAATAAAAAGGCTTATTCCGAAACCTGAAACCTGAGAGGGGTTTATACCTCACTTGGGTAAAACTTCCCATTACAAACTCAACTACAAAGTTGAAATTACCATATAGAGATTTATTTTGGAGATATTGACATTTTTATACATGAGAAGTAATAATAATTTATTTAATAAATATTAAATATTCTTGAAAAATCTGCTCGACTAGTAACTCCGATGTGAACCCAAAATATAGAGCTCCTAGGGGAAAATAAACATTATGAATCCAAAAATGGTCTATATTGTCCCATAAAAGACCCAATTAAGGATATATCATAAATTTATCATAATTTATGAGTTTAGGATAACAGATAATATATTATTTTTAATATATTTCTATCAAATCCCTACTGCAACCACCTTTTTGTTCTAACCCAACTCAGGGGTAAACACCGCCACTTGGAATCAATGATACCATTAGATAATTTTATGTAAATTTACTATTTAACCACTTTTAAAGGATTAGGATCCAAAATTACAAAAAAAGTTAGGTCTTCCATGGGGGGAAACTAGGGTCACTACAGGGGGTGAATTAAGAACTGCCCTATTTTTACAAAAAGCAAAATCTTCTTTGGAACTTTAACTCTCTTTGGTTATGAACATTTTTTGCTGGTGAAGATAGTTGGACCATGTTATGTTTTAACAAAAAACCATCAACCACATGAAATGAAATAAATAAAGTAATGACAAAACACAATATTTTTTCAAGGTTTAAATATAAGAATTAATCCTTACCATGATTGGTTATTTTCCCTAATCAATAATTATCAACTATTATCAATATTTGACTACAATGGTTTGATGTTTCCCATACCCACATAGACTCTTAATATGTATACACTTTATAGATTCCCGCTAGAATTAACTTAATAATATTACCAATAAAGTCATATATTTACACCGTGTTATCATTTTGTACCTAGAGTCGCACTGGTTCCACAACTTCCCACCATGTATACACATGTGTTTCCTTACAGATCCTTCTTAACATATATCAAAAAATATGATAAGGATGCTTCAAAATCAACAAGTCTGATCTAATTCCTTATCATAACAGTATATTTGAATTCCAGTAGATCTACACAAGTAGTATATACACCTGGGTCCCTATTTTAGATCATCTTCATAGATATTTTATAGAAACCACTTACCTAGTTTTCTAAACTTAATAACAACTTATGTGATCTTATCAAATCTAGAAACTCGTTAATCACTAAACGGTTAAAAAAATGATTATAAACATACAAAATAGGTCAATATCTCCTCAAATTATTCCTTTTTCTTCTCAAGATTATGAAATAGTGGATGCTATAGGATCCCATTATTCATTATACTTCAATACTTATATAATTAAATTTCTTAGTATAAGCTCAACATCATGTTTTTGTAATTCTCATTTGAGTGTTATAATTTCTTCTCAGCTCAAGAATCTTGGTTTATGCAATTCAAACTCTTTATCTCTCTTTCATATTTTTATTTTTATTTATAGGTCATTATAAATAATATTCTCTATATTTAGAATATATAAAATCTCCAACTAATCTAATTCCCATAATCTATTCTTCACCTTTTCTCACTTTTCTTATACGTGGGAGTGCTCCTATGAACTCCTTAATTTTTATATCCCCAATATCTACCTCCTATTAAATGAAAAGTGTTCCCTTAATTTTTCTCTTCGTCTCATTTTCTTATCTCTTTTTCTCGGCTAAAAGTATCCTAAATATTGTTCTTGTCGGATCAATATTGCCTTAATCTTCATCTCAAAATACTTCCAATGAAATAAAAAAATTAAACAATTCTTCACTACTATAGGAAAATCCCATATAAAACTAGCTTGCAGTATGTCTTATTTCACTTTGGTGTGATAAAGTTTGAAAATTCAGTGAACTCCAACTCACATGAATATTTTTAGAATAATCCACTATATTGTTCTTCCTCATTTAATTCAATAAGAATAAAAAATATCATGTGATATTTTTAACTAATAAAGAAAATCTTTACCATATTTACACTCATTTACAAATCTAGGATTAGTTTATTTATCACAAATTAATCCTTCTATCATCTTCATTTTCCTATAGAATAAGATTAAATCACAAGTTTCTTGTGATAATTTAAACACTAAGGATAATACATGCATCATCTAAATTTGTTCTCAATCATGATCACAATATAAAATTTATAATTTTCTTATTTGAAATTACAAAATATAGACCATGGATATTATCCAACTTCCATATCATTCATCACCCTCAAAAAAATCTTGGATTATGTCTATTTAAAGGTTTCATCCAGTAGAATAAATTAAATTTCTCTAAGCATTTATTTTTACATAGATGTAAGTTCATGCTTACACAACCCCAAATAATGTTTACAAAGAGTTGATTCATGCTTACACAACACCACTGATGTTTAAGAAGACACCAAATCATGTATACACAGAGGCTAGATGATCCTTACAAATAACCCTATCCTTGATAATTTTAGTGTTGCATGGTTACACATTGAAGTTTATGTTTATACAAGGAAGAATTATTTTTACATAGACATTGTATCATCCTTACATAGATCAAAATGATGTTTATACAGAATTACTGTAACTCAAAATGAATGATACAAAAAATCCCATACTTATCCAAATATCAAATTTAAACCCCAAATTCCACAATTATTCAATTAATCTTAGATTCTATTTAAATCAACCCAAGGTCATTTCCAACACTTCAAAATAATTTATAAGAACTAATAAAAATATTTATCTATATTCCCATGAACTATTATAGCATATTAACAATCAAGTTAGAGTGTCTTCAAGAAAATTAAATACCTTTATACTTTTAGTCACATTTCAGCCTCAAAACCTCTATCCACAGGATATTAATCACTACATTTAACAACCTTTATGTGTAGTATTCTTTAGACAGTATCTCCAAAACTTGGGTCTTCTATATCTCCAATCATATAACATTTAACACATTTTAATTAAAACTCTTGAGTGGAATCTCACTCCATCACCCATGATATCCAAGACATATATTGATATTCTAATTAAAAATAAATACATACACAATCCAATGGGAAATTTAATCCCCCATTTAGATTTGTTGTTAATAATTTAAACTTAAAAATATAAGAGATTCATGTTAATATTTCATTATAAGTTTACTTTTAGTATTCCCCTTAATGACTATAAATATAAAGGTGGAAAAGGTTATTCTCTCCCTTGTTTATAACATAGATGAAAGAGAAGGTATTCTAAGGGAAATTTTTTATTCCCCTCAGTATTTGGAATTTAAAATCCTTTTTCTCCCCTTTCTGAATTTCTTAATAAATACCCTTTCGTATTTCGGATCTAAGTCTACGTGGAATATCCTAGCATAGAAAATAAGAGTGATTTTACAAAAGCATTAAGGTTTTCCATATTCATTCCTCAACGTGGTACCAACTATGAAATTCATTTATTTGGGGCTATCTAATTTTTTTTAAAGAATGTGTATGGACCTAGAGAAAATTCCACAAAATACATCAAAACATTCAATTGAAAGTTTTTTTATTCCTTATTTTTTAGTATATCCACCCCTTTAATAATATATCCATCACAAACTAGAAAAGAGTTAGGAAATGAAAAATCATACCACATTATTTAGGTTTTCTAGGATATACATCATTTTAGATTTAATAGAAATATTAAAACCACTAGAAGATTTAATATCTTTGATAGATCATAAAACACTTCAAGATTTTAAAAGAACACTATGTTTTATATCGTATACAAAATGCAATACTAAGCTTAAACAAACCACAAAATATTATTATTAAAATAGGATTGTTATAACATAGCCATTAAATCAGAAGATATGAATAATATTAACTGATTTATAATATATATATTATGGTCCTAATAAATATAAATTTATTAATAAATTCTTAATAAATAATTACTCAACTTTTAATAAAGATATTTTATTTTACAAGAAATACGTTTCCTTCAAAAATGTTTTTTATTTATTTTTGTTAGAAAATATTACAATTAATTTCTTGAAATTTTTATAAATGTTATTTTATAAAATGAACATTATTTTTGAAATTATCATATTAAAATTAACTTAGGGAGAAATGTTTATTTTTTTCTAAAATGATTGATTTTTTAGTGAATAGTAAAAATTACCGACTTTTCAAATACTATAATTTATTTTCATTAAATAATATAATTTAAAAGTACAATTATATTTTGAATTAGGTATTAAAATTAAATATTAAAAATTTTATTTATAATTATATAATTAATTTCATTTTAATCACAAATATTCATAATTTTATTATAATTTCATTTTTAATCTTAAAAACCCGATTTTCTGAAAACTATTTTTAGGTGCATAAAGTTTATCCATTTTGATTAATTTAAAAAACCGCTAGTAAGGAAATATTTAAATTATATTAAAATATTATACAAATATTTAGATGAATTTAAATCCATATAATTATTATTTCTAGTCATATAGTTAATATAAGATCATTTATTTCTTGAAAAAATACATTTCTTTAAAAACCTTTTTTCGACATGCTTTATAGGTTTAATTTTAAATTTATTTACATAAATTATATGATTTTAATTTAATAAATTGGATTACATATTTTTAATTATCATAATTAATATTGGTTAATAGGTTCAACTTAATTTTGGTCATAATGAATAGCAAAAATAGTAAAAAAAAACTAGTTACCGTGATGAAAAACTAAAATGGTAAATGTGAGTAACCTTAGATTTAAATGGAATAAAATGTTTAAAAAATGTTTATTTTTTTATTTTGGAGGTTTATATTGACCATATATCTCCTAAAATCCATTATTTATCAATTTTTAAGGCACTTTTCCTCAGAGAAACTTCCTATTATTGAATAGTTTTGGGTATTTACAAAAATGTCACTCCCACTTACTTATAAAAGAGAACATCATTTCCTATACATTATACACTTCAAAATAATTTTGGTTCATAAAATAAATAAAACAACATCTTCCTTACATCCATACCCACTTCCTAGATTCCTTTTTTGATCATAAATTAAATTTTGGAAGGCTTTAGGTATAATCCCAAAGAGGCGGTCTGAAGAAGAGGTATCGTTCCTAACCGAGTATTTTTGTTTTTTTTGTTATTAAAACTCCTAAAATTATTAAAACATGATGATATAATAACATAATTATCTCCAATATACGTATATTTTATCATGTTAATGGAATAACCTATATTCATCTCCTCTTCCATCAAATGGGAAACAAAACCATTATTCGTGTGTACGGTGGACCACCACCTTGCGAATCAATGTAATTTGTTTTACATCATCGTCTCTATTGGAGTTTTATGATGATGGATTTAATTTATATATATCAAATTAATTAAATATTTATAATTCTTTAAAAGTAATATATCATATAATTTCTTACCTTACCATCCATTCAAAAATGACAACATCGTTCGTGCATACGACAAACTACTCCCTCACAAATCGACGTGATTTGTTTTCTATAATCACATCAACTGGATGGTATATATAATTGTATTTAAAGAAATATTAATATATTTAAAATATAATTATAAATATAGAAATATAAAATAAAACTTACCTTTTTTTCCATCATGACCGTTGAAAAATGGAAACGTTACTTATGCGTATGAATGTTTTATCGTCTACATGATTATAATGTAGTTCATTTTTCATAACCATGTTTAATAGTTAATTTTAAAAGTATAATTTATGTATAAAAATGATAATTATATCATAATTATTATTATTCTATATATGATGAAATAATGACCCCTTTTACCATGACCAACACACTAATGCCTTTTGAAATTATGAACTGAGCATCCTTAAAACATCCTACATAGACATAATTGAATAAGTAATTTAATATGTCAGTAAAATAAATGAAAAAATGGTTTAATTATAAAGGATAAAAACTATAATTTTTTTTAATAAAATAAAAAATTTATATAAGTTTATCATACAGGAGATAAAGGTCATACTTGACAAGTCTGTACTCGAGGTAAGGGTTTTCATCTCCAAACTTCTTTCTTTGAGGCACATGATATTTTATGAATATAATATATTTAAAATGGTGTATATAATTAAAATTTAATATTTAACATTATTTATTATTATTATTCATGGTATTTGAAATTTAAATTCAACTGCTCTCTCTTTCAAGCAGTTTTTATTAAGACATTTCTTAAACCTTAAGGGACTTCGTATCAATTTCCTTTCATTGAGTCATATTTTAATATTATGAATCAATTTATTTTATATGATATATATAATTAACAATTTACATGCAATTTCATGAATATTTAATGATTTATGGTAATTTAATTTTGAATTTGAATTATGTCATCCATGTGGATTTGACTTGAAATCTACCAAGTGGTAAGGAATTTCATAACTAAATTTCTCTTCATTACATTATATAACTTTTTCATTGTTTTTGATGTTTTAAGATTAGGTGTGTAATTTATTTTGATTATTTTATGTTTTATTTACACTTGTTTTATCTATATTTAAATTTGATACACATAATCAATTCATTGATTGATCCTCACTTCAATGGTTTGATCTTTGTAAGAGATTTCATATCAATTTCAACTCCATTGAGACATATTTGGTATTATAAACCTATTTATTTTTATGAGGTGAATATACTACCCATTGATATGTTATATCATGAATATATTTACATTAAGGGTATTTAATTTTTCAATTTAATTTATTTATTTCACGGGGATTATGATTCAAATGTTACTAAAGTGACAAGGGTTTATGCTTCAATTTCACTTTAATAAAAATTATTTATGCTTAAATTTCCATTTAAGGAAACTATTTTATCATTGTATAATAAAATAATTTAATTTTATTATCATATTATTATTCATGAAATTTAAAATTAATAATACCATTTTACTCTCTTTTGTAATTAAAATGGTTGAGAAAATGTTTTTAAGAAAAGCCCACTTTATTCATCTTTTTAGTCGAATGATTTTTCTTCCATGAACATGTTTTCTAAAAATATTTTCAAATTTTTTAATATTATAATATTATTGTTAAAATTAAATTTTTACCCATTTTTATATTTTAAAAAATGTCTTAAAACAAATCTTCCCTTTATTTTCCAAATAAGTTACTTTTTAACACTTTACTGAAAATGTGAAAGGACTCTTTGTTTTAATGTACTTGACATGAATAGAATTTACCAACATCATGACCAATAATTTATTTGAATATCACTTTACAAGTTTCCATGATTATTTCTAAATAATTTTTTTTCATAATACTCTAGATTTTTATTTTATTTTTTAAAAGTGATTTTAAAAGTAAAAAGAGTATTTTCTTCACGAAATATTCCATGTAATATTTTAAATACATATTCATCAACAATGAAAAAATTTGATGTTATTGATTACTTAAAAATTATGTATATATATATATCCCTCACATATATACCTAAATTATTCTCCTTTACTTTGATGGGATGATACATTCCTTGTGCTCATCTCACAAATGAATTCATTATAAAATTTTCTTTGATTATGGTATGATATAAGATATTCAACCCATTTTCATTCCATGAGTAATTATTTTGTTTATGACTGATGATTGATTTATGCTTTTTAGTAAAAGTAATAATTAATATGTTATGAGGGGTGAACCTAGATATCACTCTAATAAATTGGGTAAATATTTAGTCTAATGAGACGTTATGTATGTGATTAGGGAGTAAACCTAATCCATTATGGGACTTTGTCCATCATGTGATATTATCTCGGTAGTTAGCCTTGACTCATGTTTATTTCATATTATATATTACTTCCATAATTCTTTTATTTACATGATCTTATAATAACATGTTATTTATGTTATTATCATATGTGATTACTCACAATACTTACCTTTTATGATATCATGTTATACCTTTTACTCACATATTATGCTTCCTTATCAAGTTTATTACATTACTGGGATTTTTAGAACACCCCATTTTTCTATGTATTCAAAAGGTTATCCCATGTAGTTTTAGGAGATAAAAGGATTTAGGATATCATTATAGAGAATAAAATAAGGAAGTTTTTTTAGTATCACTTTGATGTATTATAAACCCAATCTTACAAATACACTAGGACTCATGATCTTTGGGTTTTAATTAATGTATCTTTATATTAAAAATCATGTAATAATATGTGTAAAATGATTTTATCACTATGGATCTCCCTTAAGGGATTTTTCCCATATCTCATTAACATGGAAATTTTCTTTCACAAACATGCTCCAAGAAATATTGATACAAATTGATGTCTAATTCCAATTGAAAATGAATACCAATTGAAATAATCTCCATTATCGGTGTCTATAATGACTATAAAACATCACAACCTTCATCATTTATTATTTTTCATACTTCACCTTGAATTATGTCTTCAAGGTAGCACAAATAGTCAAGTATGAGAATAAAGTGGGATTTTATCAACTCCTTAGTTGTAGCATTGGGGTTGAAACTTATTACTCAACCCAGCAACTATATTCTTTAAGGGTCCAAAGTGTCTAGATTTTTTCAAGAGTAATTTTTCTTTATATTTATATATATATTCCACCTTAGGTAACATATAAACCTCTTCTATATTATTAAGTAGTATTTGGATACATTCTCTTACTTCCTTTTATATATGGACTTCTTCTTTAAAAAATTAGACTTGGAACTTAAAATCAATGGTTTTTTCCCTTTGTTTCATATCAATTCATTTTGACCAGGAAACCATTCCATACATTTGAAAACTCTATGACCAATATGTTTGAACCTTCCACACACTTATTCATTATTCTTTGAGTTTACTTTATTAGGAAACCTCTCAAACTCATCATCTGTGATGTCTTCCACCATTCCAATATTCTTATGTATCCTTTGATTGACTCCCATTTTGGTTTTAGTATTCTACCTTATTTCATAAAATTCACAACCATATTGAAATGGTCTATGGTGTGAAATATCTTACAATAATATAAGTATCTCTTCACTATTATTTAACATCCTTATTTGCTTTCTTCATGGGTGAACATTTCTCAGCTTCTTTATTTTGATTATTCCCCCTGGTAGATTTATTTTATTTCTTTATAACATGATTTTGTGATTGATGTGACCACCTATTTTCATCAGAATAAGAGTTTTTTTGGTTGGTACATAACAATACTTTTTATAACAATGTCCATTCCTATTGTAGTAGTCACAAAAATTCTCTAGAGTTTTATATATGTTCATTAAGGAAAAAATTATGACTTCTCTGTGAAAACTTAATTTTTAAAACGTGTTTCATTCTTTATGAACTAGTGAAACAAAAAGGTTTTTTACATTTGTTTTTAGCGTTTTCACATCATTTTTATGGTGACGTTGTTGAAGGCGATGAAAAAAATCATATTTTTTAACGTCGGTTAATATAACCAACGTAAAAAAATATAATTTTGGAGTTTTTTTCATGTCGGTTATTTAATAAACAATGTTAAAGACACCTCAGTGAAGGGTTTTCACATCATTTTATTAAATAACTGACATAAAAAATAGCACACCATGTTGGTTTTTATATAACCGTCATAGAAAAACCTGATCCCGACACATTTTCCATGTCAGTTAGTAAATAACCGATGTCAAAAATGCATCGGGATGAATGTTTTTCACATTGGTTATTAAATAACCGACGTAAAAATATATATACCACATCAGTTATAAAAAAAAATGACATAGAAAACTGAATTTTTTATTTCAGTTATAAAATAAATGATGTAAACAAACTAGGGAAATTATTTTTACCGTCGGTTATAAAATAACCGACGTAAAAACTAATTTTTTTTAAATAATTTATGAAACCCTTCATCTTATAGAACCAGACCTGAAACAACCAAAACCAAACAAAAAACCAGACCATAAAAAAGCACAAAAAGGCAAAAAATAAGCAAAACTAGTAGAAAAACTACACATTCACATTTACAACATTAACAATTTATAATATTAACTAAAAACACCTAAATCCAACAAATAAAATACCAAATAAATATTTATGATTATAAAATTCAAAATTACAATATTCAATAAAAATAAACTAAAATCCAATCCAACCTATAAAATAATTTGACCATTCCACTTGTAAGTGTTTGAACTCTTGTGCACTATAAGGTTGAGGGTCATCAAATAGCTAAAAATTAAAAAGAAAGTAGTTAACATGTATAATGAATAAAACAAATGAAATATTAATGAATAATTTATAAGGAAATATAACCAGGTAGAACTTTATAACTATTGCAGTTGTAATTATTTTATATATAAATCTTAACATATAATATTTTCATTCGATGATGCATTGTTGTTTATGAAAATTATTTTTAAATGAGTATTTAAATTCAAAATATCATTTTTATGTAATCCAAAATGTACTAATTATAAATGGATATCCATATTTACTTTTACATATTTGATATTGGAAATATTTTTCTTTGTTGATCTTCAAAATAAATCCCATCCCATGTTAGAAAATAATATGAATATAATAAATTTAAAATGAATTATAATATAAACAACTATTAAGAAATTAAAACTTACTTTTCCATCATGTTCTTAAAATTTCCTCACACATCTCCATATACAAAGCATATCCAATAAAGTGTTTTCTCCTTTGGGAAAAAAACACATAACATCTAATGGTCACTGATATAAAAGAAAAATAAAATTTAATTTTAGTGGTTATTATGTTAAAAGATAAATAATTTTTTGAGACATATGTTTCATACCTCTCAACATAAGGAATCATCCAACACTGCATAATTATATTCTATTGAAATATTTCTAAAATATAAACTGCTTTTTGTTCCACATCAAATTCATGCCCTTCAGGTGAAATCAACTGCATGTCCATCAACCCACATACATCTGTATACTCATTCATCTCACACATTTTATAAAGATAACTAATAAAAAAATTGATAAGTATAAATTTTCAATAAATTTAACATAGGGAAAGATTTTTGTTAAGATGTACATGGAAAAAACTTACACCACATTGATTTCCTACTTATATCTAGTAATAAGATCTATGATATCATTTTTCAAAATCTCCATATCAAATGCACATCCAAAAACATGAGCTTCCATTGGAAATGTATAATGACCCGCCAAAAAATTTGAATATCTTGACAATCTATCAAGACTAATAGAATTTGAATATGATGTCATATCTCTTTGTCTTTGTTGTTAGCTATACAATATTTATTTACCTTTAAAGTATTCTTGTAAATAAATATATAAATATATTAACTTTAAAATGTTAAAACAAATTTAATAAAAAAATAAAATAAAAGATATAACATACACATACCTCTATGGTAATGGGTCACAAAAGTCTAGATGACCAAAATAAAAAGTGGATGATACTTTGTCCAGCTGTCATCACCTCATCTATAGGTAATGGTACTCCAACTGATATATCTATAATATCTTGTATAGTGACCCTATGCTGCTCTACCTCTAACTTTTGATGATGAATTGTATCTCCTATATAATATATCAGCACATATACAACTATTTGATAGTAAGGATCATCAACTTACAACTTAAAATAACTAGGAAGATGTGGAGGAGTGGGTGTGGGAGTAGGATAAATAATGGGGTCTATAGGTGGAGGTGGGGGAGTGGGAGCTACTGATAGAGGCCAAATAGGATCTACAGTCTGAAATTTTCTTTGCATGTCTGCAAACATAGACTGTACCGATGCTCTGATCTTTTCCTCAATCGTCGCATTAATATTGTGAACTTCAGCCTCCAAAGATTCTATTTTTTTTGATATAAAACCTCCATGGAAGAAGATTAAGAATGTGATAACACTTTTCTTATCGATACACCCACTGTGTATCCTCATACACGACCTAGGTGTTCAAGCTTTCCCATTACAGTAGGTAAAATATCATTCCTACCATCACTTTAAATACCCCCTGTGTGCTATGCTCCTCAAGATAATTCTATATGAATTATTTGAAAAATTATGTTATGATTCAAATCATATAAAGAATTTAATTAACTTAAATAAATAAAATAAACAACTTACAGTCCTCTCAGATATGACCCTCAATTATTCTGTAAGATATTTCCCCTTTTTGGTCATCCGAACCCTCTTCCATTTTTCATGTCTAGACCGAGGGGATGGAGGGGAAACCTCTCCAGAGTTGGAAGACTTAGCTATATGTTTTTGTAAATTTTAAGCTATTATTTGTTATTTCCAATAAAGTATACCCTCCCTGAGATAAACTATGAGGGTATATGTTTCTAGATTGGATCTTCTGATGATATCTCCTTGATTCCAGTAAATTAAGAATAATAAATCATTAAGAAGTCATTAATATAAGAAAACTTCTAAAAGTTTACATTTCACTTACCAAAAATCATTCTTGTATTCTAATTTCAACAAAATGTTTCCATGTGTCTTCATATATAAAAGGATATATATGACATGGACTTTCATGTTGCCTATCCCCAAAAATGAAATCTGATGTGAGGGTTGTTTTGAAATCCCTCCATCTCCTAGAAGCCATCGATAAACATTTACTACGGACTCCTCCAATTTTACTTATATCAAATTTCATCTGATAAATAATATGGAAAAAATATTATACTAAAATAATTTCAATATTAGTCAAAAAATAGAAAAATATCTTACCAAAACGGTCTCCCACAATTGAGTTAGTGTTGTTTTGTCATCAATTCTCCAATTATTAAACAAAATGATGACTTTTATTTTACCCTGAGTTGATACAAAATTCCTGAACTATTTTTCATTAGGACCTCTAGGAACATCATTCTCATCAAAGTTTACCATTATCCTCTAGTCCTAGCTATGAGCAAGTGATATTTTTTGTAAATGTGTGCTGCCACATTTACTAACCCTTGAACTATTATTTTCCATTTTGGGAGTACATATAGAATTTTGGGGAACATCAAGATAAGAATGTGGATGTTCCTCCCTAGAGGTATGATCATGATGCTCATCTGTAGAAGTTTTTGGTTGATCATCTAATTGATATTCCATTATCCTTAAAATCAAAGAAAAAAAAATTTAGTACACAAAATATAAAAATTCACATATTAGAATACTGATGTAAACAAAAAAAGAAAAATTGTGAAACACAAAAGTAAACTAAAACTTAACACATTATTATTTATATTTTTATAGTTAAGTAAAATTATAACAACAATAATGATATATGAAATTTCATGCAAATTAATGAAAACAAATCCAAAATTAGTTTAGGAATATTAAAAATCGTCCAACCTAATAAATCAATTTTTTACACAAAAAATAATATTTTTTAACATATAGATTTAAAATAATTTTCATTCAAAAAAATTAATAAATATATAAGTTACAAAATGGTAAACATGGTAAACTAAACAAAACTAAACTAAAATAAAAAAACATTTATACTTATTCATTTTAATACATGTTTTCATAAATAAAATAAAATAAAATATCTAAAATTTTACGAAATTAATAAAATTAAATGAGAAATAAAAATATGTTACCAGTAATATTATTAATATACTAAGGGATTGTTTTCCCAAATTCATTCATCATGATCATTCCTTATGACACAAACCATTTCTACAACATGCTCATTATTATTATCTATTAATCTTTCCATGGAAGTAGGGATCTCATATAAATCAACATCTTCACCAAGATGATCATCACCAACATATTGTTTTTTTACTTATAAAACAATAAACCACTACATATTGGATTGATCAAGAACATAGATTTTTTTTCATGTGTTTCCATTATAAAAGAATCAGCGGTGTCTTCCAATCTATTCATATTAACAAGTGTCATTCCAAATTCATCTTGTCCGACTCTATTGTTTCCGATAAAACATTTGAAGTTAAACATAAGAACTCTAATTTTAATGTAATAAACCTCCCCTATTTCTTTAATGAATTCATAATATACAATTGATGTAGAAATTGGATTTTTTTCTTTATAACTCAAAAATTTCATTACTTCTATGAACACCAATATAACACTATTCTAAACTTCACTTCTATTGTCCTAATATTTTGTATAAAATGTGTATCCATTAATGTCATACCCGGACTATGTAATCACATTTAAACTTAGACCAATCAATAACCATATTAATGTATTTTATTCATCTGATATACCAAGCATGGTCTTTTTAAACCATGTCAAAAAAGTTTTGTTATACTCATTAAAAATCAACACTTCTTTCTTCTTTGGATGAGATTGTTTCAACTCATTAATATTCCATGTTATATATGGTTGAGCATCATCCGTATTATTCAAGATGTATAAATCTACCTTCTTCATCTGTTCACCTGAAAATGATTTTGAATTTCAAGCCACGAATCCTCTTTCCCTCATTATTAACTCGTTCATGGCTAGATGGAGACAAACCAATGTGCTCTGCTGTAGAAAAATATATCATACAAAACTCTGAAACCTCCTCATAAATATACTTTTCAATAATGGAGACTTCTGGTCGATATGGATTCTTAACATACCCATTCAATATCTTTATATACCATTAAAAAGGATACATTCAACATAGATATATAGGTCCACAAAGATTTATTTCTCGAACCATATGAACCATTAAATGCACCATTATATGAAAAAAAGATGATGGATAATACATTTCCAATTGAAAAAGTATAGAAATTAATTAATTTTCTAAAATTTTCAAAGAATCCAAATCAATCACCTTATTTAAAATTGAATTGAAAAAATAACACACCTTCATGATAATTTTTATGAGACAGATGGTCAATATTCCATGCAATGAAATTGGTAGAAGTTGTTGCATCATGATGTGAAAATCATGAGATTTCATACCTATTAACTTCAAATCCTTCGAAGAGACAATTTTTTTACATTTTAAGAATAACCCTGAGGCACTTTGATATTATGAAGACAATGAAAAAAGCTAATTTTATCCCTCTTGGATAATTTATGACAATCCTAGGGAAGAAATGTTTATCTTCCATGAGGAGTGGGAGCTAAATCCAAATGTATTCCCATTGATATTAATCCTAATCATGCATTTAACCCATATTTACTCTTTTCTTTAATATCTAACAATATTCTAATCAAAATGTCACATATATTCTTCTCCACATGCATGAAATCAATGTTATGTTTCACTTTATGATATCCTCAATATGGTATCTCAAAAAATATCGACCATTTCTTCCAAATATGTCTATAATTACCAGATTTACACACCTTTCCCAATTTCGCATAAATGTTGTGAAGCCTATCAAAATACTCATCAGTGGATAAATGTTTTGGAGTAATATCAAATTATTGTGATCTATTGAATTTATTTTTAATATTATATAATAGTGATCCATAGGAAAAAACTTTTGATGACCCATGTATACTGTTTTCATCCCATGATGCAATTGACAATATGAAGTCTGCTGTTCGCAAATTGGACATGCTTTATATCCCTTAACGCTATATCCAGAAAAATTTCCATATGCTGAGAAGTCATTTATAGTGAACATAATCACTATATGTAGTTAAAAATATTCCATTTTATAATAATCATACACCCTAATACCATCCTCCTACAATAGTTTCAAATCATCAAATAATGGTGATAAGAAAACATCAATATCATTTCTGGGTTTCTTTAGTCCAGATATCATTAAAATCAACATGAAATATTTATGCTTCATACAAAATTTGATAGATAGGTTGTAAATTACCAATAAAATAGGCCATAAACTATGTGTGATACAAAGGATTCGATATGGATTCACCATCCATGCACAAATTCAAGTCTGAGATTTCTAACTTCATTTCTGAATGTAAGATATTTCTCATCAATTTTCTTCCATTGTGAAAAATCTACTGGATGACATATTTTTCCATCACATATATGCTCATCATAATTCCATATTAACCTTTTTGCATAATGTGAATTATAAAATAAAAATTTTAAATGAGGAATTATAGGAAGATACCAAAATACCTTGGCAGGGATATCTGTAATCTCTACATCAACCTGTGATTTTTCTTTCAAATTATACCATGATGTCCCATAATTAGGACACTCTGACAGAAATCCATATTCCTTTCTAAATATCCCACAATCATTTGGACATGTATGTATTTTCTTATATCCCAATTCCATCAGGTATAATATTTTCTTGGCCTTATAATGTGAATCTGGAAGATCTTTGTCTTCAAGAAGAATGTATTTCAACAACTGTAGCAGCTCTGTAAAACTCTTGTCACTCCATTCATGCTTCACCTTCAGGTTAATCAATATTAACACCAACGAAAAAATTTTAAAATCCGTACAACCTAAATACAATGGGTTTTTAGCATCACCATATAGACTCTAAATTGTCAGTTCTTTCTTAATTTTTTCTGATTCATTATCATGAATCATTTTTTTAATTTCATCAAAGTTACCATCTTGCAAAGCATCATCATCAGTAGATCTAAAATTCTGCCCAGTTCCACCATAACAAATCCAAGGGCTGTAACTTGGATTAAAACCATGACAAATTAAATTATCTTTGATCTCTATACTTTTTAAATTCTTTATATTTAAACATTTCAGGCATGGATATAAAAACGTGTCATTGTTTGGAACATTTCATAATTCCAAAATACCATCAACACCTTCCTCATATTCATCACTCATTCTATGTGGCATAATCCAACTTCAAATCATTATTACCAATAACAAATATCAAAATTATACATCTTGTTAAGATAAGACAATTTTATATTTATACGAAATATGTCATAATTTGAAAGTAACCCAATTTTTAAATATAAAATAAATATACGCGTATTTGAAAAATATAATAAAAAATTATACACAATAATGGAAGATAAGTTTAAATATAAATGATAAATCAGAAAAATATATGCATGGAAATAATTTTAAAAAGAATATACATTTAGATTTTATATTTATATGAAATATTCCATAATTTTAAGGTAACACAATTTTGAAATATAAAACAGATTTATGATTATTTAAAAATTATAATGATATTGTTTTTTATAAATAAGATAGAAAACCACTGAATTTAAAAAAAACCATCCACTACTTTGATGTATTATTAACCTATCACAAAATGAGTTTTTTACTTAATTTTTTATCCTAATTATCTGAAATATTAACCTAACAGGTCTTAAGATTGTGTTGAACTGAAATATTTTCTTTATTTCATGTAATTTTGATGGCCACATTTATGGTTTTTAAAATTCTTATTTATTTTTTTTGTGGAAAATGGTATTGTGGAAAAAGGTCTTGTGTATAGGCCTTGAAAGCAACATAGATTACCTTGGAAAGGTGGTGTAAATATCCCTCAAGAATAAGAAGTTATAATGAATTCATTATCAAGATGTACAAGTGTCATCTAGTATCCCAATGATCATCTCATACATTTATAACACATTAGGATACATAAAAAATGTAGATTGGGTGACATGGTATGCATATCTAAATGAAAACACATATTTAATTTTATCTCCCTAAAATACTCATTGGAAATAAGGTAAGTAACTAAAGGGAAAATATCATTGAACAAAAATTCAAGGATACCAATGATAAAACAATATCAGGATACTAAAACAGATTCAACAATTAATAGTGAAATACATGATGAATGAAATCACAAAACATAGATTTAGGGCATTCGCGAATGACCAATTATTTATAATATGATGGATGGGTTGGATCTTGGACATGGGACCAACATGGGGTTAATCAAAACACCATACCATAAACCATTTTTATGATCTTTACTCTAATAAACACACACTTTGAAAACATTTGAGAGAATGTTTGAGTATTTAAAAAAAATAAAAATCCTTCCCAAAACTGACACTTTTTAAAAATCCCAAATATAGAAAAAAACCAATCATTTCCTTTTTGAAAACACACTTTTTTAAAATTCACCATTAAATTTATTTAAGAAAAATGTAATCAAATTAAAAGAATAAAAACAAAACACAACAAGACACCATATAATCGATGTAATAAAATAAAGAAACAACATACCATGGTTCCACACAACCTAATTAAACTAGGGAATTTAATAAAATGAATGACGGTAATCCCCTATAATTTCATCAACCATCACTAAGTATTAGGGGAAACTAAAAATTACCTAAGGTGATATTTTCCTAGAAATTAAAAATACACTAGACAAATTTTTGGATATTTTGTGTCTGAACCAAAACACAAACTATCCATATAATCCACACTAGTATAATCGAGCCCCCCAAACCCTGGTATCAAATAACTAGGGGCACTAGAACTTGTCTAGACTGAACTACTATAGAATAAATCTGGACCTCTATCTTAGTTCCTAGTATTCCCATGAATGTAAACAAAGTGTATATGTGCAAATAGTGAATCATTAGATTAGCATATCAACTAAAAATAATTTCATGTACATAATTATCATATCACCACTAATTCCCTTGATAACCCATTTTCAAATAAACTAAAACACAATTTCTAATAAACTACACCCCCTTAGGGACCACAATCAATATCAAGTATAAAAAAATTAATAGGGCCAACAAAGGGTTCCTTATTCAATATAAAAACTCTCATATAAATTTTTAAATGATCCTTTACCAAACTAAACTCATAATTTCAATTCATTCCCACCATTTAAGATCCCAATTTTAAAATTTCCACTAAAACGAATCCATGGGAAACCATATATGAACCATTTAATGTGTAAACCATATTAATTTTAAATCATTTTTAAACCCATCCATTTTCTTCTTTTCAAAAAAATCCATGAATATCACACCTTTTCTATTCCAATGACCAAAATGAGTCTAAATTATTCAAAACATAAATTTCATTTAGAAAAAAAATTTAAACATTTTTAAAAGCACTTGGCATTTGAAAAATCTATGTAGAAACTAGAAAATCATTAAAATTTGATTATACCAAGTGATAAAAATAGTAAAAATATGATGAAATGCATTTATACTATCACATATAGATTTAATTTGAAAAACATGTAATTATAAAAAATATATAATTAAATGACTTGTAAATTAATGGAATTATACCAAAACCCCTACCTATATCAAGTATAAATAAATATATAGAAAGTCTACTATAATGATGAAGCTCAATAAATCAAATAAGATCCCTCTATAATTCCAAAAAAACAAAATACCCCCAAGTTAGAACCAAACCTAAACCCTATTCTCATCCACATAGCCACTATGATTTATAGGGATAAACATAACAAGAATGAATGGGTGTATAGAAGATTATAGATGATGAAAAAGAAGAAAAGGGATATTGACCTTAAGAATCTTCTTTAGTGTTTAAAGTTTAGCAGATAGATGCACTGATGAAAAACATGATGAACGAAGCTTTCAAAACGATTTTGGAGGCCATGGGATCGAAGATTCGAATGTAGGGTTTCTGCGTGAGAGAGACCATGTCGCTGTCGCTTGAAAAAAAAATAGCCGAATAAAATGAAATAGGACTTCATAAAATTATTAAAATATTTATCACATCAGTTATATAATAACCAATGTGATAAATAGTTTTTTTTACATTTATCACGTTGGTTATAAAATAACAGATTGTATAGAATTATTTATAACATATGTTATTATATAACTGACATGATAAAGCAATGATGTTTTATTGATCATGTCAGTTATTATATAATAGATATCATAAATTGTCTTTATCATATCGGTTATAAAATAACAAATGCTATAAATAAATCTAATTAATTTTTTATGTTGGTTATACTATAACCGACGTGATAAATCAATTTTTTCGGCTTTTCATGTCGGTTATTTATAACCGATGTAAAAAATTTCGATGTGGTAAATACTTTTGTACTAGTGATGAATCCTTTTATCTACCTTAAACCTTACCTTTTATAGTCTTAATAGGTTGGAATAATATTCCAACATTCAGTGGCCCTATGCCTAAACCTCCAACAACACCAACAATGGCCTAAAAATCATGTTCTTTTCAATTTAGGTTCAAGCTGTATAGATTTATGATATTGCTATTTTTTGGGTTGGAACCCCCAAATTTTTAGGCTCCAATTGGGGTAATATGTTTTGCACAATTACTTATATCCACCCTTGATACTCAAGTCATTTTCTAGTATTTTTATCCTTCCAAATGTGTCTATATTTTGACTTTAACCTTGAACCAGTCAATAATACATATTTGGTGAAAGTTTATTCATCGTGACTTTGGGATACCTTTTTCCTTGAGCATGATTTGGAGGATTATTCACATGTTCTCAAGATCTGTTTAACACTATCATGAATCTATTTTTAGGGAAACACTTATTTGAAACTTGAGTAGTATAACACGTATTCTTAGTAGCTTAGCAAGTTCTATTATGGTTTGATTTTAGGTTTTTCAATTGTACTTCCAATTAAAGGTAATTTAAATCGAATCTTATCTTCTCAACTACAACTAAGTTTAAAATTTGTTCACATTACTTCAACATAATTCTATCTTGAACATCATAGATTTTTATTTCCTTTAGAAGTGTGTTTTCTAAATCTTTAATTATTTTTTTTATTTTCCATATAGTTGTGCATCTTTGGTATTTATTGTGATTTTATGTAGTTTCTTCAATGCATGGAATAACTCACTAAAAAACTCTTTAAACTCATCCTTATCAAAAACAATTATTTTCAAGTCTTAATTATCTTGAAAATATATTTCATTTCAAGTAAGATAGTTTCATCCCTTTATCTCAATATAATTATGAGGATGTTGCATATGCCAAACTTGTTATCTAAAATTTATTCCATAAAATTGACTTCTTTTACAAGTTTTAATTTTTCATTTGGTAGTCCCATAATATTAGAATATATATATACAAATAAGTTATCAGGAAATTTCTTCAGAAAACCTTTAATTTCAAAATAAAAACCATGAATGATTTATCACTAAACTTATATTCTTCATAGTTTAAACTTTCTTCACGATCGGATTAAAAATAAATATATTTATCAAGATAATTACCATTCTAAATACCACCAGGTAATGGTGATTCATCATGTATCTTTGAGAGTTTTATCATCTCATTGGCCTATTTTATCTTCCCGATTTTCATTGTATTGGAAGATAATTTCATTTCTGTTTTTACAAGGATGAAATATAAATTTTCTATATAAAGATATTATTAAAAAATATAGAATCTTCACTTCATATAATTATGATAAAAATTACCGATCACGTAAACTTAGATCCATCTAGAGGGAACCTTTATTCTGATACCAATTGAAATTCCCTTAAAGATTGAGTGAAAACACATGAGAGGGGGGGTAAATCAAGCGTTGTATAATTTTTACTAGAATTAAAATCTTCTTTAAAACTTTAACACCATCTGATATTGAACCTCTATTTATGGTTAAGATAGTTGGATAATTTAATGTTTTACCAAGCAATCATTAATCAAATGAAATGTATAAAAGAAAGTAAATATTAAACACAATATTTTTAGATAGATTGTATTTAAGAAATACTCCTTATCATGATTCATTATTAACCCAAATAAAAAATCATTCATTATAATCAGTCTATGAATATAATGGTTTAGTGCTTCTCACACATGCATAGAGTCTCACTATGCATACACTTGTTAGCTTCCCATTGGACATAACACAATCATGTTCCCATTAAAATCACATCTTCACACAATGATATCTTTATATACCCAGAGTTGCACTGGTTCCATAGATTCTCATAATGTATACACAATTTTTTATTTATAGATCTTTGAAGTAGATTAAAAAATATGCTCATAATACTTCAGCACCAACAAGTTTGATATCCTACCTCATCACAATAGAGTTTTCAAATGATAGTAGATCTATATAAATTGTACATGCAAATCAATCCATGTTTCAACTTAGCTTCAAAGATCTTCAAAAAAACCTACTCACCCAGATTTCTCAACTCAAAACAAAATCCTATTATCTTCTCAAATCCAATAGCTCATTAATATCCAAAAGGCCTCAAATCAAAGATTAGAAACATACACAACATGTTAGTACATCCTTAACTTATTATTTATTCTTCTCATCGATATTTTATAATAGTGAATGTCAGAAGATCTTATTATTATTTTATCTTATATGCCTAGATGATCAAAATTATCATCACAAGATCTTCATGTTGTTCTCCTACTTCTCTTGTGAGTGTTCTAAGTTATTCTCAGCTCATGATTCTCAATAAACTCAATTTTAACTCCTTCACTCTCTTAAATATTTTTATTTTTATACATATGTCACCACAAATAATATTCTCTATATTTAGAATATAGAAAATATACAAATAATTTAGTTCCCATGATATCTTATTTACTTATCTCATTTTTAGTACTTAGGAGTTCTCCCACAATATCCTTGTTGTTTTTATATTCAACAGATGGATCTTATTAAATGATAAGAGTGATATTTTTTTTTATTTTTTTCTCATTCACCACTCTCATTGTCTAAGATAAAAGTATCTTCATGATTATTTTTGCTGGGTTGGGATTATCTTAATCTACATCTCAAAATAATTCAATTGAAATCTATAAATTAAAAAACTCTTCACTAATGTAGGAAAATATCATATAAAACCAGATTACAACATACCTCATTTTTTTGGTGTGAAAACTTATAAAAATTCAGTAAACTCCAACTCACATGAATATTTAAAAACATTCATTTGAACTAATATTCCTCATTTAATTGAATAAGAATCAAAAATATCTTGTGACATTTATAAATAGTAAAGAACAACTTCAAAATCTTCACACTCATTTCTAGATGTAGGATTAATTTATTTATCATAGATTAATCCATCTCTCATTTTCCAATTTTCTCAGATAGTCAAATCAAATCGAAATTTTCTTGTGACAATTTAAACCCTAAAGATCACCACATGCATTATATGACTTTATTATCACTTCTAATCACAATATAGAATATCAAGTATTCTTATTTGAAATTACCAAACATTGAACATGGATCTACTCCATATTTTATCTCATTAACCATCCTCAGACAAAGTTTGGATCATGAATCTTTAAGGTTTTAATATAGTACAATTCATCAAATTTATTTAAGTGTTGATGTTTTTAGAATTAAAAGTTCATGCTAACACATCCATAAATCATGTTATACATAGAGGATTCATGATTATTCTACACTTTTTATTTTTCCACAAAAAAATTGTGTATACATAGATGCAAGATTATCCTTAAGAAGCAACTCATCCTTGTAAAATTAAATTTTTTATGCTTATGTAATGGAGTTCATGTTTAAAAAAAATAAAAATGTTGTTTACACAAGGAAAAATGAAATTTATACAAATAATGGATCCTCCTTATACAAATCAACATGATGTTTATGCATAATTCCTCTGCCTCATAATAACTCAAATGTAGAATCCCAAACTTAGACAAATTTAAACATTAAAATCAAAATTCTAGAATTGTTCAAGTAAGATTATATTATATTCAAATAAACTTAGTGTTATTTCAAATACTTTAGAACTCTTCAAAAAACATCAAAACACTTCTAGGAATTTATATAAATTTATAAAAATCTTTATCTCTATTACCAAGCACTCTTGCAACATATTAACACTCAAGTTAGACTATCTTCTAGAACCTTCATTGTATTTGTAATTTTAGTCTCGTTCCAGCCTTTAAAACATTCATCCATAGGATATTGATCACTATATTAAATATTCTCCATTTATAATATTCCTTGGATGACATCTCCATAACTTGAGTATTCTATCACCACAATCAATTAGAATTTAACACATTTTATTGATAAATCTTGAAGATGTTTACAATATCTAACTTCTTCAATTATATCAATTATTGTAAGGGGATACTCATATAACACGCAACTATTCTAACTTTCTTGGATAATAAAATAATGTTTCTTCTTTTCCTGATCAATATAGACTAACACCATTCAAATTAACCCACAAGATGTATGGGTAGCTTCTCCAAGTTCTTTGGGTATAATCTGACTCCATAACCCATGATTTCCAAGATATGTATTAGCATGGTCATGAGAATGTGGGGAGCTGAACTATATGATAATTATTTAATAAGTCTTGGGAATAAAGATTTAGGAACCTCAAAATAGTATTATAATCATGGGAATTTCTTTTAGCATGATTAAGACACATTATTAAATACCAATTAGGGTATATGAAAAGGATAGGAGAAATAAATGTGTGATCTATACATAAAAGTCATTTCTTTAAGAAATAGGAGTTAAAAATGAGAAATAGAGAATATAAATATATTTGGAAGTGAAAGAGTGTGTGTGAGAAAAATAGAGCTGTGATTGCACACATTTTAATATTTTTCTTCACCTGAGCTTACAATATTGTGAAAAGAAAAAGAATCAAATGATTGGAGAGTTTTCATGTAATGAGTAAGAAATGATGGGGTGCATTATTCTTATGATCAATAGTTATATTTATTGAATAAAGTGTGTATATTTAGTTCTATATATCTATTTGGATTGAGATAATTATATTCATCTATTTCTAATGAAACTTAAAAATTCAAGTGATCTTTATCATTTGTTTAAACTCATTATATCTAGTGAGATATTGAGAATAACTAGTGGGATGATGTGTAAAAGTAGTAGTGGGATGTTGTGAAACTGTAGGTGAAGGGTGATTCATCCATATCCATTGTAATTTGGTGATTTAATTATAGTAGAATATATATAGACATAATATAATTTTTTATAGAAATGATTAGGCTTACACATTGTTGACAAACCTTATAAAAATTATTATGGGCCTTGTTAGATTTACTTTCAATATTTTTGTGTAATATTGGGAGTAATGTTTTAAGTGAGAGAATTAGATATTAAATACTCACAAGTGTTAATTTCAAGAACAAGAATAAATAGCCAACGAGCCCGTACCCGAGTGGTAAGGGCTACTGCTTGGCATCCAAGAGACCTGGGTTCAAAACCGGGTGGAGGCGAATTTACGGGTTACTGTAGGAGTACTGTAGCAGTCATTGTAGTAGGACTGTAGCAGTTACTATAGTAGTTAATATTTGGTACTGTAGCAGCCAGAACTATTCACCTGGTTTGGGCCTTCGGGCCACCGGTTTGGGCCTACGGGTCTCCAGGGCCTTCGGGTCCTCGAAGTCCTTTGGGACACAGGGCCTTCGGGTCATGTAGACCATGGAGTTGCCCAGTTCACATAGAACATGCCCCAGAAGAGGATCAAGAGCAACATGAGTTGCAGCCACCAGATGCAGAGCTAACCAGATTGGAATAATGAGAGGGTATGGCAGCAGCCATCAAGACCGAGCACCGTGTAGCTTTGTATGGGGTAATGCTAGCCGATCAACAATGCAAGGTGGGGAGCTAAGGAGATCAATGATGCAAGACACTGGGGAGGGGCAGTTCTAGTGGGCTGGGCCTACGGGTCATGTAATGGGCATGATATGCCTCTAGGCCTTCAGGTCATGTATTGCGGGTCATGTCAGGCCTTGTGACTTGGGCCTACGGGTCATTTACGGGTTCCCCTTAAACCCTTAAAAGGGGGATTATCTATAATAAAATAAAAAAGAAGGCATTCGGTCCATTTGGGTAGAACAAGAATAAATAGTTAAGAGGAAAAGTCTACACTAATTCACCCTATTCTTAGTGTGGCCATATAATTCATTGGCTCTAGTAATTGGTATCAGAGCCCAAGGTTTCCTCTATCAGACTCTCTTAGTGGATTAAATAATGGAAAACATAAACTCTATGAAAATTAGAGGAGTGGAAATATTTTATGGAGAAAATTTCTTTTTCTAGAAAAACAATATGATTTTTTATTTATTATCACTTGGTCTTGAAGTACTTGATGCAACTATAATCAGTTTTCCATTTATTCAAATAGGTGATCATATGACCCTTTGTAAGATCCTGACCTTTTTTAGAGATGTATTGAGCTCATTTATAGGTATTAATTTTTCCTCTTTTTGAGTATATATTATTTTATTTTTACCTTGGGGATTTGTTGGGTGAAATTGGAGAATTTTGTAAGGAAGTGGGGCAATGCACGGTTGGCACACAATTTTCCTAAATCATGCACCCAGGCCAAAAAACCATGTGAACCCAAACAGAGGGGATTCATGTGGCTGGAATAGGGGTTTTCAAACCATGTTCCCTTATAGTATTACTCATGGAACACCCTGAGCGGAGGCACATAGTTTGGGAAAATCATGTGGTCCATACAGGAAACCGCACATGTGGAAAATTCAACCCCTAAAAATTACTTTAAAAAGTTATAAACCCCCCAGACTTCACCCAAAGTCAACCCAACTCAACCCTAAACAATTTATCTCATTTTAGAGGCTCCCAGATGGATTCCAAGGCCTCTTAACCTTCATTCTTGATGAATCAATGATTCATTGACAGATCTTCACCTCTCTTGGTAAGAGATTCTCATATCTTATGGTTTCTTCGCTCCCTCCCATATTTATCTCATCCTTTTAAGGGATGTTTTTTTATGTTGGTAATGGATATAGATCTAGGTTTTCATGGATATAATCCACTTTATCTTGGATCTAGTTTTCAAATAAAGATCTCATTCTTTATCATGGTCTTGGTTGTTCTGCTTTAGTTGGGGATTTACATTGGCAAGTATTTGTCAATGATATTGAGGTAGGTGGTATAAATTTAAAATCACATAGTATTGATTTAAATTACATGTATATAATTTTGAAAATTTAAATTTCCATGATTGGGAAATTACAACAAAAATTGATTTGATTTAGTTTAATTTTCATGTGAAATTGAATTGGGTTAAAATTGGGGCAATTGAAATTGGTAGAATTGGATTAATTAATTTTTTTAATTAATTAGTGGAAAATTTTGATTGTGTAATTGTTTGGATTTTGTGATTTTTTAATTAGGATGTAAATGTGATTATAAATTAATTGATAATTATAATTATAAGACAATTAGCTTAACCTCAGTGAGTTAATGAATTATATGATTTAAAGAATTTAAAATGGTTGAATGGTGAATTTTTCATATTCTTATGTGTGATTAAATTGAAGAACCATGTTGTTGTGATAAATTGTAATGGTATACTATGATGTGAAATGCTGATAAAGGGTTAATGTTTATTATCTTTGGTTGATGTGATATATGAGTGATTGATTGATATATGAGTGTGAGACATAGACTGATGCTCTAAATACCCATATGTGATTGACTGATATACGAGTGTGGGACACAAATTGATGTTCCAAATACCCATATGTGATTGACTGATAAATGAGGTGTGAGATAGGGACTGATGCTCTAAATACTCATAGGGATCTAAACATAGCGTTCCAGGAACAAAATGTTGTCATTGGATTATGGTGTCAAATATCCATAATATGAATTGAAATTAAATAGATAATGAAATCCCATGTGTTATAATGATTTTTTATTTGAATACGTGTTACAGTTTAGAATCTACCATGGGACGAAGTAGGTATTGAAGGTTCAGGTGTCCTCGGGAACCCAAAAGTTTATGTGGTAAAATAAATAATAATTAAATATATGTAAACTTTTTTACTTAAACGCTTGTATTTTATAAAACTGAATACACTGTTACTGAATAGATATTATTTTAGATGCCATTGGTGGTGGCCGACTATGTTGTAATCACACCCTACTCAGGCTGTCTGATCGATACCCGAATAAAATTCAGGGTTGTAGGCCAGGATAAGGGTAAGATCCCTATGTTAGATGGTTGAGTTGGGATGAAGCATAGATGAGGTAACTAGACATGGTGTTGAAACTCACTTGTATTTTTAGTGTGTTTATTTTGGGTTTTGAATTTGACACTTTACACGTATTTTGGAATTAAATATCTATGAATATAGTTTTGGATATTGTATTCCTATTTTTTCCATCATGTGATACTAGATTATTCTAGTTATGGTTATTTTATTTGGTTAATTTTTATTTATTTCTATAGTTGTGCTACTTTGATAAAGAGGGTATAATCTCCCCATGATTGATATTAAACCCTCTCTATTATTTAGTATCTTTTGGCATATGAAGATAATTCCTGAGGTCACGTAACTGATCGTCTTGGGGAACTGTTGTGTGACACCCGATTTTAGGATGTTACAAAGTGGTATCAAAGTTGGTTTTATGTTCTTTCCTTTTGTATTAGTATATGGGAAAGATAGACAAGAGACTAGGAAGAGTTAGCCCTTGTACGTGAGTTCATGTATGGGAGTAGCTAACCCATGTATGAGGGTAAAAGATAAGTACCCAAGGTGGGATTCTTGTTATTGGTTTGTGTTGTTATAGTTGGATGTTGTTTCATATTGAGTGATGCACTTGTTTTGTGACGTGATCATTATTTCTAAGATTTTATGAGATTTGACTCATGTCCTAGTGTAGAATGATATTTGAGTATGCATTCATCATTCTAGAGGCATTGGATTAATTGTGACATGCATCATTTTAGGCACACATGGGAAAACCAGTTTTTGGGTAAGTTTTTGGATTTGAAATTATTTCCTTACTTGTGTAAACTTTAATGAAAAAGGTGCCTAATGTGAACTTAAAATTTGTTAAATGATGAAATATGTGAATAGATGGGTGTCTAATAAGACTTGAATAATGGTAATGTGTTTACCCTTTGTTAACCTAGACCTAGATGAGGGATAATTAAGGGTAGTAATAGAGCCTTAGTTTTGACCATGTGGTGGGGTTTGGGGGAATGAATTATTATGGATTATTAGGATTCCCTCTCACATAAATGTGATAATTTTGTGAGATGTTTCCAAATATTTTTTTGGAATTATAGAGACATGCATCCATAATTATTCTTGTTGAGAGGACGATACAAGGTTATGGCTGTAGATGACCTACCGATAGTGGGACCTAAGGTACCAGTGGTGCCGAGTGAGGAAGTTGGAGAGTAGTTTTATGAAAAATTTGTTCACTTTATATAGTTTATAGAAAGATACCAAGGGTGGGTTTTGAAAAGTATGTTAGACCTAACTTGGGAGTTTCAGTTACAACACCCTACAATGTTTACCTGAGAGGGTGGACCCGAGGCAGTTGAGTTATGGATTGAATGTATTCAGACTATACTTGACCATTTGGATACTCTTGATGAAAATAGAGACAAATTGGATACTTACATGTTATGTGGTAAAGAAAAGTGTTGTTGGGACATCCAGACTTGGTATAAATAGATGATGACTATGGAGTGGAAGGAATTTCTGAAGAAGTTCTTAGATAAATTTTACCCAAAGATGCTCAGATAGGAGAGAGAAGCTGAGTTTATGAGGTTGAATTCAGGGAGTATGTCCATTATGGAATATTCTGGTCACTTTATAGATTTTAAGTGATTTATTATAGCATTTTTGGTGGATGAGACTACTATAGAAAATCAGTTTATGGATGGGATAAAGTGTGAAGTTAAGTTCTAGGAGAATATATTTCAGCTGAAAATGTTTTTTGAATAAGTGAATTAGGATATCATATTTGAGGGGAACCTAAAGGAGGATTCTAGTGGAGGTTATGTGGTTTCTAAAAGACAATCAAAAGGTATTAATTTTGAGTGAAATAATCATCATTATGAGAATGTTGACTAGGGAAGTGGAAATCAGAGTGGTTAGGGGGAAGGATCACTTACACAGGATCTTACTTGATTAATCTTTCACTAGTGTGGTAGGTCGAGTCACTTTTGTAGATATTTACTCTAACCACCATTAGAGTGAAGATCTTGTGGTAGGATGGTAGATCTAAAAAGGTTCTTTAAGAACCCACAAAAAATGTGTAATGATATAAAATATTGATAGAACCAGAGTACTAGAAGGGGGTCTTGTAGCCTATATCAATCTCATAGTTAGAGTTCTATTGGCCATGGAGGTCGAGGTAGTGGATGGGGTGCTTCTAGGAAAAAGTTCCCTTATTAGTAGAGTGGTGAAGCTCAAGGTACTCAAATTGTAACATAGGTAAGAGGGGAAAGATAGTTTCATGTAGTTTAGCCTACACTTGTGGATAGCGAGGCTAGACCCCAAATAGTTAGAGGTACTATTCTTGTAGATTCTATTCTAGCTAGTGCCATATTTTACAATGGTGCATCTCATTATTTTATATCTACATAAATTTTGAATGGGTTAATTTTTTCAGTTGAGTAATGAAGATTGATACACTTTTGGGAGTACGATCGAGATACATATATTTGTGAAAGGGGTATTCTCTGAAGGTTGGAGAGTATTGTTTTCTTTGGGATCTATGCATTCTAGATATTTTTGGATTTGACCTGATTATATAATGGATTGCTTAGTGGTATATTGATCCCATATAGATTATTACCATAGGAGAGTGAATTTTACATCTCTGGAGGGTGACAATTATATACATCATGGGGATTGGTATATAAAGGCGGGCTAAGTGAGATCAGTTCATCAATAATTGGTGGATATCACCACATAGGATTCAATTATTTTGATAGATTATAGAGGTGTAAATCATGAAGTATTTCCACCCATAGTGGACATATTCTAGGATGTGTTCTCTGAGTACTTCTTAGGGATTCCACCTGATAGAGAAGTGAAATTTATAATTGATCTCATGTCGGGGTTTGATCTATTTTCTATTCCACCTTACAGAATGGAACCAATAGAGCTTCAAAAGCTTAAGACTCAACTAGAAGAGTTGATGTATAAGGGGTTTATCCATATGAGTACGTCACCTTGGGGTTCTCCAGTTTTGTTTTCAAAGAAGGCTGATGGAACCTTGTGCTTGTCTGCTGATTGCCAGAAGTTGAACACGATAAATATAAAGATCCGGTATCCTATTTTGTGTATCGATGATCTATTTGGAAAGTTAAGGGGAGATTGTGTTTTTTACAAGATTTAATTGAGATTAGGGTATCATCATTTTAGAGTTTTAGCTTTTGATATACCTTGGACTACTTTCAGAAGAAGGTATTGCTTGTTTGAGTTTTTTCGTGATGCTATTTGAGTTGATGAATGCTCCTGTAGTGTTTATGGCCTTGATGAACTGAATCTTCCATACATACTTGGACTAGTTTGTTTTTGGGTTTGTGGATGAAATCTTGATGTAATCCAAGACTCATGACGATCATGCCCAATATCTTGACATTATTCTGAATACACTGAGAGAGCATCGTCGATACACCAAGATATATAAGTTCCAATTACGGAATGATCAGATACACTTTTTTGGTCACATAATCTCAGAAGAAGGTGTGTAAGAGGACCCAAAGAAGGTAAAAATAGTTCTTTCTTGGAATCATCCCAATAATGTTTTTTATATCCACAGTTTTATGGGGTTAGCAGGTTATTATCAGAGGTTCCTCCAAGACTTTCTACTTGGAATCACCTCTTTTGGGAATGACCAATAAGGGGATAAAGTTTTAGTGGTCTCGATCACATGAGTATTCTTTCCACGAGCTAAATAATCATTTAACTACTACAATAATATTGATCCTACCCGATCCATGTGAGGAGTATACGATGTTTTTGTGATGCTTCAGGGATAGGACTTTAAGTAGTGTTGATGTAGAGAGATATAGTTGTAGCGTATGGGTCATGAAAGTTGAGGACACATGAATGGAACTACCCTATGCATGATCTCTACCTGGAAACTGTGGTTTATGACTTTAAGTGTTAGTAGCATTATCTTTTGGGTGAATATTTTACTATATATAATGATCACAAGATCCTAAAGTATATATTTTTTAATTGGAATTTGAATCTCCGACAGTGGATTTGGGTTGAGTATATGAATTTATTTGGCTTTAATATAGCATATACTCTAGGGAAGGGAAATAATGTAGATGATTCTTTAAATAGGAAAAACCTGACCCATGAAGTTCATGAGTCTAGTGATGAGTGGAAGATGATGAAATTGTTGGATGAGATGTATGTTTTGGTTCAGGAGAGCCAAGATCAGATGACTCTCATATCCGTAATAGTGAAGTCTACACTTTTATGTCAGATCAAGGAAAATAAATATTAGGATATGGAATGTTTGTGCTTGAGGAAAATTCTTGAAGGTGGAGAGTCACCTTTCGATTAGATTATAGATGAGGATGAGATCATCTATATATGAGGATATATTCTTGTCTCTACTTGTATGAAGGAGGATATTATGATTGAATTTAATGCCTTTAAGTGGGTGGTGCATCCAGGTGTACCCAAAATGTACCATGACCTATGAAAACAATATTGGTGGACATGCATGAAAAAAGAAATTACAGGGTGTGTGACACGGTGGTACACCTATCAACATGTTAAGGATGAGCATCAAAGACCTGGGGGTTTACTACAACCATTTACCATTCCAGAATGGAAGTGTGATGATGTTACCATGGACTTTATGATGGTTTTTCTGATGATTCCTTGGAATAATGATTCTATTTAGGTTATTGTGGACCGGTTGGGCAATATTAGTGCATTTGTTACCTATATGTGAGACCCTCCCAGTGGATCAGTTGGAAGATTTTTATGTTCAGGGGATATTCCATCTGTACAGGGTGTCAAAGAGTATAGTTTCATACCATGAGTCATGTTTTACTTAACACTTCTCGTAGGTCCTGGAGAAGGTTCTTGGCACACAGGTTTTACTGAGTGTGAAATTCCACCCACATATAGATGGATAGTCAGAACATACTATATAGGTGCTTGAGGATATTCTTTAGGCACATGTAATAGACTTTTTAGGGTCTTGGGAGAAGAACCTAGATTTGGTGGAGTTATCCTATAACAACAATTATCAAGAAACTGTAAAGATGGAACCACCTGAGGCACTCTATAGTAGGCCTTGAAAATCACCTCTATATTGGATGGAGGTAGGTGAGTCAAAGTTATTGGGACCAAGTCTCGTGTGTGAGACATTAGAGAAGGTTCAAATAATTTGGAATCCTATGGATATGACCCAAAGTAGACATAAGTATTATCCTGATAGATTCTGAAGACCCTTAGAGTTTTCATAGTTTGATCATGTAGTCCTTCATGCATGACCTAGATTGTGTCACCACAGGATACAGAGACCGGGAAAGTTGGCACCCAGGTTTGTTGGACCATTTGAGGTTGTGGATAGAATAGGTTAAGTTGTGTACTAATTGGATCATCCATAGAGGTACAATGATATGTACGATATGTTTCATGTGTCATAGCTTCGACAGTATCACCCTGACCCTTATCATGTTATTGATGTGGATGATGTTGAACTTGATACTAATGCATCCTTTGTGGAGTATCCAATACATGTGTTGGATTATAAAGATAAAGTGTTATAGGGAAATAACATGTCGATTGTTCTTGTATTATTGAAAAATGGTAATTTTTAGGAGGAAAATTGTGAGAGATAAGAAGATATGTGTGCTTAGTGGCCCGATTTTTTTACCTCGGAATCTTAGAGATGCTTGAGAGTACAACTCGAGGATGATCTATTGTAAGGTGGGGAGATTGTAAGATCATAACTATTTATAGAGATGAATAAGAATCATTTATAGGTATTGTTTTTGCTATGTTTTGGGTATATATTGTTTAGGTTTTACCTTGGGTATTTTTTGGGTGAAATTGTAGAATTTTGTATGGAAGTGGGGTAGTGCATGGTTAGCGCATGGTTTTCCCAAACCGTGCACCCAGGCCAGAAAATCGTGCAATCCCAAATAGAGGGGATTCACATGGTTGCAAAAAATTTATCAAACTATGAACCCTTCGAGTAGTAACTTTGAAACTCCCTGATAGGAGGTGCACAATTTGGCACACGATTAGGGAAAACCATGCGCCCCGTACAGGAAATCGTGAACACAGAAAATTAAAACCCCGAAAATTAGATTAAAAATTCACAAACCCCCATACTTCACCCAAAGTTAACCCAACTTGACCCTAAATGATTTATCTCAATTTAAAAGACTTAAAAATAGATTCTAAGGCCTTATTAACTCTTTTCATGATGAATCAAAGATCTGTTGATAAATCTTCACCTCTCCTGGTAAGAGATTCTCATCCCATATGGTTTCCTCCCTCTCTCCCTTATTTCTTTCATACTTTGAAGAGATTTTTTACTATATTGATAATGGATCTAGATTTAGGTTTTAATGTATATAATATACTTGATCTTGGATATAGGTTTCGTATCTATATCTCATTCTTCATCATGATCTTGGTTGTTCTATTTCAATTGGGGATTTACGTTGGCGAGCATTTCTCAATGGTCTTGAGGTAGTTGGTATAAATTACAAATCACATAGTCTTGATTTAAATTACATATATATAGTTTTGAAAATTTTAATTTCCATGATTGGGAAGTTGAAATAGAAATTGAATTGATTTAGTTTAATTGATATGTGAAATTGAGTTGGGTTAAAATTGGGGCAATTGGAATTGGTGGAATTGGATTAATTAATTATGTTAATTAATTAATGGAAATTGTGATTGTGTAATTGTTTGGATTTTGGGATTGTTTAATTGTTTAGTTAATGTGATTATGGATTAATTAAAAATGAGAGTTATGAGATGGTTTGCTTAAACTTAATATGTTATATAATTTAACAAATTAAAAATGGTTTAATGGTGAATTGTTCATATTCTTCCATGTGATAAAATTGAAGAACCATGTTGTTGTGATAAATTGTAATGGTATACCATAATGTGAAATTTTGATAAAAGGGTTAATGTTTATTATCCTTGGTTAATGTGATATATGTGATATATGTGTGATTGACTGACATATGAGTGTGGTACACATACTGATAAATGGTTTTTGAGATAGGGATTGATGGTCTAAATACTCATGGGGTGATAGACATGGAATTCGAGGCCCAAAATGTTGGCATTGGACTATGGTTACAAAATAGACATAACATGAATGGAAATGAAATGAATAATTAAATACCATGTGTTATAATGATTTTTTATTTTAATATGTGTTATGTTTTAGACTCTAAAATAGGATAAATCAGGTATTAAAGGTTTGGGTGTCCTCAAGTACCTGAGAGTTTATGTGGTTAAATAACGAATAATTGAATATATGCAAACTGTTTACTTAAATGTTTGTATTTTATTCTTTATACTACTACATACACTGTTATTGACTGCATTTTATTTTAGTTTTTATTGGTGGTTTCCTACTTAATTGTACTAAAACCTTACTCAGGATTCTTGATTGGTACCTAAATAAACTTCATGGTTGTAGGTTAGTATAAGAGAAAGAGCCCAATGTTAGATTGTTGAGTTGGTATGGAGTGTGGAAAAGGGAACCAAACATGGTGTTGGAACCCACTTGGAGTTTTTTGTGTCTTTATTTTGGGTTTTGAATTTAACACTTGAAATGTATTTTGGAATGAAATATCTATTTCTTGAGTTTTGGATATTTTATTCCTATTTTTTTTATTATGTGATACTAGTATTTTTTTGATTTTGGTTATATTATATGTCTATTTTTTATTTATTTTCATAGTCATTATTCTTTGATAAAGAGGGTATAGTATCCCCATGATCAATATCAGACCCCCACTACTAGTCGATAGCCTTTGGAATATGGGGAGGCACGCTTGAGGTAATATAACCAACCAGCTCAGAGTAATGATTTTTGAAACCTAGGTTGGGATGTTACATCCTTACCGATAATATGAATCTTAAATTAAATAGTAAATCAAAGGAATATTATTCTTATATCTCTTTGAGAGAAAGTGTTTGTTGGTCAGAGTTTATACTCAAGAGGGGGGTGAATTGAGTTCCAATTAAAATTTCTGTTAAAAATATTTCTCTTAAAAATCCACCAAATTAAAAACAAAGTTAAACTTTAGTGAATCTATACAGAGTGTAAAGGTTCAATCAGTTTCTCAAAGATTGATTAGGTCTCAGTTAACTTAATCTGAATATTAAATAAACCTTTTAAACTGAATTACTGATTTATAATAAGTATAAACACTTGCTAATTTAACTATCAAAGTAGCTTTAAAATAGTTTTTTATTTCAAAGTAGTAGCAGCGGAATATGTAAAATATATATGTAATACTTATAGACCTAAAATAAAAGCATAGAAAAGTTAACCAAGAGGTTCAGTCTCAAGCCGAGATTTAGTCCTCTCAACAATTTATATAAATTGATCCACACCATGGATTGGGGTTAAACAACAGTACACTACTGTCCATGTACAAAGACCTCTACCACAGTTCTTCGTGGGAAAACAAACAACCACACACAGGCTATTCAGGTCTTACTCGACCTCTACCACCATCCGCAGTAAAAAAAAAGAGTTATAGAGTTTGAGTGAGGATTTAAGAATCCTCCGGTTTAGCATAGGAGACAATGTGTGTGTAAAATAAACATGGTACACACACTGCTCAAAATGTAAAGATAGAGTCACTAAAGGAAGAATGTATCAGAGTTTAGAACACTCTAGTGATTGGTAGTGCAGCTATAGACTCGTTGGATTTAGCAGAGATGATTCTGAGTCCTGTGGTTTTGCTGTTAAAAACAGAGTATCGTGATTCAGCTTGATGTCCTTCACAGGCAACTGAGTTCTCTGATTTCTAGTGTTCTTCGTATGTTCTTCAGTAGTGCTGGATTACGTGCATAAGAATTTTCTTTAGATCTTGAAAATGCCCCTTATTCCACTTTTTTGCATGTTCTTCAGTCTCTCATGTATATTCATGGAAGAATTCTCTCTTTTTTCCTTTTCACGCATCCATTTCTTTTACTGCAGCTCGATCTTCATTTTTATTCCCCGAGCTCTGGCAATGGGAATGATTACCTTTCCATAGGTACGAGGTACGGTCTCCTGACATGCCAACAACTAACAATAAATATCATTAATTGCATTAAAAACATTAATTATGACCATTAGAATTAAATAAGAATTTATAGAGATTCAAACAGTTTTCATGACTATCGGTGAGTCATGAGATCAGTGAGACATTTTGAATCTGCATCAGTTTCGGTTGCATCGGCATCGATATCTTAGCATCGGTGTCTTAGCATCAGTGTCTTAGCATCAGTAGCTTAGCATCAGTAGATTAGCATCGGTAAATTAGCATCAACATTTCATCATTGATAGATTAGCATCGGTATCTCAGCATCAGTAGATTAGCATCGGTAGATTAGCATCAGAATCTTAGCATCGGTAGATTAACATCGGTGTCACTTTGGACCTTTGATAGTTAATGGTGAGACCGTTCATCATCGGTGCGACTGTTCATCATCGGTGCGACCGTTCATCATCGGTGCGACGGTTCATCATCAGTGCGACCGTTCATCATCGGTGAGACCGTTCATGATCGGTGTGACCGTTCATCATCGGTGCGACCGTTCATCATCGGTGACTCGGGAAAATGACTATCGGTGAGTCAAGACATGGAATTCTTACAAAATTTCTGTTCAATCCAGAATACTTCCAGGTCAACCATAACTATTCATTGATCATTGATAAACATTTGTAGATATTATTTAAACAACTTTAGAACAAGTTGATCAAAAGACTAAAAGGAAATAAATGAAACTAAGATTTGTGATTATTAAAACACCCATTCCACAGAGAGTTCAAAAATCTCCCCCTTTTTGATAATCACAATTCAATGTAATAAATGAAGAGAGAATACAGTATGCCATTCATTATGCTCCCCCTATAAAGAAGAACATATAAAATAAGGTAAAACATGGTTAGAATAGAAATCAGAACATATATATAACTGAGGCATTCTCTTCTTTTAACATTTCTCCCCCTGTGTATACATGCATCTGATAAATAGCCAGCATGGTCTCGTATGGACATTCAGGTCACCCATCTAGACATGATGCATCCAGAGTTCGCATATGCATGCATGATTCACCTGTTTTCTCTCCGTGATTTCTCTCCCCCTTTGGGATTATCAAAAAGAAGAGATAAAGAAAGATAAGAAAGAATATTTCATACCAACAAAGAGTACACATATTACAAACAAAAGGGAATAGTTCAGGAAAACAAACACCCTATCAAAAATTGATTGTAACAGCTATTTCTTGGGGTGCAAGGGAGATTTCCCATTAGCAGTAGGAGTAATTGAAGGTCTAGAAGGTTGTTGGGTGGAAGGTGGAATTGGATTTATGGAGAAAGTAGGTAGGACGGCCCAAGATGGATGAACTGCGGGTTCCAAGGTCACTTGTTGCGAAGAAGGTCGTTCTGAAGGTTGCTGTTGAAAGACTGGTCTAATACTGGAAAGAGCTTGAGAAACAGACATTTGGCCGGGAGCAACATCTGATGATTGTAGGGTCTCAGCTGTAGAAAAAACAATGGCTTTTTCTTGCACATGAAGGTAGGGTTTTAGAAAGTTGATGAAGTCCTGAATGACTTCTCCACCGTACTTCATGGATTTTTTAAAATCATCCTTATTTTGCATGAAATTTTCTAAAGTGGGGGTAAAATATTTTAACTACTGAACTTGAGCTTTAAAATATTGAGTCACTGGAGGGAGTGTAAAATTATCAGCCAGTACTCTAAAATGATGATTCAACTCATGCTTTATGTAGATCTTAGAGAAATAATGATCAAATTTCTCATTAATCTCCTTTTGAGCTTTTGTAGCATCAGCCGAATACAACTATACCATTTTATGCACCTGATCACTATGATCTTTCATTTTCTTCAAAGAATCTAAATCTAAAATCTTCCCAAGAGCTTCCAGATCTTCTCTAACAACATCTCTTAAGGTGTCTAATTCATGACCAGTGATCTTGGTCACTTTGGCATTGCTATCCTGAGCAAAAACTTGAGTAATATCAGCTTTTAACTTCCTCAAATATGCTTTCTTCAAATGTTATATCAGATTTATTAAAACTTACATCATACCAGAGATGGTTGTTCTGAACTCACCTGATAGAGAAACAAGATTTCTGCCTAACTCCGTAAGTGTTTGATTCAAAGAGGTAATATGCCTGCCAATCGATTCACTGTAATTGCACAGGTCTGGTTTGATAAGGCTTGCCACTCTTTGAGCCAAATAATTCATAGTAGCATCAGATAAAGTCAAGGGAGTAGGAGCAGGAATATGAGATAACTCACTTTTCACAGTCTCCCTAACAACTTAAATCAATTCAATCTTGAAATTATCAAAATCTGACTGAGAAACTGCCGAATCAGGTCTACCTTGAGATACTGAAGGATCAGGTCTGACCTCTGTTCTTTGCAAAAAATCGACAACAAGTTGATCCTTAACGGAATCACTTATGCCTGCAAGATCCACTTCTACATCTTCCTATTCCTCTGGGTAGTCCAATCCTAGAACAGCAAGACCTGGATGCTCTTCCCATGCCGCTTTGCATGAAGGGTATACAGGTTTCACAAACTGAGCTTGTCCAGAATTTTTAGGAAGGATTTCTCCATCCTTATCACTCTCCAACTGTTCTATCCTCTTAGCCTCAGGGACATTTTCTTGCTCAATAGGTTGGGGTTGAGAATCATCTAGAATCACATTATTACCTTCAATAGGTCAAGCATCAACATCATCATCATCAGCATCATCACCATTACTTTCACTGTCACAACTACTACCATCACCATCAGCATCACCCTTATCACCATTACCACCTTCATCATCATCACCATTAACTGATCTCTCACTAGAACTATCTATACTTCTGGATTCATACTCCATAGAAGTTTATTCAGTAGTCTTTCCTTCTTCTTCATCATCTAAAAGTGGTTCAATTTCTAGAAAATTGAGAGGAGGACTTGTAGAACCAAATTCCATCCTTCTTCTATTTGGGATAACCGTATCAGGATCACTCCTTTCATCAGGAGATGATTCAACCTCTTCTTCAGCATTTAGATTCTCATCATCATCATCTTCTTCTTCTGTTCCTTTCTTACTGGATTCACCAGTTTATTTAGGAACAACCACTTCCTCTTCTTCATCCGAATAGATCACTTCCTCACCAGGTTTTAAGCTAGGATCTCTTACTTCCCTTGGTCTCCTTGGATGATCAGTAGGATTGAAGGACTCATATAACTTTTCTTCATCAGAAACCCAATATTTCTTCCATGGGTTCCAATTGATTTTCATTCTCTTACAAATAACTTTGTTGAAACAAAAGCTAACTGATAAGATACACTCATCTCCATCATCCACACAGCCTAAGAATTTTATCATGGAAGAAATCTGTTTAGAATAAAATAGAGTAGTATCTTTCTTTGAAGGTTTTATCATCTCAACAATATGCTCGGAAAAATATCTACATAAATTAATATTTTCACCATTCATCAAAAGAAATAGCAGAAAAACATCTTGATACTTTACTACAGAAAAATAACCTTTTCTTGGACATACTTGATGTTGAATAAATTTGAATAGGATTTTGTTCTCACCATCCAACTCAGCAGCAATTATCCTTCGTGATTCAGAATTCCTAGTCAAAAACTCCAGGGCTAGCTCATAAGAAAAGTAATCAGTTGTGGGAGGAATATTACCAGAATATTCCTCGTATATTCCACTGTGAGGTACTCCTAGACATTTAGCCCATTGTTTTGATGAAAACGTAATCTTTTTCCCTTTTACTATAGAAGATAGTCTCGCAGCCTCTACTCTGTCCAAATCTATATCCAGGTTCAAGTAGAACTTGTGCACCAGCTTCGGGTAAAAGACTCTATCATTATTACAGAACCACTCCTTCTAGCCTTGAGTTTCCAACACTTTCAAGAGAACGAACATTCTAGATAAAACCCATTTTGAACAAATTTCCTTTTCAGATATAACTTCTCATTTTTATAGCTCCGAGTTCACAGACCTCTGCGTCATACTGCTTGACTCACCTCAAGCACACTTGACAAGTGAAGTTCCTTCAGATTCCTTGATCTGTCTCTTTTGATTGACCATTTTGAGGTTTTGAGACAATCGAGAGGCTTGGAAAGATTCAAAAGGCTCGGGTTACAGAGAAGAGAGGAGAGAGTTCGGCGGGAAATGGAAGGTCAACAGTCTTTAGAGAATAGAACAACCGCATGTCATTATTTGTATCATTTAGGGTTATAAATAATAAAATATCGATTAAGTAAAACAAAGTCATTTTAAACAGACAAAAATAATTTTGAAAAAATAGTACGACCCAATCGGTAGCACTAACTGTCATGATAGATCGGTTTGACAGATCAGTTTGACAGATCGGTTTCACAGATCAGTTTCACAGATCAGTTTGACAGATCGGTTTCACAGATCAGTTTGACAGATCGGTTTCACAGATCGATTTGACAGATCGGTTTCATAGATCGGTTTGACAGATCGGTTTGACAGATCGGTTTGATAGATCAGTTTGACAGATCGGTTTGACAGATCGGTTTGACAGATCAGTTTCACATATCGGTTTGACAGATCGGTTTCACAGATCTATTATACCTAACTCTTGTTTAATCAAGTTTAACCTTTCACAATTTAAGGGATTGGTGAAAATATCGGCTAATTGATGTTCAGTTCCTATAAACTCAAGAGTAATATCACCTTTTTGGTAGTGATCTCTCAAAAAGTGATGTCTGACATCAATGTGTTTGGTTCTAGAGTGAGACACAAGGTTCTTTGAAATGTTAATTGCACTAGTGTTATCACAGTTAATTGAAATATGTTTAAAATCGTATCCATAGTCCAAAAGCGTGTGTTTCATCCATAGAATTTGTGCACAACAACTTCCAGCAGCAATGTATTCTGCTTCAGCAGTAGATAATGCAACAGAGTTCTGTTTCTTACTACACCAAGATACTAAGGATTTTCCCAATAAATGACATGTTCCAGATGTGCTCTTCCTATCTAACTTGCAACCATCAAAGTCAGCATCTGAATAACTGATTAGCTCAAAAGATTGCCTTTTTGGATAAAACAACCCTAAGTTTACAGTGTGTTAAAGATACTTAAAAATTATTTAACAGCAAGTAAATGAGATTATTTCGGGTTAACTTGAAATCTTGCACACACACACACACTAAACATAATATATGGTCGACTAACAGTAAGGTATTGTAAGCTTCCAATCATACCTCTGTAATTGGTTTGATCCACTGGTTTCCCAGTTTCATCTGCATCCAATTTACAGACTGTACTCATAGGAGTATCACTTTCCTTAATACTATCCAAACCAAAACGTTTTAGAAGATCCTTCGTGTATTTACTTTGATTCAAAATAATACCATTTTCATTTCGAAAAACTTGAAATCCAAGAAAATATTTGAGTTCTCCCATTAAACTCATTTCAAATTCATTTTGCATACTCTTTGAAAATTCAGTATATAAAGAAAGTTTAGAAGATCCAAAAATAATATCATCAACATAGATTTGTACTATTAAAACATCTTTAGAAATTCTTTTAATAAAAAGAGTTGGATCAAAAATCCCTTTAGTAAAACTTTTTGAAATAATAAAATTACTTAGTCTATCATACCAAGATCTTGGAGCTTGTTTTAAGCCATATAAAGCTTTAGAATGTTTAAAAACTTGATTTGGAAAATAAGGATTAATAAATCCAGGTGATTGTTCAACAAAAACATCTTCAACAATAAAACCATTTAGAAAATCACTTTTGACATCCATTTGATATAACTTGATATTCAGATGAGCAGCATATGCAAGTAAGATCCTAATGTCTTCTAATCTAGCTACAGGTGAAAAGGTTTCATCAAAGTCTATACCTTCTTCTTTAACTATATACTTGTGAAACTAGCCTAGCTTTGTTTCTAACTATGTTTCCAGACTCATCAAATTTGTTTCTAAAAACCCATTTTGTGCCAATTGTTAAAGTGTCCTTAGGTCTGTCAACTAATTCCAAGACTTTGTTTCTTTCAAATTGATTTAAATCTTCTTGCATAGCCATTACCCAAAATTCATCATTGATAGCATCATTGACATTTTAAGGTTCTAGCTGTAAAATAAAGGCTTGATGTTCAACCTGGTTTCTTAGAGAAGCTTTAGTCTATGTCCCTCTATCAAGATTACCAACAACAACATCCAAAGGATGATTCTTTAGAATCCTTGTTGATCTAGTAAAGGTAGGACTAGAAATTTCAGGCTCTTCTCTAGGTTCAGGTTCATTAGAAGCAGATTCTGGAATAAGTCCAGAACTGGTTGTCTTTATAGCAGGTTCTTTAGATTTGTCATTAAGGTCCAGAACACTCAAATCTTCTTCAAGATTTTCAAGAGAGGTTTTAGGATGATGTGGATAAGTTTCATCAAACTTGATGCGAACAGATTCTTCCACAAATTTGGTTCTCTTATTAAAAACTCAATAGGCTTTTCTAGTTAATGAATAATCGAGAAAAATTCCTTCATCACTCTTAGAAGCAAACTTGTCCAGATTATCCTTTGTATTAAGAATAAAAACTTTGCAGCCAAAGAATCTAAAGTAACTAACTTTAGGATTTCTATTATTCCACAACTCATATGAGGTCTTCTTAAGAACAGGTCTAATTAAGACTCTATTAATGATATAACAAGCAGTATTTACAGCTTCATCCCAAAAGTAAATAGGCATGTCATACTCATTAAGCATAGTTCTAGCTATTTCTTGAAGGGTTCTATTTCTTATTTCTACTACACCATTCTGCTGAGGTGTTCTAGGAGAAGAAAAGTTATGACTATAGCCATTGTATGAGCAATAAGATTCAAAGTCTTGATTTTCAAACTCACAACCATGATCACTTCTCAGGGATTTAATCTTAAGTCCACTAAGATTTTCTACAGATTTTGAGTATTTAACAATGTAAGAACAAGCTTCACTTTTGTGAGCTAATAAGTATAACCAAGTATATCTAGAAAAGTCATCTACTAGAACATAGACATAGTGCTTCCCATTTAAACTAGAAACTCTTGATGGTCCAAACAAGTCCATGTGAACCAACTCGAGAGGTTGAGAAGTAGAAACTTCTTTCTTTGATTTAAAAGAAACTTTATGTTGCTTTCCCTTTTGACAGGGATTACAAACTTTGTCAATTGGGAATTCATGTTTAGGTAGGTCTCTAACCAAGTTCTTCCTAGTTAGTTTTCTAAGTGAATGGATGTTGTAGTGTCCTAATTTTCTGTGCCAAATCCAACACTCTATATGAAAAGCATTTAGGCAAGTAACATTTTTCTTAGCTAAAGAATTTAAATCGACTGCATAAACATTTTCATTTCTTAAGGCAGAAAATAATAAAACATTTTTAGAATTAAAAACATTACAAAAATCATTTTCAAATTTGACATTAAAACCATCATCACACAATTGAGAAATACTTAACAGATTATATTTCAGTCCATCAACAAATAAAAATTTAGAAATTCGAACCAAATCAGTGTTACCAATTTGACCTAGGCTCATGATTTTTCCTTTAGAATTATCACCAAAGGTGACATGGACTCCATCAATCTTGATTAGAGTTTTAAAACATGAGTAATCTCCAGACATGTGTCTTGAACATCCACTGTCCAAGTACCATACCTTCTTGTGATAACTCTTCAAACAGGTTTCCTACAAAACAGATTTAGATAGGAAATTATTTTGGTACCCAGATCTTCTTGGGTCCAGGAAGGTTAGAAATCAAAGTTTTTGGTACCCAAATTTGTCTTATGAATTTCATAAAAATTACAGAATCAAAATATTTTGAAAGATAAACTTTATTTGATCTATAACTATGTGAATCACTAGTTGAGGCATATAAATGTCCAGAACTAGAATTACCAGTATTCTATCCAGATTTAGGAATAAATCTATTTTTAGTAATCTGTCTCTGTCCAGGTTTGTAGCCTATTCCAGTAGTGTATTTAGGTTCCACTTTCTTTCCTAGAATTTGAGTTAGTGTATCCTTTCCATTTGTAAACTTCTCTAAGTCTCTTATAAGTTTCTCATTAGACATTTTCAGTTCAGTATTTTCCTTTAACAATTGAGCATTATTCTCTTTTTCAATAGTAAGTTCAGTTTTAACAGTTGTAGTGAGAGCATGCTGTTTCTTCAATGATTTGTATTTATCCTTAAGTTCATTGCATGTATCTTCCAGCATATTATAGTATTCAAATAATTCCTTACTAGTCATGTTTTCAGAATCAGAATCAGATTCTGCATCATCTCCAGAATAATAAGAATTTAAAACAGGAGTATCTAAGGTTACCTCAGATGTGTTTGTCATGAATCACATGTTGGCTCGATTATTTTCAGAATCAGAAATTTCAGATTCACTTGTACTATCTTCTGAAGCACTCCACGTTTCTTTCATTACTTTCTTGTACTTACTGTCCTTGTAATCATATTTCTTCTTGAATTTTATCTTTGGGCAGTCATCCTTGATGTGTCCTTTTCTTTTTCACTCGTAGTAAACAACTTCATCACTTTTATCTGGCTTTTTCTAGTCCTTTTTCTAATGTCCCTTATTGTCATACTTTCCTTTGTAATTTGATTTTCTGAAAAATTTCTTCTTCCTATAAAATTTCTTAAACCTTCTGGCTATTTGAGCCATTTCATCATCATTGTATGAATCTGAACTTTCACTTATTAGACTATCAGTTTGTATTTGAGATTTTTCTTTGCCCTTGATCTTTGAAGCAATAGTCTTGAAATCCACTGATTTCCTTTTTGGTTCATCATATTCCTCTCTATTTATCTTGAGTTCTTCCTCATACATCATTAGTTTTCCAATAAGTTCTTTGACAGGCAGAGCTCCAATATCACATGATTCTATGATTGAAACAGATGTTCCTCTCCATCGGTCTGGTAAACATCTTAGTATCCTCATAATTTGTTCCTTTGCTGGAACACCTTTACCAAGTGAATTCATTGTATTAACTATCTCATTGAACCTGAGATACATATCAGAAATGGGTTCATCATTTTTCATTTTAAAATTATCATATTTAATAGTATAAGTATTCAATAGCATTTCTTTAACATTAGTTGTTCCTTCACGAGAAACACCTAAAGTATCCCATATTTCATAAGTAGTTTTGCAAGCATATATTCTGTTAAATTATTCATCTCCTAAAGCACAGTACAGAGCATTCATGGGTTTACAATTATTATTGTAAGAAGTCTTAGTAGGTTCATCCCAAGTTGTTATTTCAGTTTCAGGAATTTTATATTTAGACTCTATAGAAGTCCAAATATGAAAACCCATGCTCTCTAAATGAATTTTAATTTTTAATTTCCACTGAGCATAGTTTGTGCCATTAAAGAAAGGTGGCCTGTTAGTAGCAGCACCCTCTAGTCTATTATCCATAACTAGATTTTAGAGAATAAAATTTAAAGAGATAAAATTTAGAACTACCAGAAATTTAAGATCTTTAAAGATGAAACTAAAATCACAGTTTAAAGACATAGTATTTCAAAAATCCTTAAAAAATAATAATACCTCTGATACCAAATGTTGGTCGGAGTGGATACTCAAGAGGGGGGTGAATTGAGTTCCAATTAAAATTTCTGTTAAAAATATTTCTCTTAAAAATACCCAAATTAAAAACAAAGTTAAACTGTAGTGAATCTATACAGAGTGTAAAGGCTCAATCAGTTTCTCAAAGATTTATTAGGTCTCAGTTAACATAATCTGAAGATTAAATTAACTTTTGAAACCAACTTACTGATTTACAATAAGTATAAACACTTTATAATTTAAGTATGAAAGTAGCTTTAAAATAGTTTTGTATTTCAAAGTAATAACAGCGGAATATGTAAAATATATATGTAATACTTATAGAATTAAAAAAAGCACAGCAAAGTTAACCAAGAGGTTCAGTCTCAAGACGAGACTTTGTCCTCTCAAAAATTTATATAAATTGATCCACACCCTGTATCGGGGTTAAACAATAGTACACTACTGTCCAGGTACAAAGACCTCTACCACAGTTCTTCGTGGGAAAACAAACAACAGCACAGAAGCTGTTCAGGTCTTACTCAACCTCTACCACCATCCACAGTGGGAAACAAAAGAGTTATGGAGTTTGAGTGAGGATTTAAGAATCCTCCAGTTTAGAATAGGAGACAGTGTGTGTGTAAAATAAACAGGGTATACACAATGCTCAAAATGTAAAGATAGAGTCACTAAAGGAAGAATGTATCAGAGTTTAGAAAGCTCTAGTGATTGGTAGTGCAGCTCTGGACTCGTTGGATTTAGAAGAGATGCTTCTGAGTCCTTCTGTGGTTTTTCTGTTAAAAACAGAGTATCGTGATTCGGCTTGATGTCCTTCACAGGCAAGTGAGTTCTCTGATTTCCAGTGTTCTTCGTATGTTCTTCGGTAGTGATGGATTACATGCATAAGAGTTTTCTTTAGATCTTGAAAATTCACCTTCTTCCACTTTTTTGTGTGTTCTTCAGTCTCTCATGTATATTCATGGAATAATTATCTCTTTTTTCCTTTTCATGCATCCATTTCTTTTACTGCAGCTCGATCTTCCTTTTTATTCCCTGAGCTCCGGCAATGGGAATGATTACCTTTCCATATGTACGAGGTACGGTCTCCTGACATGCCAAAAACTAACATTAAATATCATTAATTGCATTAAAAACATCCATTATGACCGTTAGAATTAAATACGAATTTATAGATATTCAAACAGTTTTCATGACTATTGGTGAGTCATGAGATTAGTGAGACATTTTGAATCTGCATCAGTTTCGGTTGCATCAGCATCAGTATCTTAGCATCGGTGTCTTAGCATCGGTGTCTTATCATCGGTAGCTTAGCATCAGTAGATTAGCATCGGTATCTTAGCATCGGTATCTCCGAATCGATAGATTAGAATTGGTATCTCAACATCGGTAGATTAGCATCGGTAGATTAGAATCGGTAGCTTAGCATCGGTATCTCAGCATCGATAGATTAGCATCAGTGTCACTTTAGACGTTTGATAGTTAATGGTGCGGCCTTTCATCATCGGTGCGACCTTTCATCATCGGTGCGACCATTTATCATCGGTGAGACCATTCATCATAGGTGCGACTGTTCATTATCGGTTCGACCGTTCATCATCGGTGTGACCGTTCATCATCAGTGCGACCGTTCATCATCAGTGACTCAGGAAAATGACTATTGGTGAGTCAAGACATGGAATTCTTACAAAATGTCTGTTCAATCCAGAATACTTCCAGGTCAACCATAACCATACATTGATCATTTATAAACATTTGTAGATATGATTTAAACAAATTTAGAACAAGTTAATCAAAAGACTAAAAGGAAATAAATGAAACTAATATTTGTGATTATTAAAACAACTATTCCACAGAGAGTTCAACAGTGTTCACCAAGGTGATGGGTCTAAAAACTTCCAAGGAATTATGGAATAAGTTATAAAGTAGATATGAAGGGGATTTAAAATCCAAATAGGAAAAGGTACAAATCCATATAATCAATTTTTAAGATATAAATTTGTATAAGGAGTCATAAATTGATGATCACTTCACTAAAATTAATGAAATTATGAGTGACATCATAGGATTTAGGGAAAATCTATGTGATGGTGTTATTTTGAAGAAAAGCATGAGTAATTTTCTTAATAGTTTTGATCCTAAAATTTCTTATATGAATGATATGGAAGATATTTCACTTCATGAGTTACATAATATCTTAATTTCATATAAAATGAGAAATACACCTTTTGATAAAAAGTTGAAAATGAGATGTATTTTGAAGCCATGAGAATACTAAAGCTAAAATAAGAAGATCCTGAAACTTCTAGTGAATTAGATGGTGATGAACAGATAAATGTATATGAAAAAAATAATCATGTATTATGCATCTAATTTTTTTTAGAAAAGGTAAAGAAAATTATAAGGGTAAACTACCCTTAAATTGATTCAATTGTGGTGAAATTGGACATTTTTCTACAATTTTTCCAAATAAAAATAATTTTGGATATGAAGCTAATGATAATGATGAAAATATAAAGAGTAAGAATTGGTGAAAAAAATACAAGGTTAAAAATAAATATGGTGAGTTCAAGAAGAAGTTTCTCAGAAGAAAAAAAATCTTAAAAAGAAAAGAAAAAGATTAAGAAACTTCATATTAGAGTCAATATAAGGATAAATGGCATTAAAAATTCACACACTTTATGGAACATGTGGAGAAAGAAGTAACCTTCTCAAATAGTGATGAGGAAGGTGATTAAGAGACATAAATAGAGAACATTCTCATATTTGAGTTATAATCATGTCTCAAATGAAACTAAAATCTCAAGAAGTAAGTTAAAAATATTAAGAAGTTTGATATTAAGAAGATTTAATCAATTAAAGATTAATTTAGGAAAGAAACTAAACTTATTGAATAGATAAAGAAATCAAAGTTAAAAGTTGATGAGAATGAAAACATCACAAGGGATATTGATGAAAAATTGGTCTCTAGAGAAAAATAACCTAGTAATCTGGAATCAAAGTATCATATAACTAAAATAGAGTTCAAAAGGATTTCAAGAATACTTCAAGAAATTAGTTGAAACTAAAACTGTAACACCTAAAAAAGGTGATAATTCCAACACATCATCTCAGGTCAAATCAGTACCTCAAACATCTATAAAAGTTGAATCTCTTTTTCCTAACTATGAAAGTGTTAGTTAAAAATTTGGATAAGTTTAGGCCAGGAAAGATGATGAGAATGTCTATTTTAATTATATGAAAAAAAAAAAAATTCAAAGAAAATAAATTCCCTCAATGAACAAGAAAGATCAGGGAATATCTAAACAATAAAGATAAAATCCCAAAATGTAGTTCTCAAAACATTCCCACAGTTACAATAAGATATTTAGATTTAGTGGCTACCATTGGTGCTATGGAATTTATGGGCATAGGTCCAACACATTCTGGTATAACATGTATCTAACTGGAAGTAGGTATGAAGTAAGAGAAGGTAAATTTGAGATTAAAAGAAATGAGTTCCCATAGAATAGAGTAATGAAAAAATTCACTTCATATATGTCTACACAAAACATGTTTGAAATTTTAAAAAAAATTTGTGGTTGATGTGAGAATCTAGGACATTATGTTGAAAAATTCATGAAAAATGTTCTTAGATATATCTCCTACCAAGATAAGGGAAAAATATTTTAAAAGAAAAATGAAGATAATGAGTCATTATTTGGAGAAGTATCTTTAATGGAAAGCTAGAAAGACCTTGGACACTTAATAATGGATTCTCTTCACATATGACAAGAGACACTAAGATTTTTAAGAAAATTGAGCAACATGAAGGAGGAGTAATTATTTTTGGAAATGACTATTCACTAAAGATTAAAGGTGATGGTATATTTGAGATTGACTCCAAAGAAGTCAACTGAAAAGATGTTGTGTATGTGGAAGGTATAAAACATAACTTTCTAAATGCTAACCAACTATGTGATTTGGGGAATGAAGTTGTTTTTCAAAACAATTTACATGTTGTAAAAAAATTCATGGAATAAGGAATTACTAGAAAATGTGAAATAATAAGTGGTAACTTGTTTCATATTGGTGATTTATCTAACTCATGCCACATGAGCGAAAAATATGAAAATGTCATATGGAATAGGAGACTTGGTCACCTTGGCCAAGGAAATATAAGTAATATCTACAAGAATGAAGTAGTGATAGACTTTCCCAAACTCTAGAGATAAAGAGAGGTTGATTGTGAGACATGTCATAATGAAAAGATGTTTTAAATGGAATAATAGAATACGAACATAAAATATAATAGACCATCAGAATTGATACATTCATATGTATGTGGTCCCGTTAGGAATAAATCAATAATGGGTGATAATTATTTCATTACATTCATAGATAACTAAAACCAGATGAAAAATTTCCTCTTTATTAAACATAAATAATTGGATATTAAAATGTTCAAATTTTTCATTATGTAAGTAAAGAAAGAGCATGGTGTTTACATAAAAAGGGTAAGGTCAGACAATGGTAAAGAATACAAAAACAATGATTTTGATATATACCTAGAAAATCATGGGATAAAACATTAATATAGAACATCATACACACCATAACAAAATTTTTTGTCTAAAAGTAAAAATATAAGTATTGTGGAAATGGGAAAAACCATGCTTGTTGAGAACAAGCTTCTAAAGTTCTTTTGAAGAGAAGATATCCACAGTACTATGAAAATCTAAAATAGGTGATTACTAAAAACTAAAACTCTTAATACTCTATATGATATGTGGAATAACAAAAACAAATTGTAAAATACTTCAAAGTATTTTGAATCCCATGATACATGAATATTAAGAAGAAAAATTTAGGAAAGTATGAATAAAAGGCTAAAGAATGCACTTTTGGGGTTTATTTACAATGGATCTAGTTGAAAATTCCAAAGTAAAAGAAATATTGAGGTGATAGAATGTTCTGATGTTAAAATAGTTAAAAATTAGCATAAGATAGATGTGTTTTTTGAGCCTAAAGATGAATCTACTAGGGATGGAAACGTGTATAATTTTGAAAAATAGATTGGTGATCAAGGTATAACAAAAAAACTTTGATTGATATTTATTCAAATATAACTAGTGAAGAATTAAAGACTAAGAATTATGGGTGGAAACATAAAAAGATTAGGAACCATGTTTAATATGAGAATATTATTATCCAGTAGGATGTACCTATCCAGACCCAAAATGTGTTGAGGTTAGAGAACCAAACCATACTTATTTCACATGTTGAACCTCATATTGCTACTAAGGTAGTTGATCATGATGAGTGGATTTCTACAATTAATGAATATATTGATAAAATATAAAATCACTCCACTTGGGATCTTGTACCTAGGCCTCAAAATAATAATGTCACTGGCACCAAGTGGGGTTTCAGAAGCAATCAAAATAAAAGAGGAGAAATGTTAAAGAATAAAGAGAGATTAGTTTACAAGGGTTACTCTTAGATGAAAGTAGTTGACTTTGAGGAAAATTTTGAAACATTAGGAATTATTGAGACCATCCATATTTTCATGGCTATATAATCTCACAAAAGGTAAAAAATCTATCACATAGACATGAATTCTACTTTCCTTAATGGTTATCCTGAAAAGAGGTTTTCATTTAACAACCTAAAGGATTTCATCTTGAAAAATATGACAGAATGATGTGTAGGATTAAAAAGGATTTATATGGGTTAGTTTAGGCCCTAATTTATTGATATACCAATCTTTATGGATGCTTGAGAAGTATGTATATTTCAGAAGGAAAGGTTGATAGTAATTTTCATGTTAAATAGTTTTCCATAGGTACTCTTATTGTAGTAATATATGTTGATGAAATCAATTATGAAGGTGATAGATAGTATCACTATGAATAATTTGTTAATGAAATGGAAAGTAATTTTGAGATGTCAATGTTGGGGGAGATGTCATATTTTCTGGGGTTATAAATCATACAATGGGATGATCATATCTTTTTATCTCAAGAAAAGCACTCATTGGAATTTCTGAAGAAGTTTAGGATGAAATCATGTTATGGGATAACTAATCCTATCAATATTGGTAACAAACTAATAATGTAAATGATTGAGAATTTTTTGAATCAAAATGAATATAGAAAACTAATTGGTAGTCTAGTTTATTTAATAGATTCTAGATTTGACATTGTTTTTTTCTATGAAATTATGTGCTAGATTTCAAAGTGATCCTAAGTAATCACATATGATGACAGCTGAGATAATTTTGAGGCATATCAAGAACACACTAAATTTTATCCTACTATAAAAAACCACTCCATCCCTAAATCTACAAGTATTTATAGATGCTGATTGGGATTGAGATTTCATTGATAGGATATCCACTTCAGGTGGAACATTCTTTCTCAGTGAAAGTTGTGTTTCATGAAATAAAAAAAGAAAATCTATACGTAATTAAGTATGATTTAATCTAAGTATATATAATCCACTCGTGTGTACACACAAATGATCTTGATGAAAGTTAAATTAGTAGACTTTAGATTTGAAGTTGAAAAGACACTATACATTGTCTGTGATAATTAAAGTGTTATAGATCTTTCCAAAAATCTAGTTCAATACCCTATATTCATGAACATTGATATTTGATATCATTTAATCAAATAAAAGGTGTAAAATGGTGATTTAAGTCTCTAGTTTATTTTTACCAAGGACCAAGTTACATACATTTTCAATTAATTATTTCTAAATAATAAATTTCATGACTTGAGGTTGAAACTTCATTTCTAGCCTTCCCCACATACCTAAAGGTATTTTTAGACCCCTGTAGTAATTTGGATTGTGCTGATAAATGGGAAGAAATAGTGACATAAATTTTGATAAAAGTGAGAGATAATTATTAGTTGAAAATGATGTGTGAATTGAGGGGGATTTCATTTAATTCACTTGACTACACTTTCTTATTTTTGAGAAATGGAATTTTCTCAAAACATTACCTTATCTGATAGTCTAACATGAGACACTTATCATCCAAGAAATGTTGTGATTTGATGATTCTCATGATACTTTTGTAACACCAAATAAGGTTTCAATTATCTAAAAAATAGTTGTGTGATGTAGCCAAAAAATCCAATTGGAGGATATTTTGGTGGCCATGGATTTTTGGATGATATTTTTGGAGGTTTTAATTTGTTTTCAACCCTTATTAAGAATCATTAGAGGTTTGTGAGATGGTGTATAAGATTATTGGAATGTTTTTATGATGTTTTAATGTGGTTACAATATTCTTGAGGAAGTTTAGTGAGTATTTGATTAAATCTTGAATCATTGTGAATAATGTAAAAATTATGGACAAGTCAATTCTCTTTTGGGACTCATGAATAAGATAATTGATTTATGTTTAAGTTATTTGTTCAATGCATAAGTAAAATGTGTTTTTTTTGTATTATAATGAATACTAAGTTCATAGGATGATTAATCCATGTATAATATTTGATATATGTAAATAAAATTTTTGTTAAGGTAATTCTATTATAAGACCACCACTTAAGTGAATTATCTTATTGGGGTATCACATGAAATATTTTCCTTTATAAATAATTTATTTTACCTTTATATAAGTTAATTGAGTTACACAAGGAGATTTAGCTAGTTTATGATGACTTACATGGTAAAAATATGAGTTTACATAATTCAAATATTCTAAATAATTAAAAAAAGAAGATAATTTTAAATATTTTCCTTGATTTCTAAAATATCACAACTAGATTATTATTAAAACAACATGAAAAATCAGTGATCCTTATTTAGTGAATAAAAATTCTGAACATGTGATCAACCAAATTTGAAGAAATTAATATAAAGTGTATTTATTATTTTTTCAAGAAAAATATAGATGTAAGCGCGGTGAATATTTGATGTTACTATGTTCCTAAAATTACTTAGAATTAGTGTAGTCATTCAATTTGAGTGTTTTTAATTGATAATATATTTTATTATGATGATTTTTCAAGTGTGATTTCCACAAGCATTTCTATTATATCGTAGAAGTTTAAAGAATCTATAAATCTATTTGAGCTACTTAAATAAATTATAAATAACTATTGAGTATTTTAAATATTCAAAAACATTATTGATGACTATTTTCAAATAGGAACTCAAGGATGCTATGATCCCAAGGAAGAAGTTGAGAGAAATTTTGGAATTTTCAGGATAATGTGGGGAGTAGACCCACATGAAAATAATTTAATAAGTCTTTGGAAGAAAGATCAAGGAATTTAAAAATAGTATTATAGTCATGGTGCTTTATTTTAGCAGAATCAAGACACCTTATCACATATAAATTATAGTATATGAAAAGAATAAGAGAAATAAATGGGCTATCAGTATAGAAAAGTATTTTATTGAAGAAAGAGGAGTTATGACAAAGAAATAGAGATGCTGGAGACATTTTTAAGTGAAAGAGGGTGTGTGTAAAAAACATAGATCCATGTTTGTACATATTAGAATATTTGTCTCACCCAATATTATTGTATCGTGCTAAGAAGTAATAAATTATTGAATAGTTTTAATGATGGGAGAGAGAAATGATTGGGTGCATATTTATTATAACCAACAATTGTATTTCTTGAATAAATTAATCATATTAATTTATATCTATATAGTTGTCTCAAGAGCATGATCTTCTTCTATTAATGTTACAACCCAAATCTTCAAGTGATATTTCTCATTTTTTTTGATTCATACTAAATAGTGAGAAGATAAGAATGACTAGTGGGATAGTATATAATAGTAATGGTGGGGTGATGTGAAATTTTAGGTGAAGGGAGATTACTCCCTACCCATTATAAGTTGGTTATTGAATTATAGTGGAAAATACATAGTCATAATATAAATGTTTTCAATAAGAACTATACTATAAAATTGTAGAAAAACCTTGTAAAAATTGTTTTGTGTCTTTTTATATTTATTTTATGAATTTTTGTGCAAGGCTGATAGAAAAGTATATAAGTAAGAGAATCAGATCTTAACCAATTATAAGAATTTATTTCAAGAACAAAAAGAAATAGTAAAAAATAAAAGTTTATACTGATTCACCCCTTATTAGTACAACCATAAAATACATTGCCTCTAATAATTGGTATCAAAGCTTGAGGTTCTATCTGTCAGACTCTCTCAATGGATTGAATGGTGGAAAAAATCAACTCTATGAACAATATAGGAGTTCCAACATTTGGTGTAAACAATTTCTATATCCAAGAAAATAGGATGTTTCCTTATTTATTATCACTTGGTCTTGATGTTCTTAATACAACTATGATAAGTTTTACATCTATTCAAAGAGGTTATATTATGAAATTTACCGACCAGATAAATCTTGAAGTTGATGACAAATTAATTAATGTTATTCTTATATATCTTTCAAGTAAAGTGTTTACCAAGGTGATGTGTCTAAAAACAACCAAGGAAGGATGTGATAAGTTAGAAAGTAGATATGAAAGGTAATTTCAAATTGAAATATGAAAAAATAAAAATATGGATAAGAAAGTATGAATATTTAAATATGGTTGAGGAAGAATACATTTCCGATTACTTCACTAGAGTTAATGAAAATGTGTGTAACATTGGAGGATTTAGTGAAAATCTAGATGATGATGTTATTATCAAGAAACTCATGGGAAATTTTGATCCAATTTTTTTTCCTTATAATATAAGGAATATCATTCACTTGATGAGTTACTTAATATCCTCATCGCCTATGAAACAAGAAGGACACATGCTTTTAAGAAGAATGTTAAAGATGAGATGGATTTTTAAGAAATGAGAAAGCTAAAGATAAAAGAAGAAGAGTCTGAATCATCTAGTGAATAAAATGGTGATGATATATATAAATATGGAAAATAATCATGTCTCTTATATCTAAAGTTTTTGGAAAAGGTAAAGTACAAGGGTAAAATAACCTTAAAGTGATCCAATTATTGTGACATTTCACATTTTTATATAAATTATCCATAAAAAAAATATTGGATATGATGTTGATGATATTGATAAAAATCCTGAGAAGAATTAGTGGTGGAATAAATCCAAGTCTGAAAATAAATCTAGTGGGTTCATAATGAATATTTCGAGAATAAAAAGAAAAATATTAATAAGAAAAGAAGAACATGAAGGAACTTTATGATGCAGTAAATCTCAGGATATAGGGAATAGAAAGTTCAAAATTTTTTCTAGAACACATGGAGAAGGAATAAACCTCCTTATAAAGTGAAGACTAAGGTAAGAAATAGATATATATGGATCACATGCTCAGATATAAGTTATAAGCATGTCTCAAGAAAAACAAATTAAGCATGAATTTAAAAATTTGATGAATATTGATTGTAAAAATATTATATCAACTGAATAGTTACTTAAGAAATAATCAGAACTCATTTATGAGATCAAGAAATTAATGTTGAAAGTGGATGATATTGAAAATATTGTGAAGGATTTTCAAGAAAAATTGATCTCTAAAGGAGAGCTTAATAATATAGAATCAAAATATCTTGAAATTAAAAATGATTTGAAAAGAGTTTAAGAATAATTTAATAAATATGTTCAAATATATATAGATACACCTATAAAATATTATAATTTTAACACATAATCCCAGGTTAAATTAATACTTGAAACCACTCTAAATGTTTTATTTTTTACCTAATTGTGAAGGTTTCAATTCAAAATTTGGAAACGTTTGGGCCATAAAATATGATGATTTTTTTTAAATACTTATATAAAATAAAGGTGAATAAAAATAATAACAATTAACTCAAATATAAATAAGTACTAGGGAATAATTAAACATTAAATATAGAATTATGAAACACAATTCTCAGAACATACCTATAGTTACAATAAGGGATTCTGATTCAGTGGATACTATTTTTGTAGTGAAATTTATGGTCACAAGGACTAAACATACTAGTATAATAAATCTCTACATCAATGTAGGTATGAATCAAGGGGAGGAAACTCTATGTTCAAAATAAGTGAGTTATCATATAAGAAAACAATTAATAAATTCACTTAAAATTTATCTAATCTAAACAGGTTTTAAGGTTTGAAAGAAATGTGTGGTAGATGTGAGAATCTAGGAAATTATGATGAAAAATTTATAGAGGATTCACCTCAAGAAATATCCTAAAAATAAAAGGTAAAATGAATTCAAAAGAAAAATCAAGATGAGGATTCATTTTTTTACAGAAGTGGATTTGAAGGTAAGTAAGAAAGGAAGACGTTAGATACTTGACCATATATGCTCTTCATATATGACTAGAGACACTAAAATTTTTAAGAACATAAAGAAACATGAAATATGAGTAGTTACTTTTTGAAAAGACTATTCACAAAATATTAATGGAATTAGTAATGTTGATATTAATTCCAAATGACTCAAGTGTAAAGATGTTTTTGTTTCTAGAAGTCAGAAACATAACTTCCTAAGTGTTAGAAAATTATGTGATAAGGGAAATGAATTTTTTTTCTTAAAAATAACTCATGGGTTGTAAAAAATTATAAGGATTTAAGAATTATTAAAAATAGGTGAATGAATAAGTGGAATTTTTTTTTCTTCAGATTATTGTTCTATCCAACTTGTCACATGAGTGCCAAAGATTAAAATGACTAATGGAATAAATGAATTGACCACCTACTCCAAGGAAATATGAGAAAGATATCCAAGAATAAAGCTGTGAGAGACATTCCCAAACTCAAGAGATAAATATGGGTTGTTTTTTTAGACATTTCAAAAGAGGAAGATAACTCAAAAGACACATAGAAATATATACATACAATCCAACAGAACATTGGAATTGATAATTTAGATGTATGTGGCCTATGAGGAATAATCCATAAAAGGGTGATAATTATTTAATTACATTAAAATATGGTGAAACCTAAATTAAAAACTTCCTATTCATGTAAAAAATGAGATTCTATTCAAATGTTCAAGTTTTTTTATAATCCAAGTGGAGAAAGAGCTTGGCATTTACATAAAAAAGTGTAAGGACATAAAAAAAGAATACATAACCAATGATTTTGAGATATACCTATATAATTAAGAGATAAAAAAATCAATATATAACACCATAAACTCCTAAAAAAATGGTGTGGTTAAAAATAAAAACATAAATATTGTGGAAATGGGAAGAACCATGATAGGTGAGCACAAGCTTCCAAAATTATTTTGGAGAGAAGCAGTTTGCATGGCTACACATATTCAAAATTTGTGCTTGTTAAGAATTAAAACACATAAAATATTTATTATATATGGAATAATAAAAAATAAACTATAAAATAATTCAAATTATTTGGGTCCCCTATTACTTTAGGACTAAGAACAAAAATCTGGGAAAGTTTGAAGAAAATGATGAATAAGGCACCATTTTTGGGGTATCTTTTCTTGTCTCTAGTTTCAACCACAAGAGTAAAAAATAAAATAATTGTTATGAAATGTTTAAATGTTAAAATAATTGAAAATAATTACAAAAAATATGTTCTTATTTATCCTAAAGATTAATATTCTAGGTCTAGAAATATAAAAAATTCTGAAAAATAGATTGGTGAACAAATTTTAATTGAACATGCTATGATTGATATTAATTAAAATATACCAGTGAAGAATAAAGGAATAAGAATTATGTGAAGTGACATAAAATGCTGAGGAAACATGTTGAATATGATAATATTAATGGAAAGTAGGATGGACCTATCATGATCCATAGAAGGATATGGTTAGATAACTAAATTTCACTTATTTCAGATGATGAACCTTATATTGTTACAAAGGAAGTTGAGAATAATGAGTTGATTGGGGAAATGAATGAAGAGTTTTATAAAATAGAGAATAACTACACTTTAGGTCTTATACCTATTCCTCAAAAAAATAATTTCACTAGAACCAATTGGGTTTTAATAAATAAATTGAATGAAAGAGGAGAATTGATAAGACTAGTTTACAAGGGTTACTCTCATATTAAAGGAGTTGACTTTGAGGAAAGTTTTTCTATAATAGAAAGGATTGATACCATATAAGTTTCCATGGATAAAAATTCTCAATAAAGGTATAAAATCTATCAAATAGATGTAAATACTGATTTATTTAATGATGATCTTGATAAAGAGGTTTTCGTTGAACGACCTCAGGGATTTCCTCTTGATAAATATGAAAGTATAGTGTGTAGGATTAAAAAGGATTTATATGGGTTTATTTAGGGCCTAATATCTTGGTATTAAAAGCTTTATGAATGCTTTAGAATCATGGATTTTTCAAAGGGAAAATTTGATAGTAATATTTATGTGAAGGAGATATCAACAAATACTCCTATTTTCATAGTATATATTGATGAAATCATTTCTTCAAGTGACAAAGAGTATCTATATGAATAATTTACTAAGGTAATTAAAAATAAATTTTAGATTTCAATGTTGGAGGATATGTCATATTTTTTAGGGCTACAAATCATACAAAGGGTTGACTATATCTTTTTATCTCAAGAAAAGTATTCCTAGGAATTGTTTAAGAAATTTGGGATAAAATAATACAAAAGGATACCTACTCTAATGATTGTTTATAAAAAGTTGATAAAGGATTAGACTTAGAATTCTATGAATCAAAAAGAATATTTTTTTTTGGAAATTATACTTTATTTAACAACCTCCAAAATTGATATTTTTTTGTGAAATTATATTATATATTTTAGAGTGATCCTAAATAATCACATGTGATGGTAGCTAAGATAATTTTAAGGTATATCAAGAACATATTGAATTCTAGTTTTTTGTAAAAAACTACTCCATCCTTGAATCTATAAAGATTTTTATATTCTAATTGTGTTGGTGATTGTGTTGACATGAAGTTGACTTTAGGTGGAACACTATTTCTTGGGGAAAGATAAATTTCATATCATAATAGAAAAAAACTTACTGTAATTGAGTATGAAAAAATATGAGTATATAAAAATCACTCATGCATGCACATAAATAATATGGATTCAAGTTCAGTTAGTAGACTTGAGAGTTTATGTTGAAAATCGACCCGACATTTCCTTTGATAATAAAAGTGTTGTGGATATTTCCCAAAAATCAGTACAATACTCTAGATCCAAGAACATTGATCTTAGATATCATTTTATAAAGGAAAAGGTGGAAATGGTGATATGATAATTGAGTTCATTGCTACCAAGGACCAAGTTGTAGGCATTTTTACTAAAGAATTTCCAAAGGATAAATTTCATGATTTAAGGACAAAACTTCATATTTATCCTTCCCCTCTTACCTAAAGGTATTTCATAGATCCTCCCCATGAGACTTTAGATTGTGATGAAAAAGGGGGAGAAATAGTTCCAACTATTGATCAAAGGGAGAGATAATTATTTATTGAAAAGGGTGTGTGAATTAAGGGTGAGTTTATTTAAGTCACTTTGAAATAGTTTCTAGTCATAAAGTGATAAAATTATCTAAAAAACATTAACTTATCTAGTATTGTGGGGTGATACACTTCTCATTTTATAAATTCTATTATTTATTGATTGTCACGAGACTTGCAGAGCCTTGAACATATTTTCAATGAGTTTAAAGAAATTTGAGATATGTTTTCAACAAATCTAAAAGGGGAATATTTTTGTATCCTTGGATTTTTATGAAGTTTTTGTAGGTTTAAATTTGTTTTTAACCCTTATTTATAATTATTATAGTTTTCTAATATGGTCTTCGAGACTATTAGTTATTTTTACGATGGTTAAAGGTGGATGGAATGTCCTTGAATAAGTTTTTCTACTATTTGATGGAATTTTCAATCACTGTGATAAATGTATAAATTATAGCTAAGAAAACTGTCATGTTTAAAATTATTTTTACATATTCTAGTGAATATTGACCTTATAGTATAATTGAGTCACATATGATATTTTATTTACATGAATGAAAATTTGGTTAAGGTAATTCTTTGATGAGGACAATATATAATTGAATTATCTTTCAGGGGAATCACATAATATATTTTCCTTTTTGTAGTATTTTTTTTGGCTAAAAAAATTAATTGAGTTACATAATGAGAATTATCCCATATAAGATTATTATTTGGTAAAAATTTGAGTTTATAGAATTCACATATTTTTGAAGAATTCAAAAAATCAGATGACGCTCAACTTGTTCTTCAGTGTCTAAAATATTACAATTAAATTGTGATTCAAGTAGCATAAAAACTCAGTGATCCTCATTAACTAAAGAATAAGTCTAAACATGAAATCACCCATATATATGGAATCAATATGAAGTTAATTTATTCAGTTTTTTAGAATAATGTAGATGTAAGTGTGGTGACACTTTTCTATTCATATGTTCATGAAATGACTTATTATCAGTGAAATTATTCAAGATGAGTGTTTTGAATGTATAATATATTTTTTAAGATAATTTTTGAAGTGAGGTGTAACTTAAGAAATTCATTTACGCAATAGAATTTTGAAGAATCGATGAATCAAGATGAACTAGTTAATTGAATCATAAATAGCTCTAGAGTATTTGTGATATTCACTAATACATTATTATTGAGTATTTTTACATTAGATCTGGTGGATACTATGATCCTGAGAAAAAATATGACAAAAATATTAGAATTCACATGAGAAATTGGGGAACAAACCCATGGGATAGTTATTTAATGAATCTTCAGAAGAAAGATCGAGGAATATCAAAATAGTATTATAATCATGATTCTTTTTTTGGAAGGATTAAGAAACATTTTTATATACCAATTAGGGTATATTAAATGGACATGAGAAATAAATGTGTTGTATTTATAGAAAAGTGATTTCTTGAATAAAGAGGAGTTATGGTTGAAAAATAGAGAAGATGAATATATTATGAAGTGAAATAGAGTGCATGTGATAAAATATTGATTCATGGTTGTTCACATTAGAATATATATCTTCACCCAATATTATAGTATCATTAGAAGAAGAAGTAGTAAATTAGTTAATACTTTTTATACAGTGAGAATGAAATGACTAGGTGCATTATTCTTATGATTAGGAGTTTTATTTCTTGAATAATGTTATCATATTAAAATTTTTATTTCTTGTTGTCTTGAGAGAAGTATATCCATCAATTGATATTTAAACCTAAATATTTAAGTGATATTTACCATTTTTAGGACTCATTGTAACTAGTGGGATTATGATAATGACTAGTGGGATGCTGTGAAACTATAGGTGAAGGATGATTCCACCCTACCAATTTCAAGTTGATGATTGAATTATATTGGAAAATATGAAGCTAGAATATAATTGGATGAAACTGGGATTAGTCTTACACATTATGGTCAAAACTTATAAAAATTATTGTGTGTCTCATTATATTTATTTTATAAATTTTCATGCAAGGATAAGATCAAAGTATATAAGTAAGAGAATCCGATCATTGCTATTTTTGGGGATTTATTTCAAGAATAAGAAGAAATAGTAAAAAGAAAAGTATGCATTATTTCACCCATTCTTATTGTATCCATATGATACATTGAATCTAAAAATTGGTATTAGATCCTGAGTTTCCCTCTATCAGACCCTCTCACAAGATTTAATAATGGAAAATATCAACTCTATAAATAGTAGAGGAGTGCCAACATTTAATGGAAGGAATTTTCATGTAGAGAAAAATAGAATGGCCCCTTATTTATTATCACTTGGTCTTGAAGTCCTTAATTCTTTTATAATCAATTTTCCATTTATTTAAAGAGGTTCACATATTACTTTCACATCCAAGATAAATCTTGAAGTTGATGGAAAATAAAGGAATGCTATTCTTATATCTCTTTCTAAGAAAGTTTTCACCAAGTTGTTGGGTCTATGAACTACCAATGAAGTATGGGATAAGTGAGAAAGTAGTTATGAAGGTAATTTTAAAGTCAAAGAAGAAAACCTATAAATATGGATAAGTAAGTTCAAAGATATAATGATGAATGAGGATGACTATATTAATGATTACTTCACTAGAGTCAATGAAATTGTAAGTAAGATTAGAGGATTCAATGAAAATATAGATGATGTTGATATTGTGAAGAAACTCATGATTAATTAACCAAAAAATTTTGATACCAAAATTTCTTCTTTGTAAATGGGTAATATTTCACTTGATGAGTTACATAATGTCATCATTGCCTTTAAAATGATAAAGACACCCAATTTTAAGAAGAAATTTAAAAATGAGATAGATTTTAAATCCTTGAGAAAGCTAAATATAAAAAAGAAAAGTCTAAACCTTATAATAAATCATATAATAATGATGAAACATATGAATATGGAAGGATAATAATATCTATTATCTCTATTTTTTTAGAAAATCTTAAGGAAATTATAAGGGTAAACTGCCATTAAAGTGATTCAATTATGGTGGTGTTATAAATTTTTCTATAAATTATCTGAAGAAAAAAATATTGGATATGAGTCTAATTAAAATGAAGAATATACCAATAATAATAATTATTGGAATAACTATAAGGCTGAAAATAAATTTTGTGATTTCAAGAATAATTTTTTGATAAGAAAAAGAGAATATTAATAAGAGAAGAAGAATATAAAGATAATTCATCTTGCCATCAATCCAAGGATAAAAGGCATGGAAATTTTAAAAAATTTATGAAACATGTGGATAAGGAAGAAAACTACTCAAGAAGTGAATATTAATCTGGTGAAAAGATATACATAGAGAACATTCTCAGATATGAGTTAGAAGCATTTCATAAGAAAAACACAATGCTCAAGAAGGAAGATAAAACTCTCATGAAGATTGATGAAAAGAATATTTAATTAAAAAAATATTATCTTAAGAAAGAAACCAAACTCATTTAAGATCTTAATAAATAAAATTTAAAAGTTTCTAAAAAAGAAAATATATTGAGGGATATTGAATAAAAATTATTATTTAGTTAATAAGATCTTAGTAAGATGGAATCAAAATATCCTGTGACTAAAAAAGAGTTGAAAATATTTTTAGAAGAATTCAATAAATCTGTTGAAATAAAGAATGAGACACCTAAAAAATATAAAAAATTCAACACATTATCTCAGGCTAAATCTATACCCAAAACATCTCTAGAATTTGAATATGTTTTACCTAACTATATAGGATAAGATTCAAAATTTGGATAAGGTTGGTCTAGAAAAAGTGATAAGAAATTATCTTATACTTCTATGAAGTAAATCAGAATGAAAATAAAATAAATCCCATCAAATAATAAGAAAGAACTGGGTATATTTTGACAACAAAGAGAGAATAATGAAATATAGTTTTTATAACATGACTAAAGTTACAATTGAGATTTAGATTTAGTGTTTTCTGTTGGTATTGTGGAATTTATGGCCATAAGGCCTACACATTTCAGTAAAACATGTCTTTACATAGAAGGAGGTATGAAGAAAGGGGAGGAAATAATGAGATCAAAATAATCTATTTACCATAGAAGAAAATAATTAAAAAATTCAGTTCAAATTTATCTACTTAGAACAATTTTGAAAGTTTGAATGAAATGTGTGGTAGATGTGAGAATCCAATACATTATATTGAAAAATTCAGGACAAATATTCCTAGATAGATCTCTTACCAAGAAAAAGGAAAAGAAGTTCAAAAGAAAAACTAAGATGAGGAATAATTATTTGTAGAAGTGGATTTGAAGGCAATTAAGAAAGTAACACCTTAGATATTTAATAGTGTATTCTCTTTACATTTGATTGAAGACAATAAAATTTTGAATAACATTGGGAAACATGAAGGAGGAGAAGTTACTTTTTGTAGTGACTATTTAATAAATATTAACAGTGTTGGTACCACGGAGATTGAGTTTAAAGGACTCTTGTGTAAAGATGTATTGTTTGTTTAAGGGATAAAAAATAACTTGCTAAGTGTTAAAAAAATCTATGATATGGGAAACAAAGTTAAAAAACCACTATGTTGTAATAGATTCCAAGGATGGAAAAAATATTACAAGTGGATAAGAAGAAGTGGAAACTTGTTTTGGATTGGTGATACATCCAACTCATATTACATGATTTCCAAATATGAAAATGACCTATGACATAGGAGACTTGGATACATTTTCCAAGTAAATATGAGAAGGATCTCAAAACATGAAGAAGTGAGAGACCTTCCAAACTCAAGAGAGAAAGAGAGGTTATTTGTGAGACATGTCAGAAGGGGAAGATAACTCAAAAGACACAGAGGAAGATGGAGATATATTCCACTATACTAATTATAAATGATATATTCAAATACATATATACCCATGAGAAATAAATCAATAAAGTTAAATAATTATTTCATTACATTCATAGATGTTTACACCATAATGAAAAACTTCCTCTCCACGAATAATAAATCAGTGTTTATTCAAATTTATAATGTATTCATAAGGAAAGTGGAGAAATAGTTTGGTGTTTAGATAAAAATGGTAAGGTTTGATAATAGATAATAATACACAAGTAATTATTTTGTGAGGTACCAAGAAAATCATGGGGTAAAACATAAATATAGTACACCATAGATGTCTAAAAAATGGTGTATCTGAAAGGAAAAAAAGTATTGTAGAAATTGGAGGAATAATCCTAGTTGAGATCAAGATTATAAAATTCTTTTGAAGAGAATATATTATCCAAACTAGGTTAAATACCCTGATAAGGGGGTGTGTGAATTGGTGTAGAACAAATTAAAACAACTTCCCCTTTGTATCTTTTTTTCATTGTTAAACAAAACTTTATTCTCTCTCATTCCTATAGAAAATAATAAGTGGAAGTTAAAACATGATAAAGACACAATAATTTTTACTTGTTTCACCCTCACTAAGCTATGTCTAAGGAGTATACAAAGTAAATATTTCAATATACCAAATCTAATAAAGTTTATTACTATTACAAGGTTTGGAGTAGACTCTCTTTCCCTCCCGGTTCACTACCAATCACAATTTTAAAGATCACTTCTCTCTAAATTGAAGTGTGCTTACTAATACTTCCTAAGATTCTTAAATTGATCTAAATCATATCATAATAGTTTCACACATGAGTGTTCCGTTAAGATCCATTTTTTCCATATATATGAAATCCACTTCACTTCATAGCAATTGATTTACAAAGAGACCTTTCAAGAATTGTTTTTGTTCCTCCACGAACAACTTTAAACCGTTCATGAAATCCCTTGCACCACATAACATGGGTGCACCATAAACTGACTTTACTTCATAGAAATATTATACCTTACAAACCACCACTCCTTTTTGAGTAATAATGCACTGCAAATTAAACTCCTTCGTGAACTAAATTTCCTTTGTGAACTGAGATCATTCTCAAAACACCTCCTTTATGAACCACTTTCAGACTTATCCAAATTCTTATAGGGATTATTACCTCTTATCAAGTTCACACTATATAATGAAATGATTATGGTTCCTTTATATAGTTAAATAAACCTGAAAAACCTTCTAATCATAATTATATTTAACCCCTTTGAGAATTAACATTCACCACATACTGTACTCACTATGTGATTCATGTAGAATATACATTCCCTTGTGATAACCTCTAAAACACCATCTATTTGCAAATAACGAACACCCTTTGTGACAGTATTTAACACATTTCCCCCGACTGCAAACAATTATCACCCTCTATGGTTTGCATATCATTTTTTCTATGTGGTTGAATTTACTTGGTCTATTTTTCTTTATGATTTCATGTAATTTTTATACGATTCCAATAGTGAAAATACTATATGGTCAATATGACTTTATCAAAAACCATTGTAAAATCATTTAGGTACTATATAGGAATCCTGATTTTATTATTCGGTCCACTAATTTTATTATGTGGGAATCCTTCATTTTCTATAAAACGAACCCTGATTTTCATGCCCAAAATATGTTAAATAATGGGAAACTATGACACCTTCAAAACTGCTAATTTGGAAAAAACCATGATGGAATTTTTTCAACTGGATTTTTTAACAAACAAAACCAACACAAAAACCATAATTCACCACTTAGAGGTATTTTTTTACCAATAATACCACCTATGGGTTTGTTTATAACACTTCAATAACCACTATGACACTTTTTTGAAAAACATTCACATACGACCTTCTAAATCCACCACTCACACTTTGCGACACTAGAAATTGATCATAGAGTTACTCAACATGCACTCTAATCCCATATGATCCATGCTCGGTGTGAGAAACAAGAGTATTATGAAAATATAATCATTGAGTCACTTCATACTCAATACCACTTGATGAGCCTTCTTCAATACCAATTGCAACATAACTCATGGTACATGACAAGACAACATGCTTCATCCAAATATTTCAATTTTATTTCATCACAAACCTCATAGAAAAATGTACTGATATATTATATTTGAATGATTATCTTTAGAATCATCAGATTTAAAAATCCCACCATATCGCTACTCCCCCTATTATTTTCCCCCTATCTTGATCAAGACATTTTCTACCCCTTTTTCAATGAACTCAAAGGTCACTTTTATGAGATCTGCACTATGGTAAAGAACACATACCATCACATTGGGGAAAACACATCATACCTCAGGGGGAGGGGGTCCCATATACATACTGTTCAAGTGTGGGAAGTTGACTAAACTCCAAGATCCAGTAAATGTTGTTATAAATATTCTTTAAGTAAGGTCTTCTTTAAGATCTTTTCAATATATAGTTCATTAGGCACATACTCCATCTTTATAAATCCATTATCTACCTTATCCTTGATAAAGTTATATTTGATTTTAATTTGCTTCTTCCTTGAGTGATGAACTATATTTTTTCTAAAATTTATAGCTCTTGAATTATCAGAATGGATTTGGATCATAGATTTAACTTAAATTCCTATATTTTCATGTTTTTTATTTATCTAAAATATCTATGTGAACACTTGAGCTATTGATGTATATTCAAATTATGTGGTGCCCAATGAAATTCAATATTTATTATTTATTATCTAAGAAATACACAATACTATAAGATAGAAAATACCACTTGATGTATATTTTCTATCATATGTTAAACCATACCAATCTGCATATGTATAACAGAATAACTCTTACTGATATTTTTCATTGTACAAAAAATAGAAATCCACCACACCCTTTACCGATTTTTTATCTTTACTGTATGTAAGTAAATTTCCTTGGGATTACTTTGATATTGTGACTCTTGACATGTAGAAAAAAAATATGGGGTCGTATTACTATTAAGTACAATAGGATCCCAATAATCTACTTGTATTCGATGACATTGACTGATTTTCCCTTATAATATCATGATAATTTCATCCAGGTAGCGACTTGAGTTTTCATATCCTTATAATTATCTATAATAAATATTCTTATAACCTCCAAGGAATATTTTTATTGAGAAATGAATCTTCCATTCATTCCTTTCATCACCTATAAACTAAGGGAAAACACCAGATCTCCTATCATTGATATTTAATACTTGCATTTCATGAATTTTGAAATCCATTTTCACTATGATTTGTTTGATCCACTAAAGATTGTTTCTTAAATATACACCAACACCATAATCCTTTAATTAATCTCATTGTTGAAATAGATATTGTATTCAACTCCACCATGTTAGAAACTGAGTTTCTTCAAATACAGATCAAGTCTTGAATACCATGATATCAATGCCTGATTTAATCCATATAAATCCTTCTTCAACCTAAAAACTTTGTTCTCATATTTATGAATGTGAAAAAAATATGGATGTTCACTATAAAAATATGTTTCTATAACTTCATTCAGAAATTTTGACTTGACATCCATCTAGAAAACATTGAAATTCTTTTTCACTACTATGGATAATAATAATTGAATTTTTTCTAGATTCTAAATAGGTGAAAATGTTTCACCAACATTGATACCCTATATATGGGAATATCCATTTCACACTAGTCTTGATTTGTTTTGACTTATTATGCCATATTTATTCAGCTTGTCGTGGAATACCCATTTGTTTCTTATGACATTCTTATCTTTCAGACTCAAAATAATCTCCCATATCTGATTATTTTCAATTTGGTCAAGTTCTTCATTAATCACCTAAATCAAATTCTAATGTCTTACTATTTATTCAAAATACTTTAGATTTATTTGTGATAGGAAATATGCATGATGTAGAGACTTTATCCTCCTTATCTACACCGATACTATATGATCACTAATTAGGTTATATCTATCAATTTCGACCCGACTCTTCAGTTTTTGTGCAAATACAAGTCTAAGTTTTTCCTTTTGATCATCCAAATATATCTCAACTACTTTCACTCCCCTTGAGATATTTTTCTCCTCATCTGCATCCCCCTAAATCTATTCATGGATTTGATAAATATTTTTCTCAATTTAAAAATAAAAAACATTATTTCTCTCTACCAATTTTTCTATCCACTTATTGAATCATTTATATGATTTTATTTTTCCTTATTATCCAAAAAATATACCTTTATCTCAAAAGGATTCAAACTTCATGTGTTTATCCTTTTTAAGAATGAAACACTTACTTTTATAGACTTGAAAGTACTTTAATGTCATATTATTTCCATACCAAAACTCGCATAGAGTATTTTCTTCATTTGGACACAATAAGGATCTGTTAGAAAATTTTATCGATGTCAACACTAATTCTTTCTAAGACTTATTTAGAAGGTATTTCTAAATAATCATCATTATTTCCATGTTATTGATAATCTAGTTTTTTTCTTTCAAAAAATCCATTTTTCTGAGGATTTATTACTACTAGAACATGATTCGTTATCCCATGTTTCTTGAGATAATCATCCACTTGGTTGGTTTTGAACTCCATTATATTATCAGTTTATAACTTTGATATTTCTTAACCCATAATATTTTCAACTTCATCCTAATAATGTGTCATGAAACTGAACACCTCATATTTGTGGGTGATAATTGAAATTCATACCACTATATTAAATTAATTAATGAAGAGGACATAATATAACATACCATAAATATATTTTGGTTAAATAGGTCCACACACATCAATATGGACCAGTTCAAGAACTCTTCTTGACCTTTCCTCTTTTTCCTTATATATATTTCAAGTGATCTTCCCCTATTGGAAAGCATCAAACATATGAGTATGGTCACATGATAACCTATGGAGATCTCGATCAATATCAAATTTCATCATATAATCTAAGGATGTTTGGATCAAATGACCAATAAGTTTATTCCATAACCTATTTTATTCTTCCTTGGATATAAAGAACATATATTCTTCTATATTCACAAGGTAGAGATTCCCATTCATGTGATTTCCCTAAAAAAACCACACCATCTTTTCCCTTGATGATACACACCTTCTTAGTAAGTATTATAGCATGTACCAAGTCAAAAGTTGTGACTAAGAACTTCAATAACCAAGACTTCAACATGTCTCATATCCTTTCCCCCAAACTTGGATTTTCCTAAACTAATAATCTTCAATACTTCATAATTTTAGAATCTGAAAACACTTTCCTTGTAATATTTGATGCATGTCAACAAATCTTAATTTCCTATCTTATGGGAGGTTCATCCACTCCCAATGATCCATATTCTAGTGCGATATAATTCTTTAAAGAAAATATCTACAACCACTATCTATTCTGATCTTTTCTTTTTGATCCATGTCTTTGGATTCATACTAGAAGTTGAATGATATTCATGATATTCCTCAAAGTATGATGAAACAACCTCATCTTATGGAGATATAAATTATTTTTACATTTTCAAATAATTTGATAAATACTTAATCAATTGGTTATAACCATTTTGGGGATCTTTCATCAAATTTTTATACATTATTGATGAGAGATAACTCGACATGAATCCAAATCGTCCACACCAAAAATAGTGGCCATCAAATGAATTCATGGAATATTGAACTCTATTTTGAAGATTTTGATTCTCTTGTACTGGTTTGTTCCTCTAGGTAATGAAAAATACTTTTTTATAATGTCCCGTATTTCTAAAATATAATACCTGATATGAGATATATTCTTGTGTGTCATTTCTACATTACAAGTAATCCATTGGGTTCTCTAAATCTTCTAATTATGATATGTACCCAAATAAATATTCAATCTCGGAGTGGGTTCTTATAGTTTGACACCAATCATTACTATTTTAAATTTGTATCCAAGACCCATACCACTTATGTAATTCTAATATTTCATTTTCTTCTATTGACATTACTTTGAATATTTTGTTGGACCTACATTTTTTAATTTCCCTTTTTCTATCTACTGTGGATCCTACTTTCCCAATATCATACTAGGAGTTAATATTTTCTTCTGATCTTCCACATTTCTTCATAGTCCAAAAGATTCATCCTCAAGTTATTCAATAAATTTGACTCTATCTTTTACTGTGTTGTTCAAATTATCAGAAACCCAGATGCATTCTTAAACCTTTATCTTGTACTCAATGAATTTCTCTAAGTTTTTTGGCTTTTCAGGTTTGAGAATTTCAATTTCAACCTTCATCTTAGACCTCTATTCTTTCTACTACTGTATATAGATTTTGGTATCAGGAACCACTCAATTAAATTTATTGCTTTTGGATATAGAAATTTATATCTCCTAAATAGTTTCTTTTAATTCGACATGTAGTTCATCTATTCCTTCAATTTCTCCTTCATTATTATAACTTTATTTTCTTGTTTAGTAATTACCCACAAATTCCACTATAAAAGTTTCTCCATAATATTTGCAGTATTCCATCCCTTCCACCACTGATTCTTATGAAAAATAATTTTCTTATGAAAGAATATTATTCTTTATAAATAAATATCACTTAGTATTTTTCTTCCCTTTCATACTAGATAAATATTTTTTCTTGGGAGTTTCATAATTATCCTCATCATCATCTTTAAACTTATTAAAACACTTTGCTGCATGTTTTCTGACCTTTGTATAATGAAAGCATGAAATATGATGTTTTCCTTCAAACTTTTCTTTTCCCATTTAAATATTTTAGGAAAAAAATAACATAACCTCATCCACTATGTCTTCATCCTGGCCATCTTCTTTGGTGATATTTTTTATGTCCTTGAATTCCACCTATTTAGAATTTTCATTTTCCACATACTCATTATCATCATTTCCCATCTCATATATGACAAGAGTGTTATGTAATCTATCCAATGTCAGATCTTTTGGATATTTATCATCCAAAATAGAAACTTTTGGATTGAACCAAGGTGGAAGTATTATTAATGTGATCTTAACGATCTTTATATATTTGATAATTTATCCCAGACCATGCATGTATTCCATGAAAACATTCACTCTATCAAATAATTCATCTACATACTCATTGGGGTGCATTCTTAGGTACTCATATTTTTTCCATAGAACCTACAATTTAGCTTCTTGTACTTTTGAATCACCCACATATATATTTTGAAATTTTCCCACATGGAATGTGACAAAATTATATGACATCACCTTCATGTAGATAATGTTGGATTGGGATACCCTAAGGAATTAATTCCTCTAGATTGAACATCCGATTCCCTTCAGTATTTTTATAATAAAAAACCATTGTACACACTAGTAGAGATACCATAAATCATAGTTATAAAGACATCTATACCTAATGATCAAAAGTAGTGTTGCGCCCGATTCTTCCACAACTGAAAATTGTTTCCATCGAAGATCATAATTCCTTTATGATTAATAACCTCCATTATAACCACTGAGATAGAGAGATAAAAACTGATTTTAAACTTTTAATTTTATACCAATTTTTATCCTAACCAGACTAAATACCTTGAGGGGGGGGGGGGGGTGAATAAGGGTATTACAGATTAAAATATCTTCCCTTTTGGACCATGTTTTATCATTAGATAAAAATATCCTGTCTCTCTTTCTCATAAAAAAAAAATTAGAAGTTAAAACATGCATAGGAAACAAATTTTTTTACTTAGTTCACCCTCACTGGGATAAGTCCAAGGATCATATAAAGGCAATGTGATGACATACCAAATCCACTAAAGTGAACTGCTATTACAAGGTTTGGATCAGACTCACTTTCCCTCCTTGTTTACTATCAAACATAATTTGAAATCTCACTGCTCTCTCAACTAAAGTGTGATCATTAATACTTTAGAATAATATTTTGTTAATATGAATCATCTTAGAATAGTTCCACACATGAGTGTTCCATGAATATCCATTTTCACCTGGTAGATGAAATCCACTTCACTGTGTAATGATTTCTTTATAGAGATACTATTCGAAAACAATTTTTGTTCTTCTAATAACTACTTTAAGCACATCATGGAATCCCTCAAACCATTCAGAATGGGTTCCCTTTGATCTAACTTTACTTTGTAGATGGAAGATTCCTTGTGAATCACCACTCCTTTGAAAGCAACAAAGAATATAAAACTAAATTCCCCCAAAAATTTAATTTCTTTTATGAATTGATCTCCTTCACAAAACACCTCCTACATGAACCACTTTCACACTTAGTTGAATTATTCCTATGATGGTTCTCTTTAATAAAGTTATCTCTATATAGTGAAGTGATTAATGGTCCTTTTTATAGAAAAAGACACTTAAAAAACCATCCAATCACAATTACAATTAACCTATTTGTGAATTAGAATTTTCCATGTACTGAACTCACTATATTATCACATAGAAAATTCCTCCCCTTATGACATCCTTTTAAATTCAATCTCTTTGAAAATGAAAAACACCCTTTGCAATGGCCTTTCACTAAACATCTTCGATCGAAAATTATGATAACCATTTATGGTTCACATAATTTTTTTTCTATATGGTTGAATTGTATTTTTCAATTTTACTTCAAATTTTTTTATACTTGATAAGTGGTTCACATAGTGAAACTCCTATGGGGTCAGTATTCCTTTGTTAAAAAACCACCATGAGATCCTTTAGGTGCTACCCGGTCCAACAATTTTCCTATATCAGAATCCTACCTTTTCAATAAAACAAACCTTAAATTTCATGCCAAAAAATATAGAAAACTCTTGGAAACTTACTACCTTCAAAACTCCTGCTTCAACAACAACTATACCGGAATGTTTTCAACCAACTTTTTCAACAAATACAACCAACTCAAAAACATTAATTCAGAAGTCATAGGGATTTTTTCCTAAAAAAATATATATAAACCACTAGATATATCCAAAATAGGTGCTTGTTAAGACACTTAACTCATAATAATCCATATGATTTGTTTCATAATAAAAATTAAACTATAACATACTTCAAATCCTTTGAAATATGATGTTAAATGAAGACCAAGAGAAGGAAAGTTTGAGGAAAATGATGAATAAGGAACATTTTTGGGGTATCATTCCAATGTATCTAGATAAAAATACTAGAGTAAAAATAGACATAAAGTGATGATATTTCCATATGTTTTTTAAAAATGGTGGTTACTTGGTCAGAAAACCAAGGCAAATTTATTTAAATGGAGAAACATTAAAAAAGTCTGAAAGGGGGAATTTTTTTACAATATTTTTCATAAAATAGAAGAAAGTTCATAGGAAGATAATCCAACCAAGTGATGTTGTAGTTTAATCCATTATTGGAAATCCTGTCTGCAAATGAGTTCATTTCTCGAAACACATGCAGGATAATATGGTTGATCTCCAAAATAGAGTTTAAGAAATCCATCCATTGAGTTTTAAGTGGAAAAGAAATATGTACTATTCCATTACATAGAGTGTGCATGATGGAAGTTTAATAACATTCTAACCATAAGTTAGTCCATTCTTTTTTCCTTATAAAGGTAACTACATTGATGAAACTCAAAATTTCCACTTATAGTAAAGAGAAAAATCCACATGTTCTATAGAAACATCCAACCACCTACCCATTGTGGTACCTGTACACTTCTCTATAGCCTGAAGTTCCTAGGTTACATTTTGAGGCACCGTCATCATTCACTTTGATCCAGTCCCAGAGTAGGATGAAAACATGTAAAATTGAAAAAAATAGATTGGTGAGAAAGCTGTAACTAAATAGGATGTGATTGATATTAATTTAAATATAACCAGTAAAGAACCAAGCACTGATATTTAGGGGAAATAAAATCAATGTTTGAGGAAACATGTTGACTTTAAGAATATTATTATCAACATGGATACACTAGTACTAACCTAAATAAGTAAGAGGTTATAGAACCAAACTATAGTTATTTAACATATTGAGCCTCATACTATTTCTAGGGAAGTCAATTATGATGAGTGTACTAATGAAATGAATGAATATCATGATCCAATAGAGAGTAAATCCACTTGGGAGGTTGTACCTAGTCCTAAAAACAATAATTTCATTATCATCGAGTGGGGTTTTAGAAACAAGACGAACGAAGGAGGATAAGTGATAAGTAATAAATAAAGACTAGTTTTCAAGGGTTAATCTTATATGAAAGAAGTTTAATTTGAGGAAACTCTTTCACTCGTATCAATGATTGAGAAAATATAAAAGATATTGGATTTGAAAGCTCACAAAAGGTATAAAATCTATCAAATGGATGTAAAGTATGTTTTCATTAATGGTGATTTTTAAGAAGATGTTTTCATTGAACAAACTGGGGGAATTATTATTGTAAAATATGGAAGCATGGTGTAAAGGCTTAAAAAGGATTTATATGGGTTTAAGTAGGTCCCAAGATCTTGGTATCTCATGCTTGATGGATTCTTAAGAAGCATGTATTTTCAAAGGGAAAAGTTGAAAGTAATATTTATGTGACGGGGATATCCACATGTACTAATACTATTATATCATATGTTAGTGACATCATTTTTTAGGTGATAAAGAGTATCTCTGTGAGGAAATTTATGAGGAAATGATTTTTTTAGATGTCAATATTGGGGTACATGTTAAATTTTCCAAGGATAAAAATGATATAAAGGGATGATAATATCTTTATATATCAAGAAAAGTAATCTTAATAATTTTTGAAGAAGTTAGGGAAAAAATAATTAAAAGTCATCTCTACTCCTATGAATATTGGTAAAATACCAAGAAAGGATGAGATAAATACTTATATGTATCAAAAGGACTACAAAAAACTAATTGGAAGTCCTATTTATTTAACAACCTCCAAACCTAATATTGTTTTTATTATATTATGTGCTAGATTTTAGAGTGTTCATAAAGAATTAGATATGTTGGTAGCCAATAGAATATTTAGGTATATCAAGAACACACTGAATTTCATCTTGGATTATAAAACCACTCAATACTTGACTATATAAGGATTTATAGATATTTATTGGGCGAGATATTGTGTTGATAAGAAGTCAACTTTAGGTGTAAAATTATTTCTTGGTGAAAGTTTTGTTTAATGGAATAATAAAAATGAAAATCCTAGTGGAATTGAGTTCAGATGCAGTCGAGTATATAGAATCCACTCATACGTGCACACAAATGATCTAGATGCAAGTTTAGTGAGTATAATTGAGAGTTGAAGTTCAAAAGACACTATTAATTGTCTGTGATAATCAAAGTTCTAAATATCTTTCCAATAATCTAGTTAATAACTTTAGATCCAAGAACATTGATCTTAGATATCATTTAATAAAGAAAAGGTGTAAAATAGTGATGTAAGACTTTATTTCATTGGTACCAAGGATCAAGTTGCAAACATATTTTATAAAGCACTGTAAATGGAGAAATTTCATAACTTGTAGATAAAACTTAATGTTCAACCTTCCCTTATTACCTAAAAATATTTCACATATCCCCGCATAGGCTTTTATATTATGTTGAAAAAGGGTGATAAATAGTGACATGATTCTTGATAATAGGGATAGAGGACTCTTGATCATAGGGATAAAGGATTCTTGATTTAAAAGGGTGTGTGAATCGAAGGGGAGTTCATTTAAGTCACTTGGCCACACTTTCTTATCACTGAGGGATGAAATTATCTCCAAAACATTACCTTATTTGGTAGTGTGGTGAGAGACACTTCTCATTCAAGTAATGATATGATTTTATGATTCCCATAAGACTTGTGTAACTTTGAACAAATATGTAATTATCCGAAAGATTATTGAGTGATGTTGACAACAAATATAAAAGGGGATATTGTTGTGAACTTGGATTTTTTAATGAATTTATTTGAGGTTTGAATTTATTTTCAACCCTTATTGAGAATCATTAGAGGGTTTTAAGGTAATATAAGGCAAAAATAAAAACTTAATTTTCCATTTTACATTAATAATCCTTTTATCTTATGAATATTCATAAAATATTGAGAATTAAAGGTTCAGTATTTTGGGAGATTGGATACATAAAAAATTTATTTTACAATTCATGTAAAAGTTTTTCTATATTATTATAACTCTAAAACTCCTAAAAATATCACATGAAATACCCATCTTCATTACCCAAGTAATGGGAAGAAACATAATAAAGGGGTGATATCAAATACTCAATAAGGGTAAACATTAGAGATAATAATCAGAGAATGTAAGTGAGAATAAGATGAGAAAAGTGGGTATGATAACATATCAAGAACACATGATCATATATAAGATAATCATACACAAAAAATCATGTATCATAAAAGAGTCATGGCATAAAACTTTGACATAACATGAATCATAAATAACAAGGGATTCAAAACATTAAATAATAATCATGGGTCTTTAAAGAACATATCATAAGCATGTGGAATAATATAGGAATATATCTTGGAAATTATCACATCATAGAAAAAAGTTATAATAAAGAATTTTTTAACAAACATAGATATATGGAAACATCACATTCATCAGTCACACACCTGCACCAACAATTATGAGAAACTAAATTGTGCCCATTTGTACATGTATCATGGAATACAAAATTTTAACCAATGCATTGAAGGGAGATATATGAATTCACCCATCATTAATCCATATTTACAAGTTACATTTGAAAATCATTCACTTATTACATCATAAAGGAATCATGGTAATAAATTGAGTTTTATAAAACTTCTAAAATCATTTACTTTTCATAGAATAAAGGACCCATGAAAAGAAAATGGGTTTTAAAATATTTCCAAATGGTATAAAAAATCATGAATTAGAAAGGTTAAAAGTGAAAAACTATTCAACAAAAGGAATAAATTTATAAGAAAAAAATTTAGGGTGAAACATGAAACATAAATCCATTATAAAATGGAAACCAAATCATGAAAGAAGCTTTCTTTAAAAAATGTTTTGTAATAATCGATGTGGAAGTCATAGTCATAAGGATATTTTCAAGAAGAAATTTTTTTAAGAAGGGGAAATGAATAATTCATAAAATATTAATTTCAAAATATATCCCAATAATTTAGAAAAAATTATTTATATTCAATAAATATAAAGTGGATATAAAAGAAAATATTTTGAAAATAAATGCTTTCTTAATATTTTTAAAATACATTTCTTAAAACCCATATCATTAAAAAAGATAATAAAAGATACACTTATTTTTTTAAGATAAGTATGAAGATAAAAATATATGAAACATATTTATCTTTCTAAATAATAAATAAGAATATTGGTTGAAATTAAAAACATGGATATGGAATAAAAAGAACCACTTAAAGGATGTAAATCATTCTTAACGAAATTAAAATTTTATGAAACAAGGGATTTATCAAGGGAAAGGATTTTATTTGAAGCATTAATTACCAAAAATAGAAGGTGCGTATATATTATAACATCATAATAGGGTATAATATATCAATCTTGAAAGATCATATCCAATGTATAATTTTTATGACCAAAGGAAAAGATTTGAGTTAAGAAATCCCTATTACCTTTATTCCCGCATGGTAGAATGTGGTATATCATCCAGTATAAAACAAAATATCTTAGTCACCCATTTTATAACCTTATTAATATCTATAAAAAAAATTTATACTCCATATATTGTCATTTATTAAAAAATATTAGTTAGTTATACCATATTTTCATCATTGAATGTTATTAGTTTTGGTAGTTTGTTTTGTACAATCTTTTTAATGCCAATGTAAATTATTATTTTTAGATTCAAATTTAATCATTACAATATAATTATAGGTATTGCAATAGGTTTTTTATAATGAATTATGAATCTATAAATTCATTTCATAAGAATTTTATTTATGATTCGTGACGATGAGGTTGGTGACAAGCTTGCTTCCGTAATTTTAACGAATGATGGGATAGTATCTTAATTATGGGTTAGATATTACCATTATCATTATTGAAGAAAAAATTGAATATTTAAATATTATTTCCCTATATCACCAGCAATTATCTTTCCTTAGTTATTCATGATAGAAAATACTTGGTGAAAAATATAATATGTCAGTTTTATGGAAGTGGTAGTCCACACATCCTCAAAAGTGACACATTTATTTACATAGAATGTAAAGGATGAAGTGATTGATTTATATTTTAATAATATTAATAATTTTTTATGTATCATATTTATTCATTAAATAATATCTTTTAATAATCCTTTTAAGGTGGTTATGAAAAACGGATTACGTCTCTTATGGAGGGGGTAGTCCGTACGTAACACAAGTGAAATTTTCATTTTTCAGATAATTATGAAGGGGAAGAAAATGGATATTCCACTAGAATAATAACTTTAATCATATTATTAATAATTATGTTATCATAATTTCATGGATATATTAGGTTTGTGGTGGTATAAGAAGAAAATAAATAAGATAGCTCGATTAAGAACATTGCCTCTCCCTTTAGAAGTTCTCCCTTGGGTAACACATTAAGGATCCTTAGCTTGATATTTTGGTTAATAAAAAGGCTTATAGTAATTTTTCCATGAGTAAAGGAGATACTATGGTAGATTTTTTAGATATAATTCTTTTAAAATGGTAGATAAAATTGGTGGCAGCGATCTCCTTTTATAAGTGAAGAAATTGTATTTTTTGTAAATACCCATTACTTTTTCAATAATGGAATGAAAATATTCAAGAATAAATTTATAAAAGTGGAAAATAATGTATTTAGGGGTGATATAAGGTCAATAAATTATACACCATTAATTTTTACACATTTTTTGAACATTTCTCAAGTCTTTTAGCACTAGATTTTTACATTTTACCATTTTGGTTTTTACCTAAGAAATTTATATTTTATTAAAAAAAATGAAACCCTCATTAAATATTTTTGATGTTATGAACCAAAATTTAATCTAATTCAATTTATAAATAATAAAAAATTAACTTTTAAATTAAAACATTTAATATATAGAAAATCTATTTTTTAGAAAAACACTTTTTTTGGCGTTAACTATTCTTAATATTATTTATTATTGATTACCAATTGAATGAGTATTAATATATATATATATATTTATAAATTATAATAGTTTCAATTTTTAGAAAATATTAATTAATTTTATTAAATTATAATTACAAAATTTTAATAATGATTTTTTTGAAAATAATAGTCTTACTATTATCATGGTAATTAACTTTAATCCTAGTAATCTTATTTTTATACCTTAAAATGAAATGGGAATTTTTATATAATTTTGGAATTCTGATTCCAAATATAAAATCCATTTTAACAGATTAAAATTTTAATGGTAAGAAAAAAATAATTTTCATATTAACACACCTAATTTGTAATTTTTTTTAGAAAAAGTATATTTTGAAGAATAAAATGACCTTTTTTTATTATACCTTTTGCTTATTTTTCATAAGTTGGTTACTTATATTTATACCCACAAATTTCATGGCTAAATAATTTTATTTTATTAAAGTATCTTAATTTTCGGTTTATTTTTGTGTTGCGTGTAAGAAAAACTACTCAATATGGTTTAAGTAAAAGCATTTAATAAAATTGGGGGTCTTTATATTCTACCTCCACTTAAAAAAATTTCATCCTCAATTTTTTTAATGGGAATAAAACAAGTGAGGGTAATTTTATCTCATGAAATCCTTAGGTTCCCATGTATCTTCTTCAAACTTATGATTCCTCCTTAGAACATTGACTAGATGAGTGGTCTTATTCTAGAAGACCTTATGTATTTGATCTAGGTTCTACACTAGTTATTCCTCATACGAGAGATCATGTTTTAATTTCAAAGATTCCAAGCTCAGTATATGTGAATCTTCTGGTATATAATTTTTGAAAAGTGATACACGGAACACATCATGTACTTAGGAGAGTTATGGGATGAACACTATGTGTTAATATACCACCCAACATGATAAAGGATCTTGATGTGATCAATGTATCTAAGGCTCATCCTTACCTTCTTCCCAAATATCATAACCCACTTCTATGGATATATCCAAATAAAACCTTTTCACCAAATTCAAATTCTATATCTCATCACTGATTTCCCACATAACTATTCTATTGAATTTTTGGCACATTTTTATGCTAGTAAATGGTTTGAACGTTATCTATAATTTCCTAGAAACATTCAGAACCTATCAAATTACCCTCTCCAACTTCATCCCAACATATTGGGGTCTTACATCTCTTCCTTTAAAGAGCCTCATATTACACCATATGAATTCTATAAATTTTTTTTATAAGATAATTATACTAGTGGGAGGTGTTAATCACAACATCCTTATAATTATATCAAAAGAGATCTCAACATATCCTCTGGATTTCGAATGGTCCTCTTAGACTTACCATCTATTTGGGGATGATAAGCAGTGCTGAAACTTAGATCTATCTCCAATTATTATTGAATCTTTCTCTTTAAACTCAAGGTAAACCTCATATGTTGACCAGATATAATGGGGAGTGTTACTCCATGCATCCTTACCACTTATATTATGCATATCATGGCAATTTGTTTAATATAGAAATCTTCTTTTATTGTAATAAAACGTCCAGCCTCAGTAAAGTGGTCAACTATAATCCAAATGAATTTATGGACTTTAGGTGTCTTTGGAAGTCCCACAAAAAAATCCATGCTAATGTTTTACCATTTTCATACTAGTGTGGGTAATGTTTTAAACACACCCTTGGGATTATATCATTTATCCTTAACTTGTTGGCATACTAAGCATCGAGACATGTAAACTGCAATCTTTCTCTTCACATTTTCCCACTAGAAATTTTTCTCTAGATCTCCAAAAATCTTCAATATTCTTAGATGAATAAATAAGTATGAGATATAATCATAATCTAAAATTTCGTTATTTAGTTCTAGTTTTTATGCGGCATATATCTAGGTTAAAAATCATATAACTCCCTCTTTATCAAAGTTGAACTCAAGAATACATTATATCTTTTTCTATATCTCCAAAACAACATTCTAGGCTTATTTAATCTTCACATTAATGGATTGTTGGGAAATAATTTGTAAAAATAGGGTTTTACCCTTTCCCTTTTGAATTTAAGATTCATCCTTTGGAAATCCATGAGTATTGGGTCTTTTTTAATCCTTATAATGGATAGGGTAGCATGATATTTTATGCTTATAGCACCAACCACCTTATTTTCCTTCCCTAAATAGTATTTTTTTTGAGAAATATAAATATTATATCAATTATAACTATCTCATTTGGAATATATTCAACTCCTATGTAAATATATATTTAAATATCTTGTGATCAATATATATCACATATTTATCCATATAGAAAATTATTCCAAATCATTAATGCAAAGATCACTACCTCCAGCACCAAATCATGCATTGGTTAATGTTTCTCATGAGTTTTTAATTTTCATGAAGCATAAATAATTACCTTATCATTCTACATGAGGATGCATCCTAAGCCCTTTAATGAAGCTTCACTATATATTATAATCCTTCCCCAGTATTGGGTAATGTAAGTATAGAAGTAGCGACCAACCTCTTATTTAGTTCCTTGAAACTCAATTTACATTCTTCTATCCAAAGGAACTACACTTCCTACCATGTTAACTTGGTTAGTTTATTTGATACCCATGGAAAATTTCTCACAAATATTTGATATTATCCAGTAAACCTAAGAACACTATAGATCTCAATTACTATGGTCAGTCTGTGACATTGTTTAATAACATTTATATTTTAAGGATATATATATTCCCTTACTTGTGATTACATAACCCAAGAATGATATTTTATATAGAAAAAATTCACACTTTATAAAATTGGAATATAGTTTCTCCCTTCTTAAGGTCTTTAAAACAATCTTCAAATGATCTTCATGCTCTTCCTTACTTGGTGAATATATAGTAATATTTTCAATAAAGGTAACAAAAAATTGTTCAAGATTGTTTGTAAAGACTATATTCATTAGATTCATGAAGATATAAGGATCATTCATAAGTCCAAATGGAATCACTATAAAGTCATAGTGTTCATACCTCATATGAGAAGATGTATTTTAAATATCCTCCCTTTTAACTCTTAACTGATTTTATCTGGATTGAAGTATAATAATCAAGAAGTATTAATATCTTATGAGTTGATTGGATATATCATCGATATGGAGAAAATGATAATTTTTATTGATCATGAGTTTATTAATCTTATGATAATCAACGAAAAGTCTCATTGATCCATCCTTATTTTTGATGAAGAAGACTTTTTCACCTCATAGTGAATCACTAGGGTATAAAAAACCCTTATCTATATTCTCTTATAGACACTTCTTTAATTATAAAAACTCAATTGGGGAAATTATATACAAACTTTTTGATATAAAAATGGATCCAGGTATGAGTTTGATTGAAAAATCAACCTCATGATTTTCAGGAAGAGAAAATAGTTCATTCGAAAATACATAAACATATTAACATATAATAGGCATGGTATCAATGTTGACTCCATCCTTAGAAATTTAAGTTATAAGTCCCTCATAGTTTGGTATTAGGACCCATATAATTTAATTTTCTTCTGAAGGGATCTCATGATCATCCTTTCATAAATATTTGATCACATGATGATTCAAGATATGAAATGTGATATACTTATCTTAAAAATTGATATGTGATCTATATAAGGGAATCCAATCCATACCCAATATTACATCAAATCCAAACAAGAGTATAAGTAATATATTTTTAGGAAAAATCTTCCTACACATATTGATCAGAGAAGTGTTATATTTCTTAGGCATAATCATTATGCATCTAGGGGTTTTCTTATATAGTTCAATATCCAATGATTGGAGTGGTAAAATAAAATTCTTAGAAAAATTGTGTGATATGAAAGAATGTGAAGAACCAAAATCAAATAAGGAATTTTTAGTTCTGGAGTGGATAATGAGTGTACCTTTTACTACTTTATTATCATGAACCACCTCCATGGTAGTGATGACATATAGACTACCTTGATCCCTTGGTTTATGATGTTTCTAGGGACTATCCTCTACAATATATATAGGGTTAGATTATTTATTTTCATAATGATCAAACTCTTGGAATTTAAATCATTAAAGTAAAAAAATGTATTTTTTGGGACCTTATTCTCCTCCATGGTGTTTTTCAAACTTCTTACATTGCTTCAAAAATTGTAATCTAGGTGTCTAGGTTTACAACGCTTAAAAATATTCCCATATACCTTGAGGAAATTATTTGGGTGCTTTCTCCCATATTTTTGACATGTAGAAAGTTGGGATTTCTTTACCCCCTTTGGATTATCATCAAAGATTTCATGATACTAAAATTTTATTATCTAATCCTTAGAACAAGGAAAAACCAGTTTCCATATCTACCATTAGTGATCATCTAACCATCTATTTATATATTCTAAATTATCTTATGGATAATTACATTTGAATAATTGGTTTTAAGTCACCAAAAAATGGTCGATATTTCTTTCAGAGTTAGAGATATAACTAGAGGTGTACCTCGTGGGTCTAATGAAGTTTTCTTCATAGCTTCCAATATATTTCTCCCCCTTTTCTTTCAACTCTAGGAATTTTCACTACAATTTTGTGAAAAGAGTTTGAGTAAATAACTTGATAAATAATACTTTCTATAACTCCTCACATTATATAGATATAGTGTCCCTGACCCGATTAGCCACCTGAATAGTTCTCTCAGGTCGGGTGCCACTGGCCTTATTCACACCTCCCCAAATGCCAAAGGTTGCTGACTAGCAGTGTGGGTGTAAAAAAGGAATAGTGGGTAGGATATACCATCAAGGTATGATATAATAATGGTCTAAGTATATATAGATAGCATGTAATGGGAAAAAGACTCAATAGAATTAAACCATACCTACCAAAGGAAGAAGCACAATCACTAACAATCAACAATGAAATCATAATAAAAGTAGTGGAAATAAATAAACATTCCAACATACTACTTGTAACAATTTAAAACAGATCATAAATCCATATTTGTTCATACATACAATAAGTAAAAAAGGGTTTCCAAGGGTCGAACATAGTGTCTACATACATAAAATCATGCTGATATAAATAAAGAAAACTAAAATAGAAACTCTAACTGACACACAAACTGCAAGGTTCCCTTCCATCCATCCATTCCAACACAACTAGGATCGAGCTCTAGAGCCTGATCCCTTACCTGAACATAAAATCATAAATTATACAAACATTTTGAATGTCCTGTGCATGGTGTGAGAATGAGTCTTAGTAGTATACCACCCATGTGTGCGTACCCAACATTATTTTTTAAGCAGGTGTGTACTATAAATAATAAATAAAGAATCATAATTCGATTTAATTAAACAAAAGCTTCCCTAGTGCTCAATAGCCACCAGAAAGTTATCACCTAGCTCAACCAATGTTGTAATATCTATGGAGGATAAGACCCTTGAACCATGTCTCAAGGTATCCCTTGAAGTAGAATATCCCAGGTTAACCCTTAGGTTCCACCTCTGATGTAATGTCCTGACACCATGTGCCTCTAAACACCTTGTTTCTCAAAAAAAAAATCACCGAAGTCCCAAAGGTGCACCTAAGAAAAGGATACCTGGTCCCTCAGACCCCTACTCGAAAGAATTGTAGGCTTGAAGCTTGACATACGAATGCACAAAGATATTTTTCCTTAAATAAAATCACCATCAGCTCATAGAATGACATCCCTAGGAATGATGATCTTCATCCTCCCAAAGTAGTCCAGGCCCAATGACTGTAATACAACTAGCCTCATCCCCCAACCAATATCCTTAATGCTATCATCCAAAGGCTCCTCACCTTATCCATGGATTTATATAATAATCATCCCCAAAAAAATTCTAAATCTGCACTACTGAGGGCATATACCCACATGACTGGTCAAAACCACCTCATCATTGAGTCAACCCATGTTCACACAACTCCAATCAAAGTTTTTTCCATCACAGGTGTGCAACAACACTAAAAATAGTTCCTAATCCACATCCAACCAATGCCTCATTCCCCTGCCACCATGTTTCTCAAGTCTGATGGCCATGAAATCTACTATCTCGATCCATTCCCTCAACCCAATGACATCGCCACCTCAGTATGATATCCATGATGCCAAACCAGTGATCACATCACCAAATCAATATAGTCCAAGACCAACCAGACGATTATGTCGCCTCAATCCTGATGGCCATGCCACCCCAATTCCTTGGGAAAATCCCATCATGAACCCGTGGACCTCAATAGTATATCACAAGCATTATATATTTATAAACCAAATCAAATAAACAAACAATTAAATATAAAAAGAATTTTATAATTCCAATTAAACAAAAATTTCAAATTAAACTAAGAACCCACCTCATCCTAAGTACCCAAGGTGGTTGACAACCTCTAACCTAGCCTCACATGCTTACATTTGAATAAGACATGCCCAAAGGATTTCTATAGGGTCACAAAGTCAATTTAACATCAATAAATCAACTTAATAGGGTCTCACTCAACTACCTCAATGGTACACTAAAATACGCACCCCCAAAGATAAGAAAAAACACTCAGAAAGGTATGCACTACCTAACTTGGACTCATATAAGTAGGAACATCTAATAATATCCTCTAAATCGAAGTGGTTTCGAATAAATTGTTGATTTTTTAGAATTCCCTAAAAATAGTTCAAAACCACTTGGATGAATTTAGTAGTTTTTTAGGTGAGAGAAAAGAAGAAAATAGGTATGGGCGAGGAGAGCCATGCCGCTATGATTCTAATTCACCTGATGGTAGATGAATCAGATCTCGAATAAGGGAGGTAGAGAAATCCCTAGAAGGAGAGGAGGAGGAGAGTTACTCCTACTATGTACGCATCCCATGAAGGAAGAAAGAATAAAAAGAATAATAAAAAGGGAAAATAAAAGAGGTGGAAACCATAAATTCTCCACTTTAAGGGTTATATTGTTAGTTCGCATGATTTTATTAACCGTGCATAAACCGTACAGGATATAGTGCATGAGTAATGGCTAAGTAGAACTACCTGTGTGACATGAACATGGTTTTCTCAAACCATGCAGAAGGCCTCTATAAAAACTATAGAGGTTAATGAATGAACATGTGCCTTTCCCCACAAAGTTTACCCAAATTTTGATTAGTACAAAAACAGGGCACACAGTTGGCTGGAAGAAGCCACATGATTTACCCCAAACCATACACCTTACCTGAAACTCCCAAAATGGGCCTTCAGGCCTCTGAAACACCTGAAAACCTACTGAACACTTGGTTCACTCTCCAAGCCTATAAACCCATCCAAAAACATGATATTGGGATGCTGAAAAACTCAGAATCAGGTTTCAATGACCGAAAAATAAATTGGTATACCCACCAATTTAAAAATTCAAAATAGGAGAGGATTTCAACCAAATTCAAAAATTTGGGATATTATAACAGAGTATACTTAACAACTTTCCATTATATTCTTAATTAGATTCCACAATTTTCCAACCTCTCCTTCCCAATAATATACAATGAAAATAACCTTCTCAAGCTTTGAGCACCAGAGAGAGTAAAATATCTTTTTCCATCTCATTGATCCATTGATAAAAAATAAGTGGATTAGAATATCCATTAAAGTAGGGTGGATGATTTCATATAAAAATATTGATAGAAATTTGATCCTTACATAATGAATTTGGGATATCAATACAACTTGTGTTATTATTAATAGGTTGTGTCATTTGGGTGAGTATCACTATAAGGTTTTGTACACCACCTCACATACCATTTTTTAATTCATTGGTAGAATCACCACATTGTCCTTTACATCCATTGTTAACATGGTTTCTCCTTTATCCATTCATTAATTTAAATAAAATAAATATTAGGGATGAGAATACTTAAACTAATAAATTTATTAAGGAAAAACTATGAGATTTTGGAAGAAATAATTCATAAATGATGAGAATACCCCAACTAATGAATATATAGGCTTTAATATTTTTGGTTATCCATAATAATTTTTCTATTAGGATATATAACGTAAACATATTAAAATCCCTTAAAATGGTTCATAATGAGAATTTGAATTATCCAAAACATATCCCTGAGGAATGTCAAACTATGTATGTAGTTAAGCCTCTTTTTTTATGCACTGGTTGATGATTGAGTTAATATTCAATACACCCTTTTCTAGGTTACTACCCTTAGGTACATCTGTTCCAGATCTATAATCCACTTTTAGTAACTTGAAATAGGTTTTATTTCCAAGAAAACCATACAATGTTTACTTTTAAAATTTTTTAGGATGTTCTCATATACTTAGACTTATCCCTTGGGTTTTCACTAAATTTGTACCATCCCAATCTCCAAAATAACTAAACTTACCCATAAAAATAACTATACCTTGATCTAATACCAACTAAGACGTCCTAATAAAAAAATAAACACTTAATTTACCATTTTACATCAATAATCATTTTATCTTACAAATATTCACATAATCTCAAGAACAAAAGTTTTAGTGTCTTATGAGATTAGCTATATAAAAAAATTTATTTTACAAACATTTATCTATAATCTTACAACTCCAAACTTCCCTATGAACATATCATATGAAATACTCATCTTCATAACCTTGGGAATTTGAAAAATAATAATAAAGGGGTGATATTGAATGCTCGGTAAGGGTAAATATGAAAAATAATAATTGGAGAACACAAGTGAGAATAAGATGAGAAAAGGGGTATGAGAATGTACGAATCATACCCAAAAAAGAATAGATTATAAAATATTCAAGGAATAAAACTTTGAAATAACATGAATCAGAAATAATAAAGGAGTTGGGACATAAACCAATAATCGTGGGTAAAAAAACATAACATATGCATGTGAAATAACATAGGAATATATCATGTAAATAATGAATATCATAAAAACAAGGCATACTAGAGAATTGTGGTAGAAATATAGGTATAGGGAAACACTGCCTTCATGAGTCACACATGTATACCCATGATTAAAAGAAAATAAATTTCTCCCACGTATACATTTATCATGAGATATAAAATTTTAACCAATGCATTGGAGAACAATATAGGATACAACCTATCATTCATCCATACTTATATGTGCCACTTGAAAATATTTTAATTATCACATCATAAAGAATCCATGGAAATAAAACAGGTTTCATAAAACATCCAAAATCATCCAATTTTCAAATCATAATAATCCCATGTAAAAAATGGGTTTCATATCATTTCCAAATAGTATAAAATAACATCATTAATTAAAATTCTTAACACTGAAAACTTGTTCACATAAAATTGATCACTTTATAAGCTAACAATATATGGGGAAACATGAAACATAAATATGACACCTTCCATGTCAATATGTTGTTTATTTTATGAGTTTGAGGGTATTTTTAAGTTTTCATAAATTTCCAGTCTAAAACATGGGAAAATTGAAGTTTTTTTCTGGAACATGGTTAAGGATCACCATTTAAGGAAAACCATGTGAAGAATTTTACAGCTCACTAAGAAACCCTTATGTGTAGTTTATTTTTAACATGAATGGTTTAGGTTACATGAGAAGTTAATTAGTTGGTTAAAACCATGTAGATATTAGGAGAAAACATGTGGGACCTTTGGCGAGTCTGGGTTATAGCACATAACTTGCACATGGTTTCATAAACCATGTGATAAGTGTGAAAATATACTCTATAAATTGACAGTACCATTTGGAATGGTTGGAGCATAGTTTTTTCAACCATGTGACGCCTCTAGGTAAACCATGTAATTAGGTTTTTGGATAGGTAGTGGTCTACACACAGTTAGTGCATAGTTTGGTAAATTGTGCAACTAAACCATATGGATTTCCCATATTCATTAAAATTTGAAATTTCATTTTTACCCTTTATTGTTTTTTATTCCCAAACCCTCACTTATTCTTCCCTCATTTTCAATTTATAATAAGAATAACTCTATGAAAATATCCTCCCTTATTCCTTTAATTTTGATGGCTTATCCCCTCAGTTTCAAGTGGATTTATCCATGATAATCCCCTCTAAACCAATCCCTCTCATTTATTTATTCCCGCCCCTTAATTCATCACCTTACATGAACCATAATCAATATATGGGTCAATTTTAGGGTTGGGTTTGGTCCAAATAATGGGTTTTTACTCATTTTGGAGTTGTAGAGAGAATGTCTTGACTTGTGGAAGTGTTCACCATCTTAGGTGAAAACTTTCAATTTTTTTCCATTGAATCAAGGTAGAAATTTATTTTACATCACTTTATATTACAATTACTTGGAATTATTATATATTTTAAATGATTATTTTCTAAAATTATGCCTTTTTGTGTGTTATTTATTAGATAAAGGATGTTATCAAATGATTTTAACCCTTGGAATAGAATGGTATTCCATTATAAGTGTTTATGAAAATTTAAAATAGCTTTTAAAGAATGATTTTGTTTTTAAATGTGGCAGGGAACACTAACTTTAGGTGTTAAAATGTTCACCTTACATTTATGTATTCTTTAAATCAAATGTTTGATGTATTTAAAGTGTTTAAAATACGAAAAAGGGGTTGGTTGATTTTAAACGGGGTGTTTTGACCCTTGTGTGTGATATTTAAAACCTTTTTTACAACCATGGTTAATTTTTAAATTAAAGGTTTGAAGTGTTTAAAGATTTTGGGATAATTAAAATGGGTTGGTTGGTTTCAAAGGGGATGTGTTATCCCATGTAAATTATATTTTAGAACCTTTTTATGCCTTTAAAGGATTTCAAAATTAATTTCATTGGATACATGGATTTACAAATGGGTTTCAAGAGTTGTTTAATATAATTGGTCTCAATAGTGGATTGATTTGTGTTTTGAAAGTGGTGTGAGTTGGCCTGAAATTACAAGTGTGTTTCAAAAGGACTATTTGTAATTTTGTGAAAAATGATATTTTTTTATAAAAGTAGAAAGACCCTCTTGGTTCCCTTGTGATTCTTATATTCCCATAGTTCCTTGTGATCCCTTAAGGGAATATTTATTATTGATTCATTTGTATATAATGCTTATGAATTAATATATATGGGGAGACTTCCTTACAAGTGTGTAGGAGGTGATGCACGTGTTATTTAAAATGTTTTATATTTTATCTATATGATGTTTTGTTTTTAATTACCCACATTTTACTTGTCATGGTTAACTTAGGGGAATTATTTTAGGTGACTTAAATAGTATAATCCCTGGCTTAGGTTACTAACTTGTTTAGGGATATTTCCCATGGGACTAAGAGAGACCATGTATGGAATGTTCTCTATGGGACTGAAAGAGATCATTGGAGGTTAGGATTTGAGAGAGACCATTGATATTGAGAGAGCCTAGGGAAGACCGAGAGTGCTTACAATGTTTGTTTTATAAAACCCCAATATTTTACAGTATGTATCTTTTTAAATAAATTTAATTCATTCGATAGTTTACATTACACAAACAAACTGTGATATACTATTAATAATAACTTGACCATTGGAATAATAATGTGACCATTAAGAATAGACCAATAAAATAGAAACCAAACCTATAAAAGTATAAATAAAATTCAGGTATCTTATGAATGAAAATATAATATATTTATATCACAAAATAAGTAAATAAATGTTTAAAAAATGATAAATTAATTGTTGGTATTTTTGTGAAACATAAATATTCATTTAGAATTTTATAATTAATATAATAATTTAAAATAAAGTTTATTTTCATAAAATATATTCCTAAATTAATATTTTATTATATTATTATTATAATAATATTTTATGAGACCTTAATTATTTTTTCAAAGTTCCATAAAATCAGTTATAACCCTAAAATGGGTATTTTTTCGAATAAATGATGATTTTAATTAAAAATTAAATCTATCATATTCAGAAAATTAGTTTCGAAAAATGGAGTCTATTTTTGGAATTCCACACATTGAAAAATGGTTAGGGTTAATTTTTGGTATTTTTCTAAAATAGTTGAATCTTTGGTGAATAGTGAAATACAATAATTTACGGTATTTACTAAATACATGAATTATTGAGTCATTGATGATGTATGAATTATATAAGCACCATTATCTATAACTATACTTCTCTATTTACTATATTTATCCATGTTAATCATCACTATTAATATTCTTAATCCAAAATTATAAAATAATGAATAAAATAATCAAAAAACACCTCACTCCTCTACTATAAATACCACCCCTCACAACCCATATCCTCACAAATTATAAGCCTTGAAGCTTATCCAATTTTTCCCAATCCTCTTCCCTAGTATCCCCAAAATTTATGAACCTTTGGTATCACCAAAATACCAATCCCAATCCCCTTAAGGATGTTCTCAAGAAGAATAATTCAAGAGGTAAAATCCTCTTTCATTATCTTTTAATTTATTTTAATTTATTTTATTTTCTTATCCTATCCTAATATCCTCTATCAAAACATGAATTATAATTATAATATATTATATATACTATAATTTTATTATGTTAATGTAATATTAATCATAAAAACCCTTCTCTTCTCCCTTTTATTCTAAAAATGAAAACATCTTTCGGGATGTGTAAATTTACCTTCATCCTGAACGACGCGTTTTCATTTTTTATTACCACCTTCAAGGATGGTCATAAAATCATTATTATGGTTAAATAATATATTATTTTACATATTATAAGTTATATAATTATATGTAACCAGTATATATACATAATATTAATTAATAAAACAAAGCTAGTTTGTGATGATAAAAAAACGCCAAAATAATCTAAAATGTTATCATTAATGTTTTATATAATGGATCATCATAATATCTGAAAAAATGATATATAAGACCATTTAATATTCCATAAATTCATTATTAACATATAATTTCAATTTTGGATAACTATTCCCATTTTACATGATCTTTCATACATGTATACAAGTGAACCAATCATGAAAACCAAGGAAACAAACACTCCCGAACAACAAAATTGAATCTTATAACTCATAAAAAAGGCTATAAATGTACCTAATAAAATTTTAATAAATCAAATACATGTTTAAGTGGTTCTTAATGAAATTATTAATGATTCTAATTTAATTATCCAGGACATGAAGTGCAAGTGTGGAACAATTTTAGACATAAGGTAAGGAAAATAAATTATGTGCCCCACTCAACTATTCTTTATTTAATATGGAAATAGATTTTTAAGGTTTCCTTTTCAATATCTCAAGATAAGAAAGCCTTATTTAATAGAAAATTCTAATTTATTACCAGTCTTCAAGTACACTTCATAATCTATTTTAAGCCACCAATATTTTTCTAAAAACAGTCTTTTTATTTTGAAAAACTGTATTTCTTCATTTCTAGTATTATATAAACAATTATTATTTTGTTAATTTTAAAGAATATTTAATATTTCCATTAAACATAAATAAATTTGAACATTTCTATAATTTCTTAAAAACTCTTTTTACATGTTTTCACTTCAGCTGGACATCATTTATCATGATCTATGCCTATTTTACCTTATTAATTTCCATGTATGATTTAAATCCATTATTTCATCGATACCATTATGATATTACTTTTGTTTATAACTTATTCACCACTTATTTCTTGTGTGTGGTGTATATATACTTCCCTTTTATTCATGATCATCATTCATTGAAGATTTCATTAAATATCCATATTTTTTATATCATGGATATTATTATTTTCTTTCTCCTATACAATTTTTACATACAATATTTTATTTGAATATTTTTATTTAATTGAATATTTTTATGGATAATGATTTGTATTTAATGTTTATGATTTTTTATGTATTATTTTTTGATATTATATGGATTATTTTTGAGACCAGGTGTTGAGACGACATGTGATTCCAAGGCCCGTTGTGCCCAAAATAAAGGTTTGAAAAATATAAAAATATTTAATATCACACACATGTGGTATTCCTAAAAAATTATATTAACGCATAATAGGGTTCCCAAATCAGAAATATGAGGGAAATTTTGAGTTTAGAATAGCAAATTTACCCTAGGTGTGACCTAACATTGGTCGGTGCAGGTCGTTTGTGATTTGTTTGGGGCACAAAATTAATAAAACAAATTAAACTTAAGAAAATTTTTTCATCACAATGAACTACTCCCTCTATAAGTTTACAACTAAGAAAATTGTCCCAGGGTTGGTGGATAAATCCTAGAGACCTAGACACCATTTTGGGAGATCTTTCTTGGTAGACGACAACAGATCAGGATCCGATCATGAATTGTCACACAATCAGAGTTGGAGGATCTTGTCAACGATGACAACAAAACCATTCTTCCTCGATGATCAATCCAAACATGAGGTAGGGTAATTTATTTGGTGAATTTCATCCTATTATTAAATCTCAGATGAATGAAAATCAATTCAATGAACAAGTAATGACCCACACATCATCTGTATATTTCAATTGGATAGAATTGTTTGTTTTGATTCTTTGATTTCCAATATTCATTTATCCTTTATAAGATACATAATCAAGGCCAAAAGAACAATAGAAAAGTTTTATTCGTCACTTTAATGGTTTATGTATTTCTCCCCAATTTCTTTATGCGATCATCATTGGTAATCCCTTGGCCAACGGTTTGAAAAATACCCAGTTCCAGATCATTATGAAACTGTTCTTCAGTGTAATGGATCAAAAACGATGGAACAAAATGTAATGGTGGTTTTGAATCAAGGACCAATTGTTACACTAGGTAAATCAAGGAAGAAAAAGAACGGATCTAGGGTTATAAACCCTTCCTAGGTAGCTCATGATAAACGGATGTCGGAGGCAAGTTTCTTAATGTGTTTTGAGGCCAGATTCCAGAGAGATTTCAGTGGCAAGGTGCGATCGACATAGTTCTAGGATCTACAGAGAGATTTTAGGAGGAAATCAAGGTAGATGTAGTGCGTGGGGAATAACAAAGGAAGAACTCTGGATTTAGAAAACTCCTAAGCAATACAGAGTGTAAATCGGTATTACACGCTGTGTGGGACCCCCTTCATTGGTGACTAGGGTTGAGGAAGGAGATGATGATCACATAGTGTGTGACCCCTATCACACGACTTGTGTCCCTCCCCAGATGACTTAGAATGTAATTCAGAAGTACATGGACATGGGTTGATGTAAATGGGAATGGACATTTCATGTTCTCCCACACAAACACGACCAATAGTACACAACCAGATGGAATTACATGTACTTATACATAGACAAGGATTGAAATAAATAGATCGGTAAATGGGCACAACTTCGGTACATGGACATGGATAGGTGAAATGGGTAGGAAACCATGTGTCTCTACATGATGTGTAATAGATACTACATGCCATGTGAGGTTCTACCACACATGAAATACTAGGGATAGCTGAAAACACCCTGCACCCCCTAGGACATGCCTTGTAATCCCATCAAGAGTGTTTGAGGCTCTTTGCTTTCATAGTTTGGATCAGTATAGGTTTATTGCATTCCCTCGGTCCTTTCCCCAAGGTTATAGTGAAATATTTCATCCATATCACTGGATTTTGATCCCCTCTAGAGGCTGATTCTGAGATAGATTTGTGGTGTCCCTCCAAGAGACTAGAGCGTGATCCTCTATTATCTATAGTGGGGCTTTTAGAATCTATGTGACCTCCTTGAGTAGAATTTTTATCCTCTATCTAGTAGGCCGCATCGATAGGGTTTGTGGAATCATTATATGTGATCCCCTACATAGTGGGTTGATCTAGATTGGGTTTGTAGTTTCCCCCAGTGGTTTTGGGAATGACCCCCTATATATGTATCATAGTATTATTAGACCAATATGTTCTCTTTTGGAGGGTTCCAAATGATCTATACCTCTTAATAAAGTGTCTCCAATGATATAATGGCTTGAGGAGTGTGCTCTTTCGGAACACGCATTCTTCGAGAAGAATGAAGTGGCTGACAGTTGGTTATGACAACCTGATGGTGTGGTGTGTCTCCTGAGTATAGCTGGGGTTTTCTCTCTTGGTATTTGTTATAAATATATTATTATATCCTGTATTGAGATGAATATACATGGTTCTTCATTTTTAGTGTTTTTGGGTATCCTAATGAGTATTGTTATACTCACCCCTGTACAAGCTTTGCCCGTATGTGTTTTTTCTTATGCAGTCAACCACTCTTTTTAGAGTGTCCTATGAGGACCTGGAGAGGGTATAACATAGATGGAGCTAGGAATACTAAGGTGTTTACTAGGAGTGTACCTTTTAATTAGTCCCTTACCTTGTAGTAGGTTGTAATTATACAGTTTTAGTTAGACTTGTGTTACAAATTCTCTGTGGTGGGCTTGTATTTATCTCTGTTTACTTTTCCTTTACATCCCGTCATACTCTGGTTGTGTGATCTTAGTTGTATGTATGAATTCTATTAGTTTTTTTTTAAATTTAATCACGGTGTATCTTTGAAATTTTTGCATGTATATAGGTACTTTAGGATAATTCCACCCATTGGTGGGATATGCCTACTTGGTGCAAGTCACTAGCCCCTGTTCTGTTGGAGGCGGGTTTGGGGTATTCAAACCATGAGCCCCTTTGGGATGGGTTGTGATAGAGTGGTATTAGAGGTGGTGGTTTCTAATTTAGGACATAGATCCTATGAGGTTGGTTTAGGGAAACAATGTTAAGTGTTTCGAGTTCATCTTTCATGGTAGGGACTCTAATATTATTGCGGCCACTGATGTATCCATACACCAGGACTCTAATCACTTGTTTTTCGACTCAGTACGTGAGAACACTGGTTAAAGGAAAAAACAATGGTACATGCATCATATAGGAATGGTTTTGGTTTCCATGTACTTCTTGAGTCATCTCCTCTGATATATTTTATTGACCATGGTACATTCTTGTTTTATTTTAGGATGCCTCCACATAGACATCCGACTATGATTCCACTGCATGATCACAAGGATGATCCACCTAGTGAAAAGGCATTAGTATAGGGTCTTGTACCAGAGATAGCATCTATGAGTGATTTAACATCTATACCACCACCTATGGATAAATAACTAGTAATGGAACTACCACCTGAGTATGTACATAGGATGAGTACATTGCACAAGTTCCAGAGGCAATGGCCTCTCAGTTTTCAGGGTGAGACAAAACCTAGATGGATAAGGATTGGTTAGATGCATTCACTATTTTTTTCACCTTGTGAGGATTCCTGATTACCAGATAGTAGTCCTTTCTACGAGTCTTCTTCAAGGTTCTTCAAGGCGGTGGTGGATCTTGGTGACTCTATCACACGATGAGATGGCTCTATCTTGGACAGACTTCAAGAATCTCTTTAGGGAGGAGTTCTATCCAACCACATTGATATTAGTACACATATGTGAGCTTATTTATCTACATAAGGGAAGAATGATCGTGGTATAATATTTTACAAAGATTATAGATCTATAGTGATTCTATTTGTATATTGTACAAGACTAGTTCTTCAGGGATCGAACCTTCGAGAAGGTCTGCACCTGGACATCAAGGAATCAGTGGTATCACTTAGAATTTATACCTATGTTGGGGTGCTTGAACAAGACCTATTGGTATAAAAATTTATGTAAGAGAAGACACCAGTCATGGGAATTAGTAGTGGGCACCTAGTAGTTGAGACCTTGGTAGCATGCAACTGATGACAGTCACAGGGATCCAAGTGGTTCAGGCGCTTTAGGAGGTGATCCCAAGACTTAGGGTATGTGGTGTATGGATCTCAGGGTGGATCGAATTAGAAAAGGGATCGACGGTGTTTCTATTGTTAGGACTGGGGAAATCTAGAACGATATTAACCTACCCAAAGTAATACTGATTAGGATATGGTCGAGGGACCTCCGATATAGAGACAAAGATAGGGAAAGTCTGGTCTATAGGGTGGAGGACATGACAGAGGGGAAGGGATGAGGCCAACTATAGGCTATGGAGGCCTATGACCTCGAGGCTCCAAGGATGATATGAGGTATGATCTGTATTTTTTTCACCTTAGCTATAGTATTGATAGGCATAAGAGATATTCATTATTTTAATTCTATGAACCTTATTTGAGATTCAGAGATTTTGGTTGAACCCTTAACTCGACCCTTATGCATAGAGACTACTACTAGAGGAGACTCAATAATCACAAACCAGTACTGACAATGTGAAATGACTCTTGTAGGTGAGAGTTTTGGTTACAATCTCTTGGTAGTGGCATCAAGGCCTTATGATGTCATTCTTGGTATGAACTAGTTATCCACAGTTCATGCTTATATTGACTATTTTAGGTGAAGATTGTGGTGTGTCCGTAGTAATAGAACCAATATTTCCTTTTTCGGTGAAAAGGAAATACAGAATGCATAAGACAAACTCATGCAAAGGAGGGTGCAGTCGATTACTCATCAGTTGACCAACCCAACCCTCAATGCAGTGGATGTTATGAGTCCACAGTTTCCTACAGTGGTGGAGAAGTATGAGGACGTATTTTCTGAAGATTCTCTAGGTTTACCTCCCTACTAAGATATAGAATTCTATATTTATCTACACCCGGGAAAACAATGATATATACATTTTCATATCAAATGGATCCTGTAGATCTTCATGAGTTGAGGTCATAGTTAGAGGACTTACAGATGAAGGGATTCATGAGACCCAATGTTTCACCATGGGAACCCCATTTTTGTTTTCTAAGAAGGAAAATAAAATCTTGAGGTCATGTGTGGATTACCAATGCTTAAACTAGGTGACTACGAAGAGCAAGTATACAATACCAAGGATTTATGACCTCTTTGATCAGTTGAAAGGAGAATTATGGTTCTCAAAAATTGACCTCAGATTAGGCTATCCATAGCTGTGAGTATAGGATGAGGATATACCAAAGATGATCTTCAGATGTTGTTATGGTCACTATGAGTAATTGGTGATGATGTTTGTAATGATGAATGACCTAGTAGTGTTCATGGGACTCATGAACCAGTTTTTAAACTTTTCATAGACCAGTTTCTAGTAGTCTTCATTAATGAAATCCTAGGGTATTCGATGTCTGAGGAGGAGAATGTGAGACAAGTGAGGATGGTCCTGGAAACATGCCAATAAAAACAACTTTACAGTAAGATCTCAAAGTTCCAATTTTATATTTGAGAGGTCCATTTTCTGGGAAACGCTATCTCGGAGGCTTAAATTATTGTGTATCCAGTGAAGGTTCGAGCATTGATTTCTTGGGATCCACCCAAGAGTGTTACTGAGGTGTGGAGTTTCCTTGGATTGGTAGGAAAATATCGGAGGTTTATATGAGACTTCTAAAGAGTGGAATTACCCTTGATAGATTTGACACAAAAGGTGCATCCTTTTGTGGGGATGGAAAGGTTCCAAAATTACTTTCAAGAGCTGAGGTAGAGGTTAACAAGTGCTCCCATCTTGAGGTTATCAGAGGAAGGTGTTGAGTACGTGGTATTCTATAATGCATTAGGAAATAGTCTTGGTTGTGTCTTAATGAATAGGAAAGTGGTGATTTCCTATAGATCATGCCATTCGAGGCCAAGTGAGAAAAACTACATGACCCATGATCTTGAGTTAGCAGTAGTAGTCTTCACTTTAGAGATGCGGTGGAACTACCTGATGGACGAGGAACATGAATTTGATATCGTCTAGGAACATGAATTTGATATTGTCTATACAGCTAGAAAGGGGAACATGGTGGCAGATGATCTTAGCAGGAGATCTAGTTCATAGTTAATGAACAAGGTTTCAGAGCAATTGTCATTGTTGCAATTATACTTTGTGGATGGAGATGGAGAAGCTTACTCCAATCGATGGTTTTCAGCTCTCTACTCTTACAACGAGTCAGGGAGGAATATCTTGGGGATAACTACTACAAGACCCTATATGATTAGATATCCACAGGGCATACCCCTGATGGATATTCAAAATTCCAAGAGCACATCATTATTTTCAAAGGACGTATAATAGTACTAGTGGCATTGTGGGAGGAGGTTATGAGGGAGTTCCATACATCCCCCTTTGTGGTATATTAAGGTGTGGAAAAGATTTATCGGGACATACGACATCAATTTTGGTGGTTGGGGATAAGGAAAGGAGTTGTAGAGTTTTTTTCTCAATTCCTTACTTGTCAGGAAGTGAAGGCCGAGCACTCGGTTCCAACATGTTTAGATCAACCCCTTGAGGTACCATAATGGAAGTGGGATGTGATATCTATGGACTTCACGATGGGATTACCACATACATCTAGGTGAAACAATTCCATCTGGGTGATATTTGGTCGACTCACTAAGTTGATCCACTCCCTATATATCCAATAATATAGTTTAGTAGAGAGATTAAGATGACTATATGTTCAAGAGACAATTTTCCTCCATGGAGTTCCATTGATGATTGTTTCTAATCATTGTTATTGATTTAAATCCTAGTTGTAAAAGGGATTACTGGAGGATTTTGGGGCCCAGTTACGCTTGAGGACAACGTCTCCCCCATTGACAGATGACCAGCCTGAGCGGACCATTCAGGTACCCGAGGACATGCTGAGAGCTTGTATGTTAGACTTTGGTCATAGTTGGGAGGATAACCTACCATCGATGGAATTTTCATACAAAAAAACTACCATTTCACCATTAGTATAGAACCATTTGAGACTTTTTACAAGTGACCCTACAGGTCACCACTTTATTGGACTAACCTAGGAGAGTCAAAAATCATGGGCCCGAAGTTTTTGTGAGCTACTACAGAAAAGGTACAGATCATCCAGGAGTGGATGAAGACTCTACAGAGATGTTATAAGTATTATGCTAACATGAAAAGGAGGCCTTCATATTTTGAGGAAGGAGACCATGTGTTCCATTGGATTTCACCTCAACGTGGATTGTGGAGATTTGGTTGGGGCAACAAGCTATCTTTGAGGTTCATCGGCCATTTTCAGATACTGCATAGAGTTTTCAAGGTACTGTACCACTTAGCTCTACCCCCATAGTTATATTAGGTACAAAACTTCTTCCATGTGTTGCAGCTAAGGAGGTACGTGCATAACATATCACATGTCATTGACTGGGGTGATCTAGACATCGAGGATGGAGTGAATTTTGCTGAGTAACCAGTGGAGATCGAGGATCTATAGAAGAGGATCCTTTGTGGGAAATTGATTAATTTGGTGAATTTTTGGTGGAATTAAGGGAATATCCTAGAGAAAACATGGGATCGAGAGACTCAGATTCATGCTTAGTACCCTCATATGTTTTAGTATCCCTTGTTTTGGATTTTCAGGGATATAAATCCCCTAGGTGGGAGAATGTAACATTTAGGATTTTTCTTATATTATTTTTAGATATTATATGGATTATTTTTGAGACTAGGTGCTGAGATTACATGCAATTATGAGGCTTGGTTATCCCAGAATAATTTTTTGAAAAATATTAGAATATTTAATAGGACACATGCGCTATTTTCCTGAAAAAGTGGAATAATTCCTAATCAGGTTCCTAGATCAGAAATAAAAGGGCACCATTGAGTTTAGAATAATGTTTTTATCCTAGGAGAGGCCTAAAATTGGTTGGCATGGGTTGTTTTTGAAAAATTTCTAGGGGTCGTGAAATTAATAAAATAAATTAAACTTAAGAATTTATTTTATTTTCTTCAGCACAATGACCTACTTCTATAAGTTTATGTCTAATCCATTTGTCCTGGAGTTGGTCGCTAAACCCCGGAGACCTAAAATTCCATTTTGGGAGAGCATTCATGGTGGATGATGATAGATCAGGATCCGATCATGGATCTTCATGCCAATGGAGTTGAAGGATCTCATCTATGACAACAATGTAACTGCTCTTCATTGACGATCGGTCCAAACTTGAGGTAGGGTGTTTTGTTTTTTGAATTTCATCCTATTATTAAATTCTATAATAATGCTGATTAATTCAATGAACAAGGATTGACCCTCACATCATTGAAATATTTCAATTGGATATAATTGTCTGTTTTGATTTTTTGATTGTCCCTCATCGTTTATCCTTTCTATAATAATGAATCGAGGCCAATTGAGCAAAAAACCGAGGTTTGTTCATAAATTTTATGGTTTATGTATTTCTCCAAAATTTATTCATGAAATCATCATTGGTAACCCCTTGGATAAAGGTTTTACAAATACCCGGTTCTGGATCATTGTGCAACCATTCTTTAGCACAATGGATCAAAATAATGGGTATAATATGAGATGGTGGTTATAGATCGAGGATAGATGGTGACGATGGGTAGATTGGGGAAGAACAAGAACATATCTATAGTTATACACCCTTACTGAGTGGTGCATGGAAAATTAATGTTGAAGGCGAGTTTCCTGATGTGTTTCGAGGTCAAATTCCAGTGAGCTACTTGTAACAAGGCACAATCAATATAAATCTTGGATCTACGGAGCGATTTCAGGAGAAAATTTAGGCATAAGTGGTGCATGAAGAGGAATGGAGGAAGAAATCTAGATTTAGAAAAATCCAGAGAAACAAAGTGTGTAACTCAGTATTAAACACCGTGTGGGCCCCCTTAAATGGAAACTAGGGTTCGGGAATGAGATGATGATCACACAATGTGTGAACCCAATCAAATGGTGTGGGAACCTCCATGGATGACTTTGTGTATAATTTGGAAGTACATAGACACATGTTGAATTACATGGGAATAGAGACACCATGTACTCCCACACAAACACAACCAACAGTACACGACCAGATGGCATGCCGTGTACTTAGACATAGACATAGATTGACATACAATGGATGGTACATGGAAATAGATTCGATACATAAACATGGATATGAAACACTTGTATGAAACCGTGTATCTCTACATGCCATGTACTCATCCTACATGCTGTGTAATGAAGACTATATGCCGTGTTAGGTCTTTCCACATGGCCAAGACTTGGGATAGTTGAACACAACATGTACCCCTGGGACATGCTTTTTACTCCTATAAAGAGTGCTTGAGGATATTATTTTTCCTAGTTTTTATCAATATAGGTTGAGTGCATTCCCTTAGTCCCTTTCTCAAGGGTATAGTGCGACATTATATCCACATCACTGGATTGTGATCACCTCTAAGGCCAAGTATCAGATAGAGTTTTGGTGTCCTTCCATGAGACTAGAGTGCGATCCTCTATCATCCCTAGTAGAGTTTGTGGAATCAGTGTAACCTCCCCAAGTAGGATTTTGATCCTCCATCTAGAGGGTCACATCAATAGGGTTTGTAGAATCATTGGCATGTGATCCACTATATAGCATGTTGATCCATATTGGGTTCATGGTGTCACCTAGTGGTTCGGGGCATGACCCCATCTATGTGTATCACAATATTCTTTGACTAATGCATTCCCTTTTTGCGGGAACAAAATTATATAAACCTTTTTTTGAGTGTCTTTGATGATATCATGGATCACAGAGTGAGTTATCTCAAAACGAGCATGCTTCGAGTAGAATCATCTGGCTGGTAGTTGGTTATGACCGCCTAATGGTGTGGTGTATCTCCTAAGTATATCATAGGTTTTATCTCTTGGTATATGTTATAAATAGATTTTTATATCTTATATTGAGATGACTATACTTTGTGCTTTGTGTTTATTGTTTTTGGGGTATCCTACTAAGTATTGTTATACTCACCCCTACACAGGCTTTGCCTATATGTGTCATGTCTTGTGCAGATGACAAACCTTTTGATGGTGTCCTAGGAGGACCAGGAGTGGGTGGAACATATATGGATCTAGGAAGAATGAGGTGTTTATCAGGATCATAAATTTTACTTATTCCTTGCCCTTGGATAATGTTGTGCTTCTATAATTTTAGTTAGAATTATGTTACAGACTCTTTGTGGTGGGATTGTATTTAGCCCTGTTCACTTTTTCTTTACTTCTTATCGTACTCTGGTTGTGGGATCTTAGTTGTATGAATACATTTTATAAGTTATTTTACATTTTAGCATGGGTTTTCTTGAATATGTGTGTGTTTATATAGGTACTTTAGTCTAATTCCTCTCATTTGTGGGATATGCCTACTCAGTTCTAGTCACCATCCCCTGACCCATTAGAGGTGGAATTGGGGTAGTCACAGCATGAGCCCCTATAGGATGGGTCATGAAATTAGATTTTTAGTGATGTGTGGGGTCTAGTTATTGATATCCCCTCAATGTATCGATAAGTCATATGGGATAAAAAAGTTGGAAACACACCCTTCATGTTTTTTCCAAAAAATAATTAGATGGGTTTATACCTGCAGACTTAAACTGAATTAATGGTATGATGAATATTCTAGATACATGACGTCTAATAAATAATAATTTTCTTCATTTAGTATTGAGTTATTACTTTCCATGATATTTTCACTATGAAAAAAATCTATGGATTCATTTTCATTATCAGTTTATCGATGGTATGTGTTTTTCAGTTATTTACCTTGTTATAATGCTTATGCCTTATTGACTTTTCTTCACTTATTATTGATTCATGTAACCCTTATTGGGAATTTTAGCCCACCCATTTATTTCTTTTCCTTCCCTAGGTTATAAATATGTAATATTTGAATAATTGTCAAGGAAGAATTTTATTTTTCTTTGTTATATTTAATTATCAATGTAACAAGGGAAACATGTATGTATCAAGTTATTCAAGACTACTAAGCTAGTCATTCCTTGGAGATGTGATCTCTTATATATATTCAATTGTAACAAAATAATCATAGACTATGGGATACTTGGGTTGGGGTTATTACATTTTTCACACACATATTGTTTAGTGAACCTAGAGTTATTTAAGTTGTGATATACACCTTATATTAGATCCCATTGGGTAGATCCTATGACATTAGGAACCAATTTATTATTTTTAGGCGATTTATCCTATTTTTTATTTTTTCCCTGTATTCTTTTATTTTTGTTCAGAACCCATGTACCTATTGTTTATTTACTCTTGTTTTTGGAAAAAACATAGTAGTGATTGTTTGTTTACTTTTTTCCTTTCCTTATGGTTTTCTATTTCAAATTTTTTGAAAAGGTATTTGTGAAAATTTTTAGAAAGAGGGGAGTGAAAGGGTAATTTTAAAGTTCATTAAAACTAATTAATTAATGATGCAGAAAGGTGTTTATTCAATGTGAAAAGTTGAATTTCAAAAAGTTTTTTAGTGTTTTGATGAGGAAGTGGGAAATGGTTTTTTTCCCAAACTCTAGGGTGCATGGGTTTTGAAAACATGGATTTAGGTTGGAGTTCCTAGTTTTATGAAAAGGTTATTTTTAAAGGATATTTTGGAAAACCATGTGAAACTTGAAACACTTTATGAGTTTTAAAATGTGTATTTTAAGAATATGTGTTTATAATATGGTTTTATAGTGATAATTTAAAAAAATTGTTTGCATAAGAGGAGTTGTCTAGGGAAAAGCGTTTTCTATGTTATTGTTTTTATTTAATGAAAAAAATAAAAGAAGAAGAGTTTTAACATAGGTGTGATGTGTATCTTGTTTCTTTATGAAAAAATTTATGAAAAAAGTTTATTTTTATAATTAATTAAACTAGAATATTTAGAATGTAATATGGAAGCGAGTGCACATATTTTTCAAGTGGAAATCGACTGAGATGTTTATATCATGTCTATATTTTATAGGACCATGTTCATTATAGTTTAACTGTTTTCTATTTGGGTCCTAAGGGAGATATTTCATTTGTATGGGAACTGTGGGTTATGTGGAGGATTTTAGAGCTAGTTCAAAGACTTCTTCATGTCGCGGTTTTATATCCACCTCTTTGGACTATTTTATTTTAACACTATATTTATTTTTTCCCATTATGTTTTTAATTTATTTATGTATTAGTTATGTATCTTATTTGGATATCCATTTACATTTATCTCCTACTTTGATAGTTTATTGATTTTATTTTTGTCGATTATTTATTATTGTTTTATGAGGGATAAATCATTCCCAATGTATGTTATGTGATTCTCAGACTCTAGTTACTAGCCCATGGGGATTGGGAATTCCTTTTTTCCTTTTGAAGGAATGTGTTGGGTGCCAGGTTAGATGAAAACCTAGGTTAGTTCATTAAAAAATGGTATCAAAGAACTAGGATATCAGTGGGGACTAGGTTTTGGGATTCCCTCTTATTATTTGGGGCATTATTAGTGTGAAGATAAGGTAGTTAGGACTTGGGAGATAGGTGCAAGGAGAAAAATTTTAGCTCTTTCTAACCCCAATCCTTGAGTTTCCATGGTTAGCTAGTATTTTTTTCTTTGTTTTTGGATTTTCATTTGACGGAGTTTTTGGATTATGGTTGGCTATTTATGATGATGGATCTTTTAATCCTCAGTGTCATAACTTGATTTTCCTTGGGAAATCATGTTTAATATTTTGGATGGAGATATAAAATGTGTCAGTTGGTGTAGAAATATAAAGAGGGGGGGTATAGAGAACCTAGACTTTTTCACATATTATTACATAATTAACCAACAATTACAAGCCAAGGATCATAAATTTGAGTGTCTTTGTAAGATTAGGTACATAATTAAACATCATGAAACCCAAAATAAAACCATCTTTTATTTAATATCCATGAAGAGAGCCTAACTTCTATTGAGCTCTTACATCTTCATATGATAAACTATAGAATAAATTAACAAAGGGATGAGCTAAAGAACCTAATAAGGGAGTGGGAATAGGAATAAAACATAGAACATGGGTTAGAAGGCATAACACGATGACCTAAAATGCATGGAACATGAATTAACATAAGTAATAATAAAATTTTAACATAGGAACATATAATCATGAAATCATAGGAATGTGTAAGAAATATATAACATGGCATAAAAACGAGTAAAGGCTAAATTTCAAAACAATATAACATGGTGGACAAAGTTTTATAAAGGAATCAGTTACACTCCCTGTCCCAACATGAGATCTCATGAGAATAAAAATTACCCAATTAATTGGAGTGATATCTTGTAACAACTATCATAAAATGTTAATGAATATGTTTTCCACATGAATAATGATACATAAGGAATCAAACATAAACATAAATGTTACCCATGGAAAGAATTGGGTATCATAATCATGTCAAAAGGAACAACAAAAAGGAATTTCATAAAAGTGACCATACAAGAATGGATTTAAAACATAAATGGACATTAATAAGGGAATTTACACATAGATAATGATAATTTACGTTAAACTAAAGTTAAAACATGTAAAAATAGTGTTTAATAAACTTTAGAAATGAAATATTTTTGTGCAGTTTAAGGAAAAAATTAAATATTTCTTAAAGAGGGAAATATATATTTTTTTTTGTAAAAAAAAATAGACCAAGATATTTTTCAGTGATAAAATGAGTGATTTTAGAAAAAATAATGGTGGATTAAAACAAATTATGGATGGTACATGAAAATGGGTAAGAATTTTGGAAGTTACCTTTAATCGGGGTTTCTTATCAGGAATAATTGAGAAGGGAAACTTTTTAAAACACGTATTCTACCATAAAATAGGGATGATATGATTTGGATACATGATTTCTAAACATATAAAAATCATTTATAATAATTAATAAAATAAAGAAACATTTCATTGGGTGAAATAGAGAGAAAGAGTAACCTAAAGGAAAAATAGTGGTTCAGGTAGAATCCCTTACCTTATGCCTGGAACGGTTCTGCACTTGATCTTAATGTACTAGATAATAAAATTAGATTCATTAATTAATAATTAAATAAAATTTTATACATGTAATTTATTTATTATAATTTTTTTAAGTTCATTTATGACCTTTTTGATGTGTTATAGTGTTCAATTTTGTTGTTTGGGAGTGCTCGTTTTCTTAGTTTTCATGATCAATTCGCTTGTATAAGAGTATGGAAGTACATGTAAAATGGAAATATAAATACATAATTGAAGTTATAAGTTATTAATGAATATCCATAAGGTTAAATGATCTTATAAATTATTTGTTTATATGGTATGAGGATGAATCATTAGATAAACAGTTAATGATAATTGTTTATGTTAATTTTGGCGGTTTTCGATCACAACAAACTCGTTTCATTTTATCATTTGGTATTATGTATACATATTATTTATAGAACATAAAATGGGTTTTAACATAAAATTTTCAATCTATTTTAAACCAATAATTTTTTTTATTACCATCCTTGAATACATTAATGGAAAATGAAAAATTTTCATCCTTGAAGGTGATAAATTAACACCTCATGAACAACATTTTCATTTTTAGAATAAAAGAGAGAGGAGAGGGGTTTAAAGATATATTATTGCATTAGAATTATAAAATTATACTATATTTAAGATTCTGTATTTATCATACCATTTGAATTAGATTATTTTAGGATAGAATAATAAAATAACTTGAAAAGAAATTAAAATAAAAAGAATGTGGAATTTACCTCTTGAATTTATCCTCTTTGAAAACCTCATTAGGGAAATAGTTTTGGACTTTTTATGAGACAAATAGACCATTAACATCGGGAATGGGATTTTTAATAGTATTGGGTAGAATTTGGACAAGTCTTAAATCTTGTAAGGTGTGAGGAGAAGAGCTGATGATGGGTGATATTTATAGAGGAGGAGAGGTGTGTTTTCACATTATTTTAATCATTAGTTTATTATTTTGGATCAAGACAAGAAATAATGTTGATTATTGTGACTAAATATAGTAAATAGTGCATGTGATTTCTAAATAATGGTTCTTACCTCAACCCTACATCAATAATGACTAACAAATTCATATATTTAGCATTTATCACAAATTATCATATTTTACTATTCACCAAAAATTCTAGTATTTTAGAAAAATCCCAAAAATTAACACTAACATTTTTATTGATGTGTAGAATTAAAAAATTAACTCCATTTTATGAAAATAATTTTATGAATATGAGAAATTTTATTTTTAATTAAAATCATCATTTACTCGAAAAATACAGATTTTAAAATTATAACTGATTTTATAACACTTTGAAAAATTATATTAAAATCATAATATAACCAAATATTAATTTATGAATACATTTTATGAAAATAAATTTTATTTTAAATCATTATATTAATTATAAAATTTTAATTAAATATTAATTACTTACAAAAATACCAACACTTAATTAATAAATTTTAAAACATTTATTTATTTATACTATGATATAATTAATCATAGTTTCATTTATAGGATGCCTGGTCATATTAGTATTCTTAAGGTCAAGTTACTATTTCATCAATATAATTTCCTTAACTTCTAAAAATACCTCTTATTTCATTCATTATTCATTTATCATGTTTTTATGGTGTTCTTAATGAAATTTCATGTGATTATAATATATAAAATAATTATAATAAGAAAATTTTCATTGATAAAATTTTGGGTTGTCATGTTCTCCCTCCTTATGAAATTTCCCTTTCAAAATTTCATTTTATATACTATGGGGAAAATAGGTGAGGGAAATTCTCCTTCATTGCTTCCTCTGGTTCCCAAGTTACCACTTTGTACTTATGGTTCCGCCATAGTAATTTGACATGGTGAGTATTCTTATTGCATAGAACTTTATCTCTATAGTCCAAGATCTTCACTAGATGATCCTCGTAAGAGAGATTATTCTCCAATTGTACCACATCTTAATTTAGTACAAGTGAAGGATCGAGAATTTACTTCCTCAAAAGAGATATGTGGAATACCTCATGTAATTGAGACATGGTAGGTGGAAGTTCTAGTCGATAGACCATGGCTCCAACATGATCAAGGATCTCAAAGGGGATGATGTACCTAGGACTTAGATTTCATTTATTTTCAAATCTCATTATACTCTTCCATGTATATATGTGGAGGAATACCTAATATCTAGCCTTAAACTCAAGGTCCCATCTATGATTATTTTAATAGATCTTTCATCAACTTTGGGCTGACTTGATGTGTTTCTGAATAGGTTTTACCTTTTCCACCATTTCATTGACCATTTCTGGTCCTAGCAGCTTACATTTACCAACTTTATCCCACCACATCAGTGTTCTATATCTTTTCCCATAGAGGGTTTCATATAGATCCATTTGGATGCTCGAGTAAAAATTATTGTTGTAAGAGAACTCAACTAGGGGTAGATGTTGGTCCCATCCTCCTTTGAAGTCCATAGAACATGTTCTCATCAAGTCTTCCAATGTCTGAATAGTCCACTTAGATTGGCCATCAGTTTGAGGATGATAGTCCGTACTGAAGTTCATCTCAATTATTAGAGCATGTTGAACAATTTTCAAGAGCTTAGAGGTGAATCTTAGATCTAGACCGGATACAATCGATAGTGGTACTTCATACATCCTTACCACTTCTTTTATGTATATCCTTGCAAGTTGATCCTGTGACAAGTCCTCTCAAATTGTGAAAAAGTGAGTTGTCTTTGTACGAAGATCCACAACAACCCATATAGCATTGTTTCTTCTAGATGTCCTCAAAAGTCCAGTGACAAAGTAAATGGTAATTTTCTCCCACTTCCATGTTGGTATGAGTATTGGTTTAATTATCTCCTTATACTTTTTACTTTTATCATTCACTTGCTAAAATACCAGGCCTTTTGATGTATATTTAGTGATCTCTTTTTTTATATTTTCCCACCAATAGTTCTCTTGAAGATCTTGATACATATTTGTGCTCCATTGGTAAATAGAAAAGGTTGATCTATGTGTATCATTTATAAGATCCTTCTTTATCTCTATATCAGATAGTACACATAATTGTGACCCAAATATAATGACTCCTTCTTGATCTATTTTGAACTATGAGGATTTCCATTTTCTCATAGCTTCCACCTTCTTTTGAATTTCCTCATCATTTATTTGATAATCTTTTATTTTATCCATAAGGTATGGTTGAGAAATAATTTGAGAAAGTATTTTTGATATCCCTTCCTTAATGATTCCCATTTAAATCCTTTGTAGGTCTAAGAAGATTTTATTCTTCTCAATTCTAATCATTGATAAAGATGTAGGATCATTTCTACTTAGAGCATCTGCTACATTATTTTCCTTTCCAAGATTGTAGTGGATTGAGAAGTTAATTTTTTTGATGATATCTTACCATATTCATTGGAATATATTAAGTTACTTATATGTGAATATATATTTGAGACTTTTTTGATCAATATATATCTCACACTTATCCACATAGAGATAATGCTTCCAGATTTTCGACGCAACGATCATAACTGCTGACTCCAGATCATGCATGGGAAAGTTTTGCTCATGAATTTTCAAATACTATAAAGTGTATTATATAACTTTATCATTTTAAATTAGTACATACCATAATAACTTCTTTTAAGCATCTCTGTACACCACAAAGAGTTCTCCACTTTTTTGAAGTGTGAGTACTAGTGCAGTGATGAGCCTCTTCTTCAAATCATCGAAGCAGTCTTCACATTAACTAGTCCAGACAAACTTCACTCCTTTTAGAGTCAACTTAGTTATTGGGTTTTAAAATCATGAGATGTTCTTACAAAATCATCAGTAATACCCAGCTAGAACAAGGATATTAGGGATCTCCATTACAGATGTTGGTCTAGGCCACTCTTCAATTGCATTTATCTTGGAAGGTCCATAGATATTCTTTTTCTGGTGATAACATGCCCCAAGAATGATACTTACTTCATAAAAAACCCGTATTTACTATACTTTACATAAATTTTCCCCCTTCTCAAATTCTTTATAACAATATTCAAATGCTCCTCATGTTACTCCTTTCTCTAGAATTATATCAGAATATCATCGATAAAGACTCCCACATATTTGTCGAGGTAATCTATAAAAAACATATTCATTAAATAATTGAAAAGTTATAGAGAATTATTGAGTCCAAAGGTCATAAATATGAATTCATAGTGTCCACAAATCATTCAAAAGGAGGTTTTGGGAATATCTTCCTTCCTCACCTTTAATTGGTGACATCTTGACTAAAGGTCCACTTTAGAGAAATAAATAGCCCCACATAGCTTATAAAACAAGTCATATATCTATGGGAGTGTATAATTTTTCTTTATCGTGATTTTATTGTTCTCAAATAATCAAAATAGAGGAACATTTATGTATAATTATTCTTTAAAAATAGGACTAGTGCACTCCATGCTGAAGAAGTCAAGCATATAAAACCCTTGTCCAGATTCTCCTGTAACTACTTCTTCAGTTCTACTCGATCAGTGGTGGCCATTCTATAATGTGTATTTGATATAGGCAAAGATCCAATAATAAGTTCAATTGAGAACTCAACCTCTCAATTAGTAGGAAGACCAAAAAACTCTTTGGGAAACACATTAGTGTAGTCCCTTACAATGAGCATGTCTTCAAGCATTATTCTCTCCTTTTTCTCAATCATTTGAGATATATATTCTTGCTCATAAGGAAAAAATATTCACACTTGAGATGAATATTCTTAAGGATATTCATCCTTATCCTTACACTCGTAAAAAATTATAGGTTGATTTGGGATGTGATGTGTGATATCCCTTTCCCAACATCTAATATTGGATTTATATAAAGATAGCCAATCCATGCCCAAAATAGCATAAAACTATAACACAGGGAGTATGAAAATATTTTCTGGGAGGTTGAGTCCAAAAACATTAACCACTGAGGATTTATATACTTTTGAAGTGATAATTTCCCCATTTTATGTTCTCATAGATAACTCAACCTCCATATTTTTGGTGGTGATTGAACAGTTCTACTAAATTTTCAAGATATGAACGAATGCGTAGAACCAGAATAAAATAGTACATTCTCTATTTTTGAATGAATAACTAAAATACCTATCACCACATCATTTTTAGGATCCACCTCAGTAGTAGTGATAGAATATTCCCTTCCTTACTTCCTTGGAAGTTGTTGTTATTGATTTCCTCCAATAACCATTGGCTTAGGGTAATGGATTTCATAATTCCCATGTTCTTTGTAGTTAAAAAACTACACTATAAGATATTTTTTTATCTAAACATTCCTTTATTATTCTATATTAGTGGGATTCTTCATATTCCTTAAATAGTTATTATCCATATGACCTTACCTTTCATATTTTAAGCATCTCTTTATTCCCTTTAAGTAGTTTCCAGGATGCTTCTTCCCACACTTTTTACACGTGGGATGTTGGGTATTCTTTCCAACATGGGATTTATCTATCGATCCACCCATATTAAACTCCATTTTCCTCCTTTTTTCCTCAGGCCCACGAGACCACTGAGAGTATCTGATCTCCATTTCAACATTAAGGTCACAACAGACAATCTCCTAATAGCTGTCCATGTCTCATATCACTAATTATTTTCATAGACTCGTCTTTAATCCTCTAAATAAGCGATACACATTGATTTTAGTGTTAATTAAAAAGTTGAAGGTGTACCCTACAAGACTTGTAAATTTTTCTTCATATGCCATGATAGAATCATCTTCCTTTTTCTTCAGTATGAAGAACTCCCTTTCTATTTTAAGGTAGAGGGTTTGGGGAAAATATTTATTGAAAAATATTTCCTTGAAATCCTCCCATTACATGGAAAAAATTTCCTCCTTGGAATTTGTGTTCTTGATCAGTTTCCACCATTGATCAGCTTTCCCATCAAAATGATAAACTACTAGCACAACTTTTTCTTCTTCTGATAACTAGAGGACAGAGAATATCCTCTCAATGGAGTTAATCCATTATTCTACAAGTATGGGATCAAAAGATATACTAAACATGGGTGGACTTTGCTGCATAAATGATTTAACCATAACTTTATCTATCTTAGTATAAGGATGTAGTTCCACATGATTAAAGTTATTATTCATAACTTGAGATAGTTGAGAAAGTACTATAATGAAGTTTTGAGATATTTTTCACATTATCTTTAGCATTTAATTAGGGAAATCATCACATTACCTACCACATTGATTATTGGAATGAGTTCTTCTATTTCTATCCATTACCTAATAAAATTAAATTATAATATGGGGCATGAATACTTATTTAATAAGAATAAAAAAAGGAAACTTTGAACATAAAAGGATAAAATTGTAAAGGAAAAATATATCATAACTTGTGATTCCCTAAGTTTAAACCTAGGTTATCCATGATCTATTTACTAACATATATTCTTATTGGTATTTATTTGTTTCTTTAATAATGGTTTGTAATAATCTTATGAATTTACCAAAGAATACCCTCTAGGAGTGTCAAACTAGGTGTGTAGTACAACCCATTTTAATGTACCAGGTAACCCTGAGTTTGGCCCAAAATACCTTGTCAGAGTAGTTACTCCTAGGTACATATATTCCATAACTAAGTCCACATGTTGTATCTAGATAGTGACGTATTTTCTTTCTAAACCACTTACTCTATACTAACCAAAATTTAGGTATGTTTTCTCATACTTAGTCTTATCCCTATGTATTTCACTAGAGTTTTCTATTCATAATACCAAAAATAACTTGACCTTGCGTCTAATATCAACTATAACAACCCTATACATTTTCACATATTATTACATAATTAACCAATAATTACAAGACAAAGAGTGTAAATTCTAGTGTCTTTCAAAGATTAGGAACATAATTAAACATCATAGAACCCAAAATAAAAAAATATTTTATTTAATATTCACAATGATATCCTATCTTCCATTGATCTCTTACATCTACATAGAATAACTTGGGGAATACCTAAATAAAGGGATGAGCTAAAGAAACCAGTAAGTGAGCAAGCATATGAATGAAAAATAGCACATGGGTTAAAAGGCGTAACATGATAACCTAAAAGGCATGGAACATGATAAAACATAAGGAATAATAACATGTATAACATGGGAAAATATAATCCTAGAATCATTGTAATGTTGTAACAACTTAAAACATGACACGAACATGAGTCAAGGCTAACTGCCAATACTATATAACATGGTGGACAAAGTCCCATAGAGGAATCGGGTGCACTCCCTGTCCCAACATGACGTCTAATGAGACTAAACATTACCCAATTAGTTATAGAACTATCTGAGTTCACCAATAATAACATGTTCATGAATATGTTCACCACATTAATAACGGTACACAAGAAATCAAACATAAACATAAAGTTTACCCATGGAAATAATTGGGTATCATAATCATGTAAAAACTAATAACAAAAGGTAATATCATAAATGTGACAATGAAATAATGTATTTAAAACATAAATGGACATTTATAAGGCAAAATAGGCATATATAATGATAAGTGATGTCAAAATGAAGTGAAAACATGTAAAAACAGTGTTTAAGAAACTTTAAAAATGAAACATGTTTTGTGTTGTTTAAGGAAAATATTAAAGATTACTTTAAATGAAAAAAGTATATTTATTTGTAAAAAATAGAAATGAACCAAGATATTTTTTCATGATAAAATAAGTGATTTTATAAAAATAATGGTGGTATAAATAGATTACGTATGGTACTTGAAAATGGATAAGAAGTCAGGAAGTTCCCTTTAATCAGGCTTGCTTATTAGGAATAATTGAGAATGAAACTTTTTTAAAACACATATTCACCCATAAAAGAGGTATTACATGATATTTATACATGATTTATGAACATATACACATAATTTATAATAATTAAAAAAAATAAAGAAAAATTTCATTAGGCGAAAGAGATAGAAAGAGTAAACCGAAGGAAAAAATGGAGGCTCAGGTTGAATCCCTTACCTTATGTCAGAAATGGTTATGCACTTGATCTTAATGCCTTGGATAATAAAATTAGATTCATTAATTAATAATTAAATAAACTTTTATACATTTAATTAATTTATTATAAATTTATTAAGTTATTTATGACTTTTTTGATGAGTTATAGTGTTTAATTTCTTCGTTCGAGAGTACTCGTTTTCTTATTTTTGGTGAACAATTTGCTTGTATAAGAGTATGTAAGTTCATGTAAAATGGAAATAGAAATAAATAATTGAAGTTAAAAGTTATTAATTAACCTATATAAGGTTAAATTATCTTATAAATTATTTTGTTATATGGCATGAGGATGAATAATTAGATAAATAGTTAATGATAATTGTTTAGTTTAATTTTGGCAGTTTTTGATCATAATGAACTTGTTTCATTTTATCATTTAGTATTATGTAAACATATTAGTTCCAGAGCATAAAATGGGTTTTAGCATAAATTTTAAATTCTATTTTAAAAATGGTTTTATGACCATCCTTGAATGAGTTAACGGAAAATGATTTTTTTTTGTCTTTGAAGGCAATATATCAACACCTCAAGAATAAAATTTTCATTTTTAGAATAAAAGGGAGAGGAGATGGGTTTAATGGTGAATTATTCCATTAGAATAATAAAATTATAGTATATCTGAGGTACTGGAGTCATAATTCTATTTTTATGAGGGGAGGTGAGTATAGAATAAGGAAAGAACTTGAAAACAAATTAAAAGAAAAGGAAAGTGGAATTTACCTCTTGAATTTCTCCTCCTTGAAAACCTTTTTAGGGAAAGGTTTTTGTTCTTTTGATGAGACCAAGAGATACTGGACTTGTGGGAGGGTCTTGGTAATATTATTGGTTAAAATTTTAACAAGGATCAAAGCTTTAAAGCTGCGAGGAGAAGAGGTGGTTATGGGTGATATTTTTAGTGGAGATGAGTGTTTTTTCATTATTTTAATCATTAGTTTATTATTTTGGATCAATAAAAGAAAAAATGTTTATTATTGTGAATAAATATAGTAATTAGTTAATTTGAGCTCTAAATAATGGTGCTTACCTCATCATTACATCAACTATTTCTAAAAAATTCATATATTTAGCATTTATCGTAAATTATTGTATTTTACTATTCACAAAAAATTCATGTATTTTAGAAAAGTAACCAAAATTTACCACAACAATTTTCAATGTGTAGAATTAAAAAATTAACTCAATTTTATGAAAATAATTTTGTAAATATGATAAATTAAATTTTTAATTAAAATCATCATTTACTCTAAAAATACAGATTTTAAAATTATAACTAATTTTATAACAATTTGAAAAAATTAAATAAGGTCTCACAAAATTATCTTAAAGTTATAATAAAACAAAATATTAATTTATGAGTACATTTTATGAAAGTAAATTTTATTTTAAATCATTATATTAATTATAAAATTGTAATTAAATATTTACAACTCATAAAAATACCAACACTTTATTAATAATTTTTAAAATATTTAATTACTTATACTATGATATAATTATGTAATACTTTCATTTATAGGATGGATAAATTTTATTTATACTTTCATGGGTGAGGTTACTATTCTATTGACCCATTTACTATTCATAAGGTCCATATTACTATTCCTAAGGTCAAGTTACTATTTCATCAGTATAGGTTCCATATCTTCTAGAAATACCTCTTATTTAATTCATTCTTCATTTATAATGTTTATATTGTGTTCTAAATGTGATTTTATGTGATTATACTATATGAAATAATTATAAGAATTGAATTTCCATTGATATAATTTCAGTTCATTAAAGGGGGTCGGGAATTGTCTTTTGAAAATTAAAGTAAATGATAAATACTATAAAAAATTCAAAACAAAATAATCTCAATAATATGAACTGATAAAGTGATAAATTTGATCCATTTTTATAAAATATATTATGAAATTTAATTAAGTGATTAACCACATTGTAAATTGGATGTATTGAATTTATGCACTATATTTATATTGAGATCAGATAATGCAATATAAGAATTAAAAGATTTGAAAAACATAGTTTGATAAACGAGTTCAGTAATAGCTCTATGTGAGCCCATATGCCTCCTTCTACTAGGGTTTGAGGTTTGTCTTGTTTCTTTTATTTTAATATAGACCAAGAGACTAAATTCCTCAATTTTATTTTTGATAGTTTTATCAAGAAACCAAGAATCTCTTTCCTTTTTATGCTTGTGGAAAGAAAATATTTGATAAAGAACCCTCACATTACTAGTTGTGAGAACCCATCATTCAATTTTTAGTTGTGAACACCCTCGAGAATATGAGGTGAAAAAAGATAGATTTTCTTAGTGAAAAATCTATTACAGTGATAGTCTATTATCTCTATAGAAATATTGATATAATTTAGATAGATATAGAGAAAATGGTGAGAGACTTTGAGATATTGAGAATTGTGATTTGTCTCTTGAGAGAGGGCTTGGATATTTCTAGATATTCACTAATGATTTTATTGAAAAGATGTTTCCTAAGTTCTTTATCATGATCCAAGCCTCATTTATCTTCTATTTATAACCTCAAAACCTTTGAGAATATTTTGAAATTGTTAGAGTCCATTAAGAACTAATAATAACTTAATTAATTCATATTTTACCATATTAAATGCTATCCCAGAGCTGATACCTTGAAGCCACTAGATATCTAGTTGTCTCAACCTAGTTTTTGGTGGACCACCTAGAACATACAGATATCAAGAATCCCCTACTGGCTGAATGGTTCATCTCCACCGGTTGGCTAGTGCACTCTTAGAAGAAATATGAGCATCCGCCTTCACCACCGATAGGTCGATGGCACTCCACCGGTTAGACAATGTGTCTTTCTCATACCAAAGGATATTTCCACATGGTACCATTTGGCCAGTGACCTACACTAACTGTTTGGTGTATTTTTCTGCTGACCAAATGCCACTTTGGACTTTTAGCGTCCTTACAAGCCTTTGATTGGATCATGAACATTCCTTCTATTGTTTCTAAATAAGAAATGATAATTCTTCAACATATTTAGGGATAATTTAAAATATTCAACAAGAAAATCCAGGTTTTACAATATTCCATCCTTTATTCCAATAAGAAAATGAATTGGTATTCTATTGACATAACCAAGAATAACATAATTATATTTTTAGATCAAAAAAAGATAGTATTTGTGATCTTGAAAACATCATGATAGAGAGAGATTGGAACAAAAAATCTTCCCACATTTATGATCATAAATACTTAACATAAAATGATATATTAAGAGTAAATCAAGAGATAAACATGTATTCAATGTAATTAAAGATATTACAAATCAATATATTCAATATTATCAAGACATAAAAGATTATCAATATACTCAAGAGAATAACTAAATACATTCAACATTCTCAAAACACAACTAAAACCAAACTTATCCCCCTTTGAATTATAGAAAAACTTTTACCCATTAACCAAACCAATTATACCCCTTTGACCCAAATAATTCTCCCCCTTTTTGATTATCAAAAAGTGAACAAGGAGAGGAATAATAAATTTTAAACACAAGAAGGAAATTAAAATACTAACTCCTCCTTAATTAATATCATAAACTTAAAAATAATGATAAGAAAAAAAGGTATGTTATCCATAATAGACATGTTAAATATCTAATATTGTGGTTCACATCATCTTAAAAAGGAAAATAATTAAATTCAATTAAAATAATTAGTGTAATCTCAAGTTTTCAAAAAAAAATAAAAGATTTTGAAAAAAAAATTAAAAAGAAAATGAAAAATCATTTTGAAAAAGATAAGGAAAATAATTTTGAAAGAAGTGAAAAGAAAAATAAATTTATTTTGAAATCAAAATCAAGATAAGGAATGAAAGGAAAAAACGAAAAGAAAGTTTTAAAAAGAAAACATCTCCCCTATTAAGAGTAATAAAAAATAAATAAGTTTGAGAGTAAGTAAATATATTGAAATGAAGTTTGATAGGTAATTAAAATTAAATAGATTGATTTATTTTCTAACATAGATCACCCTAAAACATCACTATAAAATTAAAAAAGAAAATCACCCCCTTAATTAGAGAATTTAATAAGGAAACCAAGAAGTAAAAATTTGATTATTAATTTCAAGAGTTTTAAATGCCATTTTTGATGAGAAGAAACCATATGATAATAAAGTGAAGTTCAATGGGGTATCCTTACAAAAATTCAAAGTCAAGTTCCTTTTTCAACCCTTTGGATCCTTTAATGATAGTTAATAAATATTTAGATGAAGAAATAATCTTGGGTCTACTAAGATAGGATAATAAAAATTTAAGAACCAAAATTTATTTAGAATGAGAATTTATTATATAAATTTGATACAAAAGAATAATTTATTTAATTATTCCATATATATCATTTTTGTAGTCACATTCTCCAATTAAATCCCTGCTTTTATAAAAATAATCAAAAAAATTATTTTGAGAAACAACTTTTACCAAAGTTTTATTTTTCAAAGAGCATTCTTTATTTGAAAAACGAAAACTAGGATTATTTCTCTTAACGCATTGAGAACCAAATATCTTGTTAAGATTTTTTTTCACCTTCAGTGAATTTATGAAGACATATTTTGTGATCCTTGATTTAAATTTTTAGAACTTTAACATTTGGTTAGTTTTAATATCAAAACCAAATGAACTTTTTATTTTGAAATAACATATTTTTCATTATAAGGTGTAACTTTCTCATAAAGAACTTTTTTATATTTCTTTGAAATATATCTTATTTATAAATTTTTTATTTAAAAAAATTCTCAATTTTATCTTATTGATAAGAAGATAAAGATGAATAATAATAATGAAAAGAATAATTAGGAATAAGAGAACTAAACTCTTCACCTAAATTAGTATGATGCATGAGGCATTTATGAATTTTTTTCTTAATTAATATATTGAAATAGAATCCTCACTATCCATCCATGATGAAACTTTCAGTTCCTTGCTATTTTTCTTCTTATCTTTAGAAATTTGTTCAAGGGATAATATGACTATATTTGACCCTTTCTTTAAAACTAAAGAAAGTTACTTCTAGAACATCAATTTGATATTTATTTTTGGCTTGATGAAAATTTTTCTTCTTTTTGTTTAATTTTTAAATATATTGGTAAAGATTTCAATCTTGAATTCATTATTAGATAAATATTTATGATCAATTTCTTTGAATTCAATTTTTATTTTGGATTATTTGGATTCCTTTTCTTCTTTAACTTCTTTATTATCTTATCTCTTCATCTTTATTTCAGATTTCATAAGATATATGATTAGTTCTTCAAGAAAGTATTTTTGATCTCTTTTAATTCTTTTATAACAACCACATTTGGATCCTAATATATTTACAATACCCATATAATATTCTTTACTAATGTTTTTTATTCATATCATCACCAAGATACTTTTGGCCATTTTAGATGTTGGAAAAATGGGTAAACATATCAATAATATATTCATTTGAATTCATGGTAAAGCTTTAGAAGTCCTGTTTAAACATATCCAATCTAGTGTCTTTAACTTTATTTGTACCTTCGTGTGTAAATTCTAAGAGTTTCTAGATTTCATGGGTGTTTTTTATAGAATCGATGTGATGAAATTCATTTTTTTCTATCCTAAAATAGAGTGAATTAATGGATTTTCCATTTATTTTAAAAGAAATAATATATTGAGGAGTCCATTTGTCCTATGATTATTTTAAACGAGTGTGTCCATGCATAACTATTTTATAAATAGGTAATAAATGTTATAAGGAAAGTTAGACATGTTACTTCTCTAATAAGATTAATTTGAACCATTAAATAAAGGTTCCCATCCCAAGGGAATTTGATCGAGATTAATTTGAAAATAAGATACCATTTAAAAAAAATCAAACTTTGAAATCAGTAAGGTTTTTTAAAATTAAAATTAATTTTTGAAAATAAGGTTTTAAAAATAAAATAAAAAGATCTTCTTTGATACTAAATGATAGTGGAGTTAAAATTATAGGGGTATTTCCTTTTAAAAGTTAAATAAAATGAATAATACTATGTAAAATTTAAAACAAAATAATTTTGATATGATGTGGTGATAAAGTAATAAATTTTATCTAATTTATAAAATATGTTATCAAATTTAACTAAGTTATTAATCATAATATAATTACAACATAATGAATTTATTCTCTCTATATATATCAAGATCGAATGATGCAATAAAAAAATTAAAAGATAAGTAAAACACAGTTTGATAAATGGGTTTAATAATAGCTTGGTGTGATCCCCTACATCTCCTCATGTTAGGTTGACAAGTTTGTCTTATTCCCTTGATTTTAATAGAGATCAAGAATAAAAATTACTACCTTGATTTTTTATGGAATTATCAAGAAAACCAGACTCCCTTTCCTTTTCGTGGTTGTGGAAAGAAACCCATTGATGAAGATCATTCTCTTGTTCAATTGTGAGAACCACCCTTACTTTGTGGATGTGATCACACTTGATAAGTTGAGGTGAGAAAAGAGAGACTCTCTTAGAAAAAATCCTTTATAAATCCGTCCTGTCATTATAAAGTTTTATACAATTTAGATAGATGAAGAAAGATAAAAACAAAGGTAAGATCCTTTGAGATACTGAGAATTAAGATTTTTATCTTGAGAGAGGACTTATAGAATGATACAAATTCATCATTGATTCAATTAAAAATATATTTCATAAGTTCATTAATTTTATCCAAGCCTCTTTTATCCTCTATTTATATCCTTAAAAAGCTTCGAGAGCATTATGAAATTATTTGGTCCCATTTAGCAATGAGAAGACTATAATTAAGTCATATTTGACCACATTAAATTATATCCTAGAGCTAATAACTCGACACCACTTGATACTTAGTATCCTCCACTGGGTAGTTGATAGACCACCTAGAATATACTACTGCTAGAAATCCCCCACCATTTATCTAGTGTACCACCACTGATTGGATGATGGACTCTCGAGTAAAATTTGATCTTCTGCCTTCACCACCAGTTATCCAGTAGGTATTATTTACACCAGTGGATTTATCCACATGGAATAAGATGGATGATGACCAACACTAACCTTTAGATGTATCATACTGCTGATAAAATTCCTCTTTATACTTCTATAATCCTTATAATCCTTTTATGGGATCATGAACCACCCTTTAAATATTTCATAAAAAACAAATAGACTTAAACAAGTTCTTTAATAATAATTTAATTTATTTTAAAATATCATATGTGTTTAACAAGATTCCATCATTTTTTATAATAAGAGCATGAATTGGTATTTTGTTAACATAATTTATAATAACTTAGTGAAACTGTTAGAACTAAAAACGTGAGTATTTGAGATCATTAAAACATAATGAGAGTGATAGAGAGATATTAATAGAGAGCAGTACAAAACAGGGGACTGATACATGAGGTACTCTTGTAGGGTCTGACAAACCATACACCAACCAGATGCTTAATGCCTGATATATTATAGGGACCAATGCATGATTTTAATGTTTCCAAGTCATGCATGGTTCTGTATCTTGGTTGATTTTTCTATTTATACCCCTTTTTTCTTGGATTACCTAGTGTGATAGGGGGATGGTAAAAGTTTCAAGATTTGTATTGTGATATGTTGACATTATTAAATCAATTTTTTGGGTGAGGCTTGTGTTATAACATTGTTTTTGTGATTTTTCTTGTGATGTGAAATTAGTTTTGGGGTGTAAGAAAAATGTATTTTATGAAAAAAATGTCTTTGTATTTAAAACAAGGATATAGGTATTTCTTGTGAAATGAGTTTGGTTTCATAAAACATTTTGAAATTGTTGATTTAATTTTGAAATTTGTAAAGTGTTTTTACGTGTGATTGATTTTATAGTCAATGATCATAATATTTTTAAAGGTTTAAATAGTAAATTAATTTTAATTTAAAAGATGTTTTGATACATGGGTTTCCTATTTTATGGAAATTTGGTGATTTTCAAATTGTATTTTTTATCTTTTTGGGGTTTTACATTTATCCTGTGTTTAAAAGGGGTACATGATTTGAAATTATTTCAAATGGAAAGTGTTTATTTTTAGTGTGAAAATTGGAAGGTTGTTTTGGTTAAAAAATGGGTTAGTGTGTGTGTTGAAAATAAATTTGGAAATTGACCAATTTGAGTTAGTCATTAGTGTTAACATCATAAAAGGGTTTCCATTTATATTTTTTGTCAAAGGGATGCTTATTTTAATGGTTCCTTGGTTTTGAAAATAAAGGTTTGGGAACCTTTTCTTTTGGGGTCATATCATATTAAAAGTGGGGTGTTCTAAAAAATCCTCACTTATTTAGAAAAAATGTGTTATTTTATTCACCCCTCATGTGATTTTTTGGACTGTTTAATGTGATTTATAAGATATGTTTAGGTGGAGCTTGTGTCTTGCATTGATTAGTTTAAGCCTCACAAAAATGTCTTACAAGGAAGTATAAATATTTCTTGGGGGTATTTATTCTATCTTGTATTAACACCACCCAAGATTCGAGTGGAGTTGAACGTTTTTTATTATTCTTCTATTAGTGTTTCTTGGAGTTCTTCTAGGTTATGAGCCTTGGTTTTATTATTGGACCAGTGCGGGTTAGTTTTTCTTAGAGACTCTTGTGTGAGATCTAGTTTGGGTTTTTTTATAAATCTTATAGATGTTTTTGGTTGATATAATTTACATCATTTTTTATCCTTTTTGTTCTTTTTTGTGTCTATTTTAGATGATTAACCATTTTAGGGACTTATTCTCATTTAATTTGGAGTGGTTTTGGCTTGAGGAAACCTTTCTCGATGTTTTCTTTGGTTCATTTTTTTGAGAAATGATTGTTTTAGAAATTTTCATAACCCATTATTTAATGATGTTAATTTTTTTCACTTTCATGGTGTATAACATGGGATGCTTTGTGATTGTTGGTTTGGATATGAGTAAAACATGGGGTGATTTCATGGGCACTTGGGGGTGTAGTTTTATTTTTTGGTTGGATTGTGAGTGCCGTTGAGTTGTGTTTTCCATCAGAATTACCATGGGATGGTATTCCAAGGATTTGGATCTAAACACCCTCATATGATGAATATGATACTTATCCCAAATACATTTATTTCATTAATTAGGCATGATCTTGGTTTTTTATCCTTGGTTTTTGATATACCATGGGTACAATGACTCAGTTTTGAAGTCCTTTGGGATGTCTCGAGGTTTGGTGCCTTCTTTTGGTAGTTGGTGGAGTTTTATAAATTACCTTTAGAGATTTTTGGAATAAATTATCTCAATGACTATAAAACCTTAATATTTTATTATATGTTTCTATTTAATAAATTTTATTTCTTTAATAGCTTTCTTTACTTGTAACACTAAATTTAAACAAACTACGATATACTATTAAAATATTATTACTTAATATGATAATTATTGCCTAGATATTTGATTGAAGGACATGTTTATTTTTAACTAAATCATTAAAAATTAGTTTTTACATATTTATAAAATTAATTCATTCGTTTTTAATTGGATAAAAATTAAAATAAATGCATTTGAAGCTAAAAACATATGTGTTTTTTTGAAAAATTGTTTTTATCCTAACAATGTGTTTTTAGATTTATAAATTAAATTAATCTCTATTAATGAATGATTTTAATGAAATTTTAATATAATAAATTCAATAAAACATTTCAACATTAATCTAATAGTTTTTACATGGCAATTAATAAAGGTAAACTCTTTTTATACTTGAAAAAACATTTTTCTATAAACAATTTTTTTTTCTGTTTTGTGAACTTATTTTAAAATGAATTTATATAAATTATAGAAATTTAATCTTATAAAATATATTACATATTTTTAATCATCATAATTAATAAAATTTAATAATATTAACTTAATTTTTAATCATAATGAATATTAAAAATAGTAAAAAATGTGTTACCATGGTTAATGTTAAAATTCATTTACCGGGGGTTAACCTAAGAGATAAGATTTAAAATATCAAAAAAAAAACATTATGTAATTTATTTTTTCATGATATTTAAACATTATCCTTCCTATATTCTAATATTTATAATTTTTTATCCACTTGAATTGAGTAAGGCACTTTTATATTTTAATCTTTTATAAAATTTCAAATGTGTCCTCTACCTCCCATATAAAATGATACAACCTCTCCCATATTACTTACAATACATGAGAAATATATATAACCCTATAACAGCTCTAATAACTTCTTAAAACCCATACCCATATCCATTATCTCTTGGTTTGATCATACTACCATCCTTTCAAGGCTTAAAATGTAAGCTAAAAGAGGCTTTTCAACGAAGAGGTATAACTCTTAACCATGTACTTTCAATTTTATTTCTTATTATAACTAATATAAATTTATTTTATATATTCTAAAATAATTACTTAAGTATATTAAAAATATTTAATTTTTATTACGATGGATGTTCAACCATTTTCCACCAATTTTCTATAAAATGGGAAAGGAAAGTATTGCTTGTACGTACGTGTGGACTATTACCCCCAGGCAGTGATAAGATTAATTTTCCATCACCATCATTCATGGTTAGTTATTATTATGGATTTAAAGTTTATAAAAATATTATAATTATTACATAATTATTATTTTTTAATTATAATTTCTTATTTACCTTCTTACCTTTACATTTGTTGGAAAATGATAACATCACGTGTGTGTACGTGTGGACTACCACCTCCACACAACGACATGATTCATTTTTCATTTCAAGTTTATATTAAAAATTATAAAAGTCTATATGATGAATAAATATTATAATAATTTCATGATTAGTATTCTGGATATAATGAAACAATGACCAAGGTGGAAGTACTAGAACCATCAAACCAAAACCTACTTGGAAAACAGACCAATTTTCACCCAAATGTTCATTTTAATGAAGAAGTTATTAATAAAAGAATAATTAAAAAATATAAAATAATGATACAAAATAATTTATATATGAATATAGTACTATAATATGTACACACACACACACAGATATATATATATATATATATAAAAAATATATATATTTGTTATATGATCTATTTGAATATGTATAAATAAAAATGGAACTTGAGGTAAGGGTTTATGTTACAATCTCATTTATCTTTGGGATTGTCAATGATAAATTTCCACAGAGGGACATTATATGGATATTAACCTTTAAACATAATATATTTTATTCTCCTCTATTTATTTTTGAATTATTTATATATTAATTCCATTTCCCTCACTTTGGTACTTAAAATGATTGAGATTTTTTTTAAAGAAAATCCAACCTTATTTCCTCTTTAGTTGATGGAATTTTTATTCCATGTCCATACTCTTAAAAATTGTTTTATGAAAGTTATAAAATACAATTGAAATGTTTTAAAAATTCAATTTTCACCACCTTTTACTTTATTTAAAAATGTTTTAAATTAATTTTTTTAATAAATGTTTTTTCCGAATAAGTCATTTTTACTTTTTACAAAGGTGTGAAATGAATGTTTTATTTTAACATATATGATGTGAAAAAATTAACATTTTCATGACCATTATTTTATTTAAAGATTCCTTTAAAATTATCCTTAGTTATTTTAATACAAAATAATATTCTCAATATTATAAGAATTTTTAGTTAAAATTTTATAAAAAGAGTAGGATATTTTTTCATGTTTTTAAATAAATGTTCATAAAATATTTTAGAGGTATTTTTTTATCTATGTCAACATACTTTAAATATTTTTATGACTCACTGAGGATATAATATTATAAAAATTACCAATTTATTTCTTTTTATAACTTATGATAATGATGATTTAAGGATGATTTTATGAAACCTCTTTCTTTCCCATGGGTTAACTATGTTATGTTGAAACCTTTATAAAAACTATTTCTTTTCCATGGGTTACGTGATAATAAAATAATGAAATGTTTATAAAACCCATTTCCTTTACATGGATAATGATATGATGATATCACTACAAAATAAGTCATTATTGGAAATTTTTTCATGGACTAGATATTGTTTAAACCGCTACCTAATCGTATTGCAGCGGTTACTAAAACCATCATGTATTTCATAGTCGCTAGTCATTTAGTGGAAGTTTTTTCATGTGTTGTTTTTTTGAGTATTTAGTGGTGGTTACTTTTTTATTTATTGGTGTTTTTTTATAAAAAAATATCTATGGAAAATATAAATAAAATGAAACTAACTCCGCTGAACATATTAACGGTGTTTTGTTTTAGTAGCGGTTTATCCTAACCACCGTTAAATGTATTTTTTAATGTATTTAGTTAAGGTTACTAAGAACATCCAATAAATCATATTTTTAAAAAAAATATTTAATAAAAAACTATCAATATAAAAATAATGACATGCAAAAAACTAAAACATAGATATATGATAAAGTCATCACATCATACATCCACAATCATCATAACCACAGTCTCAGTCAACCCATACATCTGTTAACCAATACCTCAATCATCAATATATACATATAAAATATGTCCAAAAATAACTCATTCCCAATATGAATCCATGTCATGACCTAAACTACACCTATCTACCTCCTCCTTATCCCATCAATTGAAACCGACCATGTTATATCATCAACTATAACAAAAAAGTAAACAAAAAAACTAAACATAATAAATAAAAATTATAGTAGAGTAGTTGATTGAATTTTAATATACCATATAAACTAAGAACCATAATGACTAACTTATTAATAATTTAATGGATTGGAATGATCAACCTCCTACCTACTACCGTCATCTGCCACTTATAATGAAAACCAGAACATTTAAGAAAATAAATGTAAAAGAGAAAACACATAGAATATATTTAGAATGCTGCACATAAAATTTGTAGTTTTGTTTAATAAAAAATAAGTCATTTTAAAATAAAATAAATAATATATAATGAAAAAAACTTTGAAAATTTAAATTTTCTATTTAAGATAAGACTCAACACTTGAAATATAAAAGGAAAGAGTAAATATTCTAATTTTTTTAAAGTGACGTATAGTGTGCTTGAATTTTACTTAATAATAAAATTTTAATGACTTTGATGTCAAAAAATGTTTAATATTTTAAAAATAATTCAACAGTGGCATTCCCATGATTTCACATCAATATGAGGTCGTTTTCTATGGTTTTGACCATTCTACACACGTTTTAGTGTTTTAAAACATAAAAAATGCATTTACGGACATAATAGAAAAACTGTAATTCACAATGATGTACCATTGGTTCCTAAATTTCAAAAATTAAATCTACGATCATTATCCCCAAATTTTAAGGAAATATGACATTGTTTACCTAGTTTTGACCCCTTGATACTTGTTTCTAAAGGATTTTATACCTTTAAGAAGTGTTTATTGAGTAATTCCAACCACACAACATGTTGGATTGACATGTTGTCTATGTGTAAACCTAAAAAATAAATAATTGGTGGTTTTACCATGATTTAATATCAATATGATGTCATTTTCTATCATTTTGACCATTCCATGAACATTTTAGTGTTTTAATACAAAAAAACACGTTTACGGCCATAACGGGTAAACCGTAAATTTGAATGAAATTCTATTAGTTCCTATATTGAAAATTTTATTATACGATTGTTTTAACTTGATTTTAGGGTAATATGATATTGTTTTCCAAGTTAGAAACCCTGAAAATTATTTTTAACGGTTTTTATACCTTTAAGAAGTGTTTACCGAGTAATTTTGACCACATCGCACGTCAGATTGATGTGTTGTCTATGAATACACATAAAAAATAATTAATAAATTGTTTTACTATGATTTAACATCAATATGAGGTCATATTTTATAGTTTTTACCATTCCAAGCATGTTTTAGTGTTTAAAAACACTTAAAACACATTTACGACCATCCTATGAAAATCATAATTCAGAATAACATGCCATCTGTTCGTATATTTTAAAATTAAATCTTTGGTCATTGTAACCTAATTTTAGAGCAATCTGATGTCGTTTTTCTGATTTTGACCCCCTGACACTTATTTTAAAAGGCTTTTCTACCTTTAAGAAATGTTTACCAAGTAATTTCGACCACACCGCACATTTTATTGACATGTTATATAAGTTTATGTGTCAAAAATAACTCATAAGTGGTTTTACCATGATTTCACATCAATATGAGGTTTTTTCTATGCTTTTGACTATTCCACATATGTTTTAGCATTTTAAAACACTAAAAATGCATTTACGACCATAACATGAAAACCATAATTCAGAATGACATTAAACTCATTCCTATATTTAATAATTCAATATACACTTGTTTTCCCTGATTTAAATTTAATCTAACATTGTTTTCCTGGTTTTGACCCAGTGACACTTGTTTTTAAAGGCTTTTGTACCTTTAAGAAGTGTTTACCGAGTAATTTCGACAACAACACACTTCAAATTATTGTGTTTACTACATGTACACACCAAAAATAACTTAGTGGTGTTTTCCCCAATATTTCACATCCATATTAGGTCATTTTCTTTGATTTCGACCATTCCATGCATGTTTTAGTGTTTTAAACCACTAAATACCCATCTACAACCATACTGAAAAAACCATAATTTGGAATGACATGCCGTCGATTAATATAATTAAAGATTCAATATAAGGTCATTGTCCTATGATTTTAGGACTATACGATGTTTTCTTCCTAGTTTTGACCCCCAAAACTTGTTTTAATGGCTTTTGTACCTTTAATAAGTGTTTACCATGTAATTATGACCACACATCACATTAGATTGAAATGTTGTCTATGAATACACATACAAAATAACTCCACTGTGGGTTTACCATGATTTAAAATCAATCTAAGGTCATTTTATATGGTTTTTATCATTCTGTAAAAGTTTTAGTGTTTTAAAACACTAAAAACGCATTTAAAACAATCCTGATAAAATATTAATTTGGAATGAAATACAAACCAAAATTATTCTTTTTCTCAAAAAAATCTAAGGCCTAGTGATGTGAGGAATTACTTTCTTCTCATGATTCAAAATATTGTTTTTGATAATTCCTACAAAAAATAGTAACATTAATAAAAATTATAATTTTATAGTGTTTATGTTATTAAGATACAATAAAATATGGAATTGCCTCATGAGATGTATCTATTTTGATATCAAACAAGACATTCTATTTCTCATGACAAATGACTTCAACCACTTTCGCATAAATCTATCATGATCTTGGAGAAGTTTCATTAAAATCATTCCATAATCTTCATTTAAAATATCTCAATTTATTGCCCAAAATTTTCAAAGTCCATGGGTGTGAAATGAAGTCAGGGATATCAAAATGAAAAAACATCTACAATTAAAAAACATAACACTTTTTAAGTATATTACAAAATTTTACTCTTGTATTTTAAATTAGTTATCAAGGAATATTAAATTAAAATTACCTTTACTTGAGAATCGAAGACCTCATTTTTCCGAGATGTAGGAATATTCCTCCAATATTTATAATTAATTGGAAATCTCACCATCTCGTAATAAATCTACACAAGAATATTGTCATAGATTTCAACAGCATCATAGCTAGGCACCCTGAACTCATAAAATTGAATGATAATCTTGAAGTCCTTCAAGTCCTATAAATATTATATGTTCATATTTGTATCCCTTATATGGCTGTCTTTATCTGGTTGACAAATTCATTAAACATTTATTAAAATACATTTTTTTTTGAAAAATGACATACATATAAGTAAGGGTAACTTTCAATTATCCCTAAATGTAAGGGTGCCCAACTAATCCATCACCAAATGTGAATCATGGGGTGGTCTACAAAGAAATCTAAGGAAATGACTAGCTCATTAGTTGTCTCGTGTCTAATGTAAACACTAGGATCCACAAAAGATGACAGTAGTGGTGGTGTGCTCCGAGATGCAGATCAGCTAGGATCATAATTGTTTTTCTCAAAATTATTATATTTGGAATGGTTAATGTATATTAAATATATAAAATATGAAAAACTAATTTTTTTTACAAAAATAAAATAAAAACTAGAAAAATTTATATATGTACGAAAAAATTATCAATGAGAAATTGTAATATATTTTCATTACCAATTTATACATTCAGTTATATTCATCTTTATTATTTTTATTGTTACCAACCTTTATTGCAACGAGTCCTTCATTTTTATCCTCTCTTACAAGTTCAACTATTTCGATATTGTTAGGAAAAAATTGTTCAATGTTTTGTGGTTGATGATGTTCACTGTCATAAAGTACCAATTTATCTTCATCACCCATATCATATAAGTCTTTATAATTTAAGTGTACAAAAACACTCCAACCATCATGTATTTCATCATCCACATAATAAAATATATTCGCTTATGAAGCCAAGATAAATGGATTATGCTATGCACACTCACCAGTATCCATCAAGAGAGAGAAGTTGGTAGAATTAAAATGTAATGAATCTTTCATTATTACCCTTTCAACGTTGACCCACTTTTATTTGAATAAGACAACTGAAAACTGGCCATGAAAGGTTAATTCAATTATATCATTCAGATTAAGATAGTATCCCACCTCTACATGTGTAAATCCACCACTATTTTGAGTTTTCAAGTCTTCTTCATGATAAATTTTACAAAACTTGAAGCCATGAATATTTTAGGCATAAAATATCTTATCCTTCCTTAGAGGACTTTGAGCTAAAAACTTCAAATCATTTGATATTTTATCTCAATTTAAAACATTCATTATCTAGAAAAAATATATACAAGGTGTTACTTTTAAATAGAAAAAATATCTACACATCAATTGTAACACCCCAAAGATTTATGAATATATTTTATATAAATGAATGAAACACTGAGTCTCTACAAAACATTACTTTGTTACAATATATCCAGTAAAAATAATTTTTCTACCTCTATGTTTTAAATTTTGAAAAACTGACATACACGGTTGCATTCAGTAAGATATTTAGAGTCTGATAGGATCAACATACATTTTTAGGGAATAGTAACTTACCCTTATGAATATTAATATGATCCTTTGGAATAGTAACCTCTCTCATGAAAGTATAAATAAAATTTAGACACCTTATAAATGAAAGAGTATTTTAAACATTAATAATTAAGTATTGGTATTTTTGTGAGTAATAAAAATTTAATTACAATTTTAAATTAATAAATTTATTGAAATAAATTTTCATAAAATTTATTCTTCAATAAATATATTTTTTCCTAATATTTTAGGACAATTTCATGATACCACATTTAATTTTTGAAAGTATTATAAAATTAGTTTTAAAATTAAAATATGTATTTTTCAAGTAAATAATGATTTTATTTAAAAATTAAATTTATCTGATTTAAAAAATTATTTTGATAAAATGAAGTTCATTTTTTAATTATACACATCAAAAAATGGTTAGGGTGAATTTTTGGGAATTTTCTAAAATACTTGAATATTTGGTGAATTGTAAAATATGATAATTTACGATAAATTCTAAATACATGATTTATTGAGTCATAAGTGATGTAAGGATGATATAAGCACACTTGGTTAGAACTCAAATGAACTTATTACATTTTTGAGTCAAAATAATAAATACTATTCATAGTCTTGATCTAAAATATTAAAATAATGATTAAAATAATGGAAAATAACTTCTCTCCTCCCCTATAAAAGCCACCCATCACTCCCCCTTATCTTCCCTCCTCTAAAGCCTTTTCCCTATCTAAATTCTGCTAAAATATCTTCCCAATAACCTCCCATATCTATCAGACCTTGTTCTTATCAAAATACCAAATCCTCTACCCTAAAGAGGCTCTTAAAGAAGATAGATTCAAGTGGTAAATTCTTCTTTTCATTTATTTTATTTTCTTTCAAGTTCCTTTATTTATTTTTCTTTCCTAACCTCCTTTCCTAAAAATGTTATAATAACTATAGTACCTTAAATGTAATATAATATTTTATGATAATTTAATAATTCATCATCATCTCTACTTTCCCCTCTTTTTATACAAGAAATAAAAACACCATTCGAGATGTGTTAATTTATCAAATTCAAGGACGATGGGTTTTTAACATCTATTACCATCTTTAATTATAGTCATAAAAAAAATTTTATGGTTGAAAAAGATCATAATATATGTAATATATCCTATGTAATGTTCTGGACTCATTTTTTTACACATGGTATTAATTTATAAAACCAAATGTGTTTGTGGTGATTGAAAAATGACCAAATTAATCCAAGCGTTTATCATTAAAATTTTATCTAATGATTCATCCTCACCCAAAGTAAAAAAAATGAATTATATGATCATTTAACTTATTTATGATATAACATCAATTCTAGAATTTGATTCTCATTTTACATTAACTTCCATACAAATGAACCAATCATGAAAACTAATGAAACGAGAACTCACAAATGATGACATTGAATATATTAACCCATAAAATGACCATGAATGAACTTAATAAAATTATAATAAATCAAATAAATGTATAAAATGTTCTAAATTAAGCTATTAACGTGTCTAATTTCATATTACTGGACTTTAAGTTCAAGAACAGAACAAATTCAGACTTAAGGTAAGGGTTTTCTACCCGAACCTCCATTTTCTTTCAGGTTACTCTTTGTGTCTCTTAATCTCAATTAAATTATTATTTATTCTTATTTACTCATCATAAATTATGTGATAATGTTCTATATATTTTTACCAACCATAATTTTTATTTATTTTATGTGGAGTTACATGTTTTAAAAGGATCTTTCAAAAATCCTTCCCAATAAACAAGCCCGTTTAAAAATAATTTATTGAATTATTTCCTATTTTCAAGGGAACAATAAAATATTTTTTTAGAAACATTTATTTTTATAAAATAAGTGTTTTTATTATGAAAAAACACCCTAATTCACTTATGTTTTTAAACAAATAGTTTTCCAAAAGAACTCTTCTGTTCAATGTAAAAGAGTATTTATCTCAAGAATTACTCGATGATTTTATAAGAGTATTTTAATATATTTCAACACCATTTTTGATTATTATAGGATTAATATTTTATGATATAATCTACCATATTATATTGAATATTTTATTATTATTTTGACTATGTATGTTCTATCTTGATACCATTCACCATATTACTTTGAATGGTTAGTGTTTATGTTTAATGATTGGGGAAATCTGTTTATATTTCATATGTTAGTTTTAATATGAATATATATGTTGTTCAGCTTTATCCCCATTCATATGAGGATTAAATTTGACTTATTAAGTGATAGGTGGGGCCTTATATATCTCTTCGATGTATCAGTAGGTCTCATGAGATAAACTAGAGTCTTGGAACAAGGCCTTGACAATATGGTTATTTATGGTCTTGGCACGAGGCCTTGACCATATGGTTATGATGTACGAAATTATGAATTAAATCATTATGAAACTAGATATTTATAGTCCATGTGATTATTTGACTAGTATAATATCCATGGTAATGTTTTATGGAATTATTTAATCATTTTTTATTCCTGCCATATTACGCTCAAGTATATTTTTAAAGGCATGCATTTTTAGCTATTCATCATTCCCAGTGTTTATGTTTATAATTAATCCACTGTATTATTTACCCTTAATGAGTTTCTAATATCACCCCTTTCACATGTTTTATTTTCCCCAGGTTTTGAATAAGTATATTATTAATGAATTTTAAGGATAATCTAGGAGATTATGTGTGATTCAAAAGAATTTGATATGTTGTTTTTCCTTTCAAGATTTAATTTTTAACATATATATGTATGTGGTTTTACAAAACTACTAAACTATTTTTTACTTTGGGATACTAAATTCTTGTAATCATGCCAATGTATTCAAATAAGGTGACAACTCCAGGAAACTAGGGTTGTGTCCTTATAATTTTTATCAAAATAATTTCTATAGAAAACATGAAGACTATATTTATAAAACATAGATTAGGGAACCAAACCCTAGGATAGTCTTTGATGACAAGCATACATGAACACCATGGAATTTTTTTAAGGAATATATTATGTGAATATTTCTAGAAAATACATCCTTATTTGGATACTACATGTGGATGTGGTTCTGGTATAGATGTACCTAGGAGTAACAACTCCAACACGGAGTTTTAGGATTGACCCAGGGTATCCTAGTACACAAAAAACGGGCCTCATCGTGCACCTGGTTTGAAAATATTAGGGTATATACTTAGGATAATTCACATTTTCTTTAAAAACCACTATGAAGGAATTAAATGTAAATTTTTCCTCAAATAAACCATTTTTATGCTTATGAGATTAGCTACGGATTGGATTTAAATTTATGATAATTATATTTCTAAGTTGAGATTATACATTATGATTCATAACCTAATATAGTGTATTCCATTATTTAGAGATGGAACTTAGTGGAAGGTATATAAACTACATGAATTCATGTATCCCATATAGGGATTTCCTTTAGATGCAAGATAATGATATTAGATCTTGTACTATAACTAGTGATGAGAAACTTGTAAGTATATTGGGACAGTTGAATCAAGTTATGAATAATAACCTTACTTGTATAAAGAATCCACATATACAACAAAGAGGATCTATGTTAGACCAATTTATTCAAAAACAACCTCTATTATTCAATGGTACTACAAACCCATTTGTAGCAGAGTAGTGGATAAGTTCTTTAGAGAAGATATTTCTCACCTTGGGATGTAACGAAAGATAGAAGGTTGTCATGGAAGTTTATCATCTATCAGGAGATGTAGATAAGTGGATATCTTTAATTCAAAACACAAAATAGGAGAAAGAAATAGAAGAAATATAATAGAGGGATATCAAGGAAATATTCTTAGAAAAATACTTCCCACATGAACAATGAGAATATATGGAAATGAAATTTCTGAATCTAAAGAAAAAATATGATGAGAATGTTGTAATGTATGAAGATAAATTCAAAATTTTATAAATACATTCCATAAACTAAATTCACAATCTAAGGAGAAAGATTTATCTATTCATTGATGGTTTAAAACTATTCCTCCTAAGTGAACTAGTCTCCCAAAGTTTCTCATCATACAAAGATATATTATCATGTGCTATCAAGATGGAAAATGAATTCTCTAGGTCTTAAAACATTAAAATAAATCAAGAGAATAAAAAATCTGATAAAAACTATGGAAAAAAATAATGAAATGGGGAATAAGGGGAGAGTTTAGTTTCCACCCTGTGATAATTGTGGGAAGAAACACCCTGGTACTTACCTGAAGGATATGGGTGTTTGTTACAAGTGTGAAGAAAAGGGTCACCACTCCTATGATTGTGAGGGGAAGAAAGAAGATACCAATGTTTGATGCTACAATTACAATGAGATGGGACATTATGTAAATGATTATTCTAATCATCAAGGAAACATTACCCAAATAATGCCAAGGGAGAAATGCCAAGATTATGCTGTCACAATTACTGAGGTTGAAGTTCCTAATGATGTGGTGGATGGTACTTCAATCATTTCCTCAAACTTATCCAATTATTTATTTGATTTCAGATCATCACATTATTTTATATCTTCCTATTTTTCCAAGAAAATTAGATATTTTATATTTGATTTAAGAAAGGAGTTTTCAGTAAAAACTCCTAAGGGAAGCATCATTCCAACAAAGATGTGTCAGGAAGTCCCCATTATGGCATATTAACATGCTTTATATACTGATTTTATAATCATACCCATTATTTAATTTGATATAATCCTTGGTATGAATTAGCTTTCAAATTATGATACGTAAATATATTATAAGAAGAAAGAAGTTACAATTTTTGAGAATGATGTAGAATCCCTTATCTTTAGGGTAGAAACATCACCATTTTATTATCATCTAGATCCAACCACAATAGATCTACTAAATTCAATTCTTGTGGAGGAATAGAATGAAATATCTATTGGTGAGGAAAGGAATTTTCAAAAATAGGACGTACATATTGTGCAAGAATATGTTGATGTGTTTCCATAGGATTTACCTGGATATCCTCTAGAGCGGGAAGTTGAGTTCTTTATTGATTTAATTTATAGTAAAAGGACTATATCAAAGACTCCTATAGAATGTCCCTAGTTGAATTAGTGAAACCAAAGAAACAACTAGAGGAGTTGAGTAGTAAGGGTTTTAATCTCCCTAGTGTTTCTCCATGGGGTGATCCTATTCTTTTCGTTAAGAAAAAAGATGGATCTATAATGTTGTGCATTGACTACAGGGAGACCGATGCTATTATGATAGAGAACAAGTATTCTCTCCCTCATATTAATGATTTATTTGATGAACTTCACAGATCATATTATTTTTCAAATATTGACCTTCAATATATATATCATTGGTTTATTGTGATGAAGAAACATATTCCAAAGACAGAATTTCGAACCAGGTATGGGCATTACGAATTTACAGTAATGCCTTTTGGACTCACTAATGAACCCTTTGTTTCCATGGATCTAATGAATAGGGTTTCCAAGTAATATATTGATTAATTTTTTGTGTTATTTATTAATGATGTCTTGATATACTAAAAAATATACAAATATCATGAAAATCACTTATGCATTATTTTGAAGACTCTTAAAAGAAATGAACTATATGGGAAGTTTATTAAGTGAGAATTTTGGCTTTAATAAGTTTTTTTTTCTTGGCCATATTGTTTCTAAGGCTGGGATATACATTGATCTTATAAAGACAAAGGCTGTTCAGGAATGGAATACACAAATGAATATAACCTAGGTATGTAGTTTTATTGTTTTATCGGGTTATTATCAGCATTTTGTTCAGAACTTTTCCTGATTGGCCAACCCGTTAACCAAAATTACTCGTAAAGGGGTTAAGTTTGTATAGACAAAAGAATGTGAGGAATGTTTTGAATAATTAATGTGGAGATTAGTGAATTCTCAAATCCTAACTCTACCATTGGGGAATGATGGGTTTCTAATCTATAGTGATTCATCAAAGAAAGGATTTGTCGTGTCCTTTTTTAGAATGATATAGTTATTGCCTATGCATCAAGGTAATTAAAAATTCATGAACAAAACTATCATACTCATTATCTTGAGTTAGAATCTGTAATATTTTCTTTGAATATATGGAGACATTACCTCCATGGAGAAATATGTGAGATATATATGGATCATAAGATCTTGAAATATATCTTCTAATATAAGGAACTCAACATGATGCAAAGTAAATGGCTCAAACTACCCAAGGATTATGATTGTTCCATACACTACCACCCAGGAACGAAAAATAAGGTTGATGATGCATTGAGAAGGAAGGATCATGGAGTTTTAAACAAAATGAGGATTGAAAGGGATCCTTTATTCATGTATCTAGTAAGGATGGACATGTGAATTATTAAATAAGGTTAAACATCATTAATTTTTGAATTTGTTGACTAACCATCTTTATTGGAAAGAATTCAAATTTATCTACCTAATGATGAGAATATTCGAAATAAAATTAATTCTTTGAATAATGGTAAGTTCCAAGACTTCATATATGAAGATGGGATTCTAAAATTTGGGAAGAGGCTTTGTGTTCCCGCTATACCTGAGCTAAAAAGGGTGTTATTGGATGATTCCCATAGTTTGAATTTCTCTAAACATCTTGGTAGCATTAAGATGTATAGAGATTTGAAGGAACATTTCTAGTGGGATAATATGAAGAGGGAAATTATAGATTATGTATCAATATATTTAGTCTATCAACAAGTGAAAGAAAAAGGACAATATCCTAGAGGAGTCATGCAACCTTTAAAAATTCTTACATGGAAATGGGATGAAATCACCATGGATCTTGTAACTGGATTAGCCAATACTCCTAGAAATAATGATGCAATATGGATAATTGTGGATTGACTTACGAAATCTGCACATTTCCTCTCTATAATGGAGTATTTTCCATTGGAGTTCCTTGAACGACATTATATAAATGAAGTTGTGAGACTTCATAGAGAACCTATCTTAATTGTGTTTGATCGCGATCCATGATTCACATAAAAATAATGGAAAATATTCAAAAATATTTGGATACTGAGCTTTGATTGAGTACTACTTATCACCCTCAAACTGATGGGTAATTAGAAAGGAAGATCCAAACATTAGAAGAAATGTTGAGACCATTATCACTTGATTATAAAGGTATGTGGGATCATTATTTAACTTTGGTGGAGTCTTCCTAGAATAATAGTTTCCATTCAAGTATTCAAATGGAACCATATAAAGCATTGAATTGAAAGAGATGTTGTGAACCAACGTGTTGGGATGAAGTTTGTGAAAGGAATCTTGTGGGCCCAAATATTGTGGAGGAAACAACAACAAAGGTAAAGACTATTCAAACCCATATCAAAGTATCTCAAATCAGAAAAAAGAGCCATGCTAATAATCAAAGGAAGGATTTGTAATTTCAAGTGGGGATCATGTTTTTATAAAAGTATCTCCATATAAGGGTGTTATAAGATTTGGGAAGAATGGTAAGTTGATCCCTAGGTATATTGGTCCTTTTGAAATTATTGAGATAATTGGAGCTATGGATTATCATTTGGAAATACCTCTTAGCCTTTCTGAAGTGCACAATGTGTTCCAGGTCTCATTGTTGAGAAAGTACATGCAAAACCCAACACATGTCCTTACTTATGATGGTATAGAATTGGAACCTAACTTATATTATTGTGAAGAGTATATCTAGATTCTAGAAACTAAGGAATATGTGTTAAGGGATCAGATGAAATGACTTGTAAAAGTAATTTGGAAAAATTATAAAATTGAAGAAGCAACATGGGATCCTGAGGAGATTATGATGAAGAACTACCCAAATCTTTTTATGAGGTACCATTCTAAAATTTCATGGGTGAAGTTTTTTTAGGTGGGGGGGGGGGTGATGTAACACCCTAAGGATTTATGAATAAATTTTATATAAATGCATGAAACATTGAGTCTCTACAAAACACCACTCTGTTACAGCATATCCAGTAAACAAAATTTTTCCACCTCTCTGTTTTGAATTTCGAAAAACTAACATACACGGTTTCATTCAGTAAGATATTTAGAGTCTGATAGGATCAACTTACATTTTTGGTAAATAGTAACTTACCTTATGAATTGTAACTTACCCTTATGAATAGTAATACGATCCTTAGGAATTGTAACCTCATCCATGAAAGTATAAACCAAATTTAGACACCTTATAAATGAAATAGAGTATTTTAGAAATTAATAATTAAGTGTTGGTATTTTTGTGAGTAATAAATATTTAATTACAATTTTAAATTAATAAATTTATTTAAATAAATTTTCATAAAATAAATTCTTCAATAAATAATTTTTTTGTCCTTATATTTTAGGATAATTTTATTTGAGCTCAATTAATTTTTGAAAGTATTATAAAATGAGTTTTAAATTTAAAATATATATATTTTCAAGTAAATAATGATTTTATTTAAAAATTAAATTTATCTTATTTAGAAAATTATTTTTATAAAATGGACTTCATTTTTTAATTCCACACATCAAAAAATGTTTAGGGTTAATTTTTGGGATTTTTCTAAAATACTTGAATTTTTAGTGAATAGTAAAATACAGTAATTTACGATAAATGATAAATACATGATTTATTAAGTCATAGGTAATGTAAGGTTCATGTAAGCACACTTGATTAGAAATCACACACACTTATTACCATTTGATTCACATGAATCCAAACTATTCATAGTCTTGAGAAACAATAATAAAATAATGATTAAAATAATGGAAAATAACTCCTCTCCTATACTATAAAAGACACCCATCACCCCCTCTTATATTCACTCCTATAAAGCCTTTTTACTTGTGTAAATTCTGATAAAATCTCCTCTCAAGCTTCTCGCCACATATACTATACCTTGGTCTCTTCAAAATACCATATCCTCTCCCCTAAAGAGGCTCTCAAGGAAGACAGATTCAAGCGGTAAATTCCTCTTTTTCATTTCTTTTATTTTATTTCAAGTTGATTTATTTATTTTTCTTTCCTTAAATCCTTTCCTCAAAATGTTATGATAACTCCAGTACCTTAAATGTACTATAATTGTGTTGTGATAATGGAATAATCCGTCATCATCTCTTCTTTCCCTTCCTTTTATACTAGAAATGAAAACAACATCTGAGTTGTGTTAATTTATCACATTCAAGGATGATGGGTTTTCAACATCTATTACCGTATTTAATTATGGTCATGAAACCATTTTTATGGTTTAACCAGTTCATAATATATGTAATATATGATATGTGATGTTTTGGAATTAGTTTTTTTACACATGGTATTAATTTATAAAACAAATTGAGTATGTGGTGATCGAAAAACCACAAAATTAATCAAAGCGTTTATCATTAAAATTTTATGTAATGATTTATCCTCACCCAAATAAAAAAATGACTTATATGATAATTTAAACTTATGTATGAACATTAATAACATATAACATCAATTCTGGAATTAGTGTAGTGGAAAGGGTTCAGTTCAGTTTGTAGCGACCTGTGGGGTCTCAGCAAGGTCTCGGGTTCGAGTCTGCCCAAGTACTTCCCTGTTGAATTAGTGTAGGATTTTCATTGTATTTATCCACCTCACATGACCTGTTTTTGTATAAAATTGATTTTTGAATTCAATTCCCATTTTAAATTAACTTCCATAAAAACAAAACAACTATGAAAACTAATGAAATGAGCACTCACAAACGATGATATTGAATCTATTAACCCATAAAAACAACAATAAATGAACTTAATAAAATTATAATAAATAAAATAAATGTATAATAGGTTCTAAATTAAGTTATTAATGAGTATAATTTTATATTATAGGACCTTAAGTTCAAGAGGGGAACATATTCTGACTTAAGGTATGGGTTTTCTACCTAAACCTCTATTTTATTTCGAGTTACTCTTTGTCTCTCTTATTTCCAATTAAATTATTATTTATTATTATGTAATCATAATAAATTCTGTGTGAATGCTCTATATATGTGTACCAACCTGAATTCTTATTTATTTTATGCGGAGTTACATTTTTTAAAAAGATCATTAAAAAATTCTTCCCAAAAAAAATCCCGTTTCAAGAGAATTTATCGAATTATTACATATTTTCAAGGGCACTCTATAATCCATTTTTAGAAAAATTTATTTTTTATAAAATCAGTGTTTTTATTATGAAAAAAATACCCTAATTCAATTTTTGTTTTATACAAATATTTATCCAAAAGAACTCTTCTTTTCAAAGTAAAAGAGTATTTATCTCAATAATTACTCGATGATTTTATAGGAGTATTTTCACCTATTTCAACACCATTGTTGATTATTATGGGATTAATATTTTATGATATAATATAAAATATTATCTTGAATGGTTTATTATTAGTTTGACAGTGGATGTTCTATCTTGATACCATTAATCATATTACTTTGAATGGTTAGTGTTTATGTTTAATGATTGGGGAAAGCTATTTACATTTCATATGTTAGTTTTAATATGAATGTATATTATATTTATGTTTATACCCATTAATATAAGGAATGACTTGGAATTATTACATGACATGTGGGTCCCTCTATATCCCCCCTATGCATCGGTAGGTCTCATGATACAAACTAGATTCTTGGAACAAGGCCTTGACAGTGTGATTATTTATGGTCTTAGAACGAGGACTTGACAGTATGGTTATGATGTTTGGAATTATGCATTCCCTCATTATGAAAATAGAGATTGATAGTCCATGTGATTATTAGACTAGTAGAATATCCATGGTTATGTTTTATGGCATTATTTAACCAGTTTTTATTCATTCAATATTTTTCTCAAGTATATTTTTAAAGGAATTCGTTTTTAGTTATTAATCATGCATAGTGTTTATCTTTATAATTTATTACACTCTATTATTTACCCTTACTGAGCATCTGAGATCACCCCTTTCAAATGTTTTATTTTCCCCAGGTTGTAAAGAATTATATTATGAATGGATTGAAATGATAATCTAGGAGATTATGTGTGATTCAAAAGAGGTTGATATGTTGTTTTTTCCTTTCAAGTTGTAATGTTGAACTTATGTATGTAGTTGGTTTTTGAAAACTACTAAACTATTTATTCCATCAGGATATGACTTTCTTATAATCATAAAATGTAATAAAATAAGGTGACAACTCTAGGAAACTGGGGTTGGGTCCTTATAAAAATAATATTAATATGAGTATACAATTACATGATGTGGAAACCATTTTACAAGTTCTTTATTAACAACTTTTGCTAATTCCATATCATTTTGAGCTCAACCCCTTAGTCGCCTCTTTTTTTGCATTCATAATTCTTTAATAAATGGATCCAAAATAAAACTTTTTAGTAGTTCATATCTATGAGCTTGTAGAAAATCCAATTAAGTCAGTGTTAAATTTGACCCCTTTCCAACTGGTTGTGCAATAGTTGAAAATACCAATGATTGATTTTCCGAATGAGAATTTATGGAGATGTTGTCAGAACGTCCAAAATTATTGAATCTAGTATCAATCCCATAAAAAATACCTAGAACATAAGTTAAAGTACTCTTCAGCTATGTAACCATTAGCAATAGAGCCTTCTGGATGAGATTTATTCCTCACATATGATTTCATGTTACCTAATTACCTGATGAAAAAATACGAAACAAATTAAAAAAATTTATGGAATGATTTTATAAAATTTAATTCACCAATGAAAATAAAAATAATATCAACATACCTCTCAATTGGATACATCCATAGATAGTGTACCATTCCACCAAGTTTAGATTCATAAACCAAATGAACAATAAAAATGATCATGGATTTGAATAATGAAGGGAGAAATAACATCTCAAAATGATATAGTATCAAAACAAGTATTTCTTGAAGTTTACAAAGATCAGTTGTATTTAATGTTTTTTACAAATATCTTTGAAAAATTTACAAAAAACATCCAGAAACACAATTACTTTTTTTGGTAAAGTATTACAAAAATACAATGGAAAAAACTGATCCATAAAAATATTTGATTCATGAATTTTCAATACAGGTAACTTTTGATGTTTTAAGTAAACTCACCTTGATATGTTACTTGAATATCCAAATGGCACTTTTAAATTCTTTAAAGTTCAATGGAATATGTATTTATCATGATTTTTCATTGTAAAAATAGTCAATAGATACTTCAAACTCTCATTTTCCCACAAACCATGATTTATATTCATTGAATCCAAATACCTACGAGCCTTAAGGCGATCCTTCAATTTAACTTACTCATTAAGCACTGTAAAAATTACATTTTCATAGAAGTTATTATAAATATGAATTAACTAAAGATTATGATGTATATAATTAAACTCCTAATACGAAAGTTTGAAAAAAAATACAATTTTCCTTCCATTGTTGTATTCTAGCTTCTTTGGACACTGTACCTCATACCCTTTTCCTCCCTTATTTAAACTAATGAAATTTTCCAATTTCTTCAGTGACATTCATTAATTATCGCAAGATTTATGAATTGGATAAAACCTTAGGTGAATTTATCATTTCAATATATCTATTTAATCATGTCTTGTTAAACCTGAATTTATGAGAAGCATCACGAAATAAACTACGACACATAAAACACCTTTTTATACTATGATTTAATCGTTAAGGTTCGAATTCAAAATTAAAAATAGGAAAATACAAACTAGTATGAGTGTTCCAACAAGATAAATTTTTTAGTCCAATAAAGTCATTAATTTTACACATTAAAGCAGCATACATTTTGAATAGTTATCTCATTGAAGCATCATATTTTCCCACACCATCATACCATAATTATCACAATTATTTTATTAGATATTGAAGGTATAAATCAATGTCATTTATAGTAATTTTCTTTCTAGGAAGAATCATATAAATAATGAAATAATTCATCTGTATACACATATATTTATGTTGGTTATATGGGATCAAAAAAATGACCAAATTCAATAATTAGTACATAATGTACCAAAAGGGTTTAAAACATCAGAAGACAGTTTCAAACATACTTTACTAGGATTTAAAGAAAAATCTAGATATAGTAAATAAAAAATATACCATGATGTTGAATATTTTTGATGTCTCATCAAGACATCGTTACTATCTTGAGCATTCCACTTCATATCGCATGTAGTCTTATATTACATGAATAATCTTTTTAAGCATGGTTTCAGAGGAATGTAACACAATTCTTTTATATGAGTTTTCTTCTTCTATTTCTTCATGGGGTTTCATTGATTTATACTCTCATTATTGTTCATTGACTTCCATCTTCTTGTTTTATATCTTGTGCATTATAATTTACCAAACTATTCTCTCCAGTAAAGAATGAAATCATAAGGTCATGCATGTATCTTTGAATAACCAAGTCCAAGTTTTTTTATGACTTTATTCATCTCATAGAATGATGAAGATATATTAGCTTTACTAAATTTATCATGAATCAAATCTAAAATCACATACATTTATTTATCAATAATTCCATAAAGACAATTTATATGATACAACTTAAGTAAAAAAGACAACTTTTAATACTTGGAATAACCTTCATACAATTCTTGTTGTCTGTCTTCAACTAATTCATAAAAATATTTTTTTTCATCAGTGAAGTTCTAAGAAAGATTAGCCTACTTAGGGTCAACTGAAGGTTACGTTGATCTATTAAAATCTTAGACATTGTATTATACAAAACCAAATGCATCATTTAACAAATTTTGAACTGAATTATCCTCTCTTAGGTCACTTTGTATTTTGTTGAGAGTACTGTCGTTGTTTTGAATTTACATAACATTTGATTCACCATTAAAAATCCAATATACACATTGAGAAGTAAGATTTTTCAACATCAAATGATCATATACTTAGGTTCTATTCAACCATCAGTTAAACTTTCAATATTAACATAGACATTTTATTCTACCATCCACGGATAAGTTTGTAATTTCATAATCTAAAAATTCTTTCAAACCCTTAGCATAAAGAGGTGTGGTTTGAGGTATATTAATACAACTATTATTCATAGGTATTGGATTATATTATCCATTTATATTCATGTATAAAGATATAAATGTTTAATAAAATAGGTAGAATCAAAATTAAATATCACCCAACTTCACCATTAACTCTTTCATAATAACTATAAAGGAAATTGGGATGAATAAAATAATGAAAATTTTCTTACTAAACTTATAATATATATATATGAATCAAATAAATTATTATATCTCACAAAAATTTATGAATATTGACATAAATTATATGACCAAAACATTTTAGTAAAAAGGAAACCCATTAATGTTCTAAAAGATATCAAATATTTATTTCTAGATTTAGAGTTGGAAGATGAATAATATTTCTTGATAAAGATAAAATTAAATTTTTAGGTTAAATAAGGATCTATACGGGTTAGAATAAGACTCAATAGAATTGTATTTTAAGTTATATTCGTGATTGAAATAATTAATATTTAATCATGGAAGTGTGGAAAACAACATCTACATTAAATATGAAAAATATGTATTAATTTTTGATATTTTATATGTAGATTATATTATTTTTATGGGAGAAAAAGATAATGATTTATTCTACCATAGTTTTGTAATTAAGGAGGGTTCATTACATTGAAAAATTATCTACATTGATCAATTTCTAAACCATTTCTTATGGTATAACTAAGACCAAGAGAACCCATTTAAAAATACTAATGAAAAGTATAATTTATTTGGATATCACACACTATTGGATGGATAAAACTGATAAACACAGAAGTTTTATGTTTTTATATATTCTTATACTTCATTATATAATTTAAATTCCACCATTTAATATGTTGAATAATTTTTTTACTTTGAGGGGATCCAAAAAATCAAAGGTTTTATGATGAGTGGAAAAATTATCAGATATTTGAAAAAACATTTAGGAGTTTGTGATTCATATCAAATGATAAAAAATTAGTCATTTTACTAAACAAAAAACAAAATATACACTGTAATTAGTTTTCTTAAAAATCATGTTAGTTAAAATAGAATAAATTAAACTATGTTGGATGTTCCAGTTACGATAACCAATAATTGATTATCATGCATATAAAACTTAAACCTAACTAATCTATCATTTTTCAATATATTTTATTAAACTAAAGTATTCCTCACATATGCCTAAACATGAAGAATTATAGTAAATTTAAAAAGGTTCTAATATCTCATTATCAAGGCTTTTATCCTTAGAGACCTTTCCAGGTTTGGTGATGAAACCATGTGTGTAACCAAACTCTACCACCAATTGTTCATGAGTTGGAAAATAGTCTCAACTATGTATATATGAATAATTAGAGTCACTAATATATATAGAACAAAATATAATTCATTAATATCAAATACAAACCATGAAATTATGAATGATATATATTCCATAACCAAATTATATCATAAATGAATTTATTTTTTTAATTTAATAAAACATAACCAAAACTAATGATTATTATAACTCCAAAAAAATAACTACAAAATCAAAATAACACATTATAAACCAAAATTAAATATATACAATTAATTTTTAATTAATAAAAAATAGATTATATAATATTTTTTTCACCCATGAGTTTTCATTTAATGTTACTTAATAATAGATTTAGGGTGAATATAGGGAGGATGATAAAAACATTAAGGGGGGTCTTCTTTGTTGCTGAGGAGGGGATCCGAGATTTCGAGGAGGGGAACTAAGCATGGTAGAGGGAGGTCATAGGGGGAGAGTTTATGTCTCCAATGTAGAGGGGAGCCTTTTGGTAGAGGGAGGTCAGGGGGGGTCATAGGGGTCGTGCTCTCCATCAAGGACAAAGGAGGAATATTATAGGGGTGGGGGGAATAGGGGTCTTCTATGAGGTGGAGGGTTCCAGTTTATGCTAGGGATGATAGAGGAGTAGGATGACAGATGGGTGGGGGGATAGGGGTCGAGGGAGTATCTAGGGAGCGGGGGATGGGGAGGAATTAGGGTTTTTTTAAACATTTAGCATCTGTTTAATTGAAACCACCACTAATTGTTAAAATAAAAAAAATATAGCAGTGGTTTGATTAAAACACTATTATATTATACTTTTTTAACCAAATTTATTTTGTGGTGGTTACTATAACCACCAATAATAAACCACCTCTAAGAAGTTCTTTTTTTGTAGCATATTATGATTGTTTTATGATCTTATGGAACACATATGTATCATTTACATTATAAGATAGGTGAAATTGAAGTTATATTTCCCTCCAATGCATTGGGTAAAGATAGAAATCTTATGATATAATAAGGACAAGAATACGGAGTGAACCCAGTTTAGTAAGGGACTCTATCCATTATGATAATATTAGGAGTGAACCTTAACTATGTAAATGATGTAACATAGAGAAAACCCAATCCACTATGACAGCCTTGGAAGTGGGTCTTTACTAATGATATAATTTTCCATGATTATGTGAATGATACAATTTATGCCTTATGCTTATGATATGCTCTTATGAATGATTCTTGGTTATTGATGATGCCACACACTTATGATTTATGTCTTTTGTTATGAAAAATATTTATTACATGATTTATGTTTAACGATCTTTGATTGATTGGGTATGATTTTTTTAAGTTATGATCATGTTATCATACCATTACGATTATCTTATTCTCACTTATTATCATTGATTGATATCTATAATGTTTACCCTTACAGAGTATCTGATATCACCCTTTCATATGATTTCTTTTCCTAGGTTATGAAGAAATATTATAAGTGGAGTATGTATAAGAAGTGTACTATGTAATAAGATCATTGTGTGAGATGTTTAAGATCTTTCATGAAATAATATAATTTATATATCTAGTCTCCAAAGACTTTAAACCTTTATAGTTCTGGGGTGTGTTTTGTTATGAGATGTATTGAATATTTATATAAAATTATGTAATATATATGTATGAAATTATTGGGTTTCCCCAAATATTCCCTCTTTCTTTGAGTGAAATAGGTTTTCAATCATTCCACCATTTTAGATCAATTATAAATTTTAGGGAGACCTATGTTAGGTCCCATATCATTAGAGTGTCTCATTGATTTGTTATAGACTATTTTTTCTTGAGTATGTTCGGTGTTATCAGTGGGTTTGTTTGGGTCTTTGATGACTCATCATTTAGCTTTAGAGTTTGTTCTATAATTTGAGTTTTGTTTTCATCTACTTCAACATAAGAAAATATGGGGTAAGAATTTTTTTTGGTGAGGATAATTTTAAATTCTCCATGTCACTGTGTTGTTTATTTTATGATATTTTATGAGTTTGAGGGTTTCTTTATGTTTCTATGAAGTTTTAAACCAAAACCTGAAAAATTTTGTGTTTTGTTGTAGTGTACGATTTAGGTACATAATTTAAGGAAAACTATGTGAATACACTTACATAGCTCTAAGAAATCATTTTGGGTAGTTCATTTTGAACACACATGATTTGAGTTTCATGGGTATCTCACTGGATGGGTTAAACCATATGGATATTTGGAGAAACCATGTGGGGAATATATTGATTCTATTTTATAAGACATTAATTTGTTATGGTTTAGTAAACCATGTGATAAGCATACAAATCAGCTCTAAAATTTGATAGTTTCATTTGGAACAATTGGAACCTAGGTTTCTCAACTATGAAACACCTCTAGATAAACCATCATTTAAGTTTTTAACCAGGTAGTATCTTGCACATGGTTGGATCATGGCTTGGTAAATCATGCCGCTAAACCATTTGTCTTGAAAAAATTCATTAAATGTAGAATTTACACTTTCCCCTTGACCAATTTTTATTCTCAAACCCTCGCCTCTTATTATTTATCATTCAAATGGACGAGACACACCTCTATGAGAGTCTACTCCCTTCTTAATTATAATTTTATGGCTTCTCCCTATGGTTTCAAGTGGATTACTCCGTGGTAATTCCCTCTAAACCCCTCCCTATCATCTATTTATTCTTTTCCCCCTTGATTCCCATCCTTCCATGAACCCTAATCATCATGTTGTTCAATTTTAGGGTTGAGGTTAGTTTGAATCATGGGGATTTTCTCATGAAGTGGTTTTAAATGGAACTCCATGACTTCTGGGAGTGTTAATCATCATAGGTGAAAAGTTATATCTTTTTAAACGTTTAACTAAGGTATACATTTCTTTTTCACCACTTTATATTAAATGAAATTTTAATTCTTGTGGTTTTGAAATGAATATTTTATAAATTTATGCCTTTGTGTGTGTCATTTAAATGATAAAGGATGTTATCAAATGATTTTAACTCTTGGAATGGAATTGGATTCCATGCCAATTGTTTGTGAAAAATTATAATGAACTTTAAAGGAAGAATTTGGGTTTACAAGTGGTAGAAAGAACTGTCTAGAGGTGTTAAAATGTGTACCATTCATCAATTGTTTTTTCAAAATGATTTTTTGAGATATTTAAGCTGTTTAAACTAATAAAAAGGGTTTGGTTGATTTTAAAATTAATGTGTTGACTCTTGTGTTTAATATTTGAAGCCTTTTTAAAAAATTTGTTTATTTTTAAATCAAATGTTTGATGTTTTTAAATCTTTTTAGATATAGAAATGGGTTGGTTAGTTTCAAAGGGGATGTGTATGAATTATATTTTGGAGACTTTTATGGATTTAAAGTATTTAAAAATTAATTTTGATGGATGTGTGGATTTACCAATGGGTTTCAAAAATTGTTTTACCAAATTGGTCTCAAGAGTGTATGAATACATGTTTTGGAAGTGGTGTGAGTTGTATTGGTATTGAAATCATGTTTATAAAGGATCATTTGGAATTTTGTAGAAAATAATTTCTTATAAAAGGAGTGAGACCCACTTGAGCCCCTTGTGATTATTGCATACCCTTGGTAGATTGTGATCGATTGAGGGGATGTTTATTATTGATTAATTCATATGTAGTAATTATGTATTGATGTATATTTTCCTAATTATTTATGACGGTGTATGAGGTGAGACATGTATTATTTAAAATGTTTTGTGTTTGACCTATGTGATGGTTTTTTTGTGATAAACTCCTTTATAATTGTTATGGGAAACTATAGGGAATTGGGGTAGGTCACTTAAAACGTTAAAGCCATGAGTTAGGTTTCTAATTTGTTTAGGGATATTTTCCATGGGATAGAGAGGTACCATGAAGGAAACCTTCTCCATGGGATCTATAAATCTCATGGGAGGTTGGGATTGAGAGATCCCATTGGGGATGAGAGATCCTAGGGAATATTGAGAGAGATTCCAACGTTTGCTGGGAACACATAGTGTTCAGGGGAAATATATTTATTTAATTCAATCAAAATTCATTGGATTGGAGCCCATTGGTTAGATATCATGAAACTTAGATCCGATTTAGGATCATTTTAGGGGATTTTTCCTTTTGTTTCTATTGTATTCCCTGCTTCTTGGACTATTTTTTTGACACCCATATACCTATAATTTATTTACCCTTGTTTTGGGACTTGAAATTTTAGTTCTTTTATTTGTGATTTACACCTTCTTTCCTTATGATTTTCCTTTTTAATTATTTTGAACATGTATATATGAATTTTTTTTAAAAGTGGGAGAGTAAAAGGGTAATTTTAAATTTCTTTCAAAATAATTAATTAATGAGTATGAAATATGTTCTTTTAATGTGAAAAGTTTACTTCCAAGTAGTTTTGAAGTATTTCTATGAGGAAGTGGGACGTGATTTTTTTTTGAAACATTAGTGTGCATGGGTTTCAAAAACATGGAATTAGGCCAATATGCCTAGTTTCATGCAAAGGATGTTTTTTTATGTATGATTAGTAAAACCATGTGAAAATTTAAAACATATTCTGAGTTTTTAAATGTTCATTTCAAGAATATTAGTTTAGTAAATGCTTTTAAAATGATATTTTAAAATGGTGGTTTGGCCAAGAGGTGTTGTTTAGGGTAAATCATTGTCAAATTGGTTGTTTTATTTTAATAAAAAATAAATAAAAAAATATATATAAGCTTTAACATAATTTTTATACGTTGATTTTTTATTTATGAAAAATATTGTGAAAAAATTATATTGTTCTATTGTAATTAAAAGTATCATTTTTAAGATGTAATATGAAAGTGACTGCTTAGATTTGGAGAGTGGTGACCTACTGGTTTGTTTAACTCACACTTATATTTTACAGGTCTAGGTTCATTATAGTTGTAATATTTCCTATTTGGATCCCTAGGGATATTTTTCATTCAGATGTATATTGTGGGTCATTTAGAGGATCATGGAGTTGGTTTGAGGTTTCCTTCAGATTGGAGTTTTGTATCAACCTCTTTAGCCTATTGTATTTTATGCCTGGATTTATTTGTTCCCTTTTCTACCATTTATTTATTTATGTATTAGTTTTAAATACTCTTTGAGTCTCAATTTATATTTATCTCATTCTTTGATGGTTTATTGATTTTATTTCTACTATTTTTTTATTATTATTGTATTAGGGAAAAATTATTTCGAAGGTATGTTCCATGATGCATGGGAACTAGTTGCTAGCCTATGGGGATTAGGAATTCTTTTTGGGACTTATGGAATACCAATTTGGGTGTTGAGTTAGATAAAACCATGGGTCAATTTTTTACAATAAATCCTTTGGGAAATGTGAACCAAAATCATGAAAGGTGATTTAATTGAAAAATATTTTGTAATTATTGATATAAAATTCATAGTCATAAGAATATTTTCAGGAATTAATTTTTTTAATAAATTTAAAAGAAGAAATTATAAAAAACTACATTCAAAATAGATCCTAATATTTTTTTTAAAAATAGAGATTATTCAATAAATATGGAGTTGATTATAAAAGTGAATATTGTGAAATGAAATTCTTTCACAATATTTCTAAAACACCTTTCTTGAAACCCACATAACTTTAAAAAACAATAAAAGTCCCCTTTGAAAATAGTATAATATAAATACAAAGATAAAAATAGGTAAAAATTATTTATCTTTCCAAATAATAATGGGTAACATTTGTGTAAATTAAAAATATGGATATAGAAGAAAAATAACTATTAAAATAATGGAAATCATTCTTAATAAAATTGAATTTTTATGAAACCTGGGATTTATTAAGGAAAATAATATTATGTGAAACATAAATTCTATAGAATAATATTTGGGAATAATAAATATCATCATCACAGGTTAGAATATATCAATCTTGAAAAATCAATGTAAAAAAAGGAATGTTTATGACCCAAGGAAAAGGTTTGAGTCAAGAAAACCCCTTACCTCTATATCTTTTCTTAATGGAATTCACTATATTCTACTGTATTAAAAAATAACCACCTTGATAACATAGTTTATAACCTTATTAATATCTATAATTTTTTTTAAAATTAATTTATAATTATTTTTTACAAAAATATTAGTTAGTTACACCATATTTTCATCACTAGATATTATTGGTTTTGATAGTTTTTTTGTACTAACATTATAATGGTGGTGTCAATTATTCTTTATAGATTATAATTTCATCATAAAATTATAATTATAGGTACTATAATATATGTTATATAATTTTTTTTAAATTTTTAATTTCATTTAATAAGTTTCATTGTTATGATTCCTAGAGGCGGTAGTCCGCACATATGCACGGGTGACTCGTTCATTTACATAGAACATAAATGAGATAAGAATTGGTTTATATTTTTATAATATTAATCATTATTTATGTATAATATTAATTCATTAAATACTCCATTTAAATTATATTTTTAAGGAGGTGATGAAAAATAGATCACATCATTTATGGAGGCAGTAGTCTCCAAGTAACACAAGCGACATTTTCATTTTTCTAATTATTGGGAAGGTGATAGAAAATGGATATTCCATTATCTTAATAAAATTTAATAATATTAGAAATATTTATATTATCATAATTCCATGTATATATTAATATTGAGGTAGTATAATAATAAAATAAATAAGAGAGCTTGGTTGAGAACATTACCTCTCCCTTTGGATGTTCTACCTTGGGTAACACATTAAAGATCCTTAGATTTGTATTTTAGTGATGAAAAGGATTATAATATGTGGAGAGGGTTTTTAGGAGATAATTGTTTAGAATTTTGGTAGATATATTATTTTTAAAGGGTGGATAAAAGTGGTGTAAGTGATCTCCTTTTATAATTGAAGAAAATGACATTTTTGTAAATACCCATTAATTTTTCCATGATGGCATGAAAGTATTCAAGATTCATTGAATCCAAAGTGTAAAATAATGATTTTTATGTGATTTAAGGTCTATAAATACCCCAAAATTCATTGTTACATTTGTTTTAAACAATTTTAAATTCATTTTCCACTAGATATTTACATTTTACCATTTTTTTTACTTTGGTAAATAGTTTTTACATAAGTAATATATCTTTTATTAAAAAATAAGGTAAATATTATTAATTTTTTTTTATTTTTTAAAACATAATTTAATTAATATATAATCTAATTAAATTTATAAATTATATAAAATTAACTTTTAAATTAAAAAATTTAATATGTAGAAAAACTATTTTGTAGGAAAATGTTGTTTTCACTGTTAAGTGTTTATAATATTATTTAGTATTGATTATCAATTGAATGAGTGTTAATATATTTATATATAGGTTAAAAAATTATATTATTGTCATTTATGAGAAGTTATTGCTTCATTATTTTAGATAAAAATTACACAATGTTCATAAGTAATTATTTTAAAATAACAGTTTACCATTATTGTGGTAATTATATTTAATACTAGAAATATTATTTTTTCCCTAAAAAAATATTAATTTTTATAAAATTTGGGACTATGTTTTCTAAATATAAAATCCATTTTACATAATAAAATATCTTATAGTGAGGAAAAACTAATTTTCATATTATTTCACATAATGTGTAAAAACCATTTTTTAGAAATAGTGTATTTTCAAGCATAAAATGACATTTTTTATTAAAAAAATAACATAGTTTTCTTAATGTGGTTAATTATAATGATACCCAAAAATTTAATAGATATATTATTTTATTTAATTAAACTATCTATGTTTTTATTTTAGTCTGGTGTTGTGTTTAAGACAAGCATCTCAACATGATTTAAGGAAAATTATATACTAAAATCGTGATTTGTTACGGTGGATGAGATTATCAATATGTTTTTGATGTGGTTGAAGGTCGCCAGAATTTACTTAGAGAAATTTTTTTAGTGTTAGATAGAATCTGGAATCATTTTTCTTTATGTAAGAATTTTGGACAAGTCAGTTTTATTGTGGGACTTGTGTGTAAGATAATTAAGTTACTTTCAAGATATTTGTGCAATACATAAATTAAATGAATTTTTTTATTTTACAAGATTGATCTTGTAAGATAATTGATCCACATATGATATTTTGTCTACGCAATTAAAAATTTGGATAAGGTTATTCTCTTACATGGACACCACATAAGTGAATTATCTTATGGGGGAATTTCCTAAGATATTTTCCTTTATGAAGAATATTTTTTATGGACACATAAGTTAATTGAGAAAAACTATGAGAATTATCTCTCATATGATTATTTACTTGGTAAAAATTCAATTTACTATAATTTAAATATTCTAAATAATTCAAAAAAATTATATGATGCTCAATGCGTTCCTTAGTGTCTAAAATATTAAAACTATATTATGATTCATGCAGTATGAAAAATAAATGTTCCCCATTTAGTGTATAAAAAGTTGAAATAGGTGATCAAATGGATGATGAGAAATCAATACAAAGTATATTTTTATATTTTCAAAAATAATGCAGACATAAGTGTGATGATAGTTATTATTCCTAAGTTCTTGAAATCACTTGTAATCAATACAGTGATTCAAATTTAGTGTTTTGAAGGGATAGAATATTTTTGTAAGATGATTTTTGAAGTGTGGTGTAACATAAGAATTTCCTTCACATTACAAATGTTTGTAGAAGATATGAATCAATATGATCTAATAAACTGAAGCATAAACATCTACCATGTATTTTTAATATTCATAAATACATTATTCATGATTATTTTTAAATTGGATCTCAAGGATGTTGTGAGATTGAGGAAGAAGATGAGGAATATTTTGGAATTTTCATGAGAATTTGGGGAGTAGACCCATGTAACAATAATTTAATGAGTCTTTGGAAGAAATATTGAGTAATGTCAAAATATTATTATACTCATAGATCTTTCATTTAGTAGTCTTGAGAAATCTTATTATATACCAATTAGGGTATATGAAAAGGATAATATAAATAAATTTTCCATTTGTACATAAAAGTGGTTTCTCAAAGAAAGAGAAGTTATGACTGAGAAATTGAGAAGACGAGGTAATTGTGAAGTGAAAGAGAGTGTATGAATGAGAAAATATTGAGTAGTGGTTATGAACATTGGAATATCTATCTTTACATGAGATTATAATATTGATAGAATAAGGAGAAACAAATTATTGAAGAGTTTGTATCTAGTGAGAAAGAAAAAACTTATCTTATAATTATTATGATCATCAGTTGTATTTATTGAATAATGTGAGCATATTCAATTCCATCTATCCAGTTTAATTGAGAGAAGGATCTTCTTGTATTTTTTATGTAACCCAGAGCTTCAAGTGATCTTTCAAATTTTCTATGACTCATTATAAGTATTGAAATGATGATAATGATCAATGGGATGTTGTGTAATGGTAATAGTCGGATGCTATGAAAATATTAGTGAAATAATATTCCTCCTTACTAATTATAATTCAGAGATCGAAATATAGTGTAAAATATATAGCCAGAATATGACTATATAAAGTAAGGATTAGGCTTAAAAATTATAGATGAACCTTGAAAAAATTATTGTTGGCCTTTTTATCTTTAATTTATATGTTTTTATGTAAGTCTGAGAGAAAAGTATATAAGTGAGAGAATCAGATCATATTCATTCATGAGGGTTTATTTCAAGAACAAGAAGAAATAGTAAAAACAAAATTATACACCGATTCACCCCTATCATTGTAGGCATACAATCCATTGTCTCTAATAGATCCCCTCCTTCTTCCCTTTAGGCCTAACCGACCATGTATGACCCAATCCTTGGTTAGGTGTAGTGGTGCATTTGGAATATTAGGATGAAAAGGGTGTTATTTTTATGTTTTTAATACCTCTACATCTTCACCATACCTTTTTTAGTGTTTGTAGCTTGTCATCACATGGTTCTGTTAACCTTTTCCATCCCCATATCTTCTTACCCGATTCACCACACAAGACCCCATTCATAGCCTGGAACATTAGTGTTTATAGATTTTTGGGATGGTAATGGTTGGTGATGGAGATGAAATATCCATCACTTGTGTTATGAACTTCGTTTCATTATGTAATTACCTAAATTAGAATCCACTAAACCAGTGCCCTGAGCTGGTGCCACATGGAATCAAGCATGCCTCCCTATATGATACAGACTACCGAATAGTGGTGAGGGTTTATGAGTACACTATGGGGATACTATAACATATGGCCAGATTAGAAATAAAAAAATAAAAAATAAAATAAAAAGGAATTACATCCTGGTAAACATAATAATAGGTAAAGTTACAATAAAAAAACCAAATCCAACACATTCTATAAAAGGTGGCATAAAATAAAAGTTTTAATGGATCCCCCTGTAAGTAGATCATATACATTGATAAAAAAAGTATAAAATAATACTAAATCAAAAATTAATCCCTAGTTGGTCCCGAGTCCTGTCCATTTCCATCACCCATACTCCACCCTAGAATGCCAAGAAAAACCTCATGCAACAAACTATTTCCCTAAACCTATAACCCAAAACAAAATAATAGTGTTTGTTTGGGTACTCAAGTGACATGGAATCCCTATTTGGGTGTGTGTATAACTTATTAGGACACCACCAAAAATATACCTAATATAATCAGTCTATATACCAAGGGTATGCAATAATGCTCAATCTAAATAGTTACAAAACTCTATTAAAAGATTTCAATTTAAAGGAATAAAAAAAATTATGAACCCAAGATCCGTGATGACACTTGGGAATGGTACTTACCTACTTCAATGAGTTTTGGGGTGTCTCTTATCATGTCACAATGACCATTCCATATCATCTCATGTTTAGAGTATTATTCTTATCCCCAATCAAATAATCAGTACCCATGGGGTAATGTACCCATCCTTAAGGCCCAAATGAATCCACCTAGGGGTTATATTCAATCCAGGACCTTTTATAATAACAAATTCATTTGGGGGCCATTTTTACCTAGATTCCATCAAGAAAAAATAGGTCCACCTAGGGTTCATGTTCACCCAAGGTTTAACGAGCATAACCAAGTCCACCCAGGGTTTTTCCTTACCTTAGGTTTAACAAGAACAACCAAAGTAATTTCATTTAATTTAAAATAATAACATATATATCATCATTAATACAATACTAAATAAGTAATCACATGGTATAAAGGGTTATTTCACTTTTTTTTTGAAAAAAGTTCAATTCCCATTCACCAAACCATTTTAATCACCATTTATAATACAAGTTCACAAGAAATTTCTTAATTCCTAAAACAAAATCACCACATCAAGGTGCTTACTTCCCTTTTGAATAAAATAAATCACATAACCATAACCCATGTCCATATAAAATCCCACTTCTAATTTCACAAAAACCCATTGAGAAAATAAGTCTCCCTTTTATAAATTACCAAACAAAACTGAAATCACTATCATTTAAAAAAAGAATATTTCAATTTGAATAGGCCTATCACAAAGTAAAATCCATTTATTAATCACCAATGATCATGAAATCCCATTTCATAGTCACCAATTTTAAAAACAATCCCACTTTGGGACAATTACAACATAAATTAACCTTTTTAATAAAACTATCCAAGATAACGAAAACTATTTGAATTTGAAATTAATTATGGTAAATCCCAAGGTGAGATAACTTAAATAAATTATAAGTTAACACCCTATAGCTAACATTATCACACAACCGATGTACATAAAAAATATATTGAGACTATAGGTTATGATTTGTGGCCAAATAAATCATGCTTATGGAAGATCACTCATCGAGTTTTGGTTACTGGTTGAACCTAAATTGGTAGAAAAGGAGAAACTAGAAAAACACCCTAAAGATAGGGCATATAATAGAAATTAATTATAATTCCACTTGAGATTGAAATAAAACTAGAATATATCTAGGGGATGTATAGAATCACCTCAAGCTCTCCAACAAAAAAAGACACTTGTTCTAGACACCCGATGAAGGAGATTTATATATGGGAAGAAGAGAGGGAGGGTGGTGATTATGAGGGCATTATTGGTCAGAAATGGGGAGGAAATACTAAGTGGGAAGAAAAGGGGGTGAACCAGGTGAAATGATGGGACTCCCCCAGCTTAAAAATCACTTAGGAGACCAACGAATAGCTACTGACCCCCACTATCTTTCCAGTGGTCCAACGACTAGCTGGTGTAGGGTCACTAACCATTTAGTGATCCCAATAGCCCACCTGGGATTCTACCTTGTTGGTGGCCCTCTTTTGGATGGTCGGACACATTTCAAAAATTGTGCTATAGGTCATAGACACTCACATACCCTCCAAACACTCTCCCAAGATCTCCAGAATACCTCTTAAGCCCCATTCCATGTATTAAAAGCCTCTTTTGAGATGTTGAAACTCTTATAATTCTGTTTCAAAGTATGATTCAAAATATGTCCCCTATACTAATTCAAAATCTATGTTCCTTCATAAAATTTAAAATTACATTATAAAAAAAGGAATTATGATTTTTTTTCTTACATTTCTTCTTCATTATGGTTCATTGGGTTTGGTCCTTCCATTTAGCTTTCATAGTAATATTTTATACATTGAGCATTATTTATTAGGGAATAAGTATCGACCTTGATCTAGTCCAGTGTTGTTTTTGTGTGATGGTGTTAGATTAATATGGTGGATTGATGATTTCTGTTTGGCTTATCTAGTGATTTTGGTCCTATATGGATTCAAATTCTATGGTGGTTTCCAATAGCCTCAGTTTCTTATCCTTGACGTTTGTATTGTTTGGTAATGGTTGATTTAGTGTTTCATCATCAATGATTATGTCGATGTATAGATGAAATACATTTTATATTGGTTTGATGATTTCTTTGATGAGAAAATGATAAGTGATGATGATGGTGAGTGATGATGATGTGGACACAAGTGTCACTTGAGGTGTGTGGATAGAAGGAGACATATATCCTCAGTCTACCCACTTGATGGTCCATCTCTTTCCATATTTTCCATGACCATTGTGATTGAAATTTGAATTTGGTTTGTATTATTTCGTAGAACTATGGTTATTTGGTTTTTTTATTGGTGGTAGTTCAAAATTTTTATGTCTAGGTCTTTATTAGGGTTCCCACTTAATTCTAAAAGTGGATATTATTAAAAATGGAATGAAGTAAATAACCTCTGTTAAGTCACAATAACAAATTCTCCTCTAATAATATGTTTATTATAAATATTTTTCAAGTGTTAATCTCCACTAAGTACCAATTTAGAGTAGTTATTCACCATTGTATGCTTAAGAAGATTCAATTTCAACCCATATTACTAGAAATTTAGTGGGAGAGAGTCTATTCTCAAGTAGAGAAACAATGTAACAAATATCAATAGTCTCCATCTACTATCATCCAAGATTTATATTCCATTATTATCCACCCATATACCAAAAAATCTTAAATATATATTCTGACAACATGGGTATAGAGATGATCAAGATAATTATGAAGGTTGAACCATTCAATGCTTTTTTTGAAGTTTTAAAAGAGGATACTCTTGATACTTGTGATTCTTTAAGTGGTGCATGTTCTCTCAACTCAAAATATCCCCATATCCAAAGATGATACACTATATATCTCTAAAACGCAAAAAAATGGAAAAATAATGATCTAACTCATAAAGGACACATTATTAATACATTAGTTTATGATATCTTTGATATATATAACACCTTCCAATGGAATAGAGATATGGAATAATTTATAAAAAAAACATCATTAAGACAATATAGAAAATAGTTAATTTATTATAGAGTAATTTTATGAAATTAAATACATATTACCATATCTAAAGAAAAAAAGAACATATATGACATCATTTTCCCCATACATCATAGATAAACTCTCCCTTCTTGGAAGAATTTTAAATTGGATTTAGTTACCTTGAACCAACTGAATTTGTACTTTAAATAATTATAATATATATATATATATATATTATCACATTGTGATTATTCTTATATATATAATTAATGTGATAATGTCCATAGAATATTTTTCATGTTAAAGGTTTATAATAGTTCCCCACTATAATGAGAACCTGGAAATACTATGATGATATTCTTAAATAAATATTCCATGTGGTCAAGATACATCCAACTGGAATGTAACGTCCCTGTTCTGGAAGACACCCAGAGGTGCCCCGTACCCGATTGGTCATATGGCCTCAAGCACATTTCCCCAAATGCCAGAGGTTGCCGACTAGCAACGAGGGTCTTGGGTGTGATAGTGGGGAAACTATGCCCTCATTGGCAGAGTACACAATGGAAATAAATAAACATGCAATAGAGGAAGCAGTAAATAACCAACAATAATAAACAGCGGAAGACTAAATCAACAAACTTGAGTACATATGTATGTATATGGAATGATGCAAGATACATATCTTGGAAAGCAACCAAACAAGTCACAATACTGAAAAACATCACAGTACCAAAACTAGTACAAAATAAAAGTAAATAACTCCTCATCATCGCAAGCCAAAGCTTGGTCCCTTGCTCTCATACTCCAAGAAATCAAGCACCAGAAGTCGAAGGGTGCTTTCCCTTGTCTATACCTGCAACAACATAGTCTGCTTGGGCCCAAAAGCATGGTCCAAACAGGGTGTGAGATAATATCCCAGTAGGCAACCACCTGAAGATCTTTGCCTCAGAGTCAGTGAGTATATGGCAGGTAAAAGTTCAATAAGTTGTAAACATCAATAGAAAAGCAGTAGGCAGTAAACAGTAAGCAGTAAATCATGATGATACACAACAGTAATCAACCCACAACCAACAACAGCAGTGAAGCAAATAGATAACAAGCAGGAAACCCTCTGGGAAGTACTCACAGCCACCCCCCTTTGGTCCTATCCAAGAAGTACCACAACACTCTGGGCAGTGCACTTAGCCTAAACCCTCTAGTTTGGTCATACGAATTTATGAGACTCTCTAGGGAATCACACTCAGTGAATTCCCCTTATAGTCTAGGGTAGTCAGGGACTCTCTGAGGAAGATCACACGGTCTAAACCTCTTAGCCCCAATGTCTAGAGACTCTCTGCGGAAGCTATCTCGGTCAATTCCTCCTATAGCCTCAGGTATACCACAGACTCTCTGAGGAATCTCTCTCACTCAATTCCTCCTCTAGCCTGGGAAGGTTCTTAAAGAGAAAACAAACAAGGTAAGACTCTCTGAGGAAGCACACTTGGTCTACCCTCCTGTAGTCTATAATAATCCAAGACTCTCTGGGAGCTCAGTCGGTCCATCCCGTGTAGTCTAATGTCCAAGAATCTCTGAGGAAGATCTCTCAGTCTACCCTCCTGTAGTCTATAATGGCTAAGACTCATTGAGAAGCTCACTCGGTTTATCCCTTAAAGTTTATAGCACCATGTTCTCTCAGTACCATGCCGGTCAGTGTATAATTATGCTATAAGGCTAGAGTACACCTATAGAGCTACTTGGCTAACCAAAGTACACCTATAGAGCTACTTGGATAATAGTCTACAGGGCAATAAGAATGTTATACAAAACACTCCATCCTATAGACACAAGGCATGGAAACTTGTGTAACAGCCAAAGGCAATGAAACACAAAGGTCTTAAATAGAAAAAAGCATGGGAAAAATATCCAAGCACAACAAAATATCCTCTAACATGATTACTTCACCTCTACACAATAATACAAGAAAGGCAGGAAAACAGCAAGGGAAAAAAGGTAAACACCCAATACCCCGTTCACGGGTATTGGTGAAATTTTCACATAAAACTCAAGGAATTTGAACGGTAAGGCACAAACCACCTACCTCGATCCTAGGAGATCAATATACATGAACCATGATGACTGATTCTCCCCCGAGGGTCATAGATTGCTGTGATTCCAACACAATCGACCGTGTTCGAATCAAAGAACAGACGAAGGAACAATGGCTTACCGAAGATCCGTGGATTCCCGACGCTCTCAAATGAAGAAGTTGGAGAAGAATACCTTCTCGTCGATTAGACATGACCCCGGTCCGTTTAATGAAAAAAAGAAAGTACACAGAGTGTACTTTTAAAGGACACGACATGTACTAGGTCTTTTTTTACTCTGCCAAAATCGGCCTCCACGTCACCCATACACACCATGTGTGTGGCCCGGACACAGCCAGAAGACGGCTTCAAGCGGGAAAAGAGTACACGACGTGTACTTCAAAAATTTCCAAAAACTCCATTTTTCTTAAAAACTCCAGAAAAAGGAAAGACATACCTGAAACGAAGATCAGGGTTCTTATAAACTTCCCCCCTTAAAGAAATTCGTCCCCTAATTTCCCTAGGGAGGCGTAGAAGAAAAAAACCCGAGCAGCTCCGGCCACTGCGATTGTACATCGACCTTCCTCTCCTAGGTCTCATCCTATACTCTCCCATGCTGCCATAGCACTCGTGCTAGAGGAACAGACCACCCACGGAGAACCTTCGTACTGCGATCAACAATCCGGATAGGATGCTCCTCAAACGACACATCCGCTTCGATCTCAACCTCCTCGGTTTGGAAGACATGAGTCGGGTCTGAAAAGTAACGTTGGAGCTGAGAGACGTGGAATACATTGTGCATAGCCTGGTACCTCTGAGGTACCTGCAACTGATAAAAAACCGACCAAACTCTCTCCAAAACCTCAAACAGCCCGACGTACCGCGGTGAAAGCTTCCCTGTCTCTGAATCCTCTTGTGTCTCAACCTCGGTGCGACACACAGGAAAACCTGATCCCCGACCTCAAACTCCAAAGGTCATCTCTGCTGATCAGCATAAGAATTCTGTCGAGACTGTGCTGTAGTCATCCTCTTCTGAATCAACTCTATCTGCTTAGAGGTCTCCTGAACAAGACGAGGTCCCAGCAAAGCTGCCTCTCCTGCCTCCAACCAGCATAAGGGTGATTGGAATGGCCTACCGTACAGAGCCTCGTATGGTGCCATCTGAATGGTCACCTGAAAACTGTTGTAGTAGGAGAAATACACAAGAGGTATATGCTTCTACCAAGAACCACTGAAGTCTAGAATGTAAGCTCAGATCATATCCTCAATCACCTGGATCGTGTGCTCGGACTGGCCATCAGTCTGTGGATGGAATGCTGTACTCAAAAGTAGTTGTGTACCCAAATCCTTCTGAAGTCCCTGCCAGAACCGAGAGGTAAAGCGCACATCCCTGTCTAAAACAATGGAGTGTGGAAATCCATGTAGACATACAATCTCTCGGATGTACAACCATCCCAAATCATCAACACTAAAGGTATCCTTGATCGGAAAGAAGTGTGAGACTTTCATGAGTCCGTCGACAACAACCCAAACAACATCGTTTCCCTGAGGCTACCTCGATAACCCGGTCACAAAGTCCATCGCGACATCGTTCCACTTCCACTCGGGAATAGGTAACTGCTATAAAATCCATGCTGGTCGTTTATGCTCTGATTTTACCTGCTGACAAGTAGAAAATCTCATGAAAAAACTAGAACAATCTTTCTTCATACCTGGACAGAAATACTAGAGGTGTAGGTCATGATATATCTTGGTGACGCCAGGATGAACTGCCCAAATTGAGAAATAAAAATCCCACATCATCTCCTCACATATGTCTGCTGGAACCCATACACATCCCTGGAAATGAAAGATCTCATCCTCACCCACTTTCCATCCAGGAAGAGGGTCCCCTCCTGAAAAACTCTCCCGCAAGACTAAGGCCTCCGAATATAACAGCTGCCTCATCCTTACCCGATCAAGAAGTGTAGAGGTAACAACTATAGAAGATAGGACAGTCTGTCCCTGCCTGTCGTGCACTTCTATGTGCATCTCAGAGAACATAGCCATAAGATTCCACTCACTGCTGGCCTCCAGAACTTCCTGAATCTGAGTTCTACTGCTCAAAGCATCAGCCACTGCATTGCCCTTTCCCGGCGTATAGGCGAGCTCAAAGTCGAAGGAATGAAGATACTCGACCCCCTGCGCTGTCTCAGATTCAGATCATGCTGAATAAAGATATAATTGAGACTCTTGTGGTCGGTGAAAACTAAAAAGTGGTCTCCTAGAAGGTATTGTCTCCAACAGCATAAAGCATGAACAAAAACTGCCAACTCCAGATCATGCGTAGGGTAATTCCTCTCATGTGGCCTCAACTGCTGAGACCCATACACAACGACTCCATCTCCCTGCATAAGCACAACACCTAGCTCGATACCTGAAGCATCACAATAAATACTATAGCCCTTTCCCAGCTCTAGTAAGACTAGTATCAGTGCTGACATCAACCTCCCCTTCAGCTCTTTAAAGGATGACTCACAAGAATCTGACCATAAAAAATTCGCCCCTTTCTTGGTCAGACCTATCAACGATGCTGCCAGGCATGAGAAGTCTTGAATGAAGCGTCTGTAGTATCCCACCAGCCCTAGGAAACTCCATAACTCAAAGATGTTCTTCGGATGCTCCTAGAAAACTACAGATCTCACTTTCTCTGGGTCCACAGATACTCCAGCCTCTGAGATAACATGACCCAATAAGTGAATTTGATCCATCCAAAAGTGGAACTTTGAGAGTTTAGCATACAACCGATTCTATCTCAGTGTACTCATAATGATCTCAAGATGTGTGGAATGGTCGTGTCGAGAGTGAGAGTACACCAATATATCATCCACGAAGGCCACGACGAATGAGTCCAAATACGAATGGAACATTCGGTTCATTAGTGCCATGAAAACTGCATGTGCGTTCATGAGACCGAACAACATGAATGTATACTCGTATAGACCATACCTTTTTCTGAAGGCTGTTAGAGGTATATCTGATGGTATAACGTGCAACTGATGATAACGGGACCACAAGTCGATCTTTGAGAACACCCAAGCTCCTAGAAGCTGATCAAAGAGGTCATCAATCATCAGTAAGGGATATCAGTTCTTGAATGTCAACTGGTTCAGATTTTGATAATCCACACAAAGCTGAAGGGTGTCGTCTTCCTTTTTCGCAAACAGAACAGGTGAACCCCAAGGAGAAGTACTAGGTCGGATGAAACCCTTTGCATGCAACTCCTCCAACTGCTTCTTGATCTCCTGAAATTCAGGTGTAGCCATCCTATAAGGAGGAATGGACACTAGTGCCGCTCCTGGCACGATCTCAATCGATAAGTCTAGCTCACGCTATGGAGGTAAACCTGAAAATTCCTCTGGAAAGACATATTTAAAACAATCCACCACTGGAGGAAAGTATAACTGTGAAGTCCCCTAGTCATCCATATAAGAACTGGAAATCTGAGATGTAACTTTCCCTAGCCCATGATGCTCTGGTCTATCTCTACCCGCTTAGACATCCCACTCGCCTCTATGAAGAAAAGATCCGCCCTTTGGTGAAACTAAACTCACCCGGCGGCGATAGAAATCGACGAATGCGTGGAAGGAAACCAAACAGTACATACCGAGAACGATGTCATAGCCCGACATCTCTAGGACATAGAGGTCCCATAAGGAATGACACCCTGAAACCTCTAGAGGGCACTCTCTGCACTTACGTCCTCTAGATGTACTCATTCCCAATGGTGTGTCAAGAGTCAACAAGTCGGCAGATGAAACGATACAGAGCCTAAGGCTCTCCACAACCGAATCAGAGATAAAGCTATGGGAAGCACCAGTTTCGAAAAGATCTGAAGATAAAACTGAGGCTACTAAGATCTTACCTTGAACTATAGAAGGCCCATGATCCTTCTCTTGACAGGTCTGCTCCACGGAGAAAGTCTGGCCTGCTCCACAGCCCTGCGCCCCTGGCTGACCTCTCTGAGTTGATCCACTCTACTGTCGCTGATGACCTGGTGAATGACCACCATGGCCGTGACCTCCACCTCGACCTGAATGTCCGGAAGAACTCCAGTTCCCATACTAGTGGGAAACTAGAGAAGCATCTCTAGAATGTGGGGTCATAGAGGAACCCCTACCACCAGTTGAAGGTGAGAAGATCTGACAAAAGCACTAAAGATGGCCTATCTTACCTCAAGATCGGCACTCCATCGGATCCCTCTGGAACTGGGGCCTAGTATTCCCACTCCCACTGCACTGGTAGCATACAAACTGGCTGCCAGAAGAAATATCCCGTGAACCCCGATCTCGTCGAGAAGACTCTCTACGACGCTTCCTACTGTCCATAAGAGGAACACCAGCTCTGGATGTCGAACCGCCCTGGATCACTGCTCCAAAATCCCTCAGATTGCGCTCAGTAATCAGTGCCTGGTTGACGATGGAGGATATCGAAGTCAACTGAAAGATATTAACCTTGGAACGGATCTCCTGCCTGAGACCGTCCTCAAACATCCTATAAAGGAACAACTCATCACGTGCTGGGATCAGTGTAAAACGCTGCAGATCAGTAAAACGGGATGAGTACTCCATGACAGAAAGAGTACCCTGCTGTAGGATCATAACATCCCGGTCTCGATCGGCCCTCAGGGTATCTGGATAGAAGTAGTCATAGAAGGTGCATCAAAACTCATCCCATGACATACCTTGCTGGCATCCTGACTGTGAGATCACCTCCCACCACCTCTTGGCAGTGTCCCGGAGCATATAAGTATCCAGATTTACCCTTTTCTCTGAAGGTATCTCTAGTTACTCGAAGATAGTCAAGGTGGCCTCAAACCACAACTCTGCAGCCTGGGGTCCTCCATCCCCTGAGAAAGTAGAAGGATGATGCTGCTGAAAAACCCTCTACAATTCAGCCATCGACGGGGAAGGAGGCGACACTCCCTGAAAAGTCTGCAACATCCTCAAGAATTCCTCCCTAAACTATGTATCGGTGCTTGCGATGGGTAAAACTACTGGTGCCAAGGCTGGAACAGTAGGAGGATCTGCAGGAGGATCAACAGGAGGTCCCTGATCGGCCATATCTAGTATCTGATCACCATCTGGCAACTGACGTATGACCAGAGGACGTCTTGGAGGCATAGCTCTGAAAGATCAAAAGCACACCTTAGATCAGAATTAACAAGGACTGAAAACACAGGAGTAAAGAATGGGAACAGGGAGAAGAAACTATCATGTTTTACAAAATATGACTACACTATGTGTACAAAAAACTACACAGTGTGTCTTATTTATCCATTAACATGGGTGTGTACTCCTGCCCCTACTGGTCGTGTAACACCCCAACCTACATGACGTGTTGTTTCCACACACGGCGTGTACTTGAACTCTAAACCCCTACCTGAGTCTCCTTACACGGCTAACCCACACGGTCCAAACTAACCCCAGACTACACGGTGTGTTCCCTAGGGACACGACATATACTTGACACGGTCTCGGCGGCCCGTGTTGTTAGTTACACGGCCGTCTACACAGCTGCCCTTAAATGGCGTGTTCCGAACAAACATGGCGTGTATAGGAGAATATAACACCGACCTGTGTTGTTCGTGACACTATCGGGTACCTGGGAAAAAACTACACGGCGTGTTATTTACCCACACGGTGTGTATGGGAGAAGGTGACACCGACCCATGTTGTTTGTGACACGGCCGGGTACCTGGGAAAAAACTACACGACATGCTCCTCACCAACACGGCATGTTCTACTCGAGCTTCCCCATCCCGTGTTGTTAGTGACACGACCGGGTACACGGCTCAAAACTACACGGCGTGTACCTACCGCACACGGTATGTTCCTGAAGGAATTTCTACAACAGTGTTTCCCTACTTAAACGGTCAGTGACATGGTCTAAAAACTACATGACATGTAGTCAAAAAGTACACACCGTGTATTCTGGGTAGTAGCTCAGAAACTACACAGAAGCCCAGAAAACACAGAAAACAAGGGAAAGAGGTGCCAAATTCTGATATGTGAGGGCCCATACTCCCCACGAATCAAAGCTTCGCATCTCCCACAGTCATAGACAAGAGAAAACAGGATCATGATCCACCAATTTCCGATTCAAGAGGGCCCATAACACCTCAAGAACCAAAATTTTGTGTTCATTTAAGAAAAGTACAATACAAAAAATCCTCTAAAAAGGAAGGAGAGATTCTATCAAGAATCTATCACAAAATCATGCATAATCTACAAAAAGTCTATCACAACAGCATGAAATCGCTAATGCACCCTAGATGGCATGGAAAGAATGCATGGAATATGATCTCTATAAGTGCCTATATGATGCATGAGATGGAATACCCTCATCTCATTGGGTTGTGATAGAAATAGAACCGCACTAGTAAAAACAATAACAACACAAAGCATGTGAATCACTATAGGTGAAATCATATCAACCGTAAAATCTCAAAACCAGAAAACTACAATAAAAGAGGTAGTATGGATTTTCCCTGTACACGGGTTAGCTACTCCCGAGCACAGCTTAATACCAAGTACCAAATCCATCCAATCCCTGGATAAAGGCTCCAAATAGTAAATCAAGAGAAAAGAGTTCGTATGATACCACTTTGTAACGTCCTGGTTCCGGAAGCCACCCAGAGGCGCCCCGTACCCGGTTGGTCACATGGCCTCAAGCGTATTTCCCCAAACACCAAAGGCTACCGACTAGAAGCAAGGGCCTTGGGTGTGATAGTGGGGGAAACTATGCCCTCATTGGAAGAGTACACAGTGGAAATAAATAAACATGCAATAGTAGAAGCAGTAAATAACCAACAATAATAAACAGCAGAAGACTAAATCAACAAACTGGAGTACATATGTATATATATGGAATGCTGCAAGATACATATCTAGGAAAGAATCCAAACAAGTCACAATTCTGAAAAACACCACAGTACCAAAACAATTACAAAATAAAAGTAAATAGCTCCTCAGCATCGCAATCCAGAGCTTGGTCCCTTGCTCTCCTTCTCCAAGAAATCAATTACCAGAAGTCGAAGGGCGCTTTCCCCTGTCTATACCTGCAACAACATAGTCTGCTTGGGCCCGAAAGCATGGACCAAACAGGGTGTGAGATAATATCCCAGTAGGAAACCACCTGAAGATCTGTGCCTAACATTCAGTGAATATATGGAAGGTAAAAGTTCAATAAGTAGTAAACAACAATAGAAAAGAAGTAGGCAGTAAACATTAAGCAGTAAAGAAGGATGATACACAACAGTAATCAACCCACAACCAAAAACAACGGTGAAGAAAACAACTAACAAGAAGGAAACCCTCTAATAAGTACTCATAGACACCCCCGCTGGTCATATCCAAGAAGTACCACAACCCTCTGGGCAATGCACTCAACCTAACCCCTTTGGTTTGGTTATACGAATTTATGAGACTCTCTGGGGAAGCACACTCAGTTAATTCCCCTTATAGTCTAGGGTAGTTAGTGACTCTATGAGGAAGATCACGCGGTCTAACCCTCTTAGCCCCAAGTTCTAGAGACTCTCTGAGGAAGCTATCTTGGTAAATTCCTCCTATAGCCTCAGGTATACCATAGACTCTCTCAAGAAGCTCTATCGGTCAATTCCTCCTCTAGCCTGGGAAGGTTCTTAAAGAGAAAAAAACAAGGTAAGACTCTCTGAGGAAGCGCACTCGGTCTACCCTCATGTAGTCTATAATAATTTGAGACTCTCTGGGAGATCACTCGGTCCATCCCCTGTAGTCTAATGTCCAAGACTCTCTGAGGAAGATCTCTCGGTCTACCCTCCTGTCATCTATAATGTCTAAGATTCATTGGGAAGCTCACTCGGTCTATCCCTTATAGTCTATAGCACCAGGTTCTCTCAGTCCCATGCCGGTCAGTTCATAATAATGCTATAAGGACAGAGTACACCTATAGAGCTACTTGGCTAACCAAAGTACACCAATAGAGCTACTTGGCTAACATTCTACAGGGAAACAAGCATGTTATACAAAACACTCCATCCTATAGACACAAGGCATGGAAACTGGTGTAACAGCCAAAGGAAACAAAACCCAAAGGTCGTAATCAGAACAAAGAATGGTAAAAACATCCAAGCACAACAAAATTTCCTCTAACATGATTAATTTACCTCTACACAAACATACAATCAAGGAATGAAAACAACAAGAGAAAAAAGGTAAACACCCAATACCGCGTTCACAGGTATTGGTGAAATTTGCACATAAAACTCAAGGACTTTGAACGGTAAGGCACAAACCACCTACCTCGATCCTAGGAGATCGATATACATGAACCACGATGATTGATTCTCCCCCAAATGTTATAAATAGCTGCAATTCCAACGCAATTGACCATTCTTGAATCGGAGAATGGATGGAGGCACGGTGGCTCGCCGAAGATCCACGGATTCCCGATGCTCTCGGACGAAGAAGATGGAGAAGAAGACCTTTTCGTCGATTAGGCGCGACACCAGTCTGTTTAATGAAAAAAAATAAATTACACGACATGTAATTTTAGAGTACATGGCGTGTACTAGGTCTTTCCGTACTCTGCCAAAATCAGCCTCCATGTCACCCCTACACACCGTGTGTGTGGCCTAGACATGGCCAGAACACGGCTTCAAGCGGGAAAAGAGTACATAGCGTATACTCAGAAAGTACATTGCGTGTACTTAAAAAATTTCTAGAAACTCCATTTTTCTTAAAAACTCCAGAAAAAGGAAATACATACCTAAAATGAAGATACAAGTTCTTACATGGAAGTACACTGATGATTTTTGGCTATCAGGTACTTCTAGCTTATAAGCATTGAGACTTCTTCTTATAAAGTTCGCACTTGGTGATATTTAAGTAGGGAGTTCAGTAGGACTGACCCACTAATATAATTTAACATATTTTATGTATAATTGGATATTATTATCTACAAGAATATGCATTTTAAAAAATTGGGCCATGGTAGAAGTAGGAATTCAAAAAATAATCATGTCAATTTTTTCAAGAAATGACACTTCCATTGAATAAAAACCATATTCATCCTATAGAATGCATGTGATTTATTCAATAAAGAAATAAATGTAAATAAAATAAAATCTTATATGATTTTAGGGAACACCATTTGTTCTGATCATATTCAGTATGTCACATCCTTCCTTTTAAATTAATTTTTATTTATTTAATTATTGGCTCTGGGTTCTCGCGCCAAGGTCCGGGCTAGATCCTGGATTAAAATTTTTTTCACTTAATATTTTTAGTGGGTTTTGGGCCTTTGCACGGTCACCACACGGTAGGTGGTAGCCGCACGATCGCCCCAAGTGCTTGTGCGAATGCCCAAGCGGTCTGATTTGAGGCGCGCAACTTGCGCGCGGTTTATTAAGTCGTCGAACGAGCGCGCAATGATCCAGTTTTCAGAGTAAGGTAAATAAATAGTTTAATTTTTTTTATAAAAAGTTCAATAATAATAATAATAATAATATTATGTTGTTATTTTTATTATTATTACGGTTATTATTAAGAGTATAAATTTTATTAATGATATTGTTATTATTATTACTCTTATTGTATTATTATTATTGTGTTATTATTATTATTTTTTATCACTATTCTATATATTACCATTTCTATTATTATTTTATTATTATAATTATTAGTTTATTATTATTATTATTATTATTAGTTTTATTATTATAATTTTTGTTATAAAAAAATAAACTAAAACTAATCTACCTGCATACCCGCGCCCCACCTTTTCCTGTTGCACACCGCGGCCCACACCCCTCTTTCCCCTTACCTGTATGCACAACCTATCCCCCTTCTACCCTTCTCCGCACCTCCCCATCAGCACCCCCTACTGCGCCCCGACCAGCCACCTCGCCCCGCCGTCCCGGCCTCCACACCGATACCCCATCCTCCCTCTCGCGCCCCGGCTCCAACTCCCGGATCTGCACCACCCTTCACCGAAGCCTCCTCAGCGCACCCCAGCCAGCTGCCACTCCGACCTCCAGCCACCCTAAAACTGACCTCTGGCTACCTTTGGCCACTCCGACCCCTCGCAACCCTCCGCGTTCCGTCTTCCTGCCACGCCGGTTTTCTTCCGCTCCATCCAGGCAATGTTCCAGCAACCCACTGCCCCGATCCCCCTGCACGCGCAATTTCCAGTGACCCGAGACCCTTTTTTGTGTGGTTTCTAGTGACCCAGTCCCTTTTTTCCCTCGTTGATCTCCTCCTACAGCCAGCAGACCTCACTGGCGACTCCCCCAGTCCGGCCAGCCTACTCCGATCTCACCCGGGGTATATTTTTTTCGTTCATCTTTGATGTTTTTATTTATTTTTAATAAACCCTAACTTGTTGGGGTTGTGCTCAAACATTTTTATCATGGTTCAGGTTCTGTGTTTAGTTCGCGTGGTGTCATTCCTCCTTCTGTTGAGGTTCTGTCGCGTCCGCTCTTGGTCTGAGGTAGGTAATTCCATGGTTTTCATTTCCGCAATCCAATTGATGCTTGGGTGTTTTGATAATTTTATTTTATGTGATTCAAAGCTTTTATATGCACATAATTTTCCTAATATAGTGTTTTTAAATTTTTATAATTAGTTAAAATCATGCTTTGAGTCAATTCCTGGCTCGAGTCTGCAGTTATTTAATTATGTCCCAAATCCTGTTTTGATATTGTTTATGGCTATTTTTTTGGTACGTTTCTCCATATGTTAATAAATTTTGATAAAATAAAATAATACCTTGAAGGTGAATATTTGATTCTTATAATGTTTAGGTGCACTTGGTGCACTGATAAAATACAATAGTTTTCAAAGTGGAAATGAGGGTTTTTATGGAATGTTTAGCCTTGATTTTTTTGAGTGCCAGCATTGGTTATTTGTAAACTTGGTTTGGTTTATAATTTTGGTATTGATATACCATGATAATTGTGTTAAGGTGTTAAAATAAAAAGGGGGCTCTTTGGTTTTTAATGTGGTGGTGTGAGTTCTTTTCAAATAAAGTGAGCGGTTGGTTTTAATTTCAAAGTGGTATCTTTGTGGAGATAGTGCTGATTATTTTCTTGAAACACAGACGTGCCATTGGATGTTGGCACATCTATGGGTGCACCCGGTGAACCCATGGACGTGCCTTCAAGTGACACTAACACCATTAAACTAGTTTTTCCTTAAAACATTGGTTTTCTAAATGGTTTTTGTCTCCTAAGTAATATTCGGTCCTTTATGTGGATTTTGTGAAAGGGTTGAAGTGTGATCTCAAGGGTGTTCTAGTTTGGATTTGAAAATATAAAAGTGGTATTTGTGTAATGTTTTGGGTAATGTTTTTGGACATGAAAACTTAAAGGCCCGTTTGGCTCTTCCAATTCATGGGTGGAGTTGTGTTATCTTTTAGAATGGTTTGTGTTTGGAAATTATGTGTGCTTAGTTGGAACTTAAAATGATTTTAAAATAATTATTTCGACATGAGTGTGTCATGACGGCCCATTTGGAACTTCCGACTTTAATGTAATGTTTTCGGTGACACTTTGAAATGATGATGTTTTGATTACTGTATTCCCATATAACAACTTTAGTATTTTGAAAAAGGTATCAAATGGTTTTAATGATTTCATGGTATGAAGGCCCAGTTGGAACCTTTGATGATATGTTATATATATATTTGTATATATATACTAGGGCACCTCTATAAGGGGATATTCCTTATGGGTTATCGTGTGGAGTGTCCGTGTTTGGGGTAGGAAAGTGTGGTGAGATGAGTCACACGTGCGAGGGGCTCCTACTTACATAGTATTATTGTAACCACCATGGGTTACTAGGAGCCTTTTAGAGATCGAGTGATGGTTGTTGACCAACCCCGATTAGACGGTTTGGTACCCCCTGGATTTGTTGTTAGGCCAGGTGGGCTTTGCCACTAGATTGGTCAGTTAGGGCAGACAGTTGGTTATAGACATAGGATCTTCACCATACGCCGGTAGGTGGTTCCAAAACCGAGTACGTCTAGGGGTCTTCAAGGGATGTTTAAGATCACCCATGGTTACTGGATTAATTTAATTGATTGTTTACTTTCTATGTGCTAGTCTTGTTTACTTTCCGTGCACTAGTTTATTTTAAGCTTTCACTCTTACTCGTTTTTCTCTAGCACAACATTGGTATATTCTATTTTGGATTTTATTTACAAAATTACTAATGATTTTTGGAAAATGGTATGTAGCGTGTGTTGGTTTTTTTAAATGTAAAAAATGTGTTTCTTATTTTCAAATGTGAAAACCCTAATTTTATAATTGTATTTCAAACTTTCGTCACTGGATTGTTTTAGGAAATGAGACCTTGTATTCAGTGGTTTACTCTTGGCATCCCTACTGAGCATTTTAAAAGCTCAAGCCTAGTTTATCATTTCAGTTGCAGGTTTCCTTTGATCAGGTTTCTCTCAGTTGAGTTGCTCAGTGTTGGAGTAAGGTCAGATTTTGGTTGGGGGTGACCTTGATGGTCATATAGAGGTATGTTGATCTATTCTATTTATTTTTTTATTGCACTGATCGAGTTTCGTTTTATTATTTCGTTTATTCTTGTTTTTATGTTTATCTTTTGTTCATAGTTCAAACTATTCCCAACAGTTAAATTTTGATTCTTGACACTGTATGCCAGCATGTGGGGATCGGGAAAGTCTTTCGGACCATGTCATGGACTGGCTCAGGTGACTGGTTCAAGGTCGACCTGGGTTGGTTTGTAAAAAATGGTATCAGAGGGGGCCCTTATTATTTGGGGTGTCTAGTAGATGGAGATTAGGACTTTCGGGACTCGAGAGGTGGGTACGGGAAAGAAATCATGAAACCTTGCTCGGTCCGAACCTCGAGTCGCCAAGGGTAGTCCTAGAATTGAGTTCTTGTCTTGTACTGATTTGTTTTGGATTGAGGGATGAGAATAGAGGAAAACCGAAGTTGCATCATGATTTCACATGGAGTAGTGACCCATATGGAGTCTGCGTACATGTTTTAAGTTCATCCTAGCCGTTGACGCTTAGTTGGGGCATGGCCCACTACCATGTCGCTAGGTTAAGAATGATTACTAGTCCCTCCCTTTGGTAATTTGATGCAAGTTGAGTGTCTTCTTGGTTTTTATATGTGTAAGTAAACTTTTTTAAAATGAAAAAGGGTTTCTAAAATGAGAACAATTTCTTTTAAATGGGTTTAAATTTGTGAAAGGGATTTTTTTTAAAAACTGAAAGATCTGTGTCTAAAAAACCGATGGTCTCTTGGAACTGGTAGAGATATGATTTGGGTGCAACCACAAGTACTCTTTACGGACATTTTCACATGTGAGGTAATGCATGGGAAGTGCATGTTGGTGTGTATGGATGAAAGCGGATGAAGGCATGTGCAATGGTTCATTGGATTACTGAGGTGTGCACTTGGAATTAAAGGCTTGACCTTATTTTTTAAAGTGATTTAAAAAAAGGAAAATGATTTTTGGAAAATTGAATTTGGTTTGGAAAGTGAACTTGAATAAAGGAGGTTTTGATATCTAAAAAGAAAACGAGAATTTTGGTTGTGTTTTCATTTGCTTGTTTATTTTGAGCTAGTTGTTTTGGATGAAGGAGATTTCTTTAATGTTGCTTCAGCTTGATATTGGTTTTGGTTCTGTGTTTCATGTGTTGTTTAGAAAATGCCACCCAAAAAAGTACCCAAGGTTTTTGATAAGTCATGCCCAGTTTTTGGTCATTCTCGGACATTTCCTATCCTTCACGGTGATCGGGGTCCGTTAGAAGCAGAAGAATGGATGGAAGGGGTCAAGAGTGCCTTCATGGTTTTGGGAACTCCCAAAGATATCAGAGTGTGTGTTGTTCTGGTTTTATTTAAAGGTCCAACTCTAGACGAATGGGGGTTGGTCACCCCACCATCAATGAAAGTTGGGATGATGTAGGATGTATTTAAATCCATCTTTGTCTGATGGTTTATACCTGATAGAGGTGAAGAGGAAGAGGAAGGAAGAGCTCATGCGTATTCAACAAGTCCAATGGACGGTGAAGTCATATGTTGACCATTTCAAGGAGCTTGTTTCCTTTTCTCCAGAGGAAATTTCACATGATTTTATGAAGACTTCTCTCTTCATCGGGGGTCTTCGTCTAGAGATCAAGGAGCGGGTCCTCCTTTCTGAGGACCATCATTTTGAGAAGCTGGTGGATGAGGCATTGTTAGCTGAGTTGGTCTTTGGAACATAGATGGTTAGAAATCCAGCGTATCCATTTTCTCATCAAGGTTCCCCATCTGGCGAGCAGGGTGTGCCAGAGGGAAATATTCCTAAACATTCCTCTACAGTGGTTCTAGCTTCTAGTTTGTCAGACCGTTCTGTGGTGTGCCACCGGTGTGGCCGGTTTCGGGCACATGAATCTGTCATGTCGCATCTCTTCGAAGACATGCCATAATTGCAGATGTCTGGGTCATCTAGAGAAGTTTTGTAGAAAGCGTCACCTGAAGAAGACGCTATGACCAAGGGATTCTAGTGCCTGATTGTGTGGCAGGAGAAGCTTTAGCCATCAGAACCCCAGCCACAGGTCTTGGGGTGAAGCTCGCACGCAGTCAGGATTTTCTAGGGGTGTGAATCCTTGGTCTGGGTTTTGTGTTCCATGTTAGCAGTGGAACATTTAAAGACTTTTCGACCTTTATTTTTCTGATATTAAAGTTTTGATGTCGTTGTAAGTTCATTGCTTTGTCGTGGAGTTATAATATACATGTTCTGTTGTAATCCAATAGTTTTGTTTGTCAGATTATGGTTTTCTGAATCGTGAGTTTTCTTAGAAGTGTGTTTGACCCTTGTATATGTTGGTCTTGGTTTAGCGGCATTCGTTTGGAGATGTAAGTGCCTACGAAGGAGTTAAACCTTGTAGTTATACCTGGGTTTACTGTTTGAGTTAAGTCTTTCTTAGGAGTTTTTCTCCAGTATTCGGAGTTTTGGTCCAGGTTGAGAGTTTCAAGGTTAAGTGAGGGTGTTCGCTCGTGCTATAAAAGATAGTTTGGATTGGTCAGGAGTTCCCGTGTCACCCCCTTCCCAGGGTGGTATGTTTGTGTGTTAAATTTCCACACTAGTTGAGTTCTTGTGGTGGGGAGAACCCTCTCATGTTCCCCCATTCTCTTGTATTGTGGTTTCTTCCGGTTTTAATTAGGCATGTATTTTTGGTTTTGTCTATCATTTGGCTGGGTGACTTTCTGGGGGAAGAATGGGTCTGTGGTGGGGAGAATTGTCACATCCGCCCTTTTAAATTAATTTTTATTTATTTAATTCTTGGCTCCGGGTTCTCGCGCCAGGGTCCGGGCTAGAACCTGGATTAAAATTTTTATCAGTTAATATTTTTTTAGAGGGGTTTGAGCTCGCGCGTGGTCACCACACGGTAGGCAGTAGCCGTATGATCGCCACAGGTGATTGTACAAATGCCCAAGCGATCTGAGTTGAGGCGCGCAACTTGCACGCGGTTTATTAAGTCATCTAACGAGCGCACGATGATCCAGTTTTCAGAGTAATGTAAATAAATGGTTTAAATTTTTTTTTAAAAAATGTTCGATAATAATAATAACAATATTACATTGTTAGTTTTATTATTATTAAGGTTATTATTAAGAGTATTAATTTTATTAATGATATTGTTATTATTATTACTATTATTGTATTATTATTATTGTGTTATTATTATTATTATTTTTCTTATCACTATTCTATATATTACTATTTATATTATTATTATATTATTATAATTATTAGTTTATTATTATTATTACTAGTTTTATTATTATAATTTTTGTTATAAACAAAATAAACTAACCCTAATTTACCCACATACCCGCGCCCCCGCCCCATTTTACTATTGCACACTGTGAACCTCAACCCTCCTTCCCCTTCCCTGTCTGTGTGACCTAGCCCCCCCTTCTACCCTTCTCCTCACCTCCCCACCGGCACCCCCTGCTGCGCCCTGGATATCCACCTCGCCTCGTCGTTCCGGCATCCACACCACTGCCCCAGCCTCCCACTCCCACCCCAGCTCCGGCTCCTAGATCCGCACCACCCTTCACCAGCACCCCCTCAGCGCATCTCGGATGGATGCTGCTCTGACCTCCAGCCACCCACAGACCGCCCTCCGGTCACTCCGACCCCTCGCATCCCTCCGCGCGCCGGTCTCCTACCGCGCCGGTTTTCTTCCGCTCCGTCCAAGCAACATTTCGGTGACCCACTTCCCCGAGCCCCCTGTGCGTTCGATATCCAGCGACCCGAGCCCCTTGCACGCGCGGTTTCTAGTGACCCGACCCCCTTTTTCCCTCGCCTGCCTCCTGCAACAGCCATCAGGCCTCGTCGGAGACTCCCCCGGTCTGGGCAGCCTACTCCGACCTCACCCAGGGTATATTTTTTTCATTCATCTTTGATGTTTTTATCTATTTTGGATAAACCCTAACTTTTTGGGGTCATGTTCGCGCATTTTTATTGTGGTTCCGGTTGTGCATTTGGTTCGCGGGGCGTCGTTCATCCTTCCTTTAAGGTTCCGTCACGTCCGCTCTTGGTCTGAGGTAGGTAATACCATGTTTTTCCTTTCCGCAATCCAATTGATGCTTGGGTGTTTCTATAATTTTATTTTATGTGATTTGGAGCTTTGATATACCCATAAATTTCCTACTGTAGCGTTTTTAAATTTTTAGAATTAATCAAAAGCATGCTTTGAGTCAATTCCGGGTTCGAGTCTGCAGTTATTTAATTATGTGCCAAATCCTATTTTGATATTGTTTATGGATATTTTTTTGGGATGTTTATTTATATGTTAATACATTTTGATAAAATAAAATAATACCTTGAATGTGAATATTTGATTATGATAATGTTTAGGTGCACTTGTCGCATTGATAAAATACTATAGTTTTCAAAGTGGAATTGAGGGTTTTTATGGAATGTTTAGCCTTGATTTTGTTGAGTGCCAACATTGGTTATTTGTAAACTTGGTTTGGTTAATAATTTTGGTATTGTTATACCATGATAATTGTGTTAAGGTGTAAAAATAAAAAGCGTTCTATTTGTTTTTTAATGTGGTGGTGTAAGTTCTTTTCATATAAAGTGAGCGGTTGGTTTTAATTTCAAAGTGGTAGCTTTGTGTAAATAGTATTGATTGTTTTCTTGAAACGCAGGTGCACCCATGTATGTGCCTTCAAGTGACAATGACACCTTTAAACTAGTGTTTCCTTAAAACATTGGTTTTCTAAATGGTTTTTGTCTCCTATGTAAGATTCGGTCCTTTGTGTGGCTTTTGTGAAAGGGTTGAAGTCTGATCTCAAGGGTGTGCCAGTTTCGCTTTGAAAATATAAAAGTGGTATTTGTGTAATGGTTTGGGTAATGTTTTTGGACATGACAACTTAAAGGTCTGTTTGGCTCTTCCAATTCATGGGTGGAGTTGTGTTAACTTTTATAACAGTTTGTGTTTAGAAATTGTGTGTGCCTGGTTGGAACTTAAAATGATTTTAAAATAATGATTTTGATATGAGTGTGTCATAACGACCCATTTGGAACTTCCATCTTTAATGTAATGTTTGTGTTGACTCTTTGAAATTATGATGTTTTGATTACTATATGCCCATATAACAACATTAGTATTTTGAAAAAGGTATCAAATGGTTTTAATGATTTCATGGTATGAAGGCCTAGTTGGCGCCTTTAATGATATGTTATATATATATATGTATATATATACTAGGGAACCTCTATAGGGGGGATATACCTTATGGGTTATCATGTGGAGTGTCTATGTTTGGGGTAGTCAAGTGCGATGAGATGAGTCACTCGTGCGAGGGCCTCCTACTTAGATAGTATTATTGTAACCACCATGGGTTCCTGGGCGTCTTTTAGAGATCGAGTGAAGGTTTCTGACCAAACCTGAATATATGGGTTGGTACCCCTTGGATTTTTTGTTAGTCCAAGCGGGCTTTGCCACTGGATTGGTCAGTTAGGGCGGCCGGTTGGTTATAGACTTAGGAGCTTCACCATACACCGACAGGTGGTTCCAAAACCAAGTACATCTAGGGGTATTCTAGGGATATTTAGTATCACCCATGGTTACTGGATTGATTTCATTGATTGTTTACTTACCATGTTCTAGTCTTTTTTACTTTTTGTGCACTAGTTTATTTTAAGCTTTCACTCTTACTCGTTTTTCTCTAGCACAACATTGGTATATTCTATTTTGGATTTTATTTACAAAATTACAAATGATTTTTGGAAAATGGTTTGTAGCATGTGTTGGTTTTTTAAATGGGAAAAACATGTTTCTTATTTTCAAATGTGAAAACCATGATTTTATAATTTTATTTCAAACTTTCATCAATGGATTGTTTTGGGAAAGGAGACCTTGGATTCAGTGGTTTACTGTTGGCATCCCTACTGAGCATTTTAAATGCTCACACCTACTTTATCATTTCAGTTGCAGCTTTCCTTTGATCAGGTTTCTCTCGGTTTAGTTGCTCAGTGTTGGATCAAGGTTAGATTTTGGTTGGGGGGTGACCTAGATGGTAACATGGAGGTATATTGAGTTGTTATATTTATTTTCTTTTTGTGATGCTTGAGTTCCATTTTATTATTCCGTTTATTCTTGTTTATATGTTTATCTTTTTTTATGGGACAAACCATTCCCAACAGTTAAATTTTGATTCCCGGCACTGGTTTCCAGCCTGTGGGGATTGGGAATGCCTTTTGTGCCATGTCACGGACCGGCTCAGGTGACCGGTTCAGGGTCGACCCGAGTTGGTTCGTCACACAATAGCTTAGATCCCAACTTGAACCTTTAGTGTCGATTTCTTCATGGTAGTCACCCACCCAGAATCCTTGTAGATGTATCCCCACATGAACCAAAAAGTACTTGGAATATATGATGTGATCCAAGAACAATATACATTAATATTATATTATTTTATATGAATATTCATTACATATCATAATAAAATACACCCAAAAACCTATAGGTTTATTTTCTTTGGAGACTAGATACAATATCAACTTTTTTTACAACCATTATCCAGAATCTCCCTAAAATATTATTTACACATGATACCCTTATAGACATATCATACATAAAAATATTCTTTATAACCTTGGGAAATGGAAACATAAGAAAATGGGATCTTATATTCTTAGTAAGGATAAACATGAGAAAGTAATAAAATATCATAAGTTCATAAGAGATAAACACATGGGTTTGAGAATATAATCAAGGTTTATGAACATAAAATAAGATAATCATACCCAATAAATTATATATCATAAATAATGAGTCATGAAATAATCATTTTTTATAACATAATACATGAGTAATAGGAGCGTGGAAACATGAGTCAATAATCATGATCCAGGAAAACATAACATAGGCATAAGAATGTGGTCTATACATAATCATATAAAATTGTTCCTTATTTCAAGGATTACAAAAAATACCTTATTTAGATAGTGTATAGAGTCCCTTAATTTATTGTGTTCACTTACCAAAATCTAACATGTTATATCGTGATATTTAAGGCTTCACAAAATGCATTGGAGGGCTATAACAAACCCACCCATCACTTAATGGATAGAGTCCATTTAGAAATGGGTTCACTCCCCATTCCCAAGCATATAATGGTTTATAAATATTTGAAAAATGTATTTGAGGACTATATAACTATGGTCCAACCTATCACATAATTTCAAACCATATATATGTGTGCCACATGAACATGAAAAAATATCAATTCCATCATAGATTAATTAACCCATGAAAATAAATGTATTTCATGAAAAACATTATAAGAAATTATCATAATATATCTAGAGAAATGAGGTTAATGGTATCATTATATAATATCCATAGTGATGTATAAAAAACATTAAATGATATTGACACATATGAAAACACTTTTTAATATCATTAATAATGATTTTGAGAAATAATAAGAAATAACCTTTAACTTTTCAATACATTTTTAAAATAAAATAATTTATAAAAAAACCTAATTTAAAATTATTTGGAAGACCATGAAAATTTGGAGAGTAATTTTATTAAATAAAACCTACAAATATGGCATGAAATTTTGTTCATACAATAATCATTTTAAAAATAGAATCATTTCAAACCATTGTGAATAAGGTCAAAGTTGGAAGAGAACAATCATAATGAAAATGTTAAAAGAAGATTAGTTTTGTAAATAAAGTCAAGTATATTAAAAAATACTTTAATAAATCATATATTTTGGGATAATTACGTCCATAAAAAATATATAGAGTATGGTTAAGGAGGATAAATATTCTTTACCAAAAAAGAATAGATGAATTCAACTCCACTTACAAGCATTATTTTGGTTGAATTGAAAACCAAAGGTAGGAGAAATTGAAATAAGGCATTAAAAATAAATTAATAACTAGACTATAATAAAATATATTATTTTTATATATAATTTTACAATATGAAATATCAAATATAAATAATCCCAATTTCAAAATGAGACTGGTAAAGAAACCCATACCCATACTCCCAACTTCTAAGAAAGTGATTTAACCACCTGTATAATAAACATAACCATCTTAATAACTTATCTAATAACCTTATTCATAACTTTTACCTTTTATTATATTTAATTTTAATAATTAATTACACATATATTAGTTAGTTACTATTTATTTTCATCATCAGATGCTAGAAGTTTTGATTGTTTCAGCAAGTTTTAAAATGGAGATGTCGATCCTCATTCATTAATAATGAGTTAATTATTCCAAAATTATTCATGGTATATGAATCATTATGTTATAATGATTTATTTAGTACCATATTAATTTGGTGAAAATTATGGGCATGGTTTGTGAGAATGGAATGTAAGGCGAGCATGATTCAGGTAATTTATTGATAATAATAGGTTATTTAATAATGACCATTTTTGTGTCACACTTATAGTAAAATATTCATAACATAAATTAATTTTTAATATCATATATTACTAGTATTAATGTATTTATAATTATTCATGATGAAAATTTTGATGTTGGTATAGTATCATTCATGTGGGTGGTTGAACCGACCCAAATAAGAACATGTGATACTAGGGAATGAGTAAGAGTTTAGAGTCATATAATAGGAATATAATTTTATAATAAGAATAATTATGTTAATATAATACCAATAAAGTGTAGTATGTGATTTATAAAGACTTTATATAATTATTTAAATGAAAAATATGGTGCAGAACTAGGTACTTTGATGAATTCACTCCTTCTCGACACAGGTTCCATCGAGATGAATGATTTATGATTCATTCTTGGAACTAGAAGCTACCAAACATCTATAAATAATTTAGAATAGTTAAAATTATAAGATATTCAATATATAACTTGATGGTTTTAGTTATTTGGGAGTGGTATAGGAGGTTTCCTTTTATAAGTGAGTTTTGAGTAACATTTCTACAAATATTCATTTCTTAATGTATATGGCTATCATTGTTCCCCCATGGAGTGCAATTCAGTGGTTTTTCCCATACTTTACTCATGGTGGTGAGTTTAGGAGGTCCTTTTTTTGAACTTCCCAGCCTGTAATTTAATTCCTCTGTACCCCAACCCCCATACCTACTGTAATATAAGGCTATCATTTTAAAATAAAAGTGGATAAAAAATGGAAATTAACAGATATGGATCATGAATCCACCTATCTAAATAATTTAAAGATAAGTTTTCATGTTATTTTAAGTCTTCACCCAGTACTTTAACACTTTTCACCTCATTTTACCTTTACCATGGTAACTCAATTTTTTTACCTCAATAAATTCTTTTTTTCCCCAAAAATGAAATTGGCCTATTTATATAATTTTGATGTAATGATTAAAAATTAGGACTCCATTTAATCTTACTAAATTTATAAATACGATAAATCTAAATTTTTATTGAAAACAAAATATATATAGAAAAAACCATTTTTATAGAGAAATTATTTTTTAAACATTAAGTGTTCTAAATATTATTTTATATCAATTAATAATTAAATAAGTGTTAATATATATTTTTATTAATTAAAAAATTATATTAGATTCATCATTAACAAGTGATCATTTAAATTTATTAAGATAATACATTAAAAAATATTTTTTAAAGAATATCCCTCTTTTAAACATCAAATTGTTTTAGTCATATCCACTTGAAATTAATTACTTGTATTATAAAAATTAAATTTTACAAATAAACAGGTATTAGGATCTTTATTTGAATCTAATAACTCCTTAATAATAGTATTAATATGTAACAAATGAAAATATATTTTTATAATATATTTTTAATTAAATTTTATCTTTCTATTTCATTCTATAATTATTTATTACTTTTAAATTATATTATTTTCAATTTTTTACTAAACATTACACAAATTATTTAAATATAATTGATATATGCATACCCAATGACCCTATATCTAACAACCATATATATATTATGGTCTTATTTATTTCTTTTATATAACCATACATACATTCATAGAATCGTTGAACCTATTCATCTTTTTCTCTCTCAACATGTCCATTATATTTAAAATTATTTTCCTTATTTACATAGTTCTAATCAGGTTTATGATATTTATGGAAAACCATGAGGATATAGATTTTATGTTCATAGATTTTTTATTCACTTGTAGTTTTATTCCTCTTAAAATTTTCTTAATGGTGTTTCATATTGTATTCTCATAATGTTTTAATGTTTATCTTTTATTGTAATATTTCTATCATTAAAATGTTTCATGGATTATTTTAATTCAGTGTTGTGTCTGAAATAATATATTCAACAAAATTTTTATGTAAATGAAAAATACATAGTAAATTCATTGGGTGTTACATTCTTTCAACCTTAAAATGATTTTCCTCAAAATTTTATTACCCTAATGAAAAAATGATAGAAATTACACATCATTACATCTTTAGGTTCCAACATAGCTTCCAAAAAATTATTATTTGATAATAAAAATTTAACTAGGTGGGAGGTCATGTTTCATAGTACTTTATCTCTATAATCCCAAATTTCATGTAGTTATTCCTTATAAGGTAGGCCATGTTCCATTTGTACTATATATGAGTTTATTACATGTGAAAGGTTAGGTATGTACTTCCTCAATAGTGATACATGGAACATATCATGCATCTGAGAGAGATTTTGAGAAAGTGAAAGATGATAAGAAACCATCCTTATAAAAACGAGGATTTCAAAGGGGCCAATGTATCTAAGGATCAAATTTCCTTTATTCTAGAACCTCATAACCCAATTATATGGTGATATTTAAAGGAATAACTTATCTCCAAATTCAAACTCTAAATCTCCATGACTATTATCAGTATATATCTTCTTTCAACTTTGTGTAGTTCTAATATTTCACTGAATTGTTTGAATCTTCTATAAAATTTCATAAGAAAGATCTAGTATCAATATCTTATGCTGTCTAAATTTATCCCAATATGTTGGAGTTCGAAACCAATTCCCATACATATCCACATATAATGTCATATAAATTATAAAATGAAAAATATTGTTATATGAGAACTCTACTAGGGTAAGGTGTTGATACCAATATCCCTTGAAATTCATTAAAATTGATCTTAATATATCTTATATAGTTATAACAATGCTTTAAGATTTATCATTAGTCTAAGGGTGATAAGTAGTGCTGAAGATTAGCTCTCTATATAATACTGATTGAATAATTATCCAGAAATTTATAGTAATCCTTAGATATTGATCAAATAAAATTTAGGGTAATAATCGATAAATCCTTACCACTTTATATATATCTTATCAAGTTGATCAAGTGAGAAATATTCTCTAATATAAATGAAATGTGTTGAATTTTTAAGGTGATAAATTATAAAAAAAATAGAATTAAGAAATATATAAGTTTTAGGAGGATCTACAATGAAACCCATGGTAATATTCTCCCATTTCTATATAGGTATAAGAAATAGTTTCATAATACCCTTAGACTTCTGTCATTCTACCTTAACTTTCAAGCATTCCAAGCATTGAGATTCATACTCTATAATCTACCTCTTAATTTTTTCCCACCATAAATGATTCTTGATATCTCTATAAAATCTTTTTCTTCCAAGATAAATAGATAATAATAAGCTATGTACATAATTCAACGAATCATTATTAAATTCTTGTATTTTTGGAACACTTATTCATTTCTAGAATCTTATAATTCCACCAGCATCAAAGTTAAACTCTATAATATCACCTACCTTTTTCTATACCTCCATATCCTCCCATTATACCTCCTTGATATTTACAAAAAAGGATAATTGAGTAATAATTTGGGAAAGATGAGATTTATTCCCTTACTATATAATTTCATGGTCTATCCTTTGATACTATATGATTATTGGGCCTCTTTAAGTCCTCATAATGGATAAGATAACATGATCCTTCCTAATCAAAGCACTGATCAACTTTTCAACTCCCCAAGTTGGTAATATATCAAGCAGTCAGAGTCCTTGATAAACTCCAACTATCTCCTTTGGAACATGTTCAACTCCTTTTCAGTGAATATATACTTTAAGATCTTATGATCAATATATATTGAAAAATTTCACTATATAGATAATTCCCCTATACAATAACTTAAAATATTACCCATATTATCCCGAAATCATTTGTTATATAATTTTGATCATGAATCTTTAATTTACGCAAGAAATGAGCTACCACCATGTCATTTGGTACGAGTACACATTGTTGGAATTGGTGCTCTAGAACAAAATTTTGTGTACTTTATGATAACCTGTATTCATTTTTTGAATATTAATAAACTATTTATCACATAATGAATGTTCTTCTATGTAACATAATATGTGATAATTCCCTAAGAGTAGTTTTCAAACTAAAAGGTCATACCAGTTACCCGCTATGATGAGAACCCAAAAGTGCCATGAAAATATTATTAAATATATGTTCTATATCCAAAAGAAATCATTTTAGGGACACAAATGATACAATTTATCAGGAGTTGAGACTCATAGAACTTTGATGAACCTTCTCATGTTTCACACCATTAGTTATATCCAATGTAGGATATTATGAGAACAAGACCCGCTAGTAGGAAATCCACATTTATATGTATCATTTTATGTTCCTATCTATAGATGTGTGTATCAATCCTTAGAATTTATTATTATTATTAATGAGTGTTATAAGTATCATAATTTTATTTATTGATAAAAAACTATGGTGACATATGTTCACAGAGAGATAGGACACGTTAGGTGCATTATGATTAATATTTCATTAATGAATACTGAGAGAAAATATTTACCCCTTTTGTTATTTAGTGAAAGTTGATATCCCATGCCATTTAATGGAAATTATATAACTTAAGTAAATCTTTGTCCATGATATTCTATTGTCATGTTCGATTTACATAAATTCAAATAAATAGACACTGATCACAAAAGTTTATGGCACCAGCATACAACTTTCTTGATTAGAGATATGGTGATAATGGAATTGTATTAGACAGTAAGTATGTGTATGAGGTATTATATAGTGGTGGTTTTAATTTTTTCTCTATGGGTGCCTTGGCTTATTGCTAGACACTAAACATGGAGTTTAGTCTGCTTCACCTAATGCCATTGAGAAAGAGTCCTAGAGGGTCACATGCTAAGTGTTTTTAGAATCTCAGTTAGATAAAATATCATTATTTATTATTTAATAAGATGAATATATATTTCTCGTACATGTAATTTACTAATTATTCATGTTTCCTTGATCGCATATATTCTCTCACCATTTATTCTATATAATATTATGTTATAAGTATATCTAATAAATATTTATATATTATTTAGTGGATATAATATTTATTTATTTATTATTGAATAATGGAGTGATATTTATTTTTTAAATAAATAGTCATTTTTCAAGGACTGATAAATATTTTTGAGGAATGAGTTTAATGTCCTGGTGATAAATAATATATATTGAACATTATTGGAATAAATAATATTTAATTTTATTCATGATTTTAAGGAATGTGAGGAAATAATAATAATAATATTATTATCATAGACATGGGGTTCAATGGGGATTAAATAAATAATAAAGTTCACTTTTCCAATTATTTATTATAACTCTAGCGGTATATAAACCCAATTATATTATTTTCTTAAGAGGGCCAATTCATTTTGTGTTGTACACAATGACATGTAGAGAAAATCCTCTCAAGGCCTAGAGATATCCCTCTCCTAGAACACTCCCAAGAATAGAGAGATATATTCCTCCACCATCCATTATCGAGTCTAGATAGATCAAAGAGAATCCTTTGTAAGTGATTCTCAATGAGATCAAAGGAGAATGATGCTATCAACAAGATCTACCGTGCTAGCACCTGGAGATTACTACAGTGACGTTCAAAGATTTGTGGAACATATGTGGATCATCTATAGATGAAATCTATTATTGATTCCTATAAAAAAATGATGTTACATAATATATCCATTACCATATCCATCAATGAATAAAGACTTTCTCATAAGGTAATTATTTAATTACTTAAATTAATTATAAATAATATGATGTGATCCTATGATTTGGTTCCAGTATTTATCTATTATTGATATTATTTGATTCAATTTCATTGATCATGATGTTTATATTCAAGTAAATATTAGATTAATAATTGATCATGAAAAAAATAAAAAACTGGACATGTCCCATCCAACGCTCCTAATATGCCTGAAACTATCAAGTAATATCATAGCAGTCGCATAATTGTTTATAATTATTTAAAGATATCTAATTTATTTACACATTTATTATTGGTTTTTAATTCTAGTTTAATAATTCTTTAATATGAATTGTGAGATATATTTTCATCTTCTATTTTTCTCATAATTTTAATAAAATTGATCAATTTTATGAACAAAATAAATTTAAAGATCTCATTTGGAGGTTCCAAGGAGTCTGGCCAGATAACACAAGAGTACCCCCCTTGTAACTCAAGGGTACACACCGTGTACTAATGTTTAATGTACTAATAATTAACTTGAAATTAATTCAAGTTGTGTAGATTTATTACACACGGTGAATTTAATTATACACCATGTGTTGACCGGGCTACCCTAGCGTACAGTCAGCCTAAGTACACATCGTGTAACTTCAGTACATGATGTGTAGTACCTTAGTCACATTCAGACTATGTATTCTCTTACATGACCTACAAGATTTGTGGTTGTGAAAACTTAGAGACCACATGTCATGTTTCTCAGGTATATACCATCTACTCCAATATTTTCCATGGAACAGTTATATGTCGAGTCCCTAGACATGTGTCGTGGATTGATGGTGAGAAAAATACATGTTGTGTAGCTCCAATATACACACTGTGTAGTTTTACCAAATTAAACATAATTGAAAATTAATATAATATACTGTGTAAACCATATCAATATGTGTTATGTGTGTTAATTAATTTGATAATACACTCCATGTGATGGGTTATATATATATATATATATGTAAAATTAATTTATACACAATGTTTAAATCAACATATCATGTATAAGTCATATTACAGTTATTACTCTACGTGCATTGAATCACAACACACTACTTAAATACCATGTGTTATGTGTGGTAATTATATTGATAGTACATTCCAAGAAAGTTCATGATAATTCGTGTATGCCATATGTGCTAAGTAACCAATATATGAGTATAATAAACACTAGATAGTTCAGACAGGTTCCCACCATGTTTCCTCCAAGGTACATTTTTGTACATAGTTAATATTAATTAAATTTATTTAATTTGTTTAAAATTATGATGAATTAGAATCTCGTGGAAATTTATATGAGAATTAAGATTAATTAATTAATTAATTAATTAAGATAATTAATTGATTTAAGCTTTATTTATCTTAAATGGCAATGATTATAATTGAATTCTAATTTTATTAAATGCGTAATTTGTTCCATGTATATGGATGATCATGAGCTAAGATGAGACCTTTTTATGTAATTGGTTTCATTTAATTTATTATTAAATTAAATTATTGGAATATTTGTCATCTCTCATCTCATTATGTAAGGGACTGCATGCCCATAGTTTCTTTTATGTAAACCCCTTAATCAATCCATTGGTTTCCTCACCTATGTGTGAGTAAAAGCATATGTAATGGATAGAGCTTCCAAGACAGAGGAGGTAATTCAATTTTGGAGCTGAGGAAAAACCAATCCAATAGAGATGCATAGGTGGACATTTGAAATCTATGAACCATTAATGGTTAAAGGTATTTTTCCACTAGGTCGATTGTTATTTTATCATATTCTAGATAAACTAACAATTTGTAAAATCTCATTATCATACAGATTTTTTATTTTATTTTTTTCAAGTTGCATTCTTATTTCATCATGGATGTTTTTTCATTATCACATGAATTAATTAATTAACAAGTATGCAATATTGAACTAAAATAAATTCAATTATGCATAAATATTATCTAATACATGGTTAATCACTTTAAGTAAATCCACTTAATATTAACAAGAATGTAATAAATATAATATTTTTAAATTGATGTATAAAAGATAAAATCTCTCAATTATATATATTATGTTTTTATATCATTCCACTGCTTCAGTTAAAATTGAACCATAGTTCAAAGTGCTTGACCAGACACAGTTGGGGTGTTTTCAATTATTAAGGAATTCTAACTTGAAATATTTGGTTGAATCAACTTAGTTCACATAAAAGGATAACTGCCAATGTAGGAATTGGTGAAAACGAGATTAAAAAGTTTAGGAAATCTAATTTATGAATTTCAGGATTGGGGAGTCCACTCAAAAGATCAAGGATCTATGAGTAAATGTAGTTGGCATTTAGAATGCATGCTGAATATCCTTAAAATTGACTGACTGACCAAAGTTGGGGTGATGAGAAGAGGAATGTGGATCATTTCTACTAGAATGTCAATGAAACAATATATTATGAATCTAATGGTGAGGTATATTAGGTTTTGATAAAATAGTGAGAGATTAATAAATCTAATATTTATTTATTTGTCTAAACTTTATCAAATAAAGTTCTAAAATATTCTTATCTTATTTATAAAAACAAAAATAAAAAATGGATTCAAATATGTCACTAAAATACATACTTAAGAAGGAAACCTTATCAACAAAACAAATTTTCAAGAATATAAAAGGCACTTACGCATTATCCTATGTCATGATGGAAAATTGTATGTGCTAGAAAAAACTATTCCTGATGCGCCTTGTAATGAGGCTAGTGAGGAAGAGTTAATTCTCTATGATAAACATTCGAATAATGCTATAAATGTTCAATTTTTAATGATATCATACATGAAAAATGATCTTTTGAATCAACATAAGGACATGGATGTGTATAACATGATATAACCCCTTCGGGATGTCTATCAAGAGAGATATGATATCTCCAAAGCTCTGTTTACAACTAATATTTGAGGTTTTTCACCAGTTGGGCCTCATATAGTAAATATTATTGGATACATTAAATTATTTGACATCTTAGGGATTAAATTCCCAAATGAGTTGCATAAAGATCTCATACTTTCCTCACTAACATGGAACTTCTCCAGTTTTTTTATTAATTACAACATGAGAAGTAATGAGAAGCATCTTTTAGAACTTCTTACTCAGATTCTCCAAGTTTATAAGGACACAAGACATGAAAAAATCATGTTCCTTATGGTGAATAAGAAAAGGAAGAATAAGGATAAGGTTCCCAAGACTCATAAAATGTGTAAATATCCTAAGCACTATTCTTCCAAGAAGAAAAAGATCCCAAGACAGGGAAAGTAAAAATAGGAAGTATGTTTTTTCATATGGAAAGGTGTGTTCATTATAGAGTGTAATCTTTTAATATATGCACATTGGGTATTAGATATAATTTTTGGTGCTCTCGTATGTATCTAAATATAGGAACCAAGTATATTCTAAAATATTTATAGAGGATAGGTGGATTTGAAAGCTACCAATGGTGTGGGGATGAATGCTCTAGCCATTGGGGGCTACCACAATTAATTTCCAATAAGAATGATATTGGTTTTAAGGGATTGTTATTATGTACTAACTGTTACTAAGAACATAATTTTTGTATCATGCAAATATGTTGATGGTTTTATTTTCAGGATTGAAAATAAAATTTGTTTCTTTTATAAAGAAAACATATTTTATGGTATAACAGATTTAAATAATGATGTTTATGCATTAAATTCTAAAAACCCAGTATTCGTAAAAGATAATGAATCATGTTCACACGACTCTTATAACAACCAACTATGGAATCACTATCTTGATCATTTAAATGAGAATATTTTGACAAAGATTTATCAAGATGGTTATTTAGACTCTTTTGATCTAAAACCACTTGAAATATGTCTTTCTTGTTTATAAGGAAAAATGACTAGACAACAATTTGATGGACAGGATGAAAGACCCACAAATATTTTAGGATGGGTACACACTAATGTGTGTGGAGCATTTATAGTAGAAGTTATAGGTGAGTATTATTAATTCAAAAAATTTACTAATTACTTGAGTATATATAGATATGTCTACTTTATGAGGTATAAGTATAAGTCCTTTAATAAATTCAAATAATTCAAGAATGATATGGAGAATCAACTTGTAAAGAAGATTCTTAAGATTTGATCGGATTGAGGTAGTTAATATCTTAACCAAGAGTTTATTGACTTTCTACAGAAGTTTGGGATTATATCTCAACTCACTATACCATTCACACCACAGTGGAATGGTTTTAATGAAAGGATAAATCATACCTTATTAGACATGGTAAGGTTTATGATGATTCTGGTAGATATTTGATTAATCCTTTTGGGATATACATTACAAAATATGACATAAACACTAAACTGAGTACCAACTAAAGTAGGAAATAAAATTATCTTTGAGTTATAGAGTGAAAAGAATCTAGTTCTATCACATACACATGTATGGGGTTGTGAGAAATTTGTTAAGGTATTCTTAGAAAACAAACTAACACCCTAATGCAAAAAGTGTATATTTAAATGGTATACCAAGGAAACAAAAGGATACTACCTACACAACCCCTCATATAAGAATGTGACTATCACTAGACAAGATGTATTTATTGAGAGGGAACACATCCTTAAAAGGGATATTGGGAGCAATATTGACTTCGATGAAGTTGATGCTCGATATAAACTAAGTTTGGTAGAAGAAAAGATTCCATAGGTCCCAGTTTAATAAGTAGTTCTCGAAACACAAGTAATGTATAAGAACACTAGAGAGGTAAGAGAACCTGATAAATATGGTTTTCTAGTCATTGAAGATGGTGACTCATTATTGGTTTACAATGATGATCCTATATTATACAAAGAGATAACGGAGATCTCAGAAGATGAAATATGGAAAGAATCTAGGAATTATGCAAGATAGAAAGAATCCAAGAATTATGAAATGGACTCCCTGTATCATAACAAAGTTTTGGTTAATATCAACGTGCCAGTTAAATTATATAGGGTAAAAATGGTTATTCAAGTGAAAGCTTAACATGGAAGGTAAGGTAAATACCTATAAAGCAATGCTAGTGGATAAACGGCTTAAATAGTGTCAAGGAACTAACTAAAATTATTAATTTTTACCATTTTTCATGTTTAAATACATCATAATTATACTTTCTATAATAGCTTACCATGACTATGAAATTTGGTAGATGGATGTCAAAACTGCTTTTCTTAATGGGAACCTTCAAGAAGATGTCTATATGATACAACCAAAAGGGTTTATGACTCCATGTGATTCCAAAAATATTTAAAATTTATAAAGATCCATTTATGGGTTAAATAAATAATCTAGTTCAAAGAATATTTGATTCAATGAAACTATAAAAGAATTTGGTTTCATTAAGAATAAATGGGAACCATGTGTTTAAAAGAGGTTTAGTGGGAATTTTATCATTATACTAGTAGTATATGTTGATGATATATTACTTATTGGAAACAAAATACCAGTCTTATAGTCTATTAAGGACTAGTTGAACAAGGGTTTCCCCATAAAGTACTTAGGTGAAGAAACCTATATTCTAGGGATAAAAATCATTCTTGATAGATCTAAGAGGATTCTTAGAATATGTTAAATTACATACATTGGACATATACTAAAGAGATATAGTATGGAATATCCAATAGGGGATTGGTTCTAGTGTCACATGGTACACACCTTTCTAAGAAAATGTTTTCTTAGACACGTTAAGAGAAATATAGAATAAGTAAGATCCAATACGCTTCATCGATAGGATCAATCATGTATGTTATATTATATACTATACTTGATGTTGCCTATGAATTGAGCATGTAAGGAATATATCAAGATGATCCAGGATAAAAAAATTGGTCTTTTACTAAGGATATACTTAAGTATCATAGAAGAAAAGCAGATTTTCTCTTGGTGTATGGAGGAGATTAGGATCTAGTCATTCAGGGTTATACTAATGATAGTTTTCAAACAGATTATAATGATATGAAGTCATAGTAAAGAAATGTTTTCTATCTCAACATAGGAGTTGTGAGATGGAAGAGTTCAAATAAACCAGTTTTCGCAGATTCTACGGTGGAGTCCAAGTATATAGTAGCTTTTGATGTAGCCAAGGAACCCATTTGAATATGAAACTTGTCTAGGATATTGATGTGGTAACTAGAATTAAACACCCTATAACATTTTATTTTGATAATATTATAGTGGTGGATCTTTCAAAAGATCCAAGGTCACACTAACATACAAATAACATAATTCAAAATTACAAACTCTTGAGATATTTTTATCAAAGGGGTGAATTTGAAGTAAGTATAGTTCCCAAAAAATAAAATGTGATTGACCACTTGAATAATGGCATATATCATTAGAATAATGAGTATTATATGATAGATATAAGACTGAAGGTTTCTTGCAGTTGGTTCTAGTGAAAGTGGGATTTTGTTGGACTTGGTTCCCTAGAACCAAATAATGTGTAATTTATGATAAAATATATTATTATTTTTTTGAATATTAATAAACTCTTTATCACATCATGATTTTTTTTCTATGTAAAATTTCACATGATAATGCCCTAAGAGTATTTGTCACACTAAAAGGTTATAGCAGTTCCCTATAATGCTGAGAACCTAGAAGTGCCATGATAATATTCTTAAATATATGTTCTATATTCAGATTAAATTATTTAAGGGACACAAATGATACAATCTATCAGCAATGGATGCTCATATGAATTTGAGGCACCTTCTCATGGAGTACACCTTTGGTAATATCTAGTGTAGGATATTATGAGAATGAGACCTACCAGTAAGAAATCCACATTTATATGTTTCATTGGATGTTACTATTTGTGGACATTTATATTGATCCTTAGAGTTTAGTATGATTAATAATGAATGTTATGAGTTTTTTTACTTTGATGTATTGATGAAAAATGTGATGACATATGTTTGAAACAAGGTATGATAAACTGGGCGCATCATGAGTAATATTTCATTAATGAATAATCTGATAAAGGATTTCCCCCCTCTATTATTTAATGGAAGTTGACATCTTAGGTGATTTGATAGAAATTTTATAGTGTAAATAAATCCATGATAATTGTTTTATATAGTAAATTTTATTTTTGAGAAGTCATATAATTTGACATCGAGAACATAGGTAGATGGAACCGACATGAAACTTTCTTAATTATAGATATCATGATAATGTCATTATATTACACAGTAAGAATCCATATGACGTATTATGTCATTTTGATATTAACATATTTCTTATGGGTTACTTGGTGTGTTGCTAGATGATAATCTTGTACTTTAGGCTTCTTCTCCTAATTCCACTGAGAAATATGTCTAGAGGTTCACACACTAAGTGTATCTAGAATCTCAATTAAATAATATAATATTATTTATTATTTAACAATTTTAATAAATATTACTCTCATTCATGGTTTAATAATTAATCATGTTTTCTTGATCACATATATTCCGTCACTAGTTATTCGAGATAATATTATGTGATTAGAATATTTAAAAAAATATATATTTTCTATTTAGTTGATATAATATTTATTTATTTATTGGTGAATAATGCAGTGGTATTTATTTATTAAAGAAATAGTCTTTATTCAAGGCCCAAAAAATATTGTGGAGGAATGAAGAAATATGTTTAATGGTCTAGTGAGAAATAATATATATTGAATATTATTTGAATAAATAATATTTAATTTACTTTGTGAGTTTAGTGCATGTCAAGAAATAATCATAATAATATTATTATAGATATGGGGTTATATGGGGATTAAATAAATAATAAAGGGAACTTGAGAAATTATTTATTCCAACCCTAGTGGTATATAAACCCAACTATATTATTTTATTAAGAGAACCAATTCAATTTGTGTTGTGCATAATGAAATATAGAGATAATACTCTCAATTCTAAGAGAGATCACTCTCCTAGAGATCTCTCAAGAACTAAGAGCAATCTTCCTATACCTTCCACTCTCAAGTTTAGAGTGATCAAGGATAAGCCTTTGGAAGTGATTCACATGATGATCAAAGGTAGACACTGCAAGTTATATGATCTATCGTGCTAGCACCTAGATATTCCTACACTAAAATTTAGAGATTCATGGAACACGTGTGGATCACTACTAGAGGAAATATATTAATTATTCCTACAATGAAATTATGGGATGATGTAGATTTTTTGTCATATCCATAAATGAAGAAAGAATTTCTCACATGGTAATTTTTTAATTACTTAAATTAATTATAAATAATATGTTAAAATCATGTGCTTTGGTTCCAAAATTTATCCATTGTCAATATTATTTGATTCAATACCATTGATCATGGATTTTATCATCATGTAAATATCATATTAATATTTGATCATGAGAAAAATGAAAAGTTGGATATGACCCATCCAACGCTTCTATTGTGCCCAAAACCTTTACACATCCCAATCCCTTCTTTGATGCATTCATCTATATTACAGAGCCTTATCTAGTGTAGGGAAGATCTAGTATAGGTGTAGTTTTCAACCTTCTCTTGATCTTTTTGAAATTTTCATCACATTTATTTTTCCATAGAAACTTTTCTCCATTCTGAGTTAAGTTGGTTAATGTATTTGATAGTCATGTGAAATTCCTCACAAAGCATTAATATTGTCCAGATAATCCAATAAAACTATGGATTTATATTACACTGATTGGTTTGGGACGTCATTTAATCACCTATGTATTTTAGTGATACAAAAATAGACCCTCAATTTTAATTTCATGACCCAAGAATGATACTTTCTATAGCCATAATTCACACTTGAAAATTTTGGAATAAAATTTCTCATTTATCAATGTATTTAGTAGAATCCTAAAATTATCTTTAATCTTTTTCTTACACTTGTAATATATATGAATATCATTTATATAGGATACCATAAATTGATCATGGTATTTTCTAAAGACTCCATTAATAAAATCCATGAAGATAATAGGGGTAATTGTGAGTATAAATGACATCAATTTGAATTCATAACAACCATATCTTTTATAAAAGGATTTCTTGGGTATATCCTCTCTTTTCACCCTTACTTTATAATATCCATATCAAAGGTAAATCTTTGATAAGTATTGATCCCCTTTTATTTGATTGAAAAAGTCATCAATAAAGGGTAGATGATACTTGTTCTTGATCATGATTTTTTTAATTTCATGATAATAAATGTAGCAAAACATTGATCCATATTTCATCTTAACAAAACTACTGAAAAAATGGCCTATACCCATAGTTCAAAACCATGGGTATAGCCACCAAAACCATGGGTATAGGCGATACCCATGGTTTTGGGAACCATGGGCTGGAAAGGCGTCAGTATAGGTCCCCAACCTATACCCACGGTTTTCCAAAACCGTGGGTATAGGTGTTCTGCCACCGTGTCAATGAAAAATACCCAATTTACAAGGTGTCAAAGGTTTTTACCCATGGTTTCAAAACCCTGGGTATAGATCCTAAAATAATGCAGGCGACGGGTTTCGATCCCGCGACCTCTTTGCTGCAAACACCGTGTCTAACCACTACCCTAAAATCACATATGTGTATATATATTTATATTTAGTTAAATATAGTTATATAAACCGTGGGTAAAGAGGGAAGAACCGTGGGTATAGGACTCACGCCAAAAAAATTTTCCTTCCTGTGAAAAAAAAATTCCCCATGCACACACGAGAATCCTATAGCCACGGTTTTTCATAACCGTGAGTATATTTATTTTATCCCAGACCTATCCCCATGGTTTTGGAGAAAACCATGGGGATAGGTACCCCTATACCCACGGTTTTGGAAAAACATGGTTATAGGTGACTTTTCAAGAACTATCCCCACGGTTTTGGAAAACCATGAGGATAGACCCCCCTATACCTACGGTTTTAGAAAATCGTGGGGATAGGTCCTGAAAATTCACATATACCCACATTTTTCAAAAATCGTGGTTATAGGGGTACCTATCCCCACTTTTTTGGTGGAAAACAGTGGGGATAGGTCCATTTTCCAGTAGTGAAAAGAGTACTAGTGACCCCATAGCAAAGAACTTGGGAGTATAAAACCCTTTTCTAGATTACCTTGGATTTGTTTCTTTAATTACTCTAATTTAATAAGGGAAATTCTATAAGGAGTCTTTATTATTGCCATAACACTAGGTATGTTTTCTATGAAAACTCATCCTTTTGATTTGGGGGAGGACTAAAAAACTCTTCAAGAAAAACATTAATGTATTCATTTAAAATTGTTATTTCCTCTATATTGAGTTTCTCCCTAACCATTTGAGATAAATATCCAGCATTATTTGGTATTAACACCCATATAATGGATGCAATTTCCATATGGAGTACATGGTAAAACTTGTATCGATACATGATCACAAGTTGATTTAGGATATAAAATTTAATTTCCCTATACTAAAAATTAATATGGGATCTATATAAGGAGGTAAAATATATTCCAAGGATCACATAAAATTCTATTAAAGGGAGAATAATAAAATTTATAGGAAGCACATTCCCATAAACTTCTATCTGATATACGTTATATACATGGGATAAAATTATCCTGTAACTAAAATTTGTCACTAATAATTCAATATCTGGATATTTGGGATATAAATTAATAGTCTTGTATATTTTTCAAGATATAAAGGAATTAAAAGAACTAGGATCAAATGTGATGTTTTGAATAATGATTGTACCTATCACCACCCTAATTGCATAAATATTTCTTCCCTCCCATTCTAAAAGTAAAATGGTTAGCATTAGTACCAAGAAATAATAACTATATTAAGTGATAATATAATAAAGAAAATCATTCCTAAGATCTTATAAATTATGATATCTTCATTAAAACCTTAGAAATTTTTGGTTTATCCTACATCACTTTTGGGTTATTATAGGGGTTTTAGGTTCTATCCTCTTATTATTCATATCATAATCCCCTAAAATAACTAAACCTAGCTTTGATACCAAATGAGGTAACTTGAGTATAACATTCATGTATATTACACTATTTTATAAGAATATTCATTACATATCATAATAAAACACACCCCAGAACCTATAGGTTTAATGTATTTTGATACTAAATAAATACTTACCTTATTTTACAACCATTCTTCAACATCTTCCAGAAATATTTTTACACATGGTACACTTATAAACATATCATATGTAATAATCTTCCTCATAACCTGGGGAAATGAAAACATAAGATAGGGAGATCTCAGATACTTAGTAAGGATTAACAAGAAAAAAAAGTAAAGATATTAAGTGATCATAAGATAAATTTATGGGTGTGAGAACATAATCATGGTTCATTGACATAACATAAGAGAATCACACATAATAAATCATAGATCTTAAATCATGGGTTACAGAATAAGGATCTTGGAATAAGATAATACATGAGTAATATGAGTGTGGAAACATTAATTAATAATCATGATCCATGAAAACATAACACATGAATAAGAAGAAATTAATACATCACAAAAATTACTTTAACCTACCCAAGTTTATGATTACTATATCCACCTAAAAAAATTGTTGTGGTCAATAGTGAGGGATTAAATGTGTCCAAGATAAAATCCTAAGATTTTAAACTCATGAATAATCAAGGTATCACAACTTATAAGGGGGATACTATGGAATTATATGAGGTTATAGAAAAAAAATCTAAACATAAGTGAAATGACTCGGGTGATTAGATTTATGGGTACATTTATCATTACTGAGAATTTATTAGAAAATAAAAAACTTGTCCATGAAAAATTTGGAAGGCATTTTGCAGAAGAATAAAATTGTGCTCAAAACCTAGTTTTTGATCTATCCCTAGAGGATGAAACAAAATTAAAGAAATAAAGTAATCATCATATCCTTAATAATGACGAAACATAAAGGTTTGGTTTTCACATTGAATATCCATTATATATTTTGATTCATATGATTTTACCATGGATGAATATCTCCTGGTTATATAATTTAAATTTTTTATAACTGAATAAAATTTTCAAAGTATCCCCAAGGTCAATTTAAAAAATCTATCTTGGAAATATTAGAGTGTCCCCTCTGGTATGTATAATATTCAAGTGTGGAAATGGTGTATTGTCTCTCTAGATTTGTGTATTATCTGTAGGTGAAATTTTCTATGGATAGATCATTGGTTTTATATCTATAAGGGTTCACACTTAACCCAAAAATATTCCTTTTGAAAATAAAAAAAAATCATCTTTGAGAGAGTTTGGGTTTGTGGTAGTCCAAAACGCTTCCAAGAAAAATAAGGAGTATTTGGTCACTTGGGATGTTTCCGGTTGTTTTTTTATATGCTATTTGAGTTTAATTATAATTTTTTTTATGTTCACTAGTGGATTTTGTGATATTTACTAGCTAGTATAAATGTATTAATGAGAGGTATAGGGGATGAATTAATAATAATTTTTCATTTAAGTTTCCTTTATTTTGAAACAACCTTCAACTCCTATTAAAGATTTACAATTTTCTAAAAACAAAAAAATCAAACATCCACATAAACACAATAATTTACAAGATTTGCTACTCAAAAAGAGTAGCTACATCCTTGGTATGATATGTAAACAATCCAATAACACACAATCCACTAGAAAAAAATCCTTTTGTATGGATACAACAAGAATGCCATTCACTTAAACTTGTGTAGAATTATGTTCAATAAAACAGTGAATGTGCTTCAAGTTGCATGAAAATATGTAATAAAAGTTTGTGTAATAAGTTATGAAACATTCAATAATTTCTTCATAACATGTTACCGTGGTTACTAATCAACTTTCACAAATATAAAATTCAAAAAAATTATTCACTTTCTACCCATCAGCAGGATAAAACTTCTCTAGACATCGTAATGATTCTCAGTCCGATTCCCCATCACAATTCTTCTGTCTGATTATTAAGCAAATAAATATAAATCTTCAAAAAAACCACTAAAACAATTATGAACTATTTCTATCTCAGTCTGAAAATCTCAGTCTGATTCATTGGTCTGATGATCAAGTCCGATCTGATAACCTAATAAATACGATCTTCGTTATTATTCTTATGTCAAAAAATCTATCTCATGAATGATCAATAAAGAAACTTATTCTCAATATAAATTCATTGATTCTATCTCTTAATCCTCATGTGAATGATTTTCATATCTGTCACAAAGTATAAATTACTCTCCCCAATTTATAGGTGCACCAAAAATAGTTTAGGCGGGAATCCGAAAAGTTTTCTTGCTTAACCAAATTTTCAAAAACTTTAAATTTCCCTTAATTTCATATTCATATTCTACTTCTTAATTTATTATTAACTCTTATCAATTATTCTGAAATCTTCTTGAATCTTCTCACATCTTCAGCTCACTTAATAATTTATAATCATTCTTCAGTCTGATTCTGATTGTCATTTAAATTTCTTCATTATGATGAAGATATGTATGACAATATATTCTTCATTACGTTTCTCCATACCAAATATTTATATGAAAAAAATATTACATCTCATTGCAATGATCAATAACAACTGAAAACAAAATTCTCATTTTGATGCTCCAAACCAACTATTAGACAAAAAACATTGAAACCATTCTTCCAAAAACATGATTGCTTCTTCATTAAACTTTAGTTTCATATATTTTTTCCATCAAAATAGTCACAACTTCTAAATATGTTAAAACTTCTCATAAACACTTTTCAACGAATTCAAATAGATCTCCTTTTATTCTTTTCTTCAAATTGATGATCCTATATCCAATGAAATCTAGTATCTGATGAATTTTTTCGGTGTAAGCCTACACCTGATTGATCAGTCTCTATTTCATTCCAATGGATCAGTGTTAACTCCAGTCTATTGAGTCATCTCCACATATTTTCTAATAACTCTTTACCAATTTGATGAAAACAAACAAAAATTATTTTCTCTTGACCCAATTGAAACAAAATAAACCAACCTAATGAAAATGGTTTACTACATTGTTGATATTCATTCAGTTGATCGATATTTGACTTCCTTACAGACATTGGTCCCAATGAACTCCACTTTATATTATTATTAATTAGTCCCAACAACTCCCAGTAATAACAATTTTGCCTCTGATTGATTGGTGGTATACCACATATGATGTACCGGTACCAGAGGCACCTTCTTTTGTTTCCTAATAATGGTATATACAAAATTACAACATTCACCAACTTCTTTCTCAGAAGATTTTTATCTTGTGGATTATTGGTTTGACTGAAAACCAGCATATTCTTATTCTCACATTCTAAAAAAAACTTCATAGCCTTCAAACAATTCCACATTTGGTGATCTCACACTGATAAACTGAGACCAGAAATCTTTGACTTCACAATATTAATTCTTCCACAAACTCTTTCTTGTAATCATGTATTCCTCATGAATTTGAGATCTTTTTAAGATCAATATAACACCATTTTCCTTAAAATATAATGTATTGTAACTTCCCATCCTTCAACAACTTCTTTCCCACCAGCCAAACCTCAATATGATTGAAAAAACTTGTTCTCCACCTTTCCTATATAAGGCTTGCATCAAAAGTTTCTTAAAAAACTTATAATTTTTTAGAACTTATTGAACAAAAAATCATCATCAAATCTCCATCAGATCCATTTAGACTCTGATACATATACTTATTAGGATCAAAACATACATTCCAAACCCAAAGTGATTCTGATAAACCTTTTCTTCTATAAAAATTCTATACAATATGATGTAATTTCTTAAGAATTTTGTGTCTGATCTTCTAATTATTATTGTGAGTCTGATTACCAAATTTTACAAAGTGAGGTGATTTTTTCTTCTTTGAAAATAATAGGAAACACTTTCAACACAAAATTATTCTATCATCCAAAATAAATTCTTGAATAATTTGTCTCAATAATCTCCCCCTTTGGATTTTGTTGTTGACCATGTTTTTAAAATCACTAAACTTTTTATCCTCATGCTATGGATTACTTATCAATTAATTCCAAGCCAATGTGAGATAAATCATTGTAGGAAACAAGAATCATTGATAATAAAACCATATTGTCCAAAATTAGTGACTCATAAAAATTTTTTCAGCTTTTTTTAATATATTTCTTCATTTATTCAAATTACCTGTAAACAAAAGATTCTTAGAAACACTCCAACAAACTATTAAAATAGTTCACATAGTTTCATGCTGAGTTTATATCTTACCCACAACTCTCACTACATATATGATTCCTTAAAATGTTTAGAACATATCAATGTATATATTTATGAAGTAATTTTTTTCCATTGGCAACACTATTCAAAGACTAGATGAGAGGGGGTACAAAATAATACCTCAACCATGATAAGAAATAGGTTTTACACCCACAATAAACATCATATTAAAAAATTATTCCTTTGGTAAAGGTTTTGTGTATATGTTAGCAACTTTTCCGATATAGGAACATACTCCAACTTCAATTCATTATTATCTACATTCTCTTTGATGAAGTAGTGTTTGTTATTAATATGTTTTGAATGAGAATGTTGTGTCAGATTTCTTGTAATGTTGATAACACTTTGTTGATCAAAACCTAAGATAAAGGGAAACTTTACTTTAACAAGTAAGTCTTCCAACTAAATCTTTATTCACATAAGTTGGGTATCATCTTGAGTAGAAACAACATACTCATCTTTAAACGAGCTAAGAGTATCTGAATTTTTTTATTTGTATTCAAAATAACATAACTTTTTACTAGAATGAAAAATTCTCTAGATGTGAATATTATGTCATCATCATTTCTAATCCAATCTGTATCTAAATACACAAACAATTCCATACTTTCTGAGCTATCAAACTTGATTTTGAATTTTTTTGTGCCTTTGATATATCTGAGAATTCTTTTTTTTCCATCCAATAGATGTGATTATTTTTTATAACTCTTAAATATTTCACATAATGTAACAATATAAAAAATTTACGATATTAAGGCAGTCAAATATAAAAATTCAAATCATCTTCTAAAACTATTTAGAGTTAACTTCCATACTTTCTTCATCTCTAGTGTACTTGGTTGCCACTGAAATTGGTGGGGAAACTAGTTTCAGATTTTTCATGCCAAACTTCTTAAGAAGTTCCTTAGTGTAATTTTTTTGAAAAAGAAAAATATGTTTCATCTTTTTTGAGATTTCTAACCTAGTAATGTATTTCATTTCGCATAGTATAGACATCTCAAAAAAAATTTCCTCTCTTTATAAAATATTTCTCCAGTTCTTTCATCATTCCTAGAAAATATAATATCATCAATATAAACAATTTTGATGAGGGAAAACTCTTGAATTTCTTTTATGTACAAATTACTGTCAACTATTCCTTTAAGAAAAACTTTTTTATACAGGTATACAATTTGGAATACCATGCTCTTGAAGCTTGTTTTATCCCATAAAAGTATTTCATCAATTTAAATGCATAAATTTTATCCTTCCCAATAATAAATCCACATAGTTGTTCAATATAAACTTCCTCATCAATTTCACCATTAAAAAATGATTATTTCAAATACATATAATTTTTTTTAATTTTTTTGTGTAGGAATAGAAACAAAGATTAAAATTGTTTTTAACCTTTCCACTGGAGTAAAAGTCTCATCAAAATCAATGTCTTCAATCTGTGAGTAACCTTTGTACACTAATATTGATTTTTTTCTTATCACTTCACCATATTCATTCAACTTGTTCTAGAAAACACACTTTTTACTGATAATATTTTTTTTCTTAGATATGAGTTCTTGAGTATCATTATTCTTAATTTGATCCAACTATTCATTCATAGTTTGAACCCATTCTGGATTCTCAAAATCTTTATTTAGATATTTTAATTCAACTTTTTAATATAAAGAATTATGTGTAAATTTTTTGATGTTCTTATTGTTTGAAATTTTTGATGTTGATCACTAATAATGTTTTGATCTTCCATTTGATTCCTCAACTGGGGATGAAATGTTAGAGATTCTTCCTCACCATGAGAAACAACTAATTTTGATTCTTATTCTTCAGTAGGATTACAATTTTTTTGCATCCTTATCAGCATTGTTAACAAAAATTCTTTCATTCTATTCATTTTACTTATCTATAAAAGTTTTTTTAGAATATTCAACACATTTTTTTAAAAATTTCACGTTAACCGAGTCAACTAATCTTTCCATATTTTCGTTGAAACATCTATATCCTCTTCCTTTCTAAGAATATCCAAGAAATATTTCATCTTCATCTCTCTACTAAAACTTTCCAAGGTTTCCACCTTTATTCTTTATGATACATGGATTCCCAAAAACTCTTAAATTTTTAAAACTTGGAGTTTTTTCCTAAAACATTTGATATAGAATCATACCAAAAATTTTCTTGTAGAAACATTGGTTTTGAATATAAATAGTTGTGATCATGACTTACCTCCAAAAGTAATGAGAGATACCATGTTCAAGTAACATAGTTTACCCCATCTTAATCAAACTTTGATTTTTCCTTTTAGAAAAGCCGTTTTTTAAGGAGTGTAAGGTGTAATAAACTCACATCGAATTCCATGCTTCTAAAGATAAATTTAAAACTCTTCATTTTTTTATTCGCAGCCACTGTCTATTCTTAACTTATTTACTAAATACTCATATTCCTTACCAGTATTCATCCAAAAACTTTTATTCATTTTCAGATCATCTAACTTATGTTTCATACACATAGCACAAGTAATGCGAGTAAATTCATCTATGAAATTAATGAAGTACTTATCTCTATGAGATGTTTGACTTAACTTTGTCCCATTGATATTATAATGAATAAGTTATGGGGGTTATTTTGAAAAAATATTATCTTTATTATGCATTGAGTTTGTAATATTTCCTTTTTAACAAATTGCGCAACACCAATCTCTTTTTCTTGGCATATAATGAATACCATGGATATTATCTCAATTTGATAAATTTATCATGTTTCTCTAAAACATGTTTTCCAACATATTATTCCACAACCACTTCTCTTTTATTATACTTACATAACAATAATTTTGTTCCTCACTAACTTCGAACAAGTTTCATTTTGTACATTAGATTCTTATAACTATCTTACCATATTCATATCTTTTAAAAATAAACCCATATTTTCTGAAAATAAATTTTTTACCATCATCCCAAAGCTGTGAAAAATGTATAAGGTTGTGTTTAAACACATCAATAAATAAAACATTCTTGTATTTAAACTTTTCTCCCCCAATGATGGTTGATCCAATATCTTTGATTATGATATATTCATCATTGTCAAATGTCAATGTTTCTTCTTGTAAATATTTCATATTCTTAAAAAAATTTAAGTCTCCGGTCATATAAGGAGAACATACACTCTCAAATATTCAAGGTTGTTATAATATTGTATCTTTTATAGTGGTTTCAACAATTAGGGATTTTTCTTTCCCTTTATATTTCTTCAAAGTCATATTCTGATAATTTTTAGAAAAATGTTGTTTTGGTAACAAAAAAATACATCCTTTTGTGATATTTCCAGGTTGTTCATATATTTCACAAATAGTTTCTAGAGTTTGTAACCTATTTTCACCTTTTATACCAACCTTATTAGATTTATTCACTACATCCTTCTCAAAGTTCTTCTTTTGAGAGGAGTTAATCCCCTTCAAAATTTTTCTTCTATAATTTATGGACTGGTTTTAATATTTTTGATTAAACCAATAGATGATTTCTATGTTCTTGAGTCCACCATAATTCCAATAATAACCATATAAATTATATTCACCTCTATAACTTTCATACATTCCAGAATTGAGACAATGTTTATCAAAAACCTTGTTTTCTTTAACATTAAATTTTTTTAACTACCAACCTTTCTATTATCACTCAAAATATTCTTTTTAAATTCAAATTTCTTCTCAAACTTATCAGAACCATAATTCATAGAAATGATTTTAGACTCATATTTTATAGAAACTTATAAATTTTTTACTTTTTTTGTTTGGGCCACATATATAACTTTCCAAGCTTTCTCCTTCTCATAAATAATTTCAACTTTATTCTCAACCACTAAAGGTAAATTTTGATCCTTCTTTGGTTCACCCTTTCCATAAAATTCACCTACTTTAGAGATAGAGTTCTTGAAACTTGTATCCCTCTATTCATCTATATAATATTTTTTTTGGACAAATAATGATTCATATTCTTCTACTTTCATATCGACTTCTAGATGTTTATTCCAATTATTTTCTTTCCCAATAGATTTCTTCAAGTTATAAATCTATTTTAGTAGCTTAACTTTCTAATTAGGAAAACATTATTGATTTTTTGTTTAAGAACTTTTATTTTTATATTTTTGATTTCTTTCTCAAGCCTTCCAATTTTTTCCAGAGATTATTTCAATTCATCTTTTACATGAAATTATAAATGAGTTTATTCTTCTTCAAAACTACTACTTCCAAAATCTTCATTGTTCACTATTATAATGAATGTATTATATCCATCATTCTTAGTTGGATTTTTATATTCAACTTCACTATCTTCTTCTTCATTATATTTATACAAAAAAATACCTCCTTTTGGATTTGGATAATTTTTTATCTTTCCCTTTGGAATAAGATTTATCCTTATCACCCTATTTCTTTTGTGATCTTCTCGACCTTTATTTTTCCTCATCACTATCCTTTTATTTATTTCTTTGAGGAAAATTATCCGCAATGTTCCTAATAAATCCACATTAAAAAAATTTCAATTGAATTTTCCCCTTATATTTACCTATAACTATTTTCACATGTTTATAAAACAAGGATAAAAAATCATCAAGATTTTCACATACCTCATTTTCAAAATAAAAATATCCAGATTCGTATTCTTCATGAATCTTATTAGAATTTTCTTTCTTGGAATACTTGAAATAAATTTCTCTATCAAATTTTTTCCTTTTATAAATTTACCCCTTCTTATTTCATAATTTATGAGAGTAATATGAAAATCAGGGGGAGATAATGTTTATGTATATCTATTTTCCTTTAAGGAAACTTTAACATCAAACTTTTCAGGAAGAATTATCTTAATCTTTTCAACAATAGTAAAATCTTTAAATTTTTTACCAAGACATATAATAGTGATAGAAATGTCATTAAACCTGGTAAATAAGTCACTAATAGATTCATACTCACCTATTTTGAGATATTCATACTCCAGTCTCCATATTTGTAACTTTTCCTTCTCCACTTATGTATTTCCTTTACAAATTTTCTTTAGTGTATCCCAGTTACCTTTGGCAGTGCAAACACCCTTCACTATTAGAAACTCACTTTCAAAAAGTTATGAGAGAAAAACATTGTTATCAATTCCACTATTCACAATATTATTCTTGTCAATAGATATAATATGTAATATTTCATCAATACGAGGATGTCCATCTATTACAACTTCAAGAACATTGTACCCAAGAGAAAAATGAAAAGACAAAATTCTATCTTTCCAAATATGATTATTCTTACCATCAAATATGGGAATACCCTTAATATTCACACAATTGAAATTCTCCATCAGAACTTCTTTTAAAAAACTTTATAAAAGAGTAAACAAAGGGAACCTTCTCTCTGATACCAATTGATATTTCCTAGCTATGATCAATGTATCACTAAGAGGTAGAGGGGGTGAGTCAGGGATAACTTTTATTTTAAGTTTCCTTTATTTTGAAACAACATTCACTTCCTATTAAATATTTATCACTTTTCTAAAAAAACAATCACACATTCACAAGAAAATAAGAATTTACAAGGTTTACTACTCAAAATAGTAGTTATGTCCTTTGTATGGTATGGAAACAATCTAACACCACACAATCCACTAAAAATAATCCTTTTGTGTGGAATCAAAAAGTAGAAAATTCCCTTAAATTTTTGTATCATTATTTACAATAAAATAGTGCATGTGGTTCAATTATAATGAAAATATGTAATACAAGTTTCTGTAACAAGTTAAGAAACTTTCACCAATTTCTTTAAAACATGTTACTATGTTTCCTTATCTACTTTTACAAATATTAACTTAAAAAATGTCTTCAATTTTATACCAAAAAATATGTAAGAAATTATATGGACTTCAAAATGATGCTCAATATAATTCCCCAGTCTGATTCTTTAGTCTTATTGCGTAGTCTGGAAATATAACTCTGCCATAAAACTTCTAAAATAGTTCAAAAATGCTTCTCTCTCTGTCTAATTTCTTGGTCTGATGATCCAGTCTGAACTGATAACATGTTGAATAAAATATTACTTCTTCTTCTTTCTAGATATCTATGCCGAGAATTCTCAATATGGAAACTACTTCTCACTATAAATTCAGTGCTTCTCTCTCTTCATTCGCACATGAATAGTTATTAGATCAGTTAGAAAGTACAAAGTACTCTCAACCATTATAGGTACGCCAAAAATGGTTTAGGTGGGAATATTAAAACTTTTATACTTATACAAAATTTTCAAAACATAAAATTAATCTTAATTTCTACTTTATATTTGACTTATTTATCACTTATTATCTCTTATTGATTATTCTCAAATCTTCTTTAATCTTATCGCATCTTCATCTCGCTTCATAATTTCTAATCATTCTTTAGTCCGATTACAATTTCCATTCTGATTTCTTCATTATGGTGAAGAAATATGTACAACAATAGATTATTCATTACATTGATTCACACCAACTAATGATATAAAAAATAGATGATATCTCATTATGATTCTCAGTACTATCTAAAAACAAACTACACATTTTGATGTTCTCTTCCAACTGTTAGACATAAAACATTGAAACCATTATACAAAAAAACATTATTGCTACTTCATTAGACCTCAGTTTACTTTATTTTTTTCTATCAACATAGTCAGAACATCTAATGATGTTAGCACTCCTCGTAAACACTTTTAAAACTATTCAAATAGTTCTCATTTTATTCTTTTCTCAGACTAATGATTCAGTGTCTGATGAAATCCAGTGTCTGATGTCTTTTATCGGTGTCATCCTTCACCCGATGGATAACTCTCTATTTCATTATGATGGATCGGTGTCACCTCCAATTTGATGAGTTGGATACACATATTTTCCAATCACACTTAACCCATTTTATGAAAAAATATTAATTTCTCTTGACCCAATTAAAACAAAATAAATCAAACTGATGAAAATGGTTTACTACATTATTGATCTTCATCTAGTTGACCAGTCTTTATATTCCTTACATGAATTATTACCAACAAACTCCACTTTCTATTATTATTCATTTGTCCCAACCAATCCAAATAAAAATAATTCTGCCTCCGATTGATTGTTGGAACACCACGTTCAATGTACCAGTTCCAACAAAACCCTATTTTGTTTCCTAAATATGGTAAATAAATACATCTAGTATTAAACAAATTCTTTCTATAAATATTTGTATATTGTGGCTTATCAGTATAAATTAAAACCATAATCTTTATCTTATCACATTCTATAAAAAATTCACATTCTTCAAACAATTCTGCATCCATTGATCTCACATCGGTAAAATGAGATTGGAAAGAATTGACATCACAATATTACTTCTTCCACAAACTCATTCTTGTAATAATGAATTAATACTAATTTTGAGAACTTTTTAAGATCATAATATCATCATAAAACATATAATGTAAATTATTTTAACTTCCCATCCTTCCAACAACTTTTTTCTCTCTAACCAAACCTCAATATTATAGGCAATTCTTTTTCTCCCCCTTTCCTTCATATGTTTTCCATCAAAATTTTCTCAGACAAGTTATGATTTATGAGAACTTACCAAAAAACAAAGCATCATCATATTTCCATTAGATCCATTCATACTCTGATAAATTTCTTATTATAATTGAAAATTTCATTCTGGACACAAAGTGAGTCTGATGAACCTTTTATTCTAGAACACTTCTTCCCAATATGATGGACTTTATTAATCATTTTTTTCCAATATTATGATTATGATTGTGATTCTGATCACCAACTTTTACAAAGTGAGGTGATTTATTCTTTTTTGATAACAAAAGACAACACTTTCAACAAAAACTTATTCTAGAATCCAGAAACAACATCTTTCCAACTTGGTACCAATAGTTTGGGAATATAATTTACTAAATAATAAATGGCGGGAAGTGAATTAATTATTGGGATACTAAGTTAATTTTAAGGCCAATGATGTTGGTGGTAGCACGATGGTTTTTTATTCAATACAGATCAATTGATTTATGGGAAGGACCGTTGATGTTAGTGAGAGATAGGTGGTTAGGACTATTATGGTATTTATTATTATACTATAATGTCTGATATCTTTTTAGATAATTACATTGTGCTTCTAGGGATTTAGAGGCATCAAGAGGAACATTAAAGGTGGAATAGAGGTATAGGTTTTACTTTTTTCTATCTAAAGTCCATTCCACTAATTTTGGAAGCGTTATGGACAACGTTTTAAGGATTTCATCATGAATCATTGGTAATTTTTTGTAGACGGTTAAAATATGGTTTAATGCACCCATTTTTGTGGATTTTGGTAGTTTTGGGTGATTTTGGATCTAAAATTTCCATTTTGGATTTTTGGTGATCCTTTTTAAAGGGAATGATTTTTAGGGAGATATTTGTGAAGCCCTTGTATAAATAGGGGAGTTGTAACACCCATATTTTGTGGGAATGAAGGCATTGTGGCCTAAATAGATGGGTTTTGAGGAATTTTAGATTAATATTACACGGTTTCTAAATTCATCCTACATAAGGGTCATGTATTTAGATTTAATGATACATGGTGATCTCAACACACTGTAGTGATTGTTGTTTAGGTGAGTGCGATATATGGGGGTTTATGGTGGAATCCCTATGGGAAATGGGGAATGGTAAAAAAATTGTTTATTTTTGTTTGAGGTACCTTCACATCATAGTGCTGGTAAAAACCATTATAAAAATGATTTAAACAGTCACTAAGAAAAGGGGATCAACCATTTTGAAGACCTAGAGTTTCTGATTTGTCTTTGAAAGTGGCCACTACATCCATTTTGGAAGTCCCCACACCATGGTGGAGGCTCCTTGACTTTTCTCTATATGTAGGGGTTGATATTTCCTTTTGGAATATTTTATTCTATTCCCTCAAACCCTACCCAAACTTAAGCCTTCTTTGGTGCTTTATATTCATTTATCTTATGTATTAAAAACTCTTTATTCATTGGGATTGATCACTCTTAATCCAAGGTACCCTCTTCTACTATTTTCCCTATTTATCTTCCCTTATTTTTTTTATTTATTTAGAGTTTATATTAGTGAGTCTCATTTGGATTAGTTGGTGTTTTTATGAGGGTTTGATGTGGCTAGGCCATGAGGTGGTTCCTATAAATTTTAGAGGTGTTTGATCCTTGTATTTTTTTCATCCTTATGCATTCATTCTTTGTCCATGATGTTGTTTCTATGTTATTTCATTGATTTTGGTAGTTTTTTAAATCTATGATTTAAATTTATTAGTGTATTTTAGCATTCTTAAAATTTCTTAAATAACATAAGGTTGGAATGAGAATAATATTTTTAAATTTTGAATTTACATGTAAATTTTTCTTAGGATATGAATTATTTAATTTGATGGAATCAAGTGTTGATCATGATATGTATTGATTGTGAATAATAATTTTTTGTTCTTGTGATTTAATTCATTAGATAATGAGAATTATGATGATCCTTAATTAAAAAATTTAAGGATTACAAATTCTAGGTTCATAAAATCCCTAACTTATCTCAATTTTATAAGTTTTCTCTCAGTCAACTTCCTTTTCAGGATCATGATAGTGATTTACAACAAGATTTACCAATATATTTCTAGAATGTTGAGGCTAATATAGATGACATCTGGAAGAATAAGCTTTATAAGTTCCAACATCAAGGCTTGTAAAAGGTTAGAGGCTTTGTTTATAATTAGGTGACAAATGAATGGTTAAAAAAGGTGGAGATCAATTTTAGTTTGATATATGCCAAAGAGAACTATATTATATTTGTTTTTAGTATGTTATGAGTATCTACTTGTTAGTGGTGGGTTGTATTAATTTATGATTTCTAGTATTTAAAAGTTTCAGGGAATAATTTTTGTAATTTTTTCCAGGAAAAGTTTATTTCTTTGACTATGAAGGAAACACATCATTGGGAGATTATTTATCTTTAAAGGGGAGTTTTAGGGTGTTTGAGTTCAAAATTCAATTCAAGAACATCCTTTATTATTCTTTAAACCTCTTTCCAAATGAATACGCTAGAGTGAGAAATGTGGAGTTGGAGTTACATTAGGAGATCCAACAATTACAATAGTATCATTTGAGGTATCAATAACATAAGGTTTTGGCTAGTAGAAAGGATATGGGGTGGTTAGAGGATAACCCCATGATGCCCCTCATCATCTGGAATATAAGGAAGATCATGGTTTTGGAGGTGGTCAACATCAGATCTAGTAAGTTCATGGAGCAAGAAGTTGTCAGATGTATACGATGGAGTTATCAGTTACAGGTGAACCAGATAACATGGGATTTTCTATCTATTTATTTTATACCTTGTTTTATACTTTTTTCGATTTAGGAGATACACAGTTCTTTGTTACACTGACCTTATTCCATGCTCTAGGAATTGATGTGGTGAGAATTCCAGTGCCCTTTGTGTCAACAATGCTAGTTGGAGGCCGAGTTAGATTTTATGATGTATATAAGGATTGTGATATTATATGAGGATAATATAGATACTCAAGAGATTTATTATGTTTATGGATACAATCATATGCTATCGTACTCAATATAGACTAGTTGTATTCAATGTAGGTTATTTTTTCTTATGCTGGGAGTAGAGTTATATTCTTTGATATAGATGGTGAGAATGTATTATTTTTTGGTAAGTGGTAAAATTTAGTGGGTCAGTGTCATACTGAGCCTTAGTATTCATGAAAATAGATTTGATGTTTAATTCAAGAGAGGATCAACTAATGGTGTTTCTAATTCTTATATTGAAGATTCCAGGCACAATAGAAGTTCCTTTTGTGGGTTTTAAATTAAAATTTCTTTTAATTTAGAGTTTCTCAAAACCTGGGAGAGGATCTTTCACATTAAATTTATAATTAATTTATTTTTATCTGAAATAAATGATTACATTGGATTAGAATCCTTTATTTTATGATATTGTTAATATTCTAAAAACCCATTTAGATTCCTTTTTTTACACTATAAGGATTCAAATGTAGAATTCCTCTAGCGGCGATCCATACATGCTCCTTTTATCTTTGAGTAATGATAATTGATTTTGGGGTGTTATCTCAGAGAATCAAATGTCTTGTATTGATAATCTCGATTAGTCAAAAAACCTATAGGATTAAATTAATTCTTCCCATTATTGAGAGGAGGAGAGGAGAAATTTGAGAGATATAAAGATAGGTATATTATGCACAATCATTCTATATTATAAGTATTAAATTAAATCTGCACAATAGACATAGCCATATATTTATAGAGATATGGTTTAGGATAAAATATTATTTAATTTCATGTAGACCCTTAAATAATATAATAACATTTAATAAACCCCATTACAATATAATAATACTAATAATATTATTTTATAGCCTGTGCACTAACATGTCAAATAATAAATATTATTTTACTGGCTTTCAAATTAATATCTATCACCAGATCCGGTCTTGGTCCATTCTAAATCCTCAACATTTATTGAATACTTGAATACATATTTAATAAAATATTCTATTCATTAGTAGATATCTGCAATTGATAAAAAATGAATAAAATTATTCCTAGGTCTTAAGAATAATAATTATTCCATCAAATAAATTCAAATAGAATTTAATAGAGATCATCAAAAACACTTAGTGTGTGACCCTATAAGATTATTTCTCATTATCATTAGGTGGAATTGCCTAAAGTTCAAGATTAATTTCTAGAAATGGTTCAAGACACCCAAGAGAAAAAACTTAATGTCATAATGAAAAAAACCAAATATGAACGATCACAGTGTAATATAATCCATTTATATCAATATCTCATCAAAAATGAAACACATCAATTTCATAAAACTATGTGATCGACAAGTCTTTCTTAGACTATTTGAAATAAATTTTTTTACAGCATAACCATGAAATTTAATATGAATTTTATATTCCAATAAAATGGATAAGATATAATCTTCAATAAATATGGAAGGTAAAACCCCTTACTCAACTTATTCATTAATAACACATCACTCATGACGCACAAAAAATATCCAACTTCTCCATAAATGGTTATCATCATGGTTTAAAAAATACATCTAAGTGTGCAAGTTGTAACATTTATTAATAATAATATTAAAGTCTAAGGACCATTACAAACATTCACATATAGGAATATATGATGACACCAAAACATGTAGAATTCCACTTAGGAATTTGTTTTCATAATATCCCATCTTGAAGTTTACAAATTGAGAACTTTATGAGAATAAGTCTCATCATCTTATAAGTACTTTCACCTGACAGTCACATTCTATGTGTCACTTCATAGAATGTTATCTGACCATAGAACTCTATTTAATAATATCATCATAACACTTCAATGTTATCATCATTGTGGGGAACTTGAATGACCTTATCAATGTGATAGATACCCTAGTAAATTTTTACATTAAATTCATGTAGAAAAATGAACAATATATAACAATATGTTTTTATTAATATTCAATTTATACAATATACTTGTAATCAATGTACATACTGTTGGTCCTAGGACACCAACTCCAAAAAATCCCCACTTGGACTAGATCCAACTACCTATGAATTTTAGTCAACTAGACCTCACATGATAATCATGTTTCACAAAGTCAAGGATTTTGTAAAGGGGTCCACAATGTTTCCTTTCATGGATATATTTCTCACTGCAACCTCACCCCTATGGAAAAATACCTCAAGATATGATAATTATTAAATATGTTATTTGTCTATTGATGTGACCTTGGATCCTTTGTGAGAGCCACTTCTAAATTATTATCACAATAGAGTATGATAAGATATTTATTTCTAGGTACTACATCAATATCTTAAATGAAGTTTCATATACAAAATTCTTCATTAGATTTCTCAAAAGCCACAATATACTAAGACTATGTTGTACAATCTATAACCACAAACTTCTTTGAGTTATTCCAACTCACAACACCTCAATTAAAAGTGAATATGTGTCAAGTTTGTAATTTTATATCATCAAGATCTATTTGGAAACTATAATCTACATATCCTCTAATTACTAGTTCCTCATATCCACTATAGAACAGTAAAAAATCCTCAATACACCTTAAATACTTTAGTATTTAATTCTATCCAATATCAGTCACCTCAGACATCTTGATATCTTCCTACCACACTCAATACACGTGAAACATCTATCATTTTACATAGTATACCATACTTGACTGACTCAATCACCAATTCATATAGAATCCTTTCCTTTATTTATCTTTCCTCTTTTGTCTAAGTACACATTTTCCTAGAAATATGAATTCTCTGTGACATTAACAATAATACCATATTGGTTTATTCTATACTTAAACTCTTCAGTATCTTGTCAATATATATATATATATATTGACTTAGGTTGAGTGGGATATTTGATCTATCATGATGGATCTTGATCCCAATAATTTATTTCACTTCACCTAAGTACTTCTTAGAGAATAATTTATTCAACCATGCCATAACAAACTATAATACTAGTATTTTGATTTTCAATAAATAATATGTCATCAAAATATACTATTAATAAATTGACTTCATTCCAAATTAATAATTTATTAACATGTATCTCACATTCATTCTTTATGAAACCAAATTCTATAATAGATTTATCATAAATAATGTTCAATGACCAAGTTTCTTGATTTAATCCATAAATTTATTTGTATGATTTTAATATATTATTGGCATCCTTTAGAGTCACAAACCCTTTAGGTTGTGTCATATAGATATCTTACATAAGGTTCTCATTAAGGAAATCTATTTTGATATCCATTTTTCAAATCTCATAATCATGGAAATTTTCAAAGTTAAGTAAAATTCTGATGGATTTGATCATTAAAACAGGTGAAAAGGTTTCATTATAGTCAATACCTTGATTATGTTTAAACCATTTTGCAACCATTCATTATTTATAACTACTGACTTATCATTCCATGTCTAGTTTATTCTGGAATTCCCATTTATAACCAATGGGATTTACATCTACTAGAGTATCTACCAAAATCCAAACTTGATTTTGGTTAACAGAATCCATTTCAGAATTCATGGATTCATTCCACTTGAAACAAATTTATGACACTTCCTACTTTCTTGTAGGTTATAGGATCATTATTATGAACTGATAACGAGCCACCATCTTTAATGACTAGAAAACACACTATTTTAATTATCTAACCTCTCTTATACTCCTCCGCAGTACTTGTGTCTTTAGAACATCTTCTTCCAAGGGTTTTGTGGAATCTATTCATCTACCAGCTATTGTGTATATTGAGCCTATAGTTCATTGAAGTCTATCTTTTTTCAATTATAACTTTTTTATATATGAACCTTCTCAAGTAAAATGAGATTTCTATAAAACAATACCTACTTATTTTAAGGATATTATAGGTAGTATCCCTTTATTTCTTTAGGATATTATATAAAGATATACATTGTGACTTGGGCTAAAAGTTTGTTACCTAAAGAGGCCTTAAAAAACACTTCAAATCCCCACACATGTAGGTATGGAAACACAAGTTTCTTTCCATTACAAAATTGGTATGGAATACCATCTACCACTTTAGTTGGAATTCAGTTTAGTATGTATTTTTTTTTGTTTGTAATGCATATCCACAAAATGATAATAGAAGACTCACATGACTCATCATTAATCTCACAATGTCCAATAAGGTGAAATTCCTCATTTAAAATACACCATTCCATTAAGGTGTATAATGTAGAGTGAGTTGGGATAGAATCCCAAAATACCATAAATAATCAATGAATTGTTGATTTATATTTTCTCCACCATGGTCTGAGTGGAGTTTCTTAACATTATTACCAACTTGGTTCACAACTTAATTCTTGTAATCTTTAAATTTATCAAAAATAATATGACTTATACCTCATCAATTATACATACACATATCTACTAAAATCATCAGTAAAATTTATGAAGTAAGAGTACCCACCCCTTAAACAGGAAATGGTCCACACACATCGGTAAGAATTAATCCATGAATATATTTAGCCCTTTAGCCTTTTCCGCTAAATGGGAATTTGTTTATTATTCCTTGTAAACACATTTGATATACACCACGTGGGTTTAGTTCAAAAGAATATAAATATCCATATTTTTATAATTTAGTCAATCGTTTTTCATTTACATGACCTAGCTAGTGATGCCAAATTCATCTGTGTTATAAGTCATGTGAAGTAATTTCATTACCAATTTATATTAATTGTATTCTGTAATCCAACACATAAATACCATTATTTAAATGTTCCTTAACATAAAAAATTCCATATTTATAAAAGAAGTGACCTTTGTTCCAAAAAAGGAATATAAATTTATATTATCTAGTCTAGATACACAAATAATATTTTTGGTAATGGATGTAATGCAATAAAAACATTTAAAAAAAAGATCCTTCTAGTTGGAAACATGAGGTGGTAGCCATTGATAATTGAAACAAAAAATTCAGCTTCATTGGATTTTGGTAAATCAACCTCCGCTCACCCAATATTTCTGAATCTAATTGGTTATTTTATTTAAATACATATGTGAGCACTACAAGTAGCATCTAATGTCTAATTTGTAAGAATAGATAAATTGAACTCAATGACAAACACACCTTAAGCTTCCCATTGAATCTTCTTCTGGGTGTAATTTTTACCCAGTGGCCCTTCTTGACTCATTCAAAACAAACAACATCATGTTACCTTTCTTTCCCCTTGATCTTACTCTTTTTGTAAGGGTGTGAAGAGGATTAGGGCTTAGAGCTCTTCGCTTTCCCTTTCTATTTATTCACCCCAGGGATATAAGGATATTAACACTTTGTATCCTTAACTACTTTCAAATATGTGTAAGCAAATATGGTAGACAATTCTCAATGTTTTTCATATTAAAATTAACAATAAAACTAAAGAAGCTTTGAGGGAGTGATGTAAGAATGAGATTGGTTCCCAATTAATTGGGGAATTTAAACCCTAGAACCTATAGGTTCTCAATGTTTCCTTTTATCTTGACTAATTGAGGACTAGATGGAGCTCTTTCTATATGATTCCTCTATAAAAGATCCTTGGATATCTCAAACCATTCATATCTATCTCTCTCTTGATATAGGCCATAGAGATACTCAAGAATGTTATAAACATCAATGATTTCATGAGATTTCATGAGTTTACTAGAAATAGATAAAATCATCAAACATTGAACATAATCTGCATCATTCATATGTTTTTCATAGAGAAGGAAATCTTCATCACTTGCCTCTTTGGAAGGTAGATTATGCATTGTGGATTCTAGCATGTAAGATTTTTGTTTATGGCACATCCCAACCTAAAGGCATCTAAACCACTTATGGAAGTTACTTCCATTGAGGAGATGTTCATTATCTAACATATATCATAGGTATAATATGGATGATGAAATTTCCATTTTTCTACAATTATAAAAGAGAATATTATTAGAGATTTTCTTGATTATAAATTATATGAGAAATAATAAAACTAATGTTTTTAAATCTCCTGCTATTTTACCAATCCCCAATACCCAATAACATTGAAATTATAATGTCTAGTATCTTGGAAATTATAGTGTAAAGGATCCATACTATCCTTATTTATGATAAAAAATCTTTCTATAAAATCCATAAGAATGAATTTAGGTAGGCGTTCTTACCAACTGTGAGCTTACAGCTCCATGATCAATTGAGTGGAATCCCCAATCTAAAATTATTACTTGTATTTACTAAACACTTACCTTAAAAATTTATATTGAACATACTTTGGCTATTAAATTCAACACAAGTATGATTAAGTCAACCCAAAACTCTAATGAGTCCTGCCCGATAAAAGAAATTGTATGATCTTTGGCCATGAAAACACTCAGTTCTATGGATGAATTCATAATCAAGTAATAGAAGGCTTAGTTTGACTTAATATTAGGTTGATGGATTTCAATTTATTATGCTTAAATTTTAAATTTTTTTAACATTTTAAAAACTTTTTAATATTATGTTGATTTTACTTAATTAATTAACCATATTGGATAAAACATTTACACATTATATACTTATTGAAATTCCATTTTTTAAATTAATTCATTTTTTGGGATAGTGGTCTTACCTCCATAAAATAAATAATTCATATAAAATAATGAAATAAATAATAAATGACTTGATCACGAGATTATCTAACAATTGATTTATTGATAAGATAATTAATCAACCTTTTACCTAGGGGAAAACTCCTTGTTTTGATCTTAGTATGAGTGACAACATTCCACCTGTACACCTATGTATCACTCGGGATGACATCATAATGGTTAATTCTTTCACTTCCTTCAAATGTCTTGGGATACTGCATTAATTACATGGATTTATAACTCACATGAAGGTGAGGGGAACCAAAGTCTTAGTTCATGGGCATTACATAAATAACTGTGGATATGTAGGACCTACATAATAATGGAGGTAGGGATGACACATAGGTAATAAAATTTAATTTTATATTAAATAATTTCAAACCCATGAAATAAATTAAATTATAAAATCCAACATATACACAGGTCTTGGTCAAGATCATGAAAAACCATGCATGCAATGTATACACAAAATTAAATAAGTCAACATTTATTTATATTCATTCTTTATTATTAAGATAAATGTTATTTCACTAATTAAATAATTAATTAATTCAATTTCATATTAATTACCATATGAATTAATTTGGAGAAACCCATCAATAATAGAATTCATGAAAAATAAAAATAAGAACCAATAATCAGATATTTATTATAATAAATTAATTGATAATTTAAAATTATTTAAAACCATTATTAAATTGAAAAAGAAAAATATTTCTAATTAATAAAATAATGTTTTAATTCCGTAATTATCAATTTAATAAAATTTAATTATGTCCTTATTTGGGTGACTACATAGTGCGTACTTAGGAGTTACACACCATGTATATTGGTTGTTGTGTACCTGAGTTACATGCACGGTGCTTCAACATGTTAATTGGTTAGAGTATACGGTGTGTACTACAAACTACACAATGTGTGTTCCACTTTTTGGGTTTCTAGGATAGACGCCTAGGTATTCGGCATGTATCTTGATATATTACATGACATATATGATCTAGATGCACGTCTTGTGATCTTTATGCCATGTGTCTCTATGACCCACATAAGGACTTAGCATGTTCATTAGACATAGTAATACATGATGGGTAAAACCTAGCTACACACTGTGTATATCAGATGTCGTGTGTGTTCTTTACTCACCGAATAAATCAGTGCATTGTTAAAATGCATAAATTAATGAGTTACATTTCGTTCACTCTAGTTACATGTCAAGTACTCCATCAATGCAATAGGCTATCAATCTCATGTAGTTTTGGCCAGGTATAATGACTACATAGAATGCGCGAATTTTGCTGCTAACCCATGTAAACTAAAAGGTGTGTACTATAGCTACCTGACATGTAATCTAACATGCCATATTCTTGGTTGACCTGGTCTACATGAGGTGTGAAATAAATTAATTTTATGTAATTTCTAGTTGGCGTGTCATGTATCCCATGACACGTGCAGACACAGTGCACTTGGGTACATGATGTGTACTCTGGTTACACGCCATGTAGACCCATGTTATCAATCCAGAAACCTTGACACTTTGTGTTGGAATCTCTAGAAATTATTCATCTATTCATAGTCCTTTAATAAAATAAAACACGAAATCATGATGATTAATATGTCAAAAACATGTTAATTCAAAAAAGAAAAAAAGAACGAATAATATGAAGTGAAAGACTCAACCATGATTGCATGTATAGATCAAAAAAAATAATTATTTATAAATATAAAACATGACCACTCTGATACCACTTGAAGGTTACGAGCATAGTAGAAGAACCTTTGGTGGGTGTTAAATTAAAATTTATATTAATTTTAAGTTTCCTGGAACTCAGGAGAGGTTATTTCACGTTTAATTTATAAATATTTTTTTTAGATATAAAAGAAATAATTACCTTGTCTTAGGATCATTTATTCAATGAAATTATTGATTTTCCAAAAACCAATTCATATTATCTCTGTTGTGTTATTGGGATTCAAGTATAGAATTTCTCTAGCGATGATCCACACATGATCCTGTGATCTTCAAGAAACACCAATTTATTATTGGGTGCTAGTGTAGAAAATCAAATGACTTGCTTTGTTTATCTTGATCACTCTAAAAACCTTCAGGCTTGAAGGAATTATGCCCATTCATGAAAGGAATAGAGAAGTAATTCAAGATTTAGAGAAGTCCATTTTGTGAAATGATTCTCTATTCTCAATATTCTATTAACCCTACACAACAGACATAACCATCTTTTTATTGAGTTAGATTTTATGTTAAAATATTATTTACTTGTGTGAAAACCCTTAATAATCTTTAATAAACCCCATTAAATAATAATAATAATATTTTATGGTGTATTTACTAACTTGTGAAATAATAAATATTATTTTATCATCTTGTAAATTAATAATTATCACTGAACGTGGTCTTAGTTCATTTAAAATCCTAAACATTTATTGAATACCTGAATAAATATTTAATAAAATATTTCATTTATCAATAAATATATATGATCTATAAAACATGAATAAAATTATTTCTCAGTTTTGATAATAATATTTATACCATTAATTAAATTTTAATAGAATATAATCGAGATCAATGAAAACACTTAGTAGAATTAGAACCTTAAATATAGAAAAAGATGTCTTCCCCCACTCCAAAGAACGCACGTCACAAGAATCCTCCTTTTAAAATTTTTTCAACTATTATGCCGTTGGATGGTGGTCTCTACAAGGTGGTGGATGCATCTCTGGTGGTCTTTTACCCTAGTCCCTCGGTGGCTGCCTCCCGGTGTCAGGTAGGTTTCGAAGCTTCTAAGCCACCTTTTCCATCCACAAAGCCAAGAGTATCCTTCAAGGATTCTCTTTGCAGCTTATCCCAATTCTCCCATCCAAACCTTTTCCCATAGGTGCTGCTAGATTCTCCAGTCGTGGTGAAGGGAAATTCATGTATGACCCTGGAAATCCCCTTCTCAGCATTTTCCAAATCTTTGAAGCAACTAAAAATGGACCCCCATTTCTAGATTTGGTGACGAGCGGCCTCCGCTTCCATTTTTTCAAATATTTGTGGATTATTGGGGGCTCGCGTCTCTGGATCGTATCTCCTCTCTAAACTGAAGGCCCTTTTGTGCGGTTCTGGAGTTAGAGCCATACTTTGTTCTTGCTTAGTGTAAGTCTCCCAGAGCGATGGGCTGTTGGAGGTTTACCCTCTCTAGGTGGTCACTGGAGATTCATCCGGGGTGGGACTCTCCTATGGCAGATGTTTGGATCAACCTCCTAGGGATCCGTCTCCCTTTCATGAATGAGTCTTTTCTACAAGCTATCATAAATTCATTGGGGCATTTCCTTTGTGTGGAATAACATTACTTGCACCTGAAGGAATCTTTTGTATCTAGGATTTGTGTGGAACTGGACACTACCTCCCTCTTCCAGATTAGATTTTCCTCTATTTCTAGGATTCATTCGACAAGAGATAGCCCCTCATATTTCCATTGGTTCTCAAGTTTTTCACTTTTTTTCATCTTCAAGGCCACTCTCTGCCGATTTGTAGGAATTCATGGTAGTGTGCTTCATATGTTCGTCCTAAGGTGTTTCCTAGAATTATTGTAGATTATACTCTTCCTAACCGCACCCCCTTAGCCCAAGACTAGGAATCGTCATCTCAAAAAAAACCTTTGGTGGATCCTGGGTCCTTCCCTTGTCCATGAGGCATCAGACTGGTCAGTAGTAGTCCTGATAATCTGTTCGGTCCTGGAGATGCAAGCATGGCCTTGGTGCATTTCAATTCCCCGAGTTCCTTGCCTTTTTCTGCGGGGGCACATCTCCTCAATGTCACCTCTACCTGTGCATCGAAAGGAAAGGCAGTGGTTGATTGTTCCTCAGTGAGTTTCTCTTCTTTCTGTGACTCAAGGCCCTTTGGTATGAAGGCTTTTTCACACATCGTTCCAGCCAGTGGTTTTTCTCATGGATGGGAGCTGTTCAGCTTCCCACATTTTTCTGTGGGGCTCCCCTCTTTGGACCCTTTGAAGAATCTCTCCCTCCCTTTTTTGGGAGAGGGTGAGTGCTCACCATTAGTGGATATAAAACCAATACCTCCCCAAACGTCCTTTTCCCTCCATATCTAATTAAGATGGTATCTCCTCTCAGGGTTTTTGGACTCCTCCTCCAGCAAAATCAACTCCTACAATACAATCTTCTCCTCAACACATTACATATATCACTAGATATCTATCTAAATTCAAACCACAATGATCATCTTATCAGAATCCTAGGGTTATGTAGCTTGGGCCCAAATCTAGGTGGCTCCACCTTTAATGTATCCATTCCTCATTTGGAATGCTCAAGGCCTGGGTTCCCGGGTTGAAACAGACTTCATCTCAAATGAGGTAAAGAACAAAAAGATCTCTCTCATGGAAGTTTTCGATACCAAACAAAAATATTCTAATATTAGTGATTTCACCCATATAATAAAGATGAGTTCCTTCTTGCATGAAAACCCTCATAATCATCAAATATGGATTTTTTGGAGAGTAGATATTTCAGTTGAATTAATCTAGGCTTTAGAGAAATGCATCTCAATAAATATCATGATTGATAACTATATCCTTTTCTTATCCTTTGATTACGGAAGCTGTGATGCACAGGTTAGAGAATCCTTATGGTCTGATCTTGAGGCATTCTACCCAGAGAATTACCCGTGGATTTTCGGAGGTGATTTTTGTTGAGCAATTGTTGTTTTAAAAAATACTCTATTTTATTAGGGGGAGATTGTAGAGAACAATAATCTATATTTTTATGAAGATTTAGATGCAAACAAATAACCTTTTTTATTATCATAATTATTTTATATTAAGTGTATTTTACAAAATTAATATTATTATTTTCTCTATTTTGGAATAATATTAAAGCGTTTAATCCACATGGAATATTTGAAAAAATGTTCAGAAATCGTTTTAGCATATTAGCATGCTCTGGAAACACTGTTCATTCTCTACGTGTTCAGAAATCACTTTAGCGTGTTCTGGAAATACTGTTCATACCCTATGTTGAGTAGCGTAGCGTAAGGATGAAATATATCATTTAATTTATAGGATATCAGAAAATTATGATTAAAAAACCATACATTATCATCAAAATTATGGTTAAACAACCATACATTATCAACAAAAGTATGGAAGAATAACCATACATTTGGAAGGAACCTTACATTCGAGATATTAGAAAGTATGAAAGAATAAACATACGTTAATATGGAACATTATGTTTGTTTCTCAAAATTATAGTTCATCAACTTTACTTTTCTAAACAACCTTATGTTGTATCAAATAGTATATATCATGTACCTTACGTTTAGAAGCTGATAAAGGTATAGATTATATACCTTACATTTGAGAGTTGAAGTGAAAAGTGTGGATGATCAACCATAATTTTGAAGAATGGATGATCAACCTTATGTTTTGAACCTTATGTTTAGAGAATATTTGCTATGCAGTTCAACCCTATGTTTGGCGTCGAAGATTTAAAATACGACTTTATCAAGAAATGGTCTTTATGCGGATTATCATGATAATTTCAAGCTAGATTAAAAGCCCATTTTTAAATCACATCTTTGACTGATTGAAAGCCCTTTATTTTTGATTCAGAGGATTTATTTAAGAGGAGCTTTTCATGGTGAATATTCAGGGGAGTTACAACTTCTTTGTTATTCCAACCCTTGAATATTGCGATTCTAAAGGCGACATGTGTGGATATAAATTTCAAAGAAAAACATTCTTTCTTTATTATATAAATATGTGATATTTTTTATTACATAAAAAAGAGGCGAATCATCGAAAATAAGATTAGAATAACAAGCTATCGAGTTTTTCACTATTACAATTTACATAGATATACGAGTCACACAGATATGCTGCTACCAAGATCTATCAAAATCAGTTTTTCTAAATAAGAATAAGAAACACGTTGAAGATTCACTGATTATACATCAATTATCTATTGTGAATCTACTATTGTTGAAGTTTCAAAATTCATTTCATGATCGGATACAACCAGATCGTCTCAGAACTAATTCTACCTAAAGATCATTTTTTCTGAAGACAATGATCCATCGACTGTCAGTTGCGTGCTGTTGCAACTTTGAAGAACAACTGGAATGTATTTTCAGACAAATAATCTTTATGTTTTGAGTAGTCATATTCTTGTACTAAGCTAAATATTTGGTTCTGTGTATCAACTAGAAGGATCTGTTTTATTCATAAATTGTAAAGGTGTCAACTTCCTGCACTTATTTGTGGACGGTCTGTTGATAAGAGGACAAGATAGTGAAAATCACAAAGCATGTGGAGTAGAGAATTGGTGGAGTGGACTAGGGGCCTTCTGTTCCCCGAACCACTATACATCCTTGAATTCTTTAATAGTTTATTTTATGCTGTATAAACAACCTGATAAAGATAAAAGGGTAGACTCGGCCATCTTCATGATTTTTAAAGAATTTGTAAAAGGCACAATTCACCCCCCCCTTTTGAGCATATTTGGTATAACCTGATCCAAAAATTGGTATCAGAGGAGGAGATTTTTTCAAATCTATAACAAGCTGAAAGTTTTTGGATTATACAAAGCACAAGGGATGATACACGAGAGAGTATGTCAATGGTTCGATCTCCATACTTCAACGGTGAAAATTATGGAAGATGGAAATCAAGGATGATCATTTACTTAAAGAACCTTGGATACAGAGTCTACTAGAAAATTATAACACCCTATGTGATTATAGAGAAACCTGAAACACTGAGTTCTGATATAGAAGTAGAGTATAAAATATACTCGAAAGATATGAATGCTATCATCTATGGTCTTGGACCAAGTGAATTTAATAGAGTATCTCAGTGCCTGACGACTTATGAAATATGGAAGATGATTACAGTTTCCTATGAAGGAACTGACAATGTTAAAAAAATGAGTTATGCCACTACTAAATTGAAATTAGAAACATTTAGAATGTTTAAAGGTGAAATCTTCACCCAGATGAATGGAAGGCTTACAAAAATTATTAATAATATCACTGCCTTTGGTGAGCCTATTAAACAAGTAGACTAGGTCCTAAAAGTTTTAAGATTATTACCACCTAAGTGTAATGGAATTTTGGATACTATTAGGAAATCCTCACCAGTAAAAGATCTTAAAATGAGAGGGTTAATTGGAATTCTTATGATGTATGAAGATGAGATGGAATATGAAGCAAATTTTCATAAAGTTTTAATCAAACGAGAAAATAATGATTTGAAGGTAACATCTCAAAAGAAAAGTAGAAAAAATGAACAATGAAATCAAAGTGAAATCGGGGAGAATTGATTCATCAAATTCAGATGTGGAACTGGCTCAGCTAGACAAAACATTTAGTAAATTATACAGAAAGAAGAAGGGATTCAAAAAATCCTTCAAAAAGGATGAAAAGGAACCAAGGGAAGTCAGATGCTATGAATGAAAAAGGAGGGGTCAAATAAGACCCGAATGTTCTCAATTAAAAAGAGAAAAGAAAAAGAAAATTTTCAAAAACAAAAACGATTATGAGAAGAAATACAAAAGAGTAATGAAAGTTACTTTGAGTTTTTCTGAAGACTCCATCAGCTCATCAAAGTCAAACTCAGAAAAGAAATAATTAAATCTCAAAGAAAATATGTGATTTATGGTAGAAGTTGATGAGGTACAATCCTATTACTCATATGATTTGGATTCTATTTTTAACTGTTCAAATGATAAACTTGCAGCCTATTGCAGTATACTAGAAGAGAAATATGATTCCTTATTTAAGAAACATAAACCTTTGAAAAAATATTCACACTGCTATTTTAGGAGAAATATACACTCTTATAAAACAACATCAAGAGTTAATTTAAAAATATAATGAATTAAACAAAAACTATACATATAATGAAACTAAAATAAAAGCACTGAAAATAGAAGTAGAAACATAAAAAAGTGAAGCTCTTATTTTTATAGAAGTGGAAAATATACTAAATAAAACTCTTGGAATGAATGTGATTAAAAATGAAAGATATGGAATAGGCAGTAAAGGTGAGAAACCCAAACTGTATAAGAACTATTTTGTTTCAAGTACAAAAGGGAAAATTTTCAACTACTGTGGAATAAAAGGTCATATATCTAAAAACTGCTACTTAAGGCAACCTCAAATAAGTGGGATTAAGAAAGAATTTGTTACAATCAATTTATATGATTCTATTTATTATTGAAAAACAAAGAAAGTCTAGATTCTTAGGTCTTTAATGGCTAACACTGCTGGACCCAACAGAATATGGGTACCAAAACAAACCTTTGTTTAAATGCCTTTACATGAAGCAGATCATAGAAGAAAAAAAGCTATATGGTATATGGATAATAGATGCTCTAGGAATATGAGTGGAAACTTATCAAATTTCAGAACTCTAACTCAAAAGAATGGCGGTCTTTTCACATTTGGTGACAATGCCAAAGGTAAGATAATTGGAATTGGAACTGTCGGAGAACCAGAAGCAGTCTCAATAAATAAATTACTCTATGTACAATTATTGACACACAATATTATAAGTATCTATCAACTATGTGATGATGGATATTTTTTTTATTTTTCTAACAATCTATGTTCTATTTTGAAAGATAAATTTCTTAAATTTAGAGCAGCTAGAACTGATAATGTTTATACCCTGGACTTAAATTCCTTGTGTAAACAAAAAATAAACCACTTAACTGATAATATAAATGAATCTTGGATCTGGCATAGAAGACTTAGACATTGAAAAATATATGCTTTACATAAGTTATCTAAGAAATAGCTGGATTCTGATATGCCTAGTCTCAAATTTGAAAGTGATATATTTTGTGATACATGTCAACTTGAAAAATAGTACAAATCAACCTTCAAATATGTTAACAAAATTGATACATATAAACCTTTAGAACTTAACCATATGGATTTTTTTGGACCTTCATGAATAGAAATCTTGGATGGTAAATTATATATGTATATTTTAGTTGATGACTATTCTAGATTTACTTTGATTTATTTTCTAAAATATAAATCTGAAGCTTTTACTATATTTGAATGTTTTTGAAAAGCTATCCAAAATGAAAAAGGTTTTAAAATAATTACATTAAGAAGTGATTATAGTGGAGAATTTGAGAATCTAGAATTTAATTCCTTTTTCTCAAATATGGGTATTAAAAACACCTTCTCTACACCAAGAACACCTCAAAAAATGGAATTGTTGAATGAAGAAATAAGAATATTCAAGAAATGTCTAGGACTATGCTAAATGAATAAAATTTTCCTACCTATTTCTAGGAAGAAGCTGTAAGTACATTCTACTATATAATGAATACAATTTTAATCAGACCAATTTTTAAAAAGACACCCTATGAACTCTGGAATAATAGAAAACCTAAAGTAAATTACTTTAATATTTTTGGATGCAAGGTTTACACCTTAAACACCAAGGAAAATCTTGGTAAATTCAATCCCAAATCTAATGAAGGCATTTTATTAGGATATTCAGATACTTCCAAAGCTTATAGTGTTTTTAATAAAAATTCAAGGATTGTTAAAGAATCAGTTCATGTGATATTTGATGAATCTTATCCGTTTGAGAAAAGGAAAGACCAAATTGATGAATCTAACTCTAATGATAACATGAGACTTGAGATCTTAAAAGATGTATTATAAAATGATTTAAATGAAATTTAGTCTAGTTCAGAAGAACATGACATTGACGATCCTAACGGTGTACTACCTAGACAGTCTAGAACCCAAAAGAATCACCCTTTAAAAACTGTTATAGGAGACCTAGACACTGGAATAAAAACTAGAAGAAATATAGGAATTTTTTTTTAATTCTCTGCCTTTATATCCCAATTAGAACTTAAGACATTAGAATAAGCCTTAGTTGATGAAATTTGGATGATAACAATTCCAGAAGAACTAAACCAGTTCAAAAGAAATGATGTTTGGAAATTAGTTGAAATACCATAGAGCTATCTAGTTATAGGAACTAAATGGGTCTTTAGAAATAAACAAGATAATCAAGGAATAATAACTACATATAAAGAAATAATAGTAGCTAAAGGATATAATCAGGAAGAAGGTATAGATTATGATGATACCTTTGCACCTATATCTAGAATAGAAGCCATTAGAATCATTTTAGCCTATGCATCTCATATGAACTTTAAATTATTTAAGATGAATGTTAAGTCTTCCTTTTTAAATGGTTATTTATTGGAGTAAGTTTATGTTGATCAATCTCTTGGTTTTGAAAATTCACAAAAACTAGATTCTGTTTTGAAACATACTAAAGCTCTTTACGGCCTTAAACAAGCACCTAGCGCTTGGTATGAACGATTATGTTCTTTTCTTTTGAAAAATGATTTTACTTTTGGTATGGAAGATCCAACATTGTTTAAGAAAAATGTTCACTCTAATATTTTATTGGTTCAAATTTATGTTGATGATGTAATTTGTGGTTCAAAAAAAAACTTTGTCATGTGTTTTCAAATTTAAAGAAAAAATATTTTGAAATGAGTATGATGGGGGAAATAAATTTCTTGTTAGGAATTCAAATTTATCAAAAGGATTTTGGAAATTTTTTACATCAAATCAAATATATTACTGATTTACTAAAGAAAATTGGTCCTGAAAACAGTAAAACATATACAACTCCTACTTGTACTAATATAAAACTTGATTTGGATGAAACTGGAAAATCAGTTGACAACAAGTTATATAGAGGTATGATTAAGAGTTTATTATATCATACTATTAGCAGGCCATATATAATGTACTTAGTTTGTATTTGTGAAATATTTTAACCTAATCCTAAAGAATCTCACTTAAGTGCTGTTAAAATAATCTTTTTATATCTAAAAGGAACCGTTTTTCAATCACTCCTCTATCCAAAAACTTCTAATTTTAATTTAATTTTATATTCGGATGCTGACTTTGGAATCTGTAGATTAGATAGAAAATGCTCCTCAGGGACTTGTCACTTTTTAGGATAATCTTTAGTGTCATGGTCTAGTAAGAAACAACACTAAGTTTCCCTATCAATAGCCAAGGAGGAATATGCATCTGCAGGCAATTTTTGTGCACAAGTTTTGTGGATGAAAAACAATATTATGGACTTTGAACTAAATATTACAAACACAACGATTTTTTGTGATAATACAAGTTCTATAAATATTTCAAAAAACCCAATTAATCATTCTAGAACTAAGAATTTTGATATCAAACAACATTATCTTAGAGACCATGTTCTTAAAAAGGATATATTTTTAGAATTTGTAAATAATGAAATTCAATTAGATAATATTTTTACTAAACCACTTCCCACTACAAGGTTTGATTTTATTAAGGGGGAGTTAGATTTATTTATTTTTAAATGAAATTTTAATTTTAATTTTTCTTATTTATTTTTTTTAAATTTAATTACTTTTTTTAGAATAATTTAAAATTTTGTCTGTACTGCTTTAAATTTTTTGCTGTATACATTTTTACTTTTAAATAATGTAATAATTTCTATATATGTAATGACACAAGAATCAAGGATTCCAGAAAGCATTTCAAATTTAAAACCCATTCATTTCTTCCAAAAAATTTCGAGATTGAAAAACCTTACCACTCTTCTCTACCCAAAATTGAACCTTCAAAACCCTAGATCTTCAAACCTTCAAAAATATGTGACAGAAATGGAAAAGACAAAGAGAATCAAGAAAGGAGAAACCAGCAATTCCAAGCATCAGCACATGGAAGGAAGAAATATTCTACAGGGAAAAGTAATCGACTTGGAATGACTGTATCAAATTAATCTAAGGTTGAGGCAAGTCCTCACATTTCAAAATCATGAGAAAACTTTCAGTGGAAAAAATACAGAGTTTCCATATGAGGGAGTGCTTCATCACTTTTTTATATCTGTTCAGTTTAGTCTTGGAGATATATAGGACACTATATTTGTGAAAATTGAAGATTGGGATTTTTCAATTTTATTTTTGAAAATAGCTAGAATCTTAAACTTCCCTCATGAGGGAGTTTACCATTTCAACTTAAAGAATATTGAAGATGATGAACACATGTTAGATAAAATTATGTCATTTTTATTTGGTTCTATAAGTAAAATAAAAATGTTAGTGAAGGATCTAGAACCTGATCAAAATATTCTTGTAAATTTTGTGCAATCAGGGATTGCACCTAGGATGTTAGATATGGAGAATATTTTGTTTCCAGACATGTACATAATGTTTTTTCTTATGAGTGAAATCAAGTTGAATTTTCAGAGATATATGGTAAGATATCTCAACTACTGATGTCAACTAGAGGCTACAATGATCTTTTATCCCTATGGAATGTTTATTTTAAAATTACTATTTAACTCTGATATGGTGAGATTAATATATGCCAGTGTAAGATGCCATCACAAATTTTTTTTCAATGCTGGAACTCTAAGGAAGATTGGATTCTTCTGGAGTACTATGAAAGGAAAGCTTATGCCTATTGGAGCCAAGTAAGACCAGGACTCAGCTCAGGGGGAGAAACCTACTAAATATAAGGAAGTAATGGTAGAATCTAGAGAAAGTGGAACATCAAGATGTTTAATATTTGAAGTAGTCGATCCACCTGCTGATGAGGGAAGTCAAGAGGGACTATAGAGTAAAAGGCATCAAGTGGCTCAAACTGGTGAGAAGCCTTTTCAAGCAAATGTTGATCCAACTAAACCTCTTCTGAGCTACATATTTATTAGAGAATCTACAGTATAGAAAATTGAACAACCAACAGTTTCTCAGATTGAGGTGGCTCCTCAAGTGGAAAAAAAAATTGTGCCTCAAACTGTTGAAAATCCTGGAGAAGTTGAAGTGGCTAGACCTGAATATGATCAAACTATACGACCTACTGAGATTGTGCAAGAGGAATTAGCTCAAGAGGAACCTAGATTAGAGGATCCAGTCTTGGAGGAAATCAATAAAGAAGATGATCAGGAGGAGTAAGAACCTGTTAATATGAATCAAGAAGAGTACCTTTCTGAAATTCACAATGAAATTATTAATGAGGATTTTTCTGTGGATGAGTCAGGGAAGGACTCGAAGGAAGAATCACTAGAGAATATAGTACAACGAGAGGATGAAGAAAAATTAGATGCAGAATCCCTACCTTTAGTTATGTTAAATCTAGTTGAAGCTTATACTGAGAATCAAGCAAAAGGTGCCTCTTATTCTATGAATGCAGAAGTTGAGGAGATGTATAGAAAGTTAACTAGAGTTGAATAAGAAAATGATACTTTGAGAAGCTCATTGGAAACAGAAAATCATATATTTACAAAATTGAAAGCCACTTCTGCTTCAAAACAAGAAGTTGAAGTTTTTAATAAGGATATGTTGGATGAAGTTGCAAATTTGAAATCTGATATGGTAATGAAGTCAGATTTGGAAGATGTTAAGATTTTCATGGAGAAACAATTCACAACTATCAGGAACAATCAAGAAGGTTCCTCAAGTACTTCTCCTGATATGATAAAGGGATTTCAGGCCATTACAATAATAATGAGAAATATGAATGATAGATTTCAGGACCTTTAGTGAAACAGTGCTCCATTTTCTCTCTTGTTGGACAACCAAAATCATCTTTTTGGCCAGTTAACTTCAATTGAACCTAGAATAAGAACTTTTTTGAATAAGTTCACATATAAGTTAACCATTTTTATAGAAAATTAAGAAATGATACATGAGTTTTTAGAGTCAATTTGATTGAGAATATTCATCTGACTCAAGAACGAAGAGATATCATTATCCAGTTGGGAGATGAATTAATGACGAGGCTGAGGAATCAGTTAGTAGAAATCAAGGAAGTAATCCGGAGAAGATGAAACCATTTTCAAATCTTTGTTGATCCAAACATTGATTACCATTTTCATTACTGTACTTGTACTTATATTTTCAATAAAATATATTTGCGTCCCATATTTATGTGTTATTAGATTGTTTTACTGTAATGTCTATGTTATAATTCCATTAATCCAGCTTCACATTTTGATAAATAGTTTATTATAACATTTACTTAAGTTCAGTTCTATGTTAAAAAGTGCTATATTATTTATTCTATCATTCTTTTTGATATCACAAAAGGGGGAGAAATTTGGATAAACAAAACATTTTATTTTTAAAATATTATTTTTCGCTTTTGAGTATTTTACTAAGGGAGAGAAAATACATTTGTTTTTCTTTATTTCTTTAAAAAAGATAAATATAGATAAATATGAAAGGATAAAATTTTGGATAAACACAAAATTTTATTTTCTTTATTTATAAAAGAGGAGATGTTATTTTACTTTATAAAGGTGGAGAAAATGTAAAATTTTAAATGTTTGTTTATATATATATGTAGCTAAGGGTAACACAATGTTTCTTCTTGTTGAAATAATTTTTTTAAAGTTAAATATTGTTTTTATATTTGAAAAATTATAAACTATTAGAAATTAATTTTGTAAGATAATTTCATTGGTTATTTCATGGGTTTTGTGGTCAAAAAAGGGGGGAGATTATTGAGCAAGTGTTGTTGTCAACAATACTCTATTTTATTAGGGGTAGATTCTCGAGAACAATACTCTATCCTTTTATGATGATTTTGATGCTCAAAAATACCCTTGTTTTTTTCTAATGATTTTATCTTAAGTGTATTTTAGAAAATTAATATTCTTTATTTATTTATTTTGGAAGTGTTTAATCCAAGTGGAATATTTGAAAAAGTGTTCAGAAATTTTTTTAGTGTATTAGCGTGTTCTGGAAATACTGTTCCTACTCTATTTTTTCGGAAATCACTTTAGCGTGTTCTAGAAACACTATTCAAACCATACGTTGAGGAGCGTAGCGTAAGGATGGAATCTGTCTTTCACTTTATGGGATATCAGAATAGTATGGTTAAAAAACCATATGTTATCGACAAAAGTATGGTTAAGCAACCATACATTATCAACAAAAGTATGGAAGAAGAACCCTATGTTTGGAAGGAACCTTACGTTCAGAATATCAGAAAACCATGAAAGAAGAACACTACGTTAGTATGGAATGTTATGTTTGTTTCTTGAAAGTATGGTCTATCAACCTTACTTTTGTAAATAACCTTACGTTGTATCAAAAATTATGGATCATGTACCTTACGTTTAAAAGATGATAAAATTATGGATTATATACCATATGTTTGAGAGTTTAAGAGAAAATTATGGATGGTAAAACTTACTTTTTAATAATAGATGATCAACCTTACCTTTTGAACCTTACATTTAGAGAATTTATGCTATGAAATTCAAACCTACATTTGGCGTTAGAGATTTAAAATACGACTTTATCGAACAACAGTTTTTATGCGGATTATCAGGATAATTTCAATCCAAATTAAGAGCCCATTTTTAAAGAAAATATTTGATGGAATTAAAGACATTTATTTGTGATTCAATGGAAATATTTAAGAAGATATTTTCATGGAGAATATTCAGGGGAGTTACGACTGCTCTGTTATTCCAACATTTGAATATTGAGATTCTAAAGGAAACATGCGTGGATATAAATTTCAGAGAAAAACATTCTTTCTTTATTATATATATTTGTGATATTTTGTATTACATAAAATAAGTGGTGAATCATCGAAAAAAAGATCAGAATAACAAGCTCTTGAGTTTTTCACTGCTACATTTTATAGAGTTATACGAGTCACACAGATTTGTTGCTACCAATATCTATCAAACTCTGTTTTTCTGAAGAAGAAGAAACACGTAGAATATTCACCGATTTTACATAAATTATATATTGTGAATCTACTATTGTAGAAGTTTCTAAATTCATTTCAAGATCTAATGAAACTGGATTGGATCAGAACTACTTCTACCTAAAGAACATTCTTTCTGAAGACGACGATCCATCAACTGTCAGTTGCGTGCTGTTGCAACTGTAAATAACAACTGGAAAGTATTTTCAGAAAAATACTCTTTGTATTTTGAGTAATAGGATTCTCGTACTAAGATGTGTATTCAGTTTTGTGTATGAAGTAGAAGGATCGGTTTTAGCCTTAACTTGTAAAAGTGTCAACTGCCTGCACTCAGTTGTGGATGGTCTGTTGATAAGAGGACCAGATAGTGAAAATCACCATTCTCGTGGAGTAGAGCATTGGTTGAGTGGACTGGGGGCCTTCTATTCCCCTAACAACTATACATCCTTGAATTCTTTAACTATTTATTTTATGCTTCATAAACAACCTGATAAAGATAAAAGGACAGACTCATCCATCTTCATGATTTGTGAAGAATTTTTAAAAGGCACAATTCACCCCTCCCCCACTTGTGTGTATTTGGTATAAACAGATTGAACAATTTTAATATTGTTATCGATCTAGATGAGAAGAAAGGGAGGGGAACTTTCCCTCAGAAGGAAAGCTTGGATTTCACCCAATTTTTGTCTCGTACATGTCTCATAGACATGGGGTACTCTGGAGATCCTTACACATAGTGTAACAACCAAAGAGGAGCCCTTCACACCTGGTGTCGGCTTGATCGATGCCTTTCTAATAGCCTTGAAATTTCAAAACAAGCTAATGAAAAGGTAATTCATCTAGTTTGTAGTATTTATGATCATTATCCCATTCTGGCATCATTGTCCTCATGGTAGGATAAGGTTGGATGTTGTAGCTTCTCACAACTATGGATCAATAAACCAGATTATCAACGGGTTTTGGGTGACTCATAGAATAAGGTCTTGTAAGGAAGAGGATGTAAAAGACTTCATAACAAACATAGGAGCCTCAAAGATGATCTTTATGTGTGGATTAATAAGCATCCCCCAAGTTCAATGATATTGATGCAATCAAGAGGGAGGTTGAGTCTCTGGGGTCCAGTCTTGAATCTTCATGGAATGATGTTTTGTTTAGCGAGCTTGCAATCAAGAAGGAAACTCTAGAGGAGATGATTCTAAGGAAAAAGTGTATAATGCGTGATTATTAAAGAATTAAATGGATGCAGGAGGGAGACTAGAACACTTCATTTTTTCATGTGTACATTAAAAAAGTAGCATCACATCAGACCAAACATTCACCTGGAGGATGGATTATACACCAAGGATAGGGATGTGATCGGGGGCATGGATGAATCCTATTTTAGAAATTTTCTTATAGGACTGAACCTGCACAAGATAGATGGTTACCTGAGGGGTCATGAAGAGCTCATAGAGGTTGTTCCTAACCTAGTCTCCAATCAAGATAATGAATTATTTGAGGTAGTTTTATAGGTTAAGTAAATCAAAGAGGCAGTGCCGAGTCTTGACCCAGAGAGTGCTCCAGGACCAGATGGGTTTTTGGGATCATTTTACAGGGCATCTTGGGATATCATCCACAGTGAACTGGTGGAGGCTATTCAAGATTTCTTTTGAGGAGGTAGCATCCCATGGGTAGCTTTTTCTACCACGCTGGTTCTCATTCCTAAAATCAAGGATCCTTCTTTTATCCAAGATTATCAACCCATGAGTATGTGTAATTTTCCATATAAGGAGTTGGAATGTGTTATCAATAGAAAATAATCCACTCTTCTTCCCTGGAAAATCTTTGATGAGCAACATGGTTTTATTAAAGGAATGTCTATCCAAGGGAATATTGCCTTGTCCTAGGAACTGATCAGTGATATTAACCACAAAGTTCATGGCTCCAATATGGCCCTTAAGCTTTACATGGATAAGGCTTATGATATTCTTTAGTTGATCTTCATCATCAAGGTGTTTTCAATTTTGGATTTTTCTCATTGGGCCTCAGACTTAATTTTTAGGTGCTTCAGTTTCTAGTGGCTAGCTATTCGCTTTATGGGGAAAACTTATGGCCTCTTTAAGGATTTTTGTGGATTGAGATAATGTGATACCATATCCTTAGAATCTTTATTATTTCCCAAGATGTATTAAGTCACCTTATCAATAGGAATGTGGATAGGGGGACATAATTCCATAACTTTGTAGGAAACACTCTATATTCATATCTCATCTTATGTTTGTGGATGACACTATCATTTTCATAAATTCTAGCAGAAGATCAATTCATGGTATCAATATGGTTCTAGAAAAGTATTTCCATTAGAGCGGAAAAATTATCAAATAAGGCAAAAGTAATTTTTATACCTCAAATAGATGCTCATAAATGGGGATCATCCTTATGTCCATCAGCCCAAATATGAATCAGGGGATCCTTCCCATGGTTTATTTGGGTGCTCAAATTTCTTTAGGAAGGGTGTTTATCCAACAAGTTGATCATATTGTTGGGAGAATCATAGGCTGTGTGTTGAATTTGAAAATTGTTTCCTATACTTTAGTGGAAGGATTTCCTTGGTTAATAGTGTCCTTGAGTCTATTACTATTAATGATTTTTAGACATTGAGGTTCCTAGATGATTGATTTTGAATATTTAAAACATCTTAGCCTCCTTCTTATGGGATGCACAATCAGAGGGAAGAAGCACTGGGCCTCTTAAGCAAGCATAGCTAAACCTATCAAACATGGTGGAATGAATGTTAGAAACCTTTAAACTACCCTTCACTACATGAATAAAAACCTTGCATGGGAGGTTATGGAAGAAAGGAACTTATGATGAAGATTTATGGAGAGAAAACGATGAGGGTATGTGGGCCAAATAGGCAGATCTTCTCCTCCTTATGGCCCTCGATTCCCCCTCATCTCTAGTCTTTTCAAACTCACACCAGATGGATTGTTGGTAGAGGGGAAATTTCTTTTTGGAATCACAGCTCGGTTGGAACCTCTATTGGTTTTACAGGTTTTCATGTCCCAGAAATTATTTTAGACAGGAAAGTGAGCATCTTACCTTCATGATAGCTATCCTGGATGAGGACTAGTTGATTTTTTTTGAGCTTATTGATATCACCAATGAAATTGACAGGTGTGTCTCCACTGCTTCCAAATCAGGTGCTTTCTACATGAGAGATTAGCACTGGGGGTTGTCTGACAATAGCCTTCAAAACACTTGGAGTGATATTCTATGGAAGAATGAAATTATGGTGAAGGTTAATTTCTTAGTTTGAATAATTCGAAACTATAAAATACCCACTAATGATAATGTTAAGAAAAAGGAAATTCACATGGATTCCAATTGCTATAGCTGCATGGAAGGTAAAAAAGAAAGATTGGAGCAACTTTTTTCAATGGTGAATGGTCACGTGCTATCTGAAGATTCTTTGTTGATTTTTATGGCCTCCACCTTCAAGATTTATTGGGATCCCACATCATGGAATTCTAGTTCTATGATGCGATAGTAGTGGGTCCTGAGTGGAAGGATTGCGCTTCGGTATTGGCTGCTGATTTTTGGTGTCTGTGGAAAGCCAAGAATATATCCCTTCATGAGGGAATCCGATGATCAGGGAAGATGCTGATCCCTCATACCAAGAATCTTCACCTAGATTTTTTTCATCTCTTCAAGGAGTGGCCAAAATCCCCCAATCTCAGACGGATCCTTATGGACTTCCCGCATAACACTCACAATCCTGTTTCTAGGTAAGGAAATTGGGTTTTATGGAACCCTTATCCCACTAGTCCCAAATTAAATAAGGAAGGGTTAAATTTTTTGGGCAGCATGAAGGGATTCAAATTGGTTCATGACTCCAAGGGGTTGGTTATCATTTCCTTTAAAGACTGATTTGGAGGGGGTACCACACTGCAAGCTGAAGCAATTGTGATTCTCACTGGCATTCAACTCTTCTATCAAATGCACATTGATCTTATAGTGGTCAAAATAGATTTAAAAGTTATTTGAATCACGGTGCAATGCAAAGGTAACACCACTGGTCCATATTTTATATCCTTAGAATATTCTCTAGTTACCTTCATAAAAATATGGAGATTCTATATACCTAGAGGGAGGGTATCAACATTGCCGACCACTTAGCCTCTATTTTGGTCTAAGGATCTGACATTTCCTTCATCTTTGGTGTGGATTATTTGACCCCCGAGGGAAGGAACCTTGTCATTCGGGATTCCCTTGGGCTCTATTACTTTAGACCTATGTTGTCTCTTATCTTTTTTATGATCATTTGTACTCTACTTTATCTTCTTAAACAAATAAATAAATATTGAAAATGGTGATAAAGACACATAGTGCGTGACCCTCTAGGATTATTTCTTGTTGGAATTCGTGAGATCACCTATAATCCAAGATTAATATCTAGAAATGGGTCAAACTACCCAAGATAAAGAACTTAATTTAACAGTGATGAAAACTATATAAAAATGTTTATTGGGTAGTAAAATCCCTTTGTCTCAATATCTCATCAAGCATGCTACACATGAAAGTCATCAACCTATGTGCTCGATACATATTTCTTTGACTATCTAAAATAAACAAATTGTTTCACCATGATGATTCAATTTAATATAAAGGTTCTATTCTAATAAAAGGGAAGATATATAAGCTTCTATAAAGATGAAAGGGACAAATCTTTACACGACTTATTCATTAATAACACATCACTCATGATGCACCCAATATATCAAACTTCACCAATAACATTTATCATCATGGTTTATGAAATTAATATAATTTCATGAGTTGTAACGTGTATTAATAATAATATTAAGGTCTAAGGACCATTACACATGTTTTCAGATATGAATATTTGATTAAACAAAAACATATAGAATTCTTACTTGTTGGTATATTCTCATAATATCCTATCTTGAGGATTTCCAAGAGATAACATTATGAGAAGAAGTCTCATTAACATATGAGTAGTTGCACCTAACAATAACATTCTATGTGTACCATCATTGAAATTTTTTCAACCATAAAACTATATTTAAGAATATCATCATAACAATTTAAGTTTTTCATAATAGTAGGGAACTTATATGACCTTATCAAGGAAACATATACCCTAAGGCATTATTAAATTAAATCCATATAGAACAATGAAAAATATTTAATAAGACTTTTTTTGATATTCAATTTACCTAATCCACATGTAATCAAAGTACAAATAGTTGGCCCTAGGACACCAACTCTAACAAACTCCCACTTGGACTAGAGCCAACTACCTATGACTTTCAGTCCACTAGAACTCACATGATAATCATGTTTTGTTGAGGCAAGGCTTTAGTCAAGGGGTACATTATTTTGTATTGTGTTGATACACTACTCACTATAACCTCACATATCTAAGAAAAATCCCTCAATAAATGATATTTCTGATGTATGTTCTCCATCTACTGATGTGATGTTGGTTCCTTTGCGAGAGCTGCCGCTACGGTATTATCACAATGAAGTGTGATATGCTCTTTACTTCTCGGTACAACATCAAGATCTTGAATGGAGTTGTGCACCGAAACTACTTCTTTATCTACCAAAGAATCTGTAATATACTCCCACTCTACTATAGAATATGTGACCATAACCTACTTTGAGATATTCTAGCTCACAATTCCTCTATTAAAAGTGAATATGTATCCCATTTTTGATTTCATATCATCTTGATCTATTTGGAAAGAAGAATCTTCATATGCTTTGATTACTAGTTCCTTATATCTTTTGCAAACTAGGAACATATCCTTAGTATGCCTCAAATATTTTAGGATAGTCTCGACTACCATCAAATGGCATTCACATAGGTTAACTTTATATCATTCTACCATACACAATGCACATTTTTCATCTAGACTTGTACATAGCATAACATACATGAATGAATAAATCACTGATCTGTATGGAATCCATACCATTTTTTTTATTTCTCATGTGTCTGAGGATGAATCTTCTTGGAAATATGAATTCCATGAGACATTGGAAACAATCACCTCTTTGACTGTTTTATACTGAAACTCTTTTGTATGTTTTGAACATATGCACCTTGACTTAGGCTGAGAATTCTCTTGGATCTATCATGATGAATCTTGATCCTAAGAATGTATCCCACATCACCTAAGTACTTCATGGAGACGATTTTATTCAACCATGCCTTAAAAAATTTTATGGATAGTGTTTTATTTAAAATAAATAATATTTCATTAATATATACTTTTAATAAACTGACCGAAGTCCCAGTAAATAATTTATTGACCCAAAACTCACATGATTTTTTATGAAACCAAATTTCATTATTGCTTCCTCAAAATTAATGTTACATGACCTAGATGCTTTCTTTAATCCATAAATGGATATTTTTAATTTTCATATCTTATTTCAATACTCCAGAGTCACAAACCCTTTAGGATATGTCATATAGATATATTTCCTTAAGGTTTTCATTAAGGAAATATATTTTGACATCTATTTTACAAATATCATAGTCATGTAAATACACAATATAAAGTAAAATTCTGATGGATTTCAGCATCGCAACTAGTGAAAATGGTTTATCATATTCAATGACTTGATTCTATTTAAAACCTATTGAAACCAGTCTCATTTTATAGGTACTAAATTATCCTTCCATGTCTAATTCTTCTTGAATACTCATTTAAAAAAAATGTTATTTACATCTACTAGAGTATTTACCAAAATTTAGACTTAGTATTAGTACAAGGAATCCATTTCATAATTCATGGATTCTTTCCACTTGGAAACATCTGTTCCACTTTATGCTTCATTAGAGGTTATAGGATCATTATTAAACTGATAATGAGTCACGAACCTTAGGGACTAGAAAATCACACCATTCTAGTTCTCTAACCTCTCTTGTACTCTTATGTGGTACTTGTTTCTTTGGAACATCTACTTCCATGGGGATTTTTGGAATATATTCATCTACCAAATCTTGTGTATCTTGATCTTGGAATTCATAGAAGTCTATCTTACTCCCACTATCTATTTTAGAGATATGATCCTTCTCAGGGAATATAGGATTCCTGTCAACCAACACCTTTTTATATGAAGGATTGTATAAGTTTCATTCCTTTGTTTCATTATGATATTCTAGAAAGATACACTTTATGCCTTAAGGTGTAAGTTTGTTACCTGGAGATTCCTTAACAAATGCATCACATCACCACACATGTAAGTACGATAAAAATGAGTTTATTTCTATTCCACAGTTGGTATGGAATACCGTTTACCTCTTTAGTTGGAACTCAATTTAGAATGCACACTGCTATTTTTAACGCATATCCCCAAAATGATAATGGTAGAATCATATTACCCATCACTGATCTCACCATGTACAACAAGGTATGTTTCCTCCTTTCAATTATTCTATTCCATTGAGGTGTATAAGGTGGAGTGAGTTGGGATTGAATCCAAAAATCCCATAAATAATCAATAAAGTCATGATTAACATATTATACACTATGGTCTAAGTGATGTTTCTTATTCTTCTTACCAATATGGTTCTAAGATTTATTCTTGTAATCTATGAATTTATCAAAAGAATATAACTTATACTTCATCAAGTATACATATCAATATCTACTAGAATCATCAGTAAAAGTTATAAAGTATGATTACCCACCCCTTGGTTCAATAAGAAATGGCCCACACACATCCGTATGAATTAATTCAAGAATATCTTTAGCCCTTTCACCTTTTCCACTAAACGGGGATTTGGTCATTTTTTTATGTAAACATGTGTGGCATACTCTAAGTGGTTTTAGTTCAAAAAAATTTAAATATCCATCTTTGTGTAATTTAGTCAATTTCTTTTCATTACATAACATATCCAGTGATTCAAAAGTTGGGTGAGGTATGAGTCATGTGAAGTAATTTCATTATTGATTACCATTACTTGGTATGCGTAATACAACACATAATGACCGTTATTTAAATGTACCTTTCCATAACAAATGATATCTTTATAAAAAAAGAAACATTTATTCCCAAAAATGAAAATAAATCTATTCCTATCTATTCTGGATATAGAAATAATGATTTTCGTAATGGATGAAATATAATAATGATATTATAAAAAGAAGACCATTCCAATTGGAAACATGAGGTGGTAGTATTCTATAGTTACAATAGTAAGATTTTCTATGTTGGATGATCATAGATCAACCTCCCCTTCGTCAATATTTTTTAATCTACTTGGTTCCTATATTTGAATACATATGTGAGCACCAAAATCAATTTTTATTACCAACATTGTAGAAATAGATGAATTGTACTCAATAACAGACACACATAAAGATTACCCTTTCATCTTTGTCTGGGTGTAGTTTTTCATCCAGTGGCCCTTCTTTGCACATGAAAAACAAACAACATCCTATTCCCTAACTTACCTCATAATCTTCATCTTCTTGGAAGGGCATGAAGAAGCATGGATCTTTGACTTCTTCACTTTCAATTTATTCATATTAACCATAATAATGGAAGGATTTTCATACTTTTTTTCTTTAATTACTTAGGAAAGAATAGTAAAAAGATATGATAGAATCTTCTCAATGTTGTTCATATTAAAAATAATAATAAAATTGAAGAATATATGAGGGATGGATTCAAGAATGAGATCATTTCACAGTTAATGATGGAATTTAAACCCTATAACCTCTAGAGACTCAAGATTTCCTATGATATTGACTACATGAGTCCCAAATAGCACCCCTCCCTACAATTTCTTTGAAAAAGATCATTTGATATCTCAAAATGTTCTTATCTCTCTCTCTGTCTTGATATAGGCCACAAAGATGCTCAAGCATGTTATAAGCACCCATGTTTTCATGAGACTTCATGAGTTCACTAGACATAGATGAAAGCATCAAACATTTAATAGATAATTCATCATTGATATTTTTTTCATAGATAAGGAACTCTTCATCATTTTCCTCCTTGGAAGGCAGATCAGACATTGAGGATTCTAGCACATATGATTTCCATTCATGGAACATTACAAAACAAAGCCAGTGAGGAGATGGTAGTGAGGATATAGACATATAAAAGAGTAGGGATAATGTAGAAGTTAATTTCAGTGAGGAGATGGTATTTATAAAATATATATTATAGGGATAGTGTGGATGAAGAAGATTCCATTTTTCTATAATTATAAAAGAGTACATTATTATTACTTTTCTTGATTATAAATTGTTAGAGAAATAATAAAATTAAGTTTTTTAAATATACCAATATTTTATCAATCCCTAATACACCTTTCCATTGAACTTGAAATGTCTAGTTTCTTATAAATTATAGTGGAAGTAATCCATATTTATCTTATTTATGATGCATATTTGGCCATGAAAACCATAAGAAGGTATTTAGGTAAGTGGTCTTGATAAATACGAGCTTGCATATCCCTGATCCATTGAGTGGAATACCCAATAAAAAACTCCTAACTTGGATTTCTTTAACACTTACCTAAATTTTTTTAGTGAATATACATTGGACATTAAATTCAATACAAGTTAAATTAAGTCAATCGAAAACTCTCATATAACTACCTGATAAACAAAAGTATTCATAATTTGAACATGTAAACACTTAGTTCTATGTTTTCATTCCCAATCAAGTAATGGAAGTTTAGAGACCCATTTTTTTCTTTTTAAGACTTTGAAATATTTATACATAGATTTACAGAGCCATATTCTAAGAAGACATGTGAATCTGAGGCCCGTTGTTCCCCAAATTAATTTTATTAAAATATCAAATATATTTTATATTAAATTTTCACATTTTATTAAAGAAAATGATATAAATATTAAATGAAAGCTCGAATCAAAAATCGGATACCATGGTTGATTTTGGAATGTGATGTTTACCCTAAGGACGACCTAAAATAGGCCAGTGCTGGGTGTTCAGATAATTCTTCATTGGCGGTGCATTTAGTGGATTAATTAAATTATTAATTTCATTAATTTACTTAAATAATTAAAAAAATAAATATATAAGTATGATAATATGGTTATTTTTCCAAGGTTATCTACATAAAAACTGAGAGGATTCTAGGGTGCTCTTCCTACTTCTGTTGACGAATCACAATCGATGGTGAAAAATCACTAGATCAGGGATGATATGGACACAAAAAATGAAATTAATTATTCCATTCATTGGAGGGTGCGTTCTTCGACGATGAAAAATCAAATCTCCAAGTAGGACTTGTCAAATTTTGGATTCCAATATTCTTTATTAAATTGATAGATCATCCCTTTTATGACCTATGCCAATTGTTGAACCCTGTAATACATATATATACTCATTTAATTAGTTATGTAATTGTTTTTACAACACCAGGTATACCTATTCTTGATCGTAGTCCAACAATTCTTGGAAATGATTGAAAAACCTTTTTTCTTATGTCTTCCTTCCATAATATCTTCATGTTATTCACCAGTTGGACCTCGCGGTCCTAGTTCGACATTGCTGGGAGGTACCGAGCTCAACCAGACCCTCAAAATCATGAAGAATCCACATATGAGGGATGAATTGATGAATCAGGTATAAATATGGATTTTTGCAGGTTTTGGGTGATTTATTTGTTGATTTGAAGTCCAAATCAAAGATTGTGAGTTTTTGAGTTGGGTTCAGTGTGTACGATGAGCCCCCAAAGAAAAAAATAATCAGATTTTTGATAAATGGTTGAAAAATATCAATGTATTTCCCTTCAATTTCTAGAGGTGTGGAGGTGAGATCTGAAGCAATAGAGGTTGGATCTGGAATCATAGAAAACGATCTGAGAATCAATGACAAATATTTCTACACATTGTGTACCATGATGAACACATAGTGTGTATCCCTTATGTTGCATCATCTAGAGTCTTGGGAATTTATAAGGATTAAACACCAAGTATACTCCCTACATTCCATGTATTTCTTCTGTAGGTGGACAAGATATGTGGAGGAGCACATGGATAGGACCCCATGCATAAGTACATGGCCATGGGAACATCGTGTGTTGGTGTACACATACATGGATTGATTATAATGAGACCACTTGAGTATACAAACATGAATTGAGTACAAAGACACATGATGGATACACAGACATAACCAAACACATGGGGGGGACCCCAAGTGGGAATTCCGTGTAGATCACCTATATTCCATGTATCCTTATATGTTTGGTGAGTTGTGAACCTCCAGGGACACGACCAAATGATGGAGTTTTTTTTGAAATATTTTTTTGAAATAACCAAATGATGGAGTTGGACTACATGTTGTGTGTGTCCCCTCACACGTCGTGTACCCCTTTGTTCCTTTTAAAGAAACTTAAAAATCTCATATATTCTTTATTTGTACTCGTATTTTAGCCCATGAGTAGAATATTATATTTTTTCCCATGTAGAACATGATGAAGACATCCATTGTGAATTTTGATATATGATGTGAGATGTTTCAGGAATGATTCTTATTTTTGCGATGCTTGACGATGACAGTGATCATGCAAGATTACCAAAGGTATTTTGAATGGAACCTTCCAGCTGGGTTGTGAAATGGTCCTTAATGAATATAGTGGAACCCTACTACTGGGATCATCATCAGTCCTCTACGGAATTTTATAGTGGTACCCACCAGATGAACTGTGCATGCGTCCTCTATCATTAGACTGGAACTCTCTTATTTGAACATGTCATGGGTTCTCTACAAAACTTCTAGAGTGGAACCCTCCATCTGTTATGGGCATGGATACTATACTATTAGAGTGGAACCCTCCTATTGGAATAGGGCATGATCACTCTACATAATTCTGGAGTGGAAGCCTATAAAGTGTCCAAGGATCTTGTAGTCACACTAAGGGGGGGGGGGGGGTGAATCAGGTGTGAACAATTTTTCTGAATTCCTTTTCTCCTTTTAATTTGAACCTCTGTCACCTATTAAGATGAGTGGATCATGCATGAAATAATGAAAGTAAATGAAACATATCACACATTATTTTTACATGGTTTGTTACTAAGACCTACATCATTTACATGTTTTTTAGACCCCCAACATGGATTATCCACTATATACTTTTCATCAATTACAATGGTACAATAAGAAACTAGTTATACCCACTAGTAATCAATCCTCCAGTTGATTCTGGTTAGACACCCAGCAATCCAACTCTTCTGCCTTAGTTGGTTAGACCCCCCAACCATTTGACTGGTTATATCCCTAGTCTCTCAAGAATCTTCCATAATTGGTCAGACCCCCAAGTCACAAGCTCCAACCTCTTCTTCATTCTAATCCATAAATAGGATTATCACTTTGATCCTCCTCCATGAGTATCTAGATCAAACCGGATCATGTACAATTCAATTTCCTTTTCAATAATTATGGAATTTCTAAAATAATTATTATCAACAAATATAACCAGATGCCTCAATAAAACACTAATCGAACAAGAATTATTTCTTCTGATGATTACCTAGCCTCACTAACCACTAAAAACTCAGATAAAAAAATTCTTCTGAATCACTGATAGTCAAACTAATCTGGCTTCAGTATCAGATCTATACACCCTAATTAAGATAAAAACATTCCACATGCACTTTTTCAAACATCATCTATGTATAAAAAATACACAATTTTCTCAATTTATACAACAAAAACATTCAAAAATACACTAGATCAAATGTTCTTCTTTACTTCCCAATGCACTGCCTTCTTGATTCTATAAATGATTAAGCAATCACATGTGCATGTACTCATTCATATATGCATAGACAAACACACTATCCAATTTTTTCTTAATGTATGTATTTCATGCATGTGCATGTACACTATGTATTTCTTCTACCTCATGTATACTTCACCTTCACACAATATTCACACTTCCATCTCAATATATGTGATCTTCTCAAAACCTTAGTACATAAATATTACTCACACTTATTTTAATGCATTCAATGCTTTATTCTCACTTCTTCTTCGCAAAATAGTTATTCTCACACACACAATGTTTGTTTTATACTTGTGTGTAAGGCCAAATGGGTATAAGATCATAATGTGCACAACATTGGTATATGTAGTTTCTTTCTCTATATTGGATTAACAATGTATGTGTAGCATCTCTATTTCTTCACATAGGAAAAATACACACAGTCTTATTCATGAAAATTTTCACATAGATTTAAAGCATGAGATCTTGGTTTATCCTGAAAACTAGGAAAATATTGTAAGAATATCAAGTTCCAAAGTGGAGTATTCATAGGATTATTCGCCTTTGTGCAGAAAAAATGAGTGTGGAACTTACCTTCATTAACCAGAGAGATTCATGAGGTTCTATTTCACAGGAAATCAGATACTCTTAAACTCATCTAGTAGTATATCATGCGAGTAGAACTTGGTATTTATAGAAGATGAACATCAACTCAGAACCTTCAAGAACATTCAAGAATCGTTGAAAAACTGCCTGCTTCTCAAGAGATCACCATCCTTGGAGTTTCACTAATGAACCTTTAAGTATTTAAAACTATCGAAATTAGATAAGTGCTAAAAATGGAGTTTTAAAACATTTTAATCAATCTAGAGTTTTTATAACACTCAGAAGATTATTAGAAGGATAAGTTCAAGATTAAATTTACATCACATGCAGATCCGATGAACTGATATTTTTCGATGGATTTTTAGAGAAGATGATGCGGTTGGATGGATCAGACAGCCCGAATTACATATCAAATAGATCACACCGTTATAGATCGTTTCTAGAAGATCATACGTTGAGGATAAAATGATCAAATAGATCAAATGTTCCTGATTAATTCAATTAAATCCATCATCGAAAATGTCAAGAGATTTTCCGCTCCCTTATAATACTCAGTGCAAAAAACCACGCTTTAGAATTCTACTTTCTCTCTCCGATACCGCCCCGTACTAGTTCTTGTGGTAATTCTCCTACACCCAGCTCTTTCACCATGCTACCCTTCATGGTGGTGCTTCACATCTTCTCTTCCTAACGTAGGCATACCCATGCACTGCCTTAGCTATGACCTCATGCTTGCTGATTTAGGGTTGATCTTGGCTAACCACACGAGTGTGCTCCTCCATTTTTCTAGCTAGTAATGTTGGCATAATTTTTAGATAAATGCTATTAAAAAGGTTTTTCAAATTAAAAATACAAATCCAATATATTGCAACCTTATTCTCAAAATAAAACACAAACCTAAAAATCTCCTCATGCAAATAACTACTCAAAATGTTGAAAATAATGTGTTGAACTTAAATCACAATGAAACCTATTTTATGAAACACAAACTATCTCCAAAATCATCACATTTAACACTCATTGAATTTTTCATATTCTTAATTAACTGAAAACAATTTGAACTTCAACAATTCATTTGTCCTCTTCAATATTCCCCTTTTTATTTTTTCTCAATACCCAAGTCATCTTAAAATTCAATGACATATTCTCCCCCTAAATGGAAATAAATCCAAAGATAAAAGTATGGGAATGAATTTTCATTTCCAAAATTCATTTTTTAAGAATATCCTCTTATATTATGACAATTATAATTGAGTTTTTCTAGAGAAGGATGGAATCCCTAGTAGATTATAAAAGAGATAAAATTAATCATCTCTAATTCTACGTGAGTAATGCTCTGTGTAGAAAACATAAGTGATCAAATTTAACATCAATGTTATCAATTGACTTCCAGCATCTGATATCAAACACTGAAGATATTTTTTAGAAATTGTTCAAAATATTTTCAACTAATCTTTTTCATACATATAAAAAAATATTAAAACCATTCAAGTGAAAGGATGTATTTCCCCTTGTGTCATCCAATAATATCTCTCTTCCTTGTAGTATTGATAAATTTTTATCATAAAAGTAAGAGATGTAATCAATCATACCTCAATGATGAAAAGATTCAATTTCCTGATTTTTTTTATAATTATCATATTCTTACCTCTATAGAAATTATAATATTCATATGATTCCAATTGAGATAGAAATATCTAACAACTGATTGTATGTACTCCCCCTCAAGAGATGCACACAATACTTCTTCATCATGATTGACTTTCTTCATGAATAAATTCCAAGTATCTTCAAAAATAAATTTCAATAGTATTCTATGATGGACACCATTATATCTGTAAGATATTCAATGATTTTATAAATTTAGTTCTCCCGTGAATATATGCTTCACTTTTAATTACCTTCATGAAACAAAACAAAATATATATGGGAATAATGTGGTTCTTCAATGCTCCTCAGTTAGAGCTGTAGAAATGATAGTTTCTTCTCAACCCAACAATATTTTTAGATGAATAAGGATTCTTCATATTTTATAGTAATGTAGTTTCATTTCTCTCTTCTTTCTCTATATTTCTTGACTCTTACAACTTTTTTGTCCATTTGATCAAACACCCTTTAGGAATATGATCAGTCTTCACTCTACGTGTAGACTTCTTTTTCTCAGCACTAAAAGTAACATATGTTATCCCTTTATTTTTCATGAATTCTTCTTGATCATATATCTATATGAATTTTTTTTAATTAAATGTCTAGACTTGTTTCACCTATCACACACAACTTTAGAATTCAATAAGTTACCACTTTTGGGAAACTTTTTAGATTCTTCATCAGAGATGTCTTTTACCAAATCAAATTTTTTTTCTAGATTGATTCTCTCTTTTATTCAAGATTTCTTTTTTTAGTATGAATATTCGTGGCCAATTCACAATGATCCATGATGTGACCTTTCTTACCACAATAGAAACATATTTTATTTGGTGATACACTCTTCACAACATTCTTCACAAACTTCTTGGGATTTATTTGTTTAACAACCTTCTTCTTTTGTTCACAACCCAAGGATAACTTGTCATCTGTATTTCTTAACTGATTCAATTTATGATGTGATCTTCTATTTGAATCAATAGATAATTTATGCATGATTGGTACATACCAGCACTTGTCATAACATTGACCACTTCTATTGCAATAATCATAGATTTTTTCAAAGTAAACATATGTGTTCTTGTTAAAATGATTCTATTTTTGTGAATTCTGATTATGTTCTGAAGATTTAAATTTCTATTTAGAAACACTCCCCCTAAATGTAGGAATTTTGATATTATTCCAACAATTAATTTCCAGATTCCCAAACTTCCAATAACACCAACATTAGCCATAAATTATTTATTTCTTATTCTATAACACATTCTAACTATCTTTGATATTTTTCTATTTTTGGGTAGCACATTTCTTCTTCTCTGGTTTATTTTGGGAATAAGAATTTCCACATTTCTTCACATCCATATTTGAAGATATTGTGGATTTCTGAATATTTTTCTTCACCCATGTTTGTCTAGATTTAAATTTTGAATTTTAACTAGTCATCAAGACAACATTAGTACACATAGATTTATCCGGACAAAAGGTTACCTTCTTCAAAGAGTCTGTAGTAGATTTATACTTAGATAATCTCATGGTATTACTTCCACTAGATTCATTATTTTAAAAAATATGCCTCTTATTCGATGAATCATTGGAAATACTTATTTTCTAAAAAACATTGAAAGTCTCAGCTTATGTCTCTTCCATATTTCTCAGTTCCACTTCAAGTTCAAGACACATTAAGTTGCGAGCAATCTTCTCATCTTCAATAGATTTCACACTATATTCCCACTATATCTTCATTTTCTAAATCTCATCTTCATGCATCTCATTTTTCTTTAGTAACAAATTATCAATATCCTCGATTTATTCTCCTTTATCATTCATCTGATCATCTTTTACATTCATAGATATACTATGTATCTTTTCAAGTGCATGAATAACTTCTGTAAAAACAATTTCAAATATTTATTTATCACAAATATTACTTTCCAACTATTCACCTACTTAGTCATATATTCTTTTAAAAGATATATTTTTTATTCCTTTTATTTCACAAGTCTTGTGAGAGTGTTGGAAATGCCAACCTTTTTAGTAAATTCCTCTTCCATAGCAATTTCCTCTTCTTCTAGATATAATTTTTCATCCTGAAGTTCCTTGAAAACATTGTTCATACATCTAACCACTTCTTTAGGGAGTTTCTTTATATGTTTTCTAAATTTGTAATTAATCATATCAACATCACAACTTGAACTTGATTAATCATAATCATGACCAACTGATTTTACTGAACAATTTCCACTCTGAGTGTTTTTAGATACCAATTGATTTTCATTCATCTATGAATTCTTATTCAGATTCTATATGAATCTTTTTTGCCTTTTTTCTCTAATTTGACTAAGAAATCAGAATTTACAACATCAAGAGTAGAGATAGTCTTTTACATCTAAAGATCTTATTAATTTTCTTCAAACTCCAAATTGAACTTTATATACTTCTCATATAAACCACTGGAAAAGTAAAGTAGATATAATTAAAGGTATCCTATCTTATGATACTAATTTATGTGTACAAGGATCATGCAGTCACACTAGGGGGGGGGGGGTGAATTAGGTGTGACCAATTTTACTGAATTATTTTTCACCTTTTAATTTTAACCTCTATCACCTATTAAGATGGGTGAATCATGCATGAAATGTTGTAAGTAAATGAAACATAGCACATAGGATTTTTACAAGGTTTGGTACTAAGAACTATATCCTTTACATGTTTTTTAAACCCCAAACATAGATTATCCACTATAATATTTTTATCAATTACAATGGTTTAGGCAGAAACTATTTATACACCCCAATAATCGATCCTCCAGTTGATTCTAGTTATACCCCCATAGGAATCCAAATAATAAGACTCGTTTGGTTAGACCCTCCCAAAAATTTGAATGGTTATACCCCCCAGTCTTTTGAGCCTCTTCAACAACTGTTTAAACCCCCTAGTCACACGATCCAACTTCTTCTTGAATTTGATCCTTATATAGGATGATAACTTTGATTGTCCTCCATGAGATTGCTAGATCAAACTGGCTCATGTACAATTAATTTTCCTTTTCATCGATGCTATACCTGTTCACATTATTCTGATCACTAAATATAATCAGATTTCTTTGTAAAGAAATACTCGGGAAAGAATTCTTTCTTCTATAGAAGACCCGACCTCACTAAATACTAAAAATTCAGATACAAAAATTCTTCTAAATCACTGATAGTCAAATTGATCTGGATTTAGTCTCAAAACTCTTCACCCTGATTAAGAAAAAAATATTCCATGTTATCTTTTTTAAACATCTTCTATGTATAAACAATACACGATCTTATAAATTTATAAAATAACAAACATGTAAAAATAAAATGGCTCAAATTTTATTCTTTACTTCCCAATATAATGCCTTCTCGAATCTATAAATGATTACTAAATCACACATGCATGTACTCATTCATATATTCCTAGAAAAACACATTGTACACTTTTTTCTTAATGTATGTGTATTATGCATGTGCATGTACAATATGTATTGCTTCTTCTTCAAGCATACTTCTCTTTTGAACAATATTCCCACTTCCATTTTGATATACGTGGTCTTCTCAAAACCTTCACAAATACAAAGTTTTAACACTTCTTTTAATGAATTCAATACCTTGTTCTCACTTTTTCTTTGCGCAATAGTTATGATGATAGACACAATGTTTGTTTTGTACTTGTACGCAAGGCCAAATGGGTATATGATCATAACGAGTGCAACACATGTGTATGCAGTTTCTTTCCAAATCATGGCTTAATGGTGTATGTGTAGGTTCTCTGATTCTTCATGCAAGAAAAATACACATTGTATCCTTCATGAAAATGTTCACATATATTTAAAGCATGAGATATTGGTTCATCATGAAAAATAGGAAAATATCATAAGAATATCAACTTCCAAAGTGGATTCATGGAACATTTTTCTATGTGAATCACCTTGAGTGTTCTATGCACAGGTCGAGTACTTACATGATTCTTCAACATCACACAAACAAAATAATCATGGAACTTACCTTCATGAACCATACAGATTCATGGAACTCTCTTTCACTAGAAATTAGATACATCAAAACTTTCCTAACACTCTCTCATGAGAGTATACCTTAGTATTTATAAGAGATTAAAAATGACTCAGAACCTTTGATAACCTTCATGAATCATTGAAAAAATGCTTGCTACTCAAGAGATAATTGTACATGGAGTTTCACTGATGAACCTTCAAAAAGTTAAAACTTTCTATCTTTGATAAATTATGAAAATGGAGTTTTGAAACATTTAAATCATTCTAGATTTTTTATAACACTCATAAGATGACCAAAAGGACTAATTTTAGAATTAGTCAATGTCACATGGAGATCCGATGAGATGATATTCTTCGATGAATTCCTAGAGAAGATGATGTTGTTGGATGGATCGAATGACCTAGATAACCGATAAAATAGATCACATGGTTGTGAAGTGTGGAAGGATGGTTGAATGACCAGGATAATATGATCAAACATATCATATGGTCCTTCTTAATTTGATGCAATCCCACATCGAAATGAAAATGGATTTTTCGATCCCTTATAAGACTCAGCGTAACAACCCCGCTTCAGAATTATCCTCTCCCTCTCTAGTACCACATTTTACAGACTATTTTGGGTGCACTCCGAAACCCACCTCCATAATCATGTGGCCCCACATGGTGGTTCTTTTCTTCTTCTCTGCCTAATGTATGCATCCCCTTGCACTTCCTTAGCTATGACTTCATGGTTACCGATTTAGGGTTGAAATTAGCTACCCACATGGGTGTGCTGCTCCCTTTAGCTGGCTAGTAATGTTGTCTTAATTTTTAGATAAAATCTACTAAAAATAGTTTTCAAATTCCAAATAAAAAGGAAACATATTTCAACCTTAATCTCAAAATAAAACACAAACCTTAATATATCCTCATGCAAATAGCTACTCAAAATGTTCTAAATAATGTTCCGAACATAAATCATAATGAAAAATGTTTTATGAAACAAAAACCATCTCTACAATTATCACATTTAACACTCATTAAACTTTTCATATTATTAATTAATTGACAACAATTTCGATCTAAAAAAATCATTTGGCCTCTTCACCCCCTAGATGGGCTGGGAATGGGTCATCTACTATTAGAGTGGAACCCTCATGTTGGCATAGAGCATGGGTACTCTAAAAACATATAAAGTGGAATCCTCCAACTAAACTGGTCATGGGAATTTTACCATACAAGTGGAACTCTCTTGTTGGAATATGGGATGGTTCCTCTATCAACTATTAGAGTGTAACCCTCCTATTAGACCGGGCATGGGTACTCTACCAACTACTAGAGTGGAACTCCCCTATTAGAAGAAGGTATGGGTCCTCTGTCTATCCACTAAGTAGAACCCTATTGTTTTAATTGGGTATGAGTCTTATACCTAGATATTGTGGTCCCTTCATTGTGCGGTACAATGATGAGGCATGGGTTGACTTGGATGTTTTCTACTGGGAAGACTCACGAGATGTTGGGCATCAATGTTGGACTTCTAGAACCATTGGTGAATCTTCTTACTAGATTGGGTGGTGAGATAGAGATCCCCTTACTCTCTCATATGGGATTCTTTTCGATGAGAATATATATCTCTGTATCCATACCTTTGGATTTGGTTACTCTCCTTCCATGGGTTGAAAAGGCGCATGTGGTATTCCATGTGCTTTCCATCCTTTTATTCTCATGGATGGATGAGGTTACTCTCCTACTATGGGTGGGAAATACTTGAAGTGTAGTCTATATAAACACTATTTTGAGCCCCTTATGCTTGGACGAGGCTAATATTTCTGTTTCTTGGGTTGAGCTACATCATGTTTATTATCTACTATATTTATATTCCTATTATATCTCTTACTTCTCCCTCTTCAGATTTTAGGGCATCCAACTGGGTATGTATATACTCACCCTTTCATGGGATTTTCCCACACGTTTCATGGCATATGAAAATGTTGTATAGTTTATTGGTGACTTTAGTGGTTCTTAGAGATATTGGGTGTTATGGACCACTTACAGTGGTCATAGCTTGAAGATCAGAAGTTGGGCTCTCTCAATGGTTTACATTCTATTTTTTTAGGTTGGGACATCTATCTGGTTGTGCAAGTATTTTACCCCTTAACATTTCAGTTCATATTATCGTACTCCTGTAAACCCTAGAGGTTTTTCATGCTTGGTTTACTTTCTAGCTATTGTATCTTTTTATTATTATTCATATGCACTTCTACATTGATATGGTCAGGTTTGTGCGTACATGTACATTAAGAAAGTTTGTCCCATTTAGAATATTCCATTTGATTCTTATTTCTATATCCTGTCCTTTGGAAGAGGGATTGGGGTTATTTCGACTTGAAACCAAGTTAGGGTTAGGTTGTGATAGGAAGTCTTAGTCTGACTTAATATTAGGTTGTGGTATTTTAATTTATTAGGCATAAATTTTATCATTTTTTATCCCTTACATAACTTGTTAATATTAATTGGATTTTACATAATTAATTAACCATGTTGGATAAATCATTTATACTTAATATATTTTTTTAAATCATATATTTTCTCATTAAATCATGTATTTAAGTGATAGTGGTCTTGCATCTATAAAATAAATAATGCATGATAAAGAAATAAATAAATAATAAATGACCTGATCACAGGCTTATCTAATGGTTTATTATTAAGTAGACAATAAATCAAAATTTTACCTATGGTAAAATTCATTATGAATGTCATAACATTAGTGAAAACATTACACTTATATACCCATGTATCACTTGAGTGGGAATCACAATGGTTCTTTCTTGAACTTACTCTATTCACTTGGGGATACTCCATTAATTACAAGTATTTAAAACTCATATGTAGAGGAGGGGAACCAAAGGATTAGTTAATTTGGATTACATAAATAACCATGGAAATGTACGCCCAAAATAAAAATGGAGGGATGGATGACACAGAGGCCATCAAATTTAATTCAATATTAAATAATTCCAAGCCTATGCAATAAAGTAAATTAAAATATACAATACATACATAGTTCTTAGTCAAGATCATGAAAAATCATGCATGTAATGTATACACGAAAAAATCGGTTAACATTCATTTCTATTTTTTATCATTATTAAGATAAATGTGATTGCATTAATTAATTAATTCCCTTTTATCTTAATGACCATCCAAATTCATTTGGTGAAACCCATCATTAATGGAATTAATGGAAAATAAATGGAATAACTAATAATCAGATATTTAATATAATAATTTAATCGATCATTTAAAATTATTTAAAACCATTGTTAAATTATCAAACATAAATGATTTTAATCAATAACATAAGGTTTTGGTGCTTCAATTATCAATTTAATGTAATTAAATTCCATCCTTAATTGGGAGACTATAGGTAATGTACATATGAGTTACACACTGTGTATCTCGATTTCCGTGTACTCAAGTTACATGCCTTGGGATTTAGCATATTAATCGGTTAGAGTAAACAAAATATACTACCAACTACACAGCATGTGTTCCACTTTCCGTGTGTTTGGGATAAACACCCGGTCCTTTGATGTGTATCTATGTAGAGTACATGGTGTGTAAAATCTAGCTACACACAATGTGATTTGTATTCCATGTGTCTGTGTGACCCATAAAAGAACTCGGTGCATTCATCGGATGTGGTATTACATAGAGTGTACAATCCAGCAACACATTATTTATATCACATGTTGTGTGGCTACTTCTCTCACTGAATGACTCTATGTTTAGTTTGGATATAGAAATTAATGAGTTACACACCATGTACTATAGTTACACATCATGTACTCCATTAATGCAACAATATTTCAGTTTCAGGTAGTTTGGATCATGTATAATGAATACATATATTATCATAATTTCTCTACTAACACATGTAGACTATATGGAATGTATTCCAGCTACACACCTTGTAATCTGACATTACATGTTCCTGGTTAGCCCAGTCTACATACGACATGCAATAAATGCACCCTGTGTAATTACTACTCGGTGTTCTGTGTATCCCACGATATGTCTACATGAAGTAAACTTGGGTACATGACGTATACTCTGGCTATATGCTTTGTAGTCCCATACTATCTAGCCAGAATCCATGAAACTTCCTAATGGAATCTCCGATCATTCTTCATATATTCTTAGTCCTTTAAGAAAATGAAATATTGGATGATGATGATTAATATGTCGAAAACATGTCAATTCAAATCAGATTAAAGAATGAATAATATGAATTGAAAAATTCAACCATGATTGCACATATAGATCAATAATCAAATAATTAATTATAAATTTAAAACATGACTTCTCTAATACCACCCGAAGGTTTCGAGTGCAGCGAAAGCACCTTTAGTGGGTGTTAAATTAGAATTTATTTTAATTTAGAGTTTTTTGAAAACTTGTATTGAATATTTCTTGTTTAATTTATATGTAATTTACTTATATTTTAATGAAATGATTACCTTATCTTACTATCCTTTATTATATGACATTATTGATCTTTAAAAAACCCTTTCGAATTACCTTACATTAACTATAGTGATTCAATTATAGAATCCATTTAGCGGTGATCCACACATACACCTTTAGTCTCTAAGAAACTCTAATTGATTTCCGATTGATAGTATAGTGAATCGAAATTCTTATGTTGTTTGTATTTATCACTCAAAAAATAATTGGGATTGAAAGGATTCATTTCATTCCTCATAGGATGAGAGGAGAAATTCAAGAGAGAGAAAGAAGTCTATTGTGTGCAATGATTATCTATTCTCAATATTTGATTAACCCTACATAATAGACATTGCCATCTATTTAAAAATCTAGAGTTTGGGTTAAAATATTTTTTTATTTCATGAAATCTCTTAAATAATAAAATAATTTTTAATCAACCCCATTCCATAATAATAATAATAATAATAATAATAATAGTAATCTATGGCGTACATACTAACTTACATAATAATAAATATTATTTTACCGGCTTTTGAATTAATATTTATCACTAAACATGGACTTGTTCCATTCAAAATCCCCAGTAATTTTTGAATACCAAAAATAAATATTTAATAAAATATTTAATTCATCAATAAATATGTATGATCGATAAAACATGGATAAAATTATTCCTTGGTCTTGAGAATAATATGTATTCCATTAATTAAATTCAAATATAATTTAATCGATAACAATAGAAATACTTATTGTGTGACCCTATAGGATTATTTATCATCGGCATTAGGTAGGGTCTTTAAAGTACAATATTTCTATCTAGAAATGGGTCAAGGATCCCAAGAGAAATAAATTAATGTTGTAATGATGAAAACCACTTGTGAAAACTCACTGTGTAATATAATCCATTTGTGTCAATATTTCATCAAGAATGTCGCACATCTATGTTATCAACCTATGTGCTCGATATATCTTTCTTTTAATATATAAAATAAACATGTTGTTGAACCATGGTCATTGAATTTAATATGATGGTTCTATTCCATTCAAAGGGCCTAGATTTAAGCTTTCATAAAGATATAAGGGAAAAAATAATTCCTCTACTTATTCATTAATAACACATCACTCGCGATACACCCAACATATCCAATTTTTCCATGAACTATTATCATTATGGTTTACAAAATACATCCAACTACGTGATTTATAACACACATTAATAATAATCACAAATTCTAAATACCATTACCCATGTTTGAGGATAAGAATATCCAATGACACCAAAACGTGAATTTTTTTTACATGTGGGTCTATTATCATAATCACCCACCTTGAAGATTACCAATTACGAACTTCATGAGAAGAAGTCTCATCCACTTATAAATACTCACACCTGAAAGTCACATTATTTGTTTCCCTTCATAGAATGTTATCCTACCATATAAATATGTTTAGAATATCATCATAGAACCTTATAGTTCTCATTATAATGGGGAACTTCTGTGATATTATCAATGCGATAGATACCCTAGGACATCATTACAATAAATCCATGAATAATAATGAACAATATTTAATAATATGTTTAATTAATATTTAATTTATCAAATATACATGTTATCAAAGTAAAAATAGTTGGTCCTAGTAAACCAACTCTAACATAAAGAATAGTACATCAATGTTTTTTCTAAAGTGGTTGTAACACTACCCCTTAATGTGAAATTGAGTTTGGGATAAAATTACTATTGATTATCTCTCACATTTCAATGTATCCATACAAGATGGTGTCTTATGAGTTGCTGGAGTTATGGATTCATATTTATATTCTTATATATAATGGTTTTATTCAACCTAGTATGTTTCCTTGGGGTTATAGAATCATGTTAATGAAGAAGGAAGATGTCATTTTGTGACTATGTATCGATTATCATCACTCGAATTAGGTGAAAACCAATAACCATTATCTTCATCCATAGATTAATTATCTATTTGATCATCTAAAGGGATCTGGATAGTTCTCAAAGATAGAATTTTGGTCCGAGTATCATTTGATACAGGTTAATGATGAAGATATTCTAATGAATACCTTTATTTTTTATTATGGGGACTGTGAGATTATTGTAATTAATTTTAGAAAAAAAATGTACTGACTGTGTACCTGGGACTAATAAACTCTATATTACACGAGTTCATATACCATTTTTTGGTGGTGTTTATTAATTAAATCCTCATGTATTAAAAGTTTGAGGAAGAGCATGTAGAGCACCTAAGATCAATTTTGAAGGTTCAAAGACATCATTAACTATTTAGGAATGTTTCTAATTGTATGTTTTAGACCTTTAAGGTTACTATATTATGTAATTTCATGTCTCATCAAAGATTATTTTTTGATCCTTCAAAGATCGAGGTGATGGTTTCTTAGGCGTCCTTCAATAATGTTTTATAGGTTTAGAGTTTCCTGGGTCTTACAAGCTATTATAAGAGGTTTGTGATCAATTTTTTTTACATCATGACTTTAATAAAATAAATGAATTAAAAGGATAATGCCTTAATGTGGACTAATTGGTGCCATGATTATATTGATAATCTGAAAGGGATGTTTTTTAGTGCTCGTGATCTCTATTTTCAAGAGGAAGGATCCATTTTTCAGTTTTTTGTGATGATTCACACCTTGGATTAGGCTGTGTTCTAATTTAGTGGAAGGAATTTACCTCCTATGAGACTCAATAGTTGTGAGTTCACAAATGTAACTATGGTACCCATGATTTTGAGCTTGTCTTCATTTTGTTTTCGTTGAAATTTTTGTGATATAATCACATCAGTGAATGATCTATGGTCTTCATTGATCACAAGTTTTTTAGATATTCCTTATCTCAACATGATTTAAATTTATGACAGTGAAGGTGTATGGAATTATGATAGAATTATGAAATATAAATTTCTTTTTCTCCTTTTAAGGGGAAGGTTGTTGCAAACATGATGAGTAAGAATCCATAAAGTGTTTTTTTGAATTTGGGGATTCATGGAGAGTGACAGAGTATCTTTCACCATTACATCCTAATTTGGAAGAAGTTTATTGTATATAGTGTATCTACCATATGATGCTGCAATAATCCTTAGTTTTGTAGGTAGATGAATCCCAGTTGAGAATTTTAGAGGTAGAAGTTTGGTGGGATAGTGTTGTTTTTGGGGATTCCACAGAGGGATGTTATGAGGATAGTCAACCAGACACAAGTGGACATGAAATTGTCTTTATCAAAGAATTTTGTAGAGATCACTACTCCATATAGGATCATCTCTTAACAAATAATGAATCCAAGTAAGCAGTTGGAGTATTTAAAGTAAGTGATTATAGAGATTTATATAAACTATATAAAGGAGAACCTTATCCTTAGACTGTGTTTGAAAACTATGACTATAGAATTATTGAGTATGTGTATACTGGTGATTGAACAAGAGTAGTAAGTAACATATAACTTCACTTAACTTACGAATCATTGTGAAAAAAATCATATTACCTTTCTTAGATCAAGCTATAAAGATCATAGAGTAGATGACGACATTTTAACATGATAAATTTGACTACCAAGAGTATGTAGAAATATGAGTGTATATATTAATTCCCATAATTAAATTTGTGGGATTTTATAAAATAAGTCCAATTGTACTAATGTTCACACATTGGAGCCCTCCATTCCTCTGATTCCTTTGATAGATTCTGATATGGTGGTGATGAAACAAAATACTATTCAAGAGATGTCATGGAGTATTCTATAGGCCTTGTGAAATCTAGTTGAGAATCCATTGATTATTGAGATAGTGAATAAAAGATAACGTATGGGCACTAAATTTATTAGGTTTACAATGATATATGAATTACTTGAAAAATCAATGTTCAATATGCACAATAATTGCAATGACTCTATGTTCATGGTAACACCAATTCTCTTTAATAGATTTAAGTCCATGAAAACATCATTGTTCAAGGAACTATATTCATTATTTAAGGGATAATTTTAGTTGAAAAATATTTTATTTTATCTCATATATAGTTGAATGAATATGATGAAACATTTACTAATGATCATATAATTATTCCACACAATGTATTTTTTGTAGTAAACTATATGTTTTAGAGACTGATGAAATTATTTAGATAGTTGATGAAATTTAATAAGGTGGTGGTGAATTGGCATCCTTAATAACCTTGTGTTCTATTCTTTACTAATTCAAGATTTTTTGATCTTTGGTAGTTTGAATCGGAATATAAATTCATCATCTCTAGGTATATTTGAAAACCTTAAAACAACTCTCAAATGCATTCCCACCTCATGAAATATTCTCATAGTAGTGTTTTTTATTCAAGATTTATCTTGAAATCCTCTAAATCCAATAGTGATGAATATATTTGGAATCCCAATTTTGTATGAATATTTATACTAGAGAATCAAAATGTTTTTCTCTATGGTTTGTGATAATTCAATCATACTTTGTTAATGGATGTGCATTGATTAATTCAACTTTATGTATAGGGTCCCTTTAGACATAATTTTTTAGTAGAAGCACCAATATTAGGGGATTGTATGGATAGATAAATATAATTAATCCCTAATTATAATGAAAATGAAACAACTGTATTATCAATGGAAATAAAAATATAGTATCACAATAAATTGGTATTGTTTCCCTTATCAATAAAGGGAATTGGATATGGTATTGGGCTATAATTTCATTATAGATTCTCATTGGAAGTTTTTAACCATATTATAAAAGTTTGAATTCAAAAGTAAAAAATGTAAACTAATATGAAATGGAAACTTGATTTAATAGAACCTTGGTAAAAATATTTGCATTCAGACATAAAAATATAGTTGTCACATATAATAGAGAATAAAGAGTCTCTCCCCTTTTCTGTTAATATTTTTCCACTAGAATTTTTTAAGGCTCTATAGTGGTGGATTACTATTATTTTCTTTTGAATCTAAGTATCCTTTAATCTAGATGTGTATACTCTGAATCAGATTTCCTATTTTTACAATTCAAGTGAATATATAGATAACCCTAATCATAATTCAACCAAGGGTTTTACACTTCATATAGTTTCCCATGAATGTGATTTTAAATATTGTTTTTCTCAAGATATTTCTAATTACTAAAGGAGTCACACTGGTCCTTAGAGTACAAAATAAAAGGGTGCATTTAATACCTCTTATAGTGAATAGCCTGCATAATATCTATTTCTTATTTTATAACACTTAGGTTTGAATGGGAATGAGTGGAACCTAAGAAGGAGTATAACGTTTATTGTTGTTCATGGTTTTCGGATTAATGATGAATTTTATAGGGTTATATAGTTATTTTGTTCATGTTATAATTATATTCCCAATGTTTTGATCTATCAAATATTTATGGATATAAGAACAATGGAACCTATTGTTGATTCTTGGATAGAAGCACCAATATTGGTTTCTAGGTGCATATAAAAATTAAAGCCTACCATATTTTTATTTGTCTCCATACTAGAGCTAAATTTATTGCACAGTGGGGAGGTCATTCCTATAATGTTTTTAATATTGTCACTGGTTCATGGAATGAATCTGAAGAAGTTTTTTCATCACAAATAGGTAATTTTCAGATTTTATTTAATGATAACATTATTTTATGAAGCATGATCATGGCTGTTATAGATGAAGTGTTTGAAATTTTTGGCTACTAGCTGCTATATCTTTTATATAATTTTGGAGTTGTGATGTTGTTTTAAAGATGGTTTAGAAATTTAGTAACAAAATATTATACTGGTATAGACCCCTAGAGGGAGTGGATGCTCATGAAGAGTTTTGTTTATAGGCTAATGGTTTTCCTAGGTATGATGTTTTAGTTGCTTATAAATTTTAATTAATAGTTACTACATAGTTTGATATCAGAGGTCCAACTAAATAGATGAAGTCTCTTTATTTAAAATTATTAGAATGATGCTATGTACACTGATTTCATTCATTGATTTATCTACTTATTCAATTTGAGGATAAAGTGTTTTTTAAGAGGCAAATAATAATATAAATATGAGGGTAGGGGCTATTTGTATATGTTTGTAGTTTGTAACTGGAAGGGGAAATATTTTCTATTACTTTAAATTAGATACATGTTGGGATAGTAGTAGTATGTATGGGTTTGTTGGTAGTGTTTGGTGGTAATAATTAAGGGAAATGGTTATTGTAAAGTGGGTATGGTTTTTTATTTCAGATTAGATAAATATAGGTACATACCTTTAGAGATATCGACCTAATCTCCTAGATACGATATTATGTAGAGATCTCTCTTTTTCTTCATATATTTTTTATACCTACTATATTTTTATTACATATATTAATCTACTAATAATAGTATAATTTTTCTATAATTTATTTATTATCTCTCTCACTCAAACCTCATGGTCCTAAAGATTTTGTTTTTTGAATTTATCATGTCATAACTTTATCTTCCATGAACAAATTTTTTCATGTTTTCCCTTAAGATTTATACCCCGACTTTTAGTTTACCATTTTCTTTCTAAAAAAATCCAAATCAATAAAAACCTTCCTAGTAATACCAGAATCAATGTTTATTTTTTCATTCTCTTCCTTAAGCTTCTCACTTTCCTCTCTAAGCTTCAAAACTTCAGAAAAAAATGTTATTTTTCTTTATAATAAAACCTTTGTGATATTTCTTCAGCTTCATATTGAAATCTTCGATGGTGACTACACTGTCGTGTAACTCCTAAATAATCTTTTCTAACTATTTAGTAATAGTCTTATTGTATCCAGGAACAAGGTTAAAATCAAAATCATGGATCGAATCACTCACTTTATATTTTTTATCCATCAAAAATATATTTCCATATTTCTTTGAAAATTTACCCGTGTAACTTAAATAACATGAGTGGGAAGGATAAAATGATATCTTATTTTTTTCATAAAGAAAATATTATTAGTTTTCTATTAATTTATAGATTAAACCCTTGAATATTTATTTTCACTATAACTCCAAGAAACTATATAATTATTTCCTTTTTCATAACTCATTTTTACTTTCTTTTATTATTCATTCCATAAAATTCAGGCTCGATTCACTCTTTATTCTTGATCTTATAAGAACCTAAACTAATTTTCATACTTTCTAAAATTATTTGAATCTATTATATAATATTTATTCTTAATATCTTTGTAAACTCTTTTCACAACCTTAATTATTCTCTCATTTCCATAAGTTTAAGAACCTAAATCATATTTAGAGGGACTGGAATTACAATAGTTTCAAACAAAATACCTTTATTATTCATGTAAACTTTATTCTCAATGTTTTTCATCTTAAGAACATATTATGAGAGTGAAATCATAAGCTTGTCGAAATATTAATCCTTGAATCTTTTTTTCATCAATTGTAACTTTCATAGAATTCCAGTTATTTGGTAGTGATCTGAGAACTCTTTTAACCATAGTAGTATTTTTGAATTTTTTTTCTAAGTGTACTCATTCCATTCACAATTTTTGTAAATCTATGAAAAATTTGATTAGTTTTCTCATTTTTTATTAGATTAAATTCTTCGTACTCATCTAAAAACATTCAAAGATTATTTCTTTTCAACTTATATTTACTACAGTAACATAAAAAATTCTTTAAATGTATATTATATTTAAATAATGAAACATGAATAAAAAAATTTCAACTAATAACACAATACAATGAATTCAGAACATTATAATTTAAAACATACATAGGTGCATAATTATTGATGAAACAATTTGGGTTATTATTAAGTAGTTGGTATGGATTTATCATTAGGGTTCAATGTTAAATTATATGATTCTTGAAGAAAGTTTTCATCCTAGATTTCCCATAACCATGGTCATTCCCATCAAAGAAGGATGGGCTCTATGGAATCTAATCATCATAGTTACCTTGACCTATCATCAAAAATTATCTTTCACTTAGACCGTTAATTATAGAATAAGATTAGAAACATAATATATTTAAAATAACCAAATATTTGATAGAAATTGTTAGTCCTAGATAGTGATCTCTAGGATAAAATAGGGGGTGAATTTTGTATCTTAAAATAATCAAGGTAATTTATATGATAATGTAGAATATAGTAAGATAAAAGATAAAACTCTATCATAAAAATTATCACAGTGACTGTAAAGGGTGAAAGTATAATACTAAAGAACAAGTGAAAAACAATATTTTTATATTACTTTTGATCTAATTGATCCTACATATACTCTTAACACACTCAACTTAAGATCATGGATACCCACTTTATTTGTATCACTTTTAGAAGATAATGAAAACTCTTTAAAACTTTCCATTTTTCAACAACAAGGCACAAACCGTAAATCCCCCCTTTTTCACACCATGAGGTGTAAAACCATGTCTTTTTACAGGTATAGATAAAAAACCATTATTTTATAGTAGAATACCCAACCTGACCTTTAAAAGAGCATCCCTAAACCTATAATTTTTTATTTTGAACTAGAGAAACAACCAATGTTAACTTTTATGGGATCAAGAAAAATCTATTCCATTTTTTATTCGGTAAGCAAATCAGAGATGTATCTTTTAAGAGAGGTTTGAAATATGTGTGAGACACACAAAAAAACTTTATAATGCATATAATTCACTAAAATAAACGTTCAAACAATTAAACTAATGAAATATGTTGATGGTGGGTACTAGTTTAGAAACTACAAGATTTAGTTCTTCAAAGATATTGAACGGTGTAGTTCACGCAATCCAACAATGGATATTCCCAACAGTTAAGCTTTTAAATATTTTATAACTTTTAGTGTATCACATCATGTATTGTATAAATTTTCAATACCTAATGCTTTCATTTAAGTACATAGTATCTATGATTTTTATTCATAAATGTTCAATGATAACGTCGTTTTGATCCCCGATAATTATCTATATGATCTGTAATCATAGTTGTTAGAAATAAAATATATTAATAATATTATAACCTATATTTCGATATACGAAAATATAAGTCATAGATTCTTGATATTATTATTATTATTTCACTTATATGTAATAATAATTAACATTAAAAATATCATTAATTATTTAGCATAATAATTTCTATAAAACAAAATGAATAATCCATGAAATCACATGGGAAAACTCCATCAAAAAATTCAAATACAACAATTATTCAATTATAAATCATTTAATAAAAAAATAATACAATATTAGTTAGTGGTAGATAATTAAATAACTTACTTTCCTTGGATTTATAGAATTTAAACTTTTTTTGAGATTATACCGCTATCATAAATTCAGTTTTTATAAGTTGTATCCTATGATATCTAAAATCATAATACTCTAGTCATATATTCCAAATATAGTAAATACAAAATGGACTCTTCCTTGAATAAATAAAGGTAAATCATCAATTCACAATGATAAAAAAACATTAAAAAATATATAGGTCATCATAAGTATGAATAAAGGCCCACTTACACTTCATAGGTAAGAGTAAAATATCAATTTCTACAACAATGCATAAAATTAATCTCATTTGAGATTAACTTTGAAATGCATTACAATTATTTAATTTTTAAACAGTTCTAATATATAATATTTTTAACTTCCAAATCATACATAAAGGTAAATATCTTTCCATATTTAAATACTTTACAAAATATCAAGTTCTTCAATGTAGACAAAAAATGAATATGTAAGATCCATTCAATACTTCTCCCTATATACATACAAGTAAAACACTTTGCTGATTTTTTACTCTAAATACATAAAAGTATGTTCTGAATTCCTTTGTAATTCATAAGTGTCCTGACCTGAAAAAATACAAACTTCACCAATATGTAAATATAGTTTCAAATTACCATATAATATTTTAATTTCATTACTTTAACATAATTTAGAATGTAAGAGTAAAATTTTAAGTATGTAATATCCCTAAAAAAATCTCTAACAAATAATATTAGAAAATATTGAATAAAAAAAAATAATAAAAAAATAATAATAAATTAAATATACATTCTAGAATAAAGAAGAATGATAACAATCGGTAGATTAAAAAATAATTCCCAACATTATTTTCTTCTACAAAAAGTACAAGAATCAAATAGAATCTTAAATCCATCCAACAAGAAATATGAGAATATTAAAATCAAAATAAAAATAAATAATAAATAAATAAATAATAATAAATGGAGTATAAAAAATTTAGTGATTCATAATTATCAAATAATAAACAAATAAAATTGGATGAAGCCATTTAACATGTATGACCTTGGGTTGGTTACTAATGATGATGTTACATGATTTTGTTCCCTTTCCATATGATGTATTGGTTTTTATCTAATTATAGAAAAATCTATTTTTGATAGGTATCTCTCATAGTGTTTGTTTTTTTACCCACCATGTTTTTTGTTTCTAGTTTTTGTTTTAATTTATGAGGAAGAGAATTATTTTATTTGTATTTATTTTAAACGTTTGGACATTTCTAGACCACTACCTTCTATTTCCTAGGATTTATAGGCATATAGAGGAATTTTTATGGTGGTTTGGTGGTATAGGGTTGAGTTTAGGATATGTGAGGTACAAAATTTCATTTTGGAAGCCGTAATGGAGATTGTTTCAGGATTTCCATCATAGAACATTGGCTATTTTGGGTTCATGATGAAACCAAAGTGTTTACTATTTTCTTTCATTAGATCTTGTTCTTCTGTGACATATAACAATACAATCCTATCAATATTAAAAAACACACAATCTAGTTTCTAAAAATAAATGTGGGGATGTGATTATTTTACTAGGTTCAACATAAAGGGTTAATCCAAGGACACACATTCAATCCTAGGATCACCCACTCATCTTTTCTCTCTAAAAATTTATTTTATTCAAATAATATAAGAAACAATGGTGACACATAGATCACTTAAAATTTTTCTTCAAAATTGAAAACACATAGTTGATAAGGCTGTTTTCATTGTGTTTTGGTTCCACTTACAGTTCCAGATATTTAATGTGTCTTCTCAAAATTGTCTCCCATATCCACTTTCATCAAGATTCATCATATAAATTTTCCTCATACTTTTATATTTTTTGGTTCTCTCCATAAAAAAATTTACACCACAAAAGAGTTTTTTTTTGAAAAAAGTATGTTTATTCCACAAAAATATAAATTTAAAGGGCTTAGTCATTTTCCTAGAATTATACTTAGCACAATAACTCTAAATACATATGTAATGTCTTCTTAGAAATATATTATGTATTAACCTAGATAATCAAACATATATATGAAAAGTTATTCCTATTCAATATTTATTTATATTGGAAGAAATTAAATATGAAGAAACCTAACATATCCCAATGAGTATCCTACCTTTTCCACATTTCATCACTCTAAATAATTTTTTATTTTAACCAAATATATGAAAATTTCCAAAAAACTTATGCATGAGCTCAAATATATTACTTATCATGTAGAGCTCTAAGACATTAAAATTTTCTATAGATTTGAAAAATATATTACACACTAAACCCTAAAATTCTCATGTACCACTATGATCGCCATGGATTTTCCTATTCCGTCTCTTCAAAATATAAGATATTTTCTTTTTATATTCTTGTAACTTATGAAAACCTCACACACCACACAATATTTCTTATGAACACAAATACACCTTCAAAAGTTAGTGAAATTCTTAGACCTGCTTCCAACTTATGGAATTCCAAATTCTGATCTTCTAACTTCTAAATTGGATCAAGGTTTACATATTCTAGCACTTGATGTCTTAAAATTCCAAAACTTAAACTTACGATTGATGAAAAATCCAACCATTATAACCAATGGCTCCAATACTTCCCAAATTTGGTTTTTTTCAATCCACTAATTGTTCTTATAATCTTAACCCTTCTTTTACATCCATGTCCCCCTATATGGAATTATTTATATATGGAAATCATAATGAACTCACCCATACCATCAATCTCCCCTTTGAAAATAATATTCAAATAGTTTATTTGTGTCTAAATATATTCCATCTAATTAGTCATCAAACTTCCAATATGGAAAAAACTAAGAAGATAACCATTAAACAATTAAAAGTTTACATGAGAAAATTATCATTATAGGAAAGAAGAAAAGATGTTGAAGATGAAAATCTTATCCATTCATTCTAACCATCATTATTGCTGCCACCAATTTCCCATGGATATTGTATCAAAATATCTTATTATATTGAAAAAAATATGAGCACTAGTAATAAAAAGTAAACAATAACCAAGTGAATAATTGTGTACATTAGAGTGGATAGGGTATTTTCTAAACCTCCTTAGGTTGAGGGATGTGGTTTAACACCCAAGTTCAACCCATGCTTCTCAAATGTCAGGGTGGCCAAATCTTTAGTCATAATTTCTACCATTTGTTGATTAATTACAAAAATGATCCATTTTGATCACCCATTGACCCACCTTATCTTTAATAAAGTGATATATAATCTCAATATGTATGATAAAATGGTTCTAGACTAGATTTCTTTAAGTCCAATTGCGCTCCTATTTTTACAAAAGATCATCATAGGTTATTTCACTTCTTCAACAATATCGTATAACTATTTCTTTATATATATTAGCTAAGTGAAAAAATTAGTTTTTGAAAAATGTTTTTATTTTTTATACTAAGGGATTTTATTTCCTATTTATTACTTATAAAAACCACACATTTATTTCCAATGATGAATATACCAACACTTGTGAACTTTAAATCCACTATATCTCTAGTCTAGTCTAAATGCTAGTAATTCACGATCCTTTATTGGTTAAAAAACCATATTTGAGAGTAACACATATGTACTTCATAATCCTATTAACTACACTAAGATTCTACCATTTTATATTACTTTTAAAATGATTAACCAAACATGTTTCATAAGAAACATCCAGTTGAGTTGATTTCAAAAACAATAGGATCCTAATTATTCTCTTATTCAAGGAAGGATAAATATATTTCTTATTCTCATGTTTCCCAAGATTGGTTCTAATCACAATCAGATTTGACATTGGTTTTGAGTCATGAACATAAAAAGTCTTCAATAACTCTTTTATATACTCAACTAGAGAGATAAAAGTGTATTTTTCTTTCTAAAACAATTATAGTCTTGAAAAATATGTGAGTTCATCAATTAGAAAATTCTAAAATTTTAAATACATGAGATTAGAAAATTCCTCTACATTTTTCTACTTTGTTCCACCAAATATTATATCATCTATGTAAATTATCACTAGAAATTGTTATTCGATGTATTTTTTCACATTTTGGTTGTGATTAACACTATCCCTTTTAAATTTTATATTATTAAAATATATATCTAGTTTAGAATACCTTGTATGTGGTGCATGTTTTAGGTCGTATAGATCCTTCTTTAATATTCACACTTTAATTTCATCAATTTAAATTAAGAATCCCTCTTTATGTTCAATATAAACCTACACTTGGAGTACACCATTCAAGAATTCTATTTTTACATGAATTTTGATGATATTAAACATTATTTGAATCACCATTTCTATGAAATTCCTGATCAAATAAAGTCACCTCATTATTGTGAAGGTTTCTTCAATATCAACACCATTAATTTATACATAGCCTTCACACAACATTCATTCTATATTTCAGAGCATATTACAATGTTTATCAAAAATTTCTTGAAGACCTTCTTTTTTATTTTCATATTGTGTTGTTCATACCTCCCCAAAACCTCTCATATTTTCTTATTATAAATTTTATCCAATTAATCATTCATGAATTTAATATATGAATTACCTTTTCCACTCCTTCAAATGATTTTGGTTCCACCATTAACAGTAGCGCAACATGCTCTACATCTCCCTTCTTCACATTTTTTTTTGGGGTAGAACTATGTATAATTATATTAGATAAACCAAATTTCATTATCTTTATTATATTTGTGATTTAGATTGAATATATTTAGAATTTTTTTTCTCTTATGATTCAACCTATGAATCATTATAAATTGAGGGACTTTTTATAACCACAAAATATGCGTCGATCTCATCATTATCTTACAATAATTAATTAAACATATAGAGTTATTTCTATATTTATATTCAATAATATTAACATAATAACTTTATAAAACCTAATTAAGGAATTTTTATAGAATATTTAGGCCTTAATATTCATCGAGTAACCTAAAAATACTTATTCATCTACTACATTTTCATACTTCCTTTGATTTCCATCCTTATTCTAGATATAAAATCTACTTATAAAGACTCAAAAATTCATCAGGAAAGGCTTACTTATATTTAAAATTTCATATGGATTCCCCACCTAGGATTAAAGATGTTTTTATTTTGAATTCTCACTTCAACTGATGCTGGATCCTTCCTGTAGGAGCGATAGATTTCACTCTAAATGGGTAGTGACACGTCCATGTTGTTTACCATTACATTTATTCATTCTACATCCCCATTATATTATGAAAGCCTCAAAAAAGATAATTCATTTTTAATGAATTTCTTCTGAAGGTATTTTCCACTATAATTAATTTAAAAATGATTCTATTTTCGGATCATATAATTTTATTTGAGCATATTGTCTCATTTTCAGCTCTCCTTAAATTCCTCTTTATGAATTCCAAAAATTCTTTCTTTCTTTTCTTGAATATAATACATTCCATTATATTATGATCATATACAAAAAAGATAAATTACCATTATCCATGTGTTCTAGGTGGATTAATTAAACCATAAACATTAGTGTAAACCAAGTCATGTAGATCATATTCCCTTTTCTTCATTTACCGATAGGGTTTTCAAACTATATTTCCTCAGATGTTGGCATCACACATATTTTACTAGCCTAAATTTATGATCAGAATTTTCACCTTAAATCTTATATTGGATAGGTATTCTATAATTTTTCATTTAATGAGGAATAGCCTTTAGTTCAAGAAGATATTTTATTCTTCCACTGGATGAAGTCATGTGTTTTCTTTACTATCTACCTAGTATAGATTACCATTTATCATCCTACCTTTCATGGTATAATTATCAACCCTGACTTTGATCAAGAAATATTTTTGGTTAAACAGAATCTAAATTATAGGGTCATAAATTTGACTCAGAATCAATAAGTTATTACATAATCCATCCAGAAAGAGTGCTTCTATATTCTTCAACTTTCCATATGTTAACTAGATTTTCCACTTCCTTTTATCTTCGAATCTTTATCATTTCCAAAAAAAAATTCCTTTAACTTTTACCTTTATGTTTTTCAAGTGGTTCATATCTCCATTCATGTGAGATTAACACCCAAAAATAAGGATCCATGTGTTACTATTATTTATTGTCTTGAGAATGATATATACAAAGTTATCCTTCTTAATATTTTTCTTTACCTTCCAAGAAACACTCAATAATTTCAGGTCATAAGATGGAATCACCTCTTTATATTTATCATGGGAAGTGTAAACATATTTTTATACCCCTTATAATGGAGAGTATTTATTTTATAATAGAATCAGGTTGGGTTTATTAGTATTCATCTAACCTTGACATCCATGGTGGTTATTTATATTTCTTCTTTTCCTACACTCAAAAAATTAATGTTTGAAGTTAGAAAAATGAAATAAATATCCATAGAAATAATTTTTTCCTTGGGATTATGAATTTGGTATTATTCTTATTTATCAACCACTAAGATATTCTCCCTTAAAATAACTCTCTACCACTCTCTATTGGGATGCGATCAGGTCAAGGTAGCCACAAAATTTACACCTCATTAGAGGAAATATCTTCTCACCTACACCCTTCCACATGTATCTATCTTTTGAATAGTTCATAAATTGATGATTAACCCTAAAATACTAAGTAATTTATCCAACATTTTGATACCCTTTGTTTTTTATTATAACTTCTCTTTATTTTAATGTTATAGAATTTTATCCCACTCTACTTTTACACATGTACCTAGGCCTTTGTTCATTCAATATTTTTTCAACACCTCTCGATACAAATTTGGAAAATTATATTAATTCTTTATATAAGAAATTACCAAACCATATGTTTTTATTTATATCACTCTAATTTATTTTATATTCAATTTTATTTTTCAAAGTAACTACCTATTATTCAATAGTTTCAACCTACTTTTCCCGATATTTCAAATAATCGTTAATGTTGTCAATCACCTTTTCATATGCTTAAATATTTATATTGTAATATGCAACTTCTCCAAAGATTTATTGATTGGATTATTTATATTTTATTTATTTCTAGTTAATAATTATGAACTTTTAGTTGATCAACATATTCATAGAACTCATTCAATAATCCATAAATGTTTCGATTCTATTATTATTTGGGTATCAAGCTCTTCAAGATCCCAATAAAGTTAAACTATAAGATAAAAAATTCCTTATAGTTAATTGTAATATTCCATTTTAGATTTTTACTTTTCAATATTTGAAATAATTGTATCTTCTATATCTAACTAATATTATTTTTTAACTTCCTCGAAATAATATGAACCAAATTCTTCTTATTTACCAAGATCTTCCTCTATAACTTCTTCCTAGAAGAATTATTTAATTTAATGTCTCTTTTAGAAGGGAATTTAATTTTTTAATTTTTTACTGTTTTTGATTCACTTCCATAATCATCAAATATATTTTTACACTTCATAAAAATGTACCCAAAATTACTACATTAAAAACATGCCAAGGGTTGCTTCCCTTCAGAACTACCCTTTACTCTCTTGAATTTACGTACCATAAGTGATATAAACTCATAAATTAAATAATTTTTACTTTTATACACCTTAAAAAATGTTTATATTATCCATATACTTAAATGATACAAATTTATTTGAGTGGTTTTATGTTCCTTCCAGTTTTACATGCATCTTATATGCAACTAATCTGCTTTGTAGACCATATAGAGATATTTATACAAAATTACTATCTCTAAGAGTTGATATTTTTATATTATAAATAATTATAAAAATTTGTATGATGTTCTTTATAATATAAAAACATTTATTTCTTCACGAAGTCCCTGAATATCTCCAAAATCCTCAATGATATGGTTGAAAAAACTGTTAACATTTCCATTAGGGTACAATTTTAGATCATCAAACCTACTGTGTATCACTTGAAGTTTGGCCTCCATCACCTTGATATCAACCTCATATATATTATTAAATTTATCACACATGGAATTATAACTTGTTCAACTCATCACCTTCATGTATATTTGGATTGAAAAAGATCTAAATAAGGTATTCTGAGCTTTAGAATCAACATCAATCAACTTTATGTATTCCTCATTTATAGATAGTTTATAAAAATTTATTATATATATACTTTGTACAGTATTAAAAAAACTTTGATCCCAAAAGACCTCATATATGATTTCATTCTATACTTCTAGTTTTTTTAATTTTAACCATCGAACAAGGGTAATCCTTTTTCATTCACTATGTTCCCCATAATAATTTAATTTTGATAAAATAAAAATTAAACACTCATTACTTATGTCTCTAATACCACTTATTGCAACCACATGCATGAAAAACCCAAATATGGCGTGGGTATGGGGGTGGATTAGGTTATTTTATTATTATTTTCGTTCGTTGGTTCTTTTTCATATTTTGATAGAGAACAATGTTCTCCTATCAATCTTAAAACACCCATACACATTCTAGACACTGAAAATAAATATGGGGACATGAGTATTATACTTTCTTCACTATAAATGGTTCTTTTTAAGAGCATACACGAATGGTGTTTCAATATTATATGTGTTAAAACTATACACTATATGTGTTATAAGAGACTTGAAGGACACACAATCGAACCTAGGATCACTCCCACATATTGTCTCTCTACACACTACTTTGAGACAAGGAATATAATAAGGAAATATAAAAAAATATCATTTATAATGTTTCCTCACAATAAAAAAAATACTTGGATGAAAATCTTGTTGTCATTATTCTTGAGTTCCTCTTATAGTTCCTAATCTTCAATGTGTCTTCTCATAACTATATTAATTCTCCACTTTCTTTGAGATTCATCACATAATTTTTCCTTCACACATTGATCAGATAGTTTCTTCTCTAATCTATTTATTTTATTCTTCTTATTTTTTCTCATACCCATGGACTATTTTTGTGTGATATTTTTCCAAATTATTAATATGGAAACTCTATGAAATTTTCACTAAGAAATATTTCTTTATAATTATTTATAATCTTTATAATTCCCCTCAAATATCACAGTCTCTATCCTTATAAAAACTATGAAAGTTTTACCATTATCAATCATAATTTATGATTAAAAATACACATTGTATTACTTATTATTCTATATTATCAATAAAAGTTTATGATTAATAATTCCTATCGTAATCCATTGTTTCTATGATGACTCATTCCATGCATGAAAACATTTTGTTGTGAGGATCAAAGTTATGGAACATTGATTGATCTTTATCTGCTACTGCCAAAGTGTAAAACATTATATTTTATAAATAATTATTACAATTTATTAAAAAAAATATTATTCATGGATATAAAACCTTACACATTCCAGTAGATTAAGACAATTTTCAATTTTTTGGTTCTCTCTATAAAATAATTATGCAACATAAACGGATTTTTTAAATAAAACTTTTTATTTTCATTAAAAAATATTATGTTTGGAGGACTTAGTAGTTTTCTTGGAATCATACTTAGTACCAAAAATGAAATGTATACTAGGAGGTTTCTACCTTTGTTTCATTCTAACTCTTCCCAAAAATATCTTATATATCAACCTAGAGAATCATTTGAATACCAAATTTTTTTTTCCTTTTCCACATTTTTTCATCTCAGAAGATATTATATATGTTGAAACCTCATGTATCCCTGTGAGTATCCTCCCATTTATAAATTTTAGTACTCCATTGAATGTTATGTATCAACCAAATATATTATTCGTCCCCAAAAACCTAAAAATGAGATCAATTTTATTACTTATCAGTGAGATTTCTATGACATTTCCATTCTCTATAGTTATCAGAACACCTTACACACAAAACCCCAAAATCTCACCTACCACTGTGAACTTCATGCACTAGATAATTGTCTCTGTCCATAATTTTATATTAATACTCAGAAGATGTTTACCTTTATCAATCCTATAACTTTTTAATATCTCATGCAGGCCCCAATATTTCTGACATACATAAAGTGGCCTTTATGACTTGGAAAAATTCATAGACCCACTTCCAACTTCTTTTCTTCCAACTTCTAAACTAAATCAATTCTTCTATATTCTGATCCTCTAACTCATGGGCTTCCAAAATTAAAACTTTTGATTGAAAAAAATAAAACTGTTAGAACTTGTTATTCCAACATCAACACTAGAACCTGTGAGAGTGGTTGAAAAACTTATAAAACTTAGGGAGTTCCCATTATCATTAAAATGTTTTTTAAAGTACGATTATACTATGTTCACTTCCCAATTGGTGGATGGGTGAACATTAACACGTTTTTCATGAAAAATAACTCACAACCTCCTAAACTATAACCATATGAAAAGAAATATGTGGAATAAGATAGTCATAATAGAAAATATTATAATACTATTAATACCTATTTATAAGATCATGTGTAATATACCCTTAAAACAAAAAAAGTGATCAAATTCTAATATAATATTTTTATGAAGGAAAAATCCCCATTTATCATATTATAATTGATATAAATATATGTGGTTCCATAGTGAATAAGAATCAGGTTATGATAAGCGAGTATATTTAAAACATGGAGAAAAATACTCAACAGTTTGATTTGAGGTCCATTGTGTATATTAGAGGAGTTAATGAGGTGTAAAGTTCTGATTTCTAGAAGATGGTGGATGATATATCATCATTTGTATAATAAAAATAATAATTAATATATCCTACTACATAATAGGACAATGGGGAGAAAGGAAAAACCCATGGGAAGTTGGTGAGTTGGGCTAAAGGATTATTTAAAACTAATATACTAAAAAAAGAATGAAATGATGAAAATGTCGAAACAAAACGTGGAAAGATAGATAAGATCTGAATGAGGTCTATAAAAAATTAAAAAAAAGTATTAAAGGTTAGATTACAAAATAAAGGTTATGGGAAGGAGGAATGAAAAACGATAATAAATAAGGACTGAAATATAAGTGGACTATTGAATGAAATATGTTCCAGGAAAAATTTTGGAAATAAGAAGAGTCACTAAAGTGGTAAACTATCACTTGATCTTGAATGTTCATTCTCTCTACCACCAACTGCTCAACCTGTCAATATGTTGTGAAAGAGGATATTATTCAAATAGACTTGAAGCTAGTTTTTATCTGTAGAATCATCAACCAAAATCAAGAACTAGTTGGTAAAAGAAAAATCCTTACATGAATGAATTTAAAATTCAAGAATTTAAATCTAAACCAAAAATTAAAAATAAACCACATAAATTTAATTCCACTTAAAAAGTTCACTTATAGTGTATTATTAAAGAAATGGAAAACGAGAATAAATAAATAGATATTTAGTAGGAAATAGATAACAGATGAGAGGAATCCTTCTCTTTCATTAGTGTAAATATGCTCTGTTCTCTATCTCAATATTCATTCCTCTTTTCAATGTAGCTTGTGTTTCTTACTCCTGCCCTCTTCTATAGAGCTATTATTAATAATTCCCATCTCTTAGAAATTTCCTAATTAATTAGTTACATATTCCACCCTCATAAAAAATATATAATATTCAATTAATTACATCTAAATAACCAACTTAGTTTTCTACAATTACCTTCATTCATTGTTGTTGTGTTTTTAGAAAAAATACTTCAACCACTCATATAAAATTCTCAGGAAATTAAATACTAAATATAACATTGACGTACCCATGAACTCATTCTTGTACAATACTATTTCAATTAAAATTACTATTATCTAATATAGATAGTCCTATAAAACTTATATATCAATATTATTCATAGTATGAAAGCAGAGTAATCTCACACACTACTCAAAGATTCAACAAGCCATTTGGGAACAATGACCTAATCTATTTTCATCTTCAATATTGGATGAATTTTTTATTCAAAGGAATTTTGAAAAATTAAATAGAGATATCCATATTCTGAGTGGTATCTACTAACAACATCAATCAAATTCCCTAAAATCATTGGCATCGATCCATCCTTGGCGGAACACCAGATCCAATGTTCATCTTTGGAAATCATCTCAGTTCTCATCCCATTAGGGTCATGTTATTTAGTTTCCTCCACATAGTCTTTATTGATGAATCTTATATTCAATGTAATTTAGGTTCTTGATCTCCCCTTGATGAAGTTTGGATGAAACCCTAGTTCAAAACCTTTATTTCATGATTCTCCAACACATAGATGTAGATTTGTTACAAGACTCAATGAACAACCAATCATAACTTCATTTTTTTTTGAAATATATTATAATCGTAAGCTTACAATATATTTTAATTATCATAAAAGGAATTAAAATATATGAATTTTAAATCATTAAATGTGAAAAAAGGCCCTATGGTCCAACTTCAAATTATCATATGAGGGATTTGAGAATTTTATTATGGATGTAAAAACTTATTACATGACTACCCTCAAAATATATTAAGAGGGTATAAATAATTATATCATATGAACATAATTTAATGTTTGAAAAATTAAAATTCATATGTGAAAAAAAAATTTATTTCAATGAAAATCATACAAAATGATACTTTTTCAATTTTAACAAAACAATCCAAATTTCAAAGATTTTTTTCCCAAAAAAATATTTTAAAAAATAGAACATGAAATCAATAAAATTTTTAAAAAAAAGTCAAAAGAACACTGAAAAATAATATTTTAATTAATTTCTCATTATAGAAAACAAAATAAATTTTGACAACAATAAATTCATTCATTTTTTGAATAAACAAATAGAACAAAATAAACTCTAATAAAAGATCTTCAAAATGAAATTATTTTAACTCAGATACAGTTATTTATTCAAAATAATTTTTAAGTGATTATTAAATCTAATGTATTCATAATATAGATCTTAATATTGTATTAAAATTAAATCTAATAACTCTTTATCAATAAAACATAAAAAAACATTTAGATAGAAAATTTATGGAATTAATTTTTTGAAAAAAAATATTGAAAAATGGATTCTTAGTAATTGAAATCTCATTTAGACACAAAAATCATCAAAGTGATATATAAAACATATATCAAATAAAGTAAAAATCAATGAAAATGAAGTTTAAATAGGTGAGAATCCTTTTCCAAATACTTTCACTTTACCACTGGAAATCCCAATCTCCTCTAATTGATTATGATATTTATGCCACTTACACCCATGATTCTGACTAATTTTATCATACCTTTAAGGGGTCGTGAGGAAATCTTATTAGTTCACCTATGCAACTAACTAAATAGGAAAGAATCTCCCTATAAATACTCTATATAGAAGTATAATCAAATGTATAGGTTATGGGGTATTTCAACCAACCTGAATTTTCATGGAATCATCCATGGTAGAGTATTTATCATCAACCACGAAAAATACCTAGTTATAAAGGTGGATTTTTGAAAAACCTTGTCCAAAACCATATTCCGTCCTTGAAGACCAAATAAAAAAATGGAAGAAAATAATATCCAATTCCAATAAATAACCCACATTATCATATAAGACCTAGAAACTCAATTAAGCCAACTCACTAACTTGATCTGTGAAATTAAAATTCAAGTTTTCGGTAAACTTCCTTCATGGATTATAGTAAAAACTAGGGATAAGGTCATGTTAATGTTATTCCCTAATGTAGTGGTGAATGACTAAAAAGTATTATTATACTTAATTATAATATTCCCTCCCTATGAAATCCTATATTCCAACCATCCTTAGAAATCCAAACGAGGAAAATATTGGTCCAAAGTTAAGTCTCTATGAATGAAAAAAAATTTACATTGATGAGCCAACTAGACCAACCATTCATATTCACTTTACCTAAAGGGACACCCAACCAAGTAAATTAAATGAAAATGATCTCGATAAGTAAATCATATAAATTTCTTAAAAGGTGTGGGTTAATATTTACTTGATCAATGTTGTGAAAAAATTTCATGATACACCTACTTCCTAAAGGAGATGTTTACACAGCAAATGTGACTTCTAGGGGATGAAAGGATGGTATTGGGGAGGAATGTCACTACATTTATCCAACTATCACTACCCACAAGATGTAAGGATCATGTAATATTCTTGATTCCATGTACCATAGGGGAGTATTTATTTACCAATATCATGCTTGATTTGAGTGTCTCTATAAATGTAATGCCTCAATCTATTTTCTATTCTTTATAGGTTATAGAGATTAATTCTAATAGAATAGTTGTTAAATTAGAAAACCATATTACCTCACACCCTATTGGTATTCTAGAGGATATTATTATAAGGGTTAAGAATTTAATTTTCCCGAATAATTTTTGTGTGATTAAAATGGAAAATGATAGGATGAATGAGCATGCACTAATTACATTGCGTGAAAACTTTCTTAAAACTATCAAAACCATAATTAATGTACACATTGGTACATTATATATGAAGTTTATTAGTGATAGTTTCCAATATAAAATCCTTTACACACTAAAGAACACCTTAGAAGAACATTCCTAACAGTGATATAATTTCATTGATGTACTCCATATCCCTATGGAATCTTCTCTTATTTTCTCCAACCCCCATTCCAATTTTTTACCTTTGATAAAAATTTTGTGTAATGATTCATATGATTCATGTTATGATGCTTTGAAAAATTATCATGTATGTTTATTAATTGATAATTTTTTATTCGCTAAGGATTAAATGACCATCGATGATTTTGATCAGTTTGAAATAGCCTATTCCACATATGAGGATGTTACCATTTACCAATTAGATGAGATCATGGAACTCCCTATTTCTTATCTTCCATCAATCTAACCCCCCTTGAATTGAAACTTAAACCACTACCTCAAAATTTAAAGTATCCATATCTTTAGAATAGAAGAAAATTATCCATCCCCAATACTAATTCACTTCTTCTAGAGCATGAATTGTGATTTATTAATATTTTTATAGATTATAATTGAGCATTGTGATTGATAATTGCTGACATTAATGGTATTATCTCATTAATTTTCATGTATCATACACCATTACATGATGAGGATAAACCTACAAGGAAAGTAAAAGGAAGTCTAAACACAAACCTCGTATATGGCCTTAAAAATAAGGTAATTTAATTATTTGGTTATCGAATAATATATTCTATATATAATAATTAGTGGGTAAGTTCTATGAAGGTATTTCCCAGGATAATTATCCTAATATTAATTAAAAACAAAAAAAAAATGAATTATTAACAATCCTTGTGCATAATAAATAACGTGACTATCTCAACCATCACTAATTAACCCGACACACTAGGAGTAACTATTTACTATTGTAATTAATTTATCAGATTCAAGTGAGGTTAATAAGTCTTGATACTACTTACTTGATGGGAATTTTGGATATTTTTGGAACCATATTTCCCTAGAGGATGAGAAAAATACAAATTATGCTTGCCTCTTTGCTATATTTTCTTATAGTAAGATGTCATTTGGTTTGTTCAATTATCCCAATATTTTCTAATTATGAATGTTTAATTTTTTTTTATTATTTATAGAATTTCATGGAAGTATTCATGGATTATTTAACTACCTATGATTTCTATTTTTATGAGTTTTTGAGGATTCATAATCTTATCCATCATCATTGTATTTAAATTAATCCTGTACAAAATTAGAAGAAATATCATTTCATGGAACGATAAGGAATAATACTTGTAAATTTCATTTCTAGGGATGATATACAAGTAGATAAATCAAAAGTGGATGTAATTTATTCCCTCCCATTCACTAGAAAAGAATTTGTGTTTGATAAGAACTATGTGGATACATTTAATAAATTGAAATGGAATCTCATATCAACCTACATAATCTAACCACCTTAGTGTGGTTTACCATTTAAGATCATATGTGATTCTTTTAATAATGAAGTTAATAACTTCTTATAAAAATGTGTTGATCAAGATACACATGTCATTGCATATCCATCATGCACACTAGACCCTATCCACTTAAAAAACACCATTAATAAAAAATAGTTTCATATAATTTTGTTTGATTTGGATAAATTTAAGTCATAATTTTTAGGGTCCAAAGTGAATGTGTATTCTAACCATGAACCACACCGATATCTACTTAATAATAGAAAGTCAAATCATCTTTCATTTATTATATTCTCCTCCTTCAAGAATTTAATTTTGAAATTAGGGATAATAATGGAAAATTGAATGTTGTAGATAACCATACCAGTAGGATCCTTCCTTCCTAAAACATTGAATCATCCCTTTAAATTTTTATAAATGACATGTTTTCTGATGATCAATTTTATCTAGCATAAGTTTTTATTCTGGGGTATACTAACATTGTAAATTATTTGGAATCATCTTTCATATATATCGATTTCAATAAAAACCAAGATCAGTGTATAAAGAATGTGTCTCCTTGGTACACTTTGTATGACCATTACTTTTAGTATACATTAGTGATCAATTCCTTAGGTGTTGTGTCATTGATAATGAGTTTCAATCTAGACTAGGATTTTTTCACTCTTTTATGTGAGGTCCACTTCTATTCATTATGAAATAATCACAAGGTTCTTGATTAAGGGAAACTCTGGAAAACCTTATTTTATGATGAACATGATTTTTAGAGCTTTTCCCATTGTTAATGGATCGGTAATTTCACTAAAAAAGTGAAATTTCAAAACCCCTATTATTCTATGATATTTTTTATGTTTTGGTCCTAAAATTTATAGGGTGGTTTCTTAATTATATTAGAAAATTTTACATCCTTATTATAGTGGATTATATATCTAAATGGGTAGAATAATGGTTAATAAGGACTAATTAATATAAGGTAGTTGGTGTAATTTTTTATAACCCAAAACTTTTGTATATTTGAGTTATCTAGATTCATCTTCACTGATCAGGGTTCCCATTTTTACAACCATGCAATGAAAGAAATTTTATATCAATATAGGTCTAACCATAGAGTTTAAATAGATTATCACCACCAAAATAATAGTTAATATGAGTTGTATAACAAAGACATAAAAAAATCCTTGAAATAACGGTCTAACTCAACATAAAATATTGAAGCCTTAAAATTGATGATGATTTGTGGGCCTTTTGTACTTTTTTTTAAATATAATTATCACGAAACCTTATCAGATATAATTTAGATATATTTTTCATCAATATATTAAAATCAAGAATCATTTAAAGTAAAATACTTTTTCTGACGTTTACTTTGTAGATATTAGGTGTTGGAGGTGTTAGGAATGACTTATAGGAGGTTTTGTGAAAAAAAGAGGAGTTTGAGATGATATTTATTTTGTAAGATTAGAAAATGACACAATTATTAGGCATTATAACACTATTATTTAGAAAATAGAGTAGGTATATTATAGTCTATTATGTTATTACATGATGATTGGGCTTGTTGTGTGATATTCACATTGTAGTGTAGAGATATTCTCATGAGTTTTAATACTGTTTCTGTCTGGATGAGTGAGTTTTATTGTAGTATAGCGAGATTGTTACAGTGTGAATGTTTTTTGGGTAAGTACAGTTACATCATGGAGTTGGGCATTGTGTCATGGAGGTTTGGGTTATTTAGTTCTTTGGATCAGAATTTTTTGGGGTTGTTTCACCAAGGTGTTTTTTATTGCAGTGTTGTATTGTTTGAGGTGATACATGTTTGAGTGGGGAGGTTGAGATTCACACTATTGTTCTCTAATTTTTAATAATTTATACAGGACTACCATGGTTGTTCCATTTTCTTCACTATTAATATCAAATTTAAAGTAGTATAACCCTATGATTTGGGGGATATCACGTCATGATTTCTAGATTAAACCTGCATTGCATCATGATAACCCATGTCATTTCATGGTTATTTACTTTTAAAGAATTATTATAAATTAGAGTTCCTTATATGATTATTTCCAAAATATTTTACCTCTCATAAACATAGGTAGTCTATTACACATATTTGGTGCTCTTACATCCTCATTTTCTAGTATTTTCCCTCGACTTCAAGAGATAAATTCCCCTAAGATCTAATTCTTTCCCTCCCCCTACAATATTATTGGATTCTTTATTTTTATGTAATTTTTTGTAGTGGTTATACTTCAATTTTGTGGATTTTGGGTTGAGCGGTATTGATGGAGGGTGTCATGCTATATGTTTTTGAGTATTTCCTTGTGTGTTTCTGGTATTATGATCTCATTTCTCTCATCAACCTTTCATAGTGTTCCTTGAAACATCATTTTATAAAAGGAATTTGATACTTCCCCTTAGTGTAAATAAAAAATTAAAATTTAATTGTTTTCATTAGTTGGATTATTAAATTAAACTAAAAAGATAATGAATTGAATTAATGAATTGAAGGTGGTAAAAGGTGATTCACATGAGTTTTATATGTTTATATGTTTTTTCCCAGGTTTATGTTTCTTCCGTTGATATTGTTAATGATATTCAAGATTGAATCTATAGAACCTTATTTTCTATAGATGAAAAGATTGAGTTAGATTTCATAAATATTTTTCCATGTTAATAGGGAAATGAAATGAAATCATAGAAATCTAGAATTTATGAAATTTATGTTTATACATAAAATTATGAATTAATATATAATCATGATTAAAAAGAGGGAATACTATTGTTTCTTACTATAGAAGATTGGGTTTCTTGCTATTTTAATTATGTGATTTTATTTGTTGTGATACTTTTGGTCTTTGTAGTGAGTTTTCATGACAATAATTTTGGGTTTTTATATGATGTGGATATTAAGGTGAAGTGTTAATGGGGTTATGTTATTATTGTGGTTGGTTTGGTATGGTTTTGTGGTTGTTATAGTGGTGATGGGATGATGTGATGGCTGTTGAAATAAGTAGTTGTGGATGATGATGTAGTAATGTGAGAGGTTGATGAGGTTTATATAACAGTTTCTCAGTAACATGGTTTGATGAAGTATTTAAAAGAAATAATGAATAACTAATCAAAAGTTAAATGGTTAGATGGTTAAATATTATACTGAAATTAATAATGAAAGCGATCAGTAAATGAATAATGGGTTGAATTTGATGGGTAGTGGGATAAATAATGGAATGAGGAAAATGGAATGGTGAGTATGAAATGAATATGATAGGGATAAATGAAACTCCATAATGGTTGTGGGTGAAGAAATGAATATTGAATGGTTTGATATTAAATATTACTAATTGAATGTAATGTAGATAGTTAGGATAAAATGTGAATTTTTTAATGATTTGATCAAATGGGAAGTTATTATCTTGTTGCACGATTGTTCAATATGGTTGATTACTATGGATTAGTAGTTTTGGAAGTAGTTCTTAATGTGAGGTGGATGGACTAATGCGGTAGTTGCAGGACATGTGATGTGTTGTGAGACAAACCTTAGAATTATTCTTATGTTTGACTATTATATTTTTTATTTTAATGTTATTTATTATGCAACACCACCTAAATTAGATAATATTTTTGATACTTATATGGTCTTCGATTTTTGGTAGTTTTCCATAACATCTATGATATAGAGGGAACAAATGGCTGACTACTCCCTCTTCCCTGCTCTCTATTCCGTACATTGTATAAGCTATGGAATATAATGATTTTAGATTAGAGTTCCTCTAATGTGACATGATGATGATGATATGATAGTGTTTGGGATTCAATGCATGTTGGTGGTGTTCATATAAGGAGGGTATGAGGTTGATGTCTTTGATGTTCACAGAACCCTACTGTGATGAGGATGGGTTGTGCAGTTTTGATATGATGACATGGAAGGTGGAATGTTTTTAGATTATGATATGTAATATGGTTTTGACATGTGTTTGGGGTTATGAAATAGTTATGATAAGGGTATGTGGTTATATGGGTGGATTAGTGCACCAGAATGTATGTCATTGGAGAATGAGAGTGACTACATTGGTGGGGAAGTAAATATAGAGAACCATATTTATAGTTTTTTGATTCTATGTTACAATAATTGGATTTATTATTGGGTGAAAAATACTTGGTTGGAATTAGTGATAGTATACTTGGTTTAAGTGTGATTTAATTTTATTGTTTATTAATTAAGGAATAAACATGTTTTTTCCATATATTTATAAGAATATTTGGGGATGATTCTACTAAGTATATGTAACACCCCAAGGATTTATAAATAAATTTAATATTGAATGCATGAAACACTGAGTCTCTACAAAGAACCATTTTGTTATAACCTATCCAGTAAACATAATTTTTCCACCTCTGTGATTTGAATATCGAAAAACTGACATACATGGCTGCATTAAGTAAGATATTTATAGACTGATAGGATCAACTTACATTTTTGGAGAATAATAACGTGACACTTATGAATAGTAATACACCCTTACAAGTAGTAATATTATCCTTATGAATAGTAACCTCTCCCATGAAAGTATAAATAAAATTTAGACACCTTATAAATGAAATGGAGCATTTTAGAAATTAATAATTAAGTGTTGGTATTTTTGGGAGCAATAAATATTAAATTAAAATTTTAAATTAATAAATTTATTTAAAATAAAATTAATTTTTATAAAATTTATTCCTAAAAAAATATTTTGTTGTCTTATAATTTTCAGAAAATTTAATAAGACCTTAGTTAATTTTTTAGTGTATTATAAAATCAGTTTTAGTTTTAAAAACAATATTTTTCAAGTAAATGATGATTTTATTTAAAAATAAAATTTCACATTTGAATAAAATTATTTTGATAAAATTGAGTCCATATTTTAATTCTACACATCAGAAAATTGTTAGGCTTAATTTTTTCAATTTTTCTAAAATACTTGAATTTTTGTGAATAGTAAACTACGGTAATTTATGATAAATGCTAAATACATGATTTATTGTGTCATAGGTGATGTAAGGATGATGTAATCACCCTTGGTTCTAACTCACATTAACTTATTACTATTTTTGTTCACATGAATTAGCAATCTTTCTTATTTTTAGAAAAATAATAAAATAATGAATAAGATATTCAAAAATCACTCTTCTCCTCCATTATAAAAACCACCCCTCACTCCCTCTACTCTTCACTCTTATAAGCCTTTAATCTCTTAAAAGTTATGCCCAAATACTCTTCCCTAGTCCATAAACATGTCTATGAGCACTTGGTATTTAAAAAATACCAAAACCCCTTCCCTTAATGAGATTTTAAAGGAGGTGTACTTAAGAGGTAAATCCACATCTTCTTTCTCTTAATTTCATTTCAAGTTCCTTTATTCTGTTATGATCTACTAAAATAATCTTTCCAATTGATCTTGAAAACTATAGTATCATATATATAATATAATTATATTATGTTAATTTAATATCCATTTTCATCCTTCTTACTCTCTCTCACTCGTTTATTTTATAAATGAAATCATCGTTTGTGTGGTGCCAATTTACAACCATTGTGGACGAAAAAGTATCATTCTTCAACTTCTTCCTAAATAACGGACATGAAACCATTTTTATTGTTGAACCAGACTATAAAATATGTATTATAACCTATTTAATAATCATAAACCAGTATATTTACATAATATAAATTCATACGAAAAAACTAGTTTGTAATAATCAAAATACCACCAAAATAATCTAAGTGATTGCCATTAATATTTTATATGATTATTCATAATAATACCATGTAACAAAATGATATATATACCAATTATAACCTCTTCATTTTTATAAATAATATATAATTTCAATTCTAGAGAATTCTATCCATTCCACATGAACATCCATACTCATATACAAGTATATCGATCGTGAAAACCAAGGAAATGAACACTTCAGAATGACGAAATCCAATCTTATAACCTATCAATAAGGAAAAAATGAACTTAATAAAATTATGATAAAATAAATAAATTTATAATAGGTTCTTAATTATGTTATTAATAAGTATAATTTCATATTCGATGAACTTAAGTTCAAGAGGAGAACATATTCCAACATAAGGTAAGGGTTTTCTACCCGAACATCCATTTTTTCTTTCGGGTTACTCTTATTCTCTACTTACCCAAATTAAAATAATATTTATAATTATTTACCCCTCATAAATCATCTTTTAATGTTTTATATATGTTTAATAATAGTAATAGTCATTTATTTTATGGGGAGTTACATGTTTTAAAAGGATCTTTCAAAAATTATTCCCGACAAACAAGCTCATTTCAAAGGAAATTCTCGAATTCTTACCTATTTTAAAATGAACTCTATAATCTATTTTAATACACAATTATTTTTATAAAATCAATTATTTTATTATAAAATAACTACCGTAACTAAATTTTGGATTTATACATTTATTTTTCCAAAAATAACTCTTCTTTTCAAAGTAAAAGAGTATTTATCTCAAGAATTACTCGATTATTCTATAAGAGTATTTTCACCAATTTCTACACTATTATTGACTATTATTTTTTAATGGGTATAATTTTTTATGATATCATGCACCATATTTTATTTAATGTTTTATGGTTATATTTATAGTGTATGTACTATGTTGATACCATTCTCCATATTACTCTTAATGGTTAGTGTTTATGTTTAATGTTTGGGGATAGTTATTTACATTTCATATATTAGTTTCAATATGAATATATATATTGTTTATGTTTATACAAACTCATATGAAGAATTAATTGGACTTAGTAAGAGATGGGTGGGGCCCTCTATAGACCCTCAATGCATTAGTAGGATCATGAGACAAACTAGAGTTTTGGCACAAGGCCTTGACAGCATGGTTATTTATGGTCTTGGAATGAGGACTTGATGGTATGGTTATGATGTATGAAATTATGTATTCCATAATTATGAATCTATTAGTCGATATTTTATGTGGTTATTCGACTAGTATAATACCCATGATTATGTTTTACTATGGTATTATTTATTCATCTCTTATTCCTACCATATTTTGTTCAAGTTTATTTGTTAAAGGCATGTGTTTTTCGTTATTCACCATGAGTAATGTTTATGTTTATGATATATTCAATTTTATTTATTACACTTACTAAGTATATTATATCACCCCTTTCTTATTTTTTATTTTCCCAGGATATGACGAAGTAAATTATAAATGACTTGTTGGGATAATCTAGGAGTCATAGATGTTTCTAATGGAATATATATATATATACATATTGTATTTATGTTAAAGTTGTAATGTTGAACTTATTTATGTATCTGGTTTTCAAAATCTACTAAACTATACATTCCTTCAGGATACAACTTTGTTGTAATCATGCAAATATAATGAAATAAGGCACCAGCTCTGGGAAAATGGGGTTGGGTCATTACATTTGGTATCATAGGATGTTTAGAATAAAAATTAGAAACTAGATTTAGAAAAATTTATATTAGGGAACAAAACCACATGATAGTATTTGAGGATAAATATACAATAATATCCTAGAATTTTGTTAAGGAATAGATAATTTGGATCTTTCTATCAAATACATCTATGTATAGATACAACAAGTGGATTTGGTTCTGGAACAGATGTACCTATGAGTAAAAACTCTAACAAGGAGTTTCAGGCTTGACCCGAGGTATCCTGGTACATGACAATGGGCCTTACTATGCACCAAGTTTAAAAATACTGGGGGATATTCTTAGGTTAATTCACATTTTCTTTAAAAAACATTATAAAGGAACTAAATATAAAATTTTCCTCAAATAAACCATGTTTATAATTATGATATTAGCTATGGATATGATTTCAATTTATGCTAAGTATTTTTATCAGTTGAGATTATACATTATGATTCATAATCTAATTTGGTGTATTCCATTATTTAGAGATGAAGCCTAGTGGAAGGAATTGAAACTGCAAGAACACACATATACCATGTAGGGATTTCCCTCCTATGCAAGAAAATGATGTTCTCTCTAGTTCTTCGACTAGTGCTGACAAAATTATAATTATACTAGGACAATTGAATCATGTTATGAAAAATTGCATTACTCATATGGAGAATATGGATCGACAACATGGAGGAGATATGTTAGACTGCTTTATGTGATAACAACCTCCATCATTCAATAGGACTAAAATCCCAGTCATAGTAGAGCAGTGGATAAGTTCTTTAGTGAATATATTTCTGACTTTGGGATTTTACAAAAGAGAGAAGGTTTTCATGGAAGTTTATCGTCTCTCTGAATATAAAGATCAGTTGTGGTATGTAATTTAAAACACAAAATATGAGAAAGAAATAGAAGAAACAGAATGGATGGATTTTAAGGAAATTTTTTGAGAAAAATAATCCCCTCGTGAATAGCGAGCAGATGTGAAAAATCAGTTTCTAAATCTGAGGAAAAAAGAGGATGATAATGTTGAAAAGTATGAATCTAACTTCACAGGTTTAAGAAGACATGTCCTGGACTACATACATAATCCAAGGAGAAATATTGATCAATTATTTGATGGTTTAAAAAAATTCCTCTAAAGGGAATTGGTCTCTCAAATTTTCTCATCATAAGAAGATATAGTCTCATGTGCTATCATGATAAAAAAAGAAATCTCTAAGTCTTATGAATTTAAAAAAAATCTAGATAAGAAGAGGGCTTCTGAAAAAGCTATAAAATCAAATAAGTAAAATGGGAATAAGGCTTTCGGGCCACCCAGGCCTTCATGTAAGTAGGGATTTTGGGCCACCTTTAAGGCCTTCGGGCTACCTCAAGGCCCTTAGGCCACATGCAATTTCACCAGACACACTACAAAAAAAGGGGAGCCCCAGAAGAGGATTCAAAGCAGGTTCACTCACTAGAGCAGAACCAAATGGATTTTTCAGAATGAGAGGGTATGGCTATGCCATCGGGACTAGCCTATGCTTTCACGGGAAGCCTAGCCATACGGCCATGGGAAGGCGGAGAGCTACTATCATGATGCAGATGCTGGGGAGGGGCAGTTCCTTGTAGATAGTATGGTTGAGTTCCCTAAGACCTTCTGGTCATGTAACATCCTAAGCCTACGGGCCATGTAATCTCTGAGCCTACGTGCCTTGTAAGAGTTCCCCCTAATCCTTTGAAAGGGGGGTTATAAAAAATCAATAAAAATGAAGGCCTTCTGGCTATTCGGGATAAATGGGAAATATGGAAACAATTGACTTTGCACCCTATGATAATTTTGGGAAGAAACACCCCGGTACTTACCTGAAGGGTATGATTGTTTGTTACAAGTGTGAAGAAAAAAGTCACCACTCTCATGAATGCAAGGGTAAGAAAGAAGCTACCAATTTTCGATGCTACAATTTTAAAGAGATGGGACATTATAAAAATGATTGTCCTAAGCATTAGGGAAACTTTCCCCAAAGAAGTCCAAGGGAGAATGGCTAAGCTTATGCCATCACAACTTCTGAGGTTGAAGTTCCTAATGATGTGGTGGTAAGTATGTTAATCATTTTCTCAGACTTAGCCAATTCTTTATTTAATTATGGATCATCTCATTCTTTTATATCCTCCTAGTTTTCGAAGAAAATTAGATATTTCCAATTTAATTTCAAATATGAGTTTTTAGTCAAAAATCCTAAGGGAACTATCATTGTAACAAAGATATGTCAGGAAGTCCCCATTATGTCATATGAGCATGCTTTATCTGCTGATTTTATCATCATACCCTTGATTTAATTTGATATAATCCTTGATATTTATTTTCTTTCAAATTATTATGTAAAAATATATTACAATAATATGGAAGTTACAATTTTTGAAAATGATGTAGAATCCCTTATCTTTAGGGATGAAACACCACCATATAATTCTCATCTTAGTCCACCATTAGTAGCTCTATTAAATTCAATTCTTGTGGAGGAAGAGAAAAAAATACCTAGGGGTAACGAAATAAATCTTCAAATTTAGGATATACCTATTGTGTAGGAATACGTTGATGTGTTTCTGGAGGATTTACTTGGAAATCCTCTATAGCGGGAAATTGAGTTTTCTATTGATTTAATTCTTGGTTTAAGGCATATATCAAAGACTCCTTATATAATGACCCTAGTGAAATTAGTGTAACTATATAAAAAAAATTGAGAAGTTGAGTAGTAAGGGGTTTATTAACCCCCAGTGTTTCTCCATGGGGTGATCATATTATTTTCATTAAGAAAAATGAAGGATATATGAGGTTGTGCATTGACTATAAGGAGATCAATTATATTACGATAAAGAGAAAGTATCCTCTTCCTCACATTGATGATTTATTTGAACAACTTCACGAAGCCCAATATTTTTCAAAGACTGAACTTTGATCTAGATATCATCAGTTGTGTGTAAGGAAGGAAGAAATTACAAAGACATAATTTTGAACCAGGTATGGGAATCATGAGTTTATAGTAATTCCTTTTGGACTGATTAATGCACCCTTTATTTTCATAGATCTAATGAATAGTGTTTGGAAGGAATAACATGATGACATTGTTGGGGTATTTATTAACGATATCTTGGTATACTCCAAAAGATACAAAGATCATGAAAACAACTTGCACATTATTTTAAATACTCTTAGAAGAAATTAATTATATGGGATGTTTATCAAGTGTAAATTTTTGCTTCAAACAATTTATTTTATTGGTAATATTGTCTCTGAGGATAGAATATCCGTTGATCTTGAGAATACAAGGACTATTCCGGAATAGACTACACCAATGAACATAACCGAGGTACATAGTTTTATTGGGTTAGAAAGTTCTTATTGATGTTTCGTTTAGAACTTTTCCCGATTATCCACCCCATTAACAAAGATTACACATAAAGGGGTTAAGTTCATATGGAAAAAATAATGTGAGTAATTTGTTGAATAATTAAAGAGTAGATTAGTGAATTATCTAATCCTAACTCTACCATCGAGAAATTATGGTTTTTTGATCTATAGTGATGCCTCAAATAAATTACTTTGATGTGTCCTTATAAAGAATGATAGAGTTATTTTCTATGCATCAAGGCAGTTAAAAATTCATGAACAAAATTGTCATACTCATGATATTGATTTAGAATATGTAATTTTTTTTCTAAATATATGGAGAAATTGTCTCTATGGATAAGTATGTGAGATATATAAAAATCATAAGAGATTAAAATATATCTTCTCATAGAAATAAATCAACACGAGACAAAGGCGATTACACTAACTACTCAAGGATTATGATTGTTCCATACACTACCACCTAGGAAAAGAAAATAAGGTAGATAATGCATTGATCAGGAAGGATCATGGAGTTCAAACGAAATGAGGATTGAAATTTATCCATTAGTCATGGATCTAGTAATTATGGACATGAGAATTATCAAATAAGGTGAAACATCATTACTTTTTCAATTGGTTCCCTAACAATCTTTATTATAAATAATTAAATGTTCTCAACCCGATGAATAGAATCTTCATAATAAAATTAATGATTTGAATGATGGGAAGATTCAAGAATTCATTTATGAAGATGGAATTCATAAATTTGGGAAGAGGATTTGTGTTCCGTCTATACTCGATAGAACTAAGATTTATAGATATTTTAAGGAATATTTTTGGTGCAATAACATGAAGAGGGAAATATCAGATTATGTATCTTGATGTTTAGTCTATCAACAAGTGAAGGCTGAATGGAAACATTATAGAGGAGTCATGCAGCCCCCACCTATTCCTACATAGAAATGGGATGACATCACCATGTATTTTTTCACTAGATTACCCAAAACTCCAAGAAAGAATGAGGCAATACAGGTAATTGTTTATCAACTTACAAAATATTCACATTTTCTCACTATAAGGTAGGATTTCCACAGGATATAAATCAATGGATCTATACCAATGAAGTTTTAAGACTTCATGGAGCACCTATTTCAATAGTTTCTAATCCTGATCCTCAATTTACATTGAAATTATTGAAAAATATTAAGAAATATTTGATACTGATCTTCGTTTGAGTAATTCTTATCACCCACAAACTGTCGATCAATCAAAAAGGATTATCCAAACATTAGAAGACATTTTGAGATCATGTTCACTTTATTTTCAAGGTATTTGGGACTAGTATTTACCTTTCATGGAGTTTTCCAGAAATAATAGTTTCCATTATATCATTCAAATGGCACTATATGAAGCATTGTATGGAAAGAGATTTCATACACCAACATGTTAGGATGAAGTCAGTGAAAATAAGCTTGTGGGGCCAAATATTATGAAGGAAACAACAATGTAGGTAAATAATATTCAAGCCCATATCAAATAATCTCAAAGCAAGAAAAAGGGATATGCTGATTATTGTAGAAAAGATTTGGAATTTCAAGTGGGATATCATGTTTTCTTGAAATTATCTCTATAGAAGGGTGTTATAAGATTTGGGAAGAAAGGGAAACTGAGCCCTAGATATATTGGACCTTTTGAAATTATGGATATAATTGGAGATGTGGATTATTGTTTTTCAATTCTTTCTAGGTTTTCTAAAGTACACAATGTTTTCTATGTATCATTGTTGAGAAAGTACATTGCAAACCCAATGCATGTCTTCACTTCTAAAGGTATAGTATTGGAACCTGACTTATCTAACTGTGAAGAGCCTATCTGGATTATAGACATTAGGAAACAGGTGTTGAGGAATTGGACGACATGACTGGTAAAGTTACTTTGGAAAAATCATAAAATTAAAGAAGAAACAAGGTAGCCTGAGGAGGTTATGATGAAGAACTACAAATATCATTTTATGAGGTAACATTCTGGAATTTATAGGATGAAATTTTTTTAAGGGGGGAAGAATGTAACAACCCAAGGATTTATATATAAATTTAATATTGAATGCATGAAACACTGAGTCTTTACAAAACACCACTTTATTATAACCTAGCCAGAAAACATAATTTTCCACCATTGTGATTTGAATTTCAAAACACTGACATACATAGTTTCATTCAGTAAGATATTTAGTGTCTGATATAATCAACTTACATTTTTGGTGAAAAGTAACTTGACCCTTTTGAATATTATTTTACCTTTATTAATAGTATTATGATTCTTATGAATAGTAACCTCATCTATAAAAGTATAAATAAAATTTAGACACATTATAAATGAAATGGAGTATTTTAAAAATTAATAATTAAGGGTTGGTATTTTTCTGAGTAATAAATATTGAATTAAAATTTTAAATTAATAAATATATTTAAAAGAAAATTCATTTTCATATAATTTATTCTTAAATAAATATTTTTTTGTCCTATTATTTTAGGATAATTTAATAAGACATTAGTTAATTTTTTAGGATATTATTAAATCAGTTTTAGTTTTAAAAATTGTATTTTTTGAGTAAATGATGATTTTATTTAAAAATTAAATTTCATTTATTTAGAATTTTTTTTTGATAAAATAGAATACATATTTTAATTCTAAACATCAAAAAATAGTTAGGGTTAATTTTTTGGATTTTTCTAAAATACTAAAATTTTGGTGAATAGTAAAATATAGTAGTTTATGATAAATGATAAATACATAATGTATTGAGTTATAGGTGATTTAAGGATGATCTAATCATGCATGGTTCAAAATAAAATAAAATTATTACTATTTTATTCACAAGAATAAACATTATTGTGAGTCCTGAGAAAAATAATTAAATAATGAATAAGATATTGAAAAATCACTCCTCTTCTCCACTATAAAAACTACCCCTCACTCCCTCTTATCTTCACTTATATAATCCTTTAAACTCCTGAATTTTCTTCCCAAATAATCTTCCCTAGTCCATCCCCACGTCCAGGAGCTCTTGGTCTTTCTAAAATACCAAGACCCCTTCTCTTAAAGAGATTCTCAAGGATGAGTATTCAAGAGGTAAGTTCACATCTTCTTTCTCTTAATTTCATTCCAAGTTCCTTTATTTTGATATCCTATACTCACATCCTCTATACAATTGATCTTGATAAATACATAATCATATATATGACGAAATTATATCATGTTAATTTAATAATGAATACCAATCTTCTTACTATATCTCCCTCTCTTTTATTTTATAAACGAAATCATCATCAATGAAGTGCCAATTTACAACCTTCGTGGACAAAAAAGTCTCGTTCTTCAATTTCTCCCTTAATACTGATCATGAAACCATTTTTATGGCTGAATAAAACTATAATATTATTATTATATCTTATTTTATATTTAGTAACCAGTATATGTACATAATATAAATTCATACGACAAAACTAGTTTGTAATAATCAAAATACCGCCAAAATAATGTAAGTGATTGTCATTAATATTTCATCTAATGATTCATGCTCATACCATGTAAAAAAATAATATATATAAACATTAACACATATGTTTTTTAATCAATAATATATGAATTCAGCTCTGGAGATTTATATCCATTCCACATGAACATCCACACTCATATACAAGTATACTGATTGTGAAAACCAAGGAAACAAACACTCCAGAATGACGAAATTCAATCTTATAACCTATCAATAAGAACATAAATGAACTTAATAAAATTATGATAAACTAAATAAATTACTAATAGGTTCTTAATTAGGATATTAATAAGTCTAATTTCATATTCCATGAACTTAAGTTTAATAGCAGAACATATTCGATTATAAGGTATGAGTTTTCTACCCGAACATCCATTTTTTCTTTTGGGATACTCTTATTCTCTAATTACATAAATTAAATTCATATTTATACTTATTTAATAATAATAAATCTTGTTTTAATGTTGTATATATGTTTACCAATAATATTTCTTCTTTATTTTATGGGGAGTTACATTTGTTAAAAGGATCTTTCAAAAATTCTTCTTTATAAACAGACCGTTTCAAAGGAAATTGTTGAATTCTTACCTATTTTCAAATTCACTTTATAATATATTTTAAGAAAAAATTATTTTTATAAAATCAATTTTTTTATTATTTAAAAAATACCTTAATTAACTTTTGGTTTTACGCAATGATTTTTCCAAAAGAACTCTTCTTTTCAAAGTAAAAGAGTATTTTTCTCAAGAATTAATCGATGATTTTATAATAGTATTTTCACCTATTTAAACACTCGTTGTGATTATTATGTTTAAATGGGGTTAATTTTTTATGATATCATCCACCATATTTTATTTAATGGTTTATTATTATATTGATAGTGTGTGTATTATCTTCATACCATTCACAATATTACTCCAAAAGGTTAATGTTTATGTTTAATGTTTGGAGAAAGTTATTTATATTTAAAATGATAATTTCAATATGAATTTATATGTTTTTTATGATTATACCCATTCATATGAGGAATTCATTGGACATAGTAATTGATGGGCGGGGCCCACTATATGCCCTCGATGCATCGGTAGGTCTCATGAGACAAACTAGGGTCTCGGTATGAGGCCTTAACAGTATGGTTATTTATGGTCTTGGAATGAGGCCTTGATGGTATGATTATGATGTTTGGAACTATCCATTCCCCCATTATGAATCTATTAATTTCTTGTTCATGTGGTTATTCGACTGGTAGAACACCCATGATTATTTTTTATGGTGGAATTATTTATTCATCCCGTATTTCCACTATATTTTATTCAAGTTTATTTATTAAAGGAATATAGTTTTAGTTCTTCACCATGCGTAATTTTTATGTTTATGATATATTCCAATTTATTTCTTACCCTTATTGAGCATATGATCTTAACCCTTTCTTATTTTTAATTTTTCTAGGATTTGAAGAAGTAAATTATGAATGGCATTCATGGATAATCCCTGAGTCATAGATGTTTCTCATGGAATATATATATATATTGTATTTCTTTTCAAGTTATAATGTTGAACTTATGTATGTATCTAGTTTTCCAAAACTACTGAACTATTTGTTCCTTTGGGATAAGACTTTCTTGTAATAATTCCAGTGTAATGATATAAGACATCGACCGTGGGAAAATGGGGTCGGGTCTTTACAATATACATGTATGCTCACCACTTTATATATATATATGTTTGGGTGTGTGTGTGTGTGTTTGTAAATGTGTGTGTTCAGGTGTGTGTTCTTGTATGTGTGATTCAATATTTTTATGAGGTATTAGATGACTAGGATATATATTACTAGCTTATGGATCTTATGGATGGTGTTCATGGGTTTCTTCCATTAGAGTTTCTTTGGTATTTTTGAGTTCATTTTATAAATTAAATTACAAGAATATATTGCATATTGGTTCTATTTTATATTATATATAGTTGATTGTGGTTATTTTTTATGTGTTCCATGGATTAATGAGAGAAATTCCTCCCAAATATGGGTGCTTTACCCTTTGTGCCAGTCCCCAACCCTTTGTGAACAGTAGTTATATTGGGCCCTAATAATTTTAATTCTAGTTTTCCATGCGAAAGTGATCAATGGAAATTGAAAATTCAGGAGTTGTAGTAAATTCAATGATATGCATGTGAGAACTCCAATATCTATAAGTAAAGAACTAAGACTTCCCACATGAAGGTTTTAGGCATAGAGGAAGTGTGAGATGGCTCATGCCTAACTTTTATTTTTTTCATTATTGATGATTAATCCAAGATTAACACAATGATGAACCCCATGATCAATAAAATTGAATTAAATAAAATAGAAAAGGGATAAAATTTCATAACCAAGTACTGTATCATCACATGTTATTTATAATTAATTTAATTAATTAAATATTTACCTTGTGTGAAATTAATTCTTCATTGAAAATATGAAAATGTATCTACATCGTACCATTGTTTCATTATATGAATCACTGGTAGATTCCCTCTAGAGGTGATCCACATGTGTTCCACAAATCAATGAATATCACCATAGGAATATTTGAGTGCTAATATGGAATATCCTAACACTTGTTTCGTTCAATTTTTATTTCCTTGGGAATCACTTCCAAGTAATTCTCCTTTATCTCTCTCTACTTGAGAGTGGATTGTGGAGGAAGATCACTTTCCTTTAGTGGGAGCGTTCTTGGAGAGGAAGGGATTGCGATTATTTTCTCTAGTTGTGGTTGTGCACAACACAAAATGAAATTGGGACTCTTAAAAAATAATATAATTGGGTATATATACCACTAGGGTAATATATAAATAATTTCACAAGTTCCACTTATTATTTATTTATTCCCTATGGAACCCCATATAAATAATAATATTAATAATATTAATGTTTATTGACATGCGCTAAAGTCAGGAATTAAAATTAAATATTATTTAATAAAATAACATTCAATATATATTTTCGGTAGTCCATTCCTCCACAATATTTATCAGGCATTGAATAATGATAATTTATTTAATAAATAAATGTCACTGCATTATTTTCTAATAAATAAATAAATATTATATTCACTAAAGATAAAATACATATTTATTAAATATTACGCTCAAAAAATATTTTCTTGAATAACTGGTGATGAAATATATGATATCAAGAAAACATGAATAATTATTAAACCATGTGGAAGAATAATATTTATTCAACTTGTTAAATAATAAATAAAAATATATTATTTAACTGAGCTTCTGGATACACTAAGTGTGTGACCCTATAGGCCTCTTTATCTGTAGCATTAGGTGAAGTATCCTAAAGTCTAAGGTTAGCATCCAGCAACATGCTAAGTCACTGTCACAAACCAACCTGGGTCGACCCTGAACCGGTCACCCGAGCCGGCCTGCGACATGGCCCAAGAGGCGTTCCCGATCCCCATGGGCTGGCAACTAGTGTCGGGCATCAAAACAGAGCACGTGGGAACGATTTCGAACAATGGAATTAAATAAATCACCAAAAATAAAACAGAGCAATGCAGAATAAGTAAACCAAGTAAAGTGACTGAACGAGAACAAAAGAAAATAGAACTGACCAAACACGACGTCCGAACTAATTCCGTGTAACCCCACGGGTCACTCTCCAACTCAACGGTCAAGCGTCGCCCAAGGAGAGAGCACTCAAGCTGTAGCCTGCACAAATAATAAAAACAGAAAAGAACTATAGGTGTGAGTATTAAAACTTAGTAGGCTAGCCCGATATCTATTCCCAATGCACTACCTTTAAAATAAAAGAAACACCATTTCAAGTTTGAACTAAAATTTATAAAATCAAGGTTTTATACATGTTACTCAAAAACAAAGTATGAGTCATTGCCCCTATTCATTTCTCAAAAACCCAAGTCATTCCTTTAGTAAGACATTACCATTTTTCAAAGGGGAAGTGATGTTTACATTTTCAATTTGCACAAAAAAAAACACTTTTCTTTGAAAACAGTTTTCATAAACCACTTTAAAACCACACATGACTTTCTAGTAAAAACACTACATATGGGAACGCTACAGTAGTTACACAGTAAGGGAAATGAAAATAAAATATATACAAGTACCATATTCATCACAACAAGTAACTAAAATGTCACAGACAAGGGTGACCATAAGAGATCGTGAATAAACTAGAAGACACCAATACATGAGAAATCATCCTCATTGACATGTCACACACGATGAAATCAAAATTCTCAATACACTTGACCATCCTTTATTAGGCCAGTTGATGGAAAATCCCATAGTAATGAACCCAATATACCCACATACTATGGGCCAATGGTCAGTACCATAACCTACTAGTGCAATAATAATTCTTAGAATATTATCTCAATATGCCAGATTCACATGTGTCTAGTGTTTGGAAAGGGGTGAGCCAACCGATGCCAACCGAGCATCCATTCATATGTATATATATATAAAGCACAACAGGAATCATCCCGAGCCACTCCATGGAACAACCTCTTGCCTTTAAACTACTCAAGCACCCAGGAGCCTCTAAGCGTAGCCTCCCAAATAATCAATTACCATCATGGTAGGAGAGTTATCCTAGGAGGATTTTTATCAAAATATTTTCATCATTTTCTATAAAGTGCCAAATGAGAATTAAATATATTTCACAATTGCCACTTTAAAAAGAACCCAAACACTTGTTCAAGTTTCAGAAGAAATCATTTATCATTAAAAACAGAACTATAATTGAAATTCTGGGAATTATGTTTAAAATCCAAATGGGAATTCTTTCACTACTGGGTGTACGCTTGCCAAGAAAATGTTTCAAGTGTCATTTATAAAATAAACGGCTCTTTTACACCAAATAATCATTTTAAAATTAATTATCTGATATTACTTTTCATTTATTAAAATTAATAAAATAATTAATTGAAAAATTATTGTGCGAAATCATAACAAAACGACGGCATTTTCACACTACAAGAATTGAATTTTAACTTCTCATAATAAATGAATTGTTATTTAGTTTCATAATAATATATAGAACATATTTATTTATATAGGGCGCAAACAGCAAGAAATAAAGTAACTTAAATTTTAAAAGAAGTGCAATGGGAACCTACCTCAACTCGTAGCTTGAACGCCACAACGTGACATTACGACACACCTCGCATAGGTGCCCAAGCATGCACAAACCGATGATCGCAGTAATGATGGGTTACCGCGCCAACGCGTTGTAACCGCAAAGATAAATAAAATACATGAACACGAACTTAAAACAATCCAAATGAAGAAACATCACAAAAGAAATACCTGGACCTACTTTCAATGAATGACCCGCACCATTCGTAATATGTAATAAGTCACTTAAAATTTAATAAAACAATTTAGAAGAGACTCATAGTTTTACACACCCAAAACCAATTTTCCACATTGTTCACACTATTCACACTTTTCATAAAACTAAAAAAATCATAAATAAAAATGTATATGATAGTTTAAAAAGAATTCGATTAGCTTTACCTACTCAACACACATGATGTCTTCAATACAAAACACACAATATATTCCATGTCAAAATGAAAATCACAACACTTGCACAAATTAACAATCAACTGCACAATTTATTCAAATGAAAACAATTGACAAAACATAAACTTCTAGAAAAACACATCCATACCATATGGGAAAGCTACTAACCAAATCATACACACCCTAAAATCCAACAAAACCAAATTTTCAGCAAATAAATAAATTAAATAACATAGCAGATTAATCAAACAAACAAGAAAACCATCATAGACACATGTTGACATAGACCAGGAACTGTCTCAAAACATACTTTTAACAAATTCAAAAATATTCAAGAACATTATAATAATATAATTAAGGGTATAACAAAGATGTGAAACCAAAAAACGGGCATAAAACTATACCTTGGATGTCGGTGGCGGACAGAAACCGCCTCGCCTTCGATGACGACTTTCCGGAACACTCACCAATGGGTCTGGAGTAGCCCTTTTCCCAACCTCAGATGTCTGAAGAGAATTTGACCGCATGGAGGGGGATTCGGAGGGGGGGATGGCCGGGGTATAGGACGTCAGGATAGGGAGGGCGTGGGTTTTCCAGACTGGGGAGAAGTCACGCCGGACCAGGAGGGGCCGGCTGGGTTGGCTGGGCACCAGACGTGGAAGGGGGTGCGGGGTCACGCACAGGAGGAGGGCGAGCTAGCTGAGGGGAGAAGGGTCGCAGAGGCACTGGGCGAGCCAAATGAGGGGCAAGCAGGGAGGACCTGGGGAAGGCCAACACTGGGCGATGACAACGGGGAGGGCCGGTGCGGGGGTGTGCGGCGAGGGCGACGGGAAAGGGGGGTGCAGGCGATCACCGGGGGGGGGGGGGGTCTACCGGCGGCTGGTGGCCGGGCGCTGCGTGCAGGAATCCAGGGGGAGGGGGGGATGTGGCCCGCAGCACTGAGTAGGGAAAATGGGGGGGGGGGGGGGGTAAAGCAGGGTAGACTAAGGTTTAGGTTATTTTATTATTATTATAATCACAATAGTTATAATAATAAAACAAATAACAATAATAATAATAATAATAATAATAATAATAATAATAATAATAAAAACAATGATAGAAATAACAATAATAATAATAATAACCTACACATAATGATAATATTAATAAAAACAATAGAATTAAAATAAAATTATTTCTCTATAATAATAATAATATTATTATTATTAGTAAAAAGAAGATAATAATATTAATAATATTAATAACAACCAAAAATTACTAATATAAACTAAATGGTATTTAAAAAGAAATCTTTGTTTCATTTAATTTTGGATATTGATAATAATCGGTCAACCGCACAGTCTCCAGGACTGAACGCATGGTCACCGCTAGCGGTGCGGTGACCGCGCACCGGCCAGAGACCCTCCAAAAATATAAAACATTGGAAAATTTCAAACAGGGACCCAACTAAACCTCATCCAAACAACGTGAGACTAATAAAAGAATAAAATAACTAGTGTCCGTGGTTGGGGTGTGAAAATTCTCCCCACCACAGACACTTTCTTCCCCCAGAAAGTCGCCAAGCCAAAAGTTGACACAACTTGAGTCCACTACCAAACCAAACCAGAAGAAACCAAGAGGCTCGAGGTGACCATTACCAACACACGTCACACGCGACCAACTCATGAAAAATCATTGCCCGAAGTTGATGGGAGATCACGGGAGGGTTCTCCCCACCACAATAATTCACTAACATGGAAGCCCTTGAAACTCGAACTCACTACCCCCACAAGGGGGTCAACGCGGGAACTCCCAGACTAAACTCGTTCATTTTTTCAACATGGACCAAATAACACACCCAAGCCTTTGTCGGAAAACTTGCTATGAAACAACCCAATAACATAAGGATGAAGAATTAACTCAACACCTCCCATCAATACACCCCCACTAATGAACACAGCTGAGACTAACTCAAAATCAGATCAGATATGTCTATTCATAGGCCCACACCACTGAAAGTGACTGAATGACTTAAAAAACACACTGAGAGCAGATAAGACTGCTTGGATTGTGGGGGAACGATCTTATCACAACACCACAACAAGGATGATATTACGACAATGACGATAATATAAAAAGGAAATTTTAGATATTTCCATCCCAAAGCTGAATAAATTATCTGGACCGAGGTTCCACACACCCTCAGCAACTCCTGACTATGCGCAAGCTTCACCCCGAGACCTGTGGTTAGGGCCTTGATGGCTAAAGAATCTCCTGCCTCACAGTCAAGCATTTTCATCCCCCAGTCCCTAAATCCTTCCTCCAGAACGACACTTCTTACCAAACTATTCCTAGTGTCCCGAATAGTCACATGGTAGAAAAATTTTGGAGGGATGCGAAAAGGCAACTTAGAAAGCCTAAAACGACCACACTAATGGCATGCGAGAGAACGGTCCAACAAACTGGGAGTCGGTACCAATGAATGTCCTTGCGAGACGAGGAACCTTCACAAGCGCTGACCCCCACCAACTACACCCAGAATCTAACGTAGATGAGAAATCTCACCTTTAATAGTCCAGAACTGAACCCTCAACTAACTATGGGATGGTACGAACCTTAACTACCCCGGGAGTTCCCAATAACCCAAAGACACACTAACTTTCCGAACTACACAACTGCCTCTAACAGACCTCGATTACCTCGATAATCAAGCAACACAAAAAAGAACTGGGAACTAGGTGTAACTCATTAAAAACTTTTGGAGGATTTTTGGGCGACATACTCATAACGACACGAAAAACAAAATCAAAACTGGAATCAAGCCAAAATTCAATCAAAGAAACAACACAAGCCATGAGAAACATTTCCATAAGCCAAACATATACAAACACAAGCATAAATCACTTTTCCAAAACCATCATTTCTTTAAAATTTTAAAACCCACCTATTGCACCTTATGAACTGTCACATGTGCATTCATTCAATATCGATCACATCATCTGCAAACAAGTTCCCCTACACACTCTCCGTACATATCCACGCACGTGTGACCTTCCCTAAGGAGTGAAAAGGTTCAAACACTTCTTTTTTCTTACCAAATTCAAACACATACCATGTTTTTCCAAACCAATACACCTTCTAAAAAAAACCCCACTTTAGTAATTTCACAAATAATTTGGAAGAAACACTTTTCCATTTCAAAACCAATTTCACATTTAACGCACTCAAATCAACTGAGATTAAAACAAAACACAAGCAGTAATAACCCAATGTAATGATGAACTAGTGCATATGTCTGACCTAGCAATATGGTGGTGAGCCATGACCCAAGTAAAGCATAACACCAAGAGGACCTTGAGCCAGACACTTGGACTTCACCCGGGTCACCACCCCATGTGAGGCCAAAAAGTGAACCAACTCACCCTCCATTTTTATTCCTCAATCCAGAAAAAATGAAGATAAAGTTTCAAATCCCAGACTAACCCTGGTAACTCAGGTCTCTTCATGAGTGGTGGTGATTAAGAACCGACTCGTAACCTACCTCCTGATCCCCAACAGTCCTAATATCCATCTAATGGACATCCCAAATAACAAAGGGTGCTCTAAAAAGTTAGGTATACTAAGGGCCAACCTCCCTTTGATAACATTTTGTCATGAACCAACCCGAGTCGACCCTGAACCTGTGTCCAGAGCCGGCCCGCGACATGGCCCGAGAGGCATTCCCGATCCCTACGGGCTGGCAACTAGTACATGGCATCAAAAATAATCAAGTGGGAACAATTTCACCCAATGAAATTAAATAAAGCAACAAAAATAAAATAGAGCAACGCAGAATAAATAAACCAAGTAAAGTGACTGAATGAGAACACAAAAAAAAAAGAACTGACCAAACAGGACGTCTAAACTAACTCCGTGTGACCCCGTAGGTCACTCTCCAACTCAACAGTCAAGCATCGCCCAAGGCGAGCGCACTCAAGCTATAGCCTCCACAAACACTAAAAACAGAAAAGAAATATAGGTGTGAGTATTAAAACTCAGTAGGCTAGCCCGATTTCTATTCTAAATTCACTACCTTTAAAATAAAAGAAACACCATTTCAAGTTTGAACTATACTTTAGAACAATTAGGCTTTCTATATGTTACTCAAAAACAAAGTACGAGTCATTGCCCCTATTCATTTCTCAAAAACCCAAGTCATTTATTTAGTGATACATTAAAATTTTTCAAAGGGGATGTGTTGTTTACATTTTCAATTTGCACATAAATTATAAAACACTTTTCTTTGAAATTACTTTTCACAAACCACTTTAAAACCACACATCACTTTCTAGTAAAAACACTACATATGAAAACCTTATAGTAGTTACACAGTAAGTGCAATGAAAAGAAAATATATACAAGTACCATATTCATCACAACAAGTAACTAAAAAGTCACAGACATGGGTGAACCTAGGAAATCGAGAATAAACTAGAAGACACTAATACATAAGAAATCATCCTCTTTGACATGTCACATACGATGAAATAAAAATTCTCAATACTCTCAACCATCCTTTCTCAGGCAGGTTGAGGGAAAATCCCATAGTAATAAACCCAATATATCCAAAAACTATGGGCCACTGGTCAGTACCATAACCTACCAGTGCAGCAATCATTCTTAGAATATTCTCTCAATATGCCAGATTCCCATGTCTCAAGTGTTTGGAAAGGGGGTGAGCCAACCGATGCCAACCGAGCATCCAATCATATGTATATATATATAAATCCCAACAGGAATCACCCTGATCCACTATATGGAACAACCTCTTGCCTTTAAACTACTCAAGCACCCGGGAGCCTCTTAGCGCGGTCTCCCAAAAAATCAATTACAACCAAGGCAGGAGAGTAATCGTAGGAGGGTTTTTATCAAAACATTTTCATCATTTTCCATAAAGTTCCAAACGAGCATTAAATATATTTCACAATCACCACTTAAAAAAGAACCAAAATGCTTGTTCAAGTTTTAGAAGAAATCATTTATCATTAAAAAAACAACTATAAATGAAATTCCTTGAATTATGTTTAAAATCCAAATGGGTATTCTTTCACTATTGGGTGTTTGCTCGTCAAGAAAAAGTTTCAAGTGTCATGTATAAAATAAATGGATCTTTTTACACAAAATAATCATTTTAAAATTAATTATGTTATATTACTTCTCATTTATTAAAATTTATAAAATATTTAATTGAAAAATTATCGTGCGCAATCATAACAAAACGAAACCATTTTCACACTACAAGAATTGAATTTTAACTTTTCATAATAAATGAATTAATGTTAAGTTGAATAATAATATTTAGTACATATGTATTTATATAGGGCACAAACATCAGAAAATAAAGTAACTTAAATTTTAAAAGTAGTGCAATGGGAACCTACCTCGACTCACAGCTCGAACGCGACAACACGATAGTGCGACACGCCTCACACATGCACACAAGAATGCACAAATTCATGATCGTGGTAACACGGGGTTACCCCGCCAACGCGCTGCAACCGCAATGAAAAATAAAATACATGAACACAGACTTAAAACAATCCAAACAAACAAACATCACAAAAGAACCACCTCGAACTACTTTCTATGCATGACCCTCACCATTCGTACTATGTAATAAGTCACTTTAAAATTAATAAAACAATTTTTAAGAGACTCACAATTTTACACACCCAAAACCAATTTCCCACATTGTTCGCACTATTCAAACATTTCATAAAACTCAATAAATCATAAATAAAAATTTATATGATAGTTTAAAAATAATTCACTTAGCTTTAACTACTCAATGCACATGACATCTTCAATACCAAACAAACAAAATATTCCATGTCAAAATTCAAATCACAACAATTTCACAGATTAACAATCAACTACACAATTTATTCAAATGCAAACAATTGAAAAAACATAAACTTCAAGAAAAACACATCCGTACCATATAATAAAGCTACTAACCAAATAAGAAGCATGCTGAACTCCAACAAAACCAAATTTTCACCAAATAAATAAATTAAAGAACATAGAAGATTAATCAAACAAATAAGAAAATCATCGTAGACACATGCTGACATAGACTAGGAACCGACTCAAAAAATACTTTTGAAAAATTCAAAAATAATCAAGAAAATTATAACAAGATAATTAAGGGTATAATGAAGCTGCGAAACCAAACAATGGGCATAAAACTACACCATGGATGTTAGCGGTAGACTGAAAACTCCTCTCCTTCAGCAGCGATTTTCCAGAACACACACCAATGGGTCTTGAGTGGCCCTTTGCGCAACCTCGGATGTCCGAAGAGAAGTCGACCACATGGAGGGAGATTCAGAGGGGGGGTTGGCTGGGGTAGGGGACCTTAGGATAGGGAGGGTGCGGGTTTTCTAGACCGAGGATAAGTCACGCCGGACCAGGAGAGGTTGATTGGGCACCGGACGCAGAAGGGGGTGTGTGGTCGCAGCCGGGAGGACGGCGAGCCGGCTGATGGGAGCAGGGTCGCGGAGGCGCTGGGCGAGCCGGCTGAGGGGAGCACAGGGAGGACCTAGGGAAGGACGACACTGGGTGAGGGCGACGAGGAGGGCCGGTGCGGGGGTGCACAGCGAGGGTGATAGGAAAGGTGGGTGCAGGCGATCACGGATAGAGTCGGCTGACGGCTGGTGGCCGGGCACTGCGCGCAGGAAGCAAGGGGGAGGGGGGACGCGGCCCACGACACTGAACAGGGAAAATGGGGGGGGGGGGAAGCGGGGTAGACTAGCGTCTAGGTTATTATTATTATTATTATAATCACAATAGTTATAATAATAAAACAAATAACAATTATAAAAATAATTATAATTATAATACAACAATGATAGAAATAATAATAATAATAATAACCTACACATATTGATAATAATAATAACAACACTAGAATTAAAATAAAATTATTTCTCAATAATAATAATATTAATATTTTTAGTAAAAAGAATATGATAATATTAATAATATTAATAACAACCAAAAAGTACTAATATAAACTAAATGGTATTTAAAATGAAATCTTTCTTTCATTTCATTTTGGATATTGATAATAATCGGTCAACCGTGCAGTCTCCATGACCGAACGCAAGGTCGCCGCTTGTGGTGCAGTGACCGCGCACCGGCCTGAGACCCGCCAAAAATATAAAACTTTTGAAAATTTCAAACAGGGACCCAACTAAACTTCATCCAAACGATGTGAGACAAATAAAAGAATAAAATGACTGGTGTCCGTGGACGGGGTGTGATAGTCACCCATAGAGAAGGAATTTAATGCTGAAATGAAATAAAACCTCATGAGGATATTCACTATGTAATATAATCCCTTTATCATGATATCTATAATCAAGCAGGTTTCATGCTCATGTCATCAACCTATGTTCTAGATGTATCTTTCATTGAATTTTATAAAATAAAACTTTCCTGAAAACACCATAGAAATGGATTTATTTAGGATATAAAATCTACATCAAAGGGCCTGAGATATCAACTTAAGTTAAAGAACTAAAGAGACAAATCCTTTCTTGTATTATTCTTTAATGTAATATTACTCGTGATGCACCCAACGTATCATACCTCACCGCGAGCATATGTCCTAACAGTTTTCATTAAAAAATAAAAGAATGTGACTTATAATACTCATTAATAATAATATTTAAGTATAAGTATTAATACACACAACCACATATAGTAACATCCAATGACACATATAAATATAGATTTCCCACTAATGGGTCTCATTCTCATAATATCCCGCACTGGATATTACCAAGGGTGTACACAAGGAGAAGGTGACTCAAAGTACTATGTGTAGAGACCCAAAGCTTGATGTACATGTAAGTTACAATACTTTTGCAGAATACTTAATAAATAACAAAAATAGAAACCCAGAGACTGTATTAGTTTAGTGTCTTTGGAAAATCGGAACAAAATCTTCTAATCATGGTGAAAGATCTTCAACATATCCCATAAAGATCTCCCCCTTTTGTTTTATAACCTAAAACATTTATTTATATACTAGGGAAAAGAAAAAATAAAAAGGGTGAGTTCAAATGCTCAGTAAGGGTAAACATAGAGAACATAAAACAACCCATAAACATTTGAACGTAAAAACATGAAAATAAAACATCAAAATCACGAGTAATGACACAAATCTTGGTAGTACATAAGGCATAGATCATAAAGGAACATTAATCCTGATAAAATAGCATGGGAATAAACCCTGTAATTATGGAAAACCGTTAAGCATGTGATATTATTTCCATAGTATCCATGAAATTATTGTTAAGACCATCATAGTGGGAAAATTCCATTACAGAACCGTGTTTACTTGTCATTCCAGCCCTGTAATACTGAACCAGATTTACTTTCCGTTCTACCCATGTCTATCTCATTAGATATAAATATTTACCCAATTCATTGGAGGAAGATATAGGTCTCACCCATCTCATTATGAAATCATTCTTTCATGTTCCACAAAATAAACATAAATCATTCATCACAACCTGATGAATAAAATGGGTTTCATATACATCATCCCATCATAACATAATCAATATAAAACAATGGATATAATTTCATCATTAACAAAATAAAACCATGTAAATAATAGAGACATTATACATGAAACATATCCATATTAAATAATGTCATCTTAGAGGGAAAATAGTTTTTATAAAACACTTCAAATGAATTCTTGAGGAAAATATCCTTTCTTCTTCAAAATCATTTTCTTTTCTCAAAATGCCATGCAATTTTAAAAGAAAAGTATTTGATTGAAAATAATAATGAAATATTGTAGAGGAATCTTCATGGAAATAAGGCATTATGAAACAGTAAAAATCTATTCATGCCGTATAAGTTAAAAAAAATGTTATCCTCGTACTTTTGCTGGAAATTTCAAAAAGTACCTCATATGGTAAACAAAAGAATGATTCCTTCAATACCATGTGGTAAAAGTCAACAAACGGGAAAAATGACTTTAAACATACATGGAAGAATAGTAAAAATGTTATGAAAATAGTTTTATAAGACATAGACATTGATGATAAATATAACCCTAGTAAATACTTCCGAATAAACAATCTCAGATAGAAACGAGATTGGAAAAGTTACCGCTTACCTTAGGTCCAATATCTTCCATAGGTGTCCGAAACTCCTATATATTGGGGTTAAAAAATACTATAAACTTTAACATAACCATAATAATATTTTTGATATCATATATGATACACTAATGACTTTATATTTCTCGTTCATTTTCCAATTCCATGTTAAATCAGCGTTTTGGGTAAAATCGTATCATTTATCGTACTTGTTTTGACTCTTAATTTTTTATATGATTACTTAGATCATGATTAATTACTTCTAGAATGTAAAAAATGATTTATATATCACATATATTAAATATATAAATATATAAAATTGAACGATAAATGGATTGAAATACACTATTCATGGAGACGGTAGGCCGTTCGTACGCATGAACGCTGTTTTTGTTTCCTTATTAAAATAAATGGAATTAAATGACATATATATATATATATATATATATAAATCTAGTAGAATTATTATGTCATATATTTCAGTATTATTTATTATATATACTTTATAATCATTCTTGAATGGTTAACCTAGAGAATGAATCTCATTGCGTCGTGGAGACGGTAAGCCGTACGTACGCACGAAAGACAATATCATTAACATGATTGTGGAATTTTATTAAAGTGTATGGTGTATAATATTTCATAATAAATATCACTTTAAAATAATAATATATAGTTATTTGTTTCATTATTATACCCATCCATGTAGGTTGGTTATGAAAAATAGATTACACCACGGTGTGGAGACGGTAGGTCGTACGTACACACACGTGGTGATTTCATTTTTCATAGTACAGATAGAAGATGGAATATGGTTGTTTAATATTCATAATAACACATCAGTATACAAGTGATACTGGAGTTATTACCTAATAATGAAACCACTCATATATAGGAAGTAGAAGAAGAGAGAAATTTGAAATAATCAGTAAAGGATATTACCTCTTCTTCAACATGCCTCTTCTAAACTTCCTCTTAGGGCACTAAGGATGGTATTCTAAGAAGTACAGGATCTCTAGTATGTCTATAATAAAGTTTATAAGAGAAATGGGCAGGGTTTAGCCGAGTTTGAAAGCTCAAAATGGTGTGAAGAGGAGAGGGAGGAGGTGCCCTTTTTTAAGAGAGGAGAGGGGAACTTTAGGAAACTCTCAAAAATATTAATTTATAATAAAATGAAACCCCATACAAAAACCTCCAAAATGACTCAACTTTGAAGATTAGATGAGATATGGTTGTAATCTCATCAACCACTGAAAATTAGACATGTTTGGAATTTATTTTAAACCTCATCATTTTAATTTATCCTTATCTAATCTATTTGATTTTATTTATGCTAGTAATATTCTAAATTTTAAGTTTTTATAAATACTTAAATATGTTTTGTGAATTTTACATAATTAGATAAATTATGGAATTTTAGACCATATAATTTTCAATTTTTAATTTTTAAATATTTTTGTGATTTTTAAACAATTTAATAATAATTTATTTTTATAAAATATCAATAGTGTCATTTTGACACTATTCAATTATTTTATTTTAAATAAACTCCACACATAAGATATATTCTAAAAAAAATATTTAATTGATTATTAAAATTAAATATTCATCTAAAAAATTCATGTATAACATTAATTAGTTCAGATAATATTTATTTTAATATTTTTAAAACCATTTTTTTTAAATTTAACTTAATAAAATAATTATTACAACATTTGTTGTATAATTATTTAATATACTTATTTTTTGAATAAAATTTAAAAATAATATACTATGATGAAGATAAATCTAATATATTTTATAAGAATACTTTTAATCGAATTTATCATCTTAAAATTACATTATTTAAATTTTTATATTTATTAAATTATGAAGGTGACAACTTTGATATCATTTAAAATAAAATAATATATGTGTCATAATCCATTTTATAAGGCTCCAAATGATCAAAAAAGTAGACCCTTGAATGATTATGGTTTAGATATACTCGACCAATAATGTTTGGTCAAGTGTTTGGGCCTTTTTATGGGTATTATTATTTTAATAAAAACTATATTATTGACTTTTCACTAAATAAATAATTTCTGCATCATTAATGTTTAAGCTATTAAAGTAAATATATATTTCTTAAAAATTAAAAATAAATTACCATGATAAATAAAAAAAATTTATCTTTCAAATGAGTATTTATAATAGAATTTATATCCTATATAACATTATATTAAAAATAATTTAATTAATAAAGTTTAAGTGAGACATATTTCACTTTCCTTTAAATAAAATAAATTAAATGTCTTAATCTCATCCAAGTGGGTTCTAATAGATTACATTTAGACCCAAGTATGTTTTAGGGTAGAATATTATAATCTAATTATATTAATTCAAGTGTTAGGGTAATTTTATAATATTATCTTTACCCTTAATTACCTGATTTATCTTTAACTGTGGTAAATAAAATTAACTGCAGTTACTATTCATAATGTCTAAAAAATAAAAGATACCTATTTAAAAAATTTGGACCTCCTGATTCCAAATATGGAATCTATTTTTCCAAATTCAACACAGAATATTCATTAATTAAATTAAAATTAACCTCATTGTTGAAAAAACGGGTTTTTGTTTAAAACATTGCAAAAGATTGAAATGTTTTTACCTATGAATTCAATGTAAAATTAATGATAATGACATAAATTATATTAAATGGTAAAAATATATTCTATTTATACTTTTAAACCTTTAAATATTATAATTTAACCATATAAATTATCTCGATGAAAAAAGTTTCTTTTAAGTAAAATTTAGCGTATTTTTACTATTCATCAAAATATGAAAGTTATCATAAAAATATGAAAAATTTATCCAAAGTAAATTTTTATATCCTAATTCAAAATAATTAGTTTATTTTTTTCAAAATTAACTTATAAACTTTTAAAAATTAGATTTAAAATGGGTGCACCATCAAATGGCGGCAAAACTGCATTTTTGAAAAATACTTCCTTAATAAGAAAAATTGATTTTGTTCTTATACCATGTTCTAGAAAACGTGTAAGATTAATTATAATGTTATAATATCCAAAATTCAGTTAATAATATTCATAATAGCTAGTTCATAATAATATTATAAGAATATATTGTTGTTTAGTGAAACTCAGTATTGCGTACAATACATGCTATTGAGGATGGTCACTCTTGCATGCAACACATGCCCAGAATAATGTTGCGTAGACTACAAGATAATACGGTGTTGCATATAGTGCAAGTTAATCTTGGATTATCACACATCACAAGACATCAATTAATTTAAAAAGAATATTTCTCATAAAATCTCGGGTTGTTACATTATACTCCCCTTAAAATGAATTTCTCCCTTGAAATTCATCGGGGTTATAAATCATTTACTACATGAAAGTTTCATTCATAGAAACCCACATTATAAAAAGGAATACTAAAACTTAATTTTAAAAAGAAAAGTTAGAAACATAATGGTTACCCAAAGTGACTCATCACTGGGTTTCCATATAGGAGAATATAGGTGAAAATATGGATATGGAAGAGAAATCTAACCATCATGTTATGATGAAGAATGGTAGAGAACATGGCTATATAAAAGACAACAATCACAAATACATAAATTTGTGATGATCTAAGGTACCATCTAATTCGTCAGATATGAGGGTACTAGAACAACATTTTTTTGTTTCCAAGATCATTTCCATAAAGTTGATTAATTTTTTCATAAGGAGAAATACTTACTTGATTTCAGTGTAATATCATCGTAGGTCATTGCATGAACAATTTCCACTTCATCTCTTATTTAAAGAAATGAAGTTGAATTTTTCATTCTTGAAGTATTAACAGATCATGTGATAGAATGATAGGTCATTGCATATGTCTCTGTAACAAAAAAGGTTAGCACAAGATATTAAATATACATAAGTCCATCTATGGTGAGGTTAATCATCTATGGTTCCAAAAATGGACTTATACTTGATTTATCACACTGTTTAAATAAAATAAATTTAATTTATACAAAAGAGAGACTTCATGTAGGCCAGTGGAAGGTGATAAAGGCCTTTCGCACTTCGGTTGTGGCTTCGATTCTCGCATCCTTGTCCGACGTGATGGGTTGTCACCCATCCTGTGGGTTGTCCTATTTCTAAAAATACACCATTATAACATTCTAGAAATAATATCAAAAAAAGTTCTAGCCTTAAAAAATACTATCTGATGTCCAACTTAATCCATTACCACCTTTAGGCTTATCCAAAATACTTCTGTCCAAACTCACAGTATAAAGAAAATGATTTATGGAAAGGTCATATAACAAGAATGTGAATACCATCATTTATCCCCCATATATTATAAGATATATCTTGTTGGTCACATTCCAATCATGTGAATACTTTAATAATGTATTCTCTTAAAACATTAATTACTATAGAACCTTAGGGAAAACATGAATGCTTTCAAAAGTTAACTCTTTCCACATACCAAAATCCCAAAAATTCTATACACTCGAAACATGATATCACTTTGTCCTTATATCAGTCGTGAGCTCATTAATAATATCCTACATGATATTTTCTCCTTATCCCTTCATTATGCGCATATCATCTACTTTCCAAAAATATTTCGATCACTTTTCTTGGTTACCTGTATTATATAATTATTGAAAAACACAATAAACCAATACATAGATATTCCAATATTCCAAGATACTATAAATGAGATTCCACAACACTATTTTGGAATCCCGTTACATAAATACTTAATCATTCCACCACTTTGTTTTCATATTCAAAATCACCAATAGTGGTCGCATGTGACTTACCTTTGTACTTTTCCTTAATAGATGGTTGATTTCGATCATCATTAAACCTTGGATTAGGGTATTGGTTAGCATAATTCCCCATTTCCTTGCACTTGTTGAATTGAAGTGTTGGTGGTGAGTTCTCTGTAGTCTTTTCTCTATTCACATCATTATCTACCTTTTCCCCATTACTTTGACACTCAGCTACTCGATGACCTTTTTTTCTACACTTAAAACATTTTATAGCCCCTTTAAGATAATCTCCATTATGCTTCTTTCCACACTTTGAGCATAACAAACCATTTTTCTTCTTTTCACCATAGTTTTGAGATTTTTCCTTGAACTCCATCTTTCGTTTCTTGTCAAAACCATGAGATGTATATATACCACCAACTTCCAATTATAACTTGATAGTAAAATACAAAATCTCTTCATAGCTACTGATGTCTGTTATAGCTAATGCCTTTCGAAGACTTGGTTTTAAGCCACTGAAGAATCAATCAACTTTACATTCAGGATGGATGATAAATCCAGATGCATACCTTGCATTCTTGTAAGATTCGCTTCGTATATACCAACAGATTCATAATCCTTTTGATTAAGCTCAAGGAACTCCTTTTACATATTCATTCAAAGAATACGAAGAAATTACTTATTGAAAAATAAGGTCTTGAACTCATACCATTCCATGGATTCAATTTCATCTTAGGGCCTTATATTCTTAATTAGAGTCCACCACTGGTCTAATTCACCTTCTAAATGCTAAACAACCAGAATGAATTTTTAATGTTCTAAATAGTGAAGTATGGAAAATAAATTTTCAATGGTACCGATCCATTGTTTAGCAACAAGTGGATCAGAAGACCCACTGAAAGAATGTAGACATTGCCTCATGAAAGACTCAATAGAATATTGTTCCCTTCTCTGCTCATTTGGAAGTCCAGAATGATTCATAACTTGTGTAAGTATAGAAATAATATTTTTCACTCAATTTCACATAACATTTTTTTGTTCAGGAGGAAAATCATTGCGATGCCCAGTGCATTGATTATTAACACGGTTCCTTTGGGTTCCATACATTATCTAAAACCCAAAAAGAATAGTGTAAGAGGAAAAATCATACAAAGAAAACAATATAATCAAGGGGGAGTGCATTCAATCTCTAACATCTTAGGTTTAATCCTATTTTATTCATGATTGTTATCATAATTCTAGGATTGTAACCTATACTTTATATTTAACCTTATGGACATCCCTAGACATAACTTAAAAATATATCTAGGGATCTCACTAAAGTTTTCGCATCCTAGTTTCCAAAGGTTAACTAATCCTTCACTCTGATACCAACTGTAGAGACCCAAAGCTTGACATACGTGGAAATTACATTAATTTTTTAGAATATGTAATACATTACAAAAACAGATGCCCAAAGACCATATTAGTTTAGTGTCATTGGAAACTTGGAACAAAATATTCTCATCATGGTGAAAGATCTTCAACATCTTCCATAAAGATCTTCCCCTTTTGTTTTCTTACCTAAAACCTTTTTTTATATCCTGGGGAAAATAAAACATAAAAAGGGTGAGTTCAAATGCTCTGTAAGGGTAAACATGGAGAACATAAAACAACCCATAAACATTTTAATGTAAAAACATGAAAATAAAACATCAAAATCATGAGTAATAACATAAATCATGGTATTATATAAGGCATATATCATAAAGGAACATTAATAATGATAAAATTGCATGGGAATAAAACATGTAATTGTGGAAAACCATTAATCATATGATATGATTTCTATAGTATCCAAGGCATTGTTTCCAAACCATCATAGTGGAAAAAGTCCATTACTAAACCGGGTTTACTTATCGTTCCAGCCTTGTAATACTGAACCAGATTTACTTTCCGTTCTAGCCATGTCTATCTCATGAGATATAAATCTTTACCCAATGCATTTGAGGGAGATATAGGTCCCACCCATCTCATAATGAAATCATTCTTTCTTGTTCCACAAAATAAACATAAATCATTCATCATAACCTAATGAATAAAATGTGTTTCATATACATCATCCCATCATAACATAATCCATATAAAACAATGGATATAATTTCATCATAAAAAAATAAAACAATGTAAACAATAGGGAAATTATACAAGAAACATATCCATATTAAATAATTTCGTCTTATATGGAAAATTGTTATGATAAAAATACTTCAAATGAATTTTTGAGGAAAATATCTTTTCTTCTTCAAAATCATTTTATTTTCTCAAAATGATGTGAAATTTTAAAAAAAAGAATTTCATTGAAAATAATCATGAAATCTTATAGATTAAGCTTCATGGAAATAAGGCGTTATGAAACTATAAAATCCATTCATGTTGTATAAGTTAAAAAAACGTTCTCCTCATACTTTTGCTGAAAAAGTCAAAAAGTACCTCGTATGGTAAACAAAAGAATGATTCCTTTCATACCATGGGGTAAAAGTTGAAAAATGGTAAAAAATGATTTAAACATACATGGAAGAATTGTAAACATTTTATGAAAATATTTTTAGAAGACATGGACATGGATGATAAATATAACCTCAGTAAATACTTACGAATAAACAATCTCAGATAGAAACAAGATTTGCAAAGTGACCCCTTACCTTAGGTACAATTTATTCTATATGTTTCTGAAACTCCTATATAGTGGGGTTAAAAAATATTATAAACTTGTAATAGAACCATAATAATATTTATTATATCATATATGATTCACTAACAACTTTATATTTCCCTTTTATTTGTCAATTCCAAGTTAAAGCAGTGTTTTTGGTAAAATCGTTTCATTTATCATACTTGTTTTGACTTGTAAATTTTTATATGATTACTTAGATAATGATTAATTACTTCTAGAATTTAAAACATGATTTATATATCACATATATTCAATATATAAATATATATAATCGATCGATAAATGGATAGGAATACACCGTTCATGGAGATGGTAGGTCGTACGTACGCATGAACGTTGTTTTCATTTCCTTATTAAATTAATTGGAAGTAAATGAAACAAATATATATACATAAATATAGTAGAATTATTATGTCATATATTTCATGATTATAAATTATATATACTTTATAATCATTCTTGAATGGTTAACATGGAGAATGAATCTCATCGCGTTGTGGAGACGGTAAGTCGTGCGTACACACGAGTGACAATATCATTCCCATGATTCTGGAATTGTATGGAAGTGTTTGGTGTATAATATTTCATAATAAATATAATTTTAAAATAATCATATACAGTTATTTCTTCCATTATTATACCCATCCAAGTAGGTTGGTTATGAAAAACAGATTACACCACGACGTGGAGACGGTAGGCCATACGTACGCACGCGTGGTGATTTCATTTTTGATAGGATGGATTGAAGATGGAATATGGTTGTTTCATATTCATAATAACATATCAGTATACAAGTGATACTGGAGTTATTATATAATAATGAAACAACTCGTATAGATGAAGTAGAAGAAGAAATAAGTTTGAAATAATCGGTAAACGATATTACCTCTTCTTCGACGTGCCTCTTCTAAACCTCCTCATAGGGCACTAAGGTTGGTATTTGAAGAAGTCTAGGACCTCTAGTATGTATATAGGTAATTTTATAAGATAAATGGGTAGGGTGTTTCCGAGTTTGAAAGCTAAAAATGGTGTGAAGAGGAGAGGGAGGAGGTGCCCTTTTATAAAAGAGGATAGGGGCACTTTAGGAAACACTCAAAAATATTAATTTATAATAAAATCAAAAACCACATAAAAACCTCCAAAATGAATAAAAATAGAATATGAAATTAGATAGGGTGGTAAAATCATTAAAAAAATTTAGACATGTTTGGAATTTACTTTAAACCTTATCATTTTGATTTATCCTTATCTAATATATTTGATTTTATTTATGGTAATAATATTCTAAATTTTAAAATTGTTATAAATATTATGTGTTGTTAATTGTCCATAATTAGATACAATATGACATATTTAGACCATATAATTTTTAATTTGTAATTTTTAAATATTTTTGTGATTTTTAAACAATTTAATAATATGTTATTTTTATGAAATATCTATAGTGTCAATTTTGACACTATTCAATTATTAGATTTTAAATAAAATCCAAATAGGAGATATATTCAAAAAAAATATTTAATATATTCCTAACATGTCATATTAAACTAAAACATTCATTTAGAACATTAATTAGTTCATATAATATTTATTTTAATATTTTTAAAACCATTTATTTGATATTTCTCTTAATAAAATAATTATTACAACATTTTTTCTATAATTATTTAATTTACGTATTTGTTGCATAAAAATTAAAAATAAAATAATATGATGAAATTAAATATTATATATTTCACAATAATACTTTTAATATAATTTATCATCTTAAAATCACAACATTTAAATTTTTTTATTTATTAAATTATGATGGTGACAAATTTGACATCATTTAAAATAAAATAATATAAGTGTCATAATCCGTTTTATAAGGATCCAGATTATCAAAAAGTATACCATTGGATTATTATGGTTTATAGATACTCGACCAATAAGGTTTGGTCAAGTGTTTGGGCCTTTGTATTGGTATTATTATTTTAATAAAAACTATATTATTGATATTTCACTAAATAAATTATTTCTCTATCATTAATGTCTAACCTATTAAGGTAAATATATATTTCTTAAAAATTACAAATAAATTAACATGATAAACAAAAACATTTTATCTTTGAAATTAGTATTTAGAATCGAATTTATATTATGTCTATCCCTATATTAAAAATAATTTAATTAAGAAAGTTTGAGTGAGAAATATTTCACTTTCCTTTAAATAAAATTAAATAAATGTATTAATCTCATCCAAGAGGGTTTAAATAGATTAAATTTCGACCCAAGTATGTTTTATGGATAAATATAATCATTTAATTATATTAATAAAAGTGTTAAAATAATTTTATAATATGATCTTTATAGTTAATTACCTGATTTACCTTTAACTATGGTAAATAAAATTAACCGTAGTTACTATTCATAATGTCTAAAAAATAAAAGTTACCTATTTACATAATTTAGACCTCCTGATTCCAAATATGGAATCTATTTTTCCAAATTCAAAACACAGAAGATTCAGTAATTAATATAAAATTAATCCTGTTGTTGAAAAAAATGGGTTTTTGTTTAAAACATTGCAAAAGATTGAAATGTTTTTACCTAGGAATTCAATGTAAAATTAATGATGATGACATAAATTATATTAAATGGTAAAAATATATTCTTTTTATTCTTTGAAACCATTAAATATTATAATTTATCCATATAAATTATCTCAATGAAAAATGTTTCTTTTAAATAAAATTTAGTGTATTTTTACTATTCATCAAAATATGAAAGTTATCATAAAAATATGATAAATTAATCCAAAGTAAATTTTTATATCTTGATTCAAAATAATTAGTTTATTTTTTCAAATTGAACTTATAAACTTATCAAAAATTAGATTTAAAATGGTTGCACCATCAAAAGGTGGAAAAACTGCATTTTTTTGAAAAATACTTCCTTTATGCGAAAAATTGATTTTGTTCTTATATAATGTTCTAAAAAATGTGTAAGATGAATTATAATGTTATAAAAATAAAAATGCGGTTAATACTATTCATAACGTCTAGTTCATAATAATATTATAACAATATACCATTGTTTAGTGAAACTCAATATTGCATACAACACACGCTATTGAGGATGGTCACTTTTGCGTGCAACACTGGCTGAGAATAGAATTGTGTATACTACAAGGTAATATGGTGTTGTGTATAGCACAATCTAATATTGGTGTAGCGTACAACACAAGACATCAAAGAAAATAAAAAGTAAATTTCTCATAAAATCTTGGGGTGTTACACTAAGTTTCTCCACCTCTAATATCATATATCATTTGTGTCCTTCAAATGATATCATCCATATATAGAATATATATTTGAGAATACTATATTGGTACTTCCGGGTTCTCATCATATTCCTAAACTACTATGTCCATTCAATGAGAAAACTATTCTTAGGAGATTATCACATACTATGTCACATAGAATAAAAATCATGATGTGATAGAGAGTTTATTAATATTAAAAACTATGAATAAAGGATATTATAATGTACGTAGAATTTGGTTCTAGGGTACCAACTCAAATATACTTCCACTTGATCTAGATCCATCTACTAGCAACCTTTATTCTGATATCTCTCACTTAATACTCATGATTCTACTGAGATATGACTTTAGTCAAGTTTTCCACCATGTTTTATTTTGTGGGAACTCTACTTATTGCAGCTTCTCCCCTTTGATAAAAATCCCTCAAAAGGTGATACATCTGGTGTATATACATTGTCCATTCATGTGACCTCATCTCTTTTACAAGATCCACCACTTCAATATTATCACAATAAAATGTGACAGGGTATTTACTTATAGGTACCAAATCAATATCCTAGACAAAGTTTCATATAAAAAAGGATTACTTGGAAACATTAGAAGCCCCTATATACTTAGACTCCACTGTAGAATCAACAAAAATAGTATTCTTGGAAATCTTCCAGCTCATAGATCCTCTATTGAGACAGAAAATATATCCTTATTGCAACTTATAATCATTATGATCTATTTGAAAACCAGCATCAATATAACCCATGATGAACATATCCTCATCTCCTCCATGAACTCAGAACCTATCCTTAGTTATTCTAAGATTCTTGGGGTAAACTTGACAATATGCCAATTTTTTTCTCCTAGATCTTATTGATATCTGCCTACCATGATCAATTCATAGTGATCATCAAGTCTAGTACATAACATGGAATAAATTATTAATCTTACCACCAAAGCATATGAGATATTACTCATTCTATGTTTCTCATATTTCATTTGAGGAAACATTTTATTAGAAAAATTTATACCACATGAAACTAGAACTAATCCACTCTTGGATTGATCCATACTAAATATCTTAAGTATCTGGTAAATGTATATACTTTAACATAGTCCAAGTAGCCTCTTGGATCTATCATGAATGATCTTAATTCCTCAAATATAGGATTCTTCATCTAATTCCTTCATGTATAAACACTTTTTCAACCAGTCCTTAATATATTGTAATATTGGAATGTCATTTTTAATAAGTAATATGTCATCAACATATACTAATAGGATAATGACTAAATTTCTACTAATCCTTTTATAAACACATGAATCATATTCATTCTTAATGAAAAAAAATTCTTTTATAGATTCATAAAATCGAATGTTCCATGACCTGGATTGTTAATTCAATCCATAAATAGATCTCTATAACTTGAAAATCCTTTTGGAATCACCTAGAGTCACAAAACCTTATGGTTATGTCAAATAGAACTCTTCTTGAAGGCTCCCATTATGTAAAGCAGTTTTGAAATTCATCTGCCAAATTTAACAATCATGGTAAGTTTCTATAGAAAGTATAACTATGATGGATTTAAACATAGAAAATAGTGAAAAGGTTTCATCATAGTCAATTCCTTAAAATTATTTAATCCCTTTAGAAAATATCCTTGATTTATAGGTATTTAATTTACTTGTCATGTTCAGTTTTCTCTCGAATACCCATTTTCAACCAACGAGATTTACATCAACTTGAGAATAAACCAAAACCCAAAATAGGTTTTGATACATGGAATACATTTTAGAATTCATGGATTCTTATCATCTTATAATTTATGATCTCTCTAATACCTCTTCATAGGAGAGAGGCTCATCATTGTTAACCAATAATGAGTCACCATATTTAGTGACTAGAAAACTATATCACTCTAGTTATCTTACCTATCTTGTGCTCTTATATAGTAATTGTGTTTTAGGAACTAATTTGTCTATAGGGAACTTTGGAATCTATTCCTCTACCAAATCTTGTATATCTTCAGCATTAACTTCATAAAATTCAATATTTCTCCCACTATCATTTTTGAGGATGTGATCCCTCTAAAAAATACTACTTTTCTGGTGATAGTCGCTTTCTTGTCCGTGGGATTTTATAGGTAGTATCCCTTTGTTTCCTTAGGATTCCCTATAAAGATACACTTTGTGCCCCAGGGTACTAGTTTGTTTTTTGACAAGTCCTTAAAAAATTCCTCACAACCCTATACATGTGTATGCGACAAAACAAGTTTCTTTCCACTCTATAACTCGAACATAATTTTGTCTTCTGGTTTAATTGGTACCTAGTTTAATGTATATTCCATAGTTTGTAATGCATATCCCAAAAAGAATAATGGAAGATTTTAATGACTCATCATTGACCTTACCATGTATAACAAGGTTTGATTCCTCCATTCACTAACACCATTCCAATAGGGTTTGTAAGGTAGAGTCAGTTGAGATAGAATCCCAAATTCCCATAAAAATTCAATAAACTATTAGTTAAGATATTCACCACCTTGATCCAATCAAATATTCTTTATCTTTTTTACTAGTTGATTCTCTACTTTATTCATGAATTCTTTGAATTTCTCAAATGATTCAGACTTATTCCTCATCAAGTAGAAATATACATATCTACTCAAGTCATCAATAAAAGTTATGAAGTAAGAATACAACCTCTATATTCTACTAGAAATGGTCCACACACATTAGGGTGTTCCGATCCATGAATATATATAGCCCTTTCACCCTATCCATTAAATGTTTGTTTGACCATTTTTCCTTGTAAACAAGTATGAAATAACTAAAGCGGTTTTAGCTTAGAAGAGTCTAAATAACCAACTTGACATATATTTTTCTAATGCTTCTCATTTATAAGACCATGATGGTGATTCTATAGTAGGGTGTTTTATGATTCTTGTGAACATGATTCATTATATATTGAAAATACTTGGTTTTCATAATTTAATACATAAATACCATTATTGAAATGTACCATTCCATAATATATGTTGTATTTATAAAAGAAAAAATTCTTATTTCTGAACTTGAAAATAAAACCATATGTATCTAGGAATGGTACAAAAATTAGGTTCTTGGTAACCATTGGTACATAATAATAGTCTATTAAAAGTAATATAATTTTCATTGGAAATTAAAGTTGGAAGTCAACAATGACTAGAGAATCCAACCTCTACCACCATTTTTTTAATTTTCAAAATTACACTTTATGGTTGATCTGTAACCGAGACATTCATGGGATACAAACCAAAACAGCCCAGAAACAAAATTCAAAATTAAAAAAACATCACAGTCCCTAAACCCAATGAGACATCGAACTGAGAGTAACCTGAATCATCCAGAAGCCTTCCAATATCCCTAAGAGTCACACCAATTTTCATCATCCTCCAATCACTACTATCGTCATCATTGACCATTATTACACCAATATGCTGGAGAATACTCTACAACTACCATGATCATCATGAACAACAATAATGAAACAACCATAACCATAAATGAACTGACCAATTCATCAAAACTACCACCATAGAAGATCCATCATCATCAAAAAATATCGCCTAAACCAGATGAAAATCGACATCACTAAAAAAAACAACCTGGACCAGTGTTTGAAGAAAAAATGGAACCAAAAACTCATCGTCAACCATAACCAACCATGAATATAACCGAACCAGAAGCACAAATCAGAATAAAAGCATCAAATAGATCAATTGTCAGTGCTAGAGAATACAAAATCCCTCAATTATGGTAGAGATTCAAAAAACTAGAACCAATCAAAATTCGTTTTCGCAATCACCAATGGAAAAAACTTAAGACCACAAAAACAGATCCAACCGAATCGAAGAGATTAATCAAATGAAGACCAATGCAGCTTGGATCGAGGACTAGATCATATAAGAGGGATATATTTGGATTGAAAACATAAGAGAAATTCAACTCAAGTCACACAAGGAAAAACATCGGCCACAAAATCCAACAACCCAATACCCCTTAGTTACCACTGATCCAAATCCAGATGGGAGAGGAGAAGAAGAACATAGGTTCAGAGTAAGGATTTGAGCTATCGGGGGCTCTAAAACACTGACCATTGAACCAAAAACCAAAAACCCCTTTGATAACCCCACTCCAGATCCACCTTATAGAGACACATAAGAACCTGAGATCAGACCAGGGTTGTAGTGGACCAGGGATTCAGTAGGGAAACCATCATCAAAACCATAAAAAACATCACATTTGATATTTTACTAAGAAGAAAGTCTCCACTGAATGAAGATAGTGATGAAATAATAGGTACATGATAGGAGGAGGTTGAGGGAAAGAGGAAAGGGGAGAGGGAAGTCACATGCGAAACATCCCCCTTCCATCTCTCCACTAGAGCATCCAACCTCACATAATTGTTAGGTCACAAATACACATCTCTAGTAATATTTTTAAATCTACTTGGTTCCTAAATTTGGATATAGATGTTCTCACAAAAAGATGTATCAAGTACCCAATGTTTAGATATTGAAAGATTACACTTGATAGCGAATTCACCATTAACTTCTTCTTGGCTTCTGGGTGTAGTTCCTCTTCCAGTGGCCTGGATTTACACATGAAAAACATACTGCCTCTCTTTCCATGCCCTAACACTAGATCTTCCTCTCATTGGAAGGATGGTGCTCGAGATATTTAGACTTATTATGATTCTTGGTCCCCTTCTCCTTGTTATTTTTTTCTTATTCACTATAAGGATCATAGTTTTATCATAACCCATGTTCTTATTGACTTGGATAACTAGAGTAATAAGTTCATAAAGTATCTTCACATTATTGTTCATATTATAAATAAAAATTAAACTGAAGAACATAATGGGTAGTGAGAAAAGTATGAGATCTCTGTGAAACTTATCATGGAATTTAATCCCTAAGATGTATAACCATTCAATGTATCCCATAAGCCTAACCGCATGAGGCCCATCTAGAACTGACTCTCTAATATTAGTTGTAAATAGATCATTGGAGATCACATATCTTTCTTGTCTCACCTTCTCTTGATAGAGATCCTGAAGGTGAGGCATAATTATATACACATCCATGTCCTCATGTTTATTCAAAAGCTCATTGGTTATGGAAGATAGTATAAAACAATGAACATTTTTAGGGTGTTTAAGATGTTTCTCGTAGAAAAATAACTATTCCTCACTAGCTTCATTACCATTCACATCAGGAAAATGTTCTTCTTGTACATATAATTTCCTTTCATGGCATACGATAACACACAAGCACCTTTGCCACTCTTAGAAATTTTTTTCGGTGAGAAGATTTTCATTCTAAAGTATAGATTACAATGATATGTTTGAATTAATTTTTATTACTATTCTATAAATAATATGGTTAGATAATTTTTTCATTATCTAATAAAATTTAGAAAAATAAATAAATATTATATTTATTAATCTTCTACTATTTTATCAAAACCCAATGGCCCATACCATTCGATTTATAATATCCTATTGCTTATAAATTATAGTGGAAATGATCTATATTCCCCTTATAATTACCCTATATTTGGTTAGTTAAGTAATTAGAAGGTTTTAGGTAGGCATTCCAAATTTCAACCACATTAACTCATAGTTCCTTGATCTATTGAGTGGAACACCAATCCTAAAATCCTAAAATTGGATTTCCTTAACCCTTGACTCTCAGTTACACCAAGTCATATTTTTCAAGTCAACACTTTATGTGAAAAAAGATAAGTCAACCCAAAACATCATGTAATAATTCCCTGATAATTTAAATCACCCCAAATTTGGCTGGTCAATCACTTTGAATTATGGTTCTATTTTAACTGATGTAGTAGAAGGCTATACCAACTTAGTATTTATAATTGAGGAATTTTATCTTTTATGCGTAAGTTTTTAATTATTATATTTATTACATGCATGTTAATATCAATTAGATTTACTTAAGTGATAAAACATGTATTAAATAATATTTACACATAAGATAATTTATTTTAGTTCTATCTTGAATGCTTTTTAATTTCATTAATTCATGTGATATCTACAAAACATACATAATGAAATTACCATGAAAATTAACATAAATGAAATATTTAAGTGGCATGATCATGATATTTTTAATGGCTAGTTTATCTAATGGATGATAAACTAACCGTCAACCTATGGGAAAACAAATTGAACCAATTATGGTTCATGTTACAACATTCCACCTATGCACCTATGTATCTCTCTTGGATTGGTTTTTCCTTGACTCCAAACTTGAAAACACTCTAAAGTATTGGGAGTTCGATTAATTACATATGCTTTTACTCACACACATGTGAGGGGAATGGGTTCACATAAAAGAAAACATGGGCACACTGACCCTTGCATAATAAGAAGAGATATGGAATGCTGGTCAAAAAATTAATATAATAATATATTAAATGAAAGCAATCACATACAATGATTTGTTCTAGGCTCATGATCATCCACACATATTCAATGAATTGATAATTTAATAAAATTAGCATTCATTTTTTATCGTTATTATTTAAGATAAATCATGCTCGAATCAATTTATTGTCTTCTTTAATTATTAAATTATTTTATCTTAATTCTCATATAAATTTCCTTGATTTTTTCATCCATCATAATTTTAGAAAAATTAAATAAATTTAATTAAAATTAACTATGTATAAAAATGTAACTTGGAGAAAACATTGTGAGTACCCATCAGAACTACCCAACATGTATTGCATTCATATACTATTTACTCTTACGATATGTGAAATACATGACTTATCAGACACTTTCATGACATATACTATCAATTTAATTATTTTAAGAATTACTTGATTTTTCTGTCATGTGTTATGCTTAAATGTATGCAAATTAATAACTGTAATATGAATCATACATGATATATAGATCTGACCATTACACAGAAATTAATTAAACATTTATATATATTAAAATTTTTAACATGGAATGTCGTATCAACTAAATGACCATACACAATAACATGTTGATAAGGCATCATAGTATAATAAATTAATTTTTAATTATGTTTAATTTGATAAAAATTAAACGACATTTACAACCCATCTACATAGCGTGTATTATTCTCACCATATATCTGAGACACATGCCTAGGGACTCAGCATGTAAACCATTTCATGGAAAATGTTAGAGTACACGATGTGTACATGGGATACATTTCATGTGGTCACTGAGTTAAACAATCACCATTCAAGTATCCCATCTAAGAAGATAAATGGAATGCCTGTGACTAAAGGACTACATGTCGTGTATAGAAGTTATATGGTGTTTACTCTAGTCGATCATGCACCAGGCTAGCCCAGTTAACAAAAGGTGTAAAATTAAGGGCACTACATGTAATAAATTAACATTACATGAATTAATTTTCAATTAATTCTCGGTGCATTGAACACTAGTACAAGGAGTGTACCTCCGAGTTACATGGCATGTACTCTTGTGTTATCCATCTAAGATTCCTTGACACCTCTAGATGATATATTAGAAATTATTTCATTCATAAAATTAACCAATTTGAATATATTTATGATAAATGAAATAGGAATAAGTTTAAATCTCAATTTATATTTAAGAACGATTAAATTCGAATTGAAAACTAAATTACAAATGGGTAAATAAATCAATGATCATTAAAAAATCATAAATAATTATGGGACTTCTCTGATACCATATAAAGGTTCAGGGTGTAGTGGAAGCATGTGATGGTTCATACCCAAATTTTTTTTCACGATCAATGATTAATATGAGATTTATATGATAATGAATTTAATGATCAATGAAATTTAATCAAATAAAATATACAAGGGATAAAACACTGAAACTAAGCATAGGATCATCACATATAATTTATAATAAATTTAAGTAGTTAAAGAGTTATCTTATGTGAAATTATTTATTCATTGACAAATATGATGATGGATATATGTCATACCATCATTGTGTTATAGTAATAAAGGTTTGATTACCTCTAGTGGTGATAAAAAAATATTTGAATGTCACTATAGGAATCTTTGGGTGCTAGAATAGTAGATCCTAACACTTTCATCATTCACTTTTTATTGCTGTGAGAATCACTTATAAAGGATCCTACTTAATCTATCTAAACATAAGAATGGATAGTGGAAGAATATCTCTCTCTATTATTGGGATCATTATTGGAATGAGATATATATTGGGATTGAGAGGATTCTCTCCAATTTTCGTTGTGCGCAACAAAAAATTAAAGTTGTTATCTTGAAAAAGAATTTAATTGGGTTTATATACCACTAGTGATAGAAATATATAATTGAATAATTTCACCTTATATTTTATTTAATCCCTCTAGAACCCCACGTCAATTATAATATTAATAATATTATTATTTCATGAAATGCTCTAAACTCATGAATTAAAATTAAATATTATTTAATCAAACAATATTCAATATATATTATTTCTCACTAGACATATAAACTTAATCCTCTATTCCTCCTAAATATTTATCTGGTGTTGAATAATGACAATTTATTAAATAAATAAATATCACTGCATTATTCACTAATAAATAAATAAATAAATAATATATTTAGTAAATAAAAATTAAATATTTATTAAATATTTTGCTCACATAATACTCTCTCAAATAACTGGTGATGGAATATATGAGATCAAGAAAATATGAATAATTATTAAACCACATGACGGAATATTATTTATTCATATTGTTAAAAAATAAATAATAATATATTATTTAATTAATATTTTGGATACACTTAGCATGTGACCCTCTAGGCCTCCTTCTTAGTGGCATTAGGTGAAGATTCCAAAATTCTAGGGTTAGCATATAGAAACATACTAAGGAACCTATAAAGAAATAATTTAATTCCAAAATAAAATAACACCTTGTATGGTGGATTCTCAGTGTGTAATATAATTCCTTTATCATGATATATTAAATCATACAGGTTTTATCTTAGTTCCAGCATCCTTTGTACTAAATGTCTCTTTCTTGGAATTACCAAAAATCGAAGTTTCTTATAGAACACCATGGCCATGGATTTATTTAGGTTATATAATTTATATCAAAGGACTAAAGTTATTAACTTTTTTTATAGAACATAAGGTAATAATCTTTTATCACATTTTTTATTAAAGCAATATTACTCGTGATGCACCCAATGCATCCTACCATGTCAGGAACATATGCCATCATGGTTTTCATCAATACATCAACGTATGTGACTTATAATACTCATTAATAACAATATTAAAGTATAAAGATCAATACATATATATGAAGATAGAAACGTCCAATGAAACATATTAATAAATATCTCCTAATAGAGGGTCTCATTCTCATAATATCTTATACTAGATATTACCAAGAGTGTACACCACAAGAAGGTACCTCCAAGTCCAATGAGTCTCCACTGTAGATAGCCTGTATCATTTGAGTCCCTTAATTGATATCCTATGTCAATAGAAAATATATTTAAGAATATTGTTGTGGCACTTCTAGGATCTCATCATAGTGAGGAACTGTTATGACCTTTCGATGAGAGAACTACTCTTAGGACATTATAACATACAATGTCACTCAGAAGAACAATCATGATGTGATAAGGAGTTTATTAATATTTAAAACTATGAATACATGTTATTATAAAGTAAAAATAAGTTGGTTCTATTGCACGAACTCTAGGACCACAACTATATCATACTTCATCGAAAGTTACACATTTGTGAGAAGGTCCTTATGTGAAATACATGAATAAAATTACAACTAGGTAAGCTTTGTTCCTAATTTTCTGTCACATAAACATTCAATAATTTTTATCTATTTTATGTTGTATAAGTTAAAAATAAATAAATCCAAAAAATGTTCATTATAAATAGAATGTAGCTAAAACAATTCCATGAAACCCCTTTAAAGTCCCCAATAAAGGAACTTCACCTTTATTAAGTCATCTATTAGTGACACCCCCAGGTTATATCCTTTCTTCTCATATGATCTTTAATTTTCACCATAGTAAGGTCATTGAATTTTTTTTTATGTGGGGGTGGATACCTTCCAACATTATTTGTGACTTTTATGTGTGTATTTATGAAGCGCCGTTAGATTTAAAGGATATTAAATTGTATTTATTTCTAATTAGTGATATTAAATGAATGTTGGAGGCTTTTTATATCTATATAGTTAAAGGAGAGTGAGGAATTTTCTACTCACAATGAAGACCTGAGTGAAAAAAATTCTAGGTTTTATCCAATACATTAGATGATTATTGATTTAGTATGTATGCCAAAGATAAACACTACAAGTGTGGAAGTATTGTCTGAAATATTTTTGAATTTATGATATAGAATATCGGTTATTAAATGTGAAAATTCAATATGAGGTTATGGAGAATTAATCCATGGATTACAGACTATGATGAGTCTTTAAACCAGTACAAAATATTCTTTGAATGATGATTTATAAAGTATGAAATGAAGTTTTAGTTTTTTATGAAAAAATAATATATTGGAATATTTTAATTGAAAATTTTATATTTTTTATGTATTTAAAATGACCTAAAAAGAGTTTAGTATTATTCTAATAATTTATATAAATATTTGGAACTATTATGGTGTGATTTTAAGTGGTTAAAAGAGGTTTTGAGAAGATCTAAACTAATTCCAAGTTTCTTTGAAGAATATCTAATTCATGTGTTGGTGTCAAAAAAATGGAAATGGAATTTATCAAACATTTAGGAAGTTTCAATTGATGTAAGAAGAATAACTAATGTGGGAATCTAATAAGATATTTGAGTTATGTAAGTTTCTTGTAAGATAATTTGTGATCCATGCATAAGTATTTCCATCTATGCATAAGTGAATGCATCACATGTAAGTAAATTAATAAACACATAATAGAATTTATCCATGAATAAGTGAATTGTGCCACGAATAGAAGATTTTATCTCTATAAGAAGATTATACTATGATTATGATATTTCAGTTTATTGCGTTTCTTAAAAGGATGAGATTATAAGGCTTTTGAAGCCTTGTATAATGTTTTACATAGTAGAAATTTTAAAATTCCACTATATGAAAATTAAGAATTATATAATCATGATATTATGATGAAGATAAAAAATATGATATTTTTGGAGATATTCTTATGTATTATAAATATCATGATGTCTTATTCTATCAGTGATACAATCCTGAGCTTGAAGAAGATCAAGTAAATGAACTTCTTAATGAAGAAAATGTGTTTTCATGAATAATAAAGATGAAATTTCATCAAATCTCAACCGTAAGATATTTCTAGAACATAATTAAAATTATTTTAGCTCGATCTAAATAAGATGAGTTTGATATTGAGTTTCTTGATAAACATTTATAGAAATTTAAAGGATCACTCAAGATGAAATTGATGAATCTCCACCTATTGCGAAACTAATGGTATATTTTATACCACTTGGAAGTATTTTAATGGATTAGTTGTGATTTTTAGTAAGAATAAGTTGAGCCTATTGAAGATGAATAAGATGATATATTTAGGCGAGTTTAAAATTTTTAAAATAAAACTAAGTTTGAAAATTGTGAAAATTATTTTCATATGGTATCTCTTCAAAACAGTGCATGAAATAACAAGGGGACCTAAAAAGGGTATTTAATAATGGTGTTTTTTGGATGGTAGTAAAAAGGTATTCTCAACATTATAATTTAGGATATTTAAAATGAAAGAATACATTTGATTCATCCATACTTGAGTTTGATAAAATCAATATAGAAATAAATAAAAGTGATGAAACATCGGTTTGGGACTCCTCCAATGTAACAACATGCTCCCATGTGGATTTTAAATCTTTTAATTATTTTCTTTATTTTTTATTTTTTTCTAGCTTACGACATTTTAAGGGTAAATTGGAATTTATATGTTGTAGGTATTAGGTCTAATAATATGGTCTATAAATTCATTTGTAATTATATTTTAGAAGTAATTTAATTATTTTATAGCCTTATCTCTATTTTGGGTGTTATCCCTATGGTTCTCCTAAGTTCCCCATGTAAGGATTTTTTTGTCCCATTGCACTGCATAAAAAAGGAAGAAGAAGAATGCGCCAATGAGGTGTGTGAGTAATTGAGTAACTTAAGACAACTAGACTCTCAAATGAGAATAATAATAAGAAGAAGAAGAATTTTTTGCATGTTGTAGTGAAGAAGAAGAGAGTGTGTATATCTCGGGCAACCTACAAGGTTTTAAATAAAGAAAATACTAATAATAATAGTTGATTGAGCTATTTCATTTATAATTGATAGATTTAGTTTTGGAATAATAATAAGATGAAAAATTAGTGAGTAATGATATGTTTTGTATATTTTGTATTTATATCTCTAAGAAATATTTTGTGGATCTATGCATATAATTTTATATCCTCTTAGTATGATATATGCAGGGATTTATTTTGAAAATTCTTAGTTGAGAGTATCCGAAAAAAATATATAAGATGATATAGGAAGCCATGGACAATAAATAGAGGTTTAGTTTCATGTGATATGTTTTAAGACATTAAGGAAGTCAAATTTCTCTAATTAAATATGTGTATTAGCTCTAGTGATGATGTGATGTCCATGATAAAACCAGTGATCAAGCTGAGAATCCAGCTAGTGGGATGCTATCTTGAAGAGAGATGAAACTTATGTTCACATGTGTAATATTATGAACATACCTCACATGTGTAATATGGTGAGAGTGGGTTAGGATAATAAAAACACACCACTATAATTTTATTCATAAGAATGTGTTAGTGGAGAATATATGCCTTGGACATCCAAAGAATGACATGGAGTAACATTCTTGGGAGGGGAAAAAGCTTGAAAAAACACATGTTCTAATTACTAATTTATCTGCATTTCATATAGGTGCATGCAACCTTAAACAACACGAGATCTAATAGTCTTAATTAACACTATAAGTTTAAGTATAAATGGTTTATAAATTTCTAAATAACAAATTAGAATTTGGTAAAATTGGACAATAAATAATTCACCCCCTCTCAGGTGTGTCCACATGGTCCACTAGGACCCACTCTTTTAATTTATTTTTATTATCTCTTTTTTGATAATTTCATGATATTTTTAAGTTTCTTTAACTTTATTTTATCTCTTTCTATCTTCCTAAATGTTATTTTTAAAAAAATTTCTTTTTATTATTCAACTTTTTTATTTCATTTTTTTATAAGAATACTCATATTAAATTTATATCTAATCATGAAAGTTATTGAAAATGAATATTGATTATCAAAATTTAAAGTTTTTTAAAAAAATAAAATAGACATAAATATAATTATATAGGGTTGGATATATGGATAAAAATTCTTCAGTTAGCTCTATTGAAGACCATATTTTCATTAAAACCATTTAGAACAATATTATCATTAATGATTTGTTTAAGGGTCCCTTTAAGTATACGTAAAATTCTTTTTATAAGTGAATCTTACCCTATTATCAAGTTAATTAATAGGTCTTATTATAACATTTACAAACCATCTAAACCTAATCTCAATCATCTTCTTTTCAATAGATTCCAGTCCAATTTTTTATCAATCAAATTCATTTATAATTTTTCCAGTTTAATATGTCCACATGCCTATCTTAAAATTCTAAATTCTACTATATTTATTTTCTATTAAATATGTCTAGTAAATGGAAAATACTCACTACCATATATAATTATTGTTCTAGTAATAGTCCTATAAAATTTACCCTTTAATTTTAAAGGGATTTTTGGATAAAGAGCACCCCAGAAGGAATTCTCCATTTTTTCCATCCAGTTTGAATCCTTTTTGATACATATGAATTAATATATCTATCAAATTATATAAATGGTCCTAAATATAAAAAATTATCAACTTTTTAACTAATTTATTCTACTAATCTCTCATCCATAATATTAATAAATAATCATTTTATAATAGGATACTCCATATATTCATCTATATCCCTCTTAAGATAGAATCCATTTGATCCTAATGTTTCTCACCAAATATCTAACTTTAAATTTATAGTCTCTATGAATTCTTCATTGAGAACTATATCATCCATGAAAATAATGAAACTAGGTATCTCATCATGAATATTTCTTTTAATTTCATCTAAGACCAAAGTAAAAAAGTTATGGGCTTAAATTATAACCTTGATGCAAAACTATCAAGATAGGGAAGTCTATAGTATCACCTATTAAAGTTCAAACTCAAGTGAAACACCCTTCATACATGTCTTGGATGAGTTTTATAAAATTCACTTGCACCTATTTTATTTCAATAGATTTCCATAAAACCTTTATTTAAATTTATCAAATGAATATTTCAAATCAATGAAAAAAATATCCAAATATTATACCTTTTTTTATAATAATCCATCAAACATATAATCAAATAAATTAATTCTATAGTTTAATTTATATCTATAAATCCAAATTGATTATCTAAAACTTTCATTTCCCATATAATCTTTTGTTCAATCACTCCTTCCCAAAATTTAATGTCATGAATCATAATCATAATGCCTATATAATTCCCAAAACATAAAAAATCACTATTAGCATGAGGGTATGACTAGGGATTTAATATTTATAGGTTATATTAGTAAAATTAGTTATTTATCAATGATATAAATTCTTGTATTTTTACAAAACCATTGTAATGTTGATACTATTTATCTAAGTTTTTTTTGGAATTTTTTCATTTATTATGAACACACATTATACACAATTATAAAGTGTGTATTATTTATAATTAATTGAAGATATATATAAGTTGTGTAAATTTTAATCACATTCAAAAAAGGTTTTCCCATATGTTCATTTATTATTCAATCAATTTCATTACCAAACCAAATTGGCATATGATATATACTTAAATTTGTTGAAAACCTAATTATAATACAATAAAACATATAAAAAAACAAAAAGTTTTGACTTCCAAGAATTTTATTGTAAAGGGTAAAGCACAGGTTTAGTGAAAAAGAAATGGGAAAGACAATTGTTTTAAAAATAAACTACATTTAATAAAAATAAAGTGAAAATATAAGAATTAATTGGTTATAATACACACACATAGGTATTTAGTGGCATGGTTGATGCATTAATTTACTTCATAGTATTAATATCATTCATATCCTTAACGTTTTTCATGATAAAATTTATAAGCCACTCATTTCTATGATTATAAATATTGAATCCTTTGTGTGGTTCTTGATTTATTCAAATTTGTTCCATGAATTGAATTACTTTTTTATTTTAAATATTCACGGGACAATAAATCTTCCTAAATATATAATAATAATTTTATAGACATAATGAAATGTGACTTTTTTCAATAGTGGAAATGGTTAGGTGTAGGGGTGTGATCGCGTAATGATTCACTATTCAATTCCACCAACATACTACTGGTTTAAAATTCTTTTGGATTATAGTTTTACAACATAATAATAAATTAAATTTCTTATATTATTTTATTAATTAATTTTAATTTTTTTAAAAGAATAAATTCACTTGTTTTGATGTTTTATTATATGTGGAGGTTATTTGGAGAGCCCAAGCTGATGTTGAAGAAAAATGAGTCAAAATTCACGGAATCACAAGAAAACATGTGAACTTATATTCCAAACCTATAAAATATCACTATATAGTTGGGATAAAATTGTGTGGGTTGATCCATAAGTATTTATAATAAAATTATTTATAAGAAACATTATCCCGTTTCACCTATTTAGAGGCCCAGCTGAAATAATCTATTTAGAAATCTAAAACAACTGAAACTCATGAGTATAACATAGTATGTTGATAGCATCTCATATTATATAACTCTAATGAGAAATGAATTTTACGAGGATATATTAAATAGTTTTTCTATTAACTCATTAGTATTTTCCAAAGTTTATATAATGATATTTATTTTCCAATAACCAAGATACAAGTGGTATTATAAAATCAGTGTGTAAAATCACCTTCTATTTTCTCTATAAATTGACATTATGGATACCTCATTTGTAAATTTATTCAAGGGAAAATAATATCATTTTAGAGAGGTAAAATGATTCCTTTCATGATACTAGAATTTTTTGAGCTCCCTATCCTCATTGTGATATCAAGGATAAACATGGAAATCTATTATAGATTTCCACTCCTCTCGACAATGAGCTAAATGGTTGGTGATAATTGTGAGAGAGCTGCATACTTAGTGAATTATTTACAATAATTATTTTTCTCCTTGTTTGGTGTATTTTGTGTTTTAAAAAAATTTACTTTAGTTTAATCTTTACATGGATTAACTTTTAATGTGTTTTTTATTCTAATGAATAAAACACTTTTTATTCCATACTAGATTGGTGTGGTATTTTAAGTGAGAATATTGTGTTACTACAACTGGACAACATAAAGGTCATTTTTATCTCACAAATATGTGAGATCACAGTATTGATTGGCATCCCTCATTCCATATAATATATCCAAACCATGAAAAAATTATTTTGTTGTCAAGGGGTAGTTCTAGGTGCACTATTCTAAAGGACAGAGAGGGAATTAAGATCTTGTTTACCCTCAACCAAATAATTTTACTAAACCATATATAATTTTCAAAATCATGAACTTTTCATTATGTGTAGTAAAAAATCAATGATTTTATTATCCTAACTCTATTAAAACTCAATTTATTTTTAAAAAATCAAAAAGTTCAATTCAAGTAATTTTGACTCTTTGTTTTATTTTCAATCATCATCTCAAAAATCCAGGTTTTTTTGTTTTGTAAAGTTTATTTAAAATTGAAAATTTAAACCACAAAAAAATCCTTGACAAATGACCGAGGATCTTACCTAGATTGCATTTAATCTTATAAAAACTAATTAATTTGATGTGTCATGACAATGTGTTCATTATTTTTGTTGGAAACTAGACTATAAAGGATATTAATATGACTTTAGATCTCATTATATATGATAGGAGTTATGGAAGATGATGAAAAAAGGAAGCAACAAACCACATCATGGTAATAGTAACCACTTCACAATTTATGCATGTAATAACAAATTAGAAAAATAGAAAAAATGGAGAAGTAAAAAAATAATTTACAAAACACAATAGATGGTTAGAGAAAACATCATGGTTATGTGTGAGAAAACACTACTCATGTTGTTCCATGTATAAATTCTTAGAGTGTTTTATATGACATAAGTAACATATGAAAGGATCATAAAATATTTGAAAAACTAAATAATTTTATGTGATGTTGTTTTTTTTATTAAAAATGTGTTATTATTAATCATAAATAATTTAAATCATAAACCATTAGGAAAACCAGACCATTTTTCAATGTTAAACATCTTGGTAATTGTTAGGAATGGTGAATCCTTATCACATTTCTATTCAATCAACCAAAATAAGTAACTTCAAAAGATAGATTTAATATGTTCAGTGTAGTGACAATGGAATCTTCAGCAGAGGTAGGTATCTTTAGAATATGATCTTTTTGGGTGGTGTACATTGGTCAGTCAACTGGTATTTGGGAAGTAAAAGTAATGGGAAAATTTAAGGGTATTTTGATGGACTTTTATATATATCATTACTCATGGTTTTTTGGTAAATTTTTGAATGTAAGAGTCATTAGTTGTTATGAAATAGTAACTTTAACAATTCACTTGAATTTTGTATCTATTTTCGGAGTTTCTATAGAGAATCAGAGGGAATTAGGTTCAATAGTGGATTACACACAAACTTTAAAACTTGATGAAATTAGATGACCATATGTCCCCCACTATAAATGTGGGGTGAAACTACTTGTACATGTTTTCTATTATGTGGAAAAAAAGTATTGGTTGTATATACTGACTGTGTATGTAAATATTTGTAACTTCGAATTATAATGAAATTGTAAGTCGTTTTCTCCTTTAGATATAGGACTAAAATTTAAACCTCTTAAACCCAAAGCTTCCATTTTCCCTTTTTTGTTTAATTTATAATTGTTTGAATGTTAGTGAGACTTCTTGGTGAGGTGATTTAGGGCATGGACTTGTCTTCCTATGTGTCAATATATCATGTTAGGGGAGTCTTTATAATCAAGTATTTTTTAAAGGTTCTTTCTTCCACTGTGTTGATATTTTTTTTTGGGTAACTACAAACACCAATTTTTTCTTGGATTCCCAAAAAGTGGTATCAGGGCTTGTGGTTCTTTAAGATTTCTCAATAGTAGATTTTGTAGAAGATTAGATAACATTCTTGTTCCTTGAAACTATTTCATTTTTAGTGGAATATGAAGAGGGTAATATCCATATATACAAGTTTGGTGGCACATTTTTCAATTTTTGATGAATATAAATGGATGTCTCTATCATTTAAAAGGATTTGGAAGTTTCATTGGATGGATCCAAACCAGTGAAGATGGAGAAATTGGAATTGGAATGATTGGATAAGAAAGTTCATGGGTTAGTTAGGATATCATTGGCTCGAAATATAGCCATTAACATATGGGAGGTGAAGACTATAGTGGAGTTAATAAAGGAATGGAAATATATGTAAGAGAAGGAAATAACATTGAAAAAATGTTCATGATGTAGAGGTTTTTCTATATGATATTATCAGAAGGTAGACCTATGGTTTATCACTTAAATTAGTTAAAAATTATTTGAGGGTTGTATAGATATTTCAATGTGAATTTAATAGATTGTTTATGGGTTATTACACTCCTATTATAATTACTAGAATCTTGTGATGTGACGATAATGACTATAATAAAATCTTACAGAAAATCCAACTTGGTGTTTAATGATTTTAGGAATCTAATCCTCAAAGAAGAAATCATATGAAGTGAAGTACAAGAAACTTATAGAACCATGATAAATAAGAAAGGAACATGATTTCTACCTCACCAAATAAGTTAGGGGAAATAATAAGATAATATAAGAGAAAGGAGATGAGATAAATCAACATTACCTAGCCTTAAATGTTTATAGTGTGGGAATAAAAGGCATATTAATAAATATTATTGGATTCATAGTGAAACTTATTTAAGGGAACTTTCTAGAAGTACAAGTTTCATGAATTTAGTGGAGGGGTATAACAAATTATTGCTTAGTGTTTACATACTAATAGATTCATGTATGGTGGAATCCAGTACATCTTTTCAATCAATAAAAAAGAAAGGATTCATGGTTAATTATTTATCTTAATGATTTCAAAATTTTTATTTGATGGGTGATGGGGATCTTCATGAAATGGCGAAAAGAGAATTCAACATTGGGATGGAAAATGATTTATTCATGAAATTGATAGGAGTGAGACACATCCCGAGGCAATAGAAGAATATAATTTCTTTAGGAAAGCTTCATGAGGTGGATTTTGGTACAATATTTTCTATGAATTCAGGAATATCAATTGAGGATCCATGTTGGTGGCCTAATGTGGCATAAATAGTTCCCTATATCTGTATAGAATAACAAACGAGGTTATAGTTGTCGGTGTATTAATTTTTGAGAGTCTCGAGCTATGGAATTGTTGAATCAAACACCTTGTTGAAAAGAAAATTAATGTTTTAATAAGAAAATTCATTTTTAATATTGATTATACTGAGTTTGTATGTTTTTAGTGTTTTGTTCTTGGAATGTAGTAGTGGGTTTCATTCAATTTGAATGGTAGGAATCCTAGATCTAATACATTAGATTTTTTTCACATGGATGTTTGAGTCTAGCCCCAGTCCAATCTCATGGAGGTTCACTTTACTTCATTAATGTAATTGACGATTCAATAAGGAAAATATAATATTACTTTATAAAACAAAAGTTTTAGTCCTTTAAAATATATTTGTAGTGGAAGTACATTCTAAAAATGGAAAATGGCTTGACGTTAAAATGAATAAGATCTGACAGTGGTGGTGGGTACATCAAAAGGTACTTTAATAAATTTTATTAGATGAAAGGGATTTGGATTCTAAACAGTGTTATAGAGTGAATAAATCATAATTTTATAGAGAAATTATAAATCACATGATTACACTCAAGAATTTCTAAGATAATTTATGTTGGAGTAGTGAACATGACATTATACTTGGTTTAAAAAAGTATATCTTCACTATTGTGATAGGATATTCTAGATAATTTATGGTACTGTAAACCTAAAAAAGTTATCTACCTAATTTTTTAGAATAATTCCACATGTCTATTTCAATTCCATGGATAGAGACAAACACGATGAAAAGTTCAAGATATATTTATTTGTGGGAAATAGAGACACAAATTTTGGATTTTGGATCTGGGATCTTGATCATCAAATTATAATTAGTAGCTGAGATGTTCTCTTTAATGAGGAGATTTTATAGAAATATATAAACTTATATGAAAATGAGATTGAGATCATAAAATAAAATGCAATAACACAAGTTGATTTGAATAAGAGTATCAAAATAAAAAAATCATAGGAGAGTTCATATAGAAGAAATGATAGTTTGATTATAGACCAAAAGAATATATGATTGAATTTTGTATTGCTACTAAATATTGAGGCATATATTTAAAATTTAGAGCTATGAGAGATAGATCATTAGAATTTTTGATATTATAAAGAGTAGAGCCACAAGTTGAAATGTAAAGATCTACCATAGTATAAAAATGGTTAAAAGGTATATAGATAACATAAATTTCCTACTTATAATTGATAGTGGAGAACCCAAAAACCTATAATAGTTGGACACTCTTAGTAACTCCAAAAATTTTGTGTCAATGATGAATGGATATATGTATTCATTCGATTATAAAAAAGTGATAGATGATTGAGTTTCATATGGGAAGAAAGCACCAGAGAACAAGTGGATTTCCATTTGAAGGAAGTGGTTTATGGTATAAAAAATCCAAAGGTATGAATGGTGATAAAGGGATTTCAATAGATTTAGGGTATTTAATTATCATAAATATTTTCATTAGTGGCTAATCATGCTACTACCTGAATTTTGTTGAGCATGATCACTAATGATAATTTTCACTTAGAATAAATTGATATAAATATAGCCTTCCTCCACTATTAGTTAGAGGAATAAATTTACATGAAAAGGATAGTGGGTTCCATGGAATATAAAAACAAAGACATGGTGTGAAGGAAGAATATAAGTACCTATATATTAAAGAAGTTATCATGGAAATGAAATCAGAAATTTGATTCTTTCATATATTAGGATGGTTTCACTCGATGCAATGTGGATCACCTTTGCTACCGAAATACATGGGATGATTGTATTTTTTTAGAGTTGGTGTTCTATAACAAAATAACTTTTTAATTTTGATTACCTATATAATTATTAACTTACAAGTTAGTAAAAATCTTATTACGTGATGATTATTATTTTTGAATAATATTAATTTAACAATGTCGTTAAAATATTGGTCGCATCGAAAAGTTATAGTGGTTCCCCACTATAATGAGAACCTTGAAGTGTTATGAAAATATTATAAAATATGTCCTATGGTAGGAATAAATCTATCTTATAGGACACATATTATGTTTAGCTATCAAGTTTCAGAGGCTCATAAAATATTGAGACTTTTTCTCATGAAGTTCAAAATTATTAATATCATAGAAGAGAGTCTATGATCATAGACCCGTCAATAGGAATTCCACATGTTATATGTGTCATTAGATATTCATATCTACTGAGGTTTTTGTTGGTACATATACTTAAGATTATTATTAAGGTATATCATGAATCACATTATTTGATGTATTGTGAAAAATAATTACCATATATAGTCAATGTGAAGTAGGATATGACAGGTACATCATGAGTGACATGACATTGATTAAATAAGTCAAGAAAGGATTTGTATATTTTAAGACTATAAGATGATATCTATGGAACTTTTATTGAAATGTAATTGTCAAATTACATCTATGACCATGGGGGTTTTCCAACTAGTTCATTTCAGGTAGTCAAAGAAAGATATTCAGAGTATTGTTAAATGAAACATGTATGCAACCAACTTGATGAGATATCAAGTAAAATTGATTATGTTACACATTATGAATTCATATGTGGTTTTTTTCATTGTCATTTTAACTTATTTCTATAGGGATTCCTTAACATATTTATAAATGATAATCTTGGAATTTAGGTAAGTCATCTTGATACCAATGAGAAGTGTCCTAGAGGATCACACAATAAGTGTATCCAACATTTTAGTTAAATTCTATTTGAATTTAAATTAGATTAAAAATTATTATAAAGACATATAATAATAAATATTAAGGTTATGTTGATAACATAAATTTAATCACCAATTATTTTTGCATGAAATATATGTGAGTTACATATTAAATAAATATTTATTCACCAGTTAATGAATTTTATATTTTTTTATTTATTAAAAAAATAATATAATGGTATCTATTTATTTAAATAAATATTTATTATCAAATATTTGATAAATTTCAAGGAGGATTAATGGTTTGAGCTGAGGGGCCAGATGTAAATGATATATTTTATTTGATAACATTTAAATAAATATTGTTTGATTTATTTAATAAATTATATTTAAACTTTCACAAGTTTATGCATGTTATTAAATATAATAATAATATTATTATTATTAGACATGGATTTGATTAATAATTAAGATATTACATAAGAACATTTCTGAAATAACTAATTATCTTACCCTAAGTATATAACCCAACTCATATCATTTCTTGAGCTAGATGAATTGTTGGGCACAACATATACCCTTAATAACTCTATCAAGTCTGAAAATAATTCTTACAAAAACACTCTTAAGAATGAGAGTTGATATTTATGCTCCATCTTAAGAGAAGATAACCAGAATCAATTATTAAAGGAAAAAACTATTCTTGTTAGAATAAATTATTAATGATATAAGATGATCAATACCTCCACTCTAGCACCCAAATTTGAATTAGTGACATTCCAAGATTCATGGGGTGCAGATGGATACCAATAGAGGAATTATTATTTGTATTATTTATCATAATGACTGTAAAATAAAAAAGTCATCTTGATTTATCAATGAAGAGAGAATTATGAACCTAAGGTAATACATGTTATGTGAATTAATTTTAAATTGTATGTGAAAATATATTCTCATTGAATATTTTGAGGTTTTGTTCCTCTAGTTATGAGGATTTATTTGAATAAATCGATGAACAAGATTGTTTGGCATGGTCCCAACTACTTCTGCCATACTCCATAACCTTTAAGTGGCATAAGAGTAGTAACATATTAATTTATAATTATTTATTATTTTTTGATCTTTTATTTATTTTATTGTTAGTATTTTATTTCAATTTTTTAATACAAAAATTTAAATAATATGATCGTTAAGTTTTATATGACCACAAATAGGTCAAGAAAATATGAAGAACAATCAAATATATCATCTGGAGGTGTTGAGGATTCTATCTACATGACACAGGTACAGAGTGTGTAATGGAAATTCACATGCACATGATGATTACTCGTGATTAACCATGTTAGGAAAATATGCACAAATCACACCACATTATGTGGGGGTTATTTTGTGGAATCATTACATATCATGTATTGGTCACTAATTTGTGTGAAATATGATAGGGGGTATATGATGTGTAGATAGTGTCCAAGTTTTGTAGATGATGTACACATAGTGTAATCCTACACAGTTTGATCTCATGAGAATAACAGAATCCATGTATTCAGACAACATAGAATGTAATGAGATGTATAAATCATGTAACATGTAATAACTTAGTCAAGATTAACATTAAATACCTAGGTGTTTAGTATGGGTGGATAGTAATGAATCACATATAGTTTAGATGGATATACAGGTTTTATAATTTGAGATAAGTCGTGAAATTAAAATTCTTAAAAAAAGTGTATTGTGTGAGTCAATACATAGAAAAAATTAATTAATTAGAGAAAAACAAAATTACATGACATGTAGCTAGTTTTACATGTTGTGCAATAATGTTTTTCACCAGGATTACATGCCGAGTGATTTTTTCTAGTTGTGTGAGATATTAAATGTTTTATAAAATTTTTTATAATTTATTCTATGGAAACATGATTTGTATGGTTTTCATACATATCATTCAATTCATGTGTATCACCAGAGGTATATGATATGTATATTCATGGCGTGTCGAATAGTCATAATCATTGTACAAACTATGTGTCTAGAATCATAAAACAATACACCATTTATAGTGTAACATGTCATGTATCCATACATTCCATGTTAGTATACTATACACAAAAGACCATATATTATGTTAGTCACATGACATGTCATGTGACAGAACATTCCATGTAATAGTTAAACTCTTGAAATGGGTTTAAGTAGAAGTAGAATGATACACTTCATGCTGCCTCTAGAACACAATGTGTACTTAATTAATTTTAAATTAAAATTAATTTATTTAAAATTATAGTGGATGAGAATATCAAGAACTTTTTGGTTGGATTATTAATATAAATGAATGAATGAATGAATGAATTAATAAAATTATTAATTTATCAATTTGATAAATTTATCTTATAATGAAATGATTGAAATGAATTCTTGATACTTTAAATATGGATTTGTTCTATTTGTGGATGGTCATGACCTATACCAAACTATGTATGTGTTTGGTTTCTATTTAATTTAATTATTTATTATAGGGGTTATTTTGGTAATGTTATTAGTAAATTAAATATTATGGTCTATGTATCATCCCTTAATCCTTATTATGTAAAGACTTATGTTTCCATGATTTATTCTATATAACCCCAACCCCCAAGTCCCCATATTCTCTAAGTGAGTAAGAATGTATAATGGAACAATAAGAATGTAAATAGTTCTAGACTGATCTAATGAGAAGACAACCAAGGAGATTCATAAGTTAAAGGTATAATTTTTCAACTTGAGCCAAGCCTAATTCAAGGAGCTATTCCCCTAATGTGAAGGGTTATTTTATCATTTTCTTGATAAAAAAACCAGTAGAAAAAGCTCAGAATAAAACTATATATTTTTAATATTATATCTATTTCATGGTTATTTATTTATTTAGGTGATGAATTATTTATTTTTTATTTCAACATGACCACATAAAGTAAATAAAATAGCAGTAATACTATAATAAAATAAAATAATTGGATTATACAAAAAATATTTTATCATGACATAGCTAATTAATTTTATAAAATCTATATAATAATAACAGTCATGTAAAAATATAAAAAAATGATATTTATGCATAATTATAAGAAATCACTTAAGAAAATATTAAGTTAGAAAACGTCTTCTATTACTTATGTTATAATTATAAATAATTAAAAGTACTTGTCCGGTATCTGTCAGTGTGCATTCAATTAATGGGGAGGTTTAATGAAATTTTTTCATTAACTTAACCTAGTTATAATCAATGATTGATTGTCATCATAATACTTGGTGGAACTTGGAGAAAAGTGTTAAGGAAATATCAGTCAGGATCTTGGGATTGGGGATCCCACTTAATGGATCATGGAAATGTCAGTTAATGTAGTAGGAAAGTAGGGTTATCCATAGTGTAAGCACCATAATCCCCCAGACTGGTAAAACATACAGGAAAGTAAAAATAACACACAAATAAGGTAAACAATTTCACTATTTTACTATATATTCCAATGAAATCAAGTGAAACATTTCTAGTGTTGGTCCTGGGAAATGAAATTTACTAGGTCGTTTCTATTGGTAAGACTGCCTTTATAAATAATTTCAATTAATTTGATAAACCTATAATCTAGGTAATTTTATGTGGAATATATATTACTTACCCTATAATATACATATGACATGATATTCTAAATTCAATATTGAGGGATATTGGAATTTTATAAAATATCAAGAGACTAATAAAATAAAATCCATTACGTCACACTTTTAGTTTTTAAGATAAAGTACTAAAACCTTATTTTATTTTTTTAGAAAATGGAAAGTCATATGACTTATACATTATCCCTACAATCAATATTAAAGAAATAAAATCTGTTGATAGGTGTGTGATGCACCCCAGACCCACACTTCAAGATCCAGTTCTAAAATATACATACTTTTTACACATCACATACATTACAAAAAACTCTAAATATCAAAAGTTTGATTTATTTGGGAACTAGGTATATATCTATCTAAACTCATATAATAACAAAATTTCCTTCCATAAAGATTCTCCACAAATGTAATTCTCTTATACGTATCTATTTGAATGAAAATCCTAAGGAAAAGGGTAAATAGAAGAAAGGATGAGTTATAAATCTTAGTAAGGGGACAATCAAGAATAATATGATAAAAATACTACATGAGTCTGAAGCTATATCATGATAATATACAAATATGATAATCATGTAAATAAACATTAAAACATTACATGAGAGGATGATACCATAATATTAATGCATAAAAAGAATGTGGAAATGACATAAATGTGACATCATAAGAATAAGTCAAGGCTATCCGCCAAAACATCATAACATAGTTTTCGTAGGTTAACCACCCATTCACCATACATGATATCTCATGAGATAAAAACATTACACAATGAATTAAAGTTATATCAAGGTGAAAAATTCAATTTATTAACATGAACATGAATATGTGTGCTATATAAGGAAATCATACATTAATCCATTGATAATCATAACATGAACCTTTAGAAATTAAATGGGTATCTATTTAAATTAAGCATCTCTCTAAGAAAACACCTTTTAATCAAGATAATGAATTATGAGGTAATTAAACCATATAGAATAAATTGTATATGGTATAGTCAATAATTTCTCTACTTAATCAAAAAATAAATATTCATGTGATCACTCTTAGAATAGAAGAAACAAATAAGGTAAATAAATTTTAAGGAAAGTTATGCATAACTAATAACAAGGAAAGACAATGACAATGATGAATCATTTCCCACCTAGAGATTTATTTTCAACCACATAAAATACACATAGAAACAAAGGAATTATGGAGAAAATTAAATCCAAGATAAATATATAAAGTGATAAAGATCATAATTATTAGTTATAAAATTAGTGGGAAAGAACCCCTTTCAATGGATTAATATGTCTATCTAGGTGAATATCCAACAATAAACTTCAGAAACTATAGGATATTCGAAGTGATGTGGCCAACACTCCAATTGAAAAATGTAATAAATTAGTAGTGGATGAGAATTTCATTGCATATTAATATCAATTGAAATTAAATCTTAATCCATATATGCAAATCCTTCATTATGGATCACAAAGAGCATATGAATTATTCAAAGAATGACCCCTAGGAGAATCAAACTAGGTATGCAGTTAGGCCTCTTTGTTATAAACTAGGAGATGATTAAGTTAATACACAATCCAGCCTTTTAGGTTCATTCCCCCTAGTTACATTTGTTCTTGATCCTTAATCAACTTTTTTGAATTTTGATAGGGATGTCATCCCTAGGAAAACTGTAAACTCATTTTTTTACCGAATTTAGTATGGCTTTATGGGTACATGAAAGTTTGATAATTATATAAACATATTAAGGTAGTATAATAAGAGGTAATAGTGATATACCTTTTATAACATATTAAGTAAATTATAACAATGATTCATAATAACATTTCATATTAAAATGAAAAGTAATTTAAAAATTCATAGAAAAGTAATGAGATAGGAGGGGTGAGAAACCTTTTTTTAGCATAGAAATGGCTTAGTAAAAGGATATAATGAGATGGAATAAATAAAATCTCCTAATAAATATATAAAATGGAATATTATACAATGTAATAAAAAAATTAGTATATGAAAAAGGAATTTTAAATACAATAAAATAAAATTAATGTACTTGAAAAGAAAAGAGGAGGATTGATGAAACCCTTACCTTACTAGGGAGCTTCCTAAAGCTTGATAGAGACACCTTATAACCTTAGAACCACATTGGAGAGACTTTCAAGAGGTATAATGAGAGATTTTTCATGCTCAATGTCTTTAGAGTGGATAGTGAGGGAAGAATGGCAGTGTATTTATACTTGAGGTGGGAGGTAATTAAAGGTTAAAATATTATTGATTTTAAAATTTAAGGCATCCAATTGTGAGTGGAATTAATTAAAAAGAAATTTTTTAATAATTAATGATAAATTTTGAATTATTTTACAATTTATTTATGCTAAAACCAAAAGGAAGCCTCTATTAACCTCATTTAATGCATAGAATCAAAAAATAATTTTATTAAGGAAAATGTAATCATGGTTCCATAATTTCACGTATAAATTTATAAATTAAAATTAATATATTTTAGTTCATTATTATACTACTTAAAATAATTTTTCATTGAAGAAAAAATTCATAAAATTTTATGTAATGATTACATCATAATGATATAATCAAAATCATGGTCCCCGTAAAAATGTAATTTTACTTTTTCACAAAAAGGCAAATTTTTCAAAAAAATCATGCAAAGCTAATATATTTTTTTTGAAACAAAAAAATAGATTAATTTTACTCAAGATAATTCTACTTCTATATGGAATTTAAAAATACTTATATATTTCAAAAGCAAGCATTCAATGTGTAAAATCCAATAAATTTACTTTTAGAAAATCTAATTTTATTACGAGATAGGTGTGTATCCATGTTACTATTTAATGTTTGTTATAAATTATATTACTATAAAATTATTTTATGTCTTTTATGAAATTATTCTTCTAATTAAGTGTAATTTAGTTTCAAAATACCAAGCTGACAAAATAGGTTTTAGTATAATAACATTTATATTTCATAATTACAATGACATGTTAATGAAGATTTTATTTTTCTAAAAAATATATTATCCAAATATAATAATATTTTCATGATATTGTTAAACTATTATTTACATAAAAATAATACCTATTTCACTATTTTTTTATTATGAAATATTTTGCTTATTGTATTAAAAGGGACATTTTAGAGTAATAAAACTTGTAACCAAATTTGATAAAAACCATTTAGAAATTGAATTACCCAAAATGTAATTAATAAGTTATGATAAGTTATTATTTTGGTTTAGAAATGATATTTAACAATTATATTTTAATAAAATAATTATCATAAGAAACTATTAATAAAATTAATTTAGCTATTAAATAAAACTATATAAATTAAAATAATCATAAATATAGTAAAAGGGATATAAACACACATATATAAAAAGTATAAAAGAGGGAAATGGGACAAAATGTATGCTCATGTTAGGTTATACACCCTTTCATCCTTTGTTCATGGGTTTGAGCCTCATGGTCTTTCCAGATGGAACGGGTTGTCTCTCAGCCTTCAGGATGCTCTTTTTCTAAAACCATTTTAATAAATAATAATTTTACATGAAATGCATGTAAATATGACACTCAGATGATAAATGTTTATATAAATATTTGTTTTATTGTAAAGAATTAATTCATTTATCATTTACAATTATAAATATTTGGTTTATATTTACAAAGAATAAAGTTTTCATCAGAAATCTGAGATGTTATAATGTAAACTTCTAGTAGTTTTAAAGGTGATTATGCATTTTACTGTACCAAGAGATTAAGTTTTACATATTGGAGTACTCAATTAATGATGATATTTCTGAGGGAAGTGAGTAGGATCATTATATATTTTTAGAAACATGTGTAAGATGCATTGGATTTCTAATGTCGCATGTTATCATCCATTAGTAGTGAGATCCTGATTCTATTCAAGGTAATGGATGCATACACCATTTGATACCATATCCATGATCTTTATCCAGAGAAAGAACTATAAGAGAGGTACAAAATCTACAAGGCACTCTTTATGTGAAATATTGGAGAAGTCATGCTAGTTGGAGCATTTATAATCAATATTATTGGCTATATCAAGCATATGAAAATCATGGGTTTCAATCTACCTAATTATTTGGGTTCAAGCCTCATTCTTGCCTCACCTCTTCAATGTTTCTCAAATTTTATTATGAATTTTTAGATGAAAAATATTGAGAATATTCTCCTTGATATCTTAAATCTATGTTTCCAAGAGGATATGGATATGAAATCAAAATCCTTTTATTCTTATGGTGAATAGAAGTTAGGGAAATAAAAAAAGTCTCCAATACTAACACCAAGTATAAGAAACCTTTAAACCACCCAACTAAGAGAAACAATATTAAGAGGCATGCTAATGAAAACAGATACAATGTGATTTTCATTTTTCAATAAGTGAAATTGTAGGAAGAATTATACCACAATGAATAATAAATTGGAATATCCGGTTGAGCTCATTATCAAATGTAATGATTCTATTTCTATAAATTGGGTATCATATAATGCTTGTGGTACTTAAATTTTTATCCAAATTTAGGAACCAAATATATTTAAGAATTTTGTATCAGGTGAGATGGATCTTTGAGTTGAAAAGGGAGTAAGATTAGTTTCACTATATACTAGATACTACAATATTACTTTGCTAATGAGTTTAATTATTATTTTAAATAATTTTTATCATATTTCCACTATGACCAAAAACATTATATTAAACTCCAATTTATATATGGATGGATTTATTTTCTTGTTTTGAAATAATGGTAGATAATTTTAAAAATATAACACACATTATGGGATGATTCATCTTGATAATGGTTTTTACATACAATAATATGAAAACCAAGTGTTGGTAAGTGATAATTAATCAAGTTCACATGACTCGTTATTTTGGACCTGAATAGGGGGGGGGGGTGTTGGTTATTATTTTATGAGTAATTACATGCACTCTTCAAGAAACTTAAAAGAGGGTTTATTTGTGGAACTAAAAACACCCAACTATGATCACATTCTTTATAGTCTATAATCTTTCTTTCTAAATTCAAAAAATCACTAGTGATTTTGAAAATGATGCTTAGAAACTCACATTGGTTGATAAGATGAGAGTATAAGCTCATAATATCTTATTGGGGGAATTATTTCATACTCTATGAATATTTTATATATTTAATTCATGTCTAAAAATCCTTACAAAATCCTAGTAAGGGACTTTTTTACCCAGTCTATATTAGAAATAAATCATTATCATGTATTCATGTGGACTACATGTGACTAAATGAGCCCATAAGGGGATCCGGATCGCTAGGGTTTCCCCCTGTCGCTGACTTTCTCTTCTCCAGCTCAGGACGGCGGTGACTCCTCTCTTCCGCTCCTCTACTTGGTGCGGTCATGGTGTGCGGTGATATTTCAACGGCTTCGTGGGATCGATCTGGCTAGGGTTTCTCACGGCAGCGCAGTGAGTCTGTGGTCGAGTACCAGCTCTGCGGTCTGAGAGTTTCAACCTTGTTTCTACGCTGGCTGTGGGAGCGTTGGGAGGTTCTGTGTGTTCTTCGAGTGTGGTCTTGAAGGCGGCGATGGGATTGGTGATCTATCTTGCGATGTTGCCTCTCTTCTGTCATCTTCTCGTGTTTGGGTGACTTCTATTCCGGTGATGTTCTTCGCTCCTGGATTTTTGAATCGCGTTATCATTTTGGTTGAACTATTATGTGGGATTTGTGCTCATTGGGTGAAGTTGTTCTATTTTGAGTAATTCTGTTTTTGGTGTGTATTTGGAGTCCCATTGATGGTGATGATGATGGTGAAATTCTAGCGATTTATTTGATTCGGTTTGTGTTGGTTGTTGTATTTTTGGAATATGTGATGATTTTTTGTTTTGTGGGTTTGATGCGGCAGTTCCAGCGGAGTGGAAGATGGCTCTGACGGGCATTTCTCGAGCAGTCAATTATGAAGGGTTTGGGTTTGTAGGTGTGCCATGGTCTGCGGCTCGTGGCTCTGAAAGCTCTATGTTTTTGGCCCGAGCCTATGAAATTTCTCTACATTTGAATATTGAATCTAGTTTTACCGACAAGCATATGAATTTTTTGAATGCTTTTGTGTATTTTGTGGTGTTTTTGAATTAGTTATCTAGAATTTTATGGTTCCCGCTCATCCAAAATTCGTATTTTGAAAATCAAATAAAAATATAATTTTCAGTCAGTCATGTGGACTACATGTAGGTATTATAGGTTATCTATCAATGAAACCATCTGTATATATCAAAGTTTCTATATAAATGGAACCATTTATATATATAATAGGTCCTCTATCATACTTTTTAATTTACTTGTTAATGATTTGTTTTGAGGAAATATGATTTAAAGCCTCACAGTTGGGTATTATGGAGTTTATAGCCATCTAAGAAGGTGGTAGTTGGTTTGGTATTAGGATTGAGCCCTTGATAAGGCTTCTAATATATCATCCTTAAATAAATCAAAATCCATGTAGTTTAATTCAACTTAATAGAACATGCTATACCTTTTTAAGGTCTTGTGACAAGGATTAGTCCATACAGTTTAACATCATCCGGTAAGGATGTCTAAGAGAAATATTCCTTACAATGGTTGATGTGGGGATTATGCATGAGTGACCCATCTTGGCTATCCTCGAAGATAATATAGCACCATGAGATTAATATAAAAGCGATGATGTTTATTTTAAACCAATGGTATGTGTCATATGTATCCAGTCGAGAAAAGAATGAATGACCATGTAGTTCAATATAGGGTTGGGTCTTATACTTAAGTAAGAGGACCATTATAGATCCCAGTCATACACATAATTAGGAGGCCCATAATGATTCATTTTTTATCATGATTGTGACATGATCACCATAGATCCCTAAACCCACATGACTCAATCTTAGTGTGAGAAACAATATATAGTGGAAGATCAGTCACATTGGATGAATGAAAAATTGGATGGTACTTTTACTTGAATAGGAATCCCATGATTAAAATTACTTCCTCATCAACTTATAAATGGGGGAGGGGATATGGAATGTCAGAGGTTTTTAGAATACTACGAGAAATTTAGGGGATTATTCTAAGATGTATGCCTAAAAGAACCTACTCCTAACATACTGATGAATGAGGGAGGGGCTACAATAGGGTAGCTAGAAAGAAATACTAGAGGATTACTCTAGAAGGGATTCCAATTTTCATCTTCTTTTCTATTTCTTAACCATAGGGTTGTACCTATGAATCTATTGATTAGAAAACAAAATTCATGTATGTTGGTATATTTTCACCATCTTTTATAAAGAATTTAGGAGGTAAGTACCGCTACTTCAACTAGGAAGACTCTCGAAACTAACTCTAGGCTTGGGGTCCTCTCTACTAAGGGTATATATTATTATGAACATCCTGAGGACCATATCTATTAGGGATTTTAAGTTGAGGAAATATTTTTCTAAGGTAATGTATTATCTAAAGGGGGGAACTATTGTATCCCATACCAAAGCCATATAAATTTGGTGTCAATGGGGGAGGTCTTGATGAAAATATTCTAAAATAGGATACTTGGGTAAATAAGGATGTAATAATTGGGGAATAATAAGTATTGGGTGAATGGATGATAAGATGTGGATACCTGGGTAGCTATAAACTAAGGTGGGTATCCCTAGGTGGGTGTCTAACGATGTAGGAAGCCCTAGGAAGTTGGAATCTAAGGTGGGTAGCCCTGGGCAGATGGGTGCTATGGTGGAAAACACTAGGTGGATGGTTATACAGGTGAGGAACCCTGGGTGGTTGGTTGCCCAGGTGAGGGACCTTGAGTGATTGGTCACCTAGGTGAGAGACCCTAGGAAGTTGGTCACCCAAGTTATGACTTTGGATCACCCCTTACTACTTAAGTTAATTTCCTATGTCCTATAGTGAGGTAGGCTACCTAGGAGCGATGTTGGAGGCATAAGAGAAGTGTCTCAGGGAGTCTTTCTCTCTTTACAAGAAGTGGTAAAAAAATTTGTTTTGTGGTGGACAAGGGGGTTTATTTATAGGAAAAACTAGAGAATAAGAAGAGTAGTATGAGTTAGGAAGGTGGTGTGTTTTGGTGATATGGGTGAGGTGGGATGGGTGATCTATAGGGACCTGAGTGATCCAAACTGAGCAGCCAAGGAAGACCTAGGCAAGGTATTTCTAGCATCAAGAGGGGACATTGGAAGATCCATCCTAGAACCCATAAGGTATTATGATTCTTATCTTATTATCCATTTTAATTTGAAAATTGAGTTCTAACAAATCCCACCCACTCATAATGGGATTTGTGAAGAATAATGGAGATCAGATTTTGGGTTCAAACCCTCTCATATGGTGTAACAATTAGGTAAAGGAATTACCAACTCATTCTCTAAGGTGCTTGGGTTTAGACATACTTTTAGGTATAGTCAAGACATACTTTTATGTATAATAAATTCATGATGGAAGAGCTAATCAAGGCACTATAGGTGGTCTTATTGAGGCAACTAACCTATCAATAGGGGTGGTCCCCCATCATATGAGTGCATGATTATCTTCCCTGTTTTCATTCTACTTCCTTCACAACTCTAATGAGAGCATTCAATTTCTCTCACATTTCTAAGGAAACCCTATTGATGGTTCCTTATAAGCTATTCTTGATAAAAGGGGGTAATGAGATTACATGGGAGAGGATTTTTAATTTTTCAAATTTTCTCCTTATTTCCTTCACATCGAGCTTGTCCACATTTTGTGGTAATAAATTTTTCTTTCTTTTTTTATTATGTTGATTTTTTTTCAAAATAATTTGTAGATTTTAAAATAGTTAGTTCTTCCAATTCCATCTCAGATTCTAAAGCTACCACTCATATCAATGAAATAATCCTGAATGTTGAATCCACTTATTGAAAATGATCACCCTACATCATTATGATCTTGTAATTCTTCTAAAATTGAGATTTCACAACTATCCATTATCGAATAGACTTCCATTTTATGGGTTCAACCTTTCAATTTATTCCCCACTTCCTAAAGTTTGACTTTTATAAATTCATATTTTTTTTGATTTGAGACATCATTAGAGTGAATATTTCTCTTAATGGAAAAATTACTCATGGTCCTAATAAAAAATAATATATCATCTGTTCCATGTTTCATCATCAAAAGAAGATAAATTCTAATCATATATAATGATTAAAAAAATCATCTATAGAAATTTAGATTAAGGTATGGACTCTTTAATGGGAACTTCATTCTAGAGGGAACCTCTCAGAGGAATTGTATTGTCCTTATTAGGTGAAATAATGTGATATCACACAAGAATATTATTTGTGGGTTGTAAAACTCCACAAGGCTATTTAGACTTTATAGTTCTCTATTTATCACCATAAAAATCTCACCTATATGTTGGATAGTAGTTGGTGATATGAGACCAACACATTTAATCTTCCATATAGGGTGGTTGGAATTAGCCTCTAGGATGTTCATAAAATAGGGGGAATCCCCATATTGGGGGATATGTATGATGAATTTATTCCTCCTTTTAGGGATTGAGAATATGTAAAATGAAATCTTGTACTATTTACAGTCTTACTAGAATATGTTGAAATGGATTTTAAGAAAGAAAATTTTTCATTCCCTTAATGTTCCCTTTATTATACATATAAAAACAATTGTGATCCCTTATGGATTGAGGCATATAATGAAAATTCCATGAACCTACCCTACCCAAAAAGCTAGTGGTTTGCTGAATACATATCAATATATCCTTTATTATGATAAATATATGACTTTGGGTTATTTAATCTTTCCATATTTGAGCTCAAATACCAATTTTTGGGACTTCTATCCATGTTTCTCAACAGATGGTTATTACTCACTTGATATACACTTACTAGAGAAGGTGACCACTTTAATGATGACAGTTCAAATAGAATATGAAATACCAGTAATAATTTTTGTTATAGCTTTAGAGAGGCTCTATCAAGTTCTAGGAAAATTTTAATAGGTTTAATATCCTCATAGAACCTGCATCCTAATAAAACCTTTTCATTGCTTGATAGTACTACATCTCATAGGTTATGAAACGAGACACACTGCATTTTCTCCTTGACTTTACCATAGTCCCACATTATTGGAAATTGTGGGAGTGAAAGCCAAGATCATAGATGCAAAAGATTTGTATTTTCTCTTGGGATACCATTCTATGTTTTACATCACCCTTTATAGGGCTCCCATCAACATATTGGTGGTCAACATCAATGACATAATTGTCACTCAATCATACCAGATTGTACTATAGGATGGGGTTTGCACATAAAGGGTTGATAACATCCCAATTTTTGAACCCTGTATGGAATCTAGGTTTTCCAACTAGTTTTTACATGTTTAGGAGATGAACAGGTATTTCAATGAAAAACATGGAAAGAAACATCCAATGATCCTACATTAATTTTGGATAATGTTTATATAGATTGATAGAGGTATTCTGATTACTCTACCACTATTTAAAGCCAAAAGTGAACTATTTCAAGAGTATTCACATGATTGGATTGAATTTTACCAAAACATGGATTTAAGGGGATAAAATACATGAATATACAGACCACCATTTCCTCTTAGAGGGGAAACCCAATAAGAGCCATCAAAAGATGAAGAAACAATATAAAATATTGATATTGTTAAGATAAATAATTTAGACAATAAAGAAAATCCCCATAATCTTTTTCATGAACTTTTAATTTTTAATCTCAGGGATCTAGTTATGAGTATAACATCTCCATAGATACACATGACTGCTAAGATTCCTGACATTGGTGTCAGTCAAGTCTCTCTGAGTTAAGTACCTATGGACGGGGAATCCCCAAGTCTTATTATGATTTCTTCCTTGCTAGTGACAAGGGGTGACTTAAAGAGTGACTAAATTATAGAATATATTCTAATTCTTGAAGATGATTACCTTCTTATAGATTTATAAACATTTTACACATATTATTACATGATTTTAAGAAAAATTATCCATCAAATACACACCAAGGATCGAAAAGTCTAGTGTTTTTGGAAGACTAACTATGTAATTAGAAAAAATGAAAAAAGAATATCAAATATTTTTATTAATATAAATACTAATGTACTAACTCTTTTTAAGATCATATAACTACATATGATAACCTCAGAAATACATATACAAAAGGGGAAATCTAAAAATCCCAATAAGGGAGTAAACATAAAAATAAATCATATCACATGAGTAAAAAGGCATAAAATTATAACAGAAAAGGCATGGATCAAGAATAAAAATATAGTGAACTAAAATATATAATATTTAATCATGTGATCATGAATATATAGTAATGTGGAACCAACATATATCATGACATAAACATGGTTCAAGGCTAACTGCCAAGACAATATCACATTGTGGATAGAGTCTCATAATGAATATGGTTTACTCCCAAATCCCATACATAACATCTCATGGGACTAAAAAATTACCCAATACATTGGAGCACAGTATGATTTCACCCATAATAACATTTATATGAATATTTTTCCACATAATCAAACATACGGAATAATCATAAGGCTTACCCATGGAAAAGAATGGGTCACATAATTATATCATGTTGAAATACCATAGGGAGTATCATAATGGTATCCATGAAAGAAGGGATTTAAATTATTCTTGGAAATTTATTTATTAAATATAATAATTTATCATGAATAATGAAATCCAACTGAAGTGAGAACATTTAAAATAGTGGCAAGGTAACTTTATAAATGTTCCACTTGAGCATAGTTTTAGGGGAAAAGAATAAAGGGTCTTTAAATTGGATAAAGTAGTAAATATTTTCATAAAACTAGAAATGAAATAATTTTTTTTTCATGATAAAATGGGTGATTTTAGAAAATATTTGTGGCATAAAACATTTAATGTAGTGTACTTAAAAATAGTTAATAAATAGATAAGTTCCCTTAAAATCAGTTTTTCTTATCGAGAGGATTTGAGAAGGGAACCTTTAAAAACATGTCTTTCCCCATAATAGAAAGATGAATTGAGATAAATATATATAATTGGAACATATATACAAAATATAGTTTAAATATATAATAATAATTAAGATATAAATTGTGGAAAAAGTAGATAAAATGTTACCCTAATGAAATATGGAGTTTCGGAGATATCCCTTTAGGTATGTCCAAATGTGTTCTACACTTGCACTTAATATTCTGAATAACAAAATTGGATTCATTAAGTACTTAATTAATAACCTAAAACACATATATTTTATTTATTATAATTTTATTAATTTCATTTATGACCATTTTTATGAGTTATAAAGTTTTATTTCGTTTTTCCAAGAGCGTTTTTTCATAGTTTCATGGTGGGTTTACTTGTGTATAGTTATGAATGTTATTATAAAATGGAAGTAATACTACTAAAGTAAATTGAAATGATATTAATTAACTTAAAAAATTATAAATATTCCTATATATCATTTTTTTATTACATGGTTATGGTTCATTGAGTAAAAACATTATCGTTATGTGATTAGTTCATTTAGGCAGTTTTACCGACCATCATGAAATAGTTTCATTTTAATTAATATTATGTTTATATATTATTTAAATAGCATGAAATAAGTTATAATATACTTATTAAAATCTTATTTAACCATAATAATAATTTTATGACCTGAATTGAAAGTGGTAATGGAAAATGAAAACTCGTTATCCATAGAGACGGTTAACTACCATAATTTGGATAATGGTTTCATTTCTTTGAATAAGAGGATATGAGAAAAGGGATGGATAGAATATAATAAATTTGGAATATAAAATTATATTATATGAATTATATTGAATTTATTATGATTTTATGGATAAATGAGGTGAGGAGAAGGTATAAGAAGAAAAGAAATTAACAAAGGTGGTTTGAGAATTTACCTTTTGAATATCACCTCCTTGAAGGACCACTTAAGGAACTCGGAATTGGTCTTTTGGATAGACCATAAGAAATTTTATTTTTTTATACTAGTGATTATAGTGTTTTGTAGATATTTTGAAATCTTCATGTCTTAGAAGGTTTGAGGGGAATTAGTGGAGAGGGGTGGTATTTATAAGGATGGAGAGGGGTGTTTTTTTATCATATCCATGTTTTTATTATTTTAGCTCAATAATATCAATATTATTGATTCATGATACTATATGTAGTAAATGGTTCATGTGAGTTCTAAATAATGGATTCTTACATCATCCATGACTCAAAAATTCATGTATTTGGCTTATAATGTTAAAAACTGTAAATTATTGTATTTCACTATTTACCAAAAAATCAACCATTTTTGGAAAAAAATCACCCGAACTATTTTTCAACATTTAGATTTAAAAATTTTAATTGATTTTATGAAAATAATTTTCTAAATATGATAATTTTAGTTTTTAAATAAAATCCTCATTTATTTGAAAAATGATGATTTTAATACTTTAATTGATTTTATGACAGTTTGAAAATTTTCTTATGGTATCATAAAATTATATTATGATTATAATACAACAATATATTATTTAATGAATCCATTTTATTAAAATAAATTTTCTTTTAAATTGTTATATTCATTATAAAATTTAAAATAAAGTGTTTATGTTTTACAAAAAAAAACAACACTTAATTTATCATTTTTAAAACATTTATTTACTTATACCATGATATAGATAAATCATTTTTTAATTTTATGTAATGAATAAATATTATTTTACATTTTTATAGGTGATGATACTATTCTAATGGTTAGATTGTTATTCCTAATGATCAGGTTACTATTTGAACGATCAGATTATTATTCCAATGGTCGGATTTATAACTGTCATATGGGTTCCCTAATTCATATAAATACCTCTTATTACATTCGTTATTCATTAACATCTATTTTATCCCAATTTTATATATCACAACATGATACCCTATATCACTATGTGAAACATAGTGATGATATTTTCCATTCTTGATTTCTTTTGACATTTAATTCTCAAGCCACAAACTGAATCACTGGAAACCCCTGAGGTTGAATTATCCACATATAATGGATGATTTCAGGGAATTTATGGAAAAATTGGATTCATTTTGGACTATAAATTAAATTATTGGGTGGTTCCCCAAAGGCATCCCTAAATGGATACTAGCCATGGGTAAGAAGTGATGCACCATAGAGTCTTCCTCCATAATGATCCACCATTCTCATTGATGTTTTTTTATTTTCTTTACCCATATATCATACTCTCATAACTATAATGAGGGGTATATTTTATTATGTGTTGATTGTAATCATATGGGTATTATGCTAATAGGATATTTTATTTTATTTTCTGTTGAGTTATATTTTTTCACCTTAAATCTATCTCTCCCATTTATTTCATTATGACCATTGATAATTAAATCATGAATAATCATAAAATATATAACTAACTAACATAATCTTCGTATAAACATTGGGCAGATCAGGATGATTATGCTTAATCATGGTCTTGAATCACATGATTAATTAATCCATTAGAACTAATTGACCTTTTGAAATGGGAAAATTAATAAATTAGAGAGAAAGAACCAAACCAAGTGAATTATTAGATCCAATTTTGGCAGTAACATAACTAGGAAGTCCAAATTGTTAATCCACTAGCACATGAACCAAACAATTACTAAACGTGGCATGTGTTTTACATTTGATATCAAACCAAATACATTTCATCACTATATTTCCTATTCAAATTAAAACAATAATTTTAACATTTTCATAAGTATTATAAAAATAATCTCTAAGGTTCATCCACAAACTCACCACATAATATATTTAAACAGTTATTAGAATTCTTTTGAGATTTAGAATAAATTGTTAAATGTTATTAGACCCATATAAATTAACAACTCCATTTGGTTCAGTCATGTTTCAAGGGTCATTTCCATGGAAATTTTTTGATTATGATTTGGTTAATTAGAAATAGTTGAAGCACAGAAGATTGTTTACTATCGACCATTCAAGGTTATGGTCCTCAACTAATATGTATAACGACACTCAAATTAAATCCTCAATGATGGTACTTTTTAGTTGTTGATTGTTTTTTGTGATTTCCATTTCTAATGGGTGTTTGTTTTTAGATATTAAATGAAATTATTAATTGTTTTATTTTGATTTAAAAATTTAATAATGATTGGTTAGTTCATTCTTGGGTATTTAATCTTATGATATTGTTGAGTTTTGCTTCATATTGTATTTAATTAACACTCACTTCACAAGATGATTTTTATCAGAATTACCAAGTGTTGAGGATTTAATCCAAGCATTGACTTAACATATGGTTATAATATCAATCAAAAAAATGTTTATGGTGGTGTATTTATGGTTCCAATAATCCATAGAAACCACTTTTTAAACAAAACAAGTCAGTAATCCATGTCATGTTAAGTTCAACATACACAATATTAATTTAAATAATATTCATCGAGAAAATGATTTCAATTACTCAAGATACAAAAGTTATGACTCACCCCAATGGTATATTTACTCATCCATTGAGATGGATATTAATCTAGTTTATTTTGTTTAGGGTTATGAGTTAAAAAAAATAAAGGGACAAGATAAGAGTAGTATACCGAACACACACAAAAACAGTGAAGAGAAGTAAACACAAACATTAAAATGAACGAGAAAGTGAAAGAAGGGAAGGGGATTCAATTTTATTTTAACTATTTTAAGACCATTAATATTTAATAACCGATATTGGATGATTAAAAGAGAATATGAAGAATAAAAATTCATTAAAATTCAAACAAAATTAAAATAAACTTACATAATTAAAAATGAAAACAACGGATAATATTCATGTAAATAAAATTAGAGGAGAGGTATCACTTGTTAAAGAAAGATCAAGGAAGGTCCTACCATTCACTTGGAAAATCTATGGCCATTCAAAATGTCATACTTTTATCTAAAATGCCAACTCCTTGTAAGGAGAGGAGGGGGATATATTTATAGCCCAAGGAGTTGGATAGTTTTTATTCCAAATCTTCCCCTCCACTTGTCTTGAATATTGGACCATTAATACATCATAATATTGAGGTATATTCATATTAAAAGTTATATTTATTTATTTTTATGTATAATTTTTAATTTGGGGGACATTTTATTTTTTTTTCCAAAGTTATGGATATTTTACTAAATAATGTTCGGATTTCCATTTTTATCAACACTTTCTGACAGGCCAAAATCTGAATGGGTTTTTGAATAAGAATACACACTGAAATACGAACATTTCATTCTAAAACGTTGGCCTCTGATATCTTGGATTTCAAACAGAAAATTATAGGATCAATTGGATGTCTATATCGGGAGAAAAGTCAAGTATTGTGGGATGATTTTAATTCCCAGATAGAATGTCGGGATGAACTTCAAAGAATCATTTGGCCCCCTTTTCGTTGGAGTTGGGACTTAAAAGTTTTATCCAATATTAATTGTACTATCCCCTGACATATTTGGTGGAGAATTAATGAATTTGGACTTTGCTATTAGGCCACAAATTCTATCTTTGTGGCTTGTCCAGTTTTATCATTGATTCATTGGGCCTTCTTATGTGACCCATATGACCCTTCAAATGGATGAATTGGCCAAAGATTCCTTCTAATGATATGTTTGGAATTGATTATAAAACCCTAAAAAATAATAATCATAAAATTTGGATAAGTAGGGAAAGATTTATAATTAAAATAGAAAACAGACTCGATTGGATTAATTCAAATAATGCTCAAAAATTATAGTTAGTAGTAAAACATGGGTATTTCACACTAATTATAAAATTTTACATGAAAATTACTAAAGGGAGTAGAAAAAACTTATGAATAAATAAATAACATCAAATCCAACACACTTATTATTTTTCATTTCCTCATGTGGAAAAAATATAAAAACATAAAAAAATCATTCTCACTCACCAAAAAATATTAAAATTTTATTTCCCCCAATTATGGGAGGTTTAAACCATTTCACTCATCTGTATTGAATTCCAATACAAATTGTTTTAGAAAATAATTACAAAAACAATTCATTTTTCATGATCAAATTTAGAAATGGAAATTTTGGGTACTCAAAACTCACTCCTCTCAAGATGATAAAAAATTATTTATGGAGGTTCACTCATTCATCAACCAAAAGTCAAAATCTTAGACTTTGAAAGATCTATCAGCTTCCATTAACTATACTAAAGTGAAAAAGAATAAAGAGTTATTTTTCAGTGTTTTTCTCTGGATATGGGATGGTAAGAATTTAATTTCCAGGAGAGAGGAAAAGATAGTAACACACTAACATGGAAAAAGCAATGCATAATTAGAAATAAAACATGGAAGGTTATGGAAACACATATTTACAAGGTAATGATTGTGTGAAAGATGACACAAAATATATGGATAAAATTTTAAGGGGTTGAAAAGGTGACATATTTATATAACAAAACTTCTCCCAATGACACAAGAATATATAATGCAAGTGTTCTTTTTTTTTCTTTTTTTTTTTGATTTTGTTTTTCAAAATTTGAACTTGAAACAAATATCACACTCATCTACAAACCTATGTTTGATCTCCTCATGACACTAATTGTAATAGTTATAACAATATCAAAGGTTGAGTAAGAGTGATTTTTGACCTGCCCACGAAACAATATATTTTTTTATTTTTATTTTTCAATTTTTTAACACTTTTCAATTACATGTAGAAAATTACCTAAATGAAAATATATTGTCCAAAATCATTGAATGAAAACCTATACCCCATACTAAAATAGATTATTTCCCTTAAGCATATGATAACATGTTGAAAATCAATAAATGGATACCCAAAGTGAAATCCATTCCCCCCCACACACACTTAAATTTCAATAAATTATACAATATAATTCCATGTAGATGTTGGGCGGGACAATGTATTGGGATTATAATGTGGATATCAAAGAAAAGGTTTTCATAGGCTCAAAGGGGATTTCAAAAGAATGATTAATATTAGGTTAATGGAAGGATGTTTGGATATTTTGATTCTCATTTAGTTTATAAAATGCCTCTATAATATTAAAGAACACCAAAGTAGTAAATTTAACTCTAAGGTCCACAAACTCAAGACTCGCAATTGGGGGTAAAAAACACACAAAATAAAAAGATGGTCATAGGTGACCTTAGAATGAAAGCTAATGTTGTTCCTCACAATTGGGGAAGAATTATTTTCCAATTAAAAAATTGAGCATTCAAAATTTGTTGGTTTTGACATAAGATTCCTTATCCAAATTTATGATGAAAATAAAAAGAAATTGAGATGAAAACATGTCATTTGGCTCCCCAAAAATGCTGGAAAAATTTCCAAAGTGGATGGAGAGTAATTATGAATCCTTTATTTTGAATATTTTTTTAGTATTTTTTAGTTTTTTATAAATACATTCTCATGAAAAATATAAAGAGTAAATAAAACGTTTGATAAGAAAAGTGGTAAAAAAATGAGGATGAAAGAGTAATAAGAGATATAGAGAGAGTGAGAGAGAAGAGGAGTTAAATGGAAATAGGTACTCCCTAGTTTGGATTTGGTGGGTTGTTATCTCTATTGAGTACTAGGTCAACTATAAAAGTTGGGGATCTTATGGAAGTCAATGTGGTTCCCGAGATCTGTGCCCTCTCATGGTGATGCTTTAACTTATTTCCATTAACCGTGAATGTCCTATTGGAAGAGGGGTCATAGACTTGAACTACACCAAATGGGAAAACAATAGTAATAATAAAAGGACCTTCCAATCGAGAATTAAGATTACTTCAGTAAAGCTGAAACCAATAATTGAATAGTATTACCTTTTCAACTTCATGAAATACCTTTCACAAGATGTTTTTGTAATGGATTTCCTTAGAATTCTATTTGTAGAGATTGGAATTCCCATAATAAACTAGTTGCATATCTTCTAGTTCATTTAACTACAAAAATATCTCTTCACCAGGTTTTTCACAATAAAATATACATGTTTTGATAGCCCAAAATGACTTATGTTGGATTTCAACTAGTAAATGACACCATCTAACAAAAACTAGACTAAATAGAGACATCCCAATGGGTGTTTTATAGGAAGTTAGATAATCCCAAAGAAATTCACCAAGTCTTTCATGCTAATATTTTTTTGTGGGATTTACAATTCTCTCAACCACTCTTTTCACTTATATATTAAAAAGTTTATCCATGTCATTTTTTTGGGGTTGGTATGAAGTTCAAGTTTTATATAAAACGCCATTATTTGTTAAAATAGATTCCATGGTTCGATTACATAAATGATTTCTCTGTGTCACTTATCAAGGCATGAGGTGTTTCAAATTGGTAGAAAATGTGGGTTTCTAAGAACTCAGTAATAGTATGTGAATCATCCTTTCAAGTGGGTTTGTCCTCAACCCACCTAGAAAAATAATCATCCATAAGAATAATATATAATAATCTATTAAAAGTGGGTAATGGTCTTATGAAATTTATTCCCCAAACATCAAAGATCTCACATAAAATTAAAGACTTTTGGGGGGATTTAATTTCTTTTGTAAATTTTTCCAAAATTTTGGCAAGTGGGACATGATTTTAAGAACTAATTTGAGTCCTTAAAGAGTGATGTCGAAAAGAATACAGAGTCTAGGATCTTTCAGAAGTTTCTTTGTGTTTCAAAGGGGCCACCAACAAGCATTTAGTGACAGAATTCTAAGATGGATGAATGTTCATCTTCATCAACACATATCCCAATTACCATGTTAGCCCCAGTTTTCCAAAGTTTATTATCTTTCTAAAAATAGATTTTTTAATCACTTATCAACATTACTTTTTTTTATTTTGAATAAATTTTAGGAAAACACTAGAAACCAAGTAATTTACAATTGAGTCATACCATGGTAACTTTGGGGCGATAGTGTAATATCCCAGAATTTCTTTATAATTTTTTTAATTATATAGAATTATTATGAGACCATGAAATATTATGGAACATGATTTCGAGTCTTGGAGTGCCAGGAATGATCCGTCAAAAAAGTGTTATGATTAAAATAGCACACTTGATTAGTTTCCCTGAAAAAGTAGAATAACTTTAAAAAGGTTTCCCGGATCAGAAATATGAGGACACCATTGTGTTCAGGATGACAGATTTACCCTAGGAAAAAATTAAGTTTAGTCAACGTAGGCCTCTAGTGAGAAAACAAAAAAATAGGATAATTGTAAATAAAATAATTAAATAATTTTTTTTTCAAGTGCTTATAACTCATGAACGAAGAATCAGATTAAAAATATGAAACCACCTCTAAACTTGTGAGGTTATTATTTCCTTAATAAGACCCTAACATTGGCATGCACGAGCCAATATTGGATGTTAGTTTTTGGCCGTAAATAAAATAATTAAGTAACAATTATTTTATTGTTAAATTATCTAACTTCTAAACTGTAACTCGGATTGAAAATATAAGAGTACCATTGGATTCGTGGGGATGTTTTTCCCTTAGTCAGAGCCTAATATCGACTGGTGCGGGTTGAGGGTGACTGTTAATAATTTTTAAACTTTTTTAAGGTACGTATAGTAAATATAGGGTGGCATTTTTAACTTTTGAAACAGTGCTCAGAATTGAAATCTGAGGGCACTGTTGATTCTGCGGTGCCGAGATTCTCTTAATGAAAGCTTCACTTTGAGCATGGTAGGTTGGGAGGAAATGTCAAATTCTGGACTTTACAGAAAAATAATAAAATAGAATAAGAAAGTTATTTTATTTCGTTTCTGTAACTGCTAAGCAGCGGTGGTGGGACCGATGATATGTCAAGCCATTAAATGGATTGACCGTCCAGATTTGTAACCTCAACATTGCAACGTTAATTACAGTTCATAAATGAACCGTATAAATTTCATGCAACACAGGTAGATTTCCTGTCTATTTAATGGAATCTTGGGCGTGGGTTTCTGACATGACTTCATCAAGCGAGGAACCTCTGGAGAAGTGTTGTGGCAGATTCCACCAATAGAGAATAGAAGCATGGGCAACAACTATTTGGGATAGACGAACACGGATGACTTCATTCGAGAAGGACTCTCCTCCCGCCACAACTATGACACCTCCAACGGTCCTCGAGGTAGGGATTTATTGTTGAAGTTTTCGTTTATGAATTAAAATTCCTACCACTTGTTATCATGTTAACGCGGAGGGTGTGGGGAAAAAAACAAGGCATAGACCCTCCACCAATTCAATATTGTTGAGTTCTTCAAGGGAAAATTCTTCAATTTGTCGGAATCTAGAATCCATGAGCCGTGCATGGACGGTGGCATCCTGAAGAGCCCATAGGCGTGACAAAAACTGAAAATGAAGCTTCAGAGCATTTTCGAGCCCCGTGGAAGAAGCGTCGATGCGGCACCGGTATGGAGGTGCTGGTGATCAGTGCCGGAAAATGAGGGCGGCGGGCGGAAACCGTTAGCAGCGGTGGAAGAGTGGCGCCACTCGGCACCATGGTGGTTGGACAGATGACCGACAGTGGTCCGCCACGGAGGATGAGGTGGCACACTGTCAAACGCCATGCCGAAGATAGTCTCAACTTGAAGTCGTTGCAATGCAAGGGACCCCCTCTCTAAGGGTCCCATGGGTGACATGGAGGTGCCACCTAGAATCGCCAATAAAGGAACCGAACAGCTTATTTGAGGTGTTCGAGAGCAGTGGACCACACGACCCTACGTGGGTCATGCCAGCTGGCAGGCCGAGCCTGACGCGGCCCAACCCAGCCAAGGCAGGTCGGGATGAGCCCATCGTGGCCCCACCCAAACAAGCCAGGCCAGGTCGGATCAAGCTGAACCGGGTTGGGTCAAGCCGAACCGAGTCGGGTCGAGCCGAACCGGGTCGGGTCGTCCTAGGACGGGTCGACCCCACCAGGTCGGACCGGACCCGGACCCCTCTTGGGCCCCGATACGCTTAAAAGGCCCTATCTTGAGAACTAAACGTCTGTTTGATGAACCGTATATGGTTATGGGATCCTTGGAGAGATACTATCCATTTGAAATACTCCATGCGACTTTCAGAGAAATTTGGAATTTGGCCAGTTTGGATCATACTCGAATCCAACCGAGCCCTCGGCATTAAATTGCCTACATCGTACAGACCGAGTGTCAGATTGATGAATTGTCTATTTTGTTGGAAATATCATGATATGACAGATCATAAATTTACTTAGTTTTGGAACTTCGTGGTGTTTGAGGTATGTGCGATAACTAGAGGATCAGAACCAGGGTGTTTCTTGTAGTGAGAGTTAGGATGGCTACTCCCTTGATGAATCAAGGTGCGGGTAGTCCTTACTCCTCTTCTATGATATATACGGGACTCCCCAAATCATGAGTGTGGGTTCATTTCCCTCTGATTGGTTTTTCTAACTTTGTATTTGGTACTCCCCTATTGGCCTAGGGTGCGGGTCCTCCATACATAACTCACATTGAGTCAGGTACTCCCCTACCGGGTAGGGTACTGGTCCTCTATGTTAGGAGTAGGTACTCCCCTGTCAACCCTGGGTGAAGGTCCTCCTTATGTAGTACTACAACAGATTCGGTACTCCCTTTTTGTGCCAGGGTGTGGGTCCTTTAGCCTAGGGTCATTACTCCCCTGACATACAAGGGTGTGGGTCCCCCACATCGAAAAAACTACCATAGTTTTACTCCCGTAATGGGTAGGGTGTGAGTCCTCACATATAGAGTCGATACTCCCCTATCGTGCCAGGGTGTATATCCTCTAGCCTGGGGTTGGTACTCCACTTACATACTAGGGCGCGGGTCCCCCATAGCAGACAAACTACCAGAGTTGTACTCCCTTACAGGGTATGGTGTGGGTCCTCACATATGGAGTAGTACTCCCCCATCTCAGAGTAACGACGTGGAGAGGGTCCTTTGGGGGAGTTGGATCTCCCTCGACTGCATGACACGGTGTCGAGGAGTGGGCCACTTCACTTGGTTTCCCTAAGTATTTCCTCAGGCGCAATACTGTAACTGTGAGACCTCATGTGTCATGCACTGAGGGAAGTTCTAGAAGAAAGTTCCCAATAAAGAATGACCTTTTGGACATTCCATTAGGAATGGTTGCGTAGTACCTGATGGAGTACATCTCTCAGACAGGTACCATTAGGGATGGGAAGTTCGTGGAGCGTGTACTCCTGATCCATTATTTATGCTTTGAGTGTTCTTTGGAAATCCTAGAAATGGCTTGAGGTCAGGGCCTTATGTTTTCTTTGTGTATGAGACTAGTATATCGTGTTTGAACTATGTATTTTCCTTTGTGATTTGTGATAGAGATAATGATTTATGGTTTTTATTTGTGGAATTCTGAGATACCTTCTAGGGTCTCTGGGTCGCTATTGGGCATTGTTATAATCACCCATGCACGGGCTTCGCCTAAACCTTGTTGTGTCTTATGTAGACAACGAGCAACATGGCTTAGTCTTGATGGTGTCAGACCAAGATGGTACATGGAAAAGACTGGATGACGTGGAGATATGTGGAGATTAGTTGTACCAACCCTTCAGGTAGGATCCTTGGAAGACGATCACTTGATTTATTTTTATTTTTCAGTTGTAGTTGTCTTTCAGTTGGGCTTGATTCCAACCCCTTACTTTCAGTACACAATTATTCTACTGCCGTTCTGCTTCATGGTTTCATCTAGTTTCATTCTTGGCTATGTGTTTGTACAAGTTTAAAGGCAATGCCTTACTGTTTTAGGGATACACCTTTCCGGTACAAGTCACCAACCACTGGCCTATGGAAGGCGGGCTTGGGGTAGTCACGACACGGGCCCTGGGGGACGGGTCGTGACAAAGTGGTATTAGAGGAGTCAGTTCTACCAAATAACTATGACTTTGATCTTTCCAATAGAGAAATAGTGTTATGTTTTATGAGTGTGGGTTTTAGTTTGGGGAGTCCAGTGTTGGTGCGACGACTGATGTATCCATACACCAGGACCCTAAATTTTGATTTTTGACTGAGTCCATGAAAACACTAATTGTGTGTGTTTTGGAAATGTTTTTATTTTGATATCTTTTGAGTCATCTCACTATGTATATCTTATTGACCATGGTTCATCTTGATTATCTTTCAATATTCCTCCACGAAGACAGCCAGCTAGGATTCCAATGCGTGACCATGAGGATGGTCAACAGTGTGAAGAATCTTTAGTACAAGGATTGTTTCCCGATATAGGTACCTTTGGGTAGTGTCCTAGTGATACCACTGCATGTTGGTCAGCAGTTACTACTGGCACTACCAGTAGTGGACACTTATAGGCTTAGTTCCTTACACGCATTTTAGTGACAGATACCCCTCAGGTTCTGAGGCTATCCTGACTCACAGGCGGCTAAGGACTAGCTTGAGGTGGTGAATGAGTTGACTTCTAGCCAGGGAACCATTAGATCAGATGGTGGTCCTGGTAGAGATCATTTTATATGGATCAGCAGGGTGGTGGTTGGGTTTAGAATACCCCTATCGTATGATGAGGTGACTTTTTCCATGGATAGAGCATGAGAACCTTCCTCAGATAAGGGGGTCTCTTGCCATAAAAATATAATGGGTATGTGTTCCCAATAGACTGTATAGCTTTGAAAGGATGACATGTCGATAGCTAAGTAATATTCAAGGCATAATAACTATTCTAGGTACTCAATGAATACGATACGACCAGTGCTTCAGGGCTGGGACTTCTGAGAAATATGTGTTAGGGACATCCGAGCCAACACTATTTCTATATTCATTCCTACTTATGTTAGGGTGCTAAATATAACCTTTGCGGTTTGATGTTCTTGGTTTGAGAAGATTCAGCTAGTGAATGTTAGTAGTGGGAATGTAGGAAACTGACGTCAGTCTCAGAGACTGGAGTGTGTGAAATGTTTCTGGAAGAGTATGTGAGAGGGAAAGATGAATTTGTAGGGAAGCAGACATGGAAGAGGAGCTAGGAGAGCAGAATGAGGTGGTATACATTTTTACATGTTACAACCACCACCCCAATGTGGTTCCAACCAGGATCAGGGAGCTGGAGGATAAGGAAAGGGAGTTGTTGCATGCAGTCAAGGAGTGTGACCTATGGGATCTAGTAATGATTCAAGGTATGATCTATTTCTACTACTAGGTACCATATTAATCGACATAGGTACTAATTATTCCTTCTTTTCACGAATCTTATTCAAGACCTAGATTTTCCGATTAAACTGTTGAATTAACCCTTATTTCTGAAGATAGCTTTGGGAGGAGACTTGATAATCAAACTTATGCCGATAATGTGATTTTTGGAGTTGGGGGATTAGAACCAACTACTTTGTACTTTATTCATTAATAAATACCTTATCACATCTTGATTGTTCTTATGCATGACAATGCATGTGATAATGTCTTAAGAACAGCTGTTGCATTAAAGAGTCATAGCTGATCCATCGTCTGATGAGAACCCGGAAGTACCATAACACTATTCTTGAATATATGTTCTATGGATGGATGATGTTATTTTAGGGACAAAAATAATACATTCATTAGGGGTGAGGACACATAAAACACTGAGGCACCTTCTCATGGTGTGGACCCTTGGTAATATCCAAGAGGATATTATGATAATGAGACTCGCCAGTAGGAAATCCACATTTCATAGTGTCATTGGATGTTCCTATCTACAGATGTTTGTATTGGTTCTTAGACTTTAAGATTAATATTAATGGGTATTACAAATCGTTCACTTAGATGTATTGACAAAAACTGTGACGACACATTATTCGCAGTGAGGTAGGATACTTTGGGTGCGTCACGAGTAATACTGCATTAATAGATAATGCGAGAAAGAATTTTTCCCTTCTGCTCCATAACTGAATTAGATATCTCAGGCCCTTTGATGGAATTGATATAGCCAAAATAAATCCATGTCCATGGTAAGTTATGGGAAAGTTCAATTCTAGGAAGTCAAATAAATAATAATCGAGCAAACGAGTTGATGGCACTAGCATGCAACCCGCTTGATTAGAGATATAGAGACAAAGGGATTACATTACATGGTAAGCATTCGTAGGAGGTGACACATCATTTCGGTGTTAACTTCTTTATCTATGGGTGCCTTGGCATGTTTCTAGACGCTAACCTTGGACTTTAAGTAGGCTCCGCCTAATGCCGCTAAGGAAGAGGCCTATAGGGTTACACACTATGTGTGTCCATGTATCTCAGTTAAATATTAATTTAACAGGTTGAATAAATATTATTCTTGACTTTCATTTAATAATTTTTCAAGGATACCTGATCACATTTATTTCGACACTAATTATTTGAGAGAATATATTGTGGGAGAAATAATATATTTATTAGCGATTAATGTTGTTACATTTATTTCAGAAATAAATAGCCATTATTTAAGGTCTAATAAATGTGGTGGATGAAATAAAGGAAATAAAAAATCAAGTAAAATCCGTGTATTAATGATTACACACTATGTAGTTTCTTAGTCAGGATTTTGAGGAAATAATATTGTTTTATTAAATGATATTTATTATAATCAGCGTGGGTTCATGTCAAGGAATTAATGACTCAACATAGTGTTTTTCAATAAGATTTAATGAAATAAATAAAACGTGTAACGCGTTTATTTATAGTCATAACTCTATATGCTCAAATCTGATTATAAATATCCTCAAAACCCCAACACGTTTCCCCAATCGTTGTGCACAACAATTCTAGAGAGGTCTCTCAAGTCCAAAATAACTCCTTCCTCCAAGAACGCTCTCAAGACAGAGAGAGATCCACCACAACCGGATCAAGGTGATTGAAGGCGGACATCGCAAGAGAAGTTTCTTCCGCGCTAGCACCTGGAGATACCTTCGGTGAAATCTAGAGATACATGAATCACGTGTGGATCAACGCTACAGGAATCCTACACATGGATTCTACGACACAACGACTGATCACATCGGATCGTGACTGGAGACATCAACGAAGAATGAATTCCATCAAGGTAATTCTTGTCAATTAATTAAATTAATTATAACCAACTTATGATGATCCTATCTCTATGGTTCTAGGAATCCCTCTTTTGTTTTTCATTATTCGTTCTATTATGAATATTCGGTGTTTTTCATCATGATGGATCTCAGATTGATAGTTGTTAATACTAAAATTAATGTTGGGAAAACCTACCAATGCGCTTCCACTATGCCTGAAACCTACAAGTGGTATCAAAGGGGTCATATCATTGATTATAATTATTTAGTTTTTTGTTGGTGATTTACGCATTTAATAATTTAGTTGTTCCAATTCAAGTTAATCATTCTTTAAAATCTGAATCTCAAGATCTGTTCCTCCCCTATCATTTCTCATTCACCTTACAGAAACAAATTTTTCTTTTAATTTTGATTAAAATAAAATAGGGGAACTAATCCGGAGGTGCCAAACGCTCATGGTCGTAAAAAAACAGAATGCACGACATGTATTCGGAAGTACATGTCGTGTAGTCTAGGTTCAATGAATCGACTGATCTGCCAAATTAGGCCATGTATTGGATCATATCTAAGTCATTTATGACACTGTGTGTTGACCAGGAACAGGAAGAACACGGTTTCCAGATTACACGCCTTGTGGTCCAACTGAACACGGTGTGTAGTCCCTTCGGGTTAGGGTTGGACCGTGTACCTCATACACTGCTTGCCTGGATGGAAACCGTGTAACGCGGAAACTACACGGCGTGTGTCCAATTGAAAACACCATGTACTCTGAAAATTTCCAAATTACATATACACGCCATGTCCCCGAGCGTGTAATTTGGATGGACGGTGAGCAAAAAGTATACGCCATGTAGTCATAACTACAAGTCGTGTACTCATCCAAATTACATAGATTTAATAACATTTATTATTATATTATGAAAACCTTTGAGACGTGTTCCATAGTGCAGGAATAAATCTGAGGCAAAACACAAGATATGTGTTATATATATATGTTTTTAATTTAACATCTGCATAATGAATGGGAATTTACCGGGTTTCCTCTAAGGCACATGTTACATACAAGGATAATTTTAAATGAATTTATTTGTTTAAAATTATGATGGATGCGAATCTCAAGGAAATTCAGCAAAGTGTTTAAGATAAAAGGATTGATTAATTAAAGATGATGATTAATTGATTTGAGCATAATTTATCATAAACAAGGATGATTAAAGAATTGATTACTAGTTTTATTTATGCGTAAATATCGTTTCATGTATGGATGATCATGAGCTAGACCAAGACCTTTGTACATGGATGGTTTCTTTTAATTTATTTATTAGAATTAAATTTGTTGGCCTATGAGCCTTCTCCTAATTAATATGTAGGGACTGTGTGCCCAAGGTTTATATTTTGTAAAACCCCTTTTTACCCCTCACCTGCGTGTGAGAAAAATGCATATGTAATGGATGGAGCTCCCAAGATAGTGGAGGTGGCTTAAGTCAAGATCCAAGGTGAAACCAATCCAAGGAGATACAAAGGTGGACAGGTGGAAAGCTATAAACACGAACTCGAAAGGTTCAAGGTGTTTTTCCCATTGGTCTGGGGTTAGTTTATCATCCGATAGATAAACTAACAAATAGAAGAATCTCATGATCATACCATTTATTTTATTTCTATCAATTGCATGGTTTATTTATTGCGGGTGTGTTGTCACGATCACACAATTAATGAATTAAACTAGCATGAAAAATGCAACTAAAATAAGACCGGCTTATGTGTAAAATATTATCTTAGACATGGTTAATCACTTAAGTATATCCCACTTAATATTAAAAAGGATGTAATCAAAGATAATAAATTATAAATTTACGTATAAGGACAAAATCGCTCAAAGAAATATTAAGTCGATATAGCCTTCCATAATCTTGGTTAGAATCAAACCATAGTTCAAAGTGCTTGACCAACCATAGTTGGATTGATTTCAATTATTGGGGAATTATAATAATGGTTTTTGGGTTGAATTGACTTGGTTCACATCAAGGGTTGACTACCCCAGTAGGACTTGGTGTGACCAAGAGGAAAAGGTTGAGGAAATCCAAAATAAAAGGATTTTAGGATTGGGGAGTCCACTCAGCAGATCAAGGAGCTGTGAATTAATGTAGTTGGCATTTGGAATGCCTACTTAAAACCCTTCAAGTTTCTTGACCAACCCTAGTTGGGGTAATTCGAAGTGCAATATGGATCCTTTCTACTAGAATATTCAAGCAACAGAATATTCTGAAGTCAATGGTGAGGGCTATTGGATTTCGATAACATAGTGGGAGACTAATAAGTATTAATTTATTTATTTGTATCATTTTTTATAATAAATAACTCAACGTTTTCTCATATTAATTTGTAGAACCATCAAGAAAAATTACTTCAAACATATCTTTGAAAACCATACTCGAGAAGAAAAACCTTCTTACCGGCACTAATTTCCAAGAGTTGCAGAGGCATTTACATGTCATCCTTCACCACGAAAGAAAATTGTATGTGCTGGAAGAGCCTTTTCCAATTGCGCCTGGAAAGGAGGCCAGTGATGAGGAACTATATCTATACATGAAACACATGGATGATGCCAAATATGTTTAGTTTTTCATGCTATCGGCCATGTCTAATGATATCTTGAATCATCATGAAAACATGAATGTGTATAGCATGACGTCTCACCTTAAGGATCTCTAACAAGAGAAGGAGAGACAAGAGAGATATGAGATCTTTGACACTTTGTTTAAAACTAACCTTGGAGAGTCTATGCTATATTGGCCTCATTTATTCAAGATTATTGGCTACATTGAATGCCTGGACATCTTAGGGATTAAATTCTCGGATGAGTTGCATATAGATTTCATCCTATCATCACTACCCAAGACCCTCTCAAGCTTTATTGTTAACTACAACATGATAAATAATTATAAGAGTCTATTAGAACATCTTGACTTGATTCTCCATGTAGATAAGGACATGGGGCATGACAAACCCACAGTCCTTATGGTGAATAAGAAAAGGAAGGACAAGCAAAAGGGGCCAAAGACTTATAAACAGTCTGAAGCCCCCAAGCGTCGTCCCTCCAAGAAGGGGAATATCTAGAGGCAGGGCAAGGAATGGTAGGTGTTGTGTTTTTCATGTGGCAAGAAAGGCCACTAGAAGAGGAACTACACCCAAAAGGGTGGGGGAGATAATGGTGTGTTCGTTATCGAGTATAATCTGTCTATTTCTACACATTGGGTATTAGATAAAGATTTTGGGGATCATAGATGTATTCAAATGCAGGAACCAAGTAGATTTAGAAATATTTCCATAGAAGAATTGGATCTTCAACCTGGCAATGGCGCAAGGCTGGCTGCATTGGCTATTACTGATTACCACCTCTCATTTCCGACTTGGATGATTTTTGTTTTACATAACTGTTATTATGTACCTAGTGTTACCAAGATCATAATTTCTTTATCTTGTTTGGATATGGATGGATTTATTTTAATGTTTGGAAATAAGGGTTGTCTCCTTTATAAGAACAACGTATGTTATGGTATGGTACATTTAAATAATGGTTTGTATGTATTAAATTACGAAAACAAAGTGCTGGAAATTGATAATGAAACCAAATCACATGACTCATACATCACTCAGTTGGGGCATCTCCGTCTCGGTCATTTAAACAATAAGTGCTTAACAAATCTCTTCCAAGATTTCTATTTAGACTCTAATGAGATAAAACCACTTGATAGATGTCACTCTTGTTTACATGGTAAAATGACCAAGACACCTTTTGGTGGACAGGGTAAAAGGGCCACAGAGCTTCTATGATTGGAACACATGGATGTATGTGGACCATTTCCAGTAGAATATAGAGGTGTATTTTTTTACTTAATTACTTTTACTGATGATTTAATTAGATATGGCTATGTCTACTTAATGAGGTATAAGTCAGAGTCCTTAGAGAGATTTATGGAATTCAAGAACGAAGTGGAGAATCAAATTAGTAAGAAGATTAACAAGCTTTGATTAGATCGAGGTGGAGAATATCTAAACCAATAATTCATCGATCTTATACGGGAGTCTCAGATTCTATCTCAGCAAACTCCTCCTTATACACCATAGTGGAATGGTGTTAGTGAAAGGAGGAACCGTACCTTGTTGGACATGGTGAGTTCGATGATGAGTCATACAGATCTTACATTATCCTTTTGGGGATATTCATTACAAACTACAATATACACATTAAACCGAGTACAAAATAAGGTGGAAAATGGAATTCCCTCTGAGTTATGGAATGGAATGAAACCCATTTTTTTCACACATGTGTATGGGGATGTGAGGCGTTTGTTAAGGCCTTATTAGGAAACAAACTATCACATCAGGATATGAGGTGTATCTTTATAGGATATCCCAAGGAAATGAAAGGATATTACCTATATAACCCTTCAGACAAGAAAGTAATTGTTGCCAGGAAATCCGTCTTTCTTGAGAGGGAGAAAATACTCAAAAATTATAGTGGGGGAAATATTAACTTTGACAAAGTTGATGCTCAAGATACATAGGAGTTGGTACACGAACAAGTTCCACAGGTCCCTATAGAAGAGGTTCCAGAAATACAAGTACTGCGCAGGAGCTCAAGAGAGGTAAGGGAACCAGGGATATTTGGTTTCCTAGCCACTGAGGATGGTGAATCATTATTGTTGGACAATGATTAAACTCTCTCCTACAAGGAAGCAGTAGAAAGCTCAGAAGCTACAAGATGTCTAAAAGCTATGAATTCTGAGATGGATTACATTTATCAGAACCAATTCTGGGTTCTGGTCGATGAGCCAGTTGATGTAAAGCATGTTGGATGAAAATGGGTATTCAAGATAAAACTGAACGTGGAAGGTCAAGTTAGCACCTGTAATGCAAGGCTAGTGGATAAAGGATTCAGAAAACGTCAAGGAATTGACTATGATGAAACCTTCTCGACAATTTCCATGTTTAAATCCATAAGAATCATACTTTCCATAGCATCTTACCATGACTATGAGATTTGTAAAAATGGATGTCAAAAAAACATTCCTTAATGGGAACCTTCAGGAAGACGTCTATATGACACAACCAGAAGTTTTTTTGACACTAGGTGAACCCAAATGGGTTTACAAGTTACAGAAATCCATTTATGGATTAAATCAAGAATACAGGTCATGGTACATTAAATTTGATGAAGCCATAAAAAAATTTGGTTTCATTAAGAATGAACGGGACACATGTGTTTATAAACAGTTTAATGGGAATGTGTTCGTTATCATAGTAGTATATGTTGATGACATATTGCTTACTGTAAAAGATGTACCAGTCTTACAGTTAGTTAAGGACTGGTTGAACAAGTGTTTCTCCATGAAGGACTTGGGTGAAGCAGCCTACATTTTTGGGATCAACATCATTCTTGATAGATCCAAGAGGCTTATTAGACTAAGTCAGGGTATATACATTGACCAGATACTAATGAGATTTAGTATGGAACAATCCAAGAGGGGATTGGTTCTAGTGTCACATGGCTTACATCTTTCTAAGAAAATGTGTCCCCAGTAACAACAGGAGGAAGATAGAATGAGTAAGATATCATACGCTTTGTCTATAGGATCCATCATGTATTCCATGTTATGTACCAGGCTTGATGTTACCTATGCATTGATCATGGTTAGAAGATATCAAGAATATCCAGGAGAATAGCTTTGGACTACTGTTAAGACTATCATTAAGTATCTAAGAAGAATTGAGGATATGTTCCTAGTGTATAGAGGAGATGAGGAGCTTGTCATCTGAGGGTATGATGATGCTAGTTTTTAGACAGATTAGAATTATCTGAAGTCGAAATCTGGATATGTTTTCTGTCTCAATAGAGGAGCTGTGAGCTGGAAGAGTTCAAAGCAACCAGTTGTTGTTGATTCTACAGTGGAGTCCGAATATATAGCAGCTTCTGATGTAGCCAAGGAAGCTGTCTGTATTTGGAGATTTTTTCTGGATCTTGAGGTGGTTCATAGCAGTAAAGATCCTATCACTTTGTACTCTGATAACACTACATCAGTGACTCCTGAAAAATAACCAAGGTCACATGAACAGACAAAGCACATACTCCGGAAGTATCACCTCTTGAGGGATTTCTATCAAAGGGGTGAAGTTACAGTGAGTAGATTTTCCATAGAAGAGAATGTGGTGGACCCCATGACTAAAGGCCTATCTCAATAGAAGCTTGAATATCATGTGAGAGATAGTGGGTTAAAGGTTGTTAGTAGTTGGCTCTAGTCCAAGTGGGAGTCTGTTGGAGTTGGTGTCCTAGAACCAACTACTTTGTACTTTATTCATTAATAAATACCTTATCACATCTTGATTGTTATTTTGTGTGACAATGCATGTGATAATGTCCGAAGGACAGTTGTTGCATTAAAGGTTCGTAGAGGATCCCTGCTATGATGAGAACCTGGACGTACCATAACACTGTTATTGAATATATGTTCTATGGCCGGATGATGTTATTTGAGGGACACATATAATATAGGCCATTAGGGGTGAGGACTCATAAAAATTTGAGGAAACTTATCATGGTGTGCACCCTTGGTAATATCCAGGATGATATTATGATAACAAGACCCGCCAGTAGGAAAATCTACATTTCATAGTGTCATTGGATGTTCCTATCTATGAATGTGTGTATTGGTCCTTAGACTTTAAAATTATTAATAATGGGTATTACAGCTCGCACACTTAGATGTATTGAAGAAAACTGTGATGAAACATTGTTCGCAGTGTGGTAGGATAGGTTGGGTGTGTCGTGAGTAATACTGCATTAATAGATAATGCGAGAAAGGATTTGTCTTTTTTGTTCCATAACAAAAGTAGATATCTCAATACCTTTGATGGAATTGATATAGCCTTAATAAATCCATGGTCATGGTAAGGTATGGGCGAGTTCAATTATGGGAATTCAAAGAATTAATAATCAAGCACACGAGTTGATGGCACTAGCATGCAACCCGCATGATTAGAGATTTCGAGACAAAGTGATTATATTACATAGTAAGTGTTCGTAGGAGGTGACACATCATTTCAGCATTAACTTATTTTTCTATGGGTTCCTTGGTATGTTTCTAGATGCTAACCTTGGACTTTAGGCAGGATACACCTAATCCCACTGAGCAAGAGGCCTAGAGGGTAACACACTAAGTGTGTCCATGTATCTCAGTTAAATATTTATTTAACAAGTTGAATAAATATTATTCCTGATTGTGGTTTAATAAATATTCAAGGAAGCCTGATCACATTTATTTTTACACTAGTTATTTGAGATAATATATTTTGGGTGAAATAATATATTTATTAACGAGTAATGCAGTTACATTTATTTCAGAAATAAATAGCCATTATTCAATGTATAATAAATGTGGTGGAGGAAATAAATGAAATAAAAAAACAAGTACACGCCATGTATTAATCATTACATGCCGTGTAGTTTTTTAGTCGGTATTTTGAGGAAATAAAATTGTTTTATTAAATGATATTTATTATAATCAGCGTGGGTGCATGTCAATGAATTAATGATTCGACATGGGGGTTTTCAATAAAAGTTAATGAAATAAATAAATTGCGTAACATGTTTATTTATTATCATAACTCTATAACCTAAAACCCAATTATAAATATCCTCACAACCCCAACACTTTTCCCCAATCATTGTACACAACAATTCTAGAGAGTTCTTTCAAGGATGAAAGAACTCCTTCCTCCAGGAATGCTCTCAAGACCGAGAGAGATCCACCACCACCGGATCAAGGAGATTGAAGGCGGACATCGCAAGTGAAGGTTCTTCTGCACTAGAACCCGGAGATCCCTTCAGTGACATCCAGAGATACACGTAGCATGTGTGGATCACTAATAGAGGAATCTTACACATGGATTCTAAGACACAACGACGAATCACATCAGATCGTGACAAGAGACATCAACGAAGAAAGAATTTCATCAAGGTAATTCATTTCAATTAATTAAATTAATTTTAATCAACATATGATGATAAAATCTCTATGGTTCTGGGAATCCATCTTTTGTCTATCATTCTTCGTTCTATTCTAATGATCCAGCGTTTTATATCATGACGGATCTCAGGTTGATCATTGTTAATGCTAAAATTAAAGTTGGGAAAACCTAAAAACGTGCTTCCACCGTGCCTAGAACCTACAATGATCTAGCCCTTGACATGAGAGTTTTGGTTGTAACCTCTTGATGGAAGCGTAGAGGCCTTAAGAAATTAGTTTGGGTATGGATTGTTCGTTCACAGTTCATGCTCAGATTGACTGTTTTACGAAAAAAGGTTGTAGTATATCTATAGAGTTGGAATAGGGTTTTCTTTGGTTGGTGAAAAAAGTAAACCCAGGAAGAATAAGTTAATCTCATGCATAAGAGGGTGCATCCAATCAATCTTGAGTCATCCATCCTTATCCTCGTGGTAGTAAGAGTTTTTAGTTTTCAGTTCCCAATAGTTGTGGAAGAGTGCGGGAACATATTTTCAAAATCTGTTTCCAGGATTACCTCTATGAAGGGAATGAGACTTCTTCTTTGGATTGTAACAAGAGATGACACTGATATCTACAACTGCATATCGGATGGCTCCCACAGAGCTCCAAGAGCTGAGAGTTTAGAAGGGGGATGTGGTGTAAGATGCACTCACCAGGAGCTCTGGTTTACAGCTACTGAGTGAGGCGATAGAGTAGCTATCCGTGTTACTGAAAACCTTCATGGATAGTGATGGAGTATATTAACTTAAGTCTATAACTATCACTTCCCCATACCTTTTGCGAGTTCGGGAGGCACAACTTGGGGATATAGACTGCAAGGCCTGACGTGCTCAAATATCCTCTGGACAGCCTGTTGAAGGATTTTCTGAAGGTGGAGAGCATGCCATCCTTCTCAAATGATGAACCATGGTACCAATGTCGTTACAAGTGAAGGTTTTGAGGGAGTTACACACATCCCCTTTTGGTGGTACATCCTGATGCGGCAAAGACGTACTAGGAACTCCAGCGTCAGTACAGATGGCCAGGGATGAAGACTTCATAGAGCCAGCAGAAGTCTTATGCTGACAGGAGATAGAGACCCTTATAGTTTGAGGAAGGAGACCATATATTCCTTCGGGTCTCACCCCGATGAATATTTCAAAGGTTTGGATGAGGTGAAAAACTGTCTCTGAGGTTTATCAGACCTTTACAGATCCTTAGTAGAGTGGGCGAGGTGGTGTACCGTCTAGATATTCCCCCACAGATGCACCAGGTGCATAATGTTTTCCATGTGTCTCAGCCGAGGAGATTTGTGCATGATCCATCACACATTATCGACTATGGTGAGTTGGACATTGAAGATGGAGAGACTTTTAAAAAGTTCCTTATGGAGATAGAGGATTGACAGGATCAAGTCCTCTGTGGATGGTGGATCCATCTAGTGCGTGTTTTGTGTCAGCACGAGAACCTCCAGAAGAGCACATGGTAGTTGGAGGCTCAAATACGTGCTCAGTACCCTCATTTGTTTGATTTTCCTTATTTTAGATATCAGGGACATAAATCCCTAAGGTGGGGAGAATGTAATATCCCAAAATTTCTGTATAATATTTTTAACTATATAGAATTATTAATAGAAAGTGAAATTTGATGACATGTGATTTTGAGGCTCGGAGTGCCCCGAATGATCATTCGAAAAAAGTGTTAAGATTAAAATAGCGTGTGTGAGTAGTTTTCCTAAAAAGGTGGAATAAATCTTAAACGGGTTCCAAATTAGAAATCTAAGGGCACCATTGCATTCTGGATAGCGGGTTTATCCTAGGAAAAATTATTGTTATTCGGTGCGGGCCTCTAGTGAGAAAACTTGAAAATGGAATAACTGTAAATAAAATAATTAAATAAAATTATTTTATTTTTCAAATGCTTATAACTCACGAATGGTGACTTAGATTAAAAATCTAAGACAACTGCTGAACTCTTGAGGGTATTATTTCCTTATGGAGACCCTAACATTGGCCATTGTGAACCAACTATGGAAGTTAGTTTTTGGCCATAAATAAAATAATAAAGTAAAAATTATATTATTGTTAAACTCTCTAACTTCTAAACTGTAACTTGGATTGAAACTTTGAGAGTACCGTTGGATTCGTGGGGTTATTTTTCCTTTAGGTGGAGCCTAAACTTGACTGACACAAGTCCAGGGTGACTGTTAATAAATTTTGAACTTTATTTAAGGTACATTCAGTAAATGTACGAGCTGCAATTTCTAACCATCGAATAGGTGCTCTGAATTGAAATCTGAGGGCACCGTTGAATCCGAAGCACCGGGATTTTCTTAAGGTAAGCTTTACTTCTACTGTAGTATGTCAGGAGGAAAGGTTAAATTCTGTAATTTGGAGAAAAATAATAAAATATCTTAACAATGTTATTTTATTTCTTTTCTGTAACTGCTAAGTGGCAGTGGCAGGACCGATGATTTTTCAAGCCATTAAATGGATTGATCCTCCAGCTTTGTAACCTCAATGTTTCAACATTAATTGAGGTTCATAAATGAACCACATTAATATCATGAAACATGGGTAGATTTTCCATCTATTTAATGAAGGCTTGGGCGTGGGTTTCTGACATAGATTCATCAATTGTGGAACCTCTGGCAAAGTCCTGCAGCAACATCCACTGACGGAGAATAGAATCTTGGGTGGCGACGATCCAGTATCGATGAACACTGATGACTTCATCTCACAAGGACTCTCCTCCCGCCATAACTGCGTCACATCCTACGGTCCTCGAGGTAGGGGTTTATTGTTGAAGTTTTCTTTGAGGAATTAAAATTTTTTCTGCTTGTTATCCTGTTAACGTGGGGCAATTCTTCAAATCGTTATAATCTGGAATCTGAGAGCCACGCAATGACAACAGTATCTCGAGGAGCCTGTAGAAATGAGAAAAAGTGAAAACAGAGCTCCAGAGCATTGTTGGAGCCCCGCGAAAGAAGCACCGGCATGCCGGTATCGGCGACCAGTGCCGACGGACATGGACGGTGGCTAGAATCCGCTGACTGTGGTAAAATAGCGGCGCCACTCATTGATTCAGTGGTCGGAAAAGTGGACAGTAGTGGCTAGACGTGGAGGTGGAGACGACGCGCTATCATGCACCCCGTTGAAGGGAGTTGCGGCTCGAATCCGCGGTGATGAAGGGGACCCGCTCCCTGTGGGTCCCGTGGGTGACAAGGTGGTGCCACCTGGCACCACCAATAAAGGAGTTGAAAGGATCCTTTGAGCCTTTCGGAAGTAGCATACCACACGACACCACATGGGTCACACCCACCATGGCCCCGCCCAATCGGGTCGGACCCAGACTGGGTCGGACCAGACCCAAACCCCACTTGGGCCTAAATACGCTTAAAAGGCCATATCTTGTGAACCGGAATTCTATTTGAAAAACCACCTATGACACTGGGATCCTTTGAGAGAGATGGTCCTTTTGAAATATACCATGTGCATTTTGGATAAAGTTGGAGTTTGACCGAGTTGGATCGTACTCGAATCCAACCGACCCCTAGGCATTAAAATGCATATAGCTTACAGACCGGGTGTCTGATTGATGCGTTGAATATTGTGTTGGAACCCCCATGACATGAAGGATCATCAGGTTACTTCCTTGTAAAACTTCTTGGTAGATGAGGTATGGCCGATAACCGGAGGAGTAGAACCAGGGTGTTTCCTGTAGTGAGAGTTAGGATGGATACTCCTTTGATGACTCAAAGTGCAGGTATTCCTTACTCCTCTACTCTGATAGAGATGGTAATCCCCATGTCATGGGTATGGGTTCATTTCCCTCTTATTGGTTTTTTTATCTTTGGTGTTGTTACTCACCTATTGGACTATGGCGCGGGTCCTCCATACATAGCTCACTTTGAGTCAGGTACTCCCCTTCCAGGTAGGGTGTTGGTCCTCTATGTTAAGATTAGGTACTCCCCTATCAGCCCAGGGTGCGTGTTATCCTTATGAAGTACTACATAAGAGTCAGCACTCTCTTTTCGTGCAAAGGTGTGGGTCCTCTAGCTTGTGGTCGGTACTCCCATGACATTCTAGGGTGTGGGTCCCCCACAGCGAACAAACTACCAGAGTTTTACTCCCCTACCAGGTAGGGTGCGGGGCCTCACATATAGAGTTGGTACTCCCCTATAGTGCCAGGGTGCGAGTCCTCTAGCCTGGGATCAGTACTCACCTGACATACTATGGTGAAAGTCCCCCATAGCAAACAAACTACCAGATTTGTACTCCCCTAAAGGGTAGGGTGTGGGTCCTCACATATGGAGTAGTACTCCCCCGTCTCAGAGTAGTGACAGGGAGCTGATCCTTTTGGGGAGTTGGAGCTCCCTCGACTACAGTAAAAAGTGTCGAGGAGTGGTCCACTTCACTTGGTTTACCATGGTCTTGCCTCGGGTGCAAGTCTGTAACTGTGAGACCTCAAGTGTCGGGCACTGGGGGCAGTTCTAGCAGAAATTTCTTGATGGAGCACGACCTTTTGGATGTTCCATTATGAATGGTTGAGTTGTACATGATGAAGTAAATCTCTCAGATGGGTACCATCAAGGATGGCTATTTCATGGAGCGTGTACTCATAATCCTTGAGTTAAACTTTGATCCTTATTTGGAAATCCTAGAAATGGTTTGAGGTTGGGGACTTATGTTTCTTTGTGGACGAGATGAGTATATCTAGTTTGATCTGTGTCTTTTTCTTTGTGATTTGATATTGAGATCACCTTTGTGGTTTTCCTTTGTGGAATTATGAGAGAACTTCGGGGGTCTTGGGGTCCCTACTAGGTATTGTTATACTCACCCCTGTATAGGCTTCGCTTGCACCTTGTTGTGTCTTGTGCAAACAACGAGAATCATGGCTGAGGCTTGAGGATGCCAGGGCTAGGCGGTACATGGAGGATACCAACTGACGTGGAGAGTTGTGGAGATGAGTTTTACCTACCCTTCAGGTAGGATCCTTGGTGGACGATCGCAGGAGTTGTTTCTTTTTTTTAGTTGTAGTTATCTTTCAGTTGGGCTTGTATTCCAGCCCCTTACTTTCAGTACACACTTATTCTACTACCATTCTACTTCGTAGTTGCATCTGGTTGAATTCTTGGTTGTGTGTTTGTATAGGTTTAAAGGAAATTCCATCCCGTTTTAGGAATACTCCTTTATAATGCTAGTCACAAACCCCTGGCCTATGGAAGGCATGCTTGGGGAAGTCACGATACGGGCCCCGAGGGACGGGTTGTAACAGATGAATGAAAGGTTCTCAGTGGGGAATTCAGGATAAATTAATTTTGAATGAGAAGAATTAGAAATTTTACTCAAGTGATCGGACATAAGGTTTTATTTTCCTACTCTATCTTTGATTTAATAATTAAACTTTTGGATCATTAGGATCCATATTATTAGCCTCAGTTAGGAATCACTTTTCTTGATTAAGAACTTTATAGAAGAATGGTCTGTGAAGATGATGATTTTGGCACCTAAAGAGTAGGTATATAATTTATCTAAGTAAAATCCACTTCTAAAAGTTTTTTTTTTCAGTCATAGTGTAGTGATATTGAGTTTCTTCCAATGTTTTTGAGGCATAATAGATGACATGAGGATTTGTTTCTCTTATTTAACTAAGAATGGACCTAATGGTCCTATCAGAAGTATCATACATCAAATCAAAGGGTAAGGACAAATTTTTGGGTAGGATAATTGGGGTATATGTAAGAAAAGATTTGATTTCAATGAAGCCACTCGTAAAATATTCATTTAAATGGAATGAGACATCATTTTGGAGTAGTCGAGTGAGTGGGAGGGAAATTATACTCATGTTATGGATGAATCGATGATAGAAATTAGCACGACTAAGGAATGAATAGATGTGTAAAACTATTTTGGGTTTATTAAGTGATTGGACCACTTAAATTTTGGAAAGATAGACTTCAATACCCTCCTTTGAAACTATTTTCCCTATATCAATCCCATATGCAACCATTAAGTGACATTTTTAAAAATTTATCACAAGGTTACACTTGACACACTTTTGAAGGAGAAGAGAGAGTAAATTCAAGAAGGATTCAAAAGAATCACCATAAATTGTAAATTCACCCATGACGAACATCATGAAATGCTCAATGAATTTAGAAAGTATACTCATCATACACCTCTGGAATGTTGAAGGAACACTGTAAAGTCAAAAATTCATTCCCTTACATGCATATTGAAGTTCCCAGTCAGGATCCAAGTATCACTGAGAGGGGGAGGGGGAAATCAGTGATATATTTTTCTTTTTATGTTTACTTCTAATTTAAACAACTTTCTCCTCCTGTTAATGAGTTTCTTCTCTGCTGAACACACACAACCACATGAACACAAGATCTACAAGGTTCACTACTCAACAAGAGTAGCTACATCCTTGGTATGATACAGAAATAAACGAGTACCACACAATCCACTAGAATAAAATCCTTTTATGTGGAATAAAATTAGTAGTATATAAACTTACACTCATGTATCACTTGGAAAATGATACCCAAGTGCATGTTCACCCTCTTAGAACAAATAGGGAATTGCAGTGTTTCGATGCTTCTTTATAATTGAACAGTTGTATTCTCTGAAGTATAGATCTTCACTTTCCTACCCAAAAGTTGGTAAGAACTCCCATATACAAAACTGAATATGTGCGAAGACCCCAAATTTTTCGCGCAACCTTTAGGGTTTATTACACGGAATTCAAAATCCTTGCGTGAAAAAAATCTTCTTTGGGCGAAAAAAACTTATTTCGCGCAACTTCCTTTTTCGTGAAACTATTCACTATTTCGTGAAACCTCTCTTTTAAGTGAAAGCCTCTTTCTTTTTGTGCAAATCCCATTTTATGTGTAAATCTCTTCCCTTTCTCACAACTCACTTAGTGTATAATTTTACACACACCAGAGCTCAGGATTTCTTCGAAGTGTCAAGCATTAACAAATGAGAGAGGTTCACCTCTTATTTAAAGGCATTTTTGACCCCACGCGAAAAACACTAATCCGCGTGTAAAACCCCCTTCATGCATGTAAAAACTCTTTCACACAACTTCATATTTTGCTCAATGATCCAATATTTTACACACCTCATGCCTTTTCCAATTTTTGAGCTTTTGATCTTGAAACACATTTTGCGCGAAAAACTTCATTCCTCTATTTCACACACCACGCCAATATTTCACACAGCCTTTATTTTTCACACAGCACATTGATATTTCGAGTAAAAATATCTTTTTCGCACATCCCAGAGATATTTTACACATCCCACTAATGTTTCGCGCATCCCGCTGATATTTCGCGCATCCCACAAACGTTTCGTGCGACCTTCATTTTTTTTCAAACATGGCCCATTTTTTCGCGCACTTCACGCATTTGTCATTTATCGATGTTCTGACCTTGAATCATGCCTTACGCGCAAAAATATAAACCATCTTTAATCATGTGTGAACATCCATTTCCAAAAACACATCTTCATCTCTCGATTCTCAGGCCCTAAAACTGTGCTTTTGTGCCGCCTCCAAATTTTCCATTGTTTTGTCATTTCTCTCATCACTGCTTCCCATAACCATTATTCATCTTTTATCATGAACTCTACTATTGTGATACATGTCCTTTGATTAACCAGATTTAGCATAATCAAAATTACAATGGAAAGTACTGAAACTTCCCTATCTTCTGACAGCATAATTCCTTCCAATCAAAACTGTATATGATTGGCCTCATCATTTCTCCCACTTTTCTTCATAAGGTTTTCATCAAAATTTCTTTTAACTTATGATATCTGTGAAATACATATCAGCATAGAATCATCTGGTTTCAATTCCTTTACAAATTGAGTTGATTTATCTTCTTTGACAATAAAAGACAACACTCTGCAAAAGCTAACTCTTCAAACATCCTTCTCCATCCATCTTGGTCCAAACACATATGTTCCAAATGGGAAAGTGAATGTGGTATTTTCTTTATTCGAAGGTGAAATTGGGATTTGAATGTATCTATTGTATCCACTAATAAATAAATAATGTGACATTTCAAATAATCGTTATAGCATTTGATCAAGGAATGAAATAGGGTAGTGATCTTTTATTGTTTTGACATTCAATTTCTAGTAGTCGATGCACACACACCATTTGTTTTTATCTTGAGTTTTGAAAACCTCTCCATGTTCATTTGTGACAACAGTTATCCCACCCTTATTAGGTATAACTTCAATCAGACAAACCCATTCAATATCAGAAATGGGGTAGATAATACAAAATTGAAGAAGCTTAGTGATCTCTTCCCTAAAAACCTCAATTATGAGTGGATTTAGTCTTATATTTGGTTGTCTGATTGGTTTGGATGATTCATTAAGATGGATGTGATGCATGAAAAGGGAAGGGTTGATTCCCAGTATGTCATCTAGGTTCCAACCTAAGGACTTTTTGTTTTCCTCTAACACTTGAACAAGTTTGGACTCCTTAGTTTTAGTAAGTGTGGAAGACATAACAATACGATAAGAGTGATCATGAAAAATGAGTGCATATTTTAGGTGTGAAGGAAGAGGTTTCTTATTTGTATCATATTTCATTTGTGGTCCAGACAAGTTAGGAATAGGTAAAGGGATTTTAGTTGGTTCTAGTTCAATTTCCTCAATATTTTCTAAGGTGGAATAGTTGAGATTAGAGTTGATATGGGATTCAAGAGAGTTTTCAAGATCCTCTAGATTGATTGAGTTTATGAATTAAAGGTCAACATCAACTTCCTCATTCGTTAATTTGTTAATCATGGTGCAAATTCTATATGCTCTACTCTTATTAGAACTTGATGAACATGATGGGATGGGGTTTAATTGACTATCAGAAGTGTCCTCAGAATCATGTATTGAGAAGGAAGAATGATCCTCATATGGGTATCATATGGCTTGAAAAATGATGAATTTGACCATTTGGTCACCAAATTCCATAGATATGATGCCCTTATGGACATAAATCTCAGTTCTAGTCGTCAGGAGGAATGGACTTACTAGAATTAGGGGAGATCTAGAAGAGGTCACCTCACCTTATATGTTAAGGACATATAAATTATTTGGAAAGATATGATCATTAACTCAGACATAGAAATCCTAGATTATTCTATTAGTACTGGTAGTTATTTTATTTTCTAACTGGATGAAAACACATGTTGGATGTAAGGTACCAAGACCAAGGATAGAGAATATAGATTTGGGCATGAAATTTATCAAGTCTCCTAAGTCTATGAGTGAATCATCAAATTTTGAACGTCTTATTTGGAATGGAACCATAAAGGTACCTAGATATTTTTACTTTATGGGTATGGACTGTTGGGTTGAAAGATTTTCAAAGGTCATAATTTGTCTCTTAGGTGTGCATAACTCCTTAAACTTGGAATACTTTGAAATTTGTTTTATTTCATCTAACAGGGGAATGTTCACTTCAACACATCAAAACATGTCGAGCATTTTAGGATTGGGTTCAAAGTATTTCCTTGGATTATAAATGGATTTTGGAAAAGGAATTGAGTTACTTCGAGTAATAAAAGGAGGTGAGAGGGTGGGTTCAGTTTCCTTTATTAGCTAATTTTTCTTTTTCATTTTCTAGGAAAAAATTTAAAAGGGATATTTATGAATCTTCATGAGGCATAAAAATTTAAATTCCTGATCTAATTGTAATTTCACTTACGTTACCCTTGGGTTTGGTTAATATTTAATCTCGTAGTTGGGAATAATTTTATTGTTCTGCTGGCTCATGTGAGATGAAAGTTGACCAATTTGGGTTTCATTGTATTTAAGTTTAAAACGGGTGAAGGAGGAAAGATCTTCCACTACACTTTCCCATGGTTTCTTGGAAGAAGAGGCTTGTCCTGAATTAGGATTTTCTTGATTTTGGTTCATAGGAAAGTTCTTTTATTATGTCGGGAATTAGGAAGGATCATTAGGGTAGTGGAATCTAAGAAGAGAAAGATGACGATTGATTCTTTGAGGTTGAGGAACAAAAGGGAAAGGTTGGTTAAAGTTACCAACACCTAGAACATATTGGAATTGGATTTGTTTTTGAGGAGGGAATTTAGGGGGATGAGAGACAGGATTACCATACCCCAAGACTGGGTTAAAGGTAGAATAGAAGGGATCAGAGTGGGGTTGGTTGAAGTTTCTAATGAACTAACCTGATTGTTGATGTTTGGTGTTCCTCTTAGAATATAATACATTGAGATCCATTGTTTTAGATTAATTATATGGATTATCTTGAATTTGTGGATGTGTTTAAGTTGTATGAGCTAGTGAGCAATATATTCCATAGTTTTTTATAGTTCTAGGGAAAATAGATTGTGGAGAAGATGTAGTCAGGGATTTTCCCGCCACTTCTAGTTGTCTCAAAAGACATATATGTTCACTCATCCACCCAGTTATCTTGATGGGATCTATGGATTGATTCTCTTGGACTTGTTTGATTTGAGCATGTTTTCAAGTATGGAATTGTTGCATGTTTTCATCCATGTTTCTTATTAGATCCAATGAATCTTCAAATGTTTTTTCAATAAGATTATAGCCACTTGCGACATCAATTATTGTTCTCTCTATATCCAATAACCCCTAGTAGAAGTATTAGATCAATATTTTTTTAGGGATTTAGTGATGTTATAAGGTTTCCAAAATATTTATGAAATTTTTTCAGTACTCATATAGTGATTCATTAGGGAATTGATGGATACCACTAATTTACTTTCGGATCTAAATAGTATGAGAAGCAAGAAATATTTTCTCTAAGAAGATTCACTTCATACCAATCCATGAGTTTATGGAACTAGGATGAAGGTAGCCAATCCATGACTTGGAAGATTCATCTAGGGAGAAAGGTATTGCTCAATGTTTGATTTGTTATTCATAAACCCCTTGAAGATTCATGATAGAGTAGACAACTTGGAACTCTTTTCGATAAATATGTGGATCCTCGCCAGCTAGCCCATAGAAATGAGGTAAAAGGTGAATAAAACCCAATTTGAGTTCAAAATAAGCCTCAATAAGTGGATATTTAATACAAATGGGTTGGTAATTCATTTAAGGGTAAGTGAGTTATTTAAGGGTTTGTTCCCTGGGATTGGGCATATCTAGTTCAATTGGTTAGACAATGACTGGCTCTTGAGTGATTTGATTATCCCTAATGTTCCTTTTATGTTGGAAAAAAGTTCACTCTATTTTAGGGTCAAATAGATTTGAGGGATTATTTAGGAGGCTATAGGTCATTCATATATGTTTTAAATGATGATAAATTTAGGTTTTTATTTTTGGTTTTTTTGTTTATGATTTTTATTAAGAAGGAGGGTTTTTCTTTGTGTTTTTATTTATCTAATTTGTTTTTGTTTTTTAAATTTTTTAATAATTTTTTATAAAAAAATAAAACTACTGACTAATTAACATACCATCCCTAGAAATAGATCCATTTGAAGCACGACCAATTATCTCATATCTATCATTCATGGTTTCAATGCTCTACTAATGTGTATAGTGACACTCGGGCAGAATCCTCAGTGATGGTACTTTTTAATATTTGATTGTTTTTATGATTTACCTTTTTAGTGGTGTTTTATTTTAAGAGATTAAATGAAATTATTGATTGATTTATATTGATTTAAAAATTTAATAATGATTGGGGTGAGTTTATTATTGGGGATTTAATCTTATGATATCCTTGAGTTTTGCTTTATATTCCACTAAATTAACACCCACTTCAAAAAATTATTTTGATATAGATTCCCAAGTGTTGGGGATTTAATCCAAACCTTTACTTAATGTAGGGTTCTAATCTCAATACAAACTTATTTATTGTAGTGTATTTCTAGTTCTAATACTCCATGCAATCCACTTTTTATACAAAATAAGTCATTAATCTATGACATGTTAAGTTCAACATACACAATATTAATTTAAATAATATTCAAAGAAAAAAGTATCTTAATCAATCCAGATACCTAAATTATGACTCATACCAATGGAAGATTAACCCATCCATTGAGAATAATATTAATCTGGTTTATGTTTTTTAAGGTTATGAGTTAAAAAGAGAATAAAAATAAAGGGAAAATATAAGAGTGGTGCACAAAACACAAACACAAACAGTGAAGAGAATTAAACATGAACATTAGATTGAATAATGAAGTAAATAATATAAGGGGATTAAACTTGATTTAAACCATTTTAAGGATATTAAGAAGAAACTTTCATTAAAATTCAAATGAAATGAAAATAAATTTACACGATTACCAATGAAAATAGTATAAAAAAATGAAAAATAAAAGTGAAGGAGGGGTATCTCTTATTAAAAAAAGATCAAGTAATGTTCTCCTATTCCCTTTAAAAGGCTATGGTCAGGAAAAATCTCATTATTCTCTCTAAAATGACAACTCCTTGCAAAGAGAGGAGGGGGATGTATTTATAGCACAAAGAGTTGGACTATTTTCATTCCAAATATTACCCTCCACTTGGCTCAAATATTGGACCATAAATAAGAATAATATTGAGATATATTCTTCTTAAATGTTTTATATATGGATGTTTTTTGTCTACTCTAAAAATTTGGAGTCCATTGTATTTTTTTATCCAAATTTATGTCTATTTTACTAAACAAAGTGAAGTTATCCATTTCTATCAACACTTTTCGTAGGACAAACTGTGAATGGGTTTTTAAATAGATATATTTAATCAAATATGAACCATTTATTTTAAAAAGTAGTCATTTTATATCTTGTAGTTCAAAATGAAAAATATTAGATCAATTGGATGTCTATATCATGTGAAAATTCAAGTATTGTGTGCTGATTTTAATTCCCAGAAAGAATGTTGGGATGGACTTCAAAGCATCATTTGGGAACCTTTTTAGTGGATTTTGTAATTGAAATTTTTATCCAAGATGAATTGTATTATAGCCAAAATTTTGGTATAAAATTAAATAATTTGAACTTCTGGATTGAGCTCATAAATTCTATCTTCATGGCTGGTCTATTTTCTTCAAAGATTTATTGGGCATTTTTATGTGGCCTATATGACCCTTAAAATGGCCTAATTGGACAAAGATTACATCTAATGATATGTTTTAAATTGAATAAATAACGATAAAACAAAAGAATCACACAATTTGGATAAGTTGGGTGAGAGTTATAATTAAAATAGCAAATAGACTCGATTGGATTAATTCAAATAATGCTCAAAAAACATAGTTATTAGTAAAAAATGGGTATTTCACACTAATCATGCACTGTTACATGAAAATTACCAAAGTTACTAGAAAAAATTATGAATAAATGAGTAAAATCAACAGTTCAAACTATTTTTCTTTATATAATCAAATTTATACATGACCTTTCAATTCTGCGGTCTTATATCATACTCAAACGCATGAATAATATACTCATGGTAAAGGAAAAGAGGTTGACCTCACATAGGATCCTAATTTGGATAGAGATATATAAAAGTATAAAAGGAACCACGAAGAAGGTATGGTTGGGCAAGAAAAACATGGCGTGATTGGAGGAATACCACACAGACCAATAGAGATGCATACACTCATGGACTATAAAATACCCTCTAGTGTGGGGATTCAACCTAGAATTCTGCTTCCACTAGTTACAACAAATCAATTCAAATTAAAATTGGAAATAATTCATATGATATAAAATTCCATCATTTTTCAGATTTCAAAATAAAGAACCAAACACTCACATTGGGAGTTTCCTTGAACCATGTGACACTTTTCAATTTAACAATGTCTCAACAAATGCTCTAAGACAAAAATTATTTTGTTTTTAATTAAAATATAAAATAAGGTAATGGATTCAAATACTACCACCTAATTCCTTCACTATATGGGATGGGTTTGTGAGAAATTTCTTGACCTGAATCATTCCACAATAAAAATATATGATCACCAGGCTCAAATTTTTAAATTTTAACCAATTTGATTCTGAATCCCTTTATAGTTCCTGATAATGATTTATATATTTATCTCAAAAACTCCCTCGTCATGGAACAAATATTTGGATTTTAATTCAAATTTTTGATAAAGTTTGTTTTAGGAAAAAGAATTATCATTGATACCACAGTGGGTGTATTATTGATGATGAAATCACCCTAGGAGAGATAGAATCTTTTGGATGATATGGCTAGTAATATTTTTCAATGGAAAACCAAATGAACCTAAAGTCAAGGGGTGAATATGATGGAAAACCAAGGGTGGATGGAAGCCCAGATGGAGTCCATGAAATGAAAACTGGATGTACTAATGGCTCACCCAAACCCCGAATATTTGTATACTGAAGATGTAAACTATGTTGACTATAATATTTATAATAAATCAAGGGACGATGGCTAAAACAACAATAATATTAAGGCTTATAGTGAAAAACGATATGGATACCAGCAGAAGGAACCTAAAAATCCCTCACTAATAAGCCAAATCCACTCATTAGAAGAGAAATTGACCAACTTCATGACCACCACTTGAGCAACTATAAAAAAACTAAAAGGGGAATTTAAATATAAAAATGTTACCCTATTAAATATGGATTTACAAGTGGGGTATATTATTGAAAAAATTACCATAGATGCAAAGGGGATTCTTTTGAGGCCTCCTAGAAAAAAAACCCACATAGAGATGTTAAAGAAATAAATTTAAGAAATAGTAAAAACACCATAGACCATCCTAGACTAAGAAATAAATAGTAAGAAAAAACAATTGATAAAGATAAGGAAAATCAAGAAACAAAATAAGGAATAATTAAGGGACGAACCACCACCACCGTTCGTGCTACACATACCATTTCTAGAGAGGTTTATTCATGAAAATCTGGAGGTTCAAAGAGATAATTTTATGGAAAAGTTTAAAAAAATCAGATTAATATACCTTTTATAGAATCAATAGTCAATATTCTAACATATTTAAAGTTCAGGAAAGAACTGGTGAAGAATGAAATAAAGCAAGAATAAATTGGAATGATACCTCTCATAAGATAATCATCTACTGTAGTGTCAAAGGATCTACCAAAAAGGTAAAAAGACCAAATTAGTTTTTTAATTCACATTTATATTGGTTCTAATAAATTTAGAAAATATTTATTTCATTTAGTTATGAGAGTCAATATCACATCTTACAACCCCTTCAAAAGCCTAATACTTGAGGAACTAAAACCCGCAATAATATTATTTCAACCATAAAATTCAACAGTGAAATACCCATGAGGAATGATCGAGGATATTCTAATAAAAGTGGAGAATTTTATCTTCCCATGTATTTTTTAGTGCTATATATATATATATGATAAGAAAACAAATCTCATTCTTAAGATACCATTTTTGGTGACTGGAAGAGTAATTTTCAACGTCCAAGGAGTTTTTCTATTTTTGAGTGTGGTATGTGAATAATTAATTTTCAATATAAATCAAGAAATAATGAACTACAACATAAACCAGGTTGAATTTTAGAAAGAATAAAAGTTTTAAGTTGAGTAGGTTGATGTCTTAGAAAAAAATAAGTAGATACAGACTATCCAGAGTGAGGAAAAATAAAAAAAATAATAGTTGAAATCTAAAATATAGGACCACCGATGATAGAGGTAAATTGAGGAAAAAACATTGAAGAAGTATAATAGGTTTGGATAGTGCATAAATTTTAATTTAGATTTTATATTATGAAAAAGAATTAGTGGATAGGCTTGATGGAGGTTGAGAAGATTCTACCCTAAGGAAGATGAAGATATTTTGAGAAAAAGAAAGGAGGTATATTTACAAGGAAAGGTCACAGTTAAGGCTATTTATAGATTCATACCTAGTATAATCTTAACAATATTCCATCACATCAACTGAAGAGGTAAGTTTGAGCCAATAACATTAAATAATAGCACTTCTAGGAGGAAACCTATGTTTTTTTATGATTTTCCCCTATTTTTAGGTATAACAACTCTTCCCTATAGTTTTTCAAATTTCATTAAAAAAGGGACATCACCTTTACATGAGTTTTTTTATTTTATAGATTAAGAATTAGGGAACAATAATGTTTCATAGAGGAAAAAAATAGGCTACCCATTGATAAATCATATCAAAATGGGAGTTTGAGTTTTAATTTTAGTATTTTATACAGCTTCCCTACATCTTTACTTAGGAAGTTTAAATTAAAAAATGTATGCCCCACAATAGATTTTTTTTATTTAATAATTGATAGAGGATACAAACACTACTTAGGATTTTAATTATGTGATGTTTTGAATTTATTTGTTGATATATTGAATGAGAGAATTAGGAAAATGAGTTAGCATAGATAAACATGAGGATTTTTATTTGATATATAATTAATTGAGAAAACCTATTAATTTTCATACATGAAATTTTTCATAGATTTTTCATACTTTGAAAATATAAAATTTCTATAGATTGATTTTGTTTCTAGTATGAATTACCATGAGTTATTATCCCAATTACAAGTTCTCATTCCTAGGGAAATTTTAAAATCCTATTTTTTCCATTCATTCTTGAGTATATTTCGTGAGTTAAACTTAGGCATGATTTATTCAAGAACATTCTTTTCTTATTCTTGAATCCATGATTTTATGAATTAAAATTTAATATTATTAAGACATATTTTGTTAATACCTTTTAATAAGGACCACCTTTACATTAATCCTTCTTAATCCGAAAGAATCCATAATTATCATTGTTAATAAAATATCACATTATAAGCCTATTACATCTTTTCTACCTCTACTCTATGAATATTTCATGATTATCAGAAATTTGTGTATGGGAGAGATTACACCATATTGTAAGGAATTTGAATATTAAAACGGATAATTTTGGGGGTGTTTTCATGGATTATTTATATTTTTTAGGATTATTTATTCATTTTACTTTACTATATACACTCTTAATAAAAAATTCAAAAACATGATGAAATAAAAAAATGGGTTGAGTTTCAGATCAAAACAAATAAAGATTTTCTTAACCAATGGTTTTTATAATATGGGGTTGGGTGGTGGATGTGATATTTTTCCAAACTCAAATTTTAAAAATAAAATTTAAAAATAACAAAATTCAAGAGGGTAAATTATTCATTATACTTCATTGCTTCGTGACATTATTTTGATTTTGGGGAAAATGTGAGTTTTTATCTTATAAGGGAGAATTTTTCATTGAGAAGTTTTTATTAACATGGAAAATGTATAAGAAATTAGTTAAATTTTGATATTTGTTGATTTATTTATCATTACTCACCAACCATAAAGCCTTAGAGTCATTTTATTTAAATGGTGAATCCTTAATGATTAATTGTGATTCTTTTCTACAAGGTTAAGAAATTAGATTCATTGGAATCTTATGATATGGATCATTATTTGAGGTATCATAAAAACACCATTTACATTTGTACCATGAGGTATGAGTGAAAAGAATTAAAAGTGTGGAAATTTAAAATTGGAATTCACATTGATAATGAATTCGTAAATATGAATATAAAAAAGGAAATCAATGGTTATGTGAAAAGAGAAAATGTAAAATAAATTATTGACTTATTTCTTTGAAAATTGAGGAATTGATGACATTTTATGATGTGATACTTGAATATTCAATTACCTATTTAATAAATTCATTTTTTTGATCCTTAATTTAATCTTTGTTTGGATGATAATCCTATGTAATTTATTAAGATTTAATTATTTAGGAAAAGCATGAGTTCAAGTGTGGGAGGATTTCATATTTTCATTTCATGCATACATATTTAAATATAAAATAAATTTATTTTTTAATTAATCACTAATTATTTCCAACATATTTAATGTTTTATTCATTTTGGAGGGTTACATGTTAAATAAATTTTAAGAACAAAATGAGAAAAAGATAGATAGATTAATTATGTAAAATTATTCTCCATGATGTGGGACAAATCAAGGGCCATGTTGATGAATTAGAAATAATTTTTAAAGTAGAAATAAAAATACGGTGGAAAAATATAATTCAGATCATGAAACACCTATTCACAATGTAAAATTCATCAAAAATGCAAGATGGGAGGAATAATGAAGAAAAATAGATCTTGGGAATAGAGCCTAAATAATCATGGTGTGAATCCCAAAGTAAATCCATGAAACATGGTGAAGAGGTCTTCTAGTCCTAATTTTTTGAAATTTAATTCATGTTCTATGCACTAAATTACCGATTACACATGGGGTTGACCTGGACGCATAAAATGGATGATTTTACAAAATTTATAGCATTGAGGGATGCTTTTTTTACCTATAAATACAAGGATTTTGTGGTGATCCAAAGGTATCCAAAACCAAACTCAAGACCTAGGTACAAAGTGTTACACTGAAGAGCTTTCTACTAGGCTACTCCATTAATCTTATAAAATTTCATTTCAATTTTTTTCCTCAATATCTCACACTCTCATAACTAGCATAAGGAGTAATTTTATTATATTCCTAATGATGTAATCACATGGGGATTGTTCTTAGTGAATGTTTTATTTTTTTTATATTGGTTTATATGTTAATTATTAAAATATATATCTTCCCATTTTTTAATAATTATAATTGATAATTGAATCAGGAAGAATCATTAAATATATAGATAATTATCCTATTTTATGCATGAGTATTATGCAGACTGAAATAACTATGATTAAACATAATCTTGAGTCACTAAATTAATTGAACCATATAAATTAATTGACCATATGAAAAAGGGAAATTAAAAAATTATAGATAAATCACCAAGATCAAGGGTGTTATTATATTTAATTTTGGGAACAACATTACTAAGATAGCCTAATTGTTAATCCACTAGAACATGATCCTAAAAATTACTAAACAAGGAAAATTTTATCCATTTGATTTCAAACCAAATATCTTTATTTACTCTCATTATCATTATATTCAATCAATTAATTTTAAATTTTCCTAAGTAATCCCAAAATAATCTCTAAGGTTCAACCTTGAAATTTCTACCTATTGTATTTAATTAGTTAGTAGTGTCAGCTTGAGTTCTAAAATAAATTATTAAATTTAAATATCCCCATAGGATTTGAAAACTTCACATTTTTAGTCAATTCTACTAAGGATCTTTAAGTTTTGTTCTCTCATACTTCTTAACCTAATCGAAAGTAACTATAAAATAAACCATTTATAGAGGTTCATAAAGAGAATATGACCAACCAAATAATATCTCCCCGAATGTCTATCTTGATGCATAGTTAGGATTCTTTATCATACACCAGTTCATGGTTGATTTAATACCCAAGGCACTCCCTTCTATTTTATTATCCATAGGCATAACTATTCTAGATCTGACATCCACTTGATAGTATCCAAACCAAGATATATTTTCTAGGAAAACCACTCAACCTCTACTTTACAAAAATCTAAGGATGTTATCAAAAACATAAACTTATTTTTTATACATATCCCTAGGGGATTGACTAATGTTATATTATCAATTTACTAAAATTATTTGATATTAACTGAACAAACCTAATGGTTTATCTATAAATATGATATTGTAATCAACCTTAACTTATCAACATTTGATGAAATGTATAACACCCAGTTTATCCTCAAGATATATCATCCGAATTTATAAAGTTATCGAAACCCTAATTTGATACCAACTATAAAAAACCTAACATAATAATTTGGTAATTACATGAATTAAAGAAATTATTTCGTTTGAATATATTCCCAATACAATTTTTTTTTTAGTTTTAGAGAAATAGGACAACAAATTAACTAACAAAACTCATTTATTTTTTAAATTGCGGACATTTTTCCTTTCAACTATGAAAGAAACCACCTAATCCAAGAAAAATATTAAACATATCCCATATATTATTATTATGAGATGCACCATATAAACATATATTAAATATTATTTTATTCATATCCTAAGGAAATAGAATCATAATTAAGGGGTGAGCCTAGATGATCAGTAAGGGTAAACATAAGGGAAAACAATCAATGATCATACACAAGAATACGATGAGCATATGGGAATAATTAAAATACATAATAAAACCATAACCCAAAAAAACATAGATCATAAAACATTTTTCTATATGAATTAAAGATATAAATATAACATCAAATGATCAAACCATTACTATGTAATAAGAAAACAAAACATGATGCATAAATCATAAGCCATGGGATATAGAAAAGATAGTGGCACAATCATAAAAATTAGATTTCTTATATTTTCCAAACTGGATACTTTGCAACTTATTCGCATGTAAAATTGTGATTAGACACACTGAACATATCTAATTGCTAACCTGTTCAGACATAAAATTATGAGTAGAGCTACTCACCATCACACCCCACGCTTTGTGAATCCAGCTACTCACTAACATGTTCACATAACATTTCTATATAATGAGATATAAGACCTTAACCAACAAAATTTAATTAGATATATGTTCCACCCATCTCATAATCCATAAATTTTTGTTCATCTTGAAAAAAGTAATCATCACATCATAAAATATTCCCTAGAAATAAAAATTAGTTTTAGGACATTATCAAATGGTATCTCTTAGAATGGCCTCAAAAGTAAAATAAAATGATACCAAAACCTATTAAAATATATTAAATACAATATAATAGAACATACAAGGTGAATCATAAAATATAACTATAATATAGTTAAATATTTTAGAGATCATAATGAAATTGGAAGTAAAACTTTTAAAAAAGTATTTCTTCCAAACCCATGTAAATTTTTCATAAAATGAAGTTTAAAATATTTTCCAAAATATTTTTCATAATGTTTTGAATATAATTTTCAGATTTTTTTTGGAAATAAAGTATCTTTAAATAATAATTTTCTTATATAGTAAAATTTGGGTTCGAATATAAAATATATGATCTTTAAATTAAAATCCTTTTATATTAAATAATTATAATATTTTTATAATCCACAACATTTTAAGATATGATAAGAACTATCTTTAAAAAATTAATAATAAATATGAGGTCCATGAGAGATAAACATATAAAATTTTCCCAAATAATAAATAAAACCTTTTCAAAAAGAAAAAAAAATAAATAAATGGAAGAAACTTTCATTAAATGGAACAAGAATTATTCTTCACACAAATTAATTTTAATGAAACAATATAATCATAAAGGACAAATAATTTTTTGTGAAACATGATTTCCCACCTAAAAGAATGTGGAAATTGAAAATAACATCATCATATATTATAATAGATCAATCTTTAAAAATAATATTCAAATAGGGGTGATTATAACAAAAGGAAAATATTTGAGTCATGAAAACCCATTACAGACTTTTTAAATTTTGAATAAGAATACCATGAGAGGTATACATTTAAATAATACATTTAATATCATTACATACAAGAGGATAATGATTCAAAATGATAATAGGTATGTATTTACACCATTTAAAATAAAACATGATATATAGCTTAATCCTATCTTAAGGGATTCTGATTTGAGACAAAGAAACCCTTATATTATTTCCATGCTTAGTGAGATGAAATCTAAGATTCAATAAAGAAATAATATAATATACTACTTCATGACCTTACAAAAAAATATTACCATTTTAGAATCCCTCTTATAGTATTTTTATCATGAGTACATTAACTTGATATATATAGCGTACTATGATCATTGGGTGTTAATAACTTTAATTGTTTTGTGCATGTTTAAAAAATTTAATATCATTAAAACTAATTTAATACCAAGTTAATTATTTGTATATAATTTAATATTATTTAATGTATAACTTATTTTTAATTAATTTTTTTGATACATTTTATTTTTGTTTTGGTTACATTATTTAAAAACCAAATTCCTAACAACTTTTTTCAATAATTTTCATATTCAAAGATGTTTTATTAATAATAAATTATATAACTTATATATATTTTCCAAAACCATAAAATTTTCATTATTATATTTTTATACTACAACAATATCGGTATTTATTTTCTTATAGTCATAAATGTTTTCACTTTCAATGAAATTTTAATGTAAGAGGTTAAACCGTCCAAAACATGAACACACTTTATCTCGATGAGTGAGTATAGTCAAGTAGGTGTTTAATTTGACATAATATCATTATAATAGAAGTGTATTAGGGTTATTTTCATTTATTTATCATAGTGGACAAGATTTTAATATGTTTAGATAATGTAATAAAAACTAGATGGAAATAAAAAATGTTTCATCGGGGAGGCATTGTCTATATGTTTGCATAATAAGAATTTTTGTTTCTCAAATAATGAGAGATGGTAAAGGTGGATAATACATTATATTTTTATAATAATGAATTAATTATATATATCATGTTTATTAATTAATAGAAACATTAATAAAATTCATTAGAGGTGGTGATGAAAAAATAATTACGTTGTTTCATGGAGGCTGTAGTCCGAGCATAAACCGATTGACATTATTTTGTTTTTCTTGCATGGATGGAAATGAAAAAATAAGGGTTGTACCATTAATAAGACAACATATAAGTGTACTAATGATACTTAGGTAATAAAATTATTTTATTTATAATATATTTGAAAAATTAACATTAATAAGAAAATATAATAAAGAGACAATACTTATGATGAAGACTTAATATTTCTTTTAAAGTCTCCTTGAAATTTAAGATATAATATTAAATATGAGTGACCATGGGCTTATGTTCATGGGAGAAAGTTTTAAGGAGATTAAAACAGAATATATTTAAGGGAATATTTGGAGCCTAAATTTATCTTTAAAGGGTGGAAGTAGTATGTTTTTAAAAGTGAATGTCAGGAAAATTTTGGAAACACCCATACATTTTTCAACAATGAAATGTCCCTTTTGAGGTCGCAAGGATAAAAAATTCAAAAAAGTGTATGGTAAAATGTATTGGTCATGAAAAATTTAAAACAAATCAATTAAAGGGATGTTTGTTATATATTTTATGACTTTTATTCTAGGTCAAACTCAATTTACCCATTTTATTTTTACAATGACAATTAATTTGTAACCATAGTAACTAATTTTAATGAAAAATATTATAATTTAAATTATTAAAAAATTTGAATCTTATAATTTATATTTTGGGAACTATTTTATCAAATATAATTTCTATAGGTATGAAATGCTAATTTTAAAATAAAAACACTTAAACATGTGAAACATTTTTTTGAAAAATAACATTGTTATGATTTTGAATTTAAATATATGATAAAATTATCATTGTTACATATTTTAAACACATAAATTGATTTTTTATGAATTGAATAAAATGTATTGGTCTTACAAGGAAATCCATAAATGAAAATCACCTTCAAAATACTTTATTTAAAGATAATACCAAAAGATATTTTTATATTAAAATAAAATTTTATTTTAGTTCTAAAATTATTTTGGCATAGGATGTCTATGTACAAAGAATATTAAAAATGCATAATTTTATTCCTTAATTTCATATTTTTTTTAATATAATGATTTTTAAATCTTATAGGCTATTCTTACATGGTGATAAAATCATGGAAATTATAATTTTCATTAATCATTCATTTTTGACTAAAAATCAATATTTTTCTATTATGTACTGTCTCGAATACCCTAGCACCCTAATACCCAAGCCGATTCATGAAAAATTGGTATCAAAGTGGCAGTTTAAGAATATTTACCTAATGTCATTATATAGTTGAGTGGTCTTTTCAGGACAGAGGTGGTTGTTATGAATGAGTGTCTAGCCAGCTCTCATCGTAATGATCCTTAAGTCACAAGGGGTGGTTTGGGAAAGGCGTCTTGAGGATGATTTATAGTATTTTACCTACATTATATTTGTATATGTAGAAATCCAAATATTTTTATATCTGTAAAATATGATTAATTTCCTTGTTTCTCTTGTTTGTGTGTTTATATTAATAATATTATAATCACTTCAAAGTTGTTTACTGATGTTGTGTACCATCATGCCCCCTAGAAGATGTGTGAATTAGATATAAGATGTTTTTGTGCATGTACATGTATGTTTTTTTATTACATATTTTTTTTATTTTTTTAAATATCCAAACTCTTTTATTATTTTATGTGAAAATATATTTTTAAGATCTCTCTGTATTTTAATTATAACTTGAATTTTAATGATCAAAATATTATAAATATTATTTTATTTGAAACATAAAAAGTTAATATAACTTTTATTAAACTAAAAATAAATAAATCTTTCTCTATAATGTTTACATTTAATCCATAACATGATTCATGTTTTTTCTTTCAAGAAATGTTTTCAATATAATTGTTTTATGTTTTATTTTAATATTTATTTATAAAATATTATATACTGATCATATTATTTCAAAATTTATCTCATTTGAAGTGTATATATTTTACCTTAATTTAGTTTGTTTAAACATAAGGTTAATTTAATTGTTTAAGGGATAATCCATTTATCCAAGATCATACTATAATTCTGAAAATTTGGAATTTCCATAATTGAAAATATTATTTTTTGTTTCTTTGATGTATCATAGATTTTTAATCGGAATCGCTCGGAGTTTATTTCCATATAAATATAATAACATTATATTCATTTCATTGAACTACTTGAATCTCCAAAAATATATTTTATATAACTTTATAAATGGTCGAATATTATCATTTTTATTTGAGTTTCTATTTCATATTTTCATAGTATTTTGATCATATATCATTAAATACTTATCATAATTAAGAGATTATTATTTAATTGAAAATATCATGAAATTATATTCAAATAAGTCTTCGAGGCCAATTTCTAATTCAATTTTTTAGATGGTTTAAAAATAATCAAAGTTTGTGTGTTGAGCATGTTCATGAAAAGGTGTACTACTCATTAATTAATTTTTTTAAATGATAAATTGTTTTTTCTAAACCATAAATTAATTTATTTTATTGTACCATGAAATTAATTTTTTATTATACATGTGAATTAAATTTTTATTGTATTGGTGAATTAATTTTTTATTCTACCAAGGAATTAATTTTTTTACCAGTGAATTAAGTTTTTTTATTGATGAATTAATTTTGTATTGTACTAGTGAATTTATTTTTCACTATACCTATGAATTTATTTTTTATTATAATGGTGAATTAATTTTTTATTTTGATTTTTTATTGTAATAATGAATTAATTTTTTATTTTACTGATGAATTATTGTTTTAATGTACCAGTGAATAGTGTTTTTATTATATTAGTGAATTAATATTTTATTATACTGGTGAATTAATTTTTTATTGTATGAGTGAATTTATTTTTATTCTAACAATGAATTAATTTTTATTCTTATAGTAAATTAGTTTTTTATTTTAATGGTGAATTAATTAATTTAACGGTCAATTAATTTTTTATTTTAATGATGTATGAATTTTTTATTTCAATGGTTTTTGATGCTAGATATCATCGGCTAAAATTTTATTGTTCTAAAAAATTTGAAGTACTCTATTTTTCATCATTTTTTTATTTTGATGAAATTCGTACTTATATTAATTATTTTAAGTATTTTATTGATTTTCAAAATTAATATATTATATATAAGTCATGTGAAGCATTTTTAGAAAAATTTTAATCAGTTTTAAAATGTGATTCAATTTTATTCTTTATCAATGTGTAAACCTATAACATATTTTTGAAATATTTATGTTTTAATATTTTGAGTTAATTTATTTAAATTATTTATTTTCTAAATTATTATTTAATAGCATTTAATTTTTTAACAATTTTTATGATTTTTAAAGTAGTATAATTAATTTTAAATTAACATAGAGCATTAAATTAAAATGTATTTTATATTTGAATTTAAATATTCAAATTATTGAAAGTTCTCTTTTTTGATTTTGAAATAAAGAGATCATGCGAGGGATACTGATCTTTCAAAGCATCCAAAAGAGATTCAAAATTCAAAAAGTTCACATCATTCAATAGACCTCGATCCATGGGAGCCCCAACTGCCATGGGTGTGTCATGGCGCCTGCCATACCCACCGTCGTCATGCCATCCTGTTAACACCGTCGACATGTCATCCCATCAACACCGTATTCTTTATCACTACACCAATCGCTGAAGAACATCACCATTGTACATCAATGTAATCACCATCATCGTCTTTACCGCTGGTAATTGGAATCTTTCAATGATGACCACGTCATCGAAATCCACCGCCAAAACCATAGAACTTCTAAACTTCAACTTCTTCGACGTCACCGGCTGTCAGGCAATCACACTAACTAGGAACGAACGAAACCAAAAACTAGAGATGAACAACACTTTTATGAAATCATTGAGAAAGAAAAGTATAACAAAATCTGTAGGACAAGAAAAAATCCCCATTTTCATAGCCATTGCCACCACTGAAAGTCACCATCCGCAAAAAGAGAGAGAACCATCGACATCATCATAGGAGAAAACCGCAAGAACATAGAGATTGTAGAAAGCCACCACCATTCGCACCACCCATGGACTCATACCTCTCCCCAAACACATCCCAAAACCTCCATGAAATCTATTATACCCGACCAACCTAGAAGGAATCAAAGGACCGGGAGCCCAGGGTAGGAAGGAGCGGTAGAGAAGGGGCAAGGGCGAAACTAAGTCGTCATGGGACAAGGAGGAACACTGGGACTAAAAACCTAAGGGAAAACAGAAAAAAGGGATTGATTCAAAAATGATCAAAGAACCACCGAGAAATGGGGAAGATGAGACCAGGGATAAAACCCTATAAGAATGAACTGAAGAATCCAGAACCGAGAAGATTGAAGGAGCGTCTTTGCGAGAATCAACCAACACCTCCCAATAGATCTTGATTACCATTGTGCCAGACCAAGAATGGAGTCAAGCGTGATGGAGAAGATCGAAAGAGAAGCTGGAGAAACTCGTAACAATAAGGCCCGAGTGAAGAGAAACAAAGAGGAAGCTGCAACAGTAGATAGAATAGCAGGAAGAAGCATCAGCCAGTGACGGGCTCCGATGCCAGGCGGAAGAATCTCTAGGAGGAGAGTATCTTGAGAGAGAGCGGACCGGGATTACCTTTGACTTATTATTATTATTATTACCATTTAACAGGCTTTTTAAATCAGTTTGAATTTGTCTTTAATTTTTAAAATCAAATCATTATTATTATGATTATTATGGACATTATTATTCTCTCTCCTAAATAATTAGTATTTGAATTTGAATTGTCTTACCCACAGAAGGTGTTTGTTAGTATTTTGTGACATCTATTTAAAGGGGTTTTCGAGCACCCTTGAAACATATTGAACACACCAATTAACATCTTCAACACTCTATTTTTTCCCACAAGAAAATGTTGTGAACGTTTCAAGAGCTGCAAAAATTAAAGCCATGTGTGATACCATATTTTATCACCTGGACATTCTCTCAACAACCAAATTTCTTCTACTTTAACTTATACTAAATTAAAGAGACATATCAATCCAATCCTCAAGAACCAATATTTTTGATTTAATTATATATCTCTTCTTTTGTCTGGTTTCTGAGTCTGTAACACCATTTCTTATCTCTCAAATGCACCCAGTTTTTCTGTTTATGCTTTTACAAACAATAGCATTATTTCTTCTTATCCTCCTTGGGTTTTGACTCCCAGATTCTAAATTAAGGATCTAAGGGATGTGACTCCCTGTATCTAAATTCAATATTGTTCAGGTTGTGACTCGTAGTATTTAATGTTTGGTTGTAAGGGTTATGACTCCCCATACAAAATTCAGTTTCGTGGTTATCCCTCAACTAGAAAAGAATTATATAATAGGGTTACGATTCCAACTGAAAAAACATTTTTAGTGCACACGTATTTCTAATCGAGTATAGAGGTATAAGAGTAGAGTATACCCACATTGTACTGAACTACTATAAAAAACATCCTTGAGTTATTTAATTTTTTCGTGACTAATCATCCATATTGATTAGATTTAATAATTAATTTAATTAACCAATTCATTTGATTAATTTTTTTAATTTGGTCTACTCACCCCCCAGACCATATTTCATATCCCTATTGAGACCGACTAGTTGGTATTACAGCCTAATCCTTTTTATAATTGATTATCTCTGTTATAATATTTTCTGAATCATTTTAATCTTTATCATAGGTTCTTCCTTTTGGAATAGGGAAATACATATATAGATTATAGTTTTATTTTATTTGTGTTAACATATTACCAGACCTCAAAATTGAAGGAAAAAATATCTTTAAGATGGTATGATTGAACCCAAATGATGCTTGGATTCATCAAAATATACCACACTTCAATGGTAATGATTAAGGCTACTAGAGATCCTGAAATGATGCATACCTCAAACAACTAAGCATTGAGAACTCGTCTGTCATGTCAAAATAATACACTCTCCCTAAATCTGACCCATATACACTTACCATAAATGATGCAACTATATATGTTTTAAATTAAAAAGTTTTTAATATTTAATATTCTTTTATTAACAGAAGTTTTTTTTTGTCATGTGTATTCTTTTAATAAAACTCATGAGATTTAGAAGATTCTATAAGTCACTCACATTGGCTCTAAAAAATTGATATGAACCATGCTTGGAATTATTTGATCTGAGCACTAAGACTTCAAGATGGATGAGGATGAAATAGGAAACCAAATGTCACACCGATTCACAAGCATTGTGAATGGAATGAATTCACTTTGGGAAGCACTAAAAAATTCAATACTTTTTGAACGAAACCTACAAGCCTTACCAAAGAAATGACTTTCCAAGAAGGTTTTCATTGATGAAATCAAGAACTTCAAAGAGTAAACCCTAGATTAATTGATTGGATCACTGCTTCTATATGAACTATAACTCAAGAACATCAATGTTGAAGAGACAACAGAAAGAAAAGGTGTAGATTTTAAATCTATGAATGTTATTTCTACTGAATCTTATGATTTTGATCTATATTATAATGAAAAGAAATACTTGGAGCAGATTATAACTGGAGTTTACAAATGAATGAAAAGGAAAGGATTGAAAAATCGTTTTATAAGAAACCCTTAAAAAGAGAGATATAAGGGAGATAAGAAAAGTAGTACAAATTTCAATGATTCGGATGTAATGTGTTATAAGTGTAGGAAGAAAGGTCATATCAAACTGGATTTCCAAAAACTCAAAATTAAAGAAAAATAAAAAATGAATTATAGATAATAATTGACGACCAATTGGAATTGTAAAGAAGAATCTGATTATAGTGAGGAATTTGGACATTATAAAGAATCTCTTAACTTGTGTTTCATGGAGTCACTAGTTAAAGTTAATAATTCTTATTTTTATTCTATATATTCTCATTCTAACTATGATTCTGAAAACCCCATTGTTTTTTAATAAAATAAATAAATTGAAAGATTAAGAAAATATATTTTCAAAGCTACTGATTTATACAATAAGCTTATGGAAAATAATGAGAAACTCATTTCTGAAAATAAATTAATTTTTCAAGAATAGGAGAACTTAAGAAAAGATTCTTCTACTTCTCATTAAAAAATTTATGATAATTTGAAAACATCTCAAGATTTGAATGAAAATTTGAATAGAAATTTGAATGAAAATTTTTATGAAAATTTTAAAAAGGAATTTGACTATCTTAAATAAACTTTATCTTCTTTTATTTAAGTTCAAGAAAAATATTATGAGATGAAGTCTTTTACTAAAACTAATAAAAATAAATATGGTTTAGTTTATGATAAAAGATTACCTCAAATGTTTAAAACCCATTTTGTTAAAATTAAAAATGGTTTTACTTCCATTTTTACTTGTTTTAAATGTGGCATGAAAGGTCACTATAAAAATGAATGTTCACATAGATTTAAAAAATATTTGGTATTTATAAAAATTAATATTTCTACATCTTTATTATTTAGATTACCATACAATACATGATTATATTTTGTATGGGTTTATAAATTTTTTAATATTAATCCTCTTAGACCCAAAGTATCTTTTGTACCAAAATTTTCATGTAATTGATTTTTATAGGAAACATTCCACGGATGTATTAAGAATAGAATATGGTATGTAAGGTCCCCTATTTTTCTGGACAATAATTTTGAGCATCTATTTGAATTTTTGATTTCAGATGCCTGAAAAGGGGTAAAATGGTGTTTTCCCCCTAGAATATGATCTCAAATAATTTTTTTGACCACTCGATTAGTCCCTGAATATGTTTTTTATTCTAGGATAGGAGTTTGGTAGAAATCTGAGCCATTCAAATTTTAAAGAAATAATTAATAAATAATATTTAATAAATTAAATATTAAATTGTTCGTGTTGGTTCATTTGGCCATAAATATTTAATGGAGTATCTGATTGAGATTTTGTCTCCATTTTTGAGTCTGGAATGGGGTGTTTATCATAGGTGGGGCATAAACTATGGTTGGGCATCGAGGTCGGGCCAGAGCCCCTTTTCTTTTTCTTTTTCTTTTTTTTTGTTTTCTTTTCTTTTTCTTAGTTTTATTTTTTCCTTTCTCTTCTTTCCTTATTCTCACGCACGCTTCATGTGTGGATCATTTTATGACACTTGATAGAGAGAGTAGGGAGAGGGAGAGAGATAGGGAGAGGTAGGGAAAGAGGGGTACTGTCGTGGAGCTCTTTGGATCGACGTGCATCGACCGTGGACTGCGAAATTGAGCCAAGCTTCAGCAGTTTCTTCTCAAATATAGACCCATTTATGTTTTAACCAAAGATCCCCATGTATTTTCCATTTTCTAATGTTAAAACCCTATTATGCTTGTATGCGGCCCTTAGTGGTTGGATCTATTGTTTTGAGTATGAAAACTGTCGATTCGGGCAATCCAAGGGTTTTTTAGGAAAACCAGGCTACACAGCATGTAGTCTAGTGTGACATAATGTGTGTTCTTACTGTTCAACGAATATGAAGTTTAAGGAGTATACTCCATGCATAGGAGGGTACATGCCGTATATTGGTACTCAGTCGTGTGGCCAAGTACCCGGCCAGATGAAATTATGTTGGGGTACATGGTCATGTAGAGTACATGACCAGACCCCATGTGGGTGGAATGCCATGTAAAATTACATGGTTTTTTCATGTAGATGGCCAATACTGTTTAGGGACATGGTCATATACCCCGTGTTGGGTACACACCGTATACCTGTTTCACATGTTGTGTACCTAGGACATTTACACACCCAGTCCAGTGGAAGTACACAACCTTATGGGAGGTCGAGGGTACATGTTGTTTATGGTATCTACACATCGTATACTCCTATTTTGGTACCATTTTAGGTTCATATCCTATTTTATGCCCCTATGTCAATTTTGTACCCAATAGTAGTCCATTCTAAATGGTTTTCCACATAGATCACGATGGTGAAAGCCATGATGAATCTTGAGGACTCTTGATGGGTGTTTTCAGGATTATATCTAGATGAAGAGGTTATTCCTCCAGCTTTTGAATTCAGTTGTCTCTTGAGATTTAGACTTGGTGTGAATGAAAGGTTGGGTTTTCAGACTGACCTAGTTTTGAACCTTGATCTGATATGAGTTGATTGATATCTCTCATGACTGATGCCTTCTTGGTTTTCCTTTAAGGACGTCTCTCTTGTGAGAAGTGCCCTTCTTGTCAGAGAGGCTATGAGAAAAGTTCTTATCGTAGATCCCGTGTAGGATACCTCTATCTTCTATCTGATTTCCAAGGATCCCCTGAGGGATCCCTTTTCTTATATGATGATCTAGGGACTCCCTTGAAAGATCCCTTACTTGGGTATCATTATGAGGATCCTATGTAGGATGCCTCATTAGTTCTTTACTTGAGGGACCCAGTGGGTGCCTGTTATTTGACCGAACATGAGCTTTATATTGGGTTTGGGTAGAGATGGTAGTTAGTTTCCCCTTAGAACACATATTGAACTGTTAAAGCTATGGGGCTATGAATGGAGTGCTGGGTTGGGCGTTTGGGACACCCTCACTCATTTATTTATATATTGACATTTTTATTGTTGATATAATGATGGTTACCATAGGAAATTTCTTGGTTTCTGTCTATTGAGCCTAATAAGAGGTGTCTTTATTTCTTTTAGGATGTCTGGAAGTTATTCATGGGATCTATATTGCATGCTGGGATGCCCAGATGTGATTACTTGGGATCCGGCTTCTAAGCCATGTTATTTCTTATATTTTACTAGTGTACCGAAAGGTATTACCTAGGACATGGATATTGAGCCTAAATGTATATATTTTGTGATATATATTTTGTTGGGATGTCTATAGGTGATTCTTGGAATCTATCTGTTGAGCCTTACATGCTATTTATATACCTTGAGTGACACTTGGATACCCATTGTAGGAATTCATTAGACGGGCTCAGTAGACATTTTTTTTGTAAACCTTGAGTGAATCATGGAACCATTTGATAGATTCCATGTATGGACTCAATGGTTGAATATTTTTACACCATGTGTGATATTTGGATCCAGTGAGGGATTCCTTGGACAAGCTTAGTGGGTTGTATACTTATGTACCTTGAGTGATACTTGGATCCAGTTGAGGGATGCCATGGACTGGCTTAGTGGATTGATGGATTGTAAACCTTGATTGAATCATTGATCCAGTTGAGGGATTCCATTGATGGACTCAGTGGTTGGATATGAGTAATCCTTGAGTGAATCATGGATCTAGTCGAGGGACTCCCTGGATTGGATCGTTGGCTGAATATAGTTATACCCTGAGTAATACATGGATCTAGTTAAGTGATGCCTTGGATGGGATCAGTGGGTGATAACTTGTGTTCTCTGAGTGATACTTGGATCCAGTTGAGGTATTCCTTGGATGAGATCAGAGGGATGATGACTTTCACGCCTTGAGTGATACTTGGATTTCCACTATAAGAATGCCTTAGATGGGCTCATAGGTTGGATGTTCTATGATTGAAATGACGGTGCTCTTCTGTATTAGTTACATGGATCAAGGGATGTATCATGGTATCTCATATAATTTTTAGAGATAATCCCTGAGATCATTCTTTATAGGATTGTCCATCAGTATACGAAATCCTTCCTTCATTGATTGGAGGCGAGTGTGTATGAACCCAGGTGTAGGATGAGTATCCCCCTATGGTGGCGTAGCTTTCTCAGAGACATTCTGGTGTTGGAAAAAGAAAGTATATTTCTATTGGTATTACTAACCGAGATATTGAGCTAATGGTACATGGTTTGAGTGGAATGACGTCCAACTCAACTCCCTTGCATATGATGTCTAGACGATCGGGATTATGGACCCACAGACCGACTAATGATGTGGTTTCTTGTTGTTTGATTCACATATTCATGAATATTCATATATATGTACATATGTATAGGTATGGGTCTATAAATGTATACATATATAGATATAGACATCCATTGGGTAACTTTCCCAGTTGACCAGGATTATGGACCCAGGTTCGACTCTAGTTTCACATTGGGTTTTATTTACCTTTTTAAGCGTGTCTCGGTGAGGTTGAGCTTGTTTCTTTTGTAACAATTATAGTATCACAATTATAGGTTTCTTGCAGGGGTGTCCTAATGAGATTCTTTCTCACCCCTACATGTGCACCTCTGTGTATATGTATACCTTATGTCTTCTTTTTAGGTTGAGAATGAGTTGCATGGTGGTTAGGGATGAGGCCTAGAGTTTTATGATTGAGAGGAGATGCTTGTGTGGTTATTCGATCAGGTTGGTGCAGTTAGACAGTGTCTAGAGACCGGGTACATGGTCTAGCTTATAGTTAGTAGTAGAGCCCTATACTTTTACTTTCCGTTTATTTTGTACTCTTATTTCTGTATAGTCGGCCCAGAGGAAGACCATTGTAGTGTTGTATGACAATGTTGTTCAGGATTTTACATCATTTCATTTATTATTAAAATATGTTCTTTTTTAGTTTTTTACTACCTCCACGCTCTGATTACATCCTATTTTTTATGATACTTATCTATTTAAATTGTTTTATTACTCTGATGTGAGGTTATTTTCTACCTACTATCACACCCTAGGACCACGATGCTAGTCGATAACCTCAAGCATATAGGGAGGCACGCTTGAGGCCTAGTAACCCATCTTCTCAGAGCACCGGATTAGTGGCATCTGGGTTGGGACATTACAATGTGGTATCATAGGTGTTCTATTCCTAGTATTTACTTTTTCATATATGGAAGATAGGATTATTAGGAATGTATCAGAACCTGTGATTGATATCGGACTGGTGCGTTGAGAACACTTGTTCTCGTAGGAAGTCCTGGTTACTAGGGTATGGGATTGTTTTTCTGATCTATTATGTTATAGTTTTATATGATTTGCACTTTGATTGATGCACATGTTGTGTGGATGTTATGATTTACTATGGATATCTAGATCTTGGTATCTGGAAAGAGGCTAGGGATGAATTTAGACTCTAGGAAAAAAAAGGAAAGAGGCGTCTCATGCATCATATTCATCATGTAGGATTCACATCATATAGGCCTACTAGTTTGTGATTTTACTAATGATAGAGGCCTATTTTTTTGGCCTACTTACGTATATATATATTTTTTATGGAAGGTTATGTGTAACTTTGTTGAGGAATTGTTTTGAAAGGTTGATGACTCAGTCCTCCTGCATAGAAGGTGCATTGATCCTAGTAGGTAGATATTACATGTGATCCTGTTCTATTCAACCCCTTATAGGGTGTTGTTTCTTAAGTATGTGGTCATCTAGTGGGATTTCTGAGTACGAATCTAATTGATACCATGACTTTTCTTGTGAACTGGACCTCCAGGGGGTATTGTCATATACAGATGCCTAGTGAGTGTCAGTTCAGTTTCTCTTATGCATTGTTTTTGTGAACTCTAGGGAGTAGTTTCTTATGAGTATGCACTAATAGGATCATGCCCTTGTGGGACTTGTTTTCAATTTTAACCCTTGTTGGTTGTTGTGATCTTTTCCTACATTGATATGTTTTTATCTTTTGAGACAGGTGGGAGACCTAGAGTCCCATGGTTTAGACTCGGACCCTTATAGGTCAACGTTCATTTTGGTCAAGGGTAGCCTATGTGAGAGGTTGAACCATGTTTTCTGGTTCTTCTTTAGTCATTGATCTTGGCTTCATGGTAATTTTTTTATTGAGGCATGATAGGTGCTCGAGTTTGTCTTTATAGGCATGTCGATTCCTTTGGATTTTGATGAAGCACCTTGGGTGCTTGTTTTTCGAGACTGGATTTGATGAGAAGGATTGTTCAGGTGCCTGGCCTGGTTGACTAGTGTTTCTTATATTAAAAATGTAGTCAGAGTGTGGGTAGATACTCATGATTTGAATGACGTTGTGTGACGGGTGGTCATGGAATAAATCATGGAAAAGGCGAGGTTTCCGATTTTGAAGAGGAGTTCCAAGGGAGCTTCAGGATAAGTGAAACTGACGTGTCATGTAGCACGGTCATCTTGGACATGTAATGGATGACTCATTGGAGTATGAGTTAGGTGTTAAAGATACATGTTGGTTTTATGGGGAATTTTTTGAATCGTGAATCAGTTAGTGATTGGGTGTGAGCAGAGGACTGATGTTTAAAATACTTTTCATGGTCTTGGATCCCAAAAGTGGTGCAAGAATGTCCATAAATTGTAGAGGTGACATCATGAAATGAAATCAGGTACCATGAGATGTTTTACCTATGGCTTAATCCTAGTCAGGTTTTGATAGGATGGTGAGCATGGCTCAGAGGGAGATGTATATGTCCTTGGTGGAATCTTAGTTCACTCCTATTAGATACTATAATGATATATTTTGATTCATTTTGAGTATACTGGGAGAGATTCATTCCTATTCTGAGCTCATTTTTATTTCTAAATATTCTCCCTAGTGGAGGAATAAACATGTTTAGGTTGCACTCGAGGAGAATTTTACGGTAATCTATATGGTGGGTGGGTGAACCATTGTTCATTTTAGGGTGGTGACCCTTATTTTCAATTGAACTTGGGATTTTCCCATGAGCAGCTAGGCTCGTCATTTTTTAGGTGATGAAATGGTATTTGTATATTGGGAATTACCAGATCGGTCACAGTTAAAATGTATTCTATGTATAATGTTTTTGTCAATGTTATGAGGCTCGTGGTTGGATAGTCTTGATAGATTTATTGTGTAGATGATTGGGTTGAGATCATGTATGATGGTCTTTTTACCAAGCTTCTCATGGATGGGAAGGTTTATTCTAGGGAGTTTGTAAGGTCCTGTGTTTTTTCGGACTGCAATTTTGAACAAAAATTTGAATTGTTTCTTTCAGGAGCCTCTAAAGAGGTAAAATGGTCTTTTACACAAGAAGAATATCTCAAATAATTTTTATGACCACTATGTTTGTCCCATAATAGGGTGTTTACCCTAGGACAAGAGTCTGGTAAAAATATGAGTCGTTTGAATTTTGGTGGAATAATTAATATTTATTATTTAATAAATTAAGTATTAAATTGTCTACATTAGTTTTTTCGTTCATAACTTTTGAAAATAGATCCAGATTAAGATTTTTTCTCTACCATTAATCAAGAATGGGGAGTTTATCCTAGTGAGGCATAAATCAGGGTTGGGCATCGGGGCTGACCCATGCCCCTTTTTCTTTATCTTTTATTTTTCCTTCTTTTCTTTTTTCATTCTCTTCTTTCCTCCACCTTCTTATGAATGCATCCTGTGCGGCTCCTCCTATGCTGCTCAATTGAGAGAGAAGGGATAGGGAGATGGGGGAGATGGAAGGGAAGAGGGTAACGTTGCAGAGCTCTCGACACGCTGGATCGACGTACGACAACCGTGGACCGTGAAATCGAGCCAAGCTCTGACGGTTTCCACCAAAATGTAGGACCATTTATTTTTTCACTATAGATCATCGTATATTTACCATTTTCTATGTTTAAATTTATATTATACTTTTATTAGGCATCTAGTGGAAGAATTTGTTGTTTTGGGGATGAAAATGGGGGATTCGGGCGATAGGAGGGTTTTATGTTTTGGAAAACCAAGCTATATGGTGTGTAGTCCAGGGTGGCGTGATATGTGTTCTTCCCATTCAGGGAATGTTAAGTTCATGGATTACACGTCACGCATAGAATCGTACATGTCAGGTACTGGTACTCAGCCGTGTAGTCAAGTGCCTAGCCAGGTGAACCCATGTAGGGGTACATGGCCGTGTAGACTACACAGCCAGACCCCATGTGGGTGGCACACCATGTAAAAGTACACAAACTAGCTAGGTAGATGGGCATGATAGTTGAGGGACATTAGCATGTACCCCATTTTGGGTACACGTCATGTACCCGTTTTATATGTTGTGTACCTGGTGTGTTTACACGACCAGTCCGGTGGACGTACAAAACCATGTGGGAGATTGATTTTACATGATGTGAATGGTATCTACACATCATTTACCCCTCTTTTGGTACCCCTTGAGGGTCTTCTTCTTTTTTATTCCCCAGTGTCAGTTTTGGACCAAAGAGTAGTCCATTCTGAGTAGTTTTCTACATAGATCATGATAGTGAAACCCATGGAGTGTTCTAAGGACTTTTAATGGGTGTTTGGAGGATTATATCTAAACATATAGGTCATTACTCTATCTTTTGAATTTAGTTTTCTCCTAAGAGTGATACTTGGTGTGAATTATAGGTTGGGAGTTAGGACCGAACTAGTTTCAGACCTTAATCTAAGACGTGTCGAGAGATATCTCCCATGAATAATGCCTTCATGGGTTTCCTTTAAGGATGTCTCTCTTTTGAGATGTTTACTTCTATCTTGAGAGGCCATGAGAACTGTTGTTATTGAGGATCCCATGTAGGATACCTCTATCATCTATCTGGTTACCAAGGATCCCCTGAGGGATGTCTTTTCTTATATGTAGATCTAGGGAGTCCCTTGTAGGATCCCTTACTTGTGTATCATTCTGAGGATCCCTTGTAGGATGCCTCATCAGTGCTTTACATGAGGTACCCAGTGGGTGCCCATTGTTTGATCAATCCTGAGTTGTATGTCAAATTTGGGTAGAGATGGTAGTGGGGGTCACCTTAGACATGTACCAAACTGGTAAGCTTGTGGAGCTATGACTACTGTGCCGGGTTGGGTGTTCGATCCACCATCACTCATTTATTTATATCTTTACATGGTTATTGTTGATACAATGATGGTTACCATATGTGATTACTGTTTGGTGGTTGTTGATCCTGACACGAGGTGTATTTATTTATTTTGGGATGCCCTGATGTTCTTCATAGGATTCATATTTCATGTTGGGATGCCCATACATGATTACATGGGATCCATATTCTGAATCATTTTATTTCTGATATTTTACTAGTGTACCCAGATTTATTAACTAGGACATGGCTATTGATCCTAAATGTATATATTTTGTGATATATATTTTGTTGGGATGTGCAGAGGTGATTCATGTAATCTAGCTGTTGAGCCTTACTTGTTGTTTATATTCCCTAATTGATACTTGAATTCCCATTATAGGAATTCCTTGTACGAGATTAGTAGTCGTTTGTTTTATAAACCTTGAGTGAATCACAGATACAGTTGAAAGAATCCATGGATGGGATCAATGGTTGAATATGTTAACACCCTGAGTGATACCTGGATCTGGTGAGGTGTTTCTTAAATGGGCTCAGTGGGTTGTAGACTTATGTACCCTGATTGATACTTGGATATAGTTGACGGATTCCTTAGATGGGTTTAGTTGATTGATGGCTTGTAAGCCTCGAGTGAATCATGGATCCAGTTGAGGGATGCCATGGATGAGCTAAATGGTTGGATATGATTAATCCTTGAGTGAATCATGGATCTAGTTTATGGATTCTATGTATGGGCTCATTGGATGAATATAGTTATAACCTAAGTGATACTTGGATCTAGTTGAGGGATACCTTGGATGGGATCAGTGGGTGATAACTTATGTGATCTGAGTGATACTTGGATCCAGTTGAGGGATTCCTTGGATGGGCTTAAGGGTATGATGACTTCCACACCTTGAGTGATACATATATATCCACTATAGGAATTCCTTGGATGGGTTCATAGGCTGAATTTTCTATGACTGGAATGATGGTGCTCTTATGGATCAATTACATGTCTCGAGGTATGTATCATGGCATCTCATGTGATGTATGGGCGTACTTCTTGAGATAATTATTTATAGGATTGACAATAGGTATACGAAATCCTCGGTTTAGGGATTGGAGGTGAGTACGTGTGAACCTAGGTGTAGGACGAGTATCCCCATGTGGTGATGTATCTTGCTCAGAGACATTCCAACATTGGCCGAAGCAGGTATATATCGATTGGGATTGTATACCTAGTGATTAGATTAATTGTACACGGCTTGATTGGCACGATGTCCATCTCAACTCTCTTGCATAGGATGTCTAGAAAATCGGGATTACGGACCCATGTATCTACTGATGATGTGGTTTCTTTTTGTTTGATTCACATACTCATGAATAGTCATATTTATGTATATATGTATAGGTATGGGACTATACATGTATGCGTATATAGATATGGACATCCACGGTGGAACTTGCCCGGTTGACTAGGATTATGGACCCATGGTTTGACTATGGTTTCACATTGGGTTTTACATATCTTTTTAGTTGTATCTCAGTGTGGCTGAGCACATTGATTTTGTTACACTTATTTCATCACTGTTATAGGTTTCTTATCAGGGTGACCTAATGGGATTCTTTCTCACCACTACACATGAACCTCGATGTATGTGTAGACCTTGTGTACGCTTTTCAGGATGAGTATGAGTTTCATGGTGGATAGGGATAAGGACTATAGTTGAATGATCGAGTAGAGCTACTCATGTGGTTCTTTGGTCATGGTGGTGCAGTTCAACAGTGTCTGGAGATCGGGTATGTGTTCTGGCTTGAAGTTAGTAGTAGAGCCCTGCACTTTTACTTTCAATTTCTTTTTTACTCTTGTTTTTGTATGGTCGGCCCAGTGGGTGACCGGTTTTGTGTTGTATGACATAGTGGTTCAGGCTTTTACAACATTTAATTTATAATTACATCATGTTCTTTTTTAGTTTTTACTACTTTTTCCCTCTATTTACTTTCCATTTTGTATGATACTTAGCTATTTACATTGTTTTCTTACTCTAATAGGAGGGCATAGTATCCCTACTATCACACCCTAGTCCCTCACTAATAGTCGGAAGCCTCAGGCATATGGGGAGGTGTGCTTAAGGCCTAGTAACCCACCATCTTGGAGCACCAGTTTATTAGAATATGGTTCGGAACGTTACATGGTACACAGAAAATGGATAATCTATGAATATGAATAGAGACCAATCAAAGTTTACCACTTACAACACATGTTATGGGGGCACTTTTAATTCTGAACAGAATTCCAATGGTAGAGTAAATGGTTTTGGTAAAGTTAGTATTTAAAATTCTAATTTCATTTCTAAAGTTTTATATATTAAAGATTTAAAACATACATTTCTTAGTATATCACAATTATGTAATGATGGAATGGGAGTTAAATTTCAAAATGATAAATGTTCAGTTTTTAAAGATGACCCTTTATTATTTTATGCTAATAAAAAAGAAAATATTTATACTATTGATGTTTTTTGAATTCACTTTTCAACATGTTAAGTGTTTGAATGATATATAAAATGAAAGAATTATTTGGCATTTACATTTAGGTCATTTAAATTTCAAAATGTTTCATAAGATCTCAAAATTAGCGAATTTATTACAACTTACTTCCTTGAAGAAAGAACAATTTCATATTTGTGACTCTTGCATGAAAGTAAAGCAACACAAAATTTATTTTAGATCCTTCAATTAGATAAAAAATAATAGTCCTTTACATTTAGTATATCATGGTTTATTTGGTCCCACTCAAATTTATAGTCTTTGTGGAAAGAAATATAATTTAGCTATTATTGATGATTATAATAGATTTACATGGGTATACTTTCTTGCTCATAAAAATGATACTTTATAAAGATTTATTGTTTTTGTAATATAGTTAAAAATTAAAAAGGTTGTATGATTATCTCTATTCATAATGTTAAAGGAGTTGAATTTCTAAATTTATGTTTTGAATTTTTTTGAAAATAATGATTATTTTCACAACTTGTCTGCTCCTAGAACACCACAACAAAAATGGTGTTGTAGAATGGAAAAATATAACTCTTATTGAAATTACTTGAACTATGTTAATTCAATATAATTTTCCTATACATCTTTGGGATAAGGCCATTTTTCTGCATGTTATATTTCAAATATAAATCTTATTAAACCTTTATTAAAGTGAATTCCTTATAAATTATTTAAAAATAAAAAACCTAAAGTTTATTATTTTAGAGTTTTTTTATGTTTTTATTTTAAATTCAAAGGATAATATAGATAAATTTGATACTAAAAGTAGTGAAAGTATTTTTATAGGTTGTTATAATAATAGTAAAGCTTATAGAGTTTTTAGTAAAAAAAATTTGTTATTGAAGAATCTATTAATGTTATGTTTGATGAAAATAATTTTAAATTAAATTCTGATTCTAAAGTAATTAATGATGAGTTTAGAGAGTTTAATTTTGGTGAAGAAAGACATCAGGATAAGGATGAGTAAATTGAGGGGGAGCCTACTTCTACTCAACTTGATCCAAAATCATGGAAGATTCATAAAGATAATCCTCTTGAAAATGTAATTGTAAATGTTGATTCTGGTGTTAAAACTAAAAATTTTGTTTTAAATTTTGGTGTCAATTTTGTTTTTTATTTCTGATTTTGTTCCTAATAATTTTAATAGTGCATATGGTAAATCAATTGATATTAAATTTTATAGATAAATGATTGGTATATTGCTATATTTAACCACATCTAGACCTGATATTACCTTTAGAGTTTGTTTATGTGCTATATTTCAAACTAATCCTAAAGAAAGTAATATTAAAGTTGTACAAACATAATTATATTTGTTAATATAATTATTGATTCTGGTTTATTTTATCCAAAATGTAACTTTTTTGATTTAAAATCTTATTTTAAATATTATTTTAGAGGATGTATAATTGACATAAAAAATCACATCAACTGTGTGTCATTTCTTAATAAAATGTTTAATTAATTGGTCTTATAAGAAATAATTATCTGTTTCTTTATCTACTACAGAAGCTAAGTATATCTATGCTGCAAATATTTGTGCTTAAATTTATTTTTTAAGTAAAATTTATGTGATTTGGTATTTATCTTAATAAATTCCTTATTTATTGTGATACCACTTCTATAATTTCAATTTCTAAAAATTCCTTACAGTGTTCTGGAACAAATCATATCGATCTTAGATTTCACATTATTAGAGATCATGTGTTAAGGTTGATATTGTTTTATAGTTTATCCACACTAATAATAAGCTACTAAATAAATTTACTAAGCCCTTAGGCTCTACAATGTTTGAAAAAATTAAATTAGGACTTGGAATGTTGGAAATTTAATTATTTTATAATTTCATTTTTTAGGGGGGTATGTTTTCCCTTTTTTTATTTACAAAAAGGGGGAGAAAATTGGTTCTAAATGTTTTGGTTTTATAATAAAAAAGGGGAAGATTATTTGTGCATGCCCATCTATGTATTTATGATTTTCTTGATTAAATATTATTTTGTGTTTTTAAATAACCAACCCATTTTATTATTTTATATGAAAATCTATTTTTAAAATATCTCTATACATTAATTATAATTTGAGTTTTAATGATCATAATTTTATTAATCTCATTTTATTTGAATGATGAAAAGTTAATATAACTTTAATTAAACTACAACAGAGTCTAAATATTTCTCTAGCAATTTCACATTTAAGGCCAAACATGATTCATGTTTTTTCATTCGAGAAATGTTTTTAGTATAATACTTTTTTAAGTTTTATTTTAAATTTATTTATAACATCTGATATACTGATAAAATTATTTTAAAAATTATCCCATTTAAAATATAACTATTTTTTATTCATTTCTTTAGTTTAAATGTAAGTATAATTTTATTGTTTAAGGGGTGCACCGTTTATTAGAATATCTTACAATAATTCTAAAAATATTTATTTATTAGAATTCAAAATATATTTTTTATTTGATATATTATTCATTGATAATGGTAATTTCTCAAATTTTTTTATTTAGGAAGATAAAAATACTATCTTTACTTAATTCAACTACATGAAACTCCAACAATGTATTTTACATAACTTAATTTTTTTTGAATATTTGCAATTTTATTTGAGTTTCTATTTAATATTTTCATAGTATTTTGATCATATCTCATTTAATACTTATCGAAATTAAATGATTAATATTTCATTTAAAATACCAAGAAATTATATACAAATAAGTATTTTGGACCAATTTTTAATTCAGTTTTCAAGTGGCTTAAAAATTCACAAAAGATTGTGTGTTCAGCATGTACATAAAATGATGCATTCTTCATCAATTAATTTTTTTTGACCATCAATTAATTTTTTTTAGACCATCAATAATTTTTTTATTTTATCTGAGAATTAATTTTTTATTTTAATGGAGAATTAATTTATAATTATATCGGTGAATTAATTTTTTATTGCACCAGTGAATTAATTTTATATTGTATTGATGAATCAAATTTTTATTATACTGAAGAATTAATTTTTTATTATATTGGTGATTTAAATTTTTATTTTATGGATGAATTAATTTTTTATTATAGTGGTGAATTAATTTTTTATTGTATAATTAAATTAATTTTTTAATGTACTGGTTAATTAATTAATTATTTTACCAGTGAATGAATTTTTTATTTTACCGGTGAATTAATTTTTTATTTTACCAGTGAATTAATTTATTATACTGGTAAATTAATTTTTTATTGTACCGATGAATTATTATTTTTTGTATAGGTGAATCAATTTTTTAGTGTAACAGTGATATAATTTTTATTCTAATGGTGAATTAATTTTTATTCTAACTATCAAATAATTTTTTATTCTAAGAAAAAATTAATTTTTTGAACGGTTAATTAATTTTTCATTTTAATGGTACGTGAGTTTTTTATTTCCACTGTTTCAAATGCTTGTTACCACTGGCTAAAATTTTACTGTTCTGAAAATTTTTAAGTACTCCATTTTTTTATCATTTTTTTATTTTGATAAAATGCATACATATATTCATTATTTTAAGTATTTTATTGATTTTAAAAATTAATATATTATATAGAATTCACGTGAAGTGTTTTTAGAAATATTTCAATCAGTTTTAAAATGTGATTGAATTTTATTCTTTATCAATGTGTACACCTATAACATATTTCTGAAATATTTATGTTTTAATATTTTGAGTTGATTTATTTAAATGGTTTATTTTATAAATTATTATTTAATGGTATTGAATTTTTTTAAAAACATTTTATGATTTTTAAAGTATAATAATTAATTTTTTAATTAATGTGGTGTATTAAATTAAAATAAATTTGATATTTGGATTTAAATATTCAAATTAACTTCGGATTTTTATGGGATTACCTTTGAATTATTATTATTATTATCATTTAACAAGTTATTTAAATCAGTTTGAAACGGGGTTTAATTTTTGAATTCAAATCATTATTATTATGATTATTATGGACATTATTATTCCCTCTCCGGAATAATTGTTATTTGAATTTGAATTTTTTACCCATGGAATGTGTTTGTTATTCTTTACAGATATATATTTAAAGGGGTTCTCAATCACCCTTGAAACATATTGATCACATCTGTTAACATCTTCAACTCTCAATTTTAACCCACAAGAAAAATTTGTGAACATTTCAAGTACTGTACAAACTGAAGCCCTATGAGATACCTTGTTTCATCACCTGAACATTCTCTCAAGCTCCAAACTTATTCTTCTTCAAATTCTACTACCATGAAGAGATGTTTAAATCCAATCATGAAGAACTACAACACGTGCTTAAATTATTTATCTTCTCCTACATATGGTTTCTAAGTCTGCAAAACTATTTCCCCTCTCTCATACACACTCAGTTTTTTTGTTTATTATTTTATATACAAAATAATTATTTCATCTTATCTTCCTTGGGTTGTGACTCATGGATTTTAAATTAAAGATCTAAGGGTTGAAACTCTCTATATCTAAATTTAGGACTATTCCGGTTGTGACTTCCAGTGTGTAAAATCAGGTTTTACGGGTTGTGACTACCCATAAAAATGTCAGTTTCATGATTATCCCTACACTAGAAAAAGATTTTATAATTTGGTTATGATTCCACCTCAAAAATAATTTTTAGTGCACACATATCTCTTATAGATTATAGAGGTATAAGAGTAGAGTAGACCAACGTTTGACCAAACTACTATAAAAACATCATTGAGTTATTTACTTTTTATACTGATAATTAACCTTAACAATTAACTTTGATAATTAATCTAATTAATCAATTAATTTGATTAAAATTTTTCATCTTTTTTATTCACCAACCATTAGACCATATATTATATCCATATAGGGACCTAACAGGAGAAATATTCTGATGAACCAAAATCAGTAAATCCTCCCATGGACTAGAATCTAGTTTCGGTTTTTTTGTGTGTTGTCTAAGCTATGGGACAGGCACCTCTACCCATTCATGTTCAGGCACTAGTTGTGGAATCTTATTGGGTTTAATTCTAGAGTTTTACTTAGGAGTTCCATTTCCAAATCCAACAGTGTTCCAAGCCTCTAATGATCCTCAACTGGATGATAATTTTTTGAGTAAGATAGTGATTATTTTTGAGTTCTGATAAATTCTTGATTCGATCAAGGTGAAATGTGCCACCATCATGATGGAAGGACAAAGTAGGATATGGTGAGACTTAATGGTGATGGTGAAAAATGATAAGGGTTTAGAGTGTAAGGACTTGAATGTTATTTTCACTAACTAGTTCAATCTAGAACCTATGTAAATAGCTAATTTCATGTAGTTTTTCAAACATGAGCAGGGTAACAGGACCATGAATGAGTATGAAAACCATTTCACCAAGATTGTGTAGTTTTCACTTGATATTTATCGGATGAGAAGATAAAGACTCAGTGGTTCTAAATGGGACTTCAATCTGATATCATTCTTATATTTTATTACTAAATATCACTTCATATGTTGATGTTATAGATAGGTCATTGATGGTTGAACATCATATGGATGGTATGTTAGGGTTGATAGGAGTTCTTTTTCGTCCCAATGGTAGTTCTGTGAGTTCCCATAAATGGAAAATAAAGATTGATGGGTCTCATGGTGGATCTCAATAGCATGGTTCTTCTAGACCTTGTTTAGTTCTTAGAAGAGTCCTTTTAACTTTATTCTAGTGTCACAAGCCTGGGAACTCAAAACGGGTTTTAACTAAGGCACCCAAGATATGTGGTTCCTACGGATACTTGGGTAACTTACAGAAGTTTTTTCATATTTATTCTGCTTCACATAGTGGCATGAGATCATCATAACTAAAAAATTACTATGGTTACATCAGATGCTTCAATATCTATGGGGTTACATCCATAGGAATCTAGAATTAAGCATCTTTACGTAGTGGAAGAGTCTCCAGAGAAATATGATATGGGTCCAACAACCATGAGAGGTACCATCACTATAGCTTCATCATTAGTGACTACTTTATTTGATACTAGTGCATTTCATTCATTTATTTTGACTCTTATTGTGAATATTCTAAGCCTTACTGTGAAGTTTTTTTCTTATGTGATGGATATTACTACATCCCTCATAATTAATAGAGAGTAGGGTCTTTATTGTCTTCCTTGTGTTTTCTCTTTATCAGAGATTGACCTTGCTTGGGATTTTCTAGTTTTTTACATGAAACCTCTTGATGTCATTTTCGGGATATATTTTCTCATTTCTAATAAAGAATGAATTGATTATTATATTTGATGGGTCTCCTTTATAGTTCCCTATGGGGTATACCTTATCTTTTAGGGAGAATGTGACCTGAGGTTTAGTAGAGATAAACCTTATTTTACTAAGTTAGGGAAATAAATATCATTGATTTATTTTGACATAGATTGATAATACTTAAATTATGATATCTCTCTAGTTTTCATCGAGTTACCCAACATTTTCCCTTTTGACATCTCTGGTTTTCCATCAGTAAGGGCAGTAGAGTTCTATATTGATTCGGTGATCAATACTCAAATAGTGTCTATACCTTCTCACCTTACAGAACCAGCTGAAATGAAATAGTTGAAGACTCGGTTGGATAATATTTTGGATAAAGACATTCTCTTTACTAATAAAGATGATGGGTCACTTAATCTATGTGTTGATTACTGGAAACTCAATCGATTTATGGTAAATAACAAGTATCCATTACGATGAATTGATGAAATTGTTCACTATTTGAAAAGGGAGAATTGGTTCTTTAAGATTGATCTTTGATTTGGTTATCCCCAGTAGAAAATAAAAGAATCTAAAATTATTAAAACCACATTTCTGAGTAGTTAAGTCCATTAAAAGTATCTTATCATGCCTTTTTGTCTAACTAATGATCCTATAGTATTTATCGATTTGATTAATAGGATTTTCCATGGGTATCTTTATACATTCATGGTTTTCTTTGTGGATGATATCCTAGTTTACTCCAAGTCTGAGTAGAATCATGTGCATCATTTGAGAGCATTTCTTTAATTGTTGAGAAGTCTTTGAATTTATGTCAATCTATCAAAATGTGATTTCTTGATCTAGGAAGTGAAGTTCTTGGTACAAATGGTGTTGCAACATGGTATCTCAGTTGATCCTAATAAGGAAAAAAGTATTATGACATGGGATTAACCACATAATGTTTTCAAGATTCAGAGCTTCTTGGGTTTAGCTGGGTATTATCATCAGTTTGTATAGTATTTATCAATGTTTTCTTCTCCGATGACCACTCTAACTTGGAATGGAGTGAAGTTTACTTGGGATGATAATTTTTAGAGTTCTTTTATTGAGATTAAATTTCTTTTGACTACTATGTCAGTGTTGACTCTTGCAGATGTTGGGTAGGTCTATGTGATATTCTATGATGTATTAGGTTTGGGTTTGGGTTTTGTTATTATGTAGGGTGATCACATCATTGCCTATGGATCTCATCAACTTAGGCCACACAAGAAGAATTATCTAACCCATGAACTTGAACTCGTAATCGTGACACATTTGCTTAAAATTTGGAGGAATTAACTTTATGGAGAAAGGTTTACTATGTATTCTAACCACAAGATCTTGAGATATATCTTCCCTCAATACTATTTGAACCTCCACCAAAGGCGTTGGGTGGATTACATTCAATATTTTTATTTTGGAATTTCCTATAACCTAGGGAAAGGGAATATCACCATAGATGTGTTGAGTAGGAAATATCTGACCTACGCCATGAAAGAATCATCAGTAGAGTGTAACTTAAGGTCTCTTTTTTCACAATTTCATATATGAGTTAAAGAAATGGGGACTGAGGTTGTCTTGGATAGTATTTAGTTCACCTTGTCTCTTCGTGGGATGAATCATCAGGAATAAGATCTTGATGAAGAATTTAGTGGCATTATGGTGGGGAGACCATTTCTGAGTATTCATTCTCTATGTAGGGTAATCTAGGTTTTCATAATCAGTTTTTCATGTCATTACCGATAAGGAAATATATTAAGGGTGATTATCATAATTTCTAGTAGGCAGTGCACTCAGGAACCATAAATATGTTCTATGATATGTGGCGATGATTCTGGTGTCCAGGTATGAGATGGGACATTTTTTATTTTGTCTCTCATTATTATAATTTCTAATGGGTAAATGTCAAGTAACAAAAACCTTTAGTTTTTCTTTAGATGATTATAGTTACAACATGGATGTGGGATGATGTTTCTATGAAATTTGTGGTTAGGTTTTTATGTACTCAAAAAAAGAATAATGAGATATGTTTTCTGATCTATAGGCTGATTAAATCATCTCAGTTTATACCCATTCATGATACAACCAATGTTCAGAAGCTAGTAAATCTCTATGTGAAAGATATTGTTCATTTTCAAGGAGTTCAATCTACTATAGTCTCTGATAGGGATCCTCATTTTACTTCTCACATATGGAGAGGCCTTCACAAGGCACTGGGATATCAGGTTAACTTGATTAAGTTATACCATCCATAAATGGATGGCTAGATCTAGAGAGCTATATAGATCTTTGAGGACATGCTTTTTTCAAGTGTCATCAATTTTTGTGGAACTTTGGATGACCATTTAGGCTGGTAGAGTTTTCTTATAAAAATAGATACTAGGTCACAATTATAATGGATCCTTTTGAGGCCTTGTATGGTTTGTTTTGAAAATATTCATTGTGTTGGTTGGAGATCAATGAAATTTCCTTGGATAGACAGAGCATGGATCAAGATAAGACATCAAATATTCAGTTGATTCATTAGAGAACGTTGATTTCACAAAGACGTTATAAATCTTAGGATGATCTTCATCATATATCATTGGATTTCTCAGTTGGTTTTTTGTGACTAAGAATCTAGTTAGGATTATTAATTATATGAAAAGGTACTTTGTGGGAGAATGATACAATTGGTCCAAGTGTTATGGAAGCATGGTTCTGGTACTCATGAGACATAGGACATAGAGGCGCTGATGAGAGAGTAGTGATCTTATATTTTTTATATGGAAACATCTTGATAGGATTTTTGGGGACATAATGTATATATGGTGTGGATTTTGTATAATACTATTACTATTTTTTAAGTACTCTTCAACCCCCTTTTTATTATTCTTTAGTAGGGGTTTTCCTCTAGTGATTTTGGGTAAAAATGAATTTTTTTTAAATTTTTGTGTTTTTCACAATTGGTGTAGAGTTTTCCTAAACTGTGTACGCACCCAATAAAAACTGTGCAACCCCAGGTAGTGGGGATTTTCATGGTTGGAGCATGGTTTGAAAAAATATACAGCCACCTAGTAGGAACCGTTAACCCCATTATAGGGGTAAAAAGTTAGGGCCCACAGTTTATCTAACTGTGCAACCCTACCTAGCTAACCATGAATGTAGAAAATGTTATTTCTAAAAATTAATAAAAAAATTCTCTAACTCAATTTTTACATCCCACTTGACCCCAAATCCTCAAAAATCGAAATCCTATGTGTTTTAGGAACTCAACAACCACTTTTTAATCCTCCAAACCCCTTCTTAGGTGGATTGAATCATGGAAAACCACATTCAAGCCCTCTCTAGTAAGTGGTTTTTCTCTCGTTTTTTATCTCCCACTCTATTTATTTCCTCCATGGGGTTTGTTAATTCATATTTTTGTTTATTTATTTACCCTCCTTTGATTTGTAACTTTAATTTAGGTTGTATTTCTAGATCTTCATCTCAAATATTCATCATTATAAATTCCCGCTGCGAGTGTTGAGTTTTGATATCGTGATTAAAGGTAGGTGGTTATGTTAATATTTTCCATTTAATAAACCCTTATTTTCTTGATTAGATTTAATTTGATTTCAATTGGATTATGAAAACCCAATTTTAATTTAATTAGAATTAGAATTTATTTGGTATGGATTTTGAGAAAAAAACCCAAATTCCAATGGAATATAATTTGAGGGGTATTTTGAAATTGATTGAAATTGTGAATGGATTTGAGAACTGATTTTATAAAATATATTAAATTGAATTGATAAAAACCTATGATTAGTTTTTTTAAAGAATTAATTGAAGAAAAAATCATGTTCTGGTTTTGAAATTGAATTGATATATTGAAATTAACATTGGAAAATTATTTTTAAAGGGTTTTAAAATGATTGATTTCCAATTTTTTTATTGAAAATTTCCCTTAAGTGGGAGTATATAAACTTTTTCCTTAATTAGGAGTGGATATAATTTTACCTTAAGTGGGAGAGGATATAATTTTACATTAATTGGGATAAGGTATAATATTCGCTTAAGTGGGGGTTCGATGAATTATTATAAAACTATTTTACACATTCCTGGAAATTTATATAAATTTTTTTATATAAAATGTTTACTAATGACACTGTTTGAAATGTTTCCATCATTTTAAAGTAAAATAATGATTTTTTAATATGTAATTGGACTTCTATTCTTGTTTTAATTAAAATTTAAATCATTATTTGGTGTGTTTATTATGGTATATTATTATGGAATATTAGGTGAGACCCTACTGGGATCTTATCTCACACCCTACCTTTTAATTTGGAAATTTATATATTTTATTCTTCCAAGTTCGAGTAATGGGAAATACACTCTTGGAGGAGGTGGATGTTCTTGACCCTGGGGACTTGGAATCTTGATACCTTTGGGATGTTTGAGTTTATCTTGCCTACTTTTGAGTACTTTTTTGATGTACTTTTTGGGTTTTTGCTATACCTTATTGGTTTATGCTACTTTCACCTTAAGAAGTTTTGAGAATACTTATATGTATCATTATCTTATATTATGTTTGTGTAAAATTCGTTCCCAATTTTATATTGCATGATTTGAGGTTCTAGTCACTGACCCATGGGGATCAAGAACATCCTTCAGGCTATGTAAGTGTCAGCTTGTGTATCAGGGTACCATGTCATCTAGGATTGTTCATGACAAAGTGGTATCAAAGGAGTTTAGATCCATTAATAACAACATGATCTAACAAACCCTATGGAGGAAATAAAGAGAGAGTGGGAGATAAGGAATGCTAGAGGAATCACTTATTTGAGAGGGATCGAATGATATTATCCACACTTCAATCCCCCTAAGAAGAGGTTTAGAGGAGTCAAAAGTTTTTCTTGAGAGCCTTTAAGACATAGGATTTTGAGTTATGTGGATTTGAGACTAACTAGGGGTAAAAGGGGGGTTCGTTAATTTTTTTTATTAAATTTTTGAAATATAATTTGCTGCATGAAAAGTTAGTTGGGCAGGGCTATATGGTTAGACAAATTGTGCACCTTGAACATGCACCACTATGATGGGTGCATGGTTCCTAATCGTTTGGTGTATGTTTTTTCAAACTGTACACCAACCGTAAAAACCATCATTTCCTGGGTTTGCATAGTTTTCACTGGGTGGGCGTGTGGTTTTGGAAAACCGTGTAGAACACATAAATTTCTAACATTTTCAAATTTATACCCCAAACGACCCTAGAAAAACCCCAACTAAATCATGATAAAAAAGTGGGTCAAGGAATACCTAAAAATCATTAACAGGATGGTACATTTTTGAAAAAATCATAATTGGTAAATTTTGATATGATGAATTCAAAATGGGATTTATTTTATCTAATTTTAAATTTTAAATTTTAAATTTTATATTTTAATGGAATAATATAAAATATAAAGAACACTTATTTTATTGAAAGTAACTTTTTTCAAATTTAACTTATATTAACTAGTTATCTTCTAAAGGTAATGATTCTTAGTTGATTACCATATTATGTCAATTACTAATGTTATTCTAATATTTTGCAGCTCATTTACATCATGTTTTGTGTAAAAAACATGTTATTGAACATTGTGTTATTTTTTTATAAGATCTAAAATCTTGATTTGTCACATGTTGAGTGCTTCAAAATTTTCTTAAAGATTGAGTATAAACACTTGGGTTGGGGTGAATTTTGTGTTTTATAATTTATACCCAAACAAAAATATTTTTTTTAAAATTTAATCCATTAGGCTATGAACCTTTTTTTTCGAATTAGAAAGTTGGATCATTTTATGTTTTACCAGTAAATTATCAAGCACGTTCAATGTAGGGAAAAAAGTAAAGATGATACAAAATATTTCATAGGGGTTAACTCTAATACCCAATCCTTATTGTGATTTATTATTTCCCCCAATCATAGATTTTACACAATAATAAATCTCAGAAAAATAATAGTTTGGTGCTTCTAACACCTATATATATTATCAATGCACATACACTTTACAACTTACCATTGGACTTAATTCAATCAAATTTACACTGAATTATAGATTTACACTATGTTTTCCTTGCATACCCAAAGTTTCACTAGTTCTGCAGCTTCCCATAATATATACCTAAGTGTTTCCTTTAAGCACATTCTTTAAGTAGATAAAATAACTTTCTTAATATGATTTAACACTAGAGGATTTTATCTCTTTACTCATCTTAATAGAGTCTTAAAATTCTAGCATATCTACATAATAAGTACATGCATATTGGTTATAGTTTCATCTCATATTCACATATCTTCAATAAAACATGCTCACATGGTTTTCTCAACTCAAAAAGAAATTATGTTCTCTTCTTGAATCCTGAATCTCATCAATCATTGAAAGTATAAACATCAATTATTAGAAACATGTACAATATAGGTCACACTCCTCACATTTTTTTCCTATTATTCTCAAGATTCAACAACAGTTGATATTTTAGGATCCTACTCTTTCTTTTTCATTAATACTATGTTGATCAAATATCATAGCATAGTCTTGGAATATTTATTTTCATATTATCCTTTGAGTTTTCCAATTTATTCTTAGCTCTCAACTCTTGGTTCACATAATTCAAAATCCTTTTATCTCTTTCATATTTTTCTTTTCATATGTGGGTCACCATAAATAATATTCTTTATATATAGAATATAAAAAAATCCTTAACTAATTTAGTTCCCATGATCTATTCTTCACTGTTTATCACTTTTAATGTATATAGTAGTGTTCCCATGATCTCCTTTAATTTGTATCCTCAATGGTTACCTCTTTTTAAATGTTAGGAGTACCCTTCCTTTTTTATATTCTTCTCATTTTCTCTTCAACTTTTATTGGATGAAAGTTTCATCATGATTGATCTTGTAGAATTGAGTTTGTATTCATCTTTATCTCAAAATTATCCCAATAAATTAAATATCTTATATCATTCTTCATTGATGTAAAAAATATCATAGAAAACCAGCTTGCGTCATGAATCATTTCATTTTGGATTGACTGTTTATGAAAATTCAATAAACATGAGGCCACATGAATATTTTTAGAACACTCCACTACACTAATATTCCTCATTTAATTCATCAAGAATAACCAACCTCTAATGTTATTTAGGACCATTAAAGAAAAACATTATAATCTTTACAATCATTTATAGATTCAGGCTCAATAGATTTTCCATATATTAATCCTTATTTTATAGTAAACTTTTATTAGATAACCAGATTTAATCACAACATTATTGTGATAATTTATACATTGAAGATCATTATATATATCATATGAATTTATTCTCAATTCTTATGACAATATAACATTTCAAGTATTCTCATTTGAAATTAAAAAATATCGAATAATGATCCTCTCCATCTTCTCCATCAAATTTATTTAAGTGTTTTTTGTACAAATATGCAAACTCATGCTTAAACAACCCAAAAATCATGTTTATGAAGAGATGATTCATGCACATGAAACACTATATATGTTTACTTAGAAATAAAATAGAGTATATATAATGGATTTCATTTTTACAAAAATCAACCTAATGATTATGCATTATAGAATAATTTTTACAGTAACCCTGGATCATCCTTACAAAAATCATCATTTTTTACATAGAATGATTTTTTTCTCAAAACTAATCATACATAGAATCTTATTATCACTCAAATTTCAACTTTAAACTCCAAATTATATAATTCTTAAATTAAGCTTAGATTCTATTCAAATAATCTCAAGGATATTTTTAGAACCTAAAAAACTTTTGGGAATTTATCAAATCTTTTAAAACTCATTATCTCTATTCCCAAACACTATTGTAGAATATTAATACTCATGTTATACTATCTTTAAGAAACATCACTATTTTTTTGGTCTTATTTCAGACAATAAAGCTATTGTATACAGAATATTAATCATTATGTTTAGTAGTACCTATATATAATATTACCTGGAAGGTGTATCAAAAACTCTGGTATTCTATCTCCCTAATCATCTATAATTTAACACATTTTAATGAAAATTTATGAATTTATACATAAAAATCAACTTCTTCACCTCTATTAGCAATTTCAAGGGGTTCCACCTATATAATTAAACTATTACAACTTCACTTTCCAAAAAACATATGTTTCTACTTTTCAATATCAATGTAATCCAACACTATTTTACTTTACCCACAAATTGTATTGGAAATTTCTCCAAGTTACTTTGGTGAAATCACACACCATCACCCATGATATCCATGAAATATATTAACATTCTCATTGAAAAAATATAAAAACAAAATATAATGGTAAATATAATCTCCCACTTGGTTTTTTTCAATACTTTGAACTTCCAAATACAATATATGTGTGTTAATATTTCATTATAAGTTCAATTTTACTCCCCTATTAACAAGAATAAATATAAAGGAGGAAAAGTTTGTTCTCCCCCTTTTTCATACCATAGATTCAAGGGAATGTGTTCCTAGGTAAATACCCCCCTTACTATTCTGATTTTAAGAACCATATTCTCCCCATTTGTTCTCTTCATTTATTATGATTGGGATGGAACCATTAAATTTTCTTGTAAAAATCCTTAGTTAATTCAACCCGAAGTCTACATGGGCTATACTAGTATAGTAGACAATAGTGATTTTATCGAAGCATCAAGGTTTTCCATATTTATACCTAAATGTGGAACTCAATATAGATTTAATATCTTTTGTGATACCCAAATATATTTTCCAAAAATTGTATGGAACTATATAAAAATAAAAAAACACATCAAAACATTAAATTGTAAGTTATTTAGATTCCCTATTTTGTTAGATAGTCTCTACCCCTTAATAATATATCCTTCATAAACTAAAACATAGTTAAGAGAGGAAAATCATACCTCATTCTTCATGTTTTATAGCTTTTCTAGAATTTAAGATTTAATAAAAATATTAAAATATCTAGAAGTTTTTTACTTCATTAATAACCCCCCTCACGGGTTTCCCTCCATATCTCATCATCATGGATAATTTATTTCAAAAATATACTATAAGATATATTTATACTAATTGATATATGAATACTAATTAAAATAATCCCCATGATGGGTTTCTATCCTAAATGTGTAAAAATCACAGCCTTAGTCATTTCTTCCTTCTCATTCACTAACTTTAATATAATCTTTAAGGTAGCACAAACAATCATGTATGAGAATAAAGTGGACATATAACATCTCCCCAGTTGTAACATCAGGGCTTAGACTTCTTTCTCTAAACAAAAATTCTACTGTTTCAGGGTTTAATGTATTTTTATTGATTCAAGATCCATTTTTATTTATCATTCTAGGTATTTTCTCCCTTGGTAAACATACACTCAACTTTACTTTTCATATTTAACAATATATGGAATAGGATTTTTGACTTCATAAATCAATGAATTCTAACACTTTATAAAATTTTCTATATTATTAGCCAACTCTTATAGATCTTTACATATTATTAACCAATCTTTGGGTACATTATATTCTTTTTTTTGTATACTTCTCTGTTACAACATCGAATTTGGAACTTGGAATTATTGTCTCTTTCCCTTTTTTTATTAGTTCCCTCTGACAATGAAGCTTTTTCATACACATGATGGATTTATAAACAAATTTCTTTCATCTTCCACACACTTATTTATTACCCTTTGAGTTTCCTTTCTTAATAAACCTCAAAAACCCATAATTTGTGATTTCCTCCACCATGATAATCTTCGTATGTCTTTATTTTTTTGAAACGCTTTTTAGTTTTAGATTACTTCCTTCTTTCATAAAATTCATATCCAATTGAAATGGTGTATAGTGTGGCCACTTTTACTATATTAGAAGCATCTATTAATTATTGTTTTATATCTTGATCAAATTTCTTATTGAGTGTATATTTCTTATCTTCTTTATTTTTTTCCTAGGAAAACATGTTTTCTTTATTTCTCATATGCTTTTATAACTTATGTGGCATCCTATTTTCATAAATATAAGAGTTTTGTTTGGTTGGTACATACCAAAACTCTTCATTAAAATGGTCATTCTTATTTAAGAGGTTATATAAATTCAATATATTTTCATATATATTCTTCAATAAAAATTATACTTTCTCTATGAAAACTTATTTTGTAAAACATGATTCATCTGTTATATAGACTTTATCCCCCTTAGTAATGACTTTATATATATTATATAGGTTGAAATATTATTCCAATATTTAGTGGAAAAATCACTAAACCTTTATCAACACCAACAGTGGCCTAAAAAACTTTTTCTTTTCACTTTAGGTATAGGCTATACAGATTTCTGATCTTGTAGTTTTTAGGTTATAACCTCAAATATTTGGGATCCAATTAGAAATATTATTTTTTTACACTTACTCACATCAACCATTTAAACATTGGTGGATTTTACAATATATTTTTCCGTCCAATGGTGCCTAGATTTTTACTTTAACCTCACACTAGTCAACAAGATATATTTGGTTAAAACTGATTCACTAGGTTATTAGAATACCTTTTTTCTTGATCATGAGGTAGAGGATTATAAATTTTTTATCAAGATCCATTATCTATAATAATAAATTTCATTAGATGAAAAATACATCATTAAAACTTGACTGGAAACACACATCTTCTCAATAGCTTGGGTTGATTTCGGGTTTTGGAATTGTACTTCCAATTCAAGAAAAATTAAAATAAATTTATTCTTCTTAATAAAAACTGATTTCAATATATCTTCTCATTACGTTTTTATATTCTAAACTTAAACATAATTGGACCTCCAAAAATGATTTCTCTAGCTCTTTAATTATTTTTATTTTGACATGTAGCTATGCATATTTGATATTCACTATGGCTTTTTGAAGCTTCTCTAATTCATGTAATACTTCAGTAACAACGTCTTTAAAAACAACCATCCCCAAAATTGTTCTTTGAATTTCTTCATCAGATTGAAAATATCTTTCATTGAAAAGTGGGATTGTTTTTCCACTACTCTCACTAGTTTTGTGAGTGTGTTTCGTATGCTACCCTTTTTATATTTTTCGTCTTCTATTGCATAAAATTCATTATCAAGATGTGATTTTTCATTATGTAGTCAAATAAAATGAACCAATATATATGTAACAACTTAATCATGATATTTTTTCATATAGACTCTAACTTAAAAATAAAAACCAAAAAGTAATTTATCACTGAACTCATATTATTTATATCTCAAACTTTCTTAATTAGAGGAATAAAAATAAATATATTTATCAAGATAATTTATATTCAAAATACCACCAGGTAATAGTGATTACTCAAGTCAATTTTATATTTTTACTTACTTATTGGACACTTTTATCTTACTATTTTTCACTGTCTTAGAAGAGACTTCCATTTTTTTTATTGGTATAGAATCTGAATATTCCTTCAATGGATCTTATCTAAACATTTAAAATATACACTTTATCCAATTAAGATAAAAATAACTTAGCAAGTAAAGTTAGATCCAACCAAAGGGAACCTTATACCTAAAGCCAATTGAAATACCCCTAAAGATCAAGTGGAGAAACTAGAGTGTTGGTTAAATCATGATTTGTCTCATTTTTACCAAAATCAAAATCTTATTTGAAACAACCCACTTAGTGTTGGTTCGGGAGACCATATAAGTGATCATCGGGGCCGATCCCAACTTAAAAATTGTTAGATTCAATGGACTGTTCACATATTTGAAAAGACATAAATTTCATGATCAATGAAATTTTTACAAAGAATATTGACAAAGAAGGTTGAAAAAACCAGGAAAAAATATTTTTCACATTAAATTTATAATTAATTTAAATATATTTGAAGAAAGAATACCTCATTATTGAGATATTTCTTCAGTGAATATATTTATCATTTGAAACCCTTTTTGATCAAACATTATCTCTTTTGTAGGATCTAAGTATAGAATCCATCTAGCAGGGATCCGCTTGTGCTCCTTTGATCTCTAAAAATGATGATGGATTGGTGGGTGCTAGCATGATGGATTTATCAACTTGTAGTGTTCATCTTGATTGTTTTTCATATTCCTTTAGTCTTTAATATTCATCATTTACTCTAATTATTTTGATTGTGAAGGAGGAAGGATAATCTCTATATAATTATTTGGTCTTTAGAGAGATCTTTATATATCATTGTGCACAATAATTATTAATTTCAATCAAATTCTATATAATAGACATATTCATCTATTTATAGATATAGGGTTATGGTAAAAATATTATTTAATTTCATAAATAACTTTGAATAATATATTAAACATTATATTACCCCATATAATGTAATAATAGTAATAATATTATTTTCTTAAGGCATGTACAAACTAGCGTAATGATAAATAGTAATTTACTATATTGAAAATTAATATTTATCAAGGGATAGAATCATGGTATACTAGACCTTCCCGATATTTATCAAATACATGAATAAATATTTACTCATTCAATAAATAAATAAATATTATATATTAATATAATTAAAAAAATTATTGTGAAAAAATATTTATTTAATTTATGAAATCAATAAACTATTAATAAAACTTATTCTTGAATATTGAGAATAATATTTATTCCAAAAAATAAATTCAAATATAATTTAATTTAGGTAAAATGAAACACTTAGTGTGTGACCCTCTAGGATTATTTCTCATTGACATTAGGTGAGCTTGAATAATGTTTACGATTACTATCTAGTAACAGGTCAAGGCACCCAAGAGAAAGAAGTTAATGTTTCAATGTTAAAACCCATACAGAAGAGATCATTGTATAATATAATCCCTTTTTCATGATATCTGATCAAGTAGGTTGCACACCCATGACATCAACCTATATTCTTCAAACATGTTTCTTTGAATATCTAAAGTAAACTCATATTTACACCATGTACATGGAATTTAAGGATATGTTCTATTTTAATCGAAGTTTTGAGATATAAACATACATAAATATGGAAGGGACAAATTCTTTCTTGAATTATTCATTAATAACATGTCATTCATGATGCACCCCACATACCCTATTTCTTATGAACATATGGCGCCACGGTTTTAGTCATCACATCAAAGTACATGTGTTATGACATGAATAAATAATAATATTAAAGTCCAAGTATCCTCACACACACTCACAAATAGGAAATTCAAATGACACTCACACATGTGGAATTCCTACAGGTGAGTTTGTTCTCATAATATGTCATCTTAGAGATTATAAAGTGCGAACATCATGAGATACAGTATCATCTTCTTACAATTACTAATACTTAATAGTAAATATTCTTCATGTTTCATCATAGAATTTTATTCAATAATAAAACTATATATAATAATTTCATCATGGTATTTTAAGGTTCTCATCATAAAGGGGAACTATTATGACCTTTTCAATGTGAAAAATACTCCAAGACATTATTCCAATTGATTCATGAAAAACAAGAAACAATATATAATAAGATATTTTAATTAATATTCACTTATTTTAATATATATATAAAATTAATAGTACACATAGTAGTTTTTAGGATGAAAACTATAATATAATCACACATATACTATACAAAAATGCCATAAACTATAAGTCCTCTAGATCTCACAAAATGATCGTGTTTCTACTAAGTTAAGGCTTCAGTCTAGGGTTTTTCTGTGTTGTCTTCCATGGAGAATTTTCCAATTAAAACTTCACATCTCTAAGAAAAATCCTTCAAGTGGTAATATTTTTGAAGAATGTTCTTCACCCTTGATGTCATTATGGCTCCTTTGAAAGGGCCACCACTGTAGTATTATCACAGTAGTGTGGTAGGATCTTTACTTCTATAAATCACATATAGATCTTTGATAAACATGTATATCCAAATTTCATATATCATAATCCATAATATAATAAGAATATTATATATAATCTATAACCATGACCTTTTTGATCTATTTTAGCTCACAGTTCCTCCATTGAGAGTTAAGATGTATCCTAGCTATGGTTTCCAATTGTCTTGATATATTTAGAAACTAGAATCTGTATATCTCATGATGACTATCTTTTTATCTCCTCAATAGACCAGAAACATATCCTTATTTCACCTATAATACTTATGTATAGTCTTAATATCTATTCAATAGTGGTCACCAGGGTTAACTTGATATCTACCTACCATTATTAAGGAGCATGTGACATCTAGCCTAGTACATATCATAATATACATGACTGACTAAATCACTGATATATTTTTAATCATTTATATCCTATTTATTTATTAATGTGTATAAGTAAACCTTTTTTTAGAAATATGAATTCCATGTGTGTTGACTCCCCTAAAATGAGCATTGGAAAACCCAAAAGGGATAAAATAACTGAAATTTGAGTATTATTTCCCCGACAAAACAAAGGAAGAAAGGATAACTAAGACACGCGGATCACGTAATCTACAATAGGACATGTGATCCGATGACCTTTGAAAGGTCATTTGAAGGTATCATGAATAGTGCATAACCTGATGGAAGATCACATGAATCCCCTTAGACAAATTCTCTTTGTTCTTGCGAAGGTTTCTATACACTCGATGATCCTGTGGCGACTTCCATATGAGTTACCCTAAGTCACGACCCTTGTTATGTGGTAGGCACCTAAAAAACCATCCAAAAATCCTTTTAAAAAGGGAGAAAATATAAAAAAGGTGGGATCCTATTGAGGTCATAAATATTCATGTGATGAACACTTGTAGTTCACAAGACACCACATAAGCCCTGGTGACATGTCTACCTAGTCCCACAAGATCCCACTGTCATGTCACACTCCTCACATGAAGGGCCTCAAACATGTGTAGGAATTACTAAATATCCCCTCCATCTAAAAATAAAAATAGAAATTTTTTCCATGATAATGATCATGCATCCCCATAGGACCCTCTATTGGTCACATGATGCATCACCGATGATGAGAGTGGTTGTATTCGACAAAACTCATGCCACTTCATGAGATACCAGGACTTTGTGAAATAAACAAGGAAATAAAAAGGAAAATTATGGAAGAATATTATGAGGGTAAGATACCCTGATCTTATGGAAATATATTTATATGCCCCGATCGATCACCATTAATCAAGTGATGCCCCATTGAAAAGTTATCTTGATCTTGTGAAGGCCCCCTAGCAAGCCACCTTTGTCTCACAGAAGGTCTGAGACAAATCATCCCAGATCGTGTGAAAGCCTTTCAACAGGTGTCTTGGTCATGTGTAGGTCCCTATAAATTTTTCCTGACTTTTTAAAATCCCTTTTTAATGTCAACATGACTAGGAAAGACCTCTTTGAATTGAGAAAATCCAAAAAATATATTGTTGATAAGACGGTCTTGAGGTTGCTAAAAATCATGTGACACCAACGGTGAGATCATGTGAAGTGCATAATATTAAATCCCTCCACCAACATTTATCATGGATATACAAGATACAAGCCAAAAAATTTGGTATATAATTAGGGTGTAAAGGCCTATAAACCCCCCCCCCCATTAGAAAAAATAATCTTTAGATCCATGCATCGACGCACTAAGGAATCAGAGCGAACTTCTCAGAGTTTCCAATCATGCGATCGCAAAGTCTTATTCTAGGTAAAAATCTAGGGAATGACCTAGAGGATCATATGAAAGGAATATGAACTTCTTGTGATCACTTATAGATCATGATAAGGACTTATGGTAGGTTATGTAAAGGGAATACCACATATTTGTTGAATCGTGTGAGACTTAAACAAACTAACCCAGAACATATATAAGGTATATAGGCAATAAAAATTAGAATAAAGATTAAAAGATGGGATACTTATGTGAAGAACATATATGTTAATACTCATGCACTTCTCATGACTCATCCAGATCATGTGACATCATTAGGACAAGTCTCCCAAGTTATGTGATGTCCCCTCAACATACCATTTGGATCCTTCTATATCCTATGAAAACTTTAAGAAAGTCACAAAAATACCTCTAGGCATGCCACCCAAGTCTCATAAAGCACTCCAAGATCACCATCTAGATATTTCTATGTTCTCTAGACATGTCACCCAAGATACATGGTGACACCAGTGTGTATCATCTAGGTCTTGTGAAGATATTTGGGTTTACCAGCCAGATCTTGTGGTTTCCTTCAAGCATGTTAGCCAAGTATCATGACAAAACTAGAAAATGGTAGCACATATAATGTAATATCCTCTAGAAAATTTATCCAAGATCATGTGGATTCCTTCAGACATGTCAACCTCGATCATGAGACGTCCTTCAAAAAAGTCAACCAGGTCATGTGACACCCTCCAGGCATGTTAACCAAGATCATGTGATGGCCTACATGACAAGTCAGTTAAGTCTTGTGATTTCTTATAGAAAATTCATCTTTGATCAAATGATGGTCTTCATACAGGCTCTTTAGATTATGTGACATCCCTCAAGAAAGTCAACTGGAGAATGAATCTTTTCTTATACTTGTTTGAAGTACAACTATACAAGTCTATAAATCCTTTTACATGTCAGGAAGACATTCAAGGCATGTCAGGCATAAAATCAAGTAGATCAGGAAGACAACCGGGTCAGGTCATAAAGCATCCTATGAAATTATAATCTTATCAGTCCTCCATATAGGGATACCTCGGTGTGTAAGCCCCAATCAATGGAATGATATGACTTCCTACATATTAGGGAATCTCCATTGTGTAATCACTGATCAAACTTGACTATGATGACTCTTATTCCCACCATAACCAGAATATGTAAGACACCTTCCAAAAGTCTTGAGAAAAAATGGGAATCCACCTCAATGTAATTCCCACTGATAAAAAACTATTTTGTTGAATAAATTATTGATAATAAATGATATAATTTTCTCAAATTTTGTTAAATATATTCATTTATGAAATATTTGGGATTAGATCATTCAATTGAAAATTTGATGAAAATTCCAGTTTTACCCTTTTAAAATGTACTATAGTATTTTAAATATAAATATTTTAATATTTATTATTTGAACATAATATTTTCTAAACATGTTCCTATATTAATTTTATACACCTTTTATTCAGGACACTAGAGCTAAAGAGTGTGTTTGGATGGAGTAAATGGGCCATCAAGTCAATGGTGGGCTGGACTCGACAGAATGGACATGGGTTCTATATTTGGGCCACAACGTCTTCATCCCTACTTGGATTAGGCCCAACTTTTGAGAGGAGCTACAAGACGTATTTTCGCACAAATCACCCTTCTAGAAGGATATCTGATTCACGCGTCTTTGTGGTCAAATGGGCAGTGAAAGATGGCATAAAATATTTGGCTGAGACTCCCCATTCACACTTGAAACCACTTTGAACCTAGCCTCCCCACCACTCTATAAATTGGTGTTTTTTTCATTTTATGTGGTTGGGATGGGCATTGGGAAGTTTAAGGCAGAATAGAAGAGGTTTCACTTCAATTCTCCAACCATTGTACGATGGGTAACTCTTGAAGCAAGGATCCCCTCATCAAGTCGTCCTCTTCTCCTTCTTCTTCTTCATGTTGTAATGCTTTTCTTCTTTAAATAAAATCTTAGTTTGTCTTCCATTTATTCTGTTATTTTCAATTTTCTTCTATTATTAATCTTACTATTTGGGTTGGAAATCAAGAGTGGAAACGATATTGGGTTATACCCTTTCTAAACCGTTGCAAATGCAAAACTTTTCTACGATGACTACACCGCCCATGGAAGAGTAGTTCTTTTTAGTAATCGATCGAGCTCTATCCTTCTTCATTAATTTATTTTGAATCAATGAGATACTTTAATTCAAATACTATGATCAATTAATTGAGTTTTTAATTTGAATGAAACTATGAAAGCAATTGAATAGTTAACACAAAACACGCGAGGTCGGGAATTGTGTGAACTGTGAGAGCGCAACCTTAACCAGTAATTCAAAACCACGTGAGAATAATTTGTAGAGTGCAAAGATAATCCCTAAACATAATTAGTCATAATTTGCAGAATGGATATGTGCCTTAATTTACCACTGACCATAATATATCCTTTGAACATCAATCAAGGCAGGGTGCTACGATTACATGTTCTGAAGATAATCTAGGGTTTAATTCAATTCATCTTTATGGTAAGGTTAATTCTCGTAGGGTTTGGGGGTTAAAAAGTTAAGGGATAATAATTATGTGGATGTTAATTTAAATGATAATGATAAATAATTTATTGAAGAGGTAGAGTTAGATCTATTATGTCTTTTAAATATTGTCTAAAAACATTTTCTTGTTGTGTCATTTTAATCAAAATTCATTTCAAAACTAAAAACAAAAAAAATAAAATCTTCTTCCAGAAAACTTCTTATAGATTTATAAACTATAAAAAAACCTCATCCTTTCAAGTAGTTTTTTCATTATATTTTATTTTATTTTTATAATACCTATAAAAAGTTGTTTTAATTCACTTCCTCCTTTGAGAGACGACCTTGGTCAGCCACTCTACTGCACCTAAGTACCCCAAAATCACAGTAATCATTTGAGGGCACCCACGACAGTGCTCTTTCATATTGGTGACGTTTCCGGGGAGGTAAGTAATTATTTCAACCAATTAGAGGTATTTATTTTATTTTACATTTTATTCTCTTCCTCTCTTCTTTCTTCCTTTTTTACCCAATCTGATTTTTCTTCTTCTTCTTCTTTTTTTTCTCTTCTAGTTCTTTTTCGACCATCAACTAAAACTTATTATTTTTATTTTACTATGGTCCACATTATTTCTTTACTTTTATTTATGACACAAACTAATCCCGATGATATCTTAGATCTTGACACTGAGATTGAACGTAGCCTTAGGTCTCGAATCAGACATTCTCAATCTACAGGAAGTTTCAAAACTAGTTGGAGAATTACTCCAATATCAAAACATTGAAATTGGAAAAATTAAAATTCAACCATAAAACAAGAACAAATCGATGAAAATAATGGAAATGAACATAATTGAACCATTCGAGAATTGGCTACACCTGATATTAACTATCAACCAAATTGTATTGCATACCCAAATCTTGAATCGGACATTGAACTAAAATCTGGGTTAAATCATCTTCTTCCAGAATTTCATGGCCTCTCTGATGAGGATCCAAATAAACACCTTAAAGAATTTAATGTGGTTTTCTCAAACATAAAACTAAGAAATGTTTTTGAAGATAAAATCAAACTTAGAGCATTCCCATTCTCATTTGATGGAGCTGAAAAAGACTGGATTTATTATTTACAACCTAAAGATGTAACTTGTTGGAACGATTTGAAACGTCTTTTCTTGTAGTGATTTTTTCCAGTGTCAAGGACCACATCCATTTTAAAGGAGATCTTAGGGATCAAGAAAGCCCAATGGGAGTAAATGTATGAGTACTGGGAACGATTCAAAAAGTTGTGTGCAAGCTAACCACAACACCAAATCAGTGAGAAACTCCTCATCCAATACTTCTATGAAGGACTCACACCTATGGAGAGAAGAATGGTGGATGTTGTAGCTGGAGGAGAATTGGTGGACAAGACACTAGTAGTTGCACATGCATTGATTGAAAAAATGGCCCAAAACTCACAACAATTTGGAGATCGAGGTACAGAACATGTCCGGGGAGTACATCAGGTAAGTCCATTTTCTCTATAAAGTCATTTGATTGATACCAAGTTGGAAGGATTAACAACTATTGTGTGGTAGATTTATTTGGCACAAAAGACATCCCAACCCCCTCCTTCAAGGGCTTGTGGCATTTGCACTAAGACAAGCCACCCAACTGACTGCTTCCCCCAACTACAAGAAATATAAGATTGTACATAAGTGTTTCCTGGGAGACCTTATCAGCAGCAACAACTATATTCCCAAAAGAATCTTGATTCTTTTGCACCAACATAAAACCAAGGGTGGAAGGATCAATCAGACATGAGGTATAGATCTGGACAACAACAAAGTCTACCCTTCAAAAAAACATCCAACAGCCTCCACCTTACTAGCAGGGTTTACAACAACCTCAAAGGAGATTTGAAGCCCAAACATAAACAAGTCAACAACAAGGGAATCTAGAAAACAAGGTAGACTCTAACATTGATTATATTTTGAAACAAAATTTTCTTAATAAACAGAATGAGCTGAAGAGTCAAGGTTTGGAGTTGAGGGAGTTGAAGACTCAAATGATCCAGATTGACACTACCCTCCATGAACTGGTAAGAATTCTAGAAATCTTTTTTCCCAACCTACTCCCAATCCAAAGGGGAATGTCAGTGCCATTACATTGAGAATCGGGAAGCAAACAACTGATGCTTCTCCACCTACAATTCCACCTGGATTCACCTCAACTCCAAAAAATCTAAATTCCACATCAACTGATGAGAAACCCAAGGAGAAAGATAAAGATAAGGAAAAGATTAATGATTTTCCTCCTAAACCCTTTCCTTTTCCAAATAGGGTTGTTCAAACCAAGATGAGGGCTGAAGAAGCAATGCAAAAGGAGGTTTTTGACACATTCAAGCATGTGGTGATCAACATTCCTCTACTTTAATCCATTAATAAAATTCCAAGGTATGAACAATTATTAAAAGAACTTTGTACCAATCGAAGAGGGCTCAAGGGAAATGAGAGGATAAATCTTGGAAAGAATGTGTCAGCACTCATTACACCAACTCTAGCAATGAAAACAAAGTGCAAGGATCTAGGGACATTCACCATCCCATGTACCATAGGGGAGTTGCACTTCTGTGATGCACTTTGTGATTTGGGAGCTTCAATAAATGTGATTCCTCACTGTATATTCTTTTCTTTGAAGGTTGGTGATCTGAAACCGACGAGAGTAGTGGTGAAGTTGGCGAATAGAGCTACGACATATCCAACGGGATTCCATGAGGATGTACTTTTCTGGGTAAGATACATGATCTTTCCAGTGGATTTCTATGTGCTTAACATGGAGGATGATCAGGTAAGTTCTCATGCCCCCATTATCTCAGGTAGACCCTTCCTTAAAACTGCAAAAACTATCATAAATGTCAATGAGGGTACACTTTCCATGGAATTTGGGGATGAAGTTGTGATATTTAATGTTATGGATTCCATGAAGTACCCCTTAGAGGATCATTCTACAATTTTTATCTCCCATTTTGAACCACCAAGTAAAAACAACATAGATTTTTATTGTCCTATGCTTAGGGAGATTATGAGTATTGGTTTTATTTTGATGTCTAAGAGTACTTCCACACCAATTTCTAATGCAGAAGACTCTATTAGATTTGATTTTGAAATGGAATCATATTCTGATTTTGATCATGTGAACTCTAATTATTACATGGATGTTGAGTATACTGATAGATTTGATGCTTTATTCTCTAATTGTGACGATTTCTATTCTAATATTGATTATCTTTGTGCACATATTTCAGTTCCTTCTATGCCTCCATCCATACACCACCCCCTACACTGGAACTCAATCCATTACCACCAAATCTCTAATACTCATTCTTGTTAAGTGGTGAGAAATTACCTGTTATCATTGCTAAAAATATCTCTTTTGAACATGAAGAAAAACATGTGAATCTCTTGAGGGAGAACATCAGGGCAATTGGGTGTACCTTGGCTGACATATCATTTATTATCCCATCCATTTGCATGCATAGGATTCTTTTGGAGGATGGGGATAAACAAGTGAGGAAACCACAAAGGAGACTCAATCCAACCCTTCTGGATGTTGTTAAAAAAGAGGTTGAAAAATTTATTAAGGTAGGTATAATCTATCCTAATTCAGATTCTCAGTGGGTAAGTCCTATTCAAATTGGTCCTATGAAAAGTGGTGTTACTATTGTTAAAAACAAGAAAGATGAGTTAGTTCCAATGATGGTGCAAAACAGTTGGCATGTGTGTATTTATTATAGGAAACTAAATCAATCTACTCGCAAGGACCATTTCCCCTCCCATTTATTGATCAGATGCTTGGGATACTTGCTGTGAAAACACATTATTGTTTCTTGGATGGATTTTCTAGATATTTTAGATTCCTATTGATCCGGAGGATCAGGAGAAGACAACATTCACTTGTCCATTCGGTACATTTTCCTACCAAAGGATTCCATTTGGACTTTTCAATGCCCCATGTACCTTCCAGAGATGCATGGTGAGTATTTTTTCATATTTTATTGAGACCTGCATGGAGGTATTTATGGATGATTTTATAGTGTATGGTTATTCATTTGATGAATGACTAAGTAGTTTGGGAAAGGTGTTGTATCATTGTATTGAGAATAATCTGGTCCTGAACTTTGAAAAGTGTCATTTCATGGTAGATCATGGAATTTTCTTTGTGCATGTAGTGTCAAAACATGGGATAGAGGATGATAGATCTAATGTATACATTATTTCATCCTTACCCTATCCTTTATGTGTGCGTGATGTTAGATATTTCTTAGGGAATGTAGGATTTTATCGGCGCTTCATGAATGATTTTAGTAGGATTGATCTTCTAATGTCACGATTACTTCAAAAGGATTCTGATTTTTGTGTTTGATGATTCTTGCAGGACTTCTTTTGATGAGTTAAAGAAGTGTCTGACCACTCCACCGATCATACATCCCCCATGGTGGGATATTCCTTTTGAGCTTATGTGAAACGCCTCCAACTTCTCGGTTGGAGCCATCTTATCTCAGAGGGTGGAGGGACGTTCACATGTGATTGCCTATGCATCGAGGACACTGGATTCAGCCCAATAAAATTACACAACCACAGAAAAGGAGTTTATTGCCGTCATATTTTCTTTATATAAATTTCGCTCATATGTATTGGGCTCTAAATTAGTTGTTTTTTATGACCATGCAGCTCTGAGGTACCTCTTGAAGTAGCCAGATGCAAAGTCTAGGCTGATCCAATGGATGCTCCTTCTTCAGGAATTTGATATTGAGATAAAGGAAAAAAAGAGGTCAGAAAACTTGGTGCCATACCACATGAGTATGCTTACTCACACAATAGAGAATTACACCTTGGACCAGGTACCACTTTGGGACACTTTCCCCGATGATAATCTCTATACCATCTCAGGTACGCATCCTTGGTATGCTGATTTAGTTAATTAAATTGTTGCCTCTGAAATCCTAGTAAATTTGAAGAAGCATCAAGTCCAATAATTAAAAATTTAGTCTAGGTTTTATGTGTGGGATGATCCTTACCTCTGGAGAATGTGTAGTGACCAAGTCATTAGGAGGTGTGTTCTCGATCTTGAGTTTGATTCTGTTTTGCATTTTTATCATACACTTGATTGTGGTGGACACTTTGGACCCCAACATACTGCTAGAAAAGTCTTAAACTCTAGATTATATTGGCCTAGCTATTCCATGATTCCCATGTGTTTTGTAAGTCATGCTCTCGTTGCCAACACACTGGAAACATTTCAAGGAGACACGAGATTCCCCAAAAACCCATTTTATTATGTGTTATTTTTTATGTTTAGGGAATTAATTTTACGGGCCCTTTTCCTATTCATTGGTTTATTTTATATCCTTGTTTTTTTCTATTAGATGAATAAATGGGTGGAGGCCAAGGCCACCAGGACTGACGATTCTCATATTGTAGTGGATTTTGTCAAGGCTCAAATTTTCTACAGGTTTGGAGTACCAAAGGCCATCATCAGGGACCAATGGACACACTTATGCAATCGTAATTTGGCTTCCCTCCTTCGGAAGTATGGGGTGACACAAAAAACATCGACACCATACCACCCCCAAACAAATGGTCAGGCTGAGGTTTCAAATCGTGAGTTAAAACAGATTTTAGAGAAAACCGTGCAGCCAAATAAGAATGATTGGAGCAAGCACATGGATGATGAATTGTGGGATTATAGTACATCATACAAGACACCCATTGGTATTTACCCATTTTAGATTGTTTTTGGGAAATCATGTCACCTCCCTGTGGAGGATGAGGATCGAGCTTATTGGGCTATAAAGAAATGCAACAAGGATTTGGCCCAAGCTGTAATACAAGGAAAGATGCAAATTCAAGAGCTTGATCAGATTAGATTGTATTTATTTGAGAACTGAAGTCTCTATAAGGAAAAATCAAAAGCATATCTTGATATAATGATCCAACAAAAGAAGTTTCATGTTGGAGAGAAAGTCATTCTCTATAGTTCACGACTGAAGCTGATGCCTGGTATGTTGCGTTCTAGGTGGTTAGGTCCTTATGTTGTGACTAATGTTTTTCCTTATGGTGTAGTGGAGATCACACAAGAGGAAACATGAAGTATCTTTACAGTCAATGGGAAACGTTTGAAGAGAAGAATTGAGGGACTTCTAATTGATGTAGTGGATTTTATCACACTGCAGTACCCCATCATCACTTGAGCACATCAAGCTATTCCTAACCCTTAAAGTTTTTTTTATTCTTTTTACTATTTAAAATTATACATTTCATGTGCATATATCATCTCATGGGTTCACATTGAGGACAATGAAATATTTTAATTATGGGTGAGGGAACCTTTTAGTTTAGTAATTTTAATTGTTTTCCTGTAAAAAAACAAAACTAATTGTGTGTTTTTCAAATTTTGTGTGTTTATTTTTTTGCGTGTTTTTGAAACTTTTTAGCTGAAATAATTCTCATCACCATTTTAAAATCCATATCAATAAGTGAAAAAATTTATTCCTTGAAACTAAGATTAAATGAATGTTGAAATGAATTTTTTTCAAGTTCAAATATTTAGTAATTTTATGAAAAGTACACAAAATTTTGAATCCCATGCCACATCTCACTATATTTATATTTGAAATCACTTTCCAGTGAGGCTTTTGAACCATTATTTTCATATTCATTACATTCACCTCACTTCTTGAGAGAACCAAACCCTGCTTGATTTAACCAGAATTTGATTTATTCCTATCAAAACATGAGGGTTTGAGGTACTTATGTTTAAATGATTGAGGCATTTGTTTGTTATTAAATCCCCTATTTCAAATAATCCTTTTTTTATAATGTCCTACCTTGAACATTCAATCCTTGTAGCCCTTAGAATCCATACAAAACCTATTAGGTTAGGCACATTACAAGCCAATTTTCTCTATGCAACCAACTCTTGTAGTGAGATCGCATAATGTAGTTGAACTTAAGTGTGGGGGAAGCTGTCTTATGTTGTGCTACCACATTCTGTGATGATTTGGGTGAAAATTTAAATTCTGAAGAGATGTGTTTTCTACTGAATAAAAACATTATATTGAAAGTTATGCCTTTCTTTAGCTTTCTTGATAAAAGAAGTTGTGCCTTTCTAGAGCTTCTAATAGAGGGGGAAAGTTGTGCTTATATGGAGCTTTTATGAAAATCACGTTCGAGAAGATTGATATTTTTACTACTGAAATGTTGAATGGTGTGAAAATTCCTTTATTTTTCATGATGATGAACATGAATCAATGATATGTCGATTGAGGAGGAGACCATATTTAAGTGAAAATTAGATTAATGCAATTTTTCTTCAAAAAGACTCAAGCCCTCCTCATTCAGCCTCAGAATTTTTCACATCTAAATCCTACCAACTGAAATCCACAGAATAACCCTTAAATGTCCTCATGATAAAAATATTTTCTTGACTCACATCAGGTAGAAATGTAGGAATTTATTAAGCCTATGGTGACCCTTGTATGAGTTTGGATGAGAAAGACATTGCAAAAAAAATTGACATTTGTGTGATAAGAGAAAATTTAAGTGAGGTAAGTGTTTTGTGAATGGGAGGATAAATAAAGTGGAAATATATTGAATGATATAAATGAAGAACTTGAAATAATTTTTTTTATGAGGCATGATATCTTTTGTTTCTTGGTGTGTAATTGTTTGATTTCAAGGATATGGGTTTTAAAATTGGTTTTGATTTGATATTGATGTTTACTTGATATGTGGTTTTGCCCAGGAGTGCAAAAGGATAACTGTGGGGAAGTTGATAAAAAACTATTTTGTTGAATATTTTATTGAGAATAAATGATATAATTTCCTCACATTGTGCTAAATATATTCATTTATGAAATATTTGGGATTAGATCATTTATTTGAAAATTTGATGAAAATTCCTGTTTTGCCCTTTTAAAATATACTGTAGTATTTTGAATATAAATATTTGAATATTTATTATTTGAACTTAATATATTGTAACAGGGTTCCTAACTTAATTTTCTACAACTTTTATTCAGGGCACTAGAGCTAAAGAGTTCATTTAAATAGAGTACATGGGCCATTACGTCAATGGTGGGCTGGACTCGGCAGAATGGACATGGGTTCTGTATTTGGGCCATAACTTCTTCATTAGTGCTTGTATATAGACTTAATATTTAGAGGATCTAAATGACTCATTTTCGGGTGAATAATCCTACTTGAAGGACAGCTGAATCACGCGTCTTGGTGGTCAAATTGGCGGTGAAAGTTGGCATAAAATATTTGGCCAAGATTCCCCATTCACACTTGAAACCACTTTAAACCTAGCCTCCCCACCACTCAATAAATTGGTGTTTTTATCATTTGGTGGGGTTGGGATGTGCATTGGGAAGTTTAAGGTAGAACAGAAGAGGTTTCACTCCAATTATCCAACCATTTTAAGAGGGGTATCTCTTGAAGCAAGGATCCCCTCATCAAGCCTTCCTCTTCTCCTTCTTCATATTCATGTTGTAATGATTTTATTATTTCAATAAACTCTTAGTTAGTATTCCATTTATTCTTTTATTTTCAATTTTCTTCTCTTAATCATCCTATTTGTGTTGGAAATCAATATTGGAAATGATATTGGGTTATACGCATTCTAAACCGTTGCAAATACAAAACGTTTCTACGATGACTACACCGCCCATGGAAGAGTAGTTCTTTTTAGTAATCGATCGACCTCTATCATTATTAATTAATTTATTTGGAATCAATGAGCTAATGTAATTCACATAATATGATCAATTAATTTAGTTTTTAATTTGAATGAAACAAAGAAAGAAATTTAATAGTTAATACAAAACACGCGAGGTTGGGAATTGTGTGAACTGTGAGAGCGCAACCTTAACCAGTAATTAAAAACCACATGGGATTAATTTGTAGAGTTCAACATAATCCCTAAACTAAATTAGTCATAATTTCAATAATGGATATGTTCCTTAATTTACCACTTAGCATAATCTATCCTTAGAACATCAATCAAGGCACGATGCTGTGATTACATGTTACGAAGATAACATAGGGTTTAATTCACTTCATCTTTGTGGTAGCATTAATTCTCATAGGGTTTGGGGGTTAACAGGTTAAGAAATCATAATTAAGTGGATGTTAATTTCAATGATAATGATAAATAATTGATTGAAGAGGTAGCGTTAGATCGATTATGTCTTCTAAATATTGTATAAATAAACATTTTATTATTGTGTCATTTTAATCAAAATTCATTTCAAAACTAAAAAAAAAATCTTCTTCCAGAAAAATTATTCTAGATTTATAAACTATAACCATCCCTCATCCTTTCAAGTAGTTTTTTCGTTCTCTTTTATTTTATTTTTAGAATACCTATAAAAAGTTGTTTTAACTCACTTCCTCCTTTGAGAGACGACATTGGTCAGCCACTCTTCTGCACCTAAGTACCCTAAAATCACACTAATCAATTGAGGGTGCCCATGACAGTGCTCTTTCACCCACCATGTCTCTAACACTTATACCATAGAGACCCAATCTCTCCCATGGGATAATCATCCTTCCTCATCCAGTATCGGATTGAGGAATCAATTGTACTATGAAAACTTGGATACCTTCCATAACTAGGACATGTAGAATGCCTTCCAAATATCCCAAGATCAAATGGGTATCCACCTCAGTGTAATTTCTTCCATGTCTCCAACACTTCTACCATTGAGACCTAATATCTCCCATGGCATGATCATTCTTCCTCATCCACCATCGAATTGCGAATTCAACTAAACTACAATGACTCTAATTCCTTCTATAACCAAGATATGTAAGATGCCTTCCTAAGTAGAAAACACCATATTAAACATCCAAAGGGTTGTCCCAAAATTTAATTCTCACATCCATAAGCAGTGATATTGGTTACTTTTTATCCCTTGATTCTCACACCAAGAATAGATCACATGGTCTTAGAGAGTTGAAATGATCATATCATTCACCTCGTGAATCTCCATGAGTAAGGGAAACTGTAGGGTATATTACCTGATCAATGGAATAATATGATATGTACCCCATATCAAGGAAATATTAGTGTGTAATCCCGGATACAATTGAACTATGAGAACTATGATTCCTACTATAACTAGGATATTTAGAAAAACTCCTTGAGGTCTAAGATCAAATATCTAGTGCTGAAGTGCCCCCATATATGTCTTTTCCTTATGAAATTAAACTGCATAGGTTTAACGAACTATATGGGTTTTAATTCCTATTATAAAATAAGATACATGGGATTCCTCATAACGGCTCAATTCTATGCTCAAAATATTAATTTCCTTACTAGATGACAATATACTATGGGGTGTTTGGTTATATGGAATCAATAAACAAGTAGCTACCCATCAATGTGAAATGGATGAAGAACCTTAGATACATATAGATGGATTCACCAATAATATCCCCCTTTTATATATAAAAGGATTTAACCTATGATCATTTTTTAAGGGTAATCATTATCGTATTGATATTATGAAGATATTCTCAAGTATATCATAAATATTTAAAATACTCCTACATTAGGAAAAAATTCCCTCTAAAATGGAGTGATGATCCCAACCTCTTATCCTCTTGACTAATGTGAGTTCCTAAGCATCGTTAGGTCTAAAACCCCAATTTACAACCTTCCTTTGGAAATCAGGACTATACCCAGTGATGGATGTGGGAAATAATGGTAGTTTCTATTAAATATAAACATGAATGGAAAAATGACTTTAATGATTTTACAGGACATTGAACTCCCCACAATCAAACCATTGGGTCAAGCCAGCCACACCTTTCTGATAAAGAAAATTGAGAAACCCGACATGAAATAATTTAACTATAGTATCTCCTACACATAATAAAAAGTATAGACTATCCTGTTATCATCATACCATATTTTTCCTATCATGTGGGTGGTCCCTATCCTATTTTTTATGAAACAAAAATCGTGAACCCTATGTGAATCTCTCAAATAAAAAATTGATTGGTTGGACACACGTTATGAATTTTTGTTTGCATATCCTATGAAACAAAAGTGGGAATCCACACATGGATCTTACAAATGATCCTATATAGCCAAGGTTCTCATGAAATAAGTACGTCCTCTCTTAGACAAGTTTTCATGAGTAGAATGACCAGATTGGGAATAATAAAGGACAATTGTGATATCTATGAATATATGATTGGGAACGTATCATGCCTGCAATGATGAAATGATCAGTGAACTTGTTCTTTGTTTTCTTCATGAATGAAAATACTTCTCTTAAAAACAACACATGACCTGAGATAATGTCCTCATATAGTGGTCATTTGGGAAAATTAGCTATGATTTTAACCCCCATGGTACTTAGAATAACCTCACCTTTCCAACACCTTCATAGTCTGGTGGAAAATGAAATGGTTTGGGAATACCATAAAAATGGTATGAACCAAACCCTTGAGGTTTCCCAAAAGGGTCTCAAAATGCTAACATTGATGGTTCTTCACCATCCAAATAAAGATATAGTAAATCTAGTGGTGCTCATTACCACAACCAACCGCTTTGAAAGCTTATCCCCAGATTATGAAAATCACCACCTTCAATATCTTATGAAGGTGGATCAAGGAGTCGAATTCGGATCCCTTTGGGTTTAGGGACCACTAAGGAAGGCCCATGTCAATCACCAGCGCCATCCCACCAGTTTCCTTCATACACATATTGAGGGTACCACCAAACAAGCTGCCACCTATGATCCCCATGTATGTGAAATAAAGAAGACACATCAAGTGAAAAAGGCTATTTATAATCATGAGTGAGATCCTATTACCCCTCCCACTGATAATTTCATCCAATATATTCGGGAAATAACTAGTTAGAAATATCATATCCTTGGTCACTCGTAAAAAAGGATGTGAGTATATTCCTGCAGCGGGCATGGGGGAGGCACATATTCCTACCCCCATGCATAAAGCCCAATAGTATATTCTAGTGGAACAGGGAGTAAAAAAGTGGGATCGTATCCCTGATTCAATCAACAATATTTGTGAGTAAATAGTGGAGATAGAAATGTGTAGACCTGCATTCTTGCACACACTTTACTAAAGTTTCATTACATCTTATCAAAATCTGATGAACTCTACCGACATATTCTAGCACTAGAACAAATACAAAGAATAGTGCATATTCCTATCCCAATATCTAGGGTAGCACAACACTCTGATCGGTATGAACAAGTGGTTTTTCCAGATCAATAGAAAATTATTGTTCCCATCTAGAAGTATTATTGGCATATTATGGTAAAGGATGAGCTTCTAGACCGGGATCATATTACCATTCCAACCAGGTCTCACCAGGTGAGAGCGGCACATGGCATGGGATAGGGGCACATTACTATAAAAAAACTAGAGGAATATCCAAAAGACCTAGGATCAGGCCCATATCCACATTCTGGATAGGGCTCACCAAGTGAGAGTGTCACATGCCTTGGGAAAGGCTTATATTTCTATAAAAAAAATAGGCATCATACTCCAAAGGCTAAGGATTGAGATCATATCCTTATTCTGACTGAGGCTCACTAATTGAGAGTGGAACATTCCTTGGTATATGATCATATTCTCGTCATTGAATCTACCTCTCATATTCTAATAGATCATGAAATCCAAGTGAATATTTCTAATTCCACTAATGAACGACTGCACCATCATCCTTCCGAGGACATATAAGAGGAGGCGCATATCCCTTATCCCATTCCATAGGTCCATTGTCATATTTTTACGAGGACTTAATTTTTGTACTAGGAGTATATTCTCATTCCAACCAGTTCTCACCAAGTGAGAGTGGCACATTCCTCGGGAGAGGCTCATATTATTGTTGAAAAAGATCGTTGTCATATTCCAAAGGCTCAGAATCAAGCTCATATCCCTGTTATGATCATGTCTCACCAAGTGAGAGTGGAAAATGCCTTGGGGAAGGCTTATATTCCTTCCAATAATGAATAATTTCATTATAATTTTCCAGAAACTTCTCATAAGAAGTCTCACACTCCCGCAACACTTGATGATTATCAACAAATTCCAGAAACCATCATACAATAGGATAATATCCCTACACAATTCAAAAATCAAGGATGGAATATTTTATCTTTGATGTAGAATGAGGCTCATTTATCTAATCTTCTCAATGCTAGTGACCTTCAGTTTGTACGAGATACACTCTCAACACCCTAATGGTCCGTAAACTCTTCAACTGAAGTGGAAGGTGATCATTACTATGACATTCCTCCTAATGGTAGTGTGTAGATGGATCTCACGAACTCTACTATGAAAATATACTTGTTTCAACCTCCATATGGCGATATAATACATGGACATGGAAATTTCCCCCTTACCCATAAACCTATTTATATAGAGGTGTTAAAAACTCAAATGCATTTATAGAGAGAGGTGATCAAAACATTGGGGTAAACTACATATACTTCCCCATCAACTTCCAAGAAAACTCCACTCTAATTTACAGCTGACCCCAATAAGCACCTTCTATGGTATGATTAGATGGAGGCATGTATGTATGGTGAAGAGGAGGCTGAAATTGATATATGAATACATTTATATGGAAATAACCTCCCAACCATATTCTTCCCCTACCACTTCTGACTATGAGGTCCCCAATGTGCTAGAGAAAGAGTGAATGCCTTATTTATTTTAAAATATGAGGTACACTCATTAGTGAATGATTTATAGACATATCACATATCCAAGATATAACTATCACATTAAGATCATCAATACACTATGTTGTTAGCTGGATATGGCCACCTTCTTTATATCCTAGAACCTAGGAATGGAGGATCATGACAAATGCCTATGAAGTGTTTGTCTCTACATTGCAATAACTCTCTTTTGACTAATTTTCAGAGCATCACCAGATGTAAATATTTGATTATTGTTGAAATATGGATTATTTCACTTAACTATTTCACTAGAACATAGAATATCTCATATACAACATCCTATAATTCCATATCCATTGATGAAATCAGAGGACTAGGAAATGCGTGAACCAGTTGGTCACTATAATGGAATTCCCCCACTTTAATGGTGTTGAGACATCATGAATGGGGAAAGAGGATATCCAACAGGTCATTGAAGTGGGACCCATGAAATAATAGGAGTAAATTTAAGATATGAAAGCCTATGTTTCGATTAACCCAGTAACTTCCCAAAGAAACTAACACATGACATGGGATGCCATCTCACCCAGCTCCTAAATGAGCATAGTTATGCCACATCAAAGAGGTCACAATAGTAGCCATCATAGTAGTTGTCCAGGAGAAAACCCATCCCTCTAGGATAGGGGGATATCTAACATCACATCCACCCCTCATATTATCAATTCCTTAGAGGATTCAAGATATATCGGTAATAGATGAAAAAATATCCCATCCCATTAGAATGGGGAAATTTTTATCCTAATCACCATTACTAGGTTCACCATCCCCCAATAGGGTCCTAGGGAAATCAATAGTGGTTCCAGATCAAACCCAACTCATTGGTATAAGAGCATTTATATCTATCAATCATCATCCCAATAATCATAAAATCCTTAACTGGAAGCATCAAATCCTCAATTAAAGGGTCAATAAATTCTAATTGTGGATGTAGATATCCCCCACCCATGGGACTGGTGGAATTTTCATCAAAAACACCACCATAGAGGGAATCAGTCTTCTCTAGGTTGGGAGGTAAATATTGATGTTTAACATCCCATCATTTCCTCCCACCACAAGAATAACTTATGATATTTGGGGACCATTCAGAAATCACAACTAGAAACTCTCTCAATTTCACTACTCACAGACCAAGATGGGATTAGAATATAGAGAAGGTAATCAAGAACCACTGAGGTTGCATGACAAAACATCCCAATATGGATAAGGGTTCAAGAAATGACCCTAATGTAGGTAGTGTATAATTATCTAGTTGCGTAGAAAATAATGGGTCACCAACCATTTCCTAATAAACCTATTTTAATATAGTCACCATAAAAACAATAGATAATGTGAATCAAGAGACAAATGTATAGGGACAAAATATGGAAAAAATACCCCAAGAGGAGGATCTGGATGCACCTATGGAGGTTACATGTACCTAAAACTTGAGGATGATCCAAAATATGGAACCTCTAAATATTTAGTTTCCACCTCTATGGTGGAACACTTCCAAGGATAAAGGGAAATGTGTAGATAATTTCACAATATGAGAATGAGATACAAAATCTCATACAACTCAATAAGGAACTACTCATAGGAAACATTCCCACTGGTTATCATATTCAGATTGAGGAAAATATCCCTCCTCGCATAAACATCTAGAAAAATCCAATCCTTCCATATGAGTGGAATCTGAGTGCCAGACTAGATCTATATCTAGGCAGTCGGTCTATATAACTGAGTAAGTCAAAAATGATCATGAATTCCCTCTATTATAATTACAGAAACACTCTTTCCAAGACAATCATTCAGTCTTTAAATTAATTGAGAATCAGCAGGAGAATAAAAATGTACCACCACATCAGGTCCTACCTAATCCCTATAGATGGGAGGTGGCTCAAACAATAGTTACTTTGGAGATTCTCAACACAATTAAGTCCCTAAATACTCTAACAGAACTCATGGAAGTGTGACATGCACTTATGTATCCTGAGAATAATCCATATCTAGAATGGGTATATGAAACTTTTCCCCCACCCAATATTGGAAATCCAACCATCTCCACATTTAATGGCATTGGAGACCTAGAGAAACATCTCACTCACTTCATATCCCGATGTGGTTTGATGATGGTCCCTCTAGATCAGTAAGAGGTGACCAAGGTAAGGTGTTTTTTACAAAATTAGATAGATTTATCTTTTATTTGGTACATCAGCCTTACAATAGGATCCTTTGAAGGATGATAATACCTTTTTCATTAATTCCTTTTCCAATTTAGCTCTATAGTGATAAAAATTAATATTATTGACCTGATGAACTACAAGCAACGCGAAAATGAGGGGGTGGGTTACTTTATATCCAGATGAAGGGTTTTAATCTATTCTCTCAACATCCCACTCTCATATAAATATTTTTGGAACTCTGCACTAAAAATATTTGGGATGAGATGAAAACTCCTCTAATCCCAATGAATTATTTAGGTGGGTTTCATGACTTTTCATAAATAGAACATTTGGAAGATTCCATTTAGTAAACCTGAGATAAATATCAGATCATACCTTCAAAACAGGGTAAGAGGGTCAGTAAGGTAGAAACTACAACATTTACTATCAAACCATTAGTGTTGCCCATCTAAGCACCTAAGCAGGTCCCGAACCAACCAACACCACCTATCGAGTAGAAGAAACAACAAAATCACCCTCAACTAAAAGAAAAAAATGACCAGGGTCACCCAAGATTTGAGGAACATATGATTAATGCCTATTACTTATGAAATGAATAGTTATTCCGTTATTTACTTGAAACCATAGATAATAACCTTCTCAATCTACCAAAACCTAGGAAGCCTAATGAGTTAAACCTCACCAGTCATCCCGACTATTTACCTTTCCATAGATGGAATGGTTACAACATCCAGTACTACTTCTTCTTCAAAAACGTTATACTAAGCATGTTTGATTCTATACAAGTGAGGTTGGATAACTCCCCAGTGTAGGTGACCTACATAACTATTCCCCAGTTAGAAGAATAGGGTGATTGGAAAAATGTTTTGGCTGGGCGTGGACTAAAGTACAACAACTGGATGACTCAGAAATAAGTTGATTGAGATCAAGAAACCCTAATATTAGAGCTTCACATAACCACAAAATTTCCTCTACTCAATGAGAGGACATCATATATTTCCACTAATTTTGGAAATGAATGTTATAATCTAGGAGAGATAGGAAATGAAGAGTCATATTCTACTCATACACAAACTCTAACCCTTGAAAATTTCATCCCTGAAACATTCAATGAATGGAAACCACCCCACTAAAAGGAACCCTCATCACATAAAGACATTAAATTTGGTTTAGACAACATGATACACTTGGAAGAACCCTTCTATGATGACAAATGTGACCCCGAGTATGAGTTCCCCGTGCTTACCTAGGGAACTAGAGGTTGCATGCATATGAACCAAGGATACAGAGGACATCATGGGCCTGGTCAAACCTAATATTTCAATCATGTCCCCACATAGGACATATATACATTTGATACCCATAGTAAATCACTCATGTAGTCCCAAAAGTGATATAAAGGTTCCTTATAACCCTCTAGATATCGTCTGCACCCGGTCATTTTACATGACCGCGTAGTGGGGGTGCGATTATCTAATCATCCTAGGCAACAATGAAGGCTATCGTGACCAACACCACTGGTAGAATATTCTCCATCAATCTCTCCAAAATCACCAATCTTGTATATTTCAAACATCTAAACTCTTGATCCACATAATAAGAAGAAACTCCACTTTGTGAAGCATCAACCCCTTGCCCAAAAGTATAAGATTCTGAAACATCTGGTAGTTGTCCTAGCTAAGATCTCAATCCTGTATGTGCTCCATCTTTCAAAATAAATCTGGTAGTATCTCAATGAATCCCTCTAAATACCATAATAGTTTGATACAAAAGTCACTGTAGTTGATGTTTATCGATTGGAGATCATGCTAGTAGAATTCCATGTCGCTATCTCATTCATAGAGAAGGATCAGGAAGACTTCATCTAGGGACACATTAGAACCCTATATGTTTTTTCACAGACTCTATAATGTTGACTAAATATCTTTGATTTAAAATGGTTCTGGGATCAACCTTGTCCTAATTAAAACTCTTTTCCAATTAGGGTATAATAAAATGGATTTGTCTCCCACAAAGCTAACTATTAAAGGGTATTATAATCATGAGAAAAGACATCTCAAGAAGATAAAGCTAAAAGATTAGTTTGGGGATATCACATCTAATGTTCAGTTTATGGTTATCCAACAAGACACCACATACAATGTCTCTCTTGTAAGGCCTTGGATCCAAATACATGTGGAGGTACCCTCAACATTCCATTATTGTTTGAAATACCCCATCGATGGAAAGTTTTTCAAACAACATATTGATATTCCCCCCTTCGAGACTTGAAAATTCACATATGATGAAGCAGGTTTCTACACAAGGGAGGGAAAATAACCAATGGTGGATGATGATATATAGATTACATGCCTCAGTGGCATGGAAAACACCCCTGTGATTCCGTGGATTATGTTGGACAATGACTATGTTCTCCCCATAAATCTAGTGGAGGTAATATACCTGATCCCAGATGTCCAAGCCCCTTTTCCCCAATGATAGGGTAAAAGATAATAAAATCTGAAATGAATATGCAATGAATCTGATAGTTTGGGATGATAATGTCTTATCCTATGGAATCTCTCACATTGACAGTGATAGATATTCCCTTAAATTTTCTAATTCATCTAAATATTCCTCCATAGACTCGTAGGTGGAAGAAGAAGAGGATAACCTCAAGAACACCCCTCTCACATTCAAGGAAGGCATCTACACCACCATTGATGAGCTTAGATAGGTAAATCTATTTATATAAGAATACCCATGTCCTACATTGATTACTTCTTCCATTCCCCTAATGGATAAATATATGTACATTTCATTTTGAAAGCTACACAGATATGTGTTCTCTTGGAATTATATGAAAATGATCGGACTAAATCCATATGTGGCTATGCACCATCTTGGATTACCCCATGAACATTGAGGCTTCAAGAATATAGCCAAGATGATGCACCCATCATATGCTACCAATGTAGAGGTGAAAGTTGAAAAATTGATCAAATATAACTTTTCCCAAGAAGTTCAATACCAAATATGGATAACCAATATCATCCTTGTCAAGAAAAAAATGGGAATATTAGGGTTTGAGTCAATTTTATAGACCTTAATAAACATTTCCAAAGGATAATTTCTCATTTCTTATCACAAAACTCTTGATTGATGCAACTTCTAACTTTCAATCACTTTTTTTATGGATTTGTGTTCAGGGTGTAGTCATATAAAGACGGACCATGAAGATGAGAACTCCACTACCTTCAGAGAACCCCAAGGGATCTTCTTCTATCAGGTCATTCCCTTTGTCTTAAAGAACATTGGAACTACTTATCAACGCACTACATATCATATCTGTATGCCCTTAGTATGAAGAATAGATGAATGTTATTTCAATGACCTAGTGGTAAAATTCCAACAACATGGTGATAAATTCATGAATATTCAAACCATCTTAAAAAAGATAAAATAGAATTGTCTAAAGATGAATCCTCTGAAATGTGATTTCATAGTAACATTAAGGAATATCCTTGTCTTTGTGGTATTCCACCATAGCATCATGGTCGACCGAAGAAATACTTCTGTTATTTTAGAAATGTCGCCCCAAAAAATCACAAATAACGGAGGGGACTCCAAGGGAACCTTGGATACATTTAGCATTTCATATCCAACTTGACCATAAAATATATCCCTTTCACTAAGTTAATAAAAATATAATTGCATATCAGTGGGAAGGGGACTTCCAATACGCCTTCAAGAGTCTCAAGAAGTTCCAATTACACCCACCAGTCCTGATGCCACTAGTTGAAGGAAAGACAACCATCTTATATGTGGCTTCCATGGAATGATCACTTGGTTCCCTTATCTCAAAAAAATAATGATGCGGGGAGTGAGAACAGTCTATAAAAACTTAATCGAATGATTATAGGTACTGAGACTGGATATTATGATGTCTAGAACAACTGCCTCACACTTCTCTTTGTAGAGAAAAAGTTGAGTCATTAATTGTAGTTACATGACATCCATCTGGTCTCTCATATTGACCCACTTAAGGATATCCGTGTCCATCCATTGCTAACTGGTTTTCTAGCCCTATGGTCGTCATTCTAAAATAATGCAATATTCAGTTTATGTCACAGATGGTGGTGAAAGGGAAAGCCATGGATGAATTCTTCAAAGAGAACCCCACTTCATATAGCACACCAGTAGACACTGAAATATCAGAATATGAGTTTTTTTATTCCCATGATGCTCCCCAGACATGGGAGATGTATTTTGATGGCACTTCCCAAAGTCCAATTATAAAAAGGATAAAAAATAAAAAGCTCAATCGAGTTGGATTAGGGATTGTATTTGTTTCATCAAACAAATAAATTTCTACCTAATAATTCTCACTATATTAAGGATATAAAAACAATTAGGTATAATACCAGTCCCTCTTAATTGGATTAGAACTATCCTTACAACTACAAATAAGCTACCTGCATATCAAAGTGGATTCAGAGCTAGTGACAAAGCACATCAATGGTGAATGTGTCATCAAAAAGGAAGAGTTGGCCCATCTCACTGGCTATGTCATGTAACTAATGGAAGAATTCCCTTTTGATCCCATGTTTTATCATGTTCCCTAAACATAGAATTCTTTCACCGACATATTGGCCAGTAAATCCATAGTCTTGGATGACCCCGGTTAGGAGGAAGCAATCTTCTATATCATGCACTGAAGAATTGTATAATCTATCATCGTCTGGGATATGGAATAAATTATTAAGGTCAACACCACCTTAGAGAATCATGAACCAATATCCACCCTTGGGTGGATAGATCCTACAATTAGATATCTCCACAATGGGCCTCTCTTTATAGATTGAGCCGGAAGGGAACAAATATGGTGTCGAGCAGTGAACTTTACCCTATGGGATGGTCCAAATGAGAAACAAAATCCCATTATAAGATATACCTCAATGGAATCCTACTCAGATTCATAGTATAATGAGATATTCCCACTATCAAAAAATAATTACATGAGGGATCCTACAACACTCATCAATCAGCGACTAGGATCTCCCACCAAATTACGAGGCTGGGTTACTATTGAAAAAACATGATATAAAATTGTGTAGAATTAACCAATAAATTTCATGAATTTTGTATCTATGTGAACTTCATCCATAAGCTCATATAATTTATATATAGATCTAAATATTCCTGGTCATTTTCCATATTGTGGATGGATGTTGTGGGGCTATATCTCCCATCCATATATAACTAGTTAAAGTACATCATTATTGCTACCGTCATCTTATAAAAATGGGATGAGGTAATACCCATCAAAGAATATGGGACAATGAACATCATAAACTTCATAATGTATCATATCATCACCGGGTTCTGGGTCCCTCACACAATATTGATAGATAATGGAACCAACTTATAATAAATATAATTGGGAAAATTTTACAATGATTATAGCATAAATTCCAATCACTCATATCAGTATCATGCTACAATAAATGAAAAAATAGAGTCCTTCAATAAGACTCTATAAAATTTACTCCCGAATATGGTAAATAAATACAAGAAACCCTAGATGGGTAAGATCTTCCATTATTTATAGGCCTACCATACCACCAAACAAACTAATACACAAGACAAATTGAATTCATTGGTGTACGGAACTGTGGTAGTATTTTTCATAGAATTCTAGTTTCCATCACTTAGAATATTCATTTGCGAAAAACTTTGGGATGATGAAAAATAGAATAAGGGGCTGGATGAGTTGGAACAGCTCAATGAGAAAAGGTTTCATAAATTTCCCAACCTTGAAGTCCATCAGAATGAGATTTTACATTCCATCAATAAAAATGTCTTACTCCATTCATTTATCTAGGGAGAACTGGTATTGGTTCTCAAATCCCCAATGATACCAGGAAAGAATCCTCCAAAGCTGGAACACAAATGGTAAGGGCCTTATATCATACATAAGTTCTATCACAATAGGGAATACTCATTGGACGTGATGGATGGGGAACATGTCACACCCCCCAGCAATGAAAGAGTTCTTAATAAATACATTGTATAATCTTCCATCAAGTGTATTCCATCCTAACCATGTGTGGTTAAACTAAACAAAACCCATCCTAGTCATATGACATTAAACTGTATGAACTTGTCTCGATCACATGACATTAAAATGTATGATAGAATTCCTAGCATCAATACTTTAAATTGAACAATGTATTTCATCATGATCACATGATGTTAAACTATACGAAAGAATTCAATGATTTAAGACTTTAAACTGAACAAAGTCTCACATCCTAACCACATGACTAGTAATGCGAAACAGGCAGACCGGGGCGAGGTGGTCCATGCCCGCACGAGTTTGAACCCGCACGGGTTTGTCCGCAAAAGCCCGCATATAATGTGAACCAAAAAAATTCAAGCCTTCCCTGCCCCGCATAAACCCACTGGTTGTCCGCGGGCTTACCCACATTTATAAAAAAATACTATTTATAATCATTTAAATACTATATTTTTTATCAGTTTTAAAGTTATTTGTGGGGAGAAGTGTGAATTAACAATAACTAGAGTTTTAAAGGATGTGAGGTAACATTTTTTTATGGGTTAATGGTGGCATGTGGTGATGTCGATGTGGTGGCGAACTATTGTGAAATAAAGTAGGTGAGTGATCAGTGATGGGTGATGGATGATATTGTTGGTTGTGTGGTGATGTGAACAACTAAACCTGTGAATGAATGAAGTCTCTCCAGGTAAGGATCAGTTTTAGAGAAAGATATTAATAATGTTTTCATGAGGTTTCAAACTATTATCTTAATAACAAAATAGAATTAAATAATTACAATATTAAATATACCTAAAGAATATTATGATTACGATAACTCTTATAGAATTGAAACCATATGTAGGGGTGCTGAGTTCCATTTTTCGAGATATGGGTTGACACACCATGTGAATATGGTTAATAATTACTATATAAATAATATAATATCATATTAAAACAATAAATATAGGCCTATTTAAAATTCACATGTGAATAAATGGTGAATTAATATGACTATTATGGTGAGAAATCATATTTCACCATTTAACCATGATTGTTTTTAATAGAAAAACTAAAATTTTAAAGAAACATATATTGTAAAAATAATATATATATTTTTAAATAAGGCTCCCAGGCAAGACCACACCTGCGCGGGCTCAACTTGAATTGGCCCGCACCCACGCGGGCCGAACCCGCATTGGCCCGCACTCTAAATGGTCAAAATTTTTAGGCCCTCCCCACCCCACATCTTCCCCATACCCGCAAATCCTGCGGGCCGCGGGCCCACTTTGCATCGCTACATGTGACATTAAACTGTACAGAGCACATCCTAACCACATGAAGTTAAAGTGTATAGAGCACATCCTAGTCATATGACATTAAACTTTATGAAAAACTTCTTAAAAACAAGATGTTAAACTATAAAAATATATTCTTGGAAGAAATATGATAAACTGCATAGCATCCTTTTTTCATTATTGCATAACATTAAACTGCATGGAAAACAACCTTACTACAAGATGTCAAAATACATTGCTAATGTCCTCTCTATTTGAAACTAAATTTCATGGTTTCAAATAACTATGTGTGGCTTGATTCCTACTAGCATAGGATACATAGTGATTCCCAAACTTCCATTCTTGGATCTAGCCACAACATTCATCTTCTTTCACATCAAGTCACCCATGTCCTTACGGTAAAACATTAAACTATATAGCTAACATAATTCCTGCATGAAATTAAACTAAACAGATTTCTAGAACTTTTTATAGCTTGATAGATATCCTAATGAGATATATAGGGATTCATAGATTCCATATCCTGGACCAACCATCACATGATAGAAAATTTCCCTACCCTTTCTCTAATTGACTCTATGTAGTGAGGGCCCTTCCCCATTTATTGTTTCTCACACTGAGAATAGCTCACATGGAATTAGGGTATTTGGTGAGATATTCTCCACATGAACAAGTAATATCATCTCATTACAGGTTTATCATGGTCCTGATTCCTCCCTGAAATACGTTAAATAGTGTGGTTGATTTCTCCTCCATGACATAAAAATGTGCATTCTTGTAGACCTCTCCTAAGAGGGACACTATTGTTAGTGTTGACCTCCTTCCACATCTCCATTCAAGAACTATGTGTGACTTGATTCATATTATCACATGATACAGAGTGACACCTAGATCTCTAACCCCATGTGTAGTCACAACAAATAAACATAAAAATTTCCCCCTCACTTTGCATAGGTGTTTCCGACGCTTTCGCCGGGGCGCGCGCGCATCCGTCCGCGAGGGGGGGACGCGCGGCTCTGTTGCCCCGCATTCCCGCTTTCCAAAGGCGGGCGGCATACGTTCCTTGTTCAGGTACGTCTGCTCCTTGATCGAAACGGGATGATGGGATGTCGGTTCTTCCTTCCGTGGATTCCTCCTCAGAACTCGTCACCTAGTCTGGGTCTCCCTCATAGATTTAATACGTAGTTCGTGAAACTCTTCCCAGTGCCGTGTTTCCATGGGCGCCGGTTAATTACACTACTTCTATCGGGACATTCCAAAGGGTCCGGTCAGGGCAGCAACCTTCGGTCAGGGGAGTAGTCACGTTGAGGCATCAGTAGCGTGTCTGGATGCTGGGGTACCTGGCATGTCTGTCTGTTATCCTTGATCACAAGGCTTCTCGAGGGCGTGGAGGCCTGAGGCATCCCACATCGGACGCGGGGAATTATGTATCATAGACACATATCTGAGGTTTTCCTCAGCTTCCCGTGTTTAACACAAGGTGTGTCGCGAGTTTAACGTCTAGCAGAGATGGTTACACCAAAGGCATTCCATCCAAGGTTTTCCTCAGGCATCTCATGTTTACCACGAGGTAGGCCGCGAATTTAACGTCTTGCGGAGACGGAATGAGGGTGATCAGAACGTCCCATAGAGAAGGGCCAGATTGGTATATTCCTAGGAGGGAACACCTGGGAGGTTTACCAAGGCGATGGATCAGAACGCCCAATGAGGACGGATCCGAGGTGGTGCACTCCCTAGAGGGGAAAAGGGTGATGAATCAGGGTGTACACAGAGGACAACGACCCAGAGATATGATGGGGCTTACACGTGGAAAGCGGCCCATGCGCCGCTAGGAGCAGCGAGGAGGTAGATGGCATGATCCCACCGGGATGTGGCGGCCCGGGTGAGAATCAAGATGGGTGGTGGATGAATGAATGAAGTGGAGGGGGAATGAAATGGGACCATCGCAGGGGGGCGACAGTGAAGTTGGGCTTGAGCCTTGAAGAGGCTTCCTACGTATCCCCGTGGCAGGGAATCAAAGTCCACGTAGTTCGGGATGGTGCTGGTAAACCGACGTGAAGCTGGACCTTGGCCCGATGAATGTTGTCAGCGTACCGACGTGAAAGTAGACCCGTGGGTCCACTAATGGTGGGCTTGAACCTTGGTAAGGTTTCCTACGTACCATGCCTTGACATGGATCAAAGTCCTCGTAGTTCGGAGAATACAGTTTAGCATCATGCGGGACGTTCGTGAACCCTGACGTGAATGAACGACGGGCAATGGGTGTCGGCGAACCGATGTAATTGGGGGACCTTGGTCCACTGTTGGTGGGATTGAACCTTGTGGAGGCTTCCTACGTACCATGCCTTAACACGGATCAAAGACCTTGTAGTTCAAATGGGGATGATCGCAATGGCTTACCACTGGACCGGAATGGGACCCGACGTGAATGAGCGACGGGTGGGCTTGAACCTCGTGGAGGCTTCCTACGTACCATGCCTTGACATGGATCAAAGACCTCGTAGTTAAAATGGGGTGGGTCGCAATGGCTTACCACTGGACCGGAATTGGAGTTTAACGTCGCGCTGGACGGGGGTGAAACCCGACGTGAAAGATGGGTGGGCTTGAACCTCATAGAGGCTTCCTACGTACCATGCCTTGACATGGATCAAAGACCTCGTAGTTCAAATGGGGTTTTGTCAGTGAACCGACGTGAAAGTAGACCTTGGTCCACTATTGGTGGTCTTGAACCTCATGGAGGCTTCCTACGTACCATGCCTTGACATGGATCAAAGACCTCGTAGTTCAGGAGGGTTGGTCGCAATGGCTTACCACTGGACCGGAATGGGACCCGACGTGAATGAGTGACGGGTGGGATTGAACCTCGTGGAGGCTTCCTACGTACCATGCCTTGACATGGATCAAAGACCTCGTAGTTCAGATGGGGTTTTGTCAGGGTCGGTGCTCACTCTAAGCCCACGTGAGTCATGCTCGGTGTGAGAAACAAGAGGTTGCATGGTCCTGACGATCACGTCGCGAAGGGTGCGTCCGTGAGAAGAGAAGAGGGGCTTACGCGTTAGGCGGCCCATGGTGTTGGGACTTACTCCAGGATGGAGGCCCATGGCGCGACAAAGCGCGGGGAAGATGGACCTTGGTCCGACGATGGGAGGTGCCTCGTTCCCTATCACGTCCTCCACTGACCTTGGTAGTGGGGAAGTACCGAGATGCACGGGTGAAATCATCCGTACCAAAGGTTAGGGGCTTACGCTCTGAGGCAGCCCTTCCCCTGTGAACATACACCACTCCGACAAGGAGGATCTCATTCCATGTGCGGAAGAGTTCCATTCCCGTGGAGACGAGTGGTGTAATGAATGTTCAAGCTGGGGGGACCCTTCGTGAGGGAGACGAGGTTGGGTCACAGTTTTAACGTCATGTGTTGAGGACGGGTGCTTGGCAGTTTAACGTCCTGCAGCTCGGACGAGGTGGGTTCACTCCACGCCCCTAGGGCTTACATAACCGGTACCCTCTGGTCCTTGGGGAAGGGAAGGTGTCGGTAAGGCCATGGTAAAGGGGGGTCGTGGGACGAACCATCGAGAGGTCCACGTTAGCGTGTCTATGCGAAGAAGCAATAGCCCTTAGCGTGCCTATGCGAAGAAGCATTAGGCGAAGCAACGCTACGGGAGGTGTTGTCCATGGGACTTTGAAATCACATCGTGCAAACCTGGAGGGTCGCACGGAAAGAGGAATCGCTAAGCAGAGGAGTGTGCTTCGCGAAGTGGGGTGCCTTGGCCTTAGCATGGGGCATAGGTGGGAGTGGGAGGTGCTTCACGAAGTGGAACAGGGTTCGCGGAGCACTGCCTCGCGAAGAAAGAGTGGTTCGCGAAGCAGGGTCCTGCGAAGCAGTGTACTTCGCGAAGTGGAGCGATCCTGCCTTAGCATAAGGATTACTCGTATGGGTTGGGTGTTTCGCGAAGCACAAGTGCTCCGCGGCTGCCCGGGTTCCCTTGGTAATCCCCTTCCTTTGCGAACGCCCTTGAGCTTCGCGAAGGGCATCCCTCTCGGAAGAGGGGCTCAAAACAAAACAAATCAGAGTCGTCTCGTGAAGTAGAAATACCTCGCGGAGCTCATGATTCCCGGGGCAAAGCGTGCTTCGCGATTCGGGAGGGGAGAAGCTGAAAGGTCGGATTGTCCGTCTGTGGGACTCAGGGGGAGTCGAGTATTTATAGGGAAGGGGCGCCGCGAAGCAGGGCTCGCGCGCCGCCTTCGGGGCTTCGTGGCGGCTCACGAACGTCAAACGGGTTCGCGGAGGATTACCGCCTCCGGTGCTTCGCGAACGTCAAACCGGTTCGCGGAGGATTACCGCCTCCGGTGCTTCGCGGCGGCTTGCGAACGTCAAACCGGTTCACGGAGGATTACCGCCTCCGGAGCTTCGCGGGGCCGCCAAGGTTGGGACGCTTCGCGGCGGGCCTTCGCGGCTATGCTTCGCGGCTGTGCTTCACGAGGCAGCGCGCTAGCTGTCTTTTTCGGCCTTTCCTTTCGGGCCACATTTTTGGCGCCAACAAATGCCCCCCCTCAGACTTGGAGCCGCGGAGTGCGAAGGGTCGAAGTCTGAGGGAAAAATCGCCAAAATTGTCGGTGGTTCGTGATGCAGCATCGCGGAGGGGGGCCCGCGCTGCTCGCCGGGGCCGCGGATCCGGACGCGCCGCGATGCTTCGCGCGGGTGAGGCGTGCCGCGATGCTCCGGGGCCGTCGCCTATAAATAGGGGGTCCGCCCTCTTTTGTCTTCACGTGCCTTGCCTTTTTGTGTGCTCTCGAGTTTGCGAAGCTCCGCGTACTCCGCGACAGCACTCCGCGAATCGAGCTTCGCGGCGAACCGCGGGTCTCCGACTCCGCGTCCGCGCTAGGCGAACTTCTTGTCGGCCTTGGCCAGACTTCGCGACTTGGTCTCGCGACCGATCTTCGCGATTCCTCTTTGCGGTCGAGCTTCACGATTCAACTTCGCGGTCGTGATTCGCGATCCAGGGGAAAAACATTTCTGAGGGTCGACATTAAAAATGGCCCATCAAGAGGCTGTGCTGGGAGTGCTTGCAGATGCCGCTCGCCGGGATGAGATGGCCAACCGTCCAGGCTTAGGGGAAATGGTTCGCTTCCATTCGGACCACATTTCCTTGACAGACCTACTTTCGGAAGGTCAGAGGGAGTACCCGCAGTGCAAGAAACTGCCGTTGTACGGCTTCGGGCTGAGGGATGACGTCTTCATCCCTGAGGCAAGAAGGGATGAACCAGCTTGCTGGTTCAGGAGCACACCATGCCAGCACCAATGGTTCAGGGCGGCCGATGGTCACGCACAGGAGGATTTCACACCTGTCACCGCTGATTGCCTCTACAATCATGTGAATGACATTGACGGGAGGCCACTGCAACCGGAGACGTCCCCTCCTCTCTACCGCACCATGCTGAAGGCGGCTCTGCAGGATCCAAAGAAGGGATGGTCCGATGAGTGGGACCTGCGCCAGGGCGGCAACTTCACCGATGACTGGGCCTGGGCCTACTGGGTAGGCGCCTCCTGCGAGGAGTTCGAGGCCGAGCTGAGGAGAGTGGGATTGTATGAGGCGGCATGGGCCTCCCAGTTCCACATTTACCAACCAAAGCAGCTGATGTCGGAACTGCTGAGTAGATGGTCGTCTAGGACCAACACTTTTCACCTACATCACGAGGAGGTGGGCATCAGCCTGTGGGATGTCCACCAGATTTCCGGGGTCCCGATCTTGGGGGCCATGTATGACGAGTTCCTCCCCGTTGCCAGCGTGTGGGGAGATGCTGAGCAAATGCCACGGCTGGCGTCAGCGCTGATAGCGCTTGTCCCTGGAGAGGACAAGGAAGCAGTGAGGGATGTCCACTTCAAAAGATGGTTCAAATGCTTCCTGAACTTCCCAGAAGATCGAGAGTTCCCTCCAAGGCCTCGAACCTGTCCGAGGGCAGCCCAACAGGGAAAGGGACACTCTTACTGGCGTGTCTTGGAGGACAGCCAATGGAAGACTTGGGGTTTCAGCATCAGCACCGAACAACAGCCAATAGTCAGGCTGGCGTCGTTCATCGCGGCTCTCATCTGTGGGTGGATCCTACCAGTGAGAGATACAAGCATGGGGGTGCGGCCCAGCTCATTCATCATGGCATCAATGTTGGCCATGGGGCAGCGGATCAACCTTGGGATCCCGATGCTCGCCAAACTATACAGAATGCTGCGGCGTATTAGCGAGGGCAAGAAGCCGCCAAGGATATGCGGGCCCTTCCACCTCCTGTATGGGTGGATTGCGGCGCATATCAGGGGGATTTACGAGTATCCAAACCCCATTTCGCCGCCGAGATCAGACTTTCGCCCCTCCATTCTGAATGCAGTTGGGAGCTTCCCATTCAAACTGGCCGTTCCGATGGTGCTGAATAGGGTGTGGAGGGCGGACGAGTTCAACATTCATCCCTTCCCACTGCCGACGGGGAGGCTTAATGATGATGGACGGGGGACGGAAGAACATCGGGCTTATCTCCTGGACTTCCGAGGTGGGGTTTTGGTGGCTCGGATAGACCGTGAGCCAATCTGTGAACCGTACACCCCATATCGTTTTGCGAGGCAGTTTTGGTGCCTCCAGCGGCTGACCCCACAGGTATACTGGGAGGTACGTCACGAGGAGCACCCGTGTGTGATGAGGCAGCTGTGGCTCATGTTCACACGTGAGGATGGAATGATGCAGATCGCATTGCCTCCGTCCACCGCCGCCTTTGGCTTAGTGAAGGAGTACGCTATCAGCTGGGAGGCCGCTTACCCCGGGGAGATGCTGAAGCAGTCAACGATCCGGGTTGGTGACGATGGGCCTCCTTTATCTTGAGGTCGGGGTCGGAGGGAAGCTAGGGCCGCTCGCGGCAGCGGGGCTGCCATGGCAGAGAGACCCGCACCGGTCGAGGGTATGGCAGCAGCGGCGGATCCGGTGGTTCCGGGAGAGCAGGGTCATCCGGATGGGCGGCCACCGAGGGGATTCCATCAGATATCCGCTTAGGCTCCGGGGAAGCGGCTGCGTCACATCGACATGGCAGAAGATGCCGTCTTTCCGGAATCTTGGGACATTTGGGATGTCAACCGGCAATTCCTCAGCCCACCCGAGATGTGGGCCCACTTGAATCGCCTCGGGATGAAACTGCCGGGCATAGGCCCAGTTCGGGCTGGGTTCATGGTGTCTACGGCGGAGGCGGAGCAATACTTGAACGAGCTGGAGGATTACGTCCACTCCAGTGGTGTCCCTCGCCCAATGACAGACCGGGTGAGGGTACTGTTAAATCAGACGGTGCCCCCGCAGCTATCGGCTGCCGATCTCAGGGAGCGCTTCCCCTTGCCGGAGGAATCAGGGGACTCTTCTCAGGGGGACGAGGCTGGAGGAGGGAGCCCGTTGTAGGAGGGCGAGGTCGGAGACCGAAGCTCAGAATCCGACGACTTCGCGGAGGCTCTTGAGGTAGCATTCCGAACTTCTCTCCTTACGATCTGTTCTTGAATCCCTATGGACTTCTCACAAATGTTCGAGCCATGCAGGAGGAACTTGTTCGTAGGCCTCGTTCTCGCTCCTTGGCGGGTTATGTCGCGGGACCTTCGGAACCCGCGCCTATGGCTGCGTCTAGTTCTGCATCTGGTGGGACCAGGGGGTCTAAGGTGGCTCCTCTGGACTCTCCAGGCCTTCCAATAGTATACGGGGGGCCTCGTCTCGGAGTCCCATCAGTACCGGCCCAGGAGCAGCGCTCGGAGGTCGATCTTTGTAAGTCTCCTCCACCGGTCTCCTCGTTGTCACATGTGGGCCATGCCAACTAACGTTTATGTCTCTTTCTGTCATACGGTTCTCCGACTGGCGTGGGCTGCTGCAGCGAGGCTGGTCGGGATGTCTGGCGGCGTCCCAACCAGGGGCATGCCGGTGATGGTGACGATAGTCCCTTCACCTTCTCAAGCTGCGGCGCACACCATCACTGGCGGGACCACCAACAGGGCCATACCTGAAGTTATCGAAGTTGACTCTGAGGAAGAGGATCAACCGGTCAGTCCCAGTCCTGTCGTGCCTGCGCCGGCGTCAGGTGTCGTACCAGACTCAACACCAGATGCAGATCCCGCTGAGGAATTCCTGCAGGCATATCCTACGTACAAGCCTGCCGACCGCGCGGATTGGGACGAAACGGCCTCTGATGAGGAAGACAGCAGCATAGTCCGCCGCCGGTCGTGGAAGCTGATCACGCGCTTTATCAGGGACACTCCCCAGGCGCAATGGCTGGCCGAAATGGATAGGCTCCGCTCGCGGTTGCGCGAACTGTGTGCCGGGGGAGTGGATGCCCAACGCCCTCACGCGCTCATCCGAGACCTCATGGCTGAGAAGATACGGGATCATGATCGTGGGCTGAGCATGGGATGGCCGCAGAGGAAGGCGACCAGCATTAGGAAGCTCCAGGAGGCTGAAGGCGAGGTCCAACAGATGCAGATCCGGGCCAACGAGCTTTCAGCCACTCTCGATGCGCAGTCTGAGCTGGTCTCACGATTGAAGACCCAGCTGGCAGAGGCTGAGGAGCACATGGGGCAGATCTCTGGAAGGATGGCTGCCGTTCGGGACAAGGTAGAAAGGGCTAGGGCCAGGGTTGACGAATTACGCCCCGCCACTGCTGAAGAGGAGCGGGAGTTGAATCAGCGGCAACAGGCTTTGGACGCCGCAAGTCAATGGGTGGTGGAGCTGCAACACTCTTTTGACGGAGTCAACCCATCCATGGGGGAAGTCAACCCCCGAGTATTGTAGCGAACCCGAAAGAAACTTTTATTAACACTTTTGTGCTTCAACTCTTTCTTTCTCCTTTGTTTTGAGTTCCGTGGCACGCATGATTTCCACTGTTGAATTGCCTTGTTACATCCCTACAATGTATGCGGGACGTTTGACGACAATTCCTCAAGCCAGTCCAGATTCTCGAAAGATGGGGAAGGCTTGATCGGAGGAGGAACTTCCAGGATAGCCGAATTACCGTTTCTCCAACGTGCTCTTATGCACGAACGGGGCAACACCAGGGGCACTGAAATCGGTTCGAACAGATGAAAATGGGAAGTGTGAATCACGATGCCCAAATTCGGAACACTGTGGGGATGGCGTGACAATAAAGGAAAACCGCTAACTGTGGCAGATAGACGGTATCCTTACTGCGTTAGCCGGAAATGGGGACAACAAATGAGCATCGACCGCTGACCGTATTCGCAACGCGGGATTTTATCAATTTGTTGTTGATCAATCTTTCAGGACGTTGGCCCAGGACAGTTGGTGGACCATAGGTCAGACATCCATACTGTTAGGGGGTCCTTTCAGACATGACTAGTCTTCTGGAACGTTGGCCCAGGACGGTAGGTGAGCCGATGTGGCATAAGACTAGGCCGTTAGGGGGTTCCTTCAGACATGAAAGAGGACGAGGGTCCGAATAAGGGACACGCAAAGCGTGGAACATGGAGTGGTGGTTTGTTCAAACAGAATCTAACACCTTGGTAGTTGCACCACCGTGGAGGGAGTACGCCAAATTGGGCGCATTGTCCTGATCACGGATCATTTTTTCTTCCAGATAGGGCCTCTCTGACGAGGGCTGGAAATGGGGAGGAACAAGATTTCGTGATTCCAGGGGCTGAACCCTAGGCGAAATGCCTGGGTGTCTCTACGTATCCCACGTGATGATGGGAATCAAGCCACACGTAGTTCTGGAAGCGCAGTTTAACGTCATACTGGACGAGGAGCAGCCTAACCGTGTTGGTACACATCCAGCCAAAACTACTAAGCCCACGTGAGTCGTGCTCGGTGTGGGAAACAAGCAGTAGTGGTGGGAATTTTCCGACGTAGAGAGGGGAAGGTTAGGGCAAAGGGATGCTCGGTGACTACCGGCCCGATGACACTAACACAATCATTCAGCGCACCTAGATGCGTGAAGAGAAAGAGCCGAGTATGATGGAGTTCCACTTGAACATGAGGGAGTGGAAATGTGTGAATCATGGTGCTCGAGATTCAGATCACAATGATGGTGGCGTGGTGATAGAGGATTACTGTTGACCATGTTCGCAACACAGCATCCTGTCGCGTTAGCCTGAGGTGGGAACAAACAAATGAGGGTCGACCGTTGACCATGTTCGAAACACGGGACCATGTCACAAATGTTGTCCGAGATCCGTGGGGACGTTGGCCCGAAACGATTGAAGGGCCCTTAGGTCCAGCATTCATGGAGAGCCCTTAAGCTTAGTATCCACGTCGTCCGAGGGTCCTTTTGGATGTGGAAGAGGATGAGGATCCAAATAGCGAGCTCACGAAGCTTGGTCATGAGATGAGGGGAATGTCCCTGTGGAAATCCCATCATTCGGGCTCTTTGTCAAAACACATCTGAATACGGCAACGAAACGTATTAGAGAGAGGGATCAGATTTCTTTCCCTTGGGGTGATCTTAGTTTATGGTCATAGAATTCGGACCATGGATGGGAAAAGGGGATCAGGGGACGCATGACATCAAAACCTAACGTGAATGAGGACATAGCCCTGCTCACCATGCGTTCTCTGGGGAAATGCTCGAGTCGAGGGACCGAACACCAGGGTTAGGCTGGGCCCTTGGGGAAGTACCCGGGCGCTCCTACGTATCTCATAAGAATGAGAATCAAGCCATACGTAGTTCTAGAAGTGACATGGTAGGATACCAGTTCCAGGGGAAAGGGGGAGTGCGGACATGGCCCTTGCACTAAAGAAGCGGAATTTGATGTATCTTGTTTGTTCTTTAAGGTGAATGGTTTTTTTTTGAAGCGACAGGCCTAGAACAGTAGGTCGTGATGTCGCCACAAGAATCAAGCCGTGATGGGCGTTGAAAAATGGCATGGCATGTGACCAATACCCAATGTGATGTCCTCTACAGCGAGGTCACCACAATGCGGTGCCGTTTTCCGTCGTGCGTCCAGGATGATAATGTCACAGTTTAGGGTCGTATGATAGGACCAAGCATGCATTTTATCGTCATGCAGCGCAGACGTAGCAGAGACGATGCTAGGCGGGAAATGTGCGCAGTGTTATAAAACACAATTGACGGAGACATGATCCCACATCAGATTGTACGCCATCCAGAGAGGGAAACCTTAGGGCGAGGGGCCTATACAGAGGTGAAACAGGGAGAGAGACTGGCTTCCTTAATGGGTTGTACCCAGAGACAGGGCGTCTGGGCGGTCCTACGTGTCCCATGAGGATGGGAATCAAGTTGAACGCAGTCCCGAATGGATCTTAGTTTATGGTCTTAGAGCTCGGACCAGGGGAGCCCCAAAGGGCGCCAGATTGCAGCTTTGTCCCCCTAACATGCAAAGGTGCACTGAGGGATAGTGCCAAAAGTGTCGAGATTCCACCTGGACATGATGGGGTGGAAATGTGTGAATCATGCAACCAACATTCAAGGACTGAAGGAGCTGGCGTGACGACAGAGGATTACTGCTGACCATGTTCGCAACACAGCATCCTGTCGCGTTATCCTGAAATGAGGACTAAGAAAACGAGCATCGACCGCTGACCATATTCGCAACGCGGGATTTTATCGATTTGTTGTCCGAAACCCTGGAGGGCGTTGGCCCGTATCGGTAGGAGAGCCCTTGGGCGTAGTATCCAGGTCGTTCTTGGGGGTCCCTTCGGGTGTGAAAGATGATGGAAGTCCGAATAGAGGGGAACATGAAGCTTGACAAGTGGAAGGAACTTGATCAAGTTGAATCTGACACTCTTGGTCCTAGACTAGAGTGCTCTTAATACATGGGTGAACCAATGCAAGGAGTCAAGGGACTCAACTTTGAGGGTGACCGGGAAATGGGGCTGGACCCGAACTTTGGACATCCAGGTGGTCCTACGTATCCCATTAGGATGGGAATCAAGCCATACGTAGTTCTGAAGGGTGCCTTTTAACGTCATGCAGGACAGGGAACATGAGGACTGAACCTCAGAATGGGGGCGTGCGTGGTGCAGATGTTGCAAACCCGACGTGAATGAGGACGTAGTCCTACACTGCGCCACGCAGCCCTGTGATCAGGGTCCTGAAGGCAGGATTAGAGAGGTAAATTTGCTGAACTTAGGCTGGGTCCGAAGACAAGGGGTCTTGAACGTAGTTCCAGATGAGAGTCTTAGTTTATGGTCTTAGAGCTCGGACCGTGGATGGTGACAACTCCCGAGTAAGCACAGATGTTAACCCAATCCCTAAGCCCACGTGAGATAAACTCGGTGTGGGAAACAAGGGGGGTATCCTCATTGCAGTACCTGGGGCGTCCATCAAAGGGGAGTCAGCAGAGAGTTTCGAAGGACACCTTTGATGTAGCTTGTTCCTCGAACGCGCAGACGTGCACGGGGGAAAAGTACCAAGAGTCCAAAGACTCTACTTGGACATGATGGAGTGATGAAGGGTGTGAATTGTGTACCCGACATTTGGGCTTAATAGGTTGGCGTGACGACAGAGGAAAACTGTTATCCATGACGGAAACACAGCGTCTGTATCGCGTTAGCCTGAGGTGGGAGCAACAAACGAGCATCGACCGCTGACCATATTCGCAACGCGGGATTTTATCGATTTGTTGTCCGAAACCCTCGGGGGCGTTGGCCCGTATCGGTAGGAGAGCCCTTGGGCATTGTATCCAGGCCGTTCATGGGGGTCCCTCCGGGTGTGAAAGATGGTGAAAGCCCTGATGCGGGGATACGCAAAGCCTGGAAAGCGAGTGCGGACGTGTCCGAGTAAAGCATGGCATTCCAGGTAATAAACCAGAGTACTCTTAAGCACATTGGTGAACCGCCGAAAAAGAGGGATCGACCAAACAACTCAGTAGGGGGTGGGAGCATGGCGTGGTCATCACGAGACCGTCGTGAATGAGGACATAATCCCACACCGCACCATATGATCCCCTCATAGAGGAAGGATGGGCCAAGGGGCCAAGATGGGATGAGGATTCCCGAGAGATGGGGCTAGACCCGGATCTTGGACATCCAGGTGGTCCTACGTATCCCATTAGGATGGGAATCAATCCACACGTAGTTCTTGAAATGCAGTTTAACGTCATACTGGACGAGGAGGGGAGTAATGTACCCCTAAACAAGGGAGGTGTATGGCATGGTAAAGAAGCCGTCGTGAATGAGGACGTAGTCCTACGTCACACCATACGATCCTATAGGATAGGTCCTAGACTGCGGCCCGAAAAGGCCAAGGGGCCTGGGGCTGAGCCTCGGTCAGGAAGGCCAGACTGGTTTGTAGTTTAACGTCTTACACGGGGACGAGGGTCGGGGACCCGAGGGGGCCAAGGGGCCTGAGGCTGGGCCTCGTAAAGGGAGTTGCACGGCACGGTACATGATCCTGACGTGAATGAGGACGCAGTCCTACACCACACCGTACACTCCAGGTGAGGAATCCTGGGCCGTGGCCTGGAGAAAAGGGGAAGTTATCAGTCAGAAAGGCCTGACTGGTTTGTAGTTTAACATCTTACATGAGGACGAGGGTCGGGGACCCGAGGGGGCCAAGGGGCCTGAGGCTGAGCCTCGTAAAGGGAGGGCGTACGACATGGTACATGATCCCGACGTGAATGAGGACGCAGTCCTACATCACACCGTACACCCTTATGAGGAATCATGGGTCGTGGCCCGAATCGCTAGCACCACCTGGGGGAAGTTTGTCTCCTTGGGACAGAATCCCAGTCAAGGAGCGGGTGAAGCTCAGTTGCGTTCATCCACGAAAGGGGCAAACACCTCCAGGGGGAATATGCAGCCGGGTCGAGGCTTGCTCAACGTGGGTCGGGGCAAAAGTGTGCACCCTGCCATGTCTTGACCCAAGGGGAAGATTTTGGCTTTTGGGCTGGGCCAACGGACTAAATGTCCGGGCGTTCCTACGTATCTCATAAGGATGAGAATCAAGCCATACGTTGTTCTTGAAGGCCATGCAGTTTAGCGTCATGCGGTGAGGACGTGGGAGGGTAGAAGAACGGGAGTGGGCGCATGGTGCGACCTTTACAATCTTTGCGCGAGTGGAGTTGCATGAGCGGGGCCAAGAAAGCCTACTCCCTGCTACGCAAAGATCCTACAAGGAGACTATCCCCAGGGGGAATAGCGGAAGAGAAAAGCTTGGGTATGGGCTCAAGACGAGGCGTCCGAGCGTTCCTACATATCCCATGAAGATGGGAATCATGCCATACGTAGTTCTTGAAATGCAGTTTAACGTCATGCGGGATGAGGGGCATCTCATTCGGGGATGTGTACAGTATGGTACATGATCCCAACGTGAGGACGTAGTCCTACACCGTACCGCGCGATCCCGTGAGAGGGTAAGTCGGAGAGAAACAAGGGGGCCTGGGGCCAGACCGCGGTGAAGACGGGGCCAGGGGCCCAAAGAGGCCGAGGGGCCTGAGGCTGAGCCTCGGTCAGGAAGATCTGATTGGCTTGCAGTTTAACATCTTGCAGTGAGGACGGAGAGGTAGTTTAAGGTCATGCGGGACCAAGTCGCAGTTTAGGGTCGTGAAGGACCCTCTCGCAGTTTAGGGTCGTGCAGGACCACTGCAGTTTAATGTCGTGCGGGACCCTCTCGCAGTTTAGGGTCGTGCAGGACCACTGCAGTTTAATGTCGTGCGGGACCCTCTCGCAGTTTAGGGTCGTGCAGGACCACTGTTTTGCCCTAGGCGAAGTATCGCTTGAGGAATTTGGCATTGGTGGGAGGGGTCACACGCTCTCCATCTGTGGTCACCAAGGAGTATGCTCCATTAGGGTAAACCTTATGGATGATATAAGGCCCTTCCCATTTGGGTTCTAACTTGGGTGGTTTCCTACCGGGAATCATTGGCGCTCGAAGGGCCAATAACAGGTCACCCTGTAGAAAAGAGCGGAGACGAACCTTCTTGTCAAAAGCTCTCGCTATCTTGTCCTGATGCCTTTCCAGATTGTGCAGGGCACGAAGCCGGTTCTCGTCCAGTGCCTCTAATTCAGCTAGACGGATCTCGGCTACCTCATCTGATGTCTGGTGATCATAAACTGCAGTGCGTAGCGACGGCAGCTGGATCTCAATGGGTAGGACGGCCTCAGCTCCATACACCAGGGAATATGGGGTCACCTGGGTAGAGTTGCGAGTCGTCGTCCGGTAAGCCCAGAGGGCGTTGGGGAGCTTGTCCGGCCAACTCTTCTTGTTCTGACCAACCATCTTCTGCAGAATGTTAGAGAGGGTCTTGTTGAACGCCTCGATCTGCCTATTCGCCTGCGCGTGGTAGCGGGAGGTATGGTTCGACCGGATGTCTTACTTAGCGTACAATTTCTTCAATTCAGCTACCCGGAAGTTGGTGCCGTTATCGGTGAGGACAGCGTGAGGGACTCCAAACCGATGGATAATGTTGGAGCTCACAAAGTCAACGATGGAACGGGCCTTGACCTCGTTGAGCGGAACTGCTTCTGCCCACTTGGAGAAGAAATCTGTAGCGGTCAGGATGAACCTGCACCGGCGGGCTGTTTCCGGCGGATACGGTCCCACTACATCAAGTCCCCATACCGCAAATGGCCAAGAGTACTTGGTGGGGTGGAGGGGTTCTGGCGGCCGATGCAAGAAGTTGGTGTGTACTTGGCACGCGTGGCATCTCTTGGCGTATCCAATACAATCGTGGATCATGGAGGGCCAAAAGTACCCTAACCTCCGGATTTGCTGGGATAGCTTCGGCCCAGCTTGATGGGCGCCACAGGAACCGGCGTGAACCTCTTGCATAACTTGAGGTATCTCTACTCCTTGGATTCAACGGAGGAGGATACCATCGAAACTCCGTTTATAGAGGATCTTCTCAAGACTAGGGCTGCTCTGGAGGGTAAATTGCAGCGCGCGGCGTCGGATTCGCTCGCGTTCGGCCCGGTCGTCCGAGAGCTGACCATTTTGGAGATACTCGACAAAAGGTGCTCTCCAGTCGGGGGTGGTTTCAACCACTGCATCTGACGAACCCGAGACTCCCGACATGGAGGGTCCTGCGGTGAGATGACTTACCCGCAGGCTATCACGGTCCTCTTGGGTGACGGGAGCAATGACTCTCCGGTGGGCCATGTGTATGACCAAATCATCTTGCTCGGGTTCTGCGAGCGACGCGGCTAAGCCAGACAGGGTGTCCGCTTGTCCGTTCTGCGATCTTGGGACATGGGTAACCTCTGGCCGAGGAGAGAACTGGGCCATTAGGAGGAGGGTGTACTCCAGTAACGGTGCAAGCTCTGGCTTCCTGACGACGTAGTCGCCATTAACCTGTTTGATCACCAGATCGGAATCTCCCTTCACATGTAGATGGGGAACATGGATCTCAAGGGCCAACTCGAGGCCGGTGATGAGAGCCTGGTACTCTGCCTCGTTGTTTGTAAAACCTTCTGACAGCAGGAACGAGTATGGCAGGACGGCTTGCGCCGGGGTAATGAAAACAATACCCAGACCCACTCTGTTGAGTTTGGGGTCGTTGAGCCTTCTACCGGTGGGCCTCCGGGAGGCGCCGTCGAAATGAATTTGCCAACACGGGACAGCATGATCGACCGAGAGGATCGTCTCGTCGGGGAAATCCAGGTCCAGGGATTGATCCGCGGAGGTTGGATGGGCAGCTAAAAAGTCTGCCAACGCCTGTCCCTTAACGGCCTTCTGAGGCACAAACCTGATGTCAAACTGCTGGAGAATCACCGCCCACCGTGCTAGTCGGCCGGTCAGCATGGGGCGGTTCAGGATGTACTTCAGCGGATCTACCCGAGAGATCAATTGTACCTCGTGGTGTTGCAGGTAGTGCTGCAGCTTCTGCACAGCGAAAACGAGCGCAAGGCATCTCTTTTCGATAGGGGAGTATCTGAACTCCGTATCGAGAAGCATGCGGCTGAGATAGTAGAGACTGTTCTCAGTACCCTTGTTATTCTTCTGGGCGAGCAGCGCACCGAGGCATCTCTCCAGTGCGGTCACATAAAGGACCAGCGGCTTTCCGGAGACGGGTGGCATCAAGACCGGAGGTTGGAGCAGATACTGCTTGATTTCCTCGAAGGCGGCCCGACACTCCTCATCCCATTCGTAGGCAGCGTCTTTCTTCATGAGCCGGGAAAAGGGCTTACACTTGTCGGCCAAATTCGCAATAAATCGGCGTATATAGGCTAAGTGGCCTTGCAGGCCTCGAAGCTCCCGAATGTTGCTCAGGGGAGGCATTTGGCTGATGGCCTTGATCTTCTCCGGGTCGATCTCGATACCTCGGTATCTGACAACGAAGCCCAGAAACTTCCCGGAGGTGACTCCGAAGGCGCACTTCAGCGGGTTCATCTTCAGGTGACGGGAACAGAGGAAACCGAACACTTTCTCCAGGTCTTTGAGATGGTCCTGGCGCTGGCGTGATTTGACTACAAGGTCATCCACGTAGCATTCCACCAATGTCCCGAGGATCGGTTTGAATATGCGATGCATGGCCCTCTGATAAGTGGCACCTGCATTTTTGAAACCGAATGGCATTACCCGGTAGCAAAAGGCACCCTGGGGAGCCCTGAAGGCAGTGGAATCCTCGTCTTCGGGGGCCATCCGGATCTGGTTATACCCGGAATACCCATCCATGAAAGAGAGGGCTTGGAACCCGGCCGTGGCGTCAATCAACAGCTCCGTCACTGGGAGTGGGAATACATCCTTTGGGCAGTGGCGATTGAGATCGCGAAAGTCGATGCAGACTCTGATCTGCCCATTCTTCTTCCTGACCGGCACAATGTTGGCGAGCCATTTGGGGTACTGGACCTCTTTGACAAAGTTGTCTTTGATTAGCTTATCAACTTCGGCCTCAACCATAGCGCCATGGGAAGGGTGCATTTTCCTGGGAGGCTGCTTGAACCCACGATGTTTTGCTGGGAGGCCCAGACGGTGGACGGCCACTTGGGGATCCAGCCCTGGCATCTCATCGTAACTCCAGGCAAACACATCGCGGTGCTGTTTGAGGAAGTCTACATACTGCTGCCGCTCCTCGAGGGACATGGCCGCACTGATCAATGTGGGTCTTGGATCTGCCTCACTACAAAGGTTCACCTGTACCAGTTCATCGACCGTGGTAGAGACGCCTTCTTCAAAGGCTGGGGGAGCATCCTCCAAGTCTTCCTCCCCAGCCGTGGGGGGACTTCCCGCGGCGGAAGATACTTCTGGGCTCTCGAAACCCGAGGGGAAGCTGGTGCCGGCTTGGGCAGCAGCGGTCATCACATCAGGAGACTCACTTGTCGTTGAGACCATAGCAATGAATGAATTTGATCCGATCCCATCTGGCCTTCGGCCCAAGGGGCCACGCTTGATGATATCAAAGCAGTGGTGACGTGTCGGCCTGTGTCGGTTAATTCCAGCCCAGCGGAATAGACACGTATGGCGCACCGCCGTTGGCATGAGCTTGACGTCCCGGTACCGTACATGGGTAGGAGGTTCCGGGATGACCCGAGCCTGGTTGATGTAGGAGTACGAGGTGATTCTCCGCCGTCTCTTGGACACGGGAACATGCCTTCCTTGCGTACCCGAAACAACGAAACATTGTCCCATGTCGGGGGTTGTGGCCTCCAACCGGTGGATCGGGAGGATGTAGGCGTCGTCCATGCTTGCCCAGGGATCACTTGTGATCGGGGCGGGCTCATCCTCGCTGACCAGGATTTGCTTGTCCTTACTTTTGTAATAACCCGCATCCAGATAGCGGGCCTCACAAGAAGCGAAAGGGGACGCGTCTCCTTGGAGCACGCCTACTCAACCGTTGAGCGAGTACTTAAGGCACTGGTGATACGAAGAGGGGACCGCTGCATGCAGATGGAGCCATGGCCTACCCATCAATGCGTTGTAGGCGGTGTCCTGAGAAACAACCATGAACTCGGTGCTGGCAATTAAGCCACTGAACTGGGTGTTCAGGCGGATCTTGCCGACCGGGGTTTGCTCTGTCCTGTCGTACCCCTGGATCCTGAGGTCAGAGGGAGTCAAATCACCTTCGGAAAGACCCAGCTTTCGCAGCGTCCGGGTCGAAATTAGGTTGATTCCAGAACCCGTATCAACGAGGCATCGGCGGACTTCCACACCGTTGAAGTGGCCAGTGATATACAGTGGGCGAATGTGCCCCTGTATAGGAGGGTCTTCATCTTCACCGGAGAACGAGATAACCGCCTGGCATTCGGCGTTTTCAATCATCTCGGTATGGAAGGCTTCCGCGGCTGCCACTTCCGTCTCGAATTGGAGGGGGCTCCTTAGGGCCTCGGCAAGTGCCTCGCGCATTTCAGATGACAGGCGAAGGGCCTCGAGGATGGAAAGCCTCGCCGGGATGCCGGCCAGATGCTTCAGGACATCGTACTTTCGTGCCAAACGCGAACCTCTGCTTACAAGAGGTCGTTTGGCATTTGGATGCACAGCGGGTCCGGCTGGCTGAACCGGCGAGTAACTAGTACTGGGCACACCTTGGTGCCTACCAGTAGAAGCCTGAAGAGTAGTCGCTGGGCTAAGATCGGACAGCGGAGGCTGGCCCGTCGCCGGGCGAGACTGGCTGTGATACGAACGAGGCGGCTCTCCCCGATCCAGCAACACGAACAGCGGTGGAGGTAGAGCCGAGGGTGCTGGATGGGTCTGCGCGTGCTGAGATCTGCGCTGAGCCTGCTGCCTGGTCTCGGTAGCGTGCACGTCTTGGCCACAAGTGCCTGCTGACGTACCTCGATGACTGGCGCGATTGCGATTCCGCTGACGTTGACGTCGGCTGGAAACATTGGGGCGGTCTGCCTGGGGTTCCCCCTCGTCGGGGGTCATATAGGGATTTACCAGCTCCACGGTGTTAACCGAAGCGTACCCTTGACTGTCGCTCGAAGAGTCATCCACCGCTGGGCGGATTCTGGGAGGAATGCCCATTTCGGGAGGCAGAAAGTCGCCAAGAGTGCGGGATGACGATGACACCGGAGGTGCACGTTTCTTCTTCTTGCGTCGCCGCTGCTTGCCCTTTTGGGCAGAGGTCGACTGGGAAGACGAGGCTGAGGCACCGGCTACTTCTTCTGAAGGTTCCGACTGCTTCAGGCGTGCCCGTATGATACCCTGGGCACGGACGACGGTTTTTCGAGCCATCCAGTTGTCGTATTTCTGGGACCCGCGGCTAGGGACCTGCTGCCACTCACCCTCGCTGTCACTGCCGATTTCTGATCCCGCAAAGACGCCTGCCACTTGTGCTGGCGCTGGGCCCAACATGACTATGTTGTTTTTGACCTGGTCCTGAAGCCAGTCTTTAAACACATAGCATCGCTTGAGGGTGTGCCCCAGGATCCGATGATAAGGGCAGTAGTTGGGGTGATCGGTGAGATGTGCCTCTGCCGGCCTTCTGCACTCAGGCAGACGCACGATCCCTTGCTCTAGAGCACTTCGGAAGTAACCAGGGACCTGATTTTCATTGAACGAATAGGTATGGTACTTTCTTTCTGGGTAAGGAGCCCTGGGGGCCTGGTCCTGTCGAGGGACCGGAGGGGCCTGCCGAGGAGGCAGCGCCTAGTTGTCTCGCCTAGGTGGCGGTGGCGCATTGCGCGGGGGAACCTGTCGGTTCTGAGGCGGTCGCTACTGGGCAGGAGCCTGCGCTTGAGGTGGAGGACCTCTGCGGGGTTGCGGGGGTGGTGCCGCCGGTAGCAATTCCAGCTGTCTCGGGGCTTCTATTTGAGCCACCGCGGCGGGTTCAGCCCTGGCGGCCCTCCTGGCTGGGATCATAGGGGGCAGCAAACGTGCCTGACTAGCCTGTTGCAGGGCCTCCTCAAGGCGCTGGGCCTTATCCGAGAAATCTCTGAACCCTCCAGGGTAGTTCTGGGTAATCAAGGAGGGTACCAGCTCTGTCTTGACGTTCCCCACACACATCGTCAGTAATTGCTCCTGAGTCAGTGGCATGTCGAGGGAATACGTAAGTCCTTTCCACCGGGCGATGAAGTCTACAACCCGCTCATCAGGCCTCTGTTTGCACTTGAAGAGGTCCGCAATGCTGGTCTTTCGTGTGGTGGATCTGAACTGGTATAAGAACTTCCGGCGAAGATCCTCCCAACCGGTCACTGATCCGATAGGGAGCTGGCTGTACCAGACGAATGTCGGACCTTCCAATGTCTGTACAAAACATCGGAGCTTAGCGGCTTCTTGCTGAGCCGGGGTCCCCAGCATGGGGCCATACCTGGAAGAGAAATGAGCCAAGTGCTGGGGTGGGTCCCCTGTCCTGTTAAAAGGCGAGAAGGTGGGGTTCCCAAAACCCGGAGGCGCGGGCATATCATCCACCCACGCGGGATAAGTCTTGCCATCCGGTGGGACCGCCACCTGCCGTGTTTCCAACGCCTCGAGGCGGGCTGTAAGTGCCGCAATAAGGTCCTCCGGGTGGGGGTCCCTGTCTTGATGGGGATCCCTAACCACAAGCGCATTGCCAGGTTCTTCAACACGGTAGACGGCTTCGGCCGCTCGCGGGTCAACTGGCTGGACGACCTGCTGGGCGACTGGGGGAACCCGGGTTGGATTCTTCAGATTGCCCCGTCGCTCAGGGGGGTTTGGCGAGACATATCGCGCCCTCTTGCCGTATGTTCCGGCTTCCGCCCTGTCTGTGGCAGTAGCATGATCAAGGTTGCCCGGAGGCATCTCGCCGAGGGGAAGTTGTTCCTGCCCCTGCTGCCCCGGCCTGGGATTACCATAGTCGGGTCGTCGCTCCACGGCGCGTTCAGCCAAGAGTTCGTCAACCAGCCTCTTCTCCTCAGCGAGCTGCTGACGCAACGTGGCCTTCTCAGGATCCTCGTCTGTTTTCTGCACAGAGGAGGACGGGTCGGAGTGCATGACGGTTCCGACGTTCTCTTTACCTTTGCCGGTGTTTCGACTGAGTACCAGCGACTCGGTGGGTACGAGCAGGCCTAACAGGTTCCTCTGCTGACGGGTGACTCTCCCTGATGGGTCGAGTAGTGGCGGTGCACCGTCTGGGGAAAAGTATCCATCAAGGAGTTCCAGTTCGTCTTCCCTGTCCACAATGTCGGCCATGTGGACTGTGATTCCTCTCGAGGGCATGTCCTCGATGTCGCAGAGCGAATCGGGTTGTCGTCGAATAGGATCGAACAGAAGGGCAACATAGTGTCCCCAGCCACGGACTTGCACATGGGGGTGGCTTCCCTGACGATTCTGCGGAGTGCTTTAAGAATCTGAACGCATTTTCGTTGAAGGGCGCTCTGGTGGCCTGGCGACTCAGGGTGCTGGAATGCAAGAATTGCGGCTGCATCGATCAGGCGGCATTGCTCGCCGATTTCTTCGAAGTGCTCACGACTTCTGGGGTACTCCACCCGTGAAAAACGGAGGCGATAGTGTGTCGCCCGCAGGGTTCGACAAAGGCATCCCACTTCTTCAGGGGTAAGCGACTCGGGTACGTGGAAATTCAGCGCCGCTGTGGGCCAGAACTTCTCCGGGAAATAGTCCGCTGCAAGAATACTCCAGAAGCTCCTGGGTTCGTCCTCGGGGTTCGGCCCTACATTACCCCACTCATCAACCGGGGGCGGATGAGGGACCGGTAGTGGTACCGAGGCGGACCTCTGGGATAGCAAACTCAGCGGTGGAGAATAAGGCAAGTGAGCAGACTGGCCACCGAATTCTGGGCCTTTCTCTGAAGAGCGAGGTGACCTGACCACAATGTCACGATAGGACGGGCTAACATCCACTGCTTCGGGTACGGGAATCGCCGTTACCGGTGTCCGGTCATGTCGTGGCTCTACCGCCGTTGACCCCCAAAACAGCTCCTCGTGATCCCGAGTGGAGGTAGAGGGCGCTTCGGGTGACGATGGCGGTGGCTGCGCGGTCGAAACCTGCGGAATTCCCAGGATTTCTTCCTCCTGGATGTACCTGCGGAGAGAGATGGGAATCCGGTGGACCTCAAATTCTGGGAGAACGAGGCTGACGCGTCTGGTTCCTGCCCCAGTCCTTGATACGGAGGAGCTGGGAGAAGGTTCCATCGCTGAATCGCATTCTGCTTCCGAATCGGAGAAGCGGGCAGGTTTGATCTCCGCCTGGGCCTTCCCAGGATTCTTCTTGTGGCGGCGACGACCCGCTCTTCTGCCCCTGGGTGGCTCTTCGGGACAGGGTTGACCCCTATCAGGCAGCCTTGGGGCGGTGCTGGCGCCATGGCGGAGAGGGCCCCCACTCGAGACAGCCGGGGTGCGAGGGGCACCAGGGCAAATGTCAAAGGGTACATGGGGATGACCTCCATGAACAATACCCATGTGGGCGGGGCCTCTGTTGGAACTGGCAGGAGCATGGGGAAGGCCTCCATGGTCGATGTGAGTGGAGCGAGGCTGACCTTCACTCCTCGAGTTGTTGGGGTGAGGAGGACCTTCGCCAGTCGCAGAGAGGACGTAGGGAGGGACCCCACGTTGGAGAAGGACCGGATGGACGGTGCCTTCAGAAGGATGGACCCCATACCCCGTACAGCGGGCGTGGGAAATGCTTCCGCGCTAAGCGTCACTGCCACGGGGCAGGTCTTCCTGCAGGATGGGGGCAGCACGAGGCATGCCTCCATGATGAACCTCAGAGCGGGGAAGGCCCACGCTCTGTGGAGTAGTGGTACGGGGAGGACCTCTGTATGGGGTGGCATCACCGCGGGTTAGCTCGTGGCGATCGCTACTTGGGCCTGCAACCCGGAGAGTCAACCCAGCCTGTCCGTGGGGCGGTTGGGGTCTCGATCCTGGTTGGGAGAAGGGGTGCCCCTGCTCAATGTATGCGGGGGATTCATAATGTACGTCGGCGGTGGCTCGGGCCACTGTAGCTGTCGACGTGGACGCGGCTAGGCGAGCGTCCTCAGCCCGGGCCCGACGCTGACGTCGGGTCAGGCGGGCCGGTGCAGGTGGTGCAGGGACGTAGTCTGCCTGCTCTTCCTGCGGGGCCGGACGACGGCACTAACGTGGCCGGACGGGAGCTCTCGCCTGGGGGCCCTGGGTCGGGGCCCTAAGCGGACTGAGCCGGACAGCACCCCCCTCTTCAGCGTAAGGCGAAGAGTCGTCAAGGCGTTCCGGAGATAGGCTCCCGAAACGGTTGAATGTCTGGGTGGGGAGCAGGGGCTCCCTGCGCAGCCGGTTAGGGCGGCGTTGATGGCGGGGCCTGGAGGCCTCCAGGTCCAGGCGGGCCATATCCCTAGTCGGGATGACCCCTTCCTCCTCGTACCTGCGCACGAGACTGTTGATCACCCTTCGTTGGATGACCTCTGATGGGGAAAGGGGACGTGGACGTCCCGTATTCCGTGATGTGGCAGCCGTCGTGGCGGTGGTGGCGCCATGTGGAGTGGCCGTCGTGGTGTTGCCCCTGCCCCTGCGCGGGCGAGGAGCGGATGGTGACCGCATCTCTGAAATAGCAACCTGGTTCCTGGAAAGCGAAGGGATCAACTCATCAGTGCTAAGAGGAAAAGGATTGACAACCAGTGCCCCAGCGTTCTTCCATCCTCCATTTCTGTGAGAAGGATCCACGCCAACACGCTGCAGAGCGGAGTGCCCCACGTTCTACTACCCCGACTGCCGGTGAGTTTCACGACAGGCCCGCCATTTGCTTGGCGGGACCAGGCAACGGATATCTGAATCCGGTGACACGTCAATCTACTGGTGTCTCGAACGCTACTAATCTCCATGCTGAGGAGAAGAATTTCACGTCGGGTTCACCATTTCTGTTTCCGACGCTTTCGACGGGGCGCGCGCGCATCCGTCCACGAGGGGGGGACGCGCGGCTCTGTTGCCCCGCATTCCCGCTTTCCAAAGGCGGGCGGCATTCGTTCCTTGTTCAGGTACGTCTGCTCCTTGATCGAAACGGGATGATGGGATGTCGGTTCTTCCTTCCGTGGATTCCTCCTCAGAACTCGTCACCTAGTCCGGGTCTCCCTCATAGATTTAATACGTAGTTCGTGAAACTCTTCCCAGTGCCGTGTTTCCATGGGCGCCGGTTAATTACACTGCTTCTGTCGGGACATTCCAAAGGGTCCGGTCAGGGCAGCAACCTTCGGTCAGGGGAGTAGTCACGTTGAGGCATCAGTAGCGTGTCTGGATGCTGGGGTACCTGGAATGTCTGTCTGTTATCCTTGATCACAAGGCTTATCGAGGGCGTGGAGGCCCGAGGCATCCCACATCGGACGCGGGGAATTATGTATCATAGACACATATCTGAGGTTTTCCTCAGCTTCCCGTGTTTAACACAGAGTGTGTCGCGAGTTTAACATCTAGCGGATACGGTTACACCAAAGGCGTTCCATCCGAGGTTTTCCTCAGGCATCTCATGTTTACCACGAGGTAGGCCGCGAATTTAACGTCTTGCGGAGACGGAATGAGGGTGATCAGAACGTCCCATTGAGACGGGCCAGATTGGTATATTCCTAGGAGGGAACACCTGGGAGGTTTACCAAGGTGATGGATCAGAACGCCCAATGAGGACGGATCCGAGGTGGTGCACTCCCTATAGGGGAAAAGGGTGATGAATCGGGGTGTACACAGAGGACAACGACCTAGAGATATGATGGGGCTTACACGTGGAAAGCAGTCCATGCACCGCTAGGAGCAGCGAGGAGGTAGATGGCATGATCCCACCGGGATGTGGCGGCCCGGGTGAGAATCAAGATGGGTGGTGGATGAATGAATGAAGTGGAGGGGGAATGAAATGGGACCATCGTAGGGGGGCGACAGTGAAGTTGGGATTGAGCCTTGAAGAGGCTTCCTACGTATCCCCGTGGCAGGGAATCAAAGTCCGCGTAGTTCGGGATGGTGCCGGTAAACCGACGTGAAGCTGGACCTTGGCCCGATGAATGTTGTCAGCGTACCGACGTGAAAGTAGACCCGTGGGTCCACTAATGGTGGGCTTGAACCTTGGGAAGTTTTCCTACGTACCATGCCTTGACATGGATCAAAGTCCTCGTAGTTCGGAGAATACAGTTTAACGTCATGCGGGACGTTCGTGAACCCTGACGTGAATGAATGAAGGGCAATGGGTGTCGGCGAACCGACGTAATTGGGGGACCTTGGTCCACTGTTGGTGGGCTTGAACCTCGTGGAGGCTTCCTACGTACCATGCCTTAACACGGATCAAAGACCTCGTAGTTCAAATGGGGATGATCGCAATGGCTTACCACTGGACCGGAATGGGACCCGACGTGAATGAGCGACGGGTGGGCTTGAACCTCGTGGAGGCTTCCTACGTGCCATGCCTTGACATGGATCAAAGACCTCGTAGTTCAAATGAGGTGGGTCGAAATGGCTTACCACTGGACCGGAATTGGAGTTTAACGTCGCGCTGGACGGGGGTGAAACCCGACGTGAAAGACGGGTGGGCTTGAACCTCATAGAGGCTTCCTACGTACCATGCCTTGACATGGATCAAAGACCTCGTAGTTCAAATGGGGTTTTGTCGGTGAACCGACGTGAAAGTAGACCTTGGTCCACTATTGGTGGGCTTGAACCTCATGGAGGCTTCCTACGTACCATGCCTTGACATGGATCAAAGACCTCGTAGTTCAGGAGGGTTGGTCGCAATGGCTTACCACTGGACCGGAATGGGACCCGACGTGAATGAGCGACGGGTGGGCTTGAACCTCGTGGAGGCTTCCTACGTACCATTCCATGACATGGATCAAAGACCTCGTAGTTCAGATGGGGTTTTGTTAGGGTCGGTGCTCACTCTAAGCCCACGTGAGTCATGCTCGGTGTGAGAAACAAGAGGTTGCATGGACCTGACGATCACGTCGCGAAGGGTGCGTCCGTGAGAAGCGAAGAGGGGCTTACGCGTTAGGCGGCCCATGGTGTTGGGACTTACTCTAGGATGGAGGCCCATCGCGCGACAAAGCGCGGGGAAGATGGACCTTGGTCCGACGATGGGAGGTGCCTCGTTCCCTATCACGTCCTCCACTGACCTTGGTAGTGGGGAAGTACCGAGATTCACGGGTGCAATCATCCGTACCAAAGGTTAGGGGATTACGCTCTGAGGCAGCCCTTCCCCTGCGAACATACACCACTCCGACAAGGAGGATCTCATTCCATGTGCGGAAGAGTTCCATTCCCGTGGAGACGAGTGGTGTAATGAATGTTCGAGCTGGGGGGACCCTTCGTGAGGGAGACAAGGTTGGGTCACAGTTTTAATGTCATGTGTTGAGGATGGGTGCTTGGCAGTTTAACGTCCTGCAGCTCGGACGAGGTGGGTTCACTCCACACCCCTAGGGCTTACATAACTGGTACCCTCTGGTCCTTGGGGAAGGGAAGGTGTCGGTAAGGCCATGGTAAAGGGGAGTCGTGGGACGAACCATCGAGGGGTCCACGTTAGCGTGGCTATGAGAAGAAGCAATAGCCGTTAGCGTGCCTATGCGAAGAAGCATTAGGCGAAGCAACGCTACGGGAGGTGTTGTCCATGGGACTTTGAAATCACATCGTGCAAACCTGGAGGGTCGCACGGAAAGAGGAATCGCTAAGCAGAGGAGTGTGCTTCGTGAATTGGGGTGCCTTGGCCTTAGCATGGGGCATAGGTGGGAGTGGGAGGTGCTTCACGAAGTGGAACAGTGTTCGCGGAGCACTGCCTCGCGAAGAAAGAGTGGTTCGCGAAGCAGGGTCCTGCGAAGCAGTGTACTTCGCGAAGTGGAGCGATCCTGCCTTAGCATAAGGATTACTCGTATGGGTTGGGTGTTTCACGAAGCACAAGTGCTCCGCGGCTGCCCGGGTTCCCTTGGGAATCCCCTTCCTTTGCGAACGCCCTTGAGCTTCGCGAAGGGCATCCCTCTCGGAAGAGGGGCTCAAAATGAAACAAATCAGAGTCGTCTCGCGAAGTAGAAATACCTCGCGGAGCTCATGATTCCCGGGGCAAAGAGTGCTTCGCGATTCGGGAGGGGAGAAGCCGAAAGGTAGGATTGTCCATCTGTGGGACTCAGGGGGAGTTGAGTATTTATAGGGAAGGGGCACCGTGAAGCAGGGCTCGCGCGCCGCCTTCGGGGCTTCGCGGCGGCTCGCGAACGTCAAACGGGTTCGCGGAGGATTACCGCCTCCGGTGCTTCGCGAACATCAAACCGGTTCGCGGAGGATTACCGCCTTCGGTGCTTCGCGGCGGCTCGCGAACGTCAAACCGGTTCGCGGAGGATTACCGCCTTCGGAGCTTCGCGGGGCCGCCAAGGTTGGGACGCTTCGCGGCGGGGCTTCGCGGCTGTGCTTCGCGGCTGTGCTTCGCGAGGCAGCGCGCCGGGTGTCTTTTTCGGCCCTTCCTTTCGGGCCACATTTTTTGCGCCAACAATAGGTTAGACCTATGTAGGGATATTCTATTTAAGAACAATGTGTGTCTTAATTCCCTTTATCACAATATATATACTGATGCCAAGATCTCTAATTATGGGTATAGATACAGAAATAAATAGGAACAATCCCCTCCTCTATGTAAGAGTCGGGTCTACATAGAGAGTTTCCCATTTTATAACTACATTTGGCTTGATTCCATCCGCCATAAGATACATAGTGATTCCCAGACCTCCAATCATGGGCCTATATGCAATAATCTCTTTTCACATTAGGGAGACTATTTGCTTACTATATGAAGTTAAACTGCATGGATTATCAAGAAATATGTGTGGCTTTATTATAATCATCATAGGATACATAGTGATGCCTAAATCTCCAATTCTAGGTCCAGCTACAATAATCAATGGAAAAAATGCACCTTTCTACGTATGGGTTAGACCTGTGTTGTAATAGCCCAGTCTAGTTTATGATCATGATATTGTCTACTTTGGGCCTATCCAACACAATTTTTATTTCCCTGGGCATTAGCCGTTATACATCCTCCAGGAAAAGGCCTCATTATGGAAGAGGTATCCACACCACCTTATAAAGGGGTGCTTCGTGCTCCTCCTTCTTTGATGTTGGATTTCAATAATCCACCCACTAGAAGGGACAATCATCCTCAATGTAATGTCAAATGGATACTTGATATTATACCATTAGTAACAACCTAGTCTAGCCCATGATCATGATATTGTTGGCTTTGGTCCTAGCCCACATGATTTTTCATTCCCTAGGCTCTATCCCTCAGGCATCCCCCAAGAAGAGCCTCATGATGGGAGAGTTATCCACACCACCTTATAAAGGGGTTTTTCATGATCCTCTTCCTTTGATGTGGTATTTCCATAATAAAACATATTAAGGGGGCCATTTGATGTGTCGGTGAGGAAGTTGGTCCCTTCTATGGTGGGTGGATTATGGAAATCCCACATCGAAGGAGGAGGAGCAAAAAGCACCCCTTTATTAGGTGGTGTGGATAACTCTACCATTATGAGGCCTTTTGTTGGTGGATTCATGGGTGATAGAGTCCATGGAAAGAAATACCATATAGTTTAGGCCCAAAGCGGACAATATCATGATCGTGGGATAGATTGTCCTATTACAAATGGTATCAGATCTAGTGTCCATTTGATGTGCCAGTGAGGACATTGGTCCCTTCTAGGGGGTGGGTTATGGAAATCCCACATAGAAGGAGGAGGAGCATGAAATAGCCCTTTATAATGTGGTTTGAATACCTCTCCCATCATGAGGACTTTTTCATAGGGGATGCCCGAGGGCCAGAGCCCAGGGAAATCAAAACCATGCGGTCTAGGCCCAAAGAGGACAATATCATAATCATGGGCTGGACTGAGTTGTCACACACATAGAAATTTTCTCATTAAATAAATACATGTGGTCTAATTCCTACCATCATATAATACATAGTGATGCCTAAATATCCATTATGGGGTCCATCCGCAACAACCAATAGAAAAATGCACCCTAATTTCATAAGTGGTGAGTCGTACAAGATCGTTTTGCCTACATATGAGTCAAATCTACATATGATTATCTTGTGTGTGTAATATATCATGCACAATATTTCATTTTGGTTCCCTAGTTCTTACCAAATGACGTTAAACTACAAGGAATAAAATATGTCCTTATCGTGTGACATTAAATGGAAAGGAAACAAATACATCCTTACCACATGACATTAAACTAGAAGGAAGATTTCCTTACCACAATAAATTAAAACTGAATAAAAAAATGAGCCCATACTATATGATATTAAAAGGATAATACCATCACCCATTATAATATCTTATCAAAGGACTACAAAATCCTTATGTTGATCAACTAGTGTACAAGGTGCTTCTGTCATCCTCTTAGCCCCTCAGTTCATAAATTACACGTCATGTATAGAGCGCCTTAGGTTGCTACAAACCTTTCATGACCCTTGCAAAGGAAAAGAGATCTCTTCTTTTGAATATGAAATTGATTTATAAAGGGATTAGTCCTATCAACTAGAGAAATATTGGATCTATATTAAAGTCTTTCTGATCCTTGTGAGTCTAACATCACCACGGTAGAACTCAACACCTTAGGCTGCTTTGGGTCATCCCTGACATGATTGTACCATATCATTACTCATGACCTGATAACCTTGAGTAACGATTTACAACATTTTCATCTCCCACCTGGAAGTATTCTTAAGTACTCCTGAACTTGGGCATCCAAATTAGGATCATGTGTCACATTCCCCTCATATTAGGTACACATGTGTCATGAACTTAAACTGACTACACTTCAGTCAAAGCTGTGCAACCTTAATATCTAGACTTTAATGGTCCAAATCACAAGCCATTAAACTACTATAAAAAACACAAAACTTTTTAGGTTGAAAACCCACAAAGAGAGGCCTGAAAAAAATTCAAGTCTTCACTCACTAAACTCTTCATCTCCAATGTTTATTCCGAAATTCGGGTGTAAGTGAATAAGGAATAATGCTCATAATGCCTACTTTGTAGCCCTATTAAAATCCATGTTATTCCCAACATACCCTCTAGTCAAGGAAAAAAATATATTAATGACTTTTTACATATCCTCACAATGATAACATGTTCAATAGGTGGCAACATGACCTTTAGGGTGTTATAACACTTCTTTAATATTTCATTTTCCCTAAATCAAAATTTATGATTTGAGAACCTATGGCCACCACAAACCTTTCATAGACCTTGGAAAGTAAAATAGATATCTATTTTTGACTATTATATTGATTTATAATGGGATTAGAACTACCAACTGGAGACATCTTGGCCCTATATTAAGGGATTTCTAATCCTTGTGAGCCCTGACTTCACTGTGGTAGAGATCAATAGCTTAGAGTGGTCTAGGAAATTCCTGGTATGATTGTAACATACCATCCTCATGACCCAAGTGCTTTAAAACGTGATTGATAATCCCCATAACCAGGATATTCAAGAGGATTTGACATCAACAATGTTACATCACTGTGTTTTTTAACCTTTCTCAAATCAGAAATGAAACATTCCATTCCTGAACATTTTTATGGCCCAAACCTCATGAATCGAAACCATAATATATACGGCTTAAAATTCACATAATAACTAAAATTCCCTAGGGTGACATAACCCTTCTTGGATATCTTTCTCTCTATATCCCACTTCATCATCCAGACATTTGAGTCTTTATAAATTTTTCATGGCCCTTGGAAAAGGTTGGAGACACCTCTATTTAACTATGTTGTCAGTTCATTAGGGATTAGAACTACCATCTAGAGTTATATCATCCTTGAAAGAAACGAACTCCAATCATTGTGAGACTTGGTAACACCATGGTGGAGCCTAGAACCTCGGGGTTTTATAGGTCATCCTTGGAATGTTTGCCCCATCCCATATTCCTTAGCTTAAACTTTTGGGTTATGGATTACTCAACCCATGTTCCAACTATCAAAGTGGACCTGAGTTCCTTAATAATTTCACTATCCTCCCATATCACCAATATAATCTTCCAAGTCCCTTGGAAATGAGTGGGGACACCTCTTTTTGACCATGATATTTAAACATAAAAGCTTTGAACTACCAGCCAGAGGCATCTCTTCCTTTCCAGAAAGGAACCTTTACCCTTGTGATCCCCCAACAACACCACATATGAACTCATAACATTAGGGTGTCTTGGTTCATCCATGTTATGTCTACCCTATATTCCATATTCATAAATAGAAGGTCCAAGATAAGAGATCATAAACTATAACAATAGAAGGTCTAAGCTAAAAGACCCTAAACGATAGAAAGAGAAGGTCTGAGCTAAAAGAACCTAAACTACAACAACAAAAGGTATAATCTAAAAGACCCTAAAATACATAAATAGAAGTTCCAAGCTTAAGGAACCTAAACTGCAACGACATAAGGTCTAAGCTAAAAGACCCCAAACTATAATAATAGAAGTTCCAATCTTAAAGACCCTAAACTAAAACAATATATGGTACGAGCTAAAGGACCAGAAACTAAAACACAACAATGATTTAGCCTACAATAATGGAAACAAACTTGTGAGTCCCATTATATGGCCTTATAAAAAAACAATCTATGATCTTAAATTCCATTAACTTTGGAAAAAGATAGAGCACTCTTCCTTTGGGACATATATTCTGCCCTAACTATCCTTTTTTGAATCAGATAATCTCAAGATAGCGAGAGAATGTATGTCAATGAGGAATCTCATATTTATGGTAATTTATGATAATTTCATGAGAATAATATTTTAGAGTTTAAACATTAAAATTCAGGCATCAATTTTCCTTGATATTATGAAAATTATAGGTATCATCAGTGATTCATGTAACCTCAAATCAGTAAAATATCATGCACATAATGAATGAAATATGAATGGAAAACAACATAGAATGTTTAGCAAAATATATTAATTTATATCATAAAATAAATAGGGATCACCAAAACTCAGAGCCTCTCCAAAGATTCAATCAAAATAAAATAGACATCGAAGATCAAGCTAAATTTTTTTTGATTATCTTATCTAGCCAAATTAGCAAGAGTCTAATGGAAAGAGTTGATAGAGTACTGAAGTTTATCCCTACCTGATTATTATACTTCCACCCTAGGATGAAAGGTCTCAATAAGAGTATAAATATCCTCAACTCTCTTCTAAGTAGTTTCCAATGAGGATGATGGAACTCAAAGATCAAATCTTGATCGAGCTAAAATCTCCTCATATCTCTATATATATGTGTTCAAAACATCCATCTGGACTTATAGCTCAAATATGAACTAACAGATCTATTCTAATGTCTCCAAATATTCCTTCATATATTTAGTTAGGGGAGTCTTATATTCAAGATCATTCATGCCCCTCTTGTTGGTAGACAAATATTTCCTCATCAAGATGATTTGTCACATGATTTAATATAATGGATGGTGGTCAAATTCGCCCACCCCTAAGTCATGAAAGATCCAAAAAATATGTTATTCTTGACAATTAAATATTTATATGAAATTTTTAGTGACCAAGGAATAAATCCACTACAAAATAATCTTATGTTATGTCTGATCCTCTTTTGTGGATTCTGGAGTGGGTGTGTCAAAAGGGGGAACATCTAGATGAGCTAATAAGGAAACATGGGAGGAAGCCCCATAAAATATTCTATTAATAGATTCATTATTTGTTTCTCATATCGAAGGAACTTATCCCTAGTATTATTATTCACCACTGAGAATATGGTCGTCATCAATATGAGAATGATTCCTCAAATACTCGCACAAGTCTTGAATTGACTCCATTATTTCCACAAATAGGTGGGTTAGTGAGGAAAATGGTTTGTTCACTTGACAGACCAGTATGTTTAGCACACTACTCAGTAGGCCTCTACCCAATACTAGGCATAGTCATCAGTAATAATGGTTGGGGTGCCAATGGTGGGAGGATAATCTCATCATTGGTGTCCTCACGTGCCAATGTAATCCAAAACTCGCGGATAATCTTAGGATGTCTCTCTTCCTATACACCATCCAAGGGGAGAGGGTAAACCCTTTGGATACAGAAGAACTAGAGAGTGAACAGATAAGGGATATATTTGTCACAAAATATCATATCATCCATTATGGACAAAATAACCATGTCCTAATGGCAGATCCTTTATAACATATCATCAAGAGAATTTCAACCATTATCAATAACTGTCTCAGTGGTGAAAAATAAGGTGTGAAATCAAAATAATAAGATTAGATCAGTATATCAGTAACCTCATTGGGGCCTAATAGCATGGACTCAACCTTGTACATGTCTAGTAATCTAGGACAAGATAAGGCACTAGGGATCCTGGGGATATTATGGTATCTAAAGCAGTGGAAATGATCCCCTATCTAGATGAATAGAAACTAGAAAGGACCAAAGATCCTATAAGGGGTTTTCCCTACTTGATGTGGCCCAAGAGCTAGTAATGACATGAATGATTTGGTACTTCCATATTTAGGGGTCTTCTCTTTATTATCTTTGCTTTCATCACCAGAGTACTGACCTGGATTACTGAGTGAATGTCTCCAACCAGAAAAATCCATCCATTCTGGAACATGACCAATAATCCCACCCGCAAAAGTCTCAGTGACATATCTAGCTTCACTTAGCAACCCCATGATGTGGTTTTCCAGCTAATAGGATTTCCCAGTATGATCTAGTGCCATCAAAAACCTAATGATAAGGGAAATGGTGAGGGAATATAGTAGTTAGACGAGATCCTCTACAATAGAGGAAAACATTGATCTAGTCTTTAAAAGAGATATGAGGGTGAATAGTCAGCTCCTTTCTTAAAATTTATTTCAAGATATTGATCATGTTCCTCACTAAGACTAGATTTCATGTAGAGTCATCCCAAATATCCATGAAAATAAGGAATTCATCACACATTTCAATAGTTTTATACCCTCCTAGTCTATAGATATCCCAATGTTTCATTCCAACTTCACCATGGAAAAAATGGAATGAATTGGTACCAGGGAACGAAAAAATAACCATAAATTAGAGAAGATCATACTAATAATAAAATATAAATAGGAAACCCATACCACTTCATAATGATTGATAGTGTAATGATAATGAAAAAATTCTAAGAAACTCTAACTAACCCACAATGTTCAAACTCATTCATCGGAAAAGTTTCCACCAGGGCCAAATCCCATTTTGAGCTCCAGCCTCTGCCTGAGTTGTTAAAATAAGAGGAAAATATGCTTGAGTATATTTGAACGATGGGATAGTAGAAAAAATCACAACCATCAGAACCCAAATGAAATTTTTATAGCATATAAGAAAACCCATGGGACCAAGCTATGACAAATTGATCATCCTCAAAAACCATTGTGTTAATAAAATCAAAGGATGTTGACACCTAGAAATATAGAAGATTATAGTTTGGAGAAGCGGTGGAAACATCATGCAGTAGACCAAATCCATATTAGGGAAGTATGAATGATAAAGGATAGTTATGGAGTTCAAATGAGATAAGTCCTTCCAAAACCTCATTATTAGAATTCACATGTTATCGGGGGTTGGAATTGTGGCTTCCAGTGGTCATGGACCTTTGGATATTCGTAGTGAAAATGCATAAGATTTGGGGGAAATCTACATAAAAGAAATAATTATAAGTTAGATGAGTGAAATCCCATAAAAAGAAATTCCTAATCATGTGCATCACATGAATCATCAAAGGGATTCGTGAGAACATAAATAAATAATGAATATCCTAGTTCCTGAAAATATCATGGGTGCATAAACACATAGAACATCACACAAATGCATGATCATTCATATGACTTGCAATCATGTGACCCCGAAATGGTTATGTGATTTTTATAGTAGTCAAAGTGATCTTGTGATCAAACTAGTAGATCATGAGAAACCTTCAAATACAGTAATACATCCATATGAATGAGGTTTGAAAAATTATTGAAGATGGATTCATTGTTAATTTTAACAAGGTCTAGTAAAAGAATGTCTTGTGAATCGGTTCTCACAAAACAATATTGCGGACAGATCTCATGATCAGTTCATACAAAAGGACTTGTGAAGGGATCACGTGATGAAGGAATATCACAAGAGATCTGAATGTTGGATAACCAATGAATGAGATGGCCTATATTCCACAATTTATAGGGTCCTCTATAGAATACCAAATGTCACTCATAAGACCAAGTGTCTCCCAAGACAGTGATTAGAGATAGTGCCAAAGCCGCAAGCAGACATTTAATTTCCTCAGAACTGAACCCTTGTCATCATGGGCATCACTCTTGAGGTGGGGGGTTTTTTTATTCCCAAAAATGAGAATCCTCACATACATAAGGTAATAAATAGCTAAAATATGGGTATTATTTTTCCCACAATGGAATGGAAGAAAATTTGTCCAAGACACATGAATCGTGTAACCTATAACAGGAGACGTGATCATAGGGCCTTCATAAGGTCATGAAAATGTCTCATGAAAAGTGCATAAACTTTTTCAAGATCATGAATATACCCTTTTAAAAATCCTACTTTTTATTATGAAGGCATCCATGACACTCACTGATCATGCGGTAGATTCCAGATGATCTCCCCCGATTCACATGACTTTTAGGGTAGCAAGAGCCTCATGAACCATCCAAAAATCCTTGTAAAATAAGGATACAAATATGAAAAAGGTTCGAGCCTGTTATAGTCATAAATATTTATGCGACACATACATGTGTTTTGGAATACACCAAGGAATCCCTGGAAACATGTTCGCATAGTCACACAAGAGCCCGCTGGCATGTCACCCTCATCAAGTGAAGGGCCTCAGACATTTCCAGGTGGCCATGTGTTTCCCCCTCCATCTCTAAATACAAAAATGCTTTTCCATGATAATGATCACTCATCACCATATGTAGCTCTATTAATCATGCAACACATCATCGACAGAGAGATTTTTTGTCTTCAACAACACTCATGCCACATCATGAGATCCTAGGACTTTGTAAAATAAACAAAGAAATAAAAAGGGAAATTATGGGAGAATCTTGTGAGGGGAATAGATTTTGATATTATGATAATAGAGTTATACACCCAAAATTATCACCTTTTATCATGTGAGGTCCCCATCGACAATTCATCTTGATCTCACTAAGTCCCATGATAACCCACCTTTATCTCACAGAAGGTCCCGAAAAAACATCTCAGTTCATGAAAAATCCTTTCAACAAGCATCTTGATCTCACAAAGGACCCTAGACATGTCATATTTCCATTTTACATGACCCTTGGCATGTCCACATGATAAGTAAAGTCTTATTTGATTGGCCAAAAACTAATAAACAGAGCATTGATGGGATGATCTTGTGATCACTGAAAATCATGTGACACCCACGGCGAGATCATACAAAGCATATATAATCAAATACCTCCACCAAATCCATCCTCTATTTTTGAGAGTCATCCACACAAGGCAGCTTATAATTGGGGTGGTGATTCTTATAACCCCCCCCCCCCACACACACACACATAAAATTAATCTTTGGATCCATGCAACGTTACACCCAGTCATCAAAGTGGACTTATATAAGCATAAAATCATGTGATTCCAAGGTATTAAGCCAAGTAATGATCTAGGGAATGACCTAGAGTATCATGTAACATGCATAGTAACTTCACCTGATCACTCATAGATAACATGATGGACTTTTAAAGGGTTATGTGAAAGGCATCCAATATATCTTCTAAATCACTTGTGACCTAAACAAGCTAACCCTAAAAAAATATATGACACATATGCAATAAAAAATGGAATAAATAATATAATATGGGAGAATTATGTGATGAAAATATATGTTGATCCTCATGTGATTTTTAGGACTCATCTAGATAATTCGATAACATCTCCAAATTCATAAGACACCCCCTTGACATACCATTTGGATATTATGATGGACTCCAGACACTTCAAGAAAGTTACCCAATTCCCTTTGTTCATGCCACGTGAGTCTCACAAAGTCCTCTGGGATCACCATCCCAATCTTTCAATACCCTCTAAAAATGTTTCCCATTATAGATGGTGACACTAGTGTATATCATCAGAGTCACGTGAAGCCCTCTGGTCTTACCATCTTGATCTCACAACACCCTTTAAGCATGTAATCTAGGTTTTGTAATAGTAGTAAGACATTCCAGCACAAATCATGTGATGAAATTTGGAAAATTTATCCAAGATCATATGGCATCCTTCAAATTTGTCAAAATGAATCATGTGAAATCCTTTGAAAAATTCATCAAATTCATGAGAAAACCTTCCAATATGTTAACTAAGATCATGTGACGACCTCTAGGAAAAGGCATACATGTCTTGTAATGTACTCCATACAATTCATCCTTGTTCATGTGATGGTCTTCATATATTCCATTAAAATTATGTGATGTCACTCAGAAAAGTCAACCAGAACATGTGATTATCCTTGGACTTGTCTTCAATATAACTATACATGTCCATGCATCCTTCAACATGTTAGAAAAAAAATCAAGAAGGTTTGGAAGACAACCAGTCCACATCAAGAAAGAATCACAAGACATGATAATCATGTACAACCTCTATACAGGGAATCCTAAGGGTGTAATCCCCGATAAATGGAATGATATGAATGCCTCCATATTAGGTATACCTCATTATGGAAGCCCTGATCAAACTGAACTATGATGAATCCAATTCCTTCCATAACCAGGATATGTTGGAATCCTTCCTAAAGGGACTAGCTCAAATGGGAATCCACCTCACTGTATGTATCTCCATGCCTCTGACACTTCAACCATCAGGACTCAATATCTTCCATGGGCTGATTATCCTTCCTCACCCACTAGTATATTGATGATTCAATTGAACTATGAGAAATATGATTCCTTCCTTAACTAGGATATATAGGATGCCTTCTTAAATGCCTGAGCTCAAATGGGAATCCACCTCAATGTATGTTTTATCATGTATCTAACACTTAAACCATCAGGACCCAATATCTCCCATGGGATGATTATCATTCCTAATCAACCATCGTATTGAGAAGTCAACTGAACTACGATGACTCTAATTCCTTCTATAACCAGGATACAGAAGACACCTTTCTAAGGCCTGATATCCATACTAAACATTTGAAGGACCATCCCAACACATTAGTTCCACCTCCATAAGTAGTGAGATTGGTTACTTTCTATCCATTATTTCTCACACTTATAATAGATAATTTTGGATTAGGGAGTTTCAATGATAATATCATTCACCTGATTAATCTCCACTAGAAAGGGAGACCTTAGTGTGTAAGCCTCAATCAAACCAAACTACACGAACTCTGACTCTTGATATAACTAGGATACATTGGATGGATTCTTAAGGTCCCAACTCAAATATATGGTTCTTAAGTTCCCCCATATATGTATTTTATGTATGACATTAAACTTCATGGGTTTAATGAACTATGTGGGTTTTGATTCCTATTATAAAATAAGATTCATAGGATACCTCATAATAGCTCGATCCCATCCTCGAAATATTAACTGCCTCCCTGGATGACAAAAAAATATGGGGTTCTTGGAAATACGGATTCAACATACAAGAATCTACCCATAAATGGTAAATTAATGAATAACCTTAGATACTTACAGATGTGTACTTTAATATGATCCCCCTTTTTCATATAAAAGGATTTAACCTATAGTAATTTTTTATAGTAACCAGTCCCATATCAGGATTGAGAAGAGATTCTGAAACATATCTTAAATCTTCAAAATAGTCCTAGAATAAGAAAAAATTCCTCCCAAAAGGGTGTGATGAGCCTGAACTCCCATCCACTTGACCGATATGAGTTACAAAGTTTTGTTGGGTTAGAGTCCCCAATTGAACACCTACATTTGGAAAGCATCTCTATACCTAGTTATGGATGTGGGAACCATTGGTAGTTTCTATAAAATATTAATATTAATGGAAATTCTAACATTAATGATTTTACAAGATATTGAACCCCCTATAATCAAACCATCGGGTCTAGCCAGCCACAACTTTATGACAATGGAAAGTGAGAAACCCTATGTGAAATCATTTAACTACAACATCAACTTTATAAGATAGAAAGGATAGACTGCCCAGTTCTCATCAGACCATTTTATTCCTATCATATGGTTGGTCTTTATCCTATTTATAATGAAACAATATGACACTCAAAATAATCTCCTCTTGTATTTTTCTATATGGAATATTTTCAATATTTTGTCATTATATATTCTTTTACATAGACCGACCAGTTTCTTGGATCTATTCTGATGTGTTTTGATCCCAAGAATATATACTTATTTTATTAATTCATTCATAAAGAATCATGTATTAAATGAGGATTTGATAGATTTAAAGACCTGTATTTTTTACCAATAATTAGTATGTCATCAACATAAAATATTAGGAACAGGACTACACTCCCACTAAACTGTTTATAGACATGAGTATCACATTACTTATTTATGAAACGAAATTATATTATAGATTCATCATACCAAATTTTCCACAACCTGGAATCTTTCTCTAATCCATAAATTGATCTCTATAACTTAAATGATTTTTTGGCATCCTTTGGAGTCACAAACCATTTCAGTTTTGTAATTTAGACATCTTTTTGAAGGTTCTAATTAAGGAATGATATTTGGAAAACCGTATTCTAGATATCATAGTCATAGTAAAATACTATGTTCAGTAGATGTTTTTTGGATTTAAACATAGAAATAAGTGAAAAGGATTCATTTTAGTTTATTACTTGATGTTTTTAACCCTTTGGGAACCAATTGTGACTTATAAGTATTGACTTGTCCATCCATGTCCATTTTCTTCTTGAATACCCATTTAAAACCAATTGGATTTACATCCATTGGAGGATCTATCAAAATGTAGACTTGGTTCTAGTACATGGAATCCATTTCATAATTCATAGATTCTTTCCATTTGTATGATTCTGCACCCCTTACTACTTCCTTATATGTTACAAGATCATTATTATCAACTAATAATGAGTCACCATTATAGGTGACTAGAAAACCAAATCTTTTAGGTTCTCTTACCTCTCTTGTACTCCTATTCTATTGTTATGTCTCTGGAACTTCCTTTTATATTGTGTTTATGAAATATATTTCTATGCCTACTCTTGTATACCTTGATCACGGACTTCATAAATGTCTTTCTTGTTCCCACTATATTTCTTATATATTTTTATCCTATCAAGGAATATGGAATGTCTTTACACAATTACCTTTTTATCTATGGGTTCATATGGGTAATATCCCATTATTTCCTTATCATATAAAGGTATACTTTGTCCCTCAAGGTGGAATTTTTTTACCGGAAGATGCATTAAAAAATTCTTTTTAACACCACACATGTAAATTTGAAAACACAGATTTCCTTCTACACCAAATTTTATATGGAATCCCATTTGTATCTTTACATAGAACTTGGATTATTATATGCATTATTGTCTATAATACGCTTCCCCAAAAGGATAATGGAAGACTTTAAACCAGAACTGTTTGGATTCCTATGTTGATTCATCCAATCACGATCATCTGATAATGACTATTTTTGACTTGTTCTATATTCTTATAAAAAATATAAAATAATTAGTTTTTTGATGAATTTGATATAAGAAAAACACTATCCAAACGAGTAAAGAAATTTAAATTCATTTTTATTGAAATTTATAATAAATTCTATTATTTCATATTTATTTATAATATTTGATTTAAAATTTATACTAATATACACTAATTTATAATAATTTATACTAATTACCTCTAATTATTAGTAATTATAGCTAATTTATACTAATTACCACTAATTACGAGTGACGTAATTTTTGGCAGATTGGTGACAGTTCTTTTTCCCGACTGATCATCTCCTTGCAACTTTCTCTGACTAAAATCACTATGAAAAATCTACTCTAACATATGAACATACATTTTCATGTGCATAAGAATGGAGAGAAAAGAGGCCTCATCATGATTCTCTCCATTCTCATGCATACAAAAATAGATATTCTTACATCGGAGCAGACTTTTCATAGTAATTTTAGTCAGAGAAAGTTTCAAGAAGATGAGCTGTCAGGCAAAAGAGTGTATTTTTCTCGACTCCTCATATCCTTGCAACTTTCTCTCCCTGAAATTAGTATGAAAAATCTATTCCGATGTGCGCATATCAATTCTCGTGAATATGAAAATGAAGATCCGTACGTTGGAGAAAAGTTTTCGTAGTGATTTCAGTGATAAAAAGTTGAAAATAGATGATTCGTCGAGAAAATGTAATGCCATCAATCTGTTAGAAATTGTTCCAATTTATTATGAATTATTTAAAATTGTTGTGAATTATTACTAATTATTTCAAATTATTGCTAATTATTGCTATTAATTACTATTTAATACTATTTAATACTATTTATTATTATTTATTACTATATATTACTATATATTACTATATATTACTATATATTACTATTTATTACTAATTATTACTATTTATTACCATTAATTACTAATTATTTCTATTTATTACTAATTAATCATATTTATTAGTAATTATCCTTATTTATTACTAATTATTCCTTTTTATTATTGATTATTCATATTTACTACTAATTATCCCAAATTATTACTAATTATTACTAATTGTTACTAATTATTACTAATTATTACTATATATTACTATATATTACAATTTATTACAATTTATTACTATTTATTACTATTTATTACTATTTATTACCAATTATTACTGTTTATTACTAATTATTACTAGTTATTACTAATTATTACTATTTATTCCAATTGATACTTAATTATTCCTATTTATTACTATTTATCACTATTTATTTCAAATTAATCCTAATTAATCCTAATTAATCCTAATTATTCTTAATTAATCCTAATTATTCCAAATTAATCCTAATTATAATTAACTATTACTAATTATTACTAATTAATCCTAACTATTACGAATTATTCGTAATTATTACTAATTAATCCTAATTATTACTAATCAATCCAAATTATTATTATTTAATCTAATTTATAACACCCCAAAAATTTTATGGTATGTTTCTCTTAAATAAATTCTATTCATAGCCCATATTTCATAAATCACTATGTTCCTTTGAAACATTACTTGGTTATTTAGAAGATAGTCATAACCTAGCCATTAAATATAAATTTTCCACTTTTATGTTTTGAATTTCGAAAAATTGTCATCTAGAGTTATGACCAGTAAGTCATCTGGAGTTTGATAGAACCAACTTGATTTTTTGATGAATAGTAAAAAACCATTATGAATAATAATTTGACCCTTATAAATAGTAAATAATGATAATATTTTGTTTTCTTAAGGTAATAAGATAATGAGATCTTAATTAATTTTTCAATGTGATATAAATCTAATTATACCTTGAAAATTGTTATTTTTGATTAAAGTATGATTTTATTTAAAACTTAAATAAGAAATACACAGAAAATTATTTTTAAAAAATGGAGTTCATTTCTGAATTCTACACATTGAAAAATAGTTAGAGTAAATTTTTGGGATTTTTCTAAAATACATGAATTTTTTGTGAATAGTAAAAATACAGTTTTGAGTTTTCGGTAGTTTAATGAAATCATAATGATATAATATAAAAGTTTGGACGACTTGTGTAAAGTAACACATGACAAGAGGTGTCCCAAGTGGCTAAAACCATGGTCAAATACCATGGGAAAGCCCATGGTTTTTCAAAAACCACTAATGAGGTGTCCCTTTTAATTAATAAAAAACCCCCCTCTTAATTACTATAAATACTTACACACCCCCTTCGTATTCTTTCATTCCAAACTCATTATCCTCTAAGCTTTGGTATTATTACCCCCTAGGAGTTCTCCCAAGGTGTTCTTAAACCCCCCAAGGTATCAACATTCATATTTTGGGAGTTACTCTACAAGGTAAGAGAATCAACCACCCTTCTCCTTTCTTAAAGCTTTCATTTTATGTTTTGTCTTTTATTTTCAATTGGATTATGTTGGGATATGTCATTACATATTCCACATAATTCCCATATTATGTAAGAGTGATTAGATACCCCCTTTATCTCATCAAACTATTTTATGAAATTTTAAGTGATGTCGTTAGGCTGTCGAATTTTCGTGAGAGATTTCTCCATTTTTTTCTTCTATTTTCTGTTCATTTCTTTTATACTTATTTACTAATCTACCCTCATACAAATTATATGATAATTACAGTACCTTAAATGAACTGGAATTATATTATTCTATTGTAATATTTCATCGTCATCACTCTTTCCCCCTCTTCTTATAATAAAAAAATGAAAACACCGTCCGAGAAGTGTTAATTTATCACATTCAAAGATGACAGGTTATCAATTTTCATTACCATGTTCAATTATAGTCGTGAAAAATTTTTTATAGTTTAAATAGATCATAATATATTTATTTCATCTCATTAATGTTCTGTAATCCCAATACACTCATATTATGGAATAATAATACAAAACGAGTTCATTGTGCACAAAACCGCCAAGCTTAATCCAAGCGTTTATCAATAACTTTTATCTAATGATTCATCCTCAAGTATATAACCCAGAATCATTATAAGATCATTTATATCTCTTTAATGTCACTAATAATATATATTAATAATTCTGGATGTTTAACCACATTTCAAACGAAATTTTATTCATTCAAACAAGTAAATGAATCATGAAAACCAAGGAAGAAATTGCTTCCAAATCAATAAAATTGATCCTCTTAAACCCATAAAAAGGGACATGAATGAACATAATAAGGTTATAAAAAATAAATTAAATGTATAGGAGGTTCTGTACTTATTAATTAATGAAGATAAATTTGATTATTCAGGTCATTAAAACAAACTAAGAACACCCTCGAGCATAAGGTAAGGGGTTTCTTATCTTACTTTTAACTCCATGAGATTTCCATTGTTCATAGCTTATTTATTGTATGTGGTGTATATGTACTTCTATTTTTCATATAATTTTATGATTCCCTTTATATTCACGGTATTCATTGATTCATGTTATGGTTATTAAGTTCTGGTCATATGATTCGACTGATTACATTGTGGTAAGGGACTTTATCTCAACTACCATTTCGTTATGACTAACTTTATATTGTGTACCTAATAATCCTTATGTGATGTAGCTACTTCCCATTTGAGATCAATTTTCATTTGAAATTATATTTATATTAAATATCCATAATCTCATATCATGGATATGTTTATTGTCTAAACCATATACCGTTTTACATATGGTGTTTATTTTGAATGTTGTTTTAACTGTGGTAATATTGATGAATTTGTATCCTCTACTCTATACAAATATTGAAAAGGCATATTTACCTTTTATTAAGTCAATTTATAAATAATTATTTTGACTCGCAGTGGCGGGTGGGGCCTGTTATAGCCCCTCGATGCATCAGTAAGTCTCATGAGACAAATTAGTTGGAGACAAACCCTTAGAGTTTGTTTCTAAAAAATCAGACGGTTTTCTACCCACAGAACTAAACTATTTTAATATTATTATGGTATCATGTTCCAGATACATGGTGTCCAATTAATAAGCATTCTCTTTATTCATTATCAGTCATTACTATCCATGAGGTTTTCCCTATGACAAAATCTATGGATGCAACATCATTCTCAGCTTATTAATGGCATGAGTTTTTCATTTATTCACCATGCCATATTGATTATGTCAAATTTTTTATGATTCCTTTATTACTGAATTCATGATTCCTCTATTCTTAACCCTTACTAGGCATTTTATCCCACCCATTTAATTTTTTTACCTTTAACAGGTGATGAAGAGGAGATCATTTATTGAGGTTCTATGGATGTAGTTTTTTTTCTTATGTATTTTATTTTGTAATCTTTTCCAATGTAATTTGAGTTACATCTATGTATCTAATTTCATCAAGACTACTAAAATGATCTTTCCTTCCAGATTTTCATTCCTTCTAACCATGCCGATATAAAAAGTAATGCACCAGCTCCGCTCTAGAGGGGTCTGGGTATTACACTATTTATTACTATTTTGTCCTAATTATTACTAATTATTACTAATTATTACTAATTATTACTATTTATTATATTTATTTATATTTCTTAGAAATTATTACTATTTATTAATATTTTTCACTGTTTATTAAAATTTATTCCTAATTAATCCTAATTATTACTAATTTTTACTAATTATTACTAATTTTTCATAACTAATCCAAATTATTACTAATTATGACTAATCAATCCTAATTATTACTAATTAATCCTAATTATTACTAATTAATACTAATTAACATTAATTAATCCTTATTATTACTAATCATTACTAATTGTTACTAATTATTACTAGTTATTACTACTTAATCATAATTATTACAAAGTATTCTTAATTATTACTAATTAATCCTAATTATTACTAATTATTGCTAATTATTACTAATTATTACTCATTATTGCTAATTATTGCTAATTATTACTAATTATAGCTAATTGTTTTTAATTATTACTAATTATTGCTAACTATTACTAATTATTACTGATTATTCCTAATTATTTCTAATTATTCTTAATTATTACTAATTATTCCAAATTATTCCAAATTATTTCTAATTATTCCTAATTATTACTAATTATTGTTAACTATTGCAAATTATTTCTAATTATTCCAAATTAGTCCTAATTATTAATTATTATTCCTAATTATTCCTAATTATTTCTAAATATGAATAATTAATTTTATTTATTCATAATTATTACTAATTAATCATATTTAATAAAAAAGTATTACTAATTAATCCTAATTATTACTAATTAACCCTAATTATTACTAATTAGTACTATTTATTAGTAATTAATCCTAATTATTACGAATTAATCCTAATTATTACCAACTATTCCTAATTTTTACTATTTATTACTATTTATTACTATTTACTACTAATTATTCTTCATTATTACTAATTATTACTATTTATTACAATTTATTCCTAATTCCAATTAATTATTACCAATTAGTACTAATTACTCATATTTATTCCTTATTATTAATAATTAATCATATTTATTACTAATTATTATGAATTATTACGAATTATGACTAATTATGACTAATTATTTTTAATTATTAGTAATTATTACCAATTATGACTAATTATTACTATTTATTATTATTTATAAATATTTATTTCAATTTACTACTTATTAATGCTAAATTTTCCTAATTATCGTTAATTATTACTAATTATGTCTAATTATTAATAATTATTAATAATTTTTCTAATTAATACTAATGAATCTTAATTAATAATAATTCATATAACCATTAATTAATACTAATCAATAATAAACACACGTATTTTTAAAAAAATGAAAAATAAATTGATATAATTCTAATTTAATTTAATTTAGTTACAGCTAATTAACAATAATTATAACTGATATCAAATAATATAAATTAACTAAAAATTAAAAGAAATTTATAAATACCTTAAAAATGAATATTTTAGAGGATTTAAGCCGTGAATATTTCTCTGATTTAAAATTTTTAGCTTAGAAATATTTTGAGAGAGAAAATGCATGTAGAGAGGGAGAGAGGGGAAGAGAAAGGGGTGGAGTGAGAGGAAAAATGGATAGGGGTATATATTTTTTAGATTAGTTTCTACGAGACCTATCACAAATACTAACCCCTATTAATTAGGGGCGGTGGTTAAAAATGTATTTTCTACGGGACCCATCGCAAATACCAACCTGCCGACATACTATTTGCGATGGGAGATAAATCTTGTCGCAAATACTAAAAAACGTCGTCGGGTATTTGCGACGGGCATAAAATACCGTCACAAATACCCTTCATGTTCTTTCACACACAACTCACACCAAACCTTTTGCGATGAGACCCTTCCCCATCGTAAATACCCCATCATAAATACCCATTATTTTCTATAGTGGAGGCATTTGAGCTTCATGAAGAACCTCTCTACAAGGCCCTATGCTTTGCGAATCCCCTCTCCAAGTCCTCTTCATGTTGCCTCCCTTCCATTGACACCACTTTGTGAAGGTTGAGTGCCCAAAGTCACCACACCCATCCATGATCAGTTCAGCTGTACCTCAAGTCCTTATGTGACCTATTCCACCTATCCCTATGGCTCACTCCACTGTAGGTGCGGCCTGAGATTCAAACAATCCTTTTGGTTCTCAACACAGGTATGAAAATGCCTTTTTTTCTCAACATAGGCATGCTAACATAGACCTCGTGATCAAACACTCTTCCACACTGTTGAAACCTGGCATTGTCAAATCCATGCCCCACCCATGGGTGCATGAGCTGTGGTAATGTAAGCCCAATGGGGTAAGGAGTTAGTCCCCCATGTCTGTACTGAATGACATAAAAATTCCTAGCACCAATGTCCTTAACACATAATGTAAAAATATAGTCTTACACTATGTGATAAGCACATGATTCCCCATGTAGGATCATCAAGGGATGCCACCTTCTCTCCCGTTTTGGGATGATTCTAATATATTGGGAAGCTTCAATGTGTATTCCCCACACAACCTATTCAACAAGAATGTGATACTCTATATATGACTCATAGGGAATGAGATCCTCCTCATATGGATTGAGATCCTCCTCACATGGAATGGCACCCTCCTTGGGCATCTATCATGCATAATCCCCACACCATCTATTGTTGGAGCTTCTTTCACGACACGAGTATCAGGTCTTCTACTACCTCTTATTTCTCACATTGAGAATGAATCATGTGGGATTGGAGATTATTAAAGACCTCGACATCTTCCCAATCACCCAATGGTCCTCTTCCATGCGTAACCCCCAGTCACATGCTCCACAAGCCTTATTCATAGATGTAATCCTTAGACCTCTATTCTAATGGGCCACTTCCATGCATAATCCCCAACCTCATGTCCCCTCAAATGAGCCTCCTCCTTAGGTATAATCCCCAACCCCTATAAACTACATGGGATTTGATTCCTAACCAACTGGGATACATAGGAATCCTCTCTGAGGTCCAAACCCAGCATCCACATCTATCCTGGTCTACTCTGAGCCACATCTTGATAATAGCATGCCACTAACATGGGGAACCCTATCTCTTTCAGGTCCATAAGGCATCTCAATGCATAATCCCCACACCAACTCTGACCAAGAGTAATCCTCTTACAAAGGGTATCTTCCATGCATAATCTCAACACCATCCCTCATTGATTCTCCTTTTGTAGCATGATCATACTTACCTCATTATGTTAAACTGCATGGAATGGTCCTTTCATAGGACCATAAACTGTGGCAATGAACTACATGGGTTTTTATCCCTGTCTCCTAGTAAAGGTACATATGGCTCCTCTTTGAGGTTCAATCCCGTCCAATTGTAAACCTAGGTGACCCCTTCTAGGAGTTCACTTCCTCAATCCACCTTCAATGGTTCCTAGATCAAACTTCACAGTGTGACATCTTCACTTTATGAGACACACCTTCGGGATCTAACTCAGTGGGGCATTCTGTTTTATCGATCAATAAACCTCTAGGTGTGACATCTTCCCTTTATGGGACACACATTTTGGATCTGCCTTCATGGGAGTTCTGATCCATCCATTGGTAAACCTCAGGGTCTGAAATATTCCCTCCTAGGGACACACTTCCTTGATCCACCTCCATAGGGTGTCTTGAGTAGTGAATTTCATCTTCATATGAAGTTAAACTTGTTCAGCAATCCATCTCTATAATACATTCTAATCTGTCTCCACAAGATGTTAAAACTGTGACCCCAAATAGAAACCTCATGCTAAACATGGGATTCCTGAGGAGAAATCCTTGGAAGATATATTCCTGTGGAATTAGTTACCACATGCTAAACATGGGATTCCAAAGGTAAAATACTTGAAAGATATGTTCATTAGGCATTAGATACCATGTTATCAACACATGATTCCTAAGGTTCCATTCCCAATATTCCTTCATGATATTCCTTCCAATGAAGAAGAATGATGGTGACCAATGTTATTAGCGTCCATACATGCCACCGATGCCCAACACGACTACTATCCTGAATGAAAGTTGTTTCCCTATCAAGACCCATTGGAATGTCTAGAAAGAATTAGAATAATTAACTGACATCTACAAAGATATGTCACTGGGAATCAGCTTCACAAACAATAATTAACTCTATGAGTGAGACCCTGACTAGGGGAAAAGTTCCAAGGATAAATCAATGGAAGGAGGAACTGACATCACATCATCCCGTTTTGATCAAGGAGAATAAATATCCATTTAATGTGATGGAAGCCACCTGACTTTGGAAAGTAGGAATGTGAGGAAACACAAAAATGTGATGCCAGTGCAAGTCAAAATGCAATGGCGGAGTGCCCCAGAAAAAGAATAAAAAGAAGAAATGGTGAACCTGACATGAAAATTTTCTCCTTCAACCATGAGGATTGTCCTCATTGGATGTTAGATCATGGATTGGTGTTTGATGTGAAAATATTATCCTCAACATGTATACTAGTATCATTTGAGACATCAGCAGATTAATATTTCATCGGATCTAGCTATCCCGCAGGAGGACCCACCAAGAAAATAGTAGGCCTAACATGGAACTCACCATAAACTTGGGCAGTTAAATTCTGGGAATTATAGTCTAAAACATCTTCAGTTTGGATCTATCTCTCCAACAATGTAAGATTAGATGACACTGGGGCATTGGGAATTTCTTTACTTGTATACATACTGATAGTTGAGTCCTTCTTAGTAGGACCCAAGCTGGTAGAATAAATGTTAACGTGACAATCCTACATGACACCACCTATTCCATGACTATCACTACAACATCAGCTATTGGGTGCTCATGCCCAGTCTCACCCTCCAAAATCATCTAGAGGAGTGTGATGGAAACCCTCATATTACGGGATGAGCAGGAGGGAGTTATTAATATAATGGTTAGGGATATCCATGACCTGGAGGTTTCAAAACCTCACTAACACCACCACCCCCATGGGATACATAGGGATCCACTACTCCCCACTACAAGAGAGAACTACTTCAGGAGCCTCTCCCTAGAGAGATCTTATAACTCACTCCCCCATTCCAAGTAGGTGGGTGATTTTCAATTCACTACAACTAAAAATACTACCCCAGAAACACCAATAAGATCTCACACTAATCATCATCAGTGCCAACAATGACTGGTCTTTCAGACCAAAGAATAGGTGGAATTCACACCTGCTCCTCTAGACCTGATCCGGGCTACCTGATTTCAATGCCAGGCACAATAATTTCCATAACTACAATGGATCTTGCCACTGCCAACACATTTTTCTATATTCTTGCAACAGATGAGCATGGATCCATCTATTCTCTATTGGGATCGAGACCTCAACCTCCCTACAGGTGTGTTGGGTTGACTCTATCAATCGCTAACACCACAAACAATCGTCACAGGCTCATCCGTGATGATGGGATTCGGTATGGAATTCCTCCCCATGTTATATCCAATAAAAGAGGGGGTCTTACCCGCCCTCACACTAAACATAGATGTCCTTCCCATGTTTCCAGAATCGGTCAATGTGGTGGTCATCCCTGCTTCATCGACACATAGTATGAAGTTTGTCCCCATACATATGGTTTACAGCATAGTGGTCCTCCCCATGCCATAGACAACCAACATAATGGTACTCTTCACATTATTCCCATATCAAGTGGAGGTCCTCCCCACTTCAACATCAAGTAGTGTGAAGGTCATACTTGTGTTTAGACTCAATAATACAGAGGTCCTCTCCATGCCACTGCTAGCTAGAGTGGAGTTTCTCCCCACTCTTTCAATGACCAAATTGGAGGCCCTCTCCTTGTTTCCACTAACTCAAGTGGAGGTGATCCCTGCTCTAGTATTGATCAATGTGAAGGTCCTCATCTCACCTCATATTTCTAGTATAGAGGTCCTCCCTATACAATTACCACTGATCATCGTGGAGGTCATCCCCATGTTCTCACCAACCAAGGTAGAGGTCCTCTCTGCTTTGTCATCAACATATAGAATGGAATTACTCCCCACTCCTACAACATTACAAGATGAGGTCCTCCCCACTCTGATGATAACCAATATGGAGGTACTTAACATGTTCTAATTTTTCAAAGTAGTGGTCCTCCCCATGATACCATCCACCATCACGGAGTTCCTCCCCATGCTGGAAATTTTCCCCGCCCTGAAGAATTGTCTCGGGGAAGAAGGGTGAAATATCTCTATCAAAGGAAAAATGTTTGGAATTGCCAAGTCATTATCAATCCTCTTATCTTCTCATATTAAGACGAGGAATGTGATTTATTGATGTAACCTTCACCCCAATCATCTACAATAGAGTTTACGGAAAGAGCCCAATGGGTGAAGTTCATCATCCCGGAAGGTGAGATTCATAGATTTCCCAAATCCCTCCATAAGTACATAAAGGTAGAGGAAGATGTGTATCCATTCTAGGGGAGCACAGTACAGTCATCTTTATCATCACCAGTTTACCTCTCTACCTGTACCCAAGATCACAAAAAGTTATTATGGAAATGGATAGATGATGAGTATCCAGTTGAGTCACCAATGAGCGTCGTTGACCTCACACATGAGGTTATAGTGAATAACAAGTCCTATTGGGACATAATTATGTGGTTGGTATCTCCCTCAAGAGAATACCAAACATTCAATGAATAGTTGACTCAAATAGTGGCTCCTCCACTGACTATCAAACTGTTGCAACAGTCCACATCAATGTTGCCGCCAATATCCTAGGCAGCACCAACCGAAGCTTGGTCCAACCAAGAGTAGGGCCCAACATCTGAGAAAGGGAGCCTATGGTAAACTCTAGAAGATAATTATTTTTCATTGGTATTTTTGAAGAATATGAATTCCAACATTTAAATCCTAGAATCCCTCATTGGGGATTAGTTTTCCTTCTTCCATCAGACTATATGGATGATGTGTTTTTTCTTTTGTAACCATTTGTTGGTCTACCTAGGAAGCCAAGAGTATTTTGAAGAAATCAATCAGAATTTTCATATGGTTGAGTTGGTAGTGTTCCCAGTGGCTCAGCACCCCACATAACCCAACTACCACTAGAATATCCAATTGAGATGTATCAAGAGCTACATAGTGCTCCACATAATCAAAGAAGAGGTGTCCCCACATGTGAAGATTCATGGTTCGAGAAAGCGTGTTTCCATTTATTTCATCCATATACTACGAGAATCATAACTACTACCCATTGATATTGAGGATATACCTTCTGGTATAATTATGGTGAATATGGTTTTCCCTAATATTTCCAAGGATGGGGGGCATCGATGCGTGGTCTGGTAGAGAAAACATTCCCCCTGGGGAAGTAAAGTATCAAATGGACCCTCATACAGGTGCTTTCACTCACCTATAGAGAAAATAACTCGGCCTTAGGGATCCCTACACATAATTTACTACTTGTCAAAACATCAACAAGGGTAAAGAGTAGGTTGTGACCTCTAATCACACTGATCCATATGATGTTGCACAAAAGACATAGGCTAACCCCACAATCACTGCCATACATCAGTAGGTCATAGATTAGAATATGATCATTCAAAAGATCATTTCCAAGAGGTGTCTGGATTATGAAGATACTCAACGGGACCTTATTACTCCTCTACTAGAGTATCTAGGGATTCCATAAGTCCTCACCATCTAGTTTCTCCCAATTGATCTTGGTGATCCCACGCCCCCAAAAAGAGCATAAACAAGAGTTTATGGTAAGAGTACATGATATGAGTTTCCAAATCTACCTGAGAAGTATGATGATCCTCCTCGAGACCAAGATTTTCCCACTCTATAATCCATTGGTCCTACCTATCATGTTGATGATCATGTTGATTCATCGGTGTTCATGGATCCTCATCAGGATAGGAACCCCCATTAGGATGATTTGATAGCCTCTATCACTACTCACCTAAAATTCCTTGAGACATGATAAGTGGTGATATCACTAGAAGGAAATCCTTATATAGGATGATTGGATGATATGAGAGTACCCCTAGATTTTGGGAACCCCTATTTGGCCCCTTTCAACGAGATGGGTGACCCACTGCAACATCTATCCCACTTCATCATAAGGTGAAATCCAATGTTGGGAACCCTAGAGTAGAATGATACCACCAAGCTCTGATGTTTTTTCATAAATTGAAAGGGCATGTGTTCATATGATACATCTAGTTACCCATAGGGTCTATTGCTAGTTGGGAAGATCTTCGTAGGAAGTTTGTCTGCCAGTTCAACTCAAGTATGTGCAAGACAAGAATTACAGACCTCTTTAATTGAAAGGAACTGTCTAAAAATAATGTGGAATATTTTTTCACATGGTCAAAGGACCTCATAGATTCACATGACATGCCACTGAATTAAGAATTGATACGGATGATGTGCATGGGGAATGTAAAAACCGAGCTAGTATCTACACCCATCACTCAAAACTTTCAGGATAGTTTCTAGGATTTTTCTAACAAGGCTCAATTCCTATAGGTAGACTTGCAGCAAGCCAAGTATGCATGTCCATTACCTATTATAGATCATAAAATAAGACACACCAAGGCATTGACTACCACTATTGTATAGGTAGAGGCCCCCAGGCTTCTAGATCTATTTTTGGCAGAGCCCCACCAAGAACAGCCTCTCCAAGCGCAACATCATCAGCAAGATCTGCATCACCTAGAGTATAATTGACATGAAACACCCCCCATTAAAAACTTCCTTAACAAGAGAATGTGTCTCCATCCCATTTTCAGGTTCTAGCCCCTCATCCGAGAAAAAATCCTAGAGTTCCTTTCCCAAACAATAAGAACCAGACCTAATCCAATAAGTATGCCTAGTTCCCCAGTTATTTCTATAGTGCCTTGGAATAGGGGATCCTGAAGCTTCCAGAGTGTAAGAATCCGTATGAAGTTTATCTTACTGATCAACCTAGAAATTTTCCCTACCATTAGATCCTTGTATTTAAAATCAAACAATGTAATATGTTCAAGTATTGGATTCAAGAACTAGTGGATAATGGTCTTGTCAAGTTGGGTAATGTCTCATCATAGGTGGAACACATCTCCATTGAGCCTGAAAATGATAGTGATGGTTCAGGTGAATTAAGAAAGGTTTCTAATCATGGATCACAAAATTATGATGACTAGTTTGCCTATAGAGTAGTCACTAATGCCCATGGAACCATCTGTGCTAGCTTAGGCTGGCCTGAACCTCCTAATGTAACTGAACCTTCCCTGTATACAACTTCTACATCCACCTCAAAACCCTCTATATGTCATAAAAATAGGTGTCAATGGTGAAAGGGAAATAAAGTTACCCCATCAGTGCTGAGGTCATCTTAAAACCTTAGTGACTTTATGCCTCCATAGATGGGAATCACCCCCAGGTTTCACCCATCATTGGAATATTTCTATGATGATGATTAGGAGTTATCCTTTTTGAATACCATTGAATTGGTGGATCCCTTCATGGTCCCTGACAACAAGGAGTAATGAGAATTATCTCTGAGTACCTCCAGCTAATGTCATCAAAGAGGAAGTCTAGGACATGTAAACTGCCAGAATGATCAGGTTGGTTCTTTGAGACATTATAGGCATACTAGTGAAACTAGACTATAGGTTCCATGTAAATATCAGTAGGAAAAATATTCTTATCTTACTCCTTCAGACACACCACCACAACTGACCATGTTAATTTATCAGGATAAACTGCTATGAATATACCATGATTGGCCACATCTAGCTAAATATAGGTCTCATCCAGCCGATATTCATCCAGTGGTGTTTCTGGGTGAGTTATCTAATGAGAAGAAATACATTTCTAGCACCAGCTAGAATCCAGTGGTTCAACCATAAGTTTCTATAATGCATCCAACCAAATAAAAACACATTATGGTATTTAATTTGCATCTAGTATGGAAGTATGAAGTATTTAATCACCTATCCATCATTCCATCAAAACTCTTGATCCTTGAGGCACTCCATATATCAGAATATATATGTAAAACCCTCATAGAATCCTTGAAAATAACCTTCCCATTTGAATCATAGGTTGAGTCTATAGATTCATTTTATTCAAAATATTTTTAACCAACATAATATCAATAAATTATGTCATTCTATAGGGATGATGAGGTCTCCCTCATGTAGTAGCACATCCAGATGTTGTACATCATAGGATAACTCAATGTCGTGTAAGTTCATCTCTATCTAGTTAACATAGGTTTTGGGATCAATCTCATCCCAAATTGGAAACTCTACATGGTTAGACTCGCTAAATAATACTTGATCCCCTTTGACATGAAGATTTAGGGTTATGATAAGATCGAGTAGAGACCATGTGACAGAATCTATTTGAAGACCCAATTTAGTGGCTTGATAGAAAACTCAGAATTCATGGTTGTCTCATATAATACCACCTAAAATGCATTGATGGGTAGGCCCTAACTCTATCATTAGGTATCAGTCCCCTTATCATATCACTAATGCCTCAAGAACTCCCTCAATGGTCAATTAGGTGTTCTTAAAGGTGATTCATCTCCCTTAGACTCCTATGAAGCTCGCTATCTGGATGTTGGTTGTTTTAAGATCAAGAATAATTAGGTTTAGACCAATTATGTTGAGAACAACACTCTTGAATCCAGCTCATGGATGGATTTGGATGACTTTTTCATCCTCCTGATTCACTGGTTGGAGGCTAAGATACCATAATTGGAAAATTTCATTGTCATATCTGGGATGAGTGGACGTCGTGTCCCTAAGTATAAAGAATTTAAGAATTTACCTTGTAATTATACATAGGATAAGCCTTGGTGATACCAAAAACACCTACACCTGTAAGATATCAAGATGTTCAGCCTATGGCTAACATTGAGCATCATGCTGAATTCTTTTGACGAGCCTGGTTGAATTAATAGAAACCGACCCACCACCATTGCTTTGACACCAATCATGGACCCTATAGTTGAAGTCCTAATGGAATCGTATTGGGAACCTATATTTCCATGGTTATAGCAGATTAAGACTTCCCTAATTATGATTCTACATCCGCCATAGCCGGTATTACTATTCCTCCAAAATCAGTCGACCCGGGTGAACCGTCTCCTCCCTCCAATTCCACTATCTCAAAAGATGAAGTGTATTTGGAATATTCTCATCCCACATTTGAAGAGGGTGTCCCACTATTGATGAGATGATTTAGGTGATCATAGGTATCAAGATAGATTTGAAGCCAACACTGATCAGTGCATCCATTCCACTATATAAACAACAGAAATATATGGATTTATCAAAGCAACATCATGATGTTCTTTCCAGAGTTATGACAAGATTCTAGGACTAAACCTGAAAATATCTATCCACCGTCTTGGTCTCCCAGTGAGTCATCATGGGTTAAAGTAGCCTCCCAGAAAAATTCACCCCTCTCATGGTGTCATGGTTGAGACCGATGTTGATATTTTTATTAAATTCAACTTCATCAAGGAAGTTTAGTACCTCAAGTGCCTCGCTAACATCATTCCAGTAAGGAAGAATAATGGGAAAATTATAGTTTTTATAGACTTGTGGGGCCTCAACCTCCATTGTCTGATGGATTATTCTCTCCTTCCAAGGACAAATCTGCTAATTGATGTCACAACTAGGTTCTAGGATCTCTCCATCTTGGATGGATACCCTGGATACTATCAGATCCATATGACCCCTGAAGATGAGGATTATACCACCTTTAGATCACTTCAAGAGGCCTTTTTCTATCAGGTAATGTCTTTTGTTTTTAAGAATCTAGGAGCCAATTATCATCAGTTTATGCGCTACATCTTAAAACTGACCTGGAGACTCTAGTGGAATGTTGCATGGATGATTTGGTGGTTAAATCTAGCCAGTGTTATGACTATCTCAGAGATCTTGAGAAAGTATTTTTCTTTCTCCACTCTTGTAATTTTATGATAAACCCCTTTAAGTGTTTATTCAAGATGACATCTGGGAAGTTTCTCAACTTTTTCTTCATATACAAAGGCATTGAGATCAACCAAGAGAAGATCAAATCCATCGGTCAGATTCCTCCTTTGAGAAACCTCTAGGATCTCTAAGGTATTCAAGTCCACCTAGCTCACATATGTCGATTCATCATGAATATGGCCGATAAGTGTAATCCATTTTCCAGATTCATGAAGAAAGGTACTTCTTAACAGTAGGATGAAGAGTTCTATACCTCCTTCGAGGAGATTAAGCAATATCTGTTACAACCTTCGGTTCTGATGTCACTCGTCCCAGGGATGCCTCTAGTACTCTATGTGACTGCCCAAGAATGATACCTTGGTGACCTTATCACTCAAAAAACAACCAAGGAATATATAATAGTTTATATTATCATAGTCTCATTCTCCTCAATACATTTTGGAGATATTCTTCAATCAAGAAAAGATTCCTCGTAATGGTTTTTGTAGTGAAAAAGTTACAACACTATCTACAACATCACAAGATACAAATGGTTTCTCATATGGATTTGCTAAAGTATATACTAAATCACCTGATTATAATAGTACTCTTGTCATGTTTCATAGTAATCCTTCAACAGTTCGATTGTCAGGTTCATTCTATAGAGGTCCATCAAATGTCAGGCATTGGTAGAATTTTTGGCCGCCCATCTAAATCCTAAAGAGTTACCCCTAGATGTAGACTTCCCATATGAGGCTATACTCTCATTGATTCATACTATGTCATGTTGGTAGAATAATTTTGATGGTTACTCCTAGATCACAACTCGAAAAAGTCTCAATGATTTCAATCTCAATAGAGTAGGTTTGGGGATTGTCTTCATCACTTCTGTGCAAGATGTTCTACCCTACTCTTTTATTATATCAGAAGGATGCACTAACAATGAGGTGGAGTACCACGATCTCATTAATGGTATCGAGATACCTATCATGATTGATGTTCCTCACTTCCATGTGAATGGAGACTCTGATTTAGTCATCAAGAAAATCAATGGTGACTATACTATTAGGAATCAATATCTCATGCCCTTGCTAGAGTACACTCACTATCTTATGACCCAGTTACCTTATCATCTAGAGGTTTCTCATGTTCCCTAGTCATAGAATGGTTGAGTTTATTCCTTCTATAATTTATTCGTATCTCTTACAGATCCTAACTGGGATAATCTATTCATTCATGTGGTACATCGGAGAGTCATTTCTCCTATCATCTCGGATAATGAAGACATCCAGTGGGTTAACTATATGAATGTATGTGCTTCCACATTAGGACCATTAGATTCATCCATAGTAAGGGAAACCTATGATTAGGAAAATCCTTTCATCGAGTAACTCCATCATGGTACCCTCCACCTAGACAGATCCTAACACGAGTGAATCTATAGGCACACAATGCAGTTTACCCTTCAGAGTGGTCCCAACCTCGATCAGACTCTCTACAGATGTGGGTTTGATGAAATTTTCATCTATTTCATCCAAGTATTTTATATTCCCCAAGTTAATCAATAATTTTATATCAGTTCTTGTGTATCTCATCAGGCAGGGTTGAAGATCTCCTACCAGATTCGAATACTGGGCTACTTCTGACCCACCATGGTCCACAACTACGTCAAGTTCTCCAAGAGCTTTCACATGTGTCAAACTCATTCTTAAATTTCCATATTGACAAAAAATACCCTACATACCACCATTTACTCTTGTCCCTTTGCAGTCTGGGGGATCAATATCATGGGATCGTATCTTCTAGTAACAGTTTTCTAATGTAGGGTCATTCTGACCATGACATGTTTCTTTTCCAACTGGACAGAATTTTTTCTTCCTAACAAATTCAATGCCCAGTAAGTTGTTTAATTCATGATATCTCACATAATGCACCAATTCAGGGTTCTTCTCTTGATTATCTTGGAAAATGGGACCCACATTTGGTCTACTGAGCTGAAGAAGTTGTATGTTGAGTACACCATCTGGTCCAACCATACCTATCGCTATTACGCATATAAAAATGGATCGATCAAGTCATTAAACAAAACCCTCTCTAACATTATGTAGAATATTATGGTCTAAAATAAGAATAGTTGTCTTGAGAAGCTCCCCAATGCACTCTCGGCTTATCGGATGATGACTAGCAATTCTTCCCATCTAACTCCATATTCCCTGGTATATGGAACATAGGCTGTCCTACCCATAAAGTTGTAGTTTCCATCACTTCGATCATTTTTTTATGATCACAATATTCCAGAAAGAAAAGCATAATTCCTTCTATCTGAGCTAGAATCCCTCTAAGATAACACGATATAGGCCTTGCACAATCTATAGAGGCACTAGAACAAGATAGAAAGAGAATTCAACAAGATGGTTTTCTCCACACTTTCCTCTAAGGTGACATAGTATTGGCTCTTAGAATACCAATGATACCTTAAATAAATCCACCAAACTTGTAGCCAAAGTGGTAAAGACTATATATCATTCAAAAAATTTATTCCAATTCCACATAATCTTTGGTTACCATGGATGGAAAACGAATTACTCCTCTCACCAATGATAAGTTCCTCAAGTAGTACTTCATGTAAATGGGAGACCAAAGTTCGAGATTCATGACCCTAAACTGAGAGTGAAAGTCCTAAAATCAAGACATTAAACAGTTAGCACACCCCACGAGAATGTGTTTTGCAGCATAGGCCTCCTAGGACCTCATTCACGTCAGGTTACTACTTCCATGCCCCACATATCCCTTTTGGTTGAGGTGATTTCCTTTCTATGGTTCAAACTCTATGACCCTAAACTAGGAGTCTACGTCCTCAATATATTATGTAAAATTTCATGTACCAGTCATGTCATACGACCTTAAATAGTAGCATTATCATCCTAGATACAGGACGAGAAACTGCACAACACCATGATATTCTCACCCAATAGAATGTCACCCTTGGCATTGATCATATACCATTAAATATTCAAGAACTACATAAGGCTTGATTTTAGTCCACACAGGATACATATAAATTACTAGATTATACATCCAAGTCCAACAACCCCAAAAGTAAAAAAATTCCCCTCCCTATGTATGGGTCTGACTTACGCTAGGATATTTACAATTATAAATACATGTGTCTTTATTCCTATAATCATGGGATACGAAGAAACACTTAGAAACATTGTCTATGGGGCCAACATCAAATTCATCCACCCTATTTTCTCTTAGGCCCCATTTATGTCATGCTGGACCTACTCGATCCACATTCAGGTTAGGTATTTCTTCTTTCTATGCCATATAGGTGCCCATAAGTCCCACCTTAGTCCAAGAATCATGAATATAAAATGTGTGTAAGTCAGATCACAAATATTTGGTGTGGCATTAGGTCCCTTTGGATCTTATTCATGTTGGGTTTCTCAATTCATTGTGGTATATATATTAGTTCAAGAACACCATGGTTTGAAATCTACGACCTTAAACTAGGATCCCAAATCCAATAATCATGACATTAAACTATATTAAAACCTTCTTAGGAATGAATATGTGTTGTGTGGTCCTCTTTGGTCCTCATTCATTTTGGGTTTGTTATGCCACCACATTACGCACATCCCTTTTGATGTTTTTACCCCACGGTTCGAGCTTCGTGACTTTAAACTAATATACACCATATAGTCCATGTGACATGACTTTAAATTTCTCATAGTGGTCAAAAATATAACACCTTAAATGGGAATTAACATCCTCAATTCACAACATTAAACTATTATCCTACCCTGAACAAGTTCATGATGGCTCACGATAATCATGGGATGCTTCAGTTCCCTTGCTAGAGAGGATTACCCCCACCTGTGTTGGTCTCTCACCACACTATTTTTAATTTTAGAACTACGTGTGGATTGATTCCCATTATTATGGGATATATAGTGACACTCATACATGTTTTCCTTGGGCCTAGCAGTAATTTTATCGACCCTCCAGTCCCTTGGAATAGGTTATGGTCTAGACCGTATGACCTTAAAGTATGTGAAATCAGTTTAAAGATTTCTTCATGTGGTGAAAATATCCCTTGTCTCATTAAAATCAGGTTTTAACCCATGGGCCACATGAAATTCATTGAATGGGCCTTTTTTCCACGATACAAGCACACAACCTTAAATTGTATACAATCTATCTTGAGGTTTTATATGGTGCTAAGCCTGCTAGGTCCACATTCACGTTAGTTTTATTATGCCTCTATCATGTTACCATACCTTTAGAACAATTATCAACTGTTCAAACTCTAAGACCATAAACTAAGAGGTGACGGTCTAGGAAACATGACCTTAAACTATTTACAATAAGTCCAAACAAAATTACTTTAAACTGTATACATGTAACACCCGAGAATTTTATGTTATATAAATCATCAAAGGAATATTTTTCTACACAACACTTTATTGGATTGCTTTACACAAAATCGCGACCTTCCTCGATAGCTTGCGTCATACGCAATACCGAGTTTCACTAAACAACGATATGCTATTAAAATATTATTAAAACTAGCCGTTATGAATAGTAATAACCACTTTTTGAAATTTTATAAATTTTATTTTTCAAAATGGACTTCATTTTTGGATTCAGAATATCGAAATTAGCTGAGGGTGAAATTTTGGTATTTTTCTGAAAACTTTGAATTTTTGATGAATAGTGAAACCACTAAGTGGTAGTTAAAAAAACTGAACATTTCATAAAACTTAATTTTACCGCTTCTGTGAGTGGAATATCGAAAATCCGAGAGACACGGTAATATCAAGGACTAAAATGTGGTTCAATGAGATGAAAATAATTTTTGGTGAATAGTAACTTTTTACTTTTTTTTACCACGGTTAAAAGTAAATAGGGTGATTAAGGGTAAAGATGATATTATTATTACCCTAACACATGTCCTAATTCTATTGGATAATTTTAATTCGACCAAAAACAAACTTAGGAATAAAATATGACCATTTAGGCCCACTTGGATTAGATTAGGACATTTATTATTAATTTATTTAAAGAAGGGTTAAAATAGTTAAAATCAAAGTTTAATAAGTAAATAATTTTTAATATGGGGTTATACATAAGATAAATTCGACTATAAATATTCATTATAAATCTAAATAGATTTCCTACATAATGGTATTTTATTTGTAATTTTTATACTTTAAATAATTTAATTTATTTATGACACAAAGATGATGTAGTAATTATCTTATTAATGAAATATTGACATAATTGATGTTATAAATACCCAAATAAATATAATTTGATACTTTTTATGAATTACAGTAATTTTCTAGGTAAATATGACACGTTATTATGGATTTAATTAACTTGGTTTGAACTAATAATTTTTTTATGATTTTCACAAAAATCAATTACTAAATAGTGTCAAAATTGATATAATATAGTTTTTAAAACAAATATTATATTATTAATTGTTATTTTATTCCTAAAAATATAAGGTTAGGCCAAATGACTTAGATAAGGTTATATATAATAATAATAAACAACTTGGGATTCGTTTGGATCCTTATAGTAAGTTTATTAACCTTATAGTATAAGAACACAAGAAGACACGGTAAAAGTAAACTTATTTAACTTATTGTTAAATCTAAATGATAAGGTTAAAATAGGAACCTAAACTTGTCTAAATTCTATTGGATGAGAGGATTTATACCCATACCCACCTTAGTGTCGAAATAAACCAATTTGAAACTATTTTAAACCGAACATGACTTTATAATAAAATAATATTTTTAGTTATTCCAAAGGTGCCCCTCTCCTCCCTTATAAAAGGACACCTCCTCCCCCTCTTCCCCACACCACATTGAGCCTTCATGATCGGCCACACCCTGACAATTCCTCATATCCACTTCCATAGAGACATCCTAGAGGTCCTGGTCTTCTTCAAAGACCAATTTTAGTGCCCTAAAAGAAGGTCTCAAAGAAGCACTTCAAAGAAGAGGTAATGTCTGTTACCGATTCTTTCATCTTTATTTCTTCTTCCACTTCTTCTTCTTTAGTTGTTTCATTATGAAGTAATAACATCAGTATCACTCATATACTGATATGTTATTATAAGTATGAAACAACCCTATTTCACCATCTATCCATCCTACGGAAAAAGAAATCACCGCGCGTGCGTACATACGGAATACCGTCTCCACACCGTGGTGTAATCTATTTTCCACCACCACCTTACTTGGATGGGTATAATGGTGTAAATAATGACTATATATGACTATTATAAAGTAATACTGATTCTTAAATAGTATACATACCCTCCAATACAATTCCACGATCATAGGAATGATATCATCACTCGTGCGTACGTACGGAATACCGTCTCCACGATGTGATGCGACTCGTTCTACATGATATTCATTTCATAATGATTATATAAATGAATTGAATGAATCAATATGATATATATTACATTAATACCATTCTGGAAATGAGGTATCTATATCCTAAAGAGAATAATAAGAATTTGTTCGACAAGACACGCATATAACAAAAAGTTATAAACACCCGAATAACAAGTAGCAATGAAATATTACTACTAAGAAGCAAAGAATATGACCATATATGATATCATAAAAATAATTATGATTCTGTAATAAGTCAATAACATTATTTAAATAATTATACATGAGGTTCGGACACTTACAAAGCAAGTCGGACCTAAGGTAAGGGAAATATCACAATCTCATTTTTATCCGAGATTGTTTATACTTTAGAATTTACTGGGGTGTATTTTATCATCCACATCCATGTTTCCTAAATACTTAATATTATTTCCATTAACCTACAATTGTTTAAATCCTATTTTACCCTTCGGTGAGTTTTTAGTAAAAGATATGAAAGGAATCTTTTGTCGTTTTTCGTACGAGGTACTTTTTGACTTTTCCGACAAAAGTACGAGAAGAATGTTTTTTTAACTTATACGACATGAATGGATTTTTAAAACATTATTTCCAAGAAGATTCCTTTTAAAGTTTTCAATTTTATTTTTAATCAACTTCTTTTAGTTTAAAATTGTATGACATGTTAAGAAAGGAAAAGTGTTTTTGAAGTAGAAAGGATATTTTCCTCCAGAATGGAGTTCAAGTGTTTTATCAAAATTATTTTCCATCTAAGATAATATAGGGTTCTGTTTCTATCCCTATTATTACATTGATTTTATTATTTTGTTATGAAATTATTTTTATGAATTCCATTATCTTATATGAATTGTTTTATAATGTCATTTTGTTTAAGAATCTCATTTTTATTACATGGGTTATGCTATGATGTATGGTTTATGATTTTGTGGAACACATAAGAATGGTATCATTATGAGATGGGTGGGAACTATATCTCCCTCCAATGCATTGGGTAAAGATTTTATATCTCATGAGATATACATGGTTGGAACGGTAGGTTATACCGGTTCAGTGAAACAGGACTGAAACGAGGGTGACTCGGTTCAGAAATGGACTTTGTCCACTAAGATAGTCTTGGAAATGAGTCTTGACTAATAAGATATGATTATCTATGATTATGTGTGTATGCCACAAAGTTTCATGTTTTAAGTTATGATTATTGTGATTACATTTCACTGCCATGATTTATCCCATGTTATGAAATTATGATCTCTTTTGCAGGTTAAGATTTCCAAAAGTTATGTGCTTATGTATACGATGTGATTGATATTTCTTTTTACCCTTACTGAGCATTTGAGATAACTCTTTTGTATGTTTTATTTCCCCAAGTCAGGAAGAAGGTTATTAAGTAGAATATTCCAAAAAGGGACTCTAGATATGATGAAATAAATGGGAGGAAAAGTAGATGCTTTATGAACCAGTTGTTTATGTTTCCCAGTTTCTAAAGACACTATACCTATACGGTCCTTTCTTGGTTTTGTTATATGTTGTAATAAGTGTGCTTCAATTCTGAAGTAATAACAATGTATGTAATGTATGAGTCGTTATAGTTGGTATCAGAGGAAAGTTATAGTCAACCTTTGGAAACTAGGATGTGAAAGCCTTAGTAAGAACCCTAAGGATAAGTCTAAGTATAGAACACAATCTTAGTGTTTTAGAAATGGCCATGAATAACCTAGGATAAGACCTTAAGTGTGAAATTTTATTCTTGATTATGTGGGTTTCCTATTATAATTAGTGTTCCTCACACTATTCTTCTTGGTTTTAGTCAATGGCTGGAACCCGAAGGAACCGTGTTAATGCAGAATGCGACGGGCAATGCAATGATTGTCCCCCTGAGCAACCAAACGTTATGGGAGCTGGAATGCAAAATCTTGTAGCCATTCTCATACAACTTTCTCAAGCTATGAATCATGTAGGACTTCCAAACGAGCAAAGGAAGGAGCAACATTCTGTTGAATCCTTCATGAGGCACCGTCCACCTTCTTTCAGGGGTCTACTAATCAATTAGTTTCTAAACAATGTATTAGTACTACTGAAAAGATATTTTCAGTTCTTCAATGTTCTGAACATTATAAAGTTATCCTAGAAGTGTATCGTTTGGAACGATATGCTGATCAATGGTGGAATCTTATTAAGAATACGAGGAAAAGGGATGAAATTGAGTCCATGGAATGGGACGAGTTCATGAACTTATTTTTCAATAAGTACTTCCCTCGTATTCTCCAAACAAATATGGAGAAAGAGTTTCTTGAACTGAAGCAAAAGGATGATGAATCTGTTGGTACTTATGAAGAAAATTTTACAAGACTTGCAAGGTACGCTTCTGGTACTATTATCCAACCTGAGAGTATGATCGATCGATTCTTTAGTGGCATAAAACCAAGTCTTCGAAGGGCGTTGCCATAAGGGACTTCAATAGCTATGAGGAAATCGTTCGATGTTCTCTCAAAGTCGAGATGGAGATTGGAGTAACCCATCAGTCATATGGGTTTGATAAGAAGAGGAAAATGGAATTCAAAGGAAAATCTAAAGAGCACACTAAAAAGAAGATGAGCTTTCCCTTATGCTCAAAGTGTGGAAAGAAACATGGAGGGAGTTGTCTTAAAGGGACAAGTAAATGTTTGAAATGTGGAAAAGAAGGTCATCGGGCATTTGAATTCTGCGATGATGGGAAGAAGATGTCTAATGATGCAAACAAAGGAAGGTATACACATAATGAACCTACTACACTTCAATGTTTCAAGTACAAGGAGATGGAAAATTATGCCAATAAATTCCCTAATCCAAGGGTTGATGATGATGGTCGACGTCAACAAACTCTTAAGGCTAAAGACAACGGAAAGTCACGTGAAATTTCTATCAGCGATGTGGAGTACGATAACGATGTGGTGAAAGGTACACTTACCATCCACTCTAAAGTAGAAAATGTTTTGTTTGATTCTGGATCCACCCACTCTTTTATTTCTGAAGAATTTTCTAAGGGTATCACCGTATTACCTCAACAATTAGATGTTGATTTATCTGTGACAACACCTAATGGCACAACAGTCACATCAAAAGTTTATAATTCTTCTCCGATTGAAGTTTGTGGGAAAGTGCTTCCTGCAAATCTTCTGGTCCTTCCTATAGTGGAATTTGATGTGATTCTTGGCATGGATTGGCTTTCTCTACATGGAGCTCATATCAATTTCCAAATAAGGGAAGTCACATTTCATATTCCAGATCAATCTATGATCATCTATCGATGCAAGGATGAACATAACCTTCTAGTGGAAATTTATTCCATTTTATGGGTATTGATTCCACTAAATAAAGGTTATTTATCTCAAATGGTTGGTGATAAACTCACGATTAAGAATATGCCATTTGTACGGGAGTTTGATGATGTCTTTCTGGAGGAATTACCGGGTCTTCCACCAAATCGTGAAGTTGAGTTTTCAATAGAACTCGTACCGGGTGCTTTTCCTATTTCAAAGACACCTTATAGAATGGCCCCAATTGAGTTGCAGGAATTGAAGAAGCAACTCCAGGAGAATCTTGATAAGGGATTCATACGCCTTAGTGCGTCACCTTGGGGAGAACCTGTTCTATTTGTTAAAAAGAAAGATGGATCAATGAGACTCTGCATTGATTATCGAGAACTTAACAAGATCACTATCAAGAACAAATATCCTCTCCCACACATTGATGAATTATTTTGTAACACCCGAGACTTTTATGTTATATAAATCATCAAAGGAATCTTTTTCTACACAACACTTGCTTGGCTTGCTTTGCACGCAATCGCGACCTTCCTCGATAGCTTGCGTCGTACGCAATACCGAGTTTCACTAAACAACAATATGCTATTAAAACTAGCCGTTATGAATAGTAATAACCACTTTTTAAAATTTTATAAATTTTATTTTTCAAAATGGACTTCATTTTTGGACTCAGAATATCGAAATTAGCCTAGGGTGAAATTTTGGTATTTTTCTGAAAACTTTCAATTTTTGATGAATAGTGAAACCACTAAGTGGTAGGTTAAAAAACTGAATTTTGCATAAAACTTAATTTTACCGCTTCTGTGAATGGAATTTCGAAAATCCGAGAGACACGGTTAATATCAAGGACTAAAATGTGGTTCAATGAGATGAAAATAATTTTTTGGTGAATAGTAACTTTTTACTTTTTTTACCACGGTTAATAGTAAATAGGGTAACTAAGGGTAAATATGATATTAATATTACCCTAACACATGTCCTAATTCTATTGGACAAGTGTAATTCGACCAAAAACAAACTTAGGAATAAAATATGACCATTTAGGCCCACTTGGATTAGATTAGGACATTTATTATTAATTTATTTAAAGAAGGGTTAAAATAGTTAAAATCAAAGTTTAATAAGTAAATCATTTTTAATATGGGGTTATACATAAGATAAATTCAATTGTAAATACTCATTAGAAAGATAAAAAGATTTCCTACATGATGGTATTTTATTTGTAATTTTTAGACATCAAATAATGTAATTTATATGTGACACAAAGATGATGCAGTAATTATCTTATTAATGAAATATTGACAAAATTGATAATATAAATACCAAAATAAATGTAATTTGAGACTTTTTATGAATTCCACTAATTTTCTAGGTTACTATGATATATTAGTATTGATTTAATCAACTTGGTTCGAACATATAATTCTGTTATGACTTTCACAAAAATCATATATCAAATAGTGTCAAAATTGACAAAAAATAGTTTTTAAATCAAATATTATATTATTAATTGTTATTTTATTCCTAAAAATCTAAGGTTCGGCCAAATGACTTAGATAAGGATATATATATTAATAATAAACAATTTGGGGTTCGTTTGGCATGTTATAGTAAGTGTATTAACCATATAGTGAAAGAAAACAAAAAGACACGGTAAAAGTTAAATTAATTAACTTAGAGTTAAATCTAATTGATAAGGTTAAAATAATACCCTAAACTTGTCTAAATCCTATTGGTTGATAGGATTTAGACCCATCCCCACTTTATCTTCGAAATAAGACCCTTTGGAACCATTATAAACCGATTTTGACTTTAATATAAAATAATATTTTGAGATATTCCTAAGGTGCCCCTCTCCTCCCTTATAAAAGGGCACCTCCTTCCCCTCCTCCTCACACCAATTTGAGCACTCAAGCTCGGCCAACCCCTGCCATTTTCTCCTCTCCACTTACCTAGAATAATCCTAGAGGTCCTGGTCTTCTCCAAAGACCAATCTTAGTTCCTTAAGTGGAGGATTCAAAAAGGCGTTCCAAAGAAGAGGTAATATCCATTACCGATCTTTTCAATTTCTTTCTTCTTCAACTTCTTCTTCTTTAGTTGTTTCATGATAAAGTAATAACATCAGTATTACTTACATACTGATATGTTATTATAAATATGAAACAACCCTAATTCACCTTCTATCCATCCTACGGAAAAATGAAATCACCGCGCGTGCGTACGTACGGAATACCGTCTCCACGCCGTGGTGTAATCTATTTTCCACCATCACCTTACAAGGATGGGTATAATGGTTTAATCAGTAACTATATATGATTATTATTAAGTAATATTGATACTGAAATAATATATATATATACTCCAATACAATTCCACGATCATAGGAACGATATCATCACTCGTGCGTACGTACGGAATACCGTCTCCACGATGTGATGCGACTCGTTCTACATGATATTCATTTCATAATGATTATATAAATGAATTGAATGATTGAATATGGTATATACTACACTAATACCATTCTGGACATGAATTATCTATAACCTAAAGATAAGAATAAGAATTTATTCGACAAAACACGCATAAGAACAAAAAGTTACAAAGACCCGAGTAACAAGTAACAATGAAATATTACTAACAAGAAGCTAATAATATGACCATATATGATCTCATATCAATATGTATGATTCTGGAATAAGTCAATAACATTATTTAAACCATTATACAGGAGCTTCGGACACGAACAAAGCAAATCGGACCTAAGGTAAGGGAAATATCACAATCTCATTTTTATCCGAGATTGTTTATTCGTAAGTATTTACTGGGGTGTATTTTATCATCCACATCCATGTTCCCTAAATATGTAATATTGTTTCCATACACTTGAAATAGTTTAAATCCAATTTTACCCTTAGGTGAGTTTTTAGTAAAGAATATGAAAGGAATCTTTTGTTGTTTTTCCGTACGAGGTACTTTTTGACTTTTCCGACAAAAGTACGAAGAATGTTTTTTAAATTATACGGCATGAATGGATTTTTAAAACATTACTTCAAAGAAGCTTCCTTTACAAGTTTTCATGTTTATTTTTAATCAACTTCTTTTATTTTAAAGTTGTATGACATGTTATGAAAGGAAAAATGTTTTTGAAGAAGAAAGGATATTTTCCTCAAGAATTCAATTCAAGTGTTTTATCAAAATTATTTTCCATCTAAGATAATAAAGGGTTCTGTTTCTATCCATATTTTTACATTGGTTTGACTATGTTGTGATGGAATTATGTTTATGAATTCCTTTATCATATATGAATTGATTTATGATGTCATGATGTTTCAAGAATCCCATTTTTGTTATGCGATGATGTATGTTTTATGATTATGTGGCACACATAAGAAAGGATTCATTATAAGATGGGTGGGACCTATATCTCCCTCCAATGCATTGGGTAATGATTTTATATCTCATGAGATAGACATGGCTGGAACGGAAGGTTATTTCGGTTCAGTGATACAGGACTGAAACGAGGAGTGAACTCGGTTCAGAAAGGGACTTTGTCCACTAAGATAGTCTTGGCAATGAGTCATGACTAACAAGAAATGATTTTCCATGATTATGTGTGCATGCCACAAAGATTCAAGTTTTATGTTATGATTATGGGGATCTCATTTTCACTTCTATGATTTATTCCATGTTAAGATATTATGATCTCTTTTGCAGGTTTTGATTTTCAAAAAGATATGATATGATTTTTATTTCCTTTATTTTCCCTTGCTGAGCATTTGAGCTCACTCTTTTATGTTTTCTTTTCCCCAGGTCAGGAAGATGGATATTAAGTAGAATATGCTAAAAGGGACCCTAGATATGATGAAATAAATGGGAGACACTGTAGAAGATTTATGAACCAGTTGTTTATGTTTCCCAGTTTCTAAAGACACTATACCTATACAGTCCTTTGTGGTTTTGTCATATGTTGTAATAAGTGTGCTTCAATTTTGAAGTATTAACAATGTATGTAAAGTATGGGTCGTTATAGTTGGTATCAGAGGAAAGGTATAGTCAACCTTTGGAAACTAGGATGTGAAAGCCTTAGTAAGAACCCTAAGGATAAGTCTAAGCATAGAACACAATCTTAGTGTTTTAGAAATGGCCTTGAATAACCTAGGATAAGACCTTAAGCATGAAAATTTTATTCTTGAATTATGTGGTTTCCTATTATAATTAGTGTTGCTCACACTATTCTTCTTGGTTTTAGTCAATGGCTGGAACCCGAAGGAACCGTGTTAATGCGGAATGCGATGGGCAATGCAATGATTGTCCCCCTGAGAAACCAAACGATATGGGAGCTGGAATGCAAAATCTTGTAGCCATGCTCACACAACTTTCTCAAGCTATGAATCATGCAGGATTTCCAAACGAACAAAGGAGGGAGCAACATTCTGTTGAATCCTTCATGAGGCAGCGTCCACCATCTTTCAGCGGGTCTACTGATCCATTAGTTGCTGAACAATGGATTAGTACTACTGAAAAGATATTTTCAGTTCTTCAATGTTCTGAGCATGATAAAGTCATCCTAGCAGTGTATCGTTTGGAAGGAGATGCTGATCAATGGTGGAATCTTGTTAAGAATACAAGGCAAAGGGATGAAATTGAGTCTATGGAATGGGACGAGTTCAAGAACTTATTTTTTAATATGTACTTCCCTCGTATTCTCCGAACAAAGATGGAGAAAGAGTTCCTTGAACTGAAGCAAAGGGATGATGAATCTGTTAGTACCTATGAAGCAAATTTTACAAGACTTGCAAGGTACGCTTCTGGTATTATTATCCAACCTGAGAGTAAGATCGATCGATTCTTTAGTGGCTTAAAACCAAGTCTTCGAAGGGCGTTAGCCATAAGGGACTTCAATAGCTACGAGGAAATTGTTCGCTGTGCTCTCAAAGTCGAGATGGAGATTGGAATAACCCATCAGTCACATGGGTTTGATAAGAAGAGGAAGATGGAATTCAAAGAAAAATCTAAAGAGCACACGGAAAAGAAGATGAACTTTCCCTTATGCTCAAAGTGTGGAAAGAAACATGGAGGGAGTTGTCTTAAAGGGACAAGTAAATGTTTTAAATGTGGAAAGGAAGGTCATCGGGCATTTGAATGCCGTGATAATGGGAAGAAGATGTCTAATGATGCAAACAAAGGAAGGGATACACAGAATGAACCTGCTACACTTCAATGTTTCAAGTGCAAGGAGATGGGGCATTATGCCAATCAATGCCCAAATCCAAGGGTTTATGATGATGGTCGACGTCAACAAACTCTTAAGGCTAAAGAAAAAGGAAAGTCACATGCAATTTCTATCAGCGATGTGGAGTACGATAACGATGTGGTGAAAGGTACACTTACCATCCACTCTAAAGTAGCAAATGTTTTATTTGATTCTGGATCCACCCACTCTTTTATTTCTGAAAAATTTTCTAAGGGTATCACCGTATTACCTCAACAATTAGATGTTGAGTTAGCTGTGACAACACCTAATGGCACATCAATCGCATCAGAAGTTTATAATTCTTCTCCGATCGAAGTTTGTGGGAAAGTGCTTCCTGCAAATCTTGTGATCCTTCCTTTAGTGGAATTTGATGTGATTCTTGGCATGGATTGGCTTTCTCTACATGGAGCTCATATCAATTGCCAAATAAGGGAAGTCACATTTCATATTCCAGATCAACCTACGATCTTCTATCAATGCAAGGATGAACATAACCTTCCAGTGGAAATTTCTTCCATCTTATGGGTATTGATTCCACTAAATGAAGGTTATTTATCTCAAATAGTTGGTGAGAAACTCACGATTAAGAATATGCCCATTGTACGGGAGTTTGATGATGTCTTTCTGGAGGAATTACCGGGTCTTCCACCAAATCGTGAAGTTGAGTTTTCAATAGAACTCGTACCGGGTGCTTTGCCTATTTCAAAGACACCTTATAGAATGGCCCCAATTGAGTTGCAGGAATTGAAGAAGCAACTCCAAGAGAATCTTGATAAGGGATTCATACGCCCTAGTGCGTCACCTTGGGGAGCACCTGTTCTATTTGTTAAGAAGAAAGATGGATCAATGAGACTTTGCATTGATTATCGAGAACTTAACAAGATCACTATCAAGAACAAATATCCTCTCCCACGCATTGATGACTTATTTGACCAACTACGCGGAGCTCAATACTTTTCCAAGATTGATCTTCGTTCAGGGTATCATCAATTAAGGGTCAAAAGGGAGGATATACCAAAGACGGCTTTCCGTACAAGGTATGGACACTATGAATTTATAGTGATGCCATTTGGTCTTACTAATGCCCCTGATATCTTCATGGATCTAATGAATAGAGTCTTTAGAGACTATCTTGATCAATTTGTGGTAGTCTTTATAGACGATATTCTTGTCTATTCAAAGAGCAAGGAAGAGCATGAAGATCACTTGAGAATTATATTGAAGACCTTGAGAAAGGAGAAGCTTTATGCCAAATTTACCAAGTGTGAATTTTGGCATCAAAAAGTTGCATTTTTGGGTCATATAATCTCAAAAGAGGGGATATCTGTGGATCCAGCAAAAACAGAGGTTATCGAAAGATGGTCAAGACCAACAACAGTAACTGAGATCCGAAGTTTTCTTGGTTTGGCTGGATATTATCGACGTTTTGTAAAAGATTTTTCACGATTATCTAATCCACTCACCAAGTTGACTCGGAAAGGAGTTAAGTTTGTCTGGACAGAGGAATGTGAAGAGAATTTCAAGGAGTTGAAAAGAAGGTTATCCAGTGCACCTGTGCTCACACTGCCTTGTAGTGGAGAAAGGTTTGGGATCTATAGTGATGCATCCAAGAAGGGATTGGGGTGTGTTCTTATACAAAATGATATGGTGATAGCTTATGCCTCACGACAGTTGAAAATCCATGAGCAAAATTACCCAACACATGATTTGGAGTTGGCTGCGGTAATCTTTGCATTAAAGATTTGGAGGCATTACCTTTATGGTGAAAGGTGTGATATTTATACTGATCATAAAAGTTTAAAGTATATTTTCACACAAAAGGAGCTGAATATGCGCCAAAGAAGATGGTTGGAGCTGATTAAGGATTATGACTGCTCAATCCATTACCACCCTGGGAAAGCAAACAAGGTGGCAGATGCATTAAGTTGACAAGACCATGCTAGTTTATCCATGATGAGGATCACAAAAGATCCAATATTTATGGATTTACAAAGGATGGATCTTGGAATTATAATGGAAGGGGAAAAATCTTATCTTTCTCAAATGAATGTTCAACCATCTATACATGTGAAGATTAAAGAGGCACAGAAAGAAGATGTCGAGTTACAAAAGAAGGTGAGAAATGTTCCTGAATTCAACCTTGATTATGATGGGATAATAAAGTTCAGGAATCGGGTTTGTGTTCCTTCCATCCCCGAATTAAAGAAGGAGCTGCTGGATGAGGCTCATAGTTCTTCATTCTCTATTCATCCTGGAAGCACGAAGTTGTATAGGGACCTGAAAGAGTACTTCTGGTGGGATGGAATGAAAAGAGATGTTGCTGAATATGTCTCTCGATGCTTGGTTTGTCAACAAGTTAAAGCTGAGAGACAGAAGTCTAAGGGGATGTTACAACCATTACCCATACCCGAATGGAAATGGGAAAACATCACTATGGACTTTGTCACTGGACTTCCTAAAACATCCAAAGGCAATAATGCTATCTGGGTCATAGTTGATCGTCTTACAAAGTTTGCACACTTCATTGCTATTAGAGAGGATTTCTCTCTAGATCAGCTTGCCAGGATATATATAAAGGAAGTGGTAAGATTGCATGGAGTACCACTTTCTATTATATCTGATCGAGATCCGAGATTTACCTCGAAGTTCTGGCGAAGTCTTCAGCATACTCTGGATACAGAGTTGAGTTTCAGCACTGCTTATCATCCCCAGACAGACGGTCAGTCTGAGAGAACAATTCAAACCCTAGAAGATATGTTGAGAGCTTGCTCTATGGATTTCAAAGGAGGTTGGGATCAACACCTACCTTTGGTGGAATTTTCTTATAATAATAGCTTTCACTCCAGTATTCAGATGGCTCCTTATGAAGCTCTCTATGGAAAGAAATGCAGGACTCCAACTTGCTGGGATGAAGTTGGGGAAAGAAAGCTATTAGGACCTGATCTCGTTGATGAAATGACAGAAAAGGTCAGATCTATTCAACAACACATAAGAGCAGCTCAGAGTCGACAGAAAAGTTATGCCGACAACCGAAGAAAAGACCTAGAGTTTGAAGTGGGTGAAAAAGTGTTCTTACGAATATCTCCCTGGAAGAGGGTTATGAGATTTGGAAAGAAGGGGAAGTTGAGCCCTAGATATATCGGTCCTTTTGAAATACTGGATCGTGTTGGGAAGGTAGCTTACCGATTGGCGCATCCACCGAATCTCTCTCAAGTTCACGATGTGTTCCACGTATCTCTCCTGAGAAAGTACATACCAGATCCTTCACATGTACTCAGCTCAGAAGTTGTACCACTGGAGCAAGATCTTTCTTATGAAGAATAGCCGATAGAGATTCTGGATCGTAGCGAAAAAGTCCTACGAAACAAGACCACTCACTTGGTGAAAGTTTTATGGAGGAACCACCAACTTGAAGAAACTACATGGGAGCTTGAGGATATGATGAGGGAGAAGTATCCTCATTTGTTTGTTACAAAGTGACGAATTTCGAGGGCGAAATTCTTTTTAAGGGGGGTAGAATGTAACACCCGAGACTTTTATGTTATATAAATCATCAAAGGAATCTTTTTCTACACAACACTTTCTTGGCTTGCTTTGCACGCAATCGCGACCTTCCTCGATAGCTTGCGTCGTACGCAATACCGAGTTTCACTAAACAACAATATGCTATTAAAACTAGCCGTTATGAATAGTAATAACCACTTTTTAAAATTTTATAAATTTTATTTTTCAAAATGGACTTCATTTTTGGACTCAGAATATCGAAATTAGCCTAGGGTGAAATTTTGGTATTTTTCTGAAAACTTTCAATTTTTGATGAATAGTGAAACCACTAAGTGGTAGGTTAAAAAACTGAATTTTGCATAAAACTTAATTTTACCACTTCTGTGAATGAAATTTCGAAAATCCGAGAGACACGGTTAATATCAAGGACTAAAATGTGGTTCAATGAGATGAAAATAATTTTTTGGTGAATAGTAACTTTTTACTTTTTTTACCACGGTTAATAGTAAATAGGGTAACAAAGGGTAAATATGATATTAATATTACCCTAACACATGTCCTAATTCTATTGGACAAGTGTAATTCGACCAAAAACAAACTTAGGAATAAAATATGACCATTTAGGCCCACTTGGATTAGATTAGGACATTTATTATTAATTTATTTAAAGAAGGGTTAAAATAGTTAAAATCAAAGTTTAATAAGTAAATCATTTTTAATATGGGGTTATACATAAGATAAATTCAATTGTAAATACTCATTAGAAAGCTAAAACGATTTCCTACATGATGGTATTTTATTTGTAATTTTTAGACATCAAATAATTTAATTTATATGTGACACAAAGATGATGCAGTAATTATCTTATTAATGAAATATTGACAAAATTGATAATATAAATACCAAAATAAATGTAATTTGAGACTTTTTATGAATTCCACTAATTTTCTAGGTTACTATTATATATTAGTATTGATTTAATCAACTTGTTTCGAACATATAATTCTGTTAAGACTTTCACAAAAATCATATATCAAATAGTGTCAAAATTGACACAAAATAGTTTTTAAATCAAATATTATATTATTAATTGTTATTTTATTCCTAAAAATCTAAGGTTCGGCCAAATGACTTAGATACGGATATATATATTAATAATAAACAATTTGGGGTTCGTTTGGCATGTTATAGTAAGTGTATTAACCATATAGTGAAAGAAAACAAAAAGACACGGTAAAAGTTAAATTAATTAACTTAGAGTTAAATCTAATTGATAAGGTTAAAATAATACCCTAAACTTGTCTAAATCCTATTGGTTGATAGGATTTATACCCATCCCCACTTTATCTTCGAAATAAGACCCTTTGGAACCATTATAAACCGATTTTGACTTTAATATAAAATAATATTTTGAGATATTCCTAAGGTGCCCCTCTCCTCCCTTATAAAAGGGCACCTCCTTCCCCTCCTCCTCACACCAATTTGAGCACTCAAGCTCGGCCAACCCCTGCCATTTTCTCCTCTCCACTTCCCTAGAATAATCCTAGAGGTCCTGGTCTTCTCCAAAGACCAATCTTAGTTCCTTAAGTGGAGGATTCAAAAAGGCGTTCCAAAGAAGAGGTAATATCCATTACCGATCTTTTCAATTTCTTTCTTCTTCAACTTCTTCTTCTTTAGTTGTTTCATGATAAAGTAATAACATCAGTATTACTTACATACTGATATGTTATTATAAATATGAAACAACCCTAATTCACCTTCTATCCATCCTACGGAAAAATGAAATCACCGCGCGTGCGTACGTACGGAATACCGTCTCCACGCCGTGGTGTAATCTATTTTCCACCATCACCTTACAAGGATGGGTATAATGGTGTAATCAGTAACTATATATGATTATTATTAAGTAATATTGATACTGAAATAATATATATATATACTCCAATACAATTCCACGATCATAGGAACGATATCATCACTCGTGCGTACGTACGGAATACCGTCTCCACGATGTGATGCGACTCGTTCTACATGATCTTCATTTCATAATGATTATATAAATGAATTGAATGATTGAATATGGTATATACTACACTAATACCATTATGGACATGAATTATCTATAACCTAAAGATAAGAATAAGAATTTATTCGACAAAACACGCATAAGAACAAAAAGTTATAAAGACCCGAGTAACAAGTAACAATGAAATATTACTAACAAGAAGCTAATAATATGACCATATATGATCTCATATCAATATGTATGATTCTGGAATAAGTCAATAACATTATTTAAACCATTATACAGGAGCTTCGGACACGAACAAAGCAAATCGGACCTAAGGTAAGGGAAATATCACAATCTCATTTTTATCCGAGATTGTTTATTCATAAGTATTTACTGGGGTGTATTTTATCATCCACATCCATGTTCCCTCAATATGTAATATTGTTTCCATCCACTTGAAATAGTTTAAATCCAATTTTACCCTTAGGTGAGTTTTTAGTAAAGAATATGAAAGGAATCTTTTGTTGTTTTTCCGTACGAGGTACTTTTTGACTTTTCCGACAAAAGTACGAAGAATGTTTTTTAACTTATACGGCATGAATGGATTTTTAAAATATTACTTCAAAGAAGCTTCCTTTACAAGTTTTCAAGTTTATTTTTAATCAACTTCTTTTATTTTAAAGTTGTATGACATGTTATGAAAGGAAAAATGTTTTTGAAGAAGAAAGGATATTTTCCTCAAGAATTCAATTCAAGTGTTTTATCAAAATTATTTTCCATCTAAGATAATAAAGGGTTCTGTTTCTATCCATATTTTTACATTGGTTTGACTATGTTGTGATGGAATTATGTTTATGAATTCCTTTATCATATATGAATTGATTTATGATGTCATGATGTTTCAAGAATCCCATTTTTGTTATGCGATGATGTATGTTTTATGATTATGTGGCACACATAAGAAAGGATTCATTATAAGATGGGTGGGACCTATATCTCCCTCCAATGCATTGGGTAATGATTTTATATCTCATGAGATAGACATGGCTGGAACGGAAGGTTATTTCGGTTCAGTGATACAGGACTGAAACGAGGAGTGAACTCGGTTCAGAAAGGGACTTTGTCCACTAAGATAGTCTTGGCAATGAGTCATGACTAACAATAAATGATTTTCCATGATTATGTGTGCATGCCACAAAGATTCAAGTTTTATGTTATGATTATGGGGATCTCATTTTCACTTCTATGATTTATTCCATGTTAAGATATTATGATCTCTTTTGCAGGTTTTGATTTTCAAAAAGATATGATATGATTTTTATTTCCTTTATTTGCCCTTGCTGAGCATTTGAGCTCACTCTTTTATGTTTTCTTTTCCCCAGGTCAGGAAGATGGATATTAAGTAGAATATGCTAAAAGGGACCCTAGATATGATGAAATAAATGGGAGACACTGTAGAAGATTTATGAACCAGTTGTTTATGTTTCCCAGTTTCTAAAGACACTATACCTATACGGTCCTTTGTGGTTTTGTCATATGTTGTAATAAGTGTGCTTCAATTTTGAAGTATTAACAATGTATGTAAAGTATGGGTCGTTATATATTTGACCAACTACGAGTAGATCAATACTTTTCCAAGATTGATCTTCGATTAGGGTATCATCAATTAAGGGTCAAAAGGGAGGATATACCAAAGACGACTTTCCGTACAAGGTATGGACACTATGAATTTATAGTGATGCCATTTGGTCTTACTAATGCCCCTGCTATCTTCATGGATATGATGAATAGAGTCTTTAGAGACTATCTTGATCAATTTGTGGTAGTCTTTATAGACGATATTCTTGTCTATTCAAAGAGAAAGGAAGAACATGAAGATCACTTGAGAATTATATTGAAGACCCTGAGAAAGGAGAATCTTTATGCCAAATTTACAAAGTGTGAATTTTGGCTTCAAAAAGTTGCATTTTTTGGTCACATAATCTCAAAAGAGGGGATATCTATGGATCCAGCAAAAACAGAGGTTATCGAAAGATGATCGAGACCAACAACAGTAACTGAGATACGAAGTTTTCTTGGTTTGGCTGGATATTATAGACGTTTTGTGAAAGATTTTTCACGATTATCTAATCCACTCACCAAGTTGACTTGGAAAGGAGTTAAGTTTGTTTGGATAGAGGAATGTGAAGAGAATTTCAAGGAGTTGAAAAGAAGGTTATCCAGTGCACCTGTGCTCACACTGCCCTGTAGTGGAGAAAGGTTTGTGATCTACAGTGATGCATCCAAGAAGGGATTAGGGTGTGTTATTATTCAAAATGATATGGTGATAGATTATGCCTCACGACAGTTGAAAATACATGAGCAAAATTACCCAACTCATGATTTGGAATTAGCTGTGGTAATCTTTGCATTAAAGATTTGGAGGAATTACCTTTATGGTGAAAGGTGTGATATTTATACTGATCATAAAAGTTTAAAGTATATTTTCACACAAAAGGAGCTGAATATGCATCAAAGAAGATGGTTGGAGCTGATTAAGGATTACGACTGCTCAATCCATTACCACCCTGGGAAAGAAAACAAGGTGGCAGATGCATTAAGTCGACAAGACCATGCTAGTTTATCCATGATGAGGATCACAAAAGATCCAATATTTATGGATTTACAAAGGATGGATCTTGGAATTATAATAGAAGGGGAAAAATCTTATCTTTCTCAAATGAATTTTCAACCATCTGTACATGTGAAGATTAAAGAGGCACAGAAAGAAGATGTCGAGTTACAAAAGAAGGTGAGAAATGTTCCTGAATTCAACCTTGATTGTGATGGGATAATAAAGTTCAGGAATCGGGTTTTTTTCCTCCCATCCCCGAATTAAAGAAGGAGCTGCTGGATGAGGCTCATAGTTCTTCATTCTCTATTCATCCTGGAGGCACGAAGATGTATAGGGACCTGAAAGAGTACTTCTGGTGGGATGGCATGAAAAGAGATGTTGCTGAATATGTCTCTCGATGCTTGGTTTGTCAGCAAGTTAAAGCTGAGAGACAAAAGTCTAAGGGGATGTTACAACCATTACCCATACCCGAATGGAAATGGGAAAACATCACTATGGACTTTGTCACAGGACTTCCTAAAACATCCAAAGGCAATAATGCTATCTGGGTCATAGTTGATCGTCTTACCAAGTCTGCACATTTCATTGCTATTAGAGAGGATTCCTCTTTGGATCAGCTTTCCAGGATATATGTAAAGGAAGTGGTAAGATTGCATGGAGTACCACATTCTATTATATCTGATCGGGATCCGAGATTTACCTCGAAGTTCTGGAGAAGTCTTCAGCATAATTTGGATACAGAGTTGAGTTTCAGCACTTCTTATCATCCTCAGACAGACGGTCAGTCTGAGAGAACAATTCAAACCCTAGAAGATATGTTGAGAGATTGCTCTATGGATTTCAAATGTGGTTGGGATCAACACATACCTTTGGTGGAATTTTATTATAATAATAGCTTTCACTCTAGTATTCAGATGGCTCCTTATGACGCTCTCTATGGAAAGAAATGCAGGACTCCAACTTGCTGGGATGAAGTTGGAGAAAGAAAGCTATTAGGACCTGATCTTGTTGATGAAATGGCAGAAAAGGTCAGATCTATTCAACAACACATAAGAGCAGCTCAGAGTCGACAGAAAAGTTATGCCGAAAACCTAAGGAAAGACCTAGAGTTTGAAGTGAGTGATAAAGTGTTCTTACGAATATCTCCCTGGAAGAGGATTATGAGATTTGGAAAGAAGGGGAAGTTGAGCCCTAGATATATCGGTCCTTTTAAAATACTGGATCGTGTTGGGAAGGTAGCTTACCGATTGGCGCTTCCACCGAATCTCTCTCAAGTTCACGATGTGTTCCATGTATCTCTCCTGAGAAAGTACATACATGATCCTTCACATGTACTCAGCTCAGAAGTTGTACCGCTGGAGCAAGATCTTTCTTATGAAGAAAAATCGATAGAGATTCTGGATCATAGCGAAAAAGTACTACGAAACAAGAACACTCGATTGGTGAAAGTTTTATGGAGGAACTACCAATTAGAAGATTCTACATGGGAGCTTGGGGCTATGATGAGGGAGAGGTATCTTCATCTGTTTGTTACAAAGTGACGAATTTCGAGGGCGAAATTCATTTTAAGGGGGGTAGAATGTAACACCCGAGACTTTTATGTTATATAAATCATCAAAGTAATCTTTTTCTACACAACACTTGCTTGGCTTGCTTTACACGAAATCGCGACCTTCCTCAATAGCTTGCGTCGTACGCAATACCGAGTTTCACTAAACAACGATATGCTATTAAAATATTATTAAAACTAGCCGTTATGAATAGTAATAACCACTTTTTGAAATTTTATAAACTTTATTTTTCAAAATGGACTTCATTTATGGATTCAGAATATCTAAATTATCCTAGGGTGAAATTTTGGTATTTTTCTGAAAACTTTGAATTTTTGATGAATAGTGAAACCACTAAGTGGTAGTTAAAAAAACTGAATTTTTCATAAAACTTAATTTTACCGCTTCTGTGAGTTGAATTTCGAAAATCCGAGAGACACGGTTAATATCAAGGACTAAAATGTGGTTCAATGAGATGAAAATATTTTTTGGTGAATAGTAACTTTTTACTTTTTTTACCACGATTAAAAGTAAATAGGGTGAATAAGGGTAAAGATGATATTATTATTACCCTAACACATGTCCTAATTCTATTGGATAAGTGTAATTCAACCAAAAACAAACTTAGAAATAAAATATGACCATTTAGGCCCACTTGGATTAGATTAGGACATTTATTATTAATTTATTTAAAGAAGGGTTAAAATAGTTAAAATCAAAGTTTAATAAGTAAATAATTTTTAATATGGGGTTATACATAAGATAAATTAGACTATAAATATTCATTAGAAAGATAAACATATTTCCTACATAATGGTATTTTATTTGTAATTTTTAGACATTAAATAATTTTATTTATTTATGACACAAAGATGATGTAATAATTATCTTATTAATGAATTATTTACATAATTGATGTTATAAATACCCAAATAAATATAATTTGATACTTTTTATGAATTCCACTAATTTTCTAGGTTACTATTACATGTTATTATGGATTTAATTATCTTGGTTCGAACTAATAATTTTGTTATGATTTTCACAAAAATCAATTACTAAATAGTGTCAAAATTAACATAAAATAGTTTTTAAAACAAATATTTAATTTTTAATTGTTATTTTATTCCTAAAAATCTAAGGTTCGGAAAAATGACTTAGATAAGGTTATATATAATAATAATAATAAACAACTTGGGGTTCGTTTGGCTGCTTATAGTAAGTTTATTAACCTTATAGTATAAGAACACAAGAAGACACTGTAAAAGTAAAATTATTTAACTTAATGTTAAATCTAAATGATAAGGTTAAAATAGGAACCTAAACTTGTCTAAATTCTATTGTATGAGATTATTTAGACCCATAACCACATTAGCTTCAAAATGAACCAATTTGGAGCTATTTGAAACCGAACTTGACTTTATAATAAAATAATATTTTTAGTTATTCCAAAGGTGCCCCTCTCCTCCCTTATAAAAGGACACCTCCTCCCCCTCTTCCTAACACCACTTTGGGCCTTCATGCTCGGCCAAACCCTGCCAATTACTCCTATCCACTTCCATAGAGAAATCCTAGAGGTCCTGGTCTTCTTCAAAGACCAATTTTAGTGCCCTAAAAGAAGGTCTCAAAGAAGCACTTCAAAGAAGAGGTAATGTCCGTTACCGATTCTTTCATCATTATTTCTTATTCCACTTATTCTTCTTTAGTTGTTTCATTATGAAGTAATAACATCAGTATCACTCATATAATGATATGTTATTATAAGTATGAAACAAACCTATTTCACCATCTATCCATCCTACGGAAAAATAAATCACCGCGCGTGCGTACGTACGGAATACCGTCTCCACGCCGTGGTGTAATCTATTTTCCACCACCACCTTACTTGTATGGGTATAATGGTGTAAATAATGACTATATATGACTATTATAAAGTAATACGGATTCTGAAATAGTATACATACACTTCAATTCAATTCCACGATCATAGGAATGATATCATCACTCATGCGTACGTACGGAATACCGTCTCCACGATGTGATGCGACTCGTTCTACATGATCTTCATTTCATAATGATTATATAAATGAATTGAATGAATGAATATGATATATATTACACTAATACCATTCTGGAAATGAGGTATCTATATCATAAAGAGAAGAATAAGAATTTGTTTGACAAGACACGCATAAGAACAAAAAGTTATAAACACCCGAATAACAAGTAGCAATGAAATATTACTACTAAGATGCTAAGAATATGACCATATATGATATCATAAAAATAATTATGATTCTTTAATAAGTCAATAACATTATTTAAATCATTATACAGGAGGTTCGGACACTTACAAATCAAGTCGGACCTAAGGTAAGGGAAATATAACAATCTCATTTTTATTCGAGATTGTTTATACTCTAGAATTTACTGGGGTGTATTTTATCATCCACATCCATGTTTCCTCAATATGTAATATTATTTCCATTCACATACAATTGTTTAAATCCTATTTTACCCTTTGGTGAGTTTTTAGTAAAAGATATGAAAGGAATCTTTTGTCGTTTTTCGTACGAGGTACTTTTTGACTTTTCCGACAAAAGTACGAGAAGAATGTTTTTTTAACTTATACGACAAGAATGTATTTTTAAAACATTATTTCCAAGAAGATTCATTTTAATGTTTTCAAGTTTATTTTTAATCAACTTCTTTTAGTTTAAAATTGTATGACATGTTAATAAAGGAAAAGTGTTTTTGAAGTAGAAAGGATATTTTCCTTAAGAATGGAGTTCAAGTGTTTTATCAAAATTATTTTCCATCTAAGATAATATAGGGTTCTATTTCTATCCCTATTATTACATTGATTTGATTATGTTGTGATGAAATTATTTTTATGAATTCCTTTATCTTATATGAATTGTTTTATAATGTCATGTTGTTTAAGAATCTCATTTTTATTACATGGGTTATGCTATGATATATGGTTTATGATTTTGTGGCACTAATAAGAATGGTATCATTATGAGATGGGTGAGACCTATATCTCCCTCCAATTCATTGGGTAAAGATTTTATATCTCATGAGATAGACATGGCTGGAACGGTAGGTTATACCGGTTCAGTGAAATAGGACTAAAACGAGGGTGACTCAGTTCAGAAATGGACTTTGTCCACTAAGATAGTCTTGACAATGAGTCTTGACTAATAAGATATGATTCTCTATGATTATGTGTGTATTCCACAAAGTTTCATGTTTTAAGTTATGATTATTGTGATTACATTTCACTGCCATGATTTATCCCATGTTATGAAATTATGATCTCTTTTGCAGGTTAAGATTTCCAAAAGTTGTGTGCTTATGTATACGATGTGATTGATATTTCTTTTTACCCTTACTGAGAATTTGAGCTCACCCTTTTGTATGTTTTATTTCCCCAGGTCTAGAAGAAGGTTATTAAGTAGAATATGCCAAAAGGGACTCTAGATATGATGAAATAAATGGGAGGCAAAGTAGATTCTTTATGAACCAGTTGTTTATGTTTCCCAGTTTCTAAAGACACTGTACCTATACGGTCCTTTCTTGGTTTTGTTATATGTTTTAATAAGTGTGCTTCAATTCGGAAGTAATAAAAATGTATGTAAAGTATGGGTCGTTATAATACAAGTCTCCTTAAGAATTTTTTTCTGTGGTTTTGGGTTCCATTTGTCCCTCATTCATATTGGGTTTATCATGACACCGCACTACACATATCAATTTAGGGTACCCAACTATGGTCCAGGAAATACAAACTTAAACTATTTGTTGTAGGTCCAAACATTACAACCTCAAACTATTTATAGCTTATATAGTCTGAGTTGTAGGAATTTAAACTACATATCCCTACATCCTTAATGCATGTAATTATTCTAAAATTCCAACCAATTTTAAACGAAGATGATTTGGATTCCCTCATCATAGAGGATCATCTTCACCGACATTGGTCTTATACCACACTATGTTATAGAACTATGTTTTCATTTATTCCCATACTCATGGGAATGAATCAATTCTTGGAATTCTCATCTCTAGGAATAGCCATAGGTTCGTTAACATTTCATCCCCTTGGCCTCAGTTACGGTCTATGTATTATAACCTTAAGTTGTATGTAGTTCATCTTAAGGTGTGTATGTGCCATGTAATACTTATTGGCCTAATTCACATTGGTTTTTACCTCTTGTGTTCCATATATACCCTTTGAATGAACGTTTACCCTATAGTACCAATGACATGAATCTAAACTTTCCACCATGGTCCAGACCGTAAGAACTTTAAATATGTGTGTTACCTTCTAAAGGGTCCATGAAATATGACCTTAAACTATTTGAAACACCTTGGGTTTGAATCCCACATTCTAATATTCCCCATTCCACACTTCAAGTCCTTCCTAGTTTTGATTTACATCATCTTTAAAATCCATATGGGGCCCCTGATGGTGATGGTATCATGCCAATTTTGGGATCACCTCCCATTCCAGACCAATGCCCTAAAGGATCTATAGTAGTAAATGAAAGGTCTTGTGTTTTGAACATGGTAAATAGTTGATCTTTAACATAATCAACTCATCCCTAACTACTGTGGTTATGATTCATATGTTTCAAATATGGTCAATAGTCAATCCCTACCCATTGGTCACCCCTGATCCAGACATTGTAAGTCCCAGATTAACTTCTTTCCACTTCCCTACATCTTAGTGGGATTCTGAACCATTGGTGTAACTTCTAATGCACGCTTCCACATTCCAATAAAACACCATTTTTATTACTTGTTTCCCTCACTGAGCAAGACTCACATGTGCTAAAGTGTTATGGTCGGTTGTGTATTGATGTGGTCAGGCTGCACAAGGGATCCCTTGGTCCAAACTCCATGACCTTAAAATGGGGGTTAAGGTCCAAGCATCATGACCTTAAATTGTATATGGGTTGTCTTTCTAGAGATATGTTGTGTGGCATTTGGTCCACATAGGCCCTTATTCACATCAATTTTTTCACTCTTTCACACTACACATATCCATCTGGGATATTAAACCCATGGTCTAGGATGTAAGACCTTAAAATACACAATACATCTTAGTCACATGACATTAAACTATAAAATGCATCGCAGCCACATGACGTTAAACTATAAAAATTTTCATCCTTACCACATAAAGTTAAACTTCATGTCCATCAATCATCATTTTTTCATGATGTAAAACTTTATAGTATCATAGGAACATTACTAATACCCCTTACTTCGATATCGGTTATCTACCACATCGCTCATGTTCCTTCAGCTTTCTCTTGACATCTGAGATAGCACTCCCTTGGAAGATGGGATTGATCTTTGTTCAGACCAGTTCACCTACACCAATGTCCTCTAATACACAGTGGTGTAATTATAAGAGTGTTATAATCCATTATAACATTCCATTATTATATTCCCACACTTCATGTTCCCCTTATTTGGATCCTCATCCACTTACACATCTAAAGGGACCCCTTGATAGCTTGGTCTCATACTATTATGGAGCACCTACTATCCTAGGAAAACATCCCAGAAGACTTCATATGACATTGTGATATAGGTTTCATATTTCAAACATGGTTATTGGTTTAACCTCATTTTTTGGTCCTCATTTTAGGCTAATAGTATGTATAATATGTTTTGAACATTATCAGCAGTTATCATATATCGCCATGCCACGATCCTTGTGTTCCAGATTTTGGTCATTGTGATTCAAACTTCCCATTCCCCTTTGTTCAAATAGAATTCAACACCCCTATAGTTATCCAATTATCGCACAAGAACATGTTGGAAGATAAAGTTTTCTATTTAGAGAGCCTTATTCTCCAGCCATAGCCTCACTCATCCCATACACTCTCGATGGTTAGTCAACAATAGCAGACCTCGAGTTCCTAATTATTTCCCAATACCCTCATATGAAAATTAATCACATGGTCATCCCCTATTTCTCAAATCGATCATGACTCATCTGAGATTAGGGATTGTTTGTTGGTTATTTTAGAAATATGATTGAATTAAGAAAATAGTTTGAAAAAATTTGTTTGAACATGCAAAAAACTGGCATTTAAGGGGTTCATCCACACATTGGAGCCTCCCCACCACAAAATGTTCCCCTAAAGCTCCTCCTCAGGGATTGGGAACTTAAGCTCAACTAAACTACATTGGGTGATCTCAAAGACCAATTACTGCATGATTAGATCTTCTTTATCCTTTTCAGCTTGGGAGAAAACATCATCAACCCTGATCCCCTGTCATCCCTACTCTTCTTGACACTTAGCTTCTTCCTTCATGATCTCAGCCTCCTTGGATTCAAACACTTCCAGTTAAACCCTTAGGCTTCCAGTGATCTCATATTGAGTAGAAAGATCCATTGAAATCTCATTTTCCATCCCATATATATGGGAAATATCATCCTTGTTTTTTTGAAGTGCCTAAGAGCTGTCGGACTTATGTTTCCTCTAATCCAGATCAGGCTCCCACGCTTCTTCATGTGCCTGGTTAATGAGGAAGTCTCAGGCCAGCACATGGAAAGTTCTAGAATCCATCCCAATGGTCCCTATAATAACTAACAAATGGCAGAGAGATCCCACCCATTGTAGTAGTTCATCTATGTGAATATGAGTGATGAGGTTCTACACATTCCTCCATGCCTTGCGACGGAAAGCCTAGGTTTCCTCAATGACATCTGAGCTAGAGTCCTTGAAATATTTAGGAAGTGTAAGATCACATGGATAAGAGATAACCATTATGATTTTATATAGGTCCTCTAGTTGTAGATCTTTAAATGTGATTGGCTGGGAGACCATCCTAGGGAATAGTTCCTCATCAGTCTCTCCATTTGTGACAGAAGCTTTCGCTGCACCATGAGAAATCAAAAAACTAGACATCGTCATCCCTGCTCCTTTGGATACTCCCTCTAGTTCCAAGACTTCAATTTTGGCCCCCTCGGTCACAAGTAGTGGAAATTATAGGGTAGGTACACCCAATGCATCCTCCTCAGTCATCTCAACTGCTGATGGCATTTTCACTTCCTCGATAACAATTTTGACCCCAGCAGCTACCTTTGGTGGCACCATTGTCACATCTCTTTCATTTAGCACTATTGTGGTCCATGTCTCGACAACCTCCTTTGAGGGTGTGGTCTCGACAGTCCCCTCCAATGGAACTTCTACAGTTAACCCGATTTCTACGGCCTCTCCAGTTATTTCCCCTAAGAGAGTAGTATCTACTATTTCCAACTCAACCTCAAGAACAATTAATGTGATTGTTGTCATTAGTGTTTAAGTTATGATAAAAATTTTAACTCCCATTATGGGTTGTATCAATCAATTACATAAAGTAAAATAAAATATCTAGAGGAATAGAGGGGGGAGTAACTTACATAATTTTATACCTCTATGAGGAGTTCTTGAAGATTCTCTAGTAGCCCCTCGGGCAGGGTTCCTTCCACAACCACAACATCAGTTGTAGGTGTTGGTGTCTGAATTCTCATATCCACGACATCATGACAAGACCCCATTTTTTCAAATTCATAATTTTAGATCCCATCACCTAAATTTTATGGTCCTTCTTGGACCTTCCCCTCCTCTATTCTTGATCCATGTTCAAGTGGAAAAGAGATTTAGATATCAGTTCTAAGGATTATGTTATATCTGAGGTACATAAGATCCTGATATTTACTTAGTCGGTAGTGAAACTTCATCTCAGAGGTGATCCTTGATATGAATATTCTACCCAATACTCATATGATTTCTTAGTCAAAGGATCACTCACAACTAGTCCATATAATGACAGTTGTAGGGGAGAGGTCATGTCCAACAACGCCCTAACCCGGTCAGTCATTAGACATGTGGTGACCTGGGAGTTCCCTAGGTCTGCCAACTATACCGTGTATTATTCCCCCATGTCCCAAGACATGAGGAATCCAACCTTGGAATGAATAATCCCAACAAGATGAATCCCATACCTATTGAGGTGTTTATACATCTTGTGAGGATCAAGGAACTACATGTAAACGTCCCAGTTATCCCAAGCCTCAGGAAAGATGACATCACTGGGAATTTCCATGTGATGTAACCTCTTTTTAGGATCTTGTAAGAACAGCCTACATACAACCCCAAATAAATCCCATTCCTCCAAAGTTCTCCCACCCAAGGATGATGGGTATGGTACTGCTACTTCAATCCCTTAACTTATTTTATGTTCGGGCTCATGAACCGCTAGACCCACTACTGATGTCATGCCCAATGGACCTACTCTAAATCCAAGACACCCTCTAGTCACCACTCTTACCCAGAATCATGGCTGAGGAATTACCCCTTCATTAGACTAGATGGACCGCTGCCTCAGCATGACCCCAAGATAGGCGATCGTTCAACATTGCATGTAATCATGAGTAAGCCTATATACAACATTGGGTGGAAACATATTATTTTACATCTTTCCATCATTATGTTTTTTCATGAGACAAATATTCCTCATCGCAGAAGGGTGGAACTCATGATATACCTCTGAGTACACCTTTAGGGTCAACCAGTGTAGGCACCTAAATTGCCTTACAAACTGGTGTAGATTGTATGGCTTATAGACAATCTTGCAATTGACTCTAGCCACCATTAACCCACCTAGAAAGGCCATAAGTTGTGATACCTACTCCTCATTCCCTATTCCATCATCTATCACTACCCTTATCGATAGGGAGAATGGGTGAAAGATAACGTGATATTTTAACCCAACCTTTCCCATCACATCTTCTAGAACAAGCTTGATTGGGTAACTCCACACAATATTTAGGATGGTTGTCTAGAAGTTATTTATGGGAGGGAAGATAGGGTTTGGATACTCATATATCCCCATGTGAGTGGCCACCCATCTATATTGAAATTGAAAAGGTCCACAAACATGCAACAACATCTTCCCTTAACTGATGCGCCGAAGCACTTTTTAAAAATTCACCAGGACTGGGACTCCAAGGTTGACATGTTGTCTCATCACCAGAATCACCACTATCATGAATGTGATTTCTTGAAACCCCATATGTGAATTCATCACTAGGATAATCCACCCAAATATGAGTGTTGTGATGAATCCTTCTAGTCTGACTAGGGGTTGAGGCTCATTCCTGAAATTTTATCCCCACAACTGGCACTGATTCACATCAAGAATCCGCCATTAGGATCCCTCCTTGAAATAATGATATCCCTTGGGACATGTGCATGGACTCATCAGTAACTTCTTTACTAGATCATTCCCCTCAGTGGGATCCTCTACTAGTATAGTCAAGAAGAATCAAAACCACTACCAAAAGGGGATGTCCTTTGTCCCCATCTTCACCTCACTAGTTCCCTACACCAGATACAATAGCACATTCTCCAAATTCAAAAGCTAATCATAGTCCCCCACACATTATTATCTAGGAGAAACTCATCATATATCACCCCCAGGATCAAGATCCCAAATATTTGGTGAAGGCCTCAAAGCCTGATGCCAACCTCCCCTTGATGCAAATGAAATGTATTGGTCCCTAGTTACCATTTTCTCAGCAGCTCAGGCATGGTTTCTTATTACCAATAAATATTGAATTGTGAAGCTCATGGTGCCTCACAAAGTCCTGCCTACTTCATCTTAGCCTCAAACTCTCTACATGATGAACATGCCTAATAGGCCCAGGCCCACTCATATGAGAATTTTCCGCCCTAACTCAAATATTAGAAATCAGTCCATCCCTTCTTAGGGTCCCCAAAACCTTCTTTAACAATTATCTAATAAAGTGGCATGGATGCCATGTCCTCGAGATTCTATCCATAAACATTATTGATGAGGTTGTACAAGAATTTTTCTATGCTGGGTGTGTGGTCTTTCCAAATGTGACATACAGTATCTATATGATATTGGTATTACCCATGTAAACCCCCGAACCAGTATGCAGGCTCATCCCTACTTGCCTTCGGAATGAACACATCATCTCTCAGTCCAAAGTTGTATAGCAGAAACCTCTTTCACAAAAGAAACACCTTCTGAGCCTTTGATGATAGTTCAATCAATGATTCATTCTCTAATTTGCTTCAGATGTAATCCCCGATCATGATTGTTTTTTCATCTCTTCCATCTGAGCAACATCCTCAATGAATTCTCAATAAACATCATGAGAAGCCATTGGATTAGAGACTTAAGTGTTTTTTTGTCTAGTTCATGAAGGTATATCCTGAAGATTGTTCTTGGAGAACGATTCATGGATCTCTAGTTTTCAATGATAACATTGAAAAAATATGTTTCACAGTGTTTAGTTTACTGATCAACTTTCTCATAGAAAAGATCCAAAATTTTGTTTCACTAAGGAAGTGTTCGTGAAGCATGTTCAGAAAGATTATGAGCTTTGTGAAAAGTGAGAAAAAATATTTTCTTTTCACGGAATCAAGTACCATTGGGGGAACCCACCCCATGATATTTATAGGTGTACAAGTATCCCACAATTTTTGGTGGCCTTCTCACCCATGACCATCATAAATCAACATCATGAAAAATATTTATGATGAGAAGAAGATTGTTAACTTTCAGCAATTCTCCCTCATAATATGGCCCACCCTTTTTTTGTTGGCTCCCATTCTATGGGGGGTTATTTGTTGGTGATGAAATACATACCATGGGAATTATTGAGGAAGGCACAAGTATTTTGGAAAAAATATGATCCAAAATGGACTAAAAACCTATAAAGGAGTCTGTTAAATAAAGTATTGATGATTTCAGAATGGTTAGTGCTCGCAGAGCCCTAGGCTAAGAAGTATACTTCATGAACCATACAAATTCATGATGGGGCCCTCCATTAGTTGGTTATGGTTCACGACCACATAAAGTATTGATGGTAGCCTTTATGAATCTGGTTGTACCATTCCCATTAAAAAATACCAGATTTTCTTCACAAACCACCTCCCAGCTTCATGAATCCCCTTGCCTATAAATACCCAACTCATTCCATACTTTGGAAAATGGTTACTTGAACTTTAGAATCTCATATTTCTCCCAATTTAAAAAGCATACGAGTGTCACAAACCATACTGAAATGGATTATCAAAGGTATCCTAGATTCATGAAACCCCCTTTAATATGTTCTTTAATACCTCCACCTAATGTGGGGATTCCTTTCATGAAGGATTATGCCCATATCTAAGGAAGAAGGACCTATGGGGAACTTGAGACTTTGAAAATAAGTAATCCTTCATGAAGAACTCTTTTCCTAAGACAAGATTTCATCTCGAGGCAGGGTCACCATGTTTCATGAGGCCTACAACTTCTTAAATCCCCTAACCTTCACAAGGAATCTGATATTCACAAAGCACCTCTCTATGAGGTCCTATTATTTATGGAACCCCTCTACATAGTCTCTCCATGTTTCCTCCATTATGCTGACATCTGTTCATGAAGGTTGAGTTCCCAAACTCACCACACCCATCCAGAATTGGTTCATATGCACCTTGAGTCCTTATGTGACTTGTGCCACTTATCCCTATGGCCCACTCCACTTCAAGTGTGGGATGAGATTCCAACTTACATTTTGTTTCTCATTATAGGTATGATAAAACCATTTTCTTATTCGCACAGGAATTCTAATGTGGGATTCGTGACCGACTACTCCCCCACACTGTTAAAACATGGAATTTCCAAAGAAATTCCTCACACATGGGTGCATGAAATAAGGTTATATAATCCTGAGGGGTAAGGATTGAGTCCCCCACGTCACTGCTACATAATGTAAAACTTCCTAGAAGCAACATCCTCATCACATGACATAAAACTATAGTCTTACCTTATGTGATAAATGAAATATGCCCCATGTAGGATCATCATGGGATGACACCTTCTTCCCTACCATGGGATGATTCTCACCTACCGATATACTTCCATGCATAGGCCTTACACACCATATGCCATAAAAATGGGATTCTTCATGTATGAATCACAAGGAATGAGATCCTAATCACATGGAATGAGATCCTACTCACATGGAATGACATCATCCTTGGGCATATTTCATGCATAAGCCCCACACCATCTCTCATTGGTGATTCTTTCATGATACGATCCTCAGATATACTACTTCCTCTTGTTTCTCACACCAAGCACAAATCATGTGGTCTTAGAGGTTAGTATGTATCTTTACATCTTCCCAATCAACCTATGGGACTCTTCCATACATATGATCCAATTACATTCTCCATGGGCCTTCTTAATAGATGTAATCCTCATACCTCTATTAAAATAGGACACTTCCATGCGTAATCCCCAACCACATGTCCCCTAAAATGGCCCTCCTCCTTAGGTATAAACTCCATCCATGATGAACTATATGTGATTTTATTCCTAACAAACTAGGATACATAAAAAGAATCTATAAGGTCCAAACCCATTATCCACATTCATCCTGGTCTTCTCCAAGTCACATTCTGTTAAGATCATTCCACTCACCTAGGGAACACTATCTCATTCAGTTCATAGGGAATAATAATGAATAATCCCCACACCAAATCCAACCGGGATTAATCCTCTTGAGAAAGGAATCTTCCATGCATAATCTCTACACAATTCCTCATCAAAACTCCTTTCATGTTGAAAGAATCATTTACACATGAGGTTAAACTACATGGATCGATCCTATCACACTACCTTAAACTACATCAATGAATTATGTTGGTTTTGATCCCTATATACTAGGAAGGATTTGTATGATTCCTCTTTGAGGTTCAATCCAAAACAACGGTAAACCCAAGTGACCCCTTCCAGGGGTGAATTCCTTGATCCACCTCCAATGGGGCATTCTGATCCATCCATCAGTAAACCTCTAGGTGTGACATCTTCCCTTTATGGGACACCTCCTGGATCTGCCTATGTGGGGAATTCTGATACATCCAACAGTAAACCTCCAAATGTAAAATCTTAAATCCTAGGGACAAACTTCCTTGATATGCCTCTATGGGGTGTCTTGATCAGTCAGTTTCATCTTCACAATATGTTAAACTCATACCTTGATCTATATCTATAGGAAATTCTTATCCATCTCCACAAGATGTTAACCCTATGAACCCAAATAGATACCACATGATAAACATGGGATTTCTGAGGTGAAATACTTGGAGGATATGTACCTATGAATTTATAAACCTCATGCTAAATATGGGATGATAGAGTTGAAATCCTTGGTGGATAAGAGCCTTTAGTGTTATATAACTCATGATCACAATGTGATACCTTGGTTTCCATGCCCAAGATGCCTCCATGAGATGCACCCCTATAAGGAAGAAAACAATTGACTAATGTTCCTAGAGTCTAGACATTCCAGTGATTCCGAACATGGATACTCTCCAGACCAAAGATTTCTAACCTGTCAATACCCATTGGAATTTCTAGAATGAATTAGCAAAATTAGCCAATGTCCACAAATTGATGGCACGAGGAATGAGTTTCACAAACATGACTTAACTCTATAAGGGAGACTCGGACTATGTGAAATGTTCCATGGAGGAATACATGGAAGGATGAGCTGACATACCATAATCTTTTTTTGATAAAGGATTATACATCACCATTAAAAGTGATGAAAGTTTCCCACCTTTGAAAATCGGGAATGCGAGGTAACAAAAAAATGAAATACCAGCACAAGTCGACATGTTGAGGCGATGCACCCCAGCGAAAGCATCAGAAATACTCAACGCAGAAAATATTCAAGAATGTAAATGGTTCCTATATATGAATATATATTTTATCATCACATGTTTTATCTAATACCTAATTTTTTATAAATAGATAAATTTCACTTGATAAAAAACACACCTGAGGCTCCCCCATGATTTTTTCTTGTGTATAGTTTTTCTTATAGCAGCCCTTTTTCCATATGTAAAACAAATAACATCTTATTAACTTGCTTGTCCCTTGGTCCTTTTCTTATTGAAACGATATTGCAATGAAATTTAGATTTAGATAACTTCGCATGAACTTTCCTCTGATTCACCCTAAGGATAGAAATCATTTTAAACTTCATATCCTTATTGACTTGGAAAAGTATAGTGAGAATATTAGAGAGATAAATCTCTAATTTATATATATTTAAATTTATAATAGAACTAGATAATATTTAAAGGATTTATGAAAGAATAATATTAGTGTATAGTTCTTTAGGAATTTCAAACAACAAAACCTCTAGGCTCTAAATGTAGCAAATGAGTTTGATTACCTGAGGCCCAACTAGTGAATATTCTCTAAGTGTTATTATAAATATATCCTTAGATATCTCAAAACGATATTGTCTTTATAACTCCTAATAAATACTATAGAGATGTTGGCGAATGAAATAGGTATGTATGTACTCAGGTCACTTCTTGAGTTTATAAAACATGGATAAAATAATTGAGCATTGAACATCAACTACATCACCCAAGTGTTTATCATAAATAATGAACTCCTCATCACTAACCTCATTAGCAGGTAGATTATTCAGTGATGATTATAGAATTTAAGTCTTTTGTTCATGATGCAACACTACCCATGGGAATCCAAATAATTCTTGGAAGTTATTTCTAGTTATAATATGGTCTTTCTCTAGAATTTATCATAGGTAAAGTGTGGTTGATGATCTTGTCATTATTATACAATATTAAAAGTGTAGAATATTAGTACTTCACTTTATTACAATTTATGTGAGACATAATTATAATTTTTAATTTTATTAAGTTTCCCAATATTTTGTCAAGCCTCAACAAGACCCACCATTGTACTTGTAATGTCTTGTTACTCAGAAATTCTAGTGGAAATAATCCATATACCCCTTCTCATAACCCAGTAAAGGGATCAGTAATTTACTTGAATGTATTTAGGTAGGTAGGTCTTTTCTAACGGCGGTCCTGTAGTACTTTGATAAATTGGGTGGACTTCTCAATCCAAAAAACCTTACCAGGGTTTCCTCAATACTTACCTCTAAGTTACATCATGTTTATGAAGGGATAGTCCTATTTATTTAAAATGGTTAATTCAACCCAAAACTATTATAAGAACTACCCAATAAAAGTAAGTGTCCCAAAAAGGGTTGTTCAAACACTCAGTTGTATAGTTTCATTACGAATCAATTAATGGAAGGATTAGTATGACTTAATATTAAGTCGATATATTTTATTTATTTCGAGTAAATATTTATTTTATCTTTTACATGTACTGTTAATATTAAGTTGGTTTTACTAAAGGGATTAAAAATGTTATGATAAAACATTTACACATAGTCCAATTATTTTAATTCCATATTTACATATTAGTCCATTGATTTATGTGATCATGATCTTCCAAAAATAAAATAAATCATCAAAAGATATAAAAAATGATGTTATCATGAACTTCTCTAATGATTGATTTATTAGGAGGACACTAAATCAACCCATAACCCTAAGATAAAACTCATTGTACCAGTCTTAGTATGAGTTTTAGAATTCCTCCTATCCACTTATGTATCACTCATGTTGGTTTCATCTCAGTTTCATATTGAACTGTCTCCTCCTCAGCTACACCTTATACTAACTCCATGAAACTTTAGATAATATTTTTATTTCATATGTTTTATAACTCACACATAGGTGAGGATAATCAAAGTATTGGTTAAAGGGAATTACATAAACCAACCATGGAAACACAGGTCCCACATAATAAAGGAGGGAGGGATGACACACATGTTTTCATATTTAATTTAATAATTAATAATTGTAACCTCGTGCAATAAAATTAAATAAAATTAAACCAAAACATATATAGGTCTGTTCAAAGTTCGTGATTGGTCATACACATGCAACAAATACACATTTAAATATATAGCTGGAATTTATTTTAAATTATTCTTTGATTTGATAAAACCTACAAAAATTAATCCAATTAATTACCTTATTAATGATTTCTTTATTCTATACAATTATCATGGAGATTCTCACCCACTATAAATTTATATAAAAGGATAATTTAATTTAATTTAATAAAGTAGTACCCAAATTTTTACTTGGAAGCAACTTGGTGAGAACCTGTCCAAACTACTCAGTATGGTTCTAATTATATACAATTCACTCATACAACATATTATGTACATGAAATGTGCCATAATTTTATGGTGTATACTAAAAATTAATTCCATTTAGAACACATGAATATTAAATTTCTTTTACAATTTAATCTGTTGAGTCTTTAGTATAAAATGATTTTATATCAATTATAGTTTTGAATATTAGATGGAATTAATTAAAAATTTGATAAAATATAAAACCTAACGACTTACATGTACGTTCTATTTAATAACCCAAATAACTCAGTATGATGAGGTTTAATAGAGTAATTAATTAAATTAATATTTCTTTATAAATAATTAAAGTGAACATGTGTGTATGTTGATCACACGACATGTACATCGCTTCATCGGATATCCACAGTACACACCTAGGGAATCAGTATGCACTTCTTGAGGAAATTAATGAAGTTTATGTTGTGTATAAAGGATATATGGAATGCACATAATGTAACATGGTTTCCAGAATGTACACATATCATATTAAATACATTCGTTATATTGATTAAATGACATGCCTTGACCCCAGGTTTTCCACCATGAAAACACATGGACTACATGATTTGTAGGCTATCTATGTAGTGTGTAACCTACCAAATCCATGTTCCACCCTATCCATTCAACAAGCGGTGCATTAAATTCACATAGTGTGTATTCATTACATGACCACCCAATATCCATGTGAGTGTTCGAGTGCAATGAACAATGATACATGATGTGTAGAAAATTAGTACACACCATCTAAGACTGTGTTATTTGGCTAGATTTCTTTCAACCTTTGGATGTGTTCTTCATATTTGATATTCATTAATTATTAATCAATCATTGTTCTGTAAGTGAGAAAATGAAGAGGATGAGGAAGATATGTCAATGATCAGATGAAGAATGCATAAAACTTGAAATGAAATTTAACTTTCAAATGTGCAATGATCAAAAATAAAATAACTAACTATAAATGTGAATGTGACCCCTTTGATATCAATTGTTAGTTCTGTGAAAAAAGTGCTTATTTAATTCAATCCAAACTTAGTAATTTTCATATTAGATTTATCATTAACATATTGTAAAAGATATACAAATTATGAATAATGAATATTTTCAAATTAATATTGACATGTAAGGTCATCAGAACCAAGAGAATATCTTTTCACATTAAATTTATAATTAATTTACATTTATCTAAAGAAAGAATACCTCATTCTTGATATATTTATTCAATGAATATATTGATCATCCAAAACCATTTTCAGTCAACCATAGTTTCTCTTTTAGGTTCTAAGTGTAGAATCCCTCTAGTGGTGATCCACATCTGGTTATATGATCTCCAAACAATTCCTATGGATTTTTGGGTGCCAGCGTGGTGAATCGACCATCTTGAATTTTTCATCTTGATCACTATGATGATTATTTCAAGCTTAAAGAATCATCCTTGCACTCTAATTATTTTGATGATTAAGGGTGATGGAGAATATCTGTAAAATTATTTGGTCTTAAGAGAGATCTATGGATATCATTGTACATAACAATTCTCAATTTCAATAAAACATTACACAATATATAAAATCGTCTATTTATAGATATAGGGTTAGGGTTAAAATAATATATAATTCCATAATAACCCTTAAATGATATATTAAAACTTATATGACTCCATTCCATGTAATAATAATATTATTATTATTTTCTCATGTATTATGGTAAATAGAAAAATGAAAAATATTATTTTACCATCTTATAAATTAATATTTATCATCAAACACAATTTTAGCCCACTAGTCCTCTTTGATATTTATCAAATTCTCAAATAAAGATTTATTCATTCAATAAATAAATAAATATTATATATTCATGGAATTAAATAATTACCTTGTGAATAAATATTTATTTAATTTATGTGATCAATAAATCGTGAATAAAAAGTATTCCTCATTCTTGAGAATAATATTTATTAAAAAAATTAAATTCAAATAGAATTTAATTGATATCAATAGAAACACTTATTATGTAAACCTATAGGATTTTATCTCATTGTCATTAAGTTGTCTTTCATTAATTACAAGATTATTTTCTAGCAATAGGTCAAGGAACCAAAGAGAAAGAAGTTAATATTACAATGTCAATGACCACACATAGGTTCTCACTATGTAATATAATCCTTTTTCTAGGATATCTCATTAAGAATATTTCACACATGTTTCATCAACCTACATGATTGATATGTATTTATTTGATTATATAAATTAAACTCACTAATAAACCATGTACATATACTTTAATGCGATAGTTTAATTTCAATCAATGGGTTGAGATACCAACTTCCAAAAATATGGAAGAGACAAATAATTTCTCAACTTATTCATTAATAACATTCCATTTGTGATTCCCCCAATAGACAGTACTTCTTAAGAACATATAACATCATAGTTTTGGTCAGTACATAAAAGTGTATGAGTCATTACATGCACTAATAATAATATTCAAGTCTAAGGAACATCATACACACTCACAACTAGTAAATTCCAATGACATGTAAACATGTATAATTCTTATAAGCTGAATTTTTCTTATAATATCCCATCTTGGAGATTACCAAGTGAAAAAATCATGAGATAAATTATCATCTTCTTATGACTACTCACATATAACATTCAATATTTTATGTCTCCCATTAAATATTGTTATCTAACCATAGAACTAGATTTAAGAATATTATAATGGCATTTCAAGGTTCTCATCATAGTAAGGAACTGTTATGACCATTTCAATGTGATAGATACTCTAGGACATTGTTACATTAAATTAATATAGAATAATGAACAATATATAGTAAGATATTTTAATTAATGTTCACTTATTTGAATATATATATATATATAATCCAAAGTACACATAGTTGGTTTTAGGACACCAACTCCAACACTTTTCTCCTGAAACTATATTATTAGTTAATATAGATGATTCATTTTATTTTTTATTAAGAAATCACCAACTAAATTTAATGAATGAATTCAAGTAAAAATGACACATGATATTTTTATAAGGTTCATCTCTAAGACCTACTCATTTCTATGATTGGTTATTCACTCTAATAACATATTCTTCACTATAATCAGTATTTGACTATAATGGTTTGGTGATTCTCACTTGCACATAGAGTCTCATTATGAATACACTTTCTAAATTTCCCATAGAATTAACTCAATCAAATTTCTGTTGAAATCATAGTTTAACATTGTTTAATCCTTTCATACCCAAAGTATCACTAGATCTAAAACTTCTCACAATGCATACACAACTATTTCTTTATATATCCTACTTAAAGTAGATCAAAAAATATACTTTAGAAGATTCAGAATAAAAAAGTATGATCTCATTCTTTTACATAATGTATTCTTTTAATACCAGTAGATCTATACAAGTAATACTTTTATCTTGATCCTTGTTACAACTCAACTTTACAGATCCTCAAAAATACCAACTCACCTGGCTTTATCAACTCAAAATGGACTCCTATGATCTTTTTGAATCCAATATATCTTCAAACATTGAAAGGCTTGATAAAAATGATTAGAAACAAACAAAATAGGTTAATATATCCTCAAATTATTCATTACTCTTCTTCTCAAGATTCTATTATAATGGATGTCATAGGATCCTTCTTTTCCTTCAGATTTAATACTTAGATGATCAAAATTATCAATATAGGATCTAAATCTTGTTCTTATTCTCCTAATTCAAGTGTTCCAAGTTCTTCTCATCTCACAAATATCAGTTCAAATAATTCAAACTCATTATACCTCTTTCATCTGTTTCTTTTTATATTCATGTCACTAGTAATAATATTATCTATATTTAGAATATATTAAACCTCTAACTAATTTGATGATCATTATCACCTTTTCACTTTTTCTCACTTTTATTATACTTGGGATTACTCCCATTATTTCTGTATATTTTTTATCCTCAATGGATACCTCCTATTTAATTATAAGAGTTCCTTTAATTTTTATTTTATTATCATTTTATACTCTATTTTTATCATATGAAAGAATATTTATGATTGTTCTTATTAGATAAATATCATCTTCAACTTCATCACAAAATAATTTCACTAAAATCCATATCTTAGAAAACTCTTTACTACTATAGGAAGATATCTTATAAAACTAGCTTATGGCATGGATCATTTCATTTTGGTGTGACAACTTCTAAAAAATATGTAAACGACAACTCACATGAATATTTTTAGAACACTCCATTACACTAATCTTACTCATGTAAATAATTTAGAATCATAAATCTCTTATGACATTTAGAACCAATATATCACAACTTCTAAATCTTCACACTCATTTAATAATTTAGGAATAATTTAATAATAATAAATTAATACTCCTATCATCTTTATATTTTATTATAAAACTATATTGAATAAAAAAATTATTAGGATAATTTAAAAAATAAAGAGTATAACTTGTATCATCTAAATTTATTCTCAATACTGATTATAATATATAATTCTAAACAATCTCATTTGAAATTTTTAAATATAAAATAGGTATATTTTCCATATCCCATATTAATCAACATACTCAACCCAATCTTGGATCATGGCTCTTCAATGTTTTCATCTAGAATAATTCATAAAAGTTCTATATGTATTAATGTTTAAAAAAATGACAGTGCATTCCAACACAGATTCAAATCATGTTTATATATAGAGTATTCATGCTTATGAAATACTATTAATCTTTACAAAAACACCACATCATGTATTCATAGAGGCTATATGATCCATATTAAGTACCTCATCCTTGAAAACTATAGAGTTTCGTGCTTATATTTTAGATTTCATGTATATATAGATCAATATGATTTTTATTCAAGGAAGAATGATATTTATGAAAATAAAAAATCATCCTTATATAGATCCATGTGATTTTTATGAAAAAAATATTTTCCTTAAAATGACTAATACAAATAGGCTTAGACTTATCCAAATTTAAACTTCAAACTCAAAATTAAAAAATTATTCAATTAAGATTTAATTGTTGTCTAATCAACTCAAGGTCATTTTGATAAATTAAAAAAAATTCAAAATACTTTTAAGAATATATAAAAACTTAAAAAACTCTAAAAATCCATTCTCAATCACTCTTCAAGCATATGAATACTCAAGTTAGAGAATTTTCAAGAACATTCACCACCTTTGTAATTTTAGTGTAATTTAATCATTCAAAACTAACATCCAAAAGATATTAATACATATATTTAGTAGCCTCTATATATAGTATTTCTTGGATGGTGTTTTCATAACATGGGTCTTTTATCGCCCTAATCAACTAGAATTTGACACATTTTAATGATAGATCTTTTTGTAGTTTACATCATACAACTTTTTATCTTAGATAAAATATTCTAAGTGGATATTCACATAACAACTAACTCTTACAACATCCTTTTCAAAAAAATAATTTTTCATTTTTGTATGATCAAAGGAAACCATCACTATTAAACTTTACCCAAACTATATTGGAATATTCTCTATGTTCCTTGGGTGGAATTTGACTCCATCACCCTTTATATTCATGACATATATTGACATGATCATTGATATCAACTAACAAAAATACAATGGTCACTTCAGTGGTTTATGTAAGGGGACCTCCTTATACCTTTTAGGAATAACCCACCATGCATTGCTACATGGTTAGGTGAGGTGGTGCATATGGAATATTTGGATGTGGAGGGTGTTATTTTTGTGCCTATTACTTCCTCTGTGTCACTGAAAACCTAATTTTAGTGTTTATGGCTTATCCTAACAATTTCCTATAAGCCTCTTCCCTCCTCAACTCTCCCTGGTCGATCCACCACACAAGACCCAATTCTTGGTCAAGAGTGTTCGTGTTTATGGAGGTTTGGGATGGTGGTGGTGGGTGAGAGTGATGATGGATCCATCACTTTTGTTATGTATTATGTGAATATTCTTCTTCATTCTCCTCATAATTATAGTTCATTGGGTTTAGACCTTATATATAGAATTTCTATTCCTATATTATGTAATGGGTGTTCTTATTTAGGGAATACTTCTTAACCTTGATCTGGTATGGTGGTTCTTTTATGTGATGATGCTGGATGAAGATGGTGGCTTAACGCTTTTCATTAATCTTTTCTAGTTATTTAGGTCTTGTATTGAAAATAACCAAGCATTAAAAGAATAAATATTACATAATTTCATATTAATATTCAATATATTTCATAATAATATATTTACTAAAACTATAAAGGTTTAGTGTCTTTATAGGATAAATACATAACCAAATAATTTCCTGAAAGTTATTCAATATCTATCTCAATTTTCTTCTCACATAGAACCATTCTAACACATAAACCACTTAAAAATTTCTTTATAACATAGTGAAATGGAAACATAATAAAGGGTGATATCAGATGCTTTGTAAGGGTAATCATAGGAGATATCAGTCAATGATCACATGTGAGCATAAGATAAGTATAAGGGTACATGAACATGATCATAATATACAAAAGTCATACCAAATTAGTCAAAGATAATTAATCTTGGGACATATAATAAGGAATTTTACTAACAAAATACATAATTCATAAGAGTATGTAATCATTAATAATCAATCATGAGCTATGTGAACAAATAATAAGCATAATACATAAGTTTGTGGCATAAAAATAAACATAGATAAATATTTAATTAGTTAAGGCTTGCCACCAAGACCATAATAGTGAAAAACATTCTTATAGAGGATTTAGTTTATTCCCATTCCATTATTTACATAGTCAATCTTCATTACCAACACTATCATAGTAGATATAGTTCCTTAAAAAATTGTGTTCATTCCCTACTATAGTTCATATTATCTCTTGAGATATTAATATTTACCCAATTAATTATGGGGATATATAATTATAGGACCACAAATCACATAATGAAAACCATAAATAAGTGAAAAAAATATCCTAAAAATAGTCATCATTAAATAACCCGTGTATAATAAATGTGTTTCATAAATATGTAATCATAGTTTAATTAACCCATGGAAATGCAATAGGTTCCATAGAATCATCCTAAAAACCTCATCATTATAATACATATAGGGAAATAAAGTTGATTATATTATAAGACAATATCCCTAATGAATCATAAAAATCTTTAAATTATGTTGACATATGTGAAAAATCAATTTTATAAAATAATTTAAAATACACATTGAAAATCAATAGAAAGTATCCCTTTCTTTTTGAAAATGTTTAAACTAAAATGTCTAGAATCCTGGAAATATGATTTTATTTGAAAAAACATGGATAATATTAATGTAATATTCGTTAATAAGGAAGGATGTGATAGTGGTAAAATCCATTCCTACCTTATACAATAAAAGAAAATAATCCTTTCATAGTTTTAGAAGGAGTTAGAAATGACATGTTTGGAAAATGTTTAAAAATATTCCTTTTAAAAAAATTAAATAAAGTCAAAGTTAGGGAAAATGAAAATTTTAATACGTTTTAATTATAGTTTAAATACTATATAAAACATTTCGATGAAAATATACAAGGATGAAAATATTCAACGACCAAAGAGGATAAATAAGGGTGGCTTTTCTTAAAAACATTTTATCAATACTTTTAAGAACCAAATAGCAGACAATGAAAGAATAAAATTGAGACCCTATAAATAACTATAGTATAAGAAAATATGTTTTTTTAAAAGATAGATATCATATAATTACTGTAAAAGTGATTCAATCGTAAAAAATCCTGATTAAAAATGAGATTGTAACATAAAACCTTACCTATGGTCTTGAATTTCTTTATATGCATTCTTAAACTCTGGTATAAAAAAATTATAATTATTATAAATATATAATATAAATATATTCAGGCTTATATTTCAATATAATATTCCCTTATAATTTCCAATTGACCATTTTTTAAAAATTGTTCATTAAAATCAACATTCGGGGTGTTAGCTGCTCCATTTCTCATACATATTTTTGTCTGACAGTTTTGATCCTTGCACAATTATCATGGATTTATAATATATATAATTTTAATCATGTTATAATTATTATATTTATTCATTATAGACACTTTTATAATCATTTTTATAATATTATTATGAAAAATGAATTATATCACTTCTTTGAGACAATAGTCTATAC